>CM073450.1:21895500-23230000 GCA_037074485.1 Delonix regia | reverse complement strand
ACGCTTTTTTTTTCATTACAATTGTTTTTTTATTGTTCTATTCGGAAAAAAGAATATGTGATCCGGGGATTGTGTATTCAATTTAATGATGAATAATGATGAATTGCATTTCTATTTTTACATTAATTAGATTAATTAATTAGAATGAATTAAAGAATTCTATTTTCTTTTTCGAATTCTATTCCATTTTTTTTTTAGTTAAAAACTAAATAACTAAATGAATTAGTTAAATATTAATCAAATTCTATATTAAATAACTAATATTTAACTAAAAACTAATAAATAACTAAATCAAAATGAATTAATTCTATAATACAAAAATATAGATTCGAATAGAATATAGAAATAGAAGCGGGTAGCGGGAATCGAACCCGCATCGTTAGCTTGGAAGGCTAGGGGTTATAGTCGACGTTGATTCATCATTTTGAACGTCTCTAATTCAAAACCGAACGTGAAACTTTGGTTTCATTCGGCTCCTTTATGGAAGAAATTAACAAATGGAAGACGTAAACAAAAAAAAATTCGATCCATAACATCTATGTCAGCCTTTCTGTCTGAATGCATTCAAAACATCCCGCTTTTTAGATGATCCCTCTAGAATCTAGAAGAGGAGGATTCTAACAATCTTTTTTTTTTTTTCTAGTTACTTCGTTCTCTATTTCTATTTAAGAGAATCCTTAGGAAAAGCATTTTTTTTTCCATCGAGCTAAAATAAATATGTCGATTACTTTAGTAAACTAAAGTAATCGTTTAATAGCTATTTTGCTTCAATCTCTCCTATACAAATAAAAAAAATGGAAGATTTAGTTACGATTAGAAAGAAACTTTCTATATCTTTCTCCATGGATCCTTTACTCATATTCAAAAAATTGGAAGTATTGATCCAATTCAAAAAACTTATGTTTTGTAATTTCATAATTCAATTTGTCAATTTCGAATTGATTCTTCTTGAATACAAATTACCATAATGTATATTATTCCTCGAATCGTTCGTTGAGAGGTAAAGGATTAAACCCTTTTAAGATAAGAAATAAAGTTTTTGATCGTAATATGAATCAAACGAGGGATCCCTTAACTAGTAAGGGATCCTTAGAACGAATCGCACTTTTACCACTAAACTATACCCGCTCCAATGCGATTATTGTATAAAAATGGACCTTTTGTCCAACAAGGGAATCAGAAATAGGATCATAAAAGAATCATGAAAATTATAGTGTTGACGTGTTTCGTAAGGGGATCTAATGAAATTAAGAAAAGAGGACTCATTTCATTTTTTGATCTTGTTTTGCTAAAGGTGTTTTGACAGCTACATCTCGACAAAACTACTTATACTTAAGCCATAACATAAAAATGCATTGTGCAAGAATCCTTAGTTCCATTCTTATTTTTTTTTTTCTTTTAGATACTTTACCGGAAAAAAAGAAAGAGTAATAAGAAATGACATTCTTATGTTTGATCTTCTTTCAATAACAAGTATTTTTTTTTTTCAGATCAAATAAATCATTTTTTATCCAGGATTCATGGGAACAAAAAAGGCCCGGCTAGGTACTGACCTAGCCGGGCTGAAAAACAAGTTTTTTTTTATATTTTTTTTTTATTTCTATTAGATTTCTATTTTATATTAGAATATCTTATATTAGAATAAGAATAAAGAATATAAAATAGAAAAGAGATATAAATATAAAGAAGAACCTTTTTCAATTGGGGAGAGATGGCTGAGTGGACTAAAGCGTCGGATTGCTAATCCGTTGTACGAATTTTTGTACCGAGGGTTCGAATCCCTCTCTCTCCGTTTTCGTCGATGATTTGGTATTTTATTTCCCTTTTGAATTTATAGAACAGAGCCTCCTTTCTTTGTTTGTTTGATTTTTTATTTATATTAACGATTAATATTTTTTATTAAATATTTTTTTTATTCTTATTTTATATTTTAATTAATAGTTAAACTTATTTTAATCAATAGTTAAAGATGTAAAATAGATAATAAGAATATTTCAAAATCAAGCACAAGCAAGGAAAACACAGAAAACAAAAGAATCATATTTTTTATTCTTCACGTCCCGGATTACGTCCTGGATCGTTAGATAGAAATCCGAAGATGAAAAGAGAAACAAAGAATATCACTACCGTGTAAACAAATAGTTTTAGAGTAAGCATTACAGAATCTCCAAGATCATTAAAAAAAAAGAAAGAGAATAGATTCTCCTATACTACACATTATGTTTCTTTTGATACTAAGAAATGAAGTGATTTCGAGAAATAGAAAAAACTTTTCGGAAATTTATTTGTAATAAGAGTCGATTCCTTTATTACTAAAAATTGGCTTTCATATCCATAATAAGATATTGGTGGGGGACTCATAATAGGATTTTTCAATGGAAAAAATGTAAGAATGAGGAAATGAGATGGTCCAAATTTTTATTGTCTATAAAAAAATTTCCATATTTGAATCGAGGATTCACACTGTAAAACTTATTTGATCTTATAAATTTAAATTGTTAAAATGTTCGAATTTTTTTTTTTTTCGAATAAATTCTGAATTTTTCTAGGACAGTATTCAAATTAAGGATCTCATCGAAAACTTACAGTAGCTTGCCAAACAAAAGCTAAGAGAAAAAAGAGTAGAGGTATTACTGGCATAATATCAACAATTGGATTCAAAAAAGCGTAGGCTTCAGGTAATTTCGCGAAGAAAAAACTACTTGAATAAAGGGCGGAGTTAATACAAATACAGACCAAACTAAAGATATTAAGCATAACAAACATTTTGTTCTTAAAGATAATTGTATTTTTTCTTTTTGTGAGTTAAATTAATTAAAATTAAGAATATATTCTTATTAATATTTAATATTCTTATTAATATATTCTTTTTGTTCACCATCCGGCGTGTAAAGATCAATCTAATATTACAAATAAATTAACATTAAAAATAAATTAGACAGAATGATCTATATATTTCTTAGAGTATAAAAATTTCAGAACTTAATTTTAAAATTTTAAAAAGTCATGACTATTTGTAAGTAATTAATTTAAAGTGCAAGCGAAAGAGTTTTTTTTTTTTCTCAAATAAAACTACTCTATTCAGTAAATTTGTTTATTTATAGATACCAATTTACTGTATATCATCGTTCATGAACAATATTTTGTCTATGTAAACTAAAGATCTGAGTTCCAGCTTACCCATAAAGCCAACAAAAGTCATTTGCGCAATGCAAGTGGGTGGTATTATTTTTGGATGAGTACAAAAGGGGTTTAGAAGTAATGGGTAAATGTAACATCACGCAAGTTGAGAACAGAAATGAAAGCATGCATCATATTGGGTTGGGTGCGTCAAAACAAGAGTCGTTTTAATTTGCTGAGAGTTGAGCAAGTTGCTATATGGTGGGCATAGGGTGGGTTTAATATTACAACCGTAGAATGCCCTTTTGTCTGTGACTATATTGTGATGGCGAAGGTATAGCCAATATCGTCGCTCTGGGCTACTTGTTGTACATGTATAGTGAGGTAGTAGTAGATTTACTAACACTTAATCCATTTTATTTACTAAAGGATTGGCGATCATACGTTAGACTAAATATAATTATTTACATTCTTTTTGTCCAAATAACATTGAATTATGGGTGTTCAAATGTTGGTTGAGTTGAATTTGAATATAATTTGAGACCTAATTAATTAAAGATGGAGACAAAGGAATTTGTCTTAAGATGTAGCTAATTCGATATAGTCCAATAAACAATTGGGTTTGAACTAAGTAGCGATTGAATCCAAAATCCGTCTTAATACTTTTTTAATATTTTTTATTTTGACTTGATTGAGTCAAGTTAATCATATTCTTAAATTATGTCTTCACTTTTATTTTGAACTTTGAGTTATAAGTAAATAATTTTTTAAAATTTGAATCATATGCAAATATCCGCTTATGTATAATGCTTCTATTAATGAAATTATGACCTATCTAATGACATGAGATTAATGGGACATAATCTCAAATTTTGATGGATTCATTATTAATTTTTGAAGCAGAGAAAATTTTTTTGTACATGACTTAAAGTCGAGAGGTTATGGACATTTGACCTAAATATTAATATCACCAAGATTAGGAATTCCTCCTTTCTTTCCTTCTTCTGTGTCCTAGGATTGATATTGGTATATTTTGCGAATTAATAATTTAAATTATCACTAAAATAATCTTAATTATAATTAAACTAAAATCATTTGTGTGTATAAATCAAATAAAGTCACTTAATTGCTTAATAATTAAGTTTATATTATAAAAATGATCAATAATTTTGCCTTCTTTTGTTGTGACTATCTTTTATATATATATATATATATATATATATATATATTCAAAATATTGATGTTTGTTTTTTCCGTAATAATTAAATTTTTATATTTAAAAGACCTCTTATCTGTTGAGTTCAAACTTATTTATTGAGTTCACTTATTTATCATTAATTCCACCTTCTCTTTGTAAACGTAAAATTGCCCTTTTATGTTATATATATATATATACATATATATATATACACTAATAAATGTTACAAACAATTTACAAGTGATTAGACTACTAGAGAAGACAACGAAAGGCCCCACTTGTCTTCTTGTAGGCTGTATTTACGAAGTTAAACAGGGGTTCATTCTTCTATGACACAAATCAAAAGACCCACAGAGATGGACCCGCAACAACGCCATTTTTCACTCCTTCCTCAATTTTGTTCTTTTCTTGTGCTCTTTTATTATTATTATTATTATTATTTTCTTTTGCTTTTTCTAGACCCTCTACGTTTGAAAGCAATTTGACTGGAACTGCATTTTCACCGACTTCCCAACCTTTTCCACCGACGGTAATGTTGCAAGTTCCACATATGCACTATGAATTATTGAAAAAAGTTAATTATATGCAGTATTTTATATTTTTATTACGTTATTAGTCAATTAAAATATGATAAAAGTACATAATTTTTTAAATAATTTTTAAATCAAATTATAAATTTATTTATTATGTGTTAATTAAAAAAATTGATAGTAAAAATATAAAAGCTATATATAATTAGTCTGATCCATTAATTATGCACAAAAATGTGGATTTATTTATTTGTAATAATAGTGCCAAGTTGTGATTAGGACTATATGATCAAACTACCAAGCTAAGTACTGGCCTAAACAACTTTGCGAAGATGGAAATCAATTATTAAATTCCCAATAAGACCACCACTATTCGTGGATTATTTTTTAATAATTCATATCAAAATAACGGTATAAACGAACTCCAACCAACGAAATGGGAATTGAACCTTGATGTGTCACTATCAATTTGCCACTATATCCGTAACGTTTAATATAATTAATTATATGGAATTCAATTAAGCACTATATAATTAACGGCCCTTAATTAATTTGTCATCGCTCTTTACACAATTAGTGTACTCCATTTTAATTCTTTTCATCAGGTTCGAATATTTACATTTATTAAACCATAGTATCGCTTCAAAACATAAATGGAGTTTATTTTATTGCTTTGGTTTACTTTTGGCAACATCATATTAATTAAGATGTTTTGTTTGTATATGAACGTGGGGCTATTTCTGTAATTTCCAATCTCTTTCAAAACCATTACGTTGGGCAATGAGGAGCGAGGAGCCCTCGGATAATGGAAGACAAAAGCAGACGAAGGCAACTAATTAAGCATAATCTTATCTGACATATGACAATTTCTGCTGTCAGTTACAGAAACATTAATCGGTCATTTTCTGCTATTTTTTCTTCTTGGTTTCAAAGTTCATTGTCTTAACTTTCACACGACATTTACTTACAATATTATCAAAACTTAATTTTAAGACTCATACTCAATCTTAGGCTATGAAGTAAAATATAGTATATAAATCAAACACAGAATAATAACTATGAAATTATCACAAAATTCAACGATTATGTTAATGTCTATATAAATATGACATGTCCCTTTTTGTATTTTACATATCATTATAGTGTGCAAATTAATATATTAACTTGCGCAGTCTATATATCTGCACAATCTCAGATACTTGTCTTGTATATTGTCTATTTGGAAATGAAACCTCACTAAAAGACATGGAGTTCACGTGATATCTGGACTATGAGACGAAAGACCAAGAAGCTAGAGTCAAAGCTTCAAATTTAAGGAAGGGGTGGAACTTGGTGAAACTTGAAGAACATAGCCAAACGACATAACTGGGAAATCAACATCCCATTTGGCAGCTCCTGTTTACTGATCTGCCGTATTAGAAGTCCAAATTCATACCACAAATCAATCATACTTACATTTTTCTGCTGGATTTTGTTTGAGTGCTTGACTTTTTAAGAATAATAAAGAATAATTTTATACAAACTTAGAAAAGTCTAATGATGTGCTTGCCCTTCTTTGCCCAAACATTTAATTCTTGACATTAGACTCATTTTAATTTTGGAGATGGAAGTTAGTGTGTTACTGGTCATTATTAGCCCATTACCATGTATAGGAGGTATCAGCTAAGACATCAAACTTATCTTAATTATAAAGGTAGTTCACTTTCTTATTTAATTTGTTTCATGTTCTAACATTATTTTCAGTTGTATTAAGTTCTAAAAAAAGTAGAAAGTGGCCACTCTCGCTTTGTCCACTTCCATTATACGTGGTTGGATAGCCAAAACTATAATTTAATTATCAATAATTTCTTTCGAGGTTAAGCAGAAAAGCGAAGTCCCAGAACCTTGCAGATATATTTATCCTTAATGGGTATTGACGGAACACCAAAGGATTAAATTAACCAAAAAGAAACCCCAAAAGTGTGTCTTAGCTTCTGGTCGGTCAAAAATAACACTATAATAGTATAATATTCAATTCTCATCGACCTAACCCTGAGTGCCTTATCACAGCGTAGTTTTATGGATAATTGAGTTGTTTATACAGAAATGATCATTTTGACCCTATTATATATTGACATGTAAAACGTAGATAGACTATTAATAATTACCATCATATATTTTTGATCTTATACAATAATACAATTGTTATCTGAAAAGCAATTTTTAGAAATGATTTTTTTTTTATCTTCCTACTACAGAATTTCTCTGACATATATAATGAGCCACTTTGACATTCTTTATGTTGTCTTTTTCTTTGACATTCGCTTCTTTTGATTATTGTTCTTGTGACTGGACTTGTTATATGTATATCAACGAATATCATGATCCTAAACGTCTTATTTGAATAGTGGGCAAAAACCACATTGGGCTATGGCTTATGAGGTCACTATACATAATTGTATAAGTATTATAGTTCATTATTCATCGCACTGTTCTGTATATGTAAAAGAATTCATAAACAAGAGCCACTCGAAATACCCCCTTCCCTTACTTTCATACGCTTTTATTATATTGATGATATCTCCTCATTGCAATTGATGAGCCTCTAGTATTCCACGTATATTCCTATGGCACCCAAATGGTAGTTTAAACTATAAGAAAAAAAAAAAAGTAAAATTGCATCGCAAAAATTATCCAGTTCCATTGTTTGTTTCCTTCGTCAAACAAACATCTATGGAAGATCTTCACAATCCTATTATAACATGAAATCATAAAACCATGAGTCTACGAACTATATTTCTATATATTGGTGGACATAAGCACCTATATATTTTCATCACACGTACCCACAGCTATACCTTCCTCATTTGCATATACCAACGTTAAGGTCTGATGGATTATTGATCCACTTGCTCATTGACCTATTGTCTCCTCAAGACCCTTGCTCTAAAAGTCACCGATACATCTATATGCCAAAGGAAATACAATTAGTACTGTTTTTAGTAATGGTTGCTTTTAGTAGTTAATGAATGTGTTTAATTTAAAAGTTGGTTTTTACTACTATAAGAGTTAATGCATTTAGTTAATCTCTTGCTTTGTTACTAAAACGCTCTTTTATGTATGTATAGACTACTCGTTTTGAACAAGCATGTCATGATGTACTGTCGGGTTTCCTCCTTTGTCCTCCCCTGTATTTGTGTTATACTTCACTCTCTGACCTCAATTATATGTCTTACACTTCGGCGTTGTAGTTAACACAAATTCTTCGTGCAGAACAAAAAAACCAACCAGGTCTATACTCTGAAAAAAATATTACTTAGCTAGTACTAATATATTAACATATTTATATATGATAATTGATGTGGTGTGTTAATTAAAAAGATAATTTCATCAAGGGTGTGTCATTATACGAGAAAGTCAGATCCCACTTTTCTCTCCGCATGATTTAATATTAGACTAACTAATCATCACATTATCTGACATATGTACTACCAACTAATATTTTTTCATACTCTTCAGCAAGTGGCACCCATATGTCTATGCTACGTTGCAAACAATGGTGCTCCCACTGCTTCGGAGAGTGGAACATGTGGACTATATGCATTATACGAGAGTTACAACTTACAAGAGCGTGTCCAGCAAATACCCTAGCCACGTACAGTGTCATTCATGCAAAATAAATCTTAAAACTGTACATTTCGGCTGTGGTCAACGAATAACGAACAAGGGGTCATTTAATTGTCAATGAATGAGCATATTGATTTTATATTTTCCATCTCCAAAAATATGGTAGGCCATATCGTCATTGGTTGCAATAATATTGTTGAAATAAAGTTTAACCAACTCCTCATTATTCATTCAATAGAATAAGCCAGCATACTCTAGTAAACACAGATGGCCGACATGATTAGAGCAAGATGTTCATGAGAGGTTCCAACACTGAACAGGTCTACATACAAAGTATAACCAATCTACGTCGACTTAAACCCAAGATGGCCAAAATTGAAGTGAGGGCGTACGTACTGATCAATATATATGATATCATTTCATGAAAATAAAGTAGAAATTGTGCCATAATTTACGTAACAAAGACAAATTATTCTTGCCAATAACGTGCGTTCGATTTGCACCGTTTTATGTTCCGAATTCTCAGCTTAATAATTTATTTTTCAAAAAATATGTATTCCTTAATTGTGAAGGTATAATGGAAAGTGATAAGAAGAGAAATTAGTTGGATATCCAAAAATATGATAGTGTGTGTATATATATATATATATCATCATTGTGTTATAGCTGGCTGGGTTGACAAATATTATCATACTTGCATGGATTAATGAATGCAAAAATGAATCTAGGGCACCGGGATAGTTGCTCTCTTTAAATGTTTTAATTTTATTAATTTTTATATATAATTTTATTTTGTATTTTATATTTTGTTTTAGCTCAAATTCTAAATCCAAATATTTTTATTCTCTTTGAAATCAAATCCTAAATTGTTCTTCTAGTACATGGCTAGAGATTCCAAATGTAATACAATGAGTAGCTGAATCTTATGTTTGAAGTGAATTAGTTAGACTTAAACTAGGTTAAAGAGGTCAGGTGGAACTTGGAGGAGGCGAAGGGTCAAGTAAGCATTTAAAGAGCGAGATTGTGTTACGTAAGCAGCATATCCTAGACTACGAACGTGGGAAATCCAACATGACAAAACGGAAGAAATAGGAAGGAAGAAGGTTCCAGTCAAATGGGAGAAGTGTCGTGCTAGCTGTTTAAGGATGTCCAAGTACAGACTCTACAGACAGAGTGGACAGTGACGATTGAGGACCATGTGCCTCCAAAAATTTGGGCATCCACACACACACACACCCCACAGTAACACATACTCTTTATAACTTTAAATAACGTAATCAATTGCATGTTGTTGTTCATAATATATATATATATACTTATATATGAATTTACAGTCACATGAAAAGAGTAGTACTTATATATACGTAGACGATTACGTCAAATATTTTGCTTGGTTTTTAAGGACTTTCAAGTCGTTGATTTGTTTGAGCTTAATGTCCGGACACAGTTTAACTACATGGGTAATGATGCAGGAAGTTAACATTCAGGTTATATTAGAAGCAGTTCTTTTGCCATATGCTAGACATATATTATATATACCTTTTTTTCTTCTTTTGGATTCATGTCATGTGATCCATTTTTCTTACAATATTAGGACCTTGTGCACGAGCTAGCTGAAAGGACAATTTTACAAAAAGCCCAGTCCTTTTCTTATACTTAAAACTCACAAACCCATGAGAAGAATTTGTTTCCAACAGAGACCCATTAGGGTCCGTTAGGCTTCTTCTTTATCAGTTACAAGCCATACAAATCCATTAAATTTCCACTAGTTCTATTAGAGAAAGCATGTTTTGCTGTATCTGTCGCTAAGGCGAGCAACTTTTGGCTGCCCTAAAAAATCCCAATAAATTTTTATTAAACCATTTCTTTTGGAAGAATTAAGTAGTTGTTTTCAGTGCTATGTTATAATATTATTGCTTCAGTCTTGGAAAATTTATCCTTATGAGAGAAATTATCAATGGAATCGCACACACAAATCAAAACTTCAGATTTTTGTACATATGGTGGCGACTACTTTCTTGAAGGGCAATTGCATCAATGAGAGGGAATTTGTGAAACCAAATAAGCATATTCTGAGACATAGAAAGAATACCAAACAAAAAGGGAGTTGAGAAACACATGGTAGTTGATCAGTGCCAAAATTTAGGCCCGAAGTTATATATCATAAATGATAATGTCCCATCAACCCAATATCTAAAGCCATGCAAGTTGCCATATGATGCCACAAGTGTTCCACATGGGAAGATTTGGATGCAAACATAAGTTAGGCAGCAAGAATTGTGTAACTATATGAACCAGTCCTTGTATGTTGTATCCAACGGTTTCCACCCTGGATCATACACAAACAGATGCCTTTTCCGCCAAGAAAATGAGTACAACTCAGCGAGCAAATTAAGCATATTAAGTTGCTGATGTTCAGGCACATTACAATTTATATATATCTTTTTCAAGAGATTAACTTCGGTCACAGAAATTTATAAAAACCTTGATATGTCGAAAGCTTGTTTCGAATAACTTAGACACTCACATGTTGATGTAGCTGTTTCACTGACAGAAACATCGCTAAATGTGATCGTTGGGGCATAAATTACTTGAGAATTTATTAGAGAAATGAAACTGAAGAAGCACTTTCTCATATATAGATCACGCAATCAATGTTGGAATATAACCACCTGCTCTGAACATTACTGATGAACTTGAGAGCCAAACAAGGACAACAATGGAGACAAACAATATCTGAAAGGATTTTCTGCTGGATGCCAATATATATAATAAACAACCACTTGTATTGTGAAGAATCCTGGTTATCCATAGATATACTCCATGATTGCATTACTGTTCATGCATTTGATTAGTTTAACGAAACAACGGTATATTTATCTTATCTTCTAAGCGCCAAAAACTTAACACTTTATTTCCGATTAGTTAGATTCAGCATTACACTTTCTGCTGACTGATACAAAAGGCACATGCAAAAGAATTTTTCGGTTTTAACTTCATAGTCGTGTGCATGCATCTTGAAACTTTGGTTAATTGTAACGAGCATTAATTCAAGCATGCATGCTTGGACCTTGGAATATTAAAATGATGTATGTTTGATCCTCTTTTTTATTGTAGGATTATTGGACTGCATTTATTGATCAGATTAACCCATATCACATGCATGGATATATAATTTAATGTAATTTTAGCCCAGTTGTGCAATGCTTTGCTTTGCAACCAAAAGGGTTGTAAAGTGTAAATGATTTCCACAGGAAGAAAAAAAAAAGATTTAGATAATGCCATACGCATCGATCTTGAGATAAAGAGCTCGACCTAAAACAAAATCTTTTTCCATCGTCTCAAATTTATAAAATAGATATATAGAAGTTTCCGTTTCAATCTTTAAGAGAAAATTTGAGACTGAAAAAGATGCAGGTTTACCAAATGAATAGTTCGTCGTTTTAATGTGCTAAATAGATAATGCCAACTCAGTCACATTTCCTCCACATGAGAAGATTTGATTGCCCATTGAGCAGCAAACAGCGATCGAATAAATTGAAACCCATTCTAACTACTTGGCCACCCATGACCCGCATCTATATATATATATATATATATATATATATATATATATAATGAGCACAGGCTCCAACTAGTTTTGGTTTTCCTCACATGGACATTGCACAGGTACAGGTTCCTCAAGGACATGTTCAAGCATGTTTTGGCTATGACCTGTAATGTAATCATCACACTCAGGTTTTGATGAATCTATTTCAGTAGCTCTTCACATGCTTAACAAAAATATTGATCTCCACCTTTTCATGTCTTCTCATTATGTTTGCGACGTAAATTTAAAATTAAAATTAGATTAATTACATCGATTAGTCCCACCTAATTAGATATATGCAACTCTACTTTTTTAGTCAGTCAATCCAAGACAGAAGGACAATATTAAGTATATGGACAGTCTACCCTTTTTTGTATGTGTATCCAACTCGTTTGTGAGCATTAAGTGCTTTTTATTCGTTCAAGTTATTATTTAATCTTTTTTTTTTAAAATTAAACTAATCGTCATAAGCAAACAGTATTTATAAAAATAAATATTAAATCCCTTAAATCTAAAATCCAAAACCATTAAGCCCTAAAACCTTTCAACTTTAAATGAAAGCCCTACCTTCAACCCTTAAAACCTTAAACACTAAATCATAAGTTCTAAAATTTTAAATCCTAAATCTTTAAACCCTACATATATTAAACTCTTTTTTTCTTGATGAGCAATTTTGTTTATAAGAAATATAAGTAAATTATATTTACTACCCTATAAATTCATAAAATTACTTTTAATAAGAATAACATAATTTGTATAATTCAAAAGTATCTAATACATCCTTAATCAGAATAGAAGGAAGGTCAAGAGGACTGGAGAAAACCCATTGGAACACATGCCCAATAAAATTGTAGCAGCAATTACATGGGTTTGCAAATCACAAATTGTGTGCCCCTTCTTTTTTTAATTTTGTCCAAAACAATGAAGCAAATACCAATTGATTGCAGCTCCAACGCTTGTAGGCCTCACAAAATCCTCTTGGCCCGACCGCTAAAATGAAACGACTAGTGGATTTGGGCCAATTGGACTTGAACTGAACTGGGCCAATGGGTTCTGGCCCATATAAAAATGTAGTGTACTTTAGAAAGCATGTGATTGATATCTATTTATCCTCAAAACCCAGCCAGCGTGACCAATCGACATAATTCTCTGATCTTGACTTCCTTAAGGCCCCGTTTGGTTCATGGGTATATGGGACCAGGGAATTAGTGATATTATATAATCAATTTATGTCTAACACTATATAATAGATTAAGTTATAAAATTGAATAGTTTGCAATAAGTTGAGCTATCATAAATTCCTTTTTTATAAAAAAAATATTAATTTATATGCTACTTTAAAGCCAATAATTCTAATTATACGAAAGGCATTGTTATTTTTTTTACATGCTTCAATGATTATTGAAATGAGGGAGGATAATAAACTATAAAGCTTTTGGATATTTGTGGATTGTCATTCTCTGTCCCCTCTTTAGCCTTCTCCTCCCTTTCTCTGGTTTTCTTTTCTCTTCAACCATCTCCATGGCAGCAAAGAAAGAAGATTTGGATGCAATTTTAGGTACATTTGCATCATTTAACTCATAATCTTCCTATTGTATAATATTTCATTATTCTTTTCAAATATTCTGCCTCTTTCTCTCCGTCGGGCCATTGTTATTATAAGACTTTCTCTTTTAACTTTGTTGAATAACATTATTTTTCTTTTCATATTGTCAGATTTTGGCATTAACTATTATTTTGTTTTGTTTTTTTTTTTTGTATGTCTGCGTTTTCATATACTTTGTCGTCATAAATATTGGGAGAATTTTCAATTAATCACTGAATATTTTAATTAATGGCTACAGATTTTTATTCTATCAAGGCTACTTGGATTCTTACTATTACCCAAACAAAAAGAGAGAAATATACTATTAATCCCTCATTTTTTGTTATTAGATTAATTTTATCCTTAAAAAATGAAAATTACTAACCTCCAAAAATTACACTGTGATCACATTTGATCTTTCTACCATGAAGTCATTAAACTTAATCTAAGTTAGACCATTTTTTGCTAATACAATACGTAATGAGTTGAAGTAGATTAGTAGTTTGCCCACTATTGGATAATTTGGTCCCCTATATTGTGCTACTAAATCAATTTATTAATTTGGTACCTCAATCTTCAACATTAGATCAATTTGACCCTTCATTTTTGTCACTAAAACAATTTGATTCCTCAAATATTTCAACATGATTAAAGTTGGTCCTTAGTAATAAAAATAAAATAATTATGGTGCCACTTTTAAAAGATTTTTTTATTTTGGCTGAAATAAAATAAGAATATAAATAGAATTTAACAACAACACATAATAAATTATCCATTACATCAATACAAATATTGACACATGCACATAGCATTCAACTTATTTTTATTCTAAAACCACAAGAGCTCACATACCTTGTGAGTACTCAAATTGATAGGTCATTTATTAGTATTTTTTTACCTTAACCAACATAATATAATTATTTTCAATTATTTATTAATTTTTTACTTCTTTGATTAAATTTTATAAAATATATATTTTTTAAATTATATATTTCAACTTATTATCATATATATTTTTTCATATTTTCAATAATCTTTCTTAATTTCATTTTCAATTGTCTTCTTTATAGTATAAAATATGAAAATAAATTTATATAGGCATCAAATTTTCAAAAATAATATAATTTCCTTCAACTTATATGATTTACATAATTATTATTTAGATATTTTTATATCTTTAATAAACTTTCAAACATAACTTAATCTCTTTCCAAATGAGTTGTAATTTTTTTTTTTTAACTTTTAAACACATTATAAGTCTTTTTGAAATCTTGAATAATTCTTTAATTATTTTTATATGATATAATTTTATAAATATAGACATTCACATAGATCCTATTTATGTAAAGCAAATAATTTATTAATCACATAGAATTATTTAAAAGTATTTATTTTTGATAATATTGTATGCTTTTTAAATTTTATTATAATTATAGTAAGAATTTATAAGTGAAATGTAATTTTATTAGTAGCGTTCAAATAGTTCATACTATAATTATGTTTGTGATAAAATAAAACCAATCAATATTATGGTAGTTTAAATTACATGAACTTAACAAATAGTTAAATATTGAAGAATGATAAATCTAATTCACTTAATTGAAAATCATTATAAAATTTAATAAAATAAGTAAAATATTAATAAATAATTAAAAAATTATATTATATTGGTTAAGGATAAAAAAATATTATTAAATGACTCATCAACTTGGGTATTAAATTCTAGAAATATGTGTTATGTCGAGGGATGAGCACAGGTCAATTTAAACTGAATTTTTAACTGACAAGAGACCCAACCTGATTTTATGTTTGGCTTAGTTTTTTGACCCTAAATTTTTTGACTCTAAACCCACCCTGGCCATTCCAATTGGACTTAGTATTGACCGGACTGAATTTGGTTAAACCGGGTTTGGATCAAGTCTATATTTTTTATTTTAATTTGAATTATTTTGTGAAAGTAATTTTTTTTAAACAAAAAATGACAAAAATATAATTTGAGTCAGATTAAAAAAATAAGATTTTGTGAAAAACCTGACGATTAGTCAGGTTAAAAAAAAAAAAGAACATAGAGCCAACGAAACTTGCAAGATGGAGCAGTTTTGGGACAGGTTGCGAATAGCTTTCGTGCACGTAGCATTTTTCTAACTTGGATACTCAATCCAAAGAAACCACCAGTACATCAAATAACTCCGAGTCTGAAATAACTACCAACTATATGATCAATATTATCCGCATTTGTCTGTGCAGGTGAATCTTCGAACTGAACACAAAAGCGCTCAGAGTGCATGCAATAACGTATACACAGGCTTATTTATAAATAAATAACAACGATTGTAGACAATCATAAAATACTGTGTTCACCAAGTTCTTACACACTATCAATGATGCAGAAGAACTAAATGAAACTGTCACATATTAAACTAACAGTTTCAAATATTTAAAACAAAATTGCAAAGGATATCTGAAACTGAAGAACGATTTTGAAGTTACGGAAATATAAAAGAGAAAGAAGGGGAAAAAAAAATATCATAATGAAGGATCTAGCTTAATTTAACAAGCAGAATAGCTTTACCAGAATCACATCCTAATTGCGCGTGTATTTCTAGCAATTACTGGCAGAGTTTCTCAACTGCTGTCACAATCTGAGCAGGTTGAACTACAGTCCATTCCTCCAATGTCCCAGCATATGGGGTTGGCACGTCCTGAGAGGATAAACATACGACAGGAGCATCCAAATAATCATGGAAATTTTCATTTATGGCGGCTGTCAAGCTAGCACCGATTCCACCGGTCCTCATGCACTCTTCTACAATTAGCACACGATGGGTCTTCTTGATTGAATTCCCAATTGTGTAGAGATCAAATGGTTTCAGAGACCTTATATCAATTACTTCAGGGTCATACCCCTTGTTCACCAATGTCTTGGCAGCCTGCATTACATGATACCTCATCCTGGAATACGTCAATATGGTAATATGCTCCCCAGGCCTAACCATCTCTGCTTCTTCAAGCGACAATACATACTCTTCATCTGGAATTCTCTCCTTGAGGTTATAAAGCAGAACATGCTCAAATAGTATCACAGGATTCTCGCTACGAATGGCAGCTTTCATCAAGCCCTTAGCATTGTAAGGGGTTGAGCAAGCCACCATCTGGATTCCAGGGATTGACTGAAAATATGACTCCAGTCTCTGAGAGTGTTCAGCCCCAAGTTGACGCCCAACTCCACCAGGTCCACGGATAACAATTGGTATTTTGAACTGACCTCCAGAAGTGTAATGGAGCATGCCACAATTGTTGGAGATCTGGTTAAATGCCAGAAGCAGAAATCCCATGTTCATGCCCTCAACAACTGGCCTCAGACCAGTCATGGCAGCGCCAATGCCCATCCCAGTGAAGGAGTTCTCTGCAATAGGGGTATCCAGAACCCTGAGGTCACCATACTTATTTGCCAAGTCTTTAGTCACTTTGTACGATCCTCCATAGTGACCTACATCTTCACCCATGACACATACAGTCGGATCCCTGTCCATTTCTTCCTCCAAACCTTCACGTAGGGCTTCAAAAAGAAGAAGTTCATGCCTGAAGACAAATAGACATCTAATTAATTGCAGATCTAGTAGACGCAGTGAAATAGGTAAAAAATCAGAGCCAAAGCATGCTTTAAGGTTTAAGCAACTTCAAACATTCAGGTATGGTAAGTGTCGTAAAAATGTCCCAAAGATTGCAAATCTTGAATGTGCTGCTGTTATCCATCAGACCCAAACCAAAACAGAAAATATTAAAAAGCTGTACTTCTGCTTAAATATCAACCAATGACAGCTACTTTTTGTGCCTTCTGTTCCTGCCACTGTCTAACTCATGAAGATCAATACATAGACAGATATTATTACTATAAAGTTTGGCAATGAACGGGGCTTGATTGTCATTTGCTTATTTTAACTTCCAAAAAATTTAACTATTTTGAAGCATGTACATCCAAAGGATGCAGCAGAACAAGACCATTATAGAAGTCTGAAATAGTGGAGCAGACAACTGAACTGTATAAATGAAACTCAGAGTTTTCTATCAAATGTGTTTTTCCAGCTTTCTTGGATTCCATTACCTTCCCAAGGTCCTCTAAAAGATAATAATAAAGATACTAACAATAAGAAATATCATATTTTCCATTTGGGCCTTGTTAAAATTATGGGGTTGGAAAAAGTTTAGTTTGCATGGTTACAGGATGATCATCAGAACATGTACTGTGCCTGATGTTTGCACAAGGCATATGAACAAAAGTAGCACATACTTGTTGCCGTAATTCATTTTCTTCCAAAGCAGGCTGAGTGAAACAGAAAGACTTCTACAAGACAGTAAAACTTGCTATTTTTTTTTTTTATAAGGAGGTATTCCTAACCAAAAGATACCAGAGGAGAGACAATTATATTCTGTGAGACTGTGAATCCATGTAAATACTTTTTTTTTTTTTTCTTTGTAATACATAATATTCAAAATTTGAGTGCACTAGCATTCTCTGAGTAAAAGGTGTATTTAGAGCCCATTTCAGGCATCAAGAAGAGAGGATAATTATTTCCAAAACATGACTCCCGAGCAACAGAGTAAAATCTTAACACACAGAAAGGAAAAATAGAGCACATATAGAAGATATTCATTAAGCATGTAATATGCTACCCCATATTAAATACTGTGGCTAATTACATACAACAATAGTTGCAGACTCAATCGCAACTACTGAAGGAGATTTAAGTGCACCTTAATCAAAATAAATTAGCATATGCCATACAGAGTCCTATGCTGCTCGATTCAGAGCTATAATTTCCACCATGTCTCTAGGGTATATACCCTCTATCATCACTTCCGCCATTTCATTCTTGCCACTTTTCAAATTTTAACTCTCCTACATGTGATACTTTATTGCACCAGGAGAAAGTTATTACTATGGCTTCCATGCCATACTTAGTTGCAGTACAGGGAATAAATTTTTGGGGAGGTGCTTCACGATTGACAAAAATTTTTCTTGTTAGAATTGTATAAGATGTGTTTTTGTAGGAGGGTTTGTAATCCCTGTTCTGTACAGCTATGCTTTTTTTAATTTTTTAGCTGCAGGCTTGAGAAAATATATTCTATGAGCGGCTAACAAACAAACCAAAGAAGAAAGTGTAAATAAAAAAAATGTTCTATACCAGAACCATTTCACACTCCTAGGTAGCATTTCTAGGCAAATAGAAAATATGCTAGCAGAATCACAAATTCATTTTAACAATATATATCAAGCGTTTAACTAATATCTGAATTTATATCTCAATTATGGAAGGCAAAAAATATGATGAAGGGTTGAAATGGTAGCTAGTTTCCCTTCTCCTTGCTCTTCCACAAGGAAGTTTAAGCTGACTTTCACGTTTTCCATTTTTCCTTTACAATGTTCTCTTTTTTCAATGCTAACATTAACACTCTAAGTGTGCTGCATGCATACCAGAAACCATCTTCGATGACATTTGGAAGAAATGTTAGTGAAAACTGGAAGAGCATCATCAATTTGAGGTACTGGATTACATCAAAAGGTCAATTTAATAACATAAGGTACGGTAAAAACATAAATTTAGTTTCCATCTCACAATTTATGTTTCAAGACATCAAGGATTAAAAATGATTAAGTAGGACTGAGCAAGACAATGTTGAAGCCAGATATACCGTGATAGACACTAAGTGATTAAAGTAAGAAACTTACCCTGGTTTTGATGATGTAGAAGCCGCAGAACTATCTGCCTTAGTCTACAGAAAACCCAAAAGAAAACAAAAATTAGGAACGCGATGCCAGCTAGAGAACCAACTCCTGTTGGTGCAATACCAAATTGGGAGAGCAGGAAAGGAAAACCGAACTCAGAAAGGACTGGAGGGGAGATAACTTACTGCAACTGCATTTGTAATCACCCGTTCAGCCTTACGAGCTCCAGCATTCAGGTTCAACCTCGCATCAGATCTGATGACAAATATGCTAGCTTTCCTCTCTGAATCAATCACATAGTATACCAAAGTGTAAGAATTAACGTTTAAGTCAATAGACTCGATAGATGCCTAAAAAGGGATTGTACGTAGTACTAAGAGGAAAGGAACAATAATTGGAATCTTAATCCTAGAATTCCAAAGATCTATATATCCCAGAAGGCACTATCTCTTTGAAAGTGAGTCTAGTGAAAACCAATTAACCTAATTTACATGTGCCACCCAACAACAACGAACATGCTGGAATTCAACAACCAACAGCACCCTCACGTTCCCACTATTTTTTCAGCATTTCAAGAGAATAAAAGAGGTCAATAAAATTCAAACCAACAGCAAGAAATAAGAACCAAAAAGAGATTGGAAGCAAACCTGAGAGGGATCTACGAGAAAGGAGCTGAAATTTCTTGGAGTCGAATGAGTTGGAGGCAGAGAACGCCGTAGCAACTCCCACTCCTTGAAAAAGCGTCGCCATTAAATCACCAAGAGAATCGAAGCTGGTAAATCCGAGCTCCCAAGAAAGACGGAAATGAAGAGCGAAAGGAGGCCTGGCAATTTATACGAGAGAAATGAGAATGTGAGAGAAAGAGAATGGGCGGAGAAATTGAGGAAAGCCTATAGCTTTATGAGCTGTGCGTCTCAGGTAAACGTTGCTCCTATAGCGTTGGGCGATTTATTTCATATAAGCCTCCCTCTCTCTCGCTTCCTTCCACTCGTGCTTTCTTGTCGATTGCCTAGAGAGACTCTAACAAACAAAGCCGCATAGTTTCCATCGCCTTGGCCACTAGCCACTCTCTCCTACAAGCTTTTTCTTTTCTTATATTAAATAAAATATATCACTTTATTATAATAAAAAATATAATTAATAACCATTTACAATATTTATAATAAATAATTTTGAAGTTTAAAATTATTAAAATGACTTAGCACTTAAAAAAAGAAAAAGATATTGTTGTAAGAATTTGACATTTTGTCACAAGACTCTTTTATTTTGTTTATAGACTTAAGATAATAATAAAAATTTTGATTCAAAATTTCTGAAGTATAATTCTAAAATTTAAATTTTTTTCTAATAGGTATTCTAAACATATAACAAACAAAAATGTTTCTATCTTTTGGTGACGCAGTCACGCTTTGTTGTTGGCCTACATGGACCGAACCCTAACCAACCACTACAGCAGCACCTTGATGTCCTGTCACTTCTCCGACCTCATCTCACCCGTCATATTAGATTTACATCAAAGTGTTCCTTCTTGTCTTTGCGTTCCCTTGCCTAGCCCAAATGGTCCATTTTCGCCCAAACCCAATGGGCCTAATTACATGACTTTTACCCAATCCACTGTGACTTGAAGTTAGTCCAGGGCCCTGTACAAATATAATTAGAAGCTTTTTTTTTTTCTTGGAATAATAATACTCACTAATTGTTGATATTATGACATATTTGAGTGTCATATGACTAAGCTAAACTGAAATTACTCAATTTTCTAACAAGTAAATATATACAGAGTTAAATGAATCAATTTTCAATCTTCACATAAGATTTTATTGATAAATTACCAATAGTGTCATTAAACCATAAGGATTGAATGGAAGGAGTTAAATGACAAACATACGTGATTTTATTATTTGGGAGTTTAATAAAAAAAATAAAGAGAATCATTGATAAAATAAAATGAGTTGTAAGTTATTTTTATAATATTAATTTACAAATAAAATATTTGATTTTACTGTTGATGGACCTCAACCCATATCTCCCTAGGAAGGTACTGTTCGACATAAACATTGGCGTCCCGTCTGTCACTCCTTCGAATACAATGTAAACTACACGCTCTTTGACTATGACTGTGCACCTCACGCATCGCCTAACCATCTTTCTGTTGATGAAGCTTGACGAATTACTTATACCAATGACATAATGTAATTAGTCTTCTTTCTAGCTGTTATGTCATACCCCTGTGAAATTTCACCTCGCATACGAATGACTTTGTTTTTTTAGTAGTTGTTACAATGCCACCTTTAATTATTGAATTTAATTAATTATTGTGAAATTCTAATTTGCAATTGCTTCCTATTGAATCAATTTATGTGCATACCTCCAAGTGTGGGATATGAATCCCCTAAGTTTGTATTATTGCTATGATGTTAAAGGCTCTTCTAGACATTTGAAGAAGTGCATTGCTGAGGTGTGTGCTTACGATGCTCTCTTTCTAAACTTGGAAGACTTTTTCTAATTTATGATTTGGCTCTTTTTTTACTCAAATTATTAGTGGGCATCTTGGTATTGTGTATTTCACAAACAACTTGCTAGTTACAACCATTTTACTTGGTCAAACAAACTAAGCTTATAGCATGCTCCACAAAAAAGTTATATGCGTGTGTGATAAACATTTTTTTATATATGTTAAGGACTACATATAGTCATTACATATAATAGCATTGTATAGTAAGTTTATGTTGTGAGGACATTCTTTCCTCTAACATTATCAAGGGTTCCTTGAAAGTTGTGATATAATTTATTAATTGGAAGAAAAGTAGTTTTTTTTTATTTGGAAAAAATATGTTAATTGTAAATTAGGTTATAATTTTTCAATCTAGAGCTCTCTTTCCCTTATGCTTTTTAGTTCTCCAAGTTGAGTGCATGCAATTAGTAGAGTTGTCCACATTGTATAGTAATCTTTCTAACCCGAGGATAACTTTATTGTACAACCAAGAGAAAAAAAAAAGTTTGAACATTTAATATGATAAACCACAAATGTGTATATCTTTAACCTATCTTATTCATGATTTCACTCATCAAAATATGAAGCACGTATTGAAGAGGCTTAACTAGTTGCAACTTGCAAACTATCACTAATGTAATACTTTGTTGACAGTAATGCACTAATGTTTGTTTCTTGTTTTAGGTTACAAATACACCATGCAGGGAGAGAATATTTTTTATTTCAATTCTCATTCTAATCTTGTGGCTAAAGCCTTACATGTCAGTCCTTTTATGATATGTATTTTAGTTTTTCTCTTGCATTTACAATTTCAAATTATAAGATTGTTCTATGGTGAATATGGAAATTGTTGGCTACTTCCGTAGTACCTCTATTATCTAGATGTTTTCTTTTAACTTATATTGTTGCATGCTACTATGTAACTTTTTTGTTTAGAGTGAATTGTCTTAAACTAAAACTATGTTTCTTGTCTACTGATATCTAAATTCTCTTTACACTAATAAATAATAAAAAAGCAATCTATTTAGTGTCTTAAGATAATATAGCATATTAACTATATCATTAGAGATATATAGATGTATGTGTATTTTAACCTATCATGGCAAGTTATAGATGAATGTTTGGTCAGTATATGAGCTTAAAGCTTGTTTCCTTTTTGAACCTTGAGTTCTCATGTTCATGTTTCCAGATGGTGAATATTACCTTTTGCTTCAGGCTGAGTATTTTTGCTTGATGTCATGCCAAGCTTATTAGCAACAAATGTTTGATTTACACAAGCCATGGAATTTACAATTTCGAATTTCATTCAAAACTATCAATATAAACTAGTCATTGTTAAAAAAAAAGTTTTTGTTTTTTCTTCAAGACATGGGAGGGGAAGATAGCTTCTCTTTGAAGTCAACTAATTTAATGAGGAATATTAGCAATGGTCTACAAGGCCTTGGTTTAAGAGGGTAAGTGTATTAATGAGGAGCATTAACAAATATTCTCATATTAGTTTACATAACAAACAAAATAATAATGATCTTTTCATATGGAGAGCATTCTCGAAAAATTTTGAGCATGAAGTTATGATAATATGACTAAATTGCTATATTATCATAGATAAAATATATGTTATAGTCTATTAGTATCATAATTTGCAATACATTATACTTCAAATTGGATGCAATTTAAATTGTGTACCTTATTTAAAGATGGAAGCCACATAGATAATTATTATTATGTTGAGAAAAAATATAGAAATGATGTTTTAATAAATGAACGTTGGCGTACATGCATTGCAATCTCTGATTCATCTCATGGCTTGCCTATGCTTTTTGGTCAATATGGTTAAACTAACATATATGATATTCTTAATTTAGCTTCAGAACAAGGTAGTCAAAGGCAAAAGGGCCCTTGAGATGTCAAACTTTCAAAACGCCTTAAGAAAAGAAGCGCTAAAGAGTTGCGCACCTGAGTGAAGTAATACACTATAATAGAAATATTGTTAAAATATACTATATAAAGAAAAAAGAACAAATACATGTATCTTTGTAAAAACACTTAAAATATAAATTAACTATTCAAAGTAATAAACACTATACAATATCATAGGAAGTAGTCAAATAGTCAATTTTATAACTCAAAAGGTAGACAACTATTACTAGTAGAAGCCATAATAGCTAAGTCATTAATGAAAAGCCAAGAAATTAACAATAAACCAATACGATAGCTAAGTTATTTACAAAAAAACTAAGATGATAGTCAATCCATTAACCAAAAGCTAAAAACTATACGTGTACTAATCTAAACTATTAGATTCATATCCATAATTATTATCATTTTCATGTCCATCTTTATTGGATTTATATACTTCAAAATCCTCTTCTATCTTATCTGAAACAACCTCTATATCTTCAATGTTAGGAAGTGGAATAGAACCCTTCACTGTCTTATCTCTTAATTTGAGGAGCTAGCTTCTAATTTGTTTACTTGCTTCTTCAACACATATTGCCCTTTCAACAACTCGCCAAGTTTGTTCTTCATTGTCATTTTCAGATACAAGCCCATCATCAGCATATACTTTGATACCCATTTTTCTAACCAACCATTCATTACTTTCATCAATATCATCCAAAGAAATAGGGTCAACATCCTTTCTATCATACTGAGATTTGAAAGCTTGATTATACTTCATAAACAATAAATCATTGAGTCTTTGTTAAACAAGTGTATTCCTTATTTTCATGTGAATCTAAGAATACATGTAATAATTAATTTGCCTATCATAATATGATAAAACATACCAATAAAGTGCTAAAATAAATTAAAAGTTTAATACCAACTTACTTGGACACACTCCAATTTCGTTCACAGCCTAATGCGCTACATTTTAAGCCCAAAATTCTAATTGCCAATTGTTGTAAATGTAGAATAAAGCTTCTATAAGTAGCCCACCATTCAGCTACATAGTTAACTGAGATTTTTTATTAAATTAGTTACTAATTATCTAAACTAAAATTGTAAAACTAGGTAGTAATTAGTAAGTTAGCTACTTTACCTAAAGATCTTGTCTTCCTTGTTCCATTGGCTAATAGAACACCAAAGAGTTCTTTAGCTCTTTTATATGTGGTCAATTCTGTCATATTTTTCTCTTGCATATCAAAATCCTTCACAAGCCTACTTATACAAGAAATAAGCCCTGATGTGACTTCTTTATCAAACTTTATATTTGGATTGTCATAAAAGAATTTTAGATTAAGGAAATGTGCAGTAGCATATAGAGGTTGATGAAGTTGGCAATCCCACCTTTCATCAATGATTTTGAATATCTCCATACACTTATCATCATTGTCATTAAATGATTTTCGAATTGCCTTCATAGCTTTGTCTATGGCTTTATAAATATAACCTATAGCTAGCAGTTTTTCATTGTTTACAAGCTTAAGTACCCAAGCAAGAGGATATATAGCATTAAGTATATAAACAACCATATTCCAAAAAGAATACATAAACACCATTTTTAGCACCCATTTACCATTATCTTCTTTTGACCATTTACTTGAAACTCATTCTTTTGAAGTAAACATAGCCCTAAATGGATTTGTTTTTAGGTTGATGGATGCATTTTAAGGTGAGATAAGAAGTGCAAAACCTTGTTTTCCCAAACCTGACTAATTTTCTTTACTTTGTGAATCCCATTATCATATTTATAACACTAACATGGTTATACATATATATATATATATATATATAGTCAAGTTACTTGCCCTTTTAATGGTTCTTGAAACTTTAGGTATTTTTTTCAATATCTTTTAGGATTAGATCCAAGAAATGTGTTGCACATGGTGTCTAATAAAGGTTAGGCATATGCATTTCTAATAACCTACTAGCTGCCTTGAAGTTGGAATAATTGTCGGTAACCACTTGCATCACATTTTCTTCTCCAACGTACTCTACAAAAGTCATCAAGTAATTTAGATAATCTTTTCGCTACTTTTATGAATGATGATGCATTAATAGACCATACAAACATAATACCAACCAGGCAATTCACTAAAAATTTGATCAAGCTTATATTTGTTTGGCTAGTCCACCCATCTGACACAATTGAACACTTACGTCTCTTTCATAAGTCTTTATGACTTTTCATAATATCATTTGTAAGTTCAGCTTCCTTTTTTAAGATTGGCACCTTGGTTACTTGGGGCTTCAAATTTGGGCCATATTGCCTAATGGTTTCAATCATATATTAAGATTGGCACCCTTGCTTGGTAGAAAAACCTACCAATGTATTGGCACACCATGGTCTTTTATTCCATATTATATTTATCTGTCATATTTTCTTGATGCAACTTTCTTTCTTTCCTCAGTTGAACTACTACTTCAGGGTTTTGTCTTATAAAAGAATTAATTGGTCCCTTTTGCATAGATTTCTTTAGCATTGGCATTATACTTTCAACCATTATGCCTGGCTCTTCTTTTTCAACATATTTAGTCTCAACTTGGTTGTCAAACACATCTAAGTCAAATTTTAAATGCTTAGTTTCTTTAGCATTTGAGGACTATTTTCCCCTTCCATATACTCTTTCAACTCCATCCTAACATGCTTTGGACATTTTAAACATCTTACAGCATCTTTGTGACCCATAACTTGGTGCATCTTAGCTCTATGAATCCCACCTTTTGTCACTTTATTACGAAACATACAAGTAACTGAATTTGTGTCTTTAAGGTCTTCTAAAAAATTATGTTTCCTTGATAGATCTTTCTTCTTACTATTGATGCCTTTGACTACTCCCCTTTCTATTTATTTTGATTAAAACTAAAATTAAAGTATAGATGATACAAAATTTTCTAATAAAAAATACCTAGTTTTAGATTTGATAAATTAAAAATATTTTTAGTTTCAAAATTTGAAAAAAAATATAGAATATCATAAAAAAAAAAAAAGGTATAAAACAGTATAGCTTCAAATTAAGAGTGAAAAAACTATATAGAATAATAATAATAATAAAAGAAACAATATATGACAAGTGGAAGCTAGAAGATTAGTAGAACTGGAAAAAGAGTGAAAGAATAATAAAGAACAGCAAAAAAAAAAAGCTTTAGACTTTAAAAGGTAAAAAATACTTTAGTTTTAGAAGTACAATATAGTAGAAGAATATTTAAAGAACTCAAAAGAGTAGAGGAAGAAAGGAAGAAATGAAGAACAATAGTTGTAGAGCATTGAACGATGGAAAGTACTTTGAATGGCAAGGCTATGAATGAACTCTCCTCAATGCTTCATGTTATTGCTTCCTGTGCATGTACTCTATTGATATATTTATGGGTGCCATTGATTTGGTACAAGAGTGAAGGACTACTAGCTGGTTTGATCTATTTCTTTACTTAACCATAGGTTGGGTTGGATTAGGCTGAAGTTAGTAATTAGTATTCTTTGTATTTTAAAGTTAGTATTTGGGTTGGGCTTTTAAAACTAACTCTAATTAAAAGCATTAATATAAAACCCTGACCTTCACCTAGGCACCAAATGCACTAGGAAAAGGTTGGTATAAGGCGCTCTAAGGCTTTAAAAAGTAGCAACTTTAACACCATGAGTGGTGCTAAGGCAACCATCTTTAACATCACTAGTTCAAACTTCAAAAATGTTTTATTAGTAACTATTAGTAAGCATATTCTCGATTTATTATAAGATATGCTTAGGAGTAAGAATATTATAGCAAGTGATCTTGGAGACAATTTAACTGTAGTGATTTCACTTAATCACCCAGAGCTTAGGAACTATTTTATGGCCTCTCTGAAAGCCAAAAAGTTATGCTCATTATTGGAGTCTGATCATGTAGTTTTCTTTGGGTTGATGCCTTATAAGGTTGTAATGTTAATATATTGGCATTTGGTGATTCTTGTTCTGCCACGTGTCCAATGCCTCTCAAAAAGCAACATTTCACTACCTTTTTAAATGGTGTTATAAGCAAGACAACATCATTTTTTAGCTAAAGATTAAAGATCATCTTCATATCTACTGTAGTCTTCCTTTCATCCTCTCTCTTCTCTCTTTTCGCAGCCCAAAGGTATATATCTTCTTTCTTCCTCCCTTTAGTTGTCTTCCTCTTCTCTTCTTTTTGATGCATTGTGCTAAAGGCAACATAGCTTCCATATTATTAATACTGACTTTGACAGCCTCCAATTATAGAACGTTTTAAGCAAGTTTAATATTAAATTTATGCTACCTTTTAGATTTTTAGTCAACTGCGTTTTTGTGTATAATACTGAGATTACTTTCAAAGAAAGAAACAAAGACAATCAATTTGCACATAAACAAAGCCTGTATCATAATGTTCATGCAATTATGCAAGAAATAACGTGTTTGATGGTAAATGAATGTCTATGCAGTATTTGATTATGCACGAATCATGTTTATAGAAATGCCTTCATGTATTGAACTATCTTTAAAGTCCCCCTTACAAAATAAAACAAGTTTTTTTTTCCTTTTGACTCTTTGTTTTGTAATAGATTAACTAAGGTCATCTTGATATATTAAAAAATTATTGTAGTAATGATATTTATAAGATTATAGAACTCATTAATATCAAAGTCAATACTTTTTTCACTAGGATTAATGCATACGAACCTCATCCTATAAAATATTAAGAAGACATGAATTCCTCAACAGTTATGGGAAGATCATACTATAATCGTTGTCTTAAGAGAATCGAGCTGACAGAATGACGGGGGCTAAGGAAATAATAACATAGAGAAGGTAGCGGAGGAGTCAAAATTGTATTCTAAACTTACATTCATTATCAACCTTTCTTGAGCTCTCTCTCTCTCTCTCTCCCTATATATATATAGTCACACGGATATTTAGAGTATGGAAAGAAATTCCTTTGAGTTTGTTCCCTGACTAATGAATAGCACGTTCAGAGATTATATTTGGACTTTAGCTATCGAAGAGAGAAGTAGAGGATGACCATTGAAGAGAGGAAGAGAGAATAAATGGACCACTACACAACGAAGAGAAAGAGATGAAAGGACAACTACTGTAGCCATGGAAATAACGTTCAGAGAAGAAAATCCTCTACCCCAAAACAACTTCATTCCACCTCGAGCAACATGAAAGAAAGAAGGAGATCACACACCTTGAGAGGCACTGCACACGTGGTGAAACAAAGATCACAGGATGCAACAAACAGCCACAATCTTGTGCTGTAGAATCTCTTGCAAAATTGCTATATTGGAGGTGAACTTTATCCAAAGACTATGCTCTTAGTAAGCACTTTGGTAGTTTAATTTCGAATATAATACTAAAAAAAATCTCTAAATAACTAGTATAGTTGTAAATGTTAAGAAAAGCCAAGTGAAATATAATAGTCAAAATTCATTCTTTTCCATCTTAATTTTGTAGCAAACCAAGATTCAACCTTCTTCCACAAAGTTATGTATTTGTTGAAGATGTGATTCAAAATATTATTGTCTATCCACTATCGAATAGAGTCAGAAATCATTTTATGCTCAAATGCCCATTTTTCTTCATATTCTGAGTTGCAGATATAAATGAATGGAGTATTTTTTTTGCATATAATAAATATTTAATCTTCTTTTTGAATTTATGATAATTTGTGAAATTCAAACTGATCATCTAATTGTAACTAGGCTCCATTTTTCAAACAAGCAATACCTTAGACTCTGATACTACTTGTTAGTAAAGGTTATGTATAAGTCGATGACAATAAAATTTAATTATGTCCCTACTAGGAAAAAATTGTGAGGTGTTAGAACATACAAACTGAAGGGAATTAAATAATGAATACATTCATAGATAATTCAAGATAAAAGACTTACATACTTTTCCTGATTGTAGAAACTAATCCAACTTTGGTAGGGATCACTAATCGAATGAGATACCCACAGTATATTGGGTGTGTCTCGGGTTTTCATAGCCTAAATCCCCTTTCAAATATGATTGCATAATACTTCGCAGGTATTCTTCTCAGAGCATCTATATCAGTCTGTATCTCTTTTATAATATAATAGTCTAGTCCTATCTATAAAAGGTTAGCTAAGGTTATGGTTTAGTAGTAATTCTTGAAATTACTATTTTACCCTTATTTAATGGGCACCCCTTATAGGTGGACACTGTATAATATCTTAACAGATTTAAAACCTAAATATTATATGATATTCTAACATCTCCCACTCGCACATAGTAGGAGTACTCATACGCTCTAAACCCAAGAAACATATTCTCAGTAAATCAAGAGAACACTTTCTCTTTATAATCAACAATCGTTCATATAAGGAAAGTAGACCATGTGACCATCATACTATAAGAGTATCAATGTTATACATCAGTTATGAATATATAGCCTCTTGTCAAAAGCACACTTACATGTAGATCATAAAGTACGAATGCACCCTAGATCATAAGAATCACATTTTGATATCTCTCAATGATCACATATACCATAATATCTTGTATTCACAATCATGATACACAAGTCATAACTGGTATACCAGTGAATACAGAATAATAAAATTCTCTTTATGATCTTCCTCATCTCACAATCCTATTAACATAGACTTAGCTTGCTTTTCTAGACATGTCTCGCCAAACTGAATCATTACATATAATGCTTAGGCAACACGCTAAGATAGCAAACACCAAGTTGCATCTCAAGTACCTGATTAGAGTCCAAGGGTACAAGTATAGAGACAGTGTAAAGGCTCAAAGGTCTTACACAATCATGAGTTGAGATCACACTCATGTTAACCCATATGGTCAGCATTTGCACACATGGTATGAAACATGTGCTACAACATTTCTCCTTTTCATATAGAGTATATGTTTATTTCACAAATAATGTTGTACAGATGATATTTTAGACACCATAAATTTAAAATTGAGTTCCTTGATCTACACAATGTCTTGAACTCACATTTGGCAACTAAGGTAGATTAGAAATGATGAACTTATTTAATCAAATCAATTTTAATAACCCTATGTCATCAATCAGGCAACTTAAATGATTTTAAGTATTGTTACTCTCAAATTATCCTCTTGATAATTTCTCTTAAGATATTGTCTCATCTTCAATGTCACAAAAACACTGAGGTGGTTACCTGTGTGAGAAGGCTAACCCTATTGTCTAACCGACATACTTAACAATAAATAAGAATGTACACAATATTCAAATAAAGATATGTAAGTATGGAAATCAAACTTTATTAATTATCAAAGAATATCAAAATATCACTGTCTGTGAACAATGGGAAAAAATAAAAAATACAAATGAAGTATGCTAAATTTGACGCAATCCTAAAGACTTAATGTGTCTCACAAACACATCTATAGAAATAGACTTGGTCAGTGGATCTACCAACATCTCATCCATAAATACATATTTCACATTCACAGTCTTGTATGTAACCATGTCCTTCACATAGTGATACTTGATATATATGTGTTTGGTTTTGCAATGGTACTTTGGATCCCTGGTGTATGTAATCACAGCCTCACTGTCATAATACACTAACAATGGTTCAATGTTTTCTGCTTTGTATACCAATTGATCCAAGAACCTCTTCAACTAAACATCCTTTTAAGCTACTAAAGAGAGGGCCACGAACTTTGCCTCCATCATGGACAAGTATACACAAGATTGTGTCTTACTACACCATGATATGGTGCCATCACTGAGTAAGAAAATGTATCCTGAGGTAGATTTTCACTTATCTAACTCCCCTTCATGATCAGCATTAGTGTATCCTACCAATCGTAGATTTCTGCCACCTTGATAGTAGAGCGCATAATTAACAATCCCCTTCAGATATCTTAAGATCTTTTTTTTAGCTTCCCAATGTTTAAGACTGGGGTCGGTTTGATATCTACTCACTAAGCCAACTACTTGACAGATATCAGGTCTAGTACACATCATAGCATACATTAGATAGCTGATTGCATTCTTGTATAGATTTCAGCTCATACGCTCTCTTTCCATGGCAATCTTAGGATACATTTCGGAACTCAAGGTTCGGCTTGTGTTGATACGAGTGTCAGCAGGGTTATAACTTTCCATATTAAAACGTTCCAAAACCTTTTTTATGTAATTCTCTTACGAGAGATACAAGAGTTTCTTAGAACGATTTCTTTAAATCTAAACTCTAAGAATATATGCAACTTTACCCATATCTTTTATCTTAAAGCGAGATGTCAACCAGGTTTTCAGGTCCATATCATTTCCAACTATGAGTATGTCATCAACATATAATGTCATAATCACATACTTGTCTTTAGATCTTTTGGTATATATACAGTTGTCTTCACTCATCATAGTGAAATCACTAGAGATGACTATAGTGTGAAAACAAATATACCACTTCCTCTAAGATTGTTTAAGGCAATAGATAAACTTCAAAAGTCTACAAACTTTTTCTTGACCCTCTTTAATGAAACCTTCAGGTTGTTCCATATAAATTTCTTCATTTAATTCTCCATTGAGAAAGGTAGTCTTTACATCCATATGATGTAATTCAAGATCTAAACAAGCCATTATAGTTATAAGTAAGCGAACAAAGGTAAATCATACAGTAGGAGAAAAAGTCTCCTAATAGTCAATTCCTTCTTGCTGCGTATACCCATTTGCTACTAGTTAAGCCTTAAAATTTTCAATCGGGCCATCGACTCTTTCCTTGATTTTGAGAATCTACTTGTTCCCAATAGCCTTGTGTCCCTCTGGATGATAAACAAGTTCCCAAACATTGTTAACCCTCATAGACTTTATTTACTCTTCCATAACTTTAGTCCATTTATCTTTAGAACGGGATAAAAGAGCATTTTTTAGATTTCTTAGTTCATCTTCATTTTATAGGAGCATTGTAAAAAGTTCACTATCTTTAATCTCATATCGTCGGTAAGGAATCTTTTTATATGAACCACGTCTCAGTTGTGATTCATTGAATCTTGCTTCATTGTTCCCATTTAGATCAATATTACTCCCACTCGGATCAAGAACGTTAGTCTCAATCCCACTTGGAATGAGATCTATTTGGTCATTCCTACTTAGAGTAACTGGCTCAGGAACAATTTCATTCGCATCTAATAATGAAGAAGGTTGTGATGAGAAACTAATTCATCATCTGCTATAATCCTCCCACTCAAATGAAATGGTCATAGTGCGTTTAGATCATTTATCTCAAATAAGGATAGGTCTTGACCTACTTCACCTTTCTTAGGATATTCATTCTCTCAGAATGTGTCATCTCTAGATTCGAATTCAGTCACGCTCCTACTGTCTTGCTGACCTATAAACACATAACCATTTGAAGTTTTTGAGTATTTAATAAAGATACTTTTCTTTTCTCTCAAGCCCAATTGACCATACTTGTGAGAGGAATCATGTGTATAGGCAACACATCCCCAAGGTTTCAAAACACTTACATCTGACTTTCGCCCAGTCCATAACTCATATGGAGTGGTTAAAACTGATTTCGTAGGCACACGGTTAAGTATATAGGTTGCAGACATCAATGCATCTCCCTAATAAGTGATTAGCAAATTAGCCTATACCATCGTGGACCTAATCATCTCAAAGAGCATTATATTCCTTCTTTCCACAACACCATTTTGTTGTGGAGTACTTGGAATAGTTAACTGATGAACTATCCCTTTCTTATTACATAATTTATTGAATTGAAACAACAAATATTATCGGCCTCAATCAGTTCGAAGAGCCTTAATCTTCTCATATAATTGATTCTCAACTAAATTCGTATAGTTTTTGAACAACTAAATGCTTCTAACTTATGAGAATAAAATATACATAACCAAAATAAGTATAATCATGAATGAATATAATGAAATAATTTGCTCCGTGCCTGGCCCTGACATTCATAGGCCCACATATGTCAAAATAAACTAACTATAGTGGAAAATCAGCTCTTATTGCTTTACCAAAAGGTTTTCTTGCAGATTTTCCTGTTAGACAAGATTCATAAGTAGATAAATCCACTCGTTCAATGCCAAGAAGCAAACTCTCTTTCGCTAACCGTTGCATTCTCTGTTGGCCAATATGATCAAGTCTAGCATGTCATATATTTACTTCGTGATCATAATCATGCGTAGAGGCAAATATTGAAAAAATAACAATGTTATTAATGTAAGATTCGTCATCTAAATCCATAGAAATAAAACCTCCGGTTACATAAACAATACCATAAGAAACTAAATCATAACTTAATTTAACATAATTGTCTTGGAAATACATATCATAGTCTAACCTAAGTAAAATCAAAACTGAAATAACATTCTGACAAATTTAAGGTGTATAAAGGACATCATGTAAGATCAGGTCTCGACCATCACATAGGACTAACTTGCATGTTCTAATCCCTTTGATAGCAATCTTAGTGTTGTTGCCCACATATATCTAGAATGCTTCATAGGAAACTCATCGGAAGTTAACAAAGGTTTCACAATCCCTTGCTTTATGGTCAATGGCTCCTGAGTCTACAATCCACACAAGACAAGATTCAGTAAACATAATAGAGCTAGAAACACAAAGTTCACTAGCATAAGTAGTATAAGTTACCTTTCTGGAAGGCTTAGGGCAATCACTAGTATAAGCAGTATAGTGTCCCTTCTTTTAGCAATTAAAGCACTTAACTTTTGTCATATTCACCTTTCATTACTTCTTTTTACCTTACTAATTAGTCTTTGGCTTTTTCTTAGGTTGAGCTGGTCCTTTGTTCTTTCCCTAACTCTTTCCTTTTGAATCACACATTCCACCTAAAGTTGTCATGTGCAACTTAGGTATCAGCTTGGCTGATTCAAGCCTTTCTTCCTCGAGTTTAAGGTACCTTCGAACATCTTCTAGAGTCATGATTTTATTGTTGTGAGTGAGAAGCATCTTCATATGCTCCCATGAACTAAGCAAAGAGTGAATGATGGCTTGGATTTGCTGCTCATCTATTAAAACATTTCCAGCATCTTTTAGCTCAGTGATCATATTTAACATTAGCCTTAGATGTTTCCTCATCAAATATTCTAGACGTTTATTATATAAGTTAAATTTGATCATTACAGAATGCAATTTGGATACGAACGTAGTTCCAAACCTTGTTCTCAAAGCATTCCAAAGCCCAAGCCCTGTAGCACTTTGGTGGTCCTTGAACTCCCTTAGAATGTCATTTTCCAGAGTGCTTAGCAACGTAGTGCAAGCAATGGAGTTCTTTTTCTTCTAAGCATCATAAGCTTCATGGTCCTGCCTATGCTGGGCTGTGTTTCTAGCTTCTGGCTCTTCCATGACATTATTGAAAGCCTTAGGAGCCTCTTACTCTTCCAGGAGATACTTGACTTTCATACTCCAAATCTCATAATTGTGACCATTTAGCTTCAATCCCTTGTTGAGCTCAGCAATAATACTTTTGGAAATTGTAGTATAAAAAGAAAGATAGACATGAATTAGGATTAGATAATTAAAAAAAACACGCAAAATTTAATGTTCACCATGCTTACAAATTATGACTCTAAGTATAGTATGATTAAGCTAATTAACCCTTGGATAACCTAGAGTTAAAGAGCACAAAGTGCCCATCATCATCTGAAGGTTGCATGCAAGGTGTAAATCAACGAAATCAAAATACAACTAAGTGTCCTAATCATGCTATAAATAAATTGTAAATCATGATTTTTTACATGTTAAACAAATTAACATTTGTTAACTATCATGTTAAACTAATTAACACATTAATAAATCAATTATATAATGCTAAACTAATTAACGTTAATTAATAAACATGTTAAACTAATCAATATATTTAATATATGCATTTAATGCTTTGACAAATAGCGGATCTCGTACGTGACATTGTTAGACTAAAAACATAGATATAAAACAAATCTCTTAAGACTAATAGCCCATAGTTCTGGGTTTCCAGTCGATATACAAATCCAAAGAGCAATAATATAAGGGTAAGGGCTTATGCATATTAAACAAATTAATATAATTAAATACATAATGTTAAGCCAATTAACATTATATTTCTAAATTTTCTATTGGTAGAAAATTGACAAAACAATTTAATAAAAATAATGTTAAACTAATTAACATAATGATAAGTAATCACATGTTACTTGATTGAAATTTATTGGGATATTAAAAATTAATTTTTCAACAAAATTAATTGCATTTATTTGGGGCTAAAATATAAATACATAATTTATATTTTTGAACATATCTAGATGTTCATTAATTACAGATTTAACAAGTAGGCCTCTAATTATTATTTTTTAAATGAGCTACATGCCCAATTAAAATAAATTCTTACAAGACCCAAAACTTAAAAAAGCAAATGGCAAAAAAAAACTCTTTTAAAGGCCCATTTCTTCTTCAAAATTTTAAAAAAGGCCCAAAACAAATTTTTTTTAGTAATGAGCCTAGATCAAACCCTATAAGCTCATTTACCAAAAAAATTTAGGGTTTGAGATCCAAAAAAAAAATTTAGGGTATGTGAAATTTTTTTTTAATTTTTGAAATTTAAAAAAAAAACTGAAAAAATCAAAAACTTCCTCTTCCTTCTTCCTTTTCCTCTTTCTCTATTGCTGCCACCCTCTTTCCCTCAGAATTTTTGTTTTCGCCACCATTCCTCCACAACTCACCGCTGCTCACTAGTTGGAAGAGTGATAGAGGCTGCCAACAATAGGGGTTTAGTGTCGCCAAGAGCCTTTACTGCTAGTGACAACAACGGAGGGAGACATCTCTCTCATTCAAAAACATAGAAAGTCTAATGGTCACTAGCATTTTTTGGTGTGGAGGGTGCAAAGGTGGCCGACAACAATGTTTGCCTCCACTGTAGCTTCACCTATGGCCATAGCTACTAGCAGTGAAGCTCCCTCTCTATCTCATTCAACAGTGAAGGGAGGTAAAGGACTTCCTACCCCTTTTTTTTTATTCGGCAGCTCAGGAGGTGTGGTCGCCAACGACGGTAAGGTCCACCTAATAGGGGAATGTCACTGGCGACCATTGTCATTGGCAGCAATGAAGAAGGCGATGAAGGAGCTTCGCATCGCAGAGATGAAATTTTTTTGAAAAAAAAATTCAATTTTTTTTTGAAACCCTAATTTAATAAATATGGGTAAGAGTGGGTGATTTCTTGGCTAGAATGAAAATTTCAAAAAAATTTTCAAACAAATTTTATCTCAAAAAACCTAATTAATAAAGCCTTAAATAATATCTTAGATCTCCATAAAATATGTAAATTGATCAGCAAATCAGCCTATGGCTCTGATACCAATGTAAGGAATTAAATAATGAACACATTCATAGATAATTTAGGGTATGAGACCTACATACTTCTCTTGATTGTGGAAGTTAATCAGACTCTGGTTGGGATCACTGATCGAATGAGATACCCACAGTGTATTGGGTGTATCTTGAATTTTCATAACCTAAATCTCCTCTCGAATGTGACTGCATAATACTTCGTAAGTATTCTTCTCAAAGCGTCTATATCAATCTGTATCTCTTTTATATTATAATAGTCTAGTTATATCTATAAAAGACTAGATAAGATTAGGGTTTAGTAGTAATTCTTGAAATTACTATTTTACCTTTATTTAATGAGCACCTCTTATGGGTGGACATTGTATAATATCTTAACAAATTTAAATCCTAGATATTATACGATATTCTAATACAAACAAATAATACTTCTAATTGTAGATATATCAAAACATTAAAGAGAAATATAAAAAATAATCTGACTACATGGATAAAATGCTCATAATGTCAAGAATAATATACTGAAATTCTTTTTGTTATATATATATATAGTGACACATGTCAATTTAATAAAATATGAAAGTTAATTATCTTTTCAAAATTTTAATTTAATATTGTGACTACAAAATAGTAAATTCACTTAAAATTCAAAAATAAGTGCAAAATTGACTTTAGATGAAACTCACTAAATTGCTTTTCTCTGGTACATGCTGATTGTATACGAACTGACTGTTGATAAATCTCTCGTGCTTATGTTCTTGTAAATTCATCAAAGGGGTAGTATTTCATGTGCGTTGAAAGAAATAGTGATTTTTGTGCAAACTATATGTAAATTAATAATTATTACATCATCTGTATTAGATAGTTGTATCTAGTTGTATTTATTGACTGGAAAAAAATATTATAATTCAAATTTAATCATTGAACTTTGGTATTTGATGTAAATAGATATAAATTTTCATATGTATATACAGGTGGTATACAACTAGTTTTAAAACTAGAGTTGGTAACAAAAAAAATAGACTATATTACTTGTTTAAAAACTAGAGCTGGTAAATTAATTTTTTTATAATATTGAAAGCATTATATTTGAATTTTTTTTTACTTTATAATGCATTATAAATTAATAAAACAGAAGTACCCGGAATGCTTAAAACTTAATTTCAAAGACGGAACATCTTCATCAAATTAAAAACCAATCACGAGCCTTTGTCATAAAATGTATCAAAGATATTCAAAATCAAAATATGGGTTAATTATTTTCTATTTAATTAATTCAAAATTTTAAATACAGCAAGATGTAGGAAAAAAAAAATGAAACACTAACGTTTTCCTATATAATATAAAAAGAAATAAACAGCCAATATTGCACAGGTTCTTTATAGTCATTTCATTTAAAAAAAAAAACATACACACACACACAGGTTTTTATAGTCATGTGTGGGAAAGTGATAAAATATAGAGCACGTGGAAATTAATTTCGTATCAACAATACCTAAAGATCCGATTGGCATATCCCTAATGTAATCATGTGGTAGCCAACATTTAGCTGGACAAACATTATCCAAATCTGTAATGAACACAATCACGAACTATTCTGAAACCTTCTAGCCATAGACCACAGTTTCCCGTGGAGTGAAACGTGAACCAATTCGCACATTTAAAATGGAAGAAAAAGATTTCCATTAATGGGTGGGTGGCTTGTGGACACGTGTACTGTTTTCAATTTCAATTACTGTCGCGTGATTTTTGTAGCCGCAAAAGTACTTCCAAGTTGGTTGTCGTGGGGCTATTATCCTCTGCTCTGCCTGCCATAGCACGAAACCTTTTACACACCGCTTTATCTATGATTGTTTCAGTTTGTTTTATAAATTATCTGAATTTCAAATATATATAGTTCAGTTTGGTATGTGAATAAATATATGCGGTCCATGTGAAGCACGAAGCACTCATGGAAAACATTTTGAGATGAAATGATTCGCAAAAGGGGTGGTGTAGTACAAGAAAGAAAATAAAGATGTCAGCAACAATAATGGCAAAGAAGGAGTGATGAATATGAGAATTGGTGGGTGTGTTGGTTCTTCTCTTTTCCAGAATCAGCACAACAATCAAGAACCTACTCGATGTTGTGAGTGTTACATTATTGGAGCAGAGACACCAGTATGGGAATGCCCTGATTATCGACACGTGTCAAGCATTGTATTAATCTTCAATCATATCACCGAAGAAAATAATTGAGGTTGTAACAGTCCAAACTATAATATTAATAGTGATTAATATAAGTCATATTTTGTTTCAAATAGATAAATCTTTTTGAGACGTAAGTTTTTGAATCAAAATTTAATAAGATAGATTCTGTAGTCACTACAAAAAATCTACAAGCCACTAGAAAGTAAAAATTTAGCGATCAAATAAGAGAATTTTTTTTTGTATTAAATAAATTATATTGTTGATAAAGTTTAATTTTCAAGTAAGGCTTTTAAATATAAATTACAATCAAAATTAATTTTAAAATTAAATTTCTCTAAAATCACTTTTGTTTATCTCCCAGTCAAATATACACTAATTTTCTGTTGTAAGAATCTTTGCCAAATTTATTCTTTTTTTTTTTTTACAGATGCCAGATTTATTCAAGACTAATTTAGTTGGGGGATAATAATGAAGAAATCAAAAGAAATAAATGTTCGTTTGAGAGTGAATGAATGGATTTTAAACTTCTATGTGTATATCGAATAAGAATAACTCACTTTTGATTTCCACCCATAAAACATAATTCAATCTTTAACTCATCATGATTGAAAATTTAATATTAATTACTTAGAAATGCATGCATATATAGCATCCATATTTAACTTTAAAGTTGTAATAAATCAGACCATGTTTTAGTAACATTTTTTTAAAACTAATTAAGTGTGGGGTAATTATAAAGAAAATTTTGTAGAAAGTCTTAAATTAACTTATTTTTATATTCTTTTAAACCTGACAGTCCATTTATAATATTTATTTATTTATTAATATTAAATTACGTTTGCATTTATTAATAATTTGTAACTCGGGTTAATTAAAACATAAATATAATCAAGTTGAGGATGTGGGCGAATTTTTTAAATTGGAGGGACCAGAATGTAAATTTGGTCCAAAAAAATAAGGTAGAGTCAGCAACACATACGCATGCAACATGTGAAGCTGATATAGAAATGAAGGAGGATGGAGAGGAGAAATAATAAATGAATTGATATTATTCCCATTAATTATTTTATTTCGGTCTGCCGACTAGCTTAGACAATTAATTAAACATGATTATCGCATTTCAGATTAAAAAAATAAAAACAAAAGGAACATGAATTTCTAAGCTATTGCAGTACCGTTGAATTTATTAACAAAAATGGTTGTCATCTGATCTAGTATGACAACTATTCATTTAACTAAAATATCTCTTTTCTGTTATTTGAAATTTAAAATTTGAATAAAATCTTAAAAAGTAAGCATAGAACTTGAACCAAACGTGAATTAGATTCAACTAATTTATTCAGTTCTTTTATCAAATATTACTTTGTTTCTTTCTATGTCATCATTTTTTCCCTCTTTATAAAGTTCATAAGATAAATTGATTATTCTTTTTTTTTTTTTTAAAGGCGCTTAAATTCTACAATTTTTCTGTTTAAGAAACTACATTTTATTCTAAAATCAAATAATGCATTACATAATAATAAAATATAAGATACAATTACATTTATTTTGATCAAAATACATAATAAGTATAGGCATGTATTTGATTAATATAATATAACTCTTTCTTAAATTCCACATAAATTAAATTATAATTTTTAATTAAAATAAATGTTAGAATATCGTATAATATCTAGAGAATAAGTTTATTAAGATATTATATTGTGTGCACTCATAAGGAGTGCTCATTAAATAAAGGTACAATAATAATTATAAGAATTATTATTAAACCCTAACTCTAACTAATCTTTTATAAATAGGGTTAGATTAATGTACGTTGTGAATAACTCATTAGAGAGTGAGACTTGAGACGGTCTGAGTATGATATCTACGAGTATTATGCAGTCGCATTTGAGAGGGGATTTATGCTGTGAAAACCCGAAATACATCCAATAAACTGTGAGTATCTCATTCGATCAGTGATCCTAGTCAGAAATCAATAAGCTTCCTCAATTAGGAGATCAATATAAGTTTCCTACTCGTAGCTCTGAATTTATATTCTTGTGTTCTTTCATTTACTTTCAATAAAAAATAAAATTTTGACATATATAGTTTTTTGGTCGGGCCATCTTTTAGCTTTAATGTATTTTTAGTCGCCAAAAAGAGGTTTTTTATGAATAAAAATTGGGTAATTTAAGCATCATTTCTTAATAATTTAAGCAACGCCCATCACGTGAAATTAAATTAAGAACGCAATTATAACAATGCAAACCGCCAATTTAATTCAATTTAATTAGTTCAAATCACGTGATTTGAATTGTGTGTGGATCGTCGAGATATGCTAAGTACTCCTAATTAAACGAACGGTACAAAATGATTGTCAGCAAATTCTATAATGCACGATCCAACATTATCATCCCTAACTAATATGCACGCGTTACACGTGCAAGCAGACCCTACACATGTCATCATATTTCTTAAAAACATTTGGATAGAACATTTTCTAATAAAAATATGTAAAGTACTATATAAAATTGTAAAAATATTTAATAATAAATATAAAAATTTTTTTATTAAAATTATGGTAAATCATTTTTAAAGATTAAACCTATACGTAATTCTTTATATTTTTGTTATATTATTTTTAATCAAAACACGAAAAGTATTTAGTTCAATAATAATAATATATAATTTAATTTTAAAATAATATAATTATATATAATAACTATATATGTGTCGTAATATAATTAAAAAATTAAAGTAAAATCTTTGGTGTACTCATCATTTTGAGTGTACCTAATTATAATGTATAAATATAATAGTAATATTATTATTTTTTATATCGATATTATTATAATTATATTCTTATATTATAACTGGGTGCATTGATATACTCAAAATTGTGAGTGTACTAAATATGACACAAAAAATTAAACATATGTTATAAATTATCTTTTAGATCATACTATATATAATATTTACATAAATAATGAATGTAAAAATATTTTTATTAAAAAATTTTAATGGTAGATTATCTTTTAGATTTGGACTTAAATGTAATTCTTTATAATTTCACTACATTGTTTTTCAATCAAAACATGATAAGTATTTAGTTAATTAATAATTATATATATAATTTAAAAATGATATAATTATATGTAATAACTATATATATATCGTGATATAATTAAAAAAAATCAAACATTTGTTATGTTTTAATTTAACAAATGTAATTTTTTTAATTTTTTTAATTTGTTACAAAGAAGATGAATACGCTACATTCTTTAATTTAAGAATATATAATTTGTTTGAAACAAAATAAGAGATCGTGAACTTTAAACTAAGGCTTAGAAAATTCTGGTGTACCCAATTATTAAGGGTAAGAGTTTTACAATAATTTTTTGTGGGGACATTATTAATTAACTCAATACATCTGCGGAGGCCAAATAGGTAACAAAAAGAAAACAAATTAAAAAGGGTGGCTTGACATGTTAGGTCTCCAACATTGTGCGTGACACATGCTATTGTTTGGTATTGAATAGGATCAAGACCTACTCTAGTGATTTTTTTATTATTTTAATTATAAAAAATTAATTGAATCCGACTGATGCGATAAGTTGGCAACTTGGCATGTAAGAAAATGTAATTGAGGGGACAGTTCTGAAAGTACTAGAATTGGGGTGAAATGGAAATTAAGAATCTTAAATTTTTTTCTGGATCTGTGTAAGGATCTTAAATGTTTAATTAAAGCTAATTGACTGGGATAGATAAGCATGGCATGGAAACCATCTTCAACCATCTCATGCTTCAATTTTCTACTCCCTCAAAATTGGATGAGCTTGTTCTTTTATAAATTACCATTATTATTATTTTCTTTATTAAAATTCGAGTCTAAAACCATTGCAATAAATATAAAGAGTCTTACCATCATTCTCGACACGACTTTGCCTTGCTCTCTTAATAAGTATTCCACATTGTCCAACGTAATTGAAGTTCCAATTCCCTACAATAGCTTATTTGTAATTGCCATCTAATGGCCCTAGTTTAAAATAACTATAAGATCTGATAGTTTGTATATAAAATTTAAAAAATCAAAATTAATAATATTTAAAATTTTGATTTAATAGTTACAAACAATTTAAAAATTTAATCCAACATGGTTAAGTATCAAAATAACAACATCCTTCAGTTAGGAGACCAATTGCATGAGATCTAAATCACCCTGAGCGGAAAAGTATTTCAGAAAGGATGGATGAAGTAGTGTATCATAAAATAAGTGTTAAAAAACCTCAGAGAAAAAAAAAAGAAGCAAAGAATTATGTGTGGAGAAAAAAAATTTAGTGTTGACAAATTTTCAATAGATTGTATTTGTTTTTTCTGGCCAGAGCAGATAGTATTTATTTTAAACAAACAGATAAAACTAATGAAATAAAAGATTATTTATATTGATTAAAATAAACACATCTTATCTAAAATGCCTCCTGCAGTCAACTAGCTAAATTTTTGGAAAAGGGCCACTAAGAAAGAAAGAAAGTGAAGTGCTACAAGACTAAACGTAGGTGCAAATGTAAAAGCTATTTAATGTGAAATTTGAGAAGTTTAAAAATTTATTTGTTTTGATATTTATTTTTTAAAATAAATTTTACTTTTTAAATCTCAATTTGCACGAAAGTATAAAATATTATTTTTATGTTAAATAAACTGTATAAAAGTAAAAATTAATTTATAAACAAAAATGTGTATTCATAAATTATAATAATGTAAAATTATGTTTAATTAAATTTAATTTTAAAAATTAAATTAACTCAACAGGTTCATCAAATGCCTATCCAAATACTCTAATCATTTGGTAAAATGAATGATTTTATATGAGGGATAAAAAGAAGAAATAATCTCTTTTAATTTAAAATTAACGACTAAGATTGATACAATATATAATTAATAAACCGAAAAATTGAGTAAGATATTATATATTACATATTTATGATGAATCAATACGTCAATTTTAATAATGTGTAGCTAAAGAGTATTTTTTTGGTATCATATTTGTTGTATTTATAATTTTAAATACACTAAAAAATAATAATATTATAATTATATTTTTATATTATGGTTAAATATATTAATATATTTAAAATTATAAATACATACAAATATTTTTGTTTATACGCGCGCGCGTGCGCGTCTCTCTCTCTCTCTCTCTCTCTCTCTCTCTCTCTCTCTCTCTCTCTCTCTCTCTCTCTCTCTCTCTCTCTCTCTCTCTCTCTCTCTCTCTCACACACACACACACACATATATAAACTACATTTAAACTACATTTGATTGATCGAGGTCCAGGGTCCCCCTAGTTTCCCAGGCGTAAATGATTTTTAGTTTGATCGATTTTGGTCATGAATTCAAAATCCCAAGATTATTAACAATTGGAAACTGAACCCACGCACGATATATTCAAAGAACGAAAACTAAAACCCACATAGAATTAATTAGTAATTCTGAGAATATTCAGGTGTACGGGGACAATTTAATTATAAAAGTTATTACCTTTAAAAATAGTGGATTTGGATCCCGCGGGTGAGGAACGCAACACGAAGTTAGAGAGAGAAAAGAAAAAAAGAGGGATAAATTATATATATGTAATCTGTACTTCCTTATACCACTTTTTTTTTTAATAAGTATATAACTATATTTTTTTTGCCTAAACAGTAGAGAAGCGAACCCAAAACAAAATTGTAGTTCTTTTCTCAAGGACCATTTGTATATGTCTTCATCTAATAACATACTTTTTTTTTTTTTTTAAAGAAATAACAAAGGTCATCCCCGAGCCGACAGATAAAACTAAAACATAAAAAATATCGCAGAGACGGAAAGTGAGCAGGAGAAAGAATTTAAAAAAGAAAATAAGTAAAAAGTAAAGAACGTGGGGAATGATGGGGATAGGAAAAGAGAGAGAAACTCAAAGTTGGAGAGCGACGCCAATGAGAGAGAAAGGCGTGGCGGTTTTGTCTGGGGGTTACACCCAGCACGACACGTGAGAGAAACTCAAGAAAAAGCATGCAACACGTGCTCTTTTCCAACCCATTGTACCACCGTTATCACATTCACGAAACCACCTCTCTCTCTCTCTCTGTGCTTCGCCGAATTTTGTGCGTTACGTGTTTCGCTGCCACTACTCGCATTTCCCACGACCGCTTTTTCTCTCTCCTTATATATAAATATAATCCTCCCTTTCTGCTGTCTCCCCCATTCCAATCTCCGTATCAGATCCTCTTTCATCCTTCTTCTTCTTCCTCGCCTTTCCCTCTCTACAAAACACTTCCATTTCTCTCAAGCTACGATTCTTACCGGAGAACAAACATGAGGCGCAACTGCAACCTGGAGCTTCGTCTTTTTCCTTCCTGTGATGCCGACCTCGACCACCACAACCACCACCGCCGAAGGACGGATGAAGCTGATGAAAGCCCACAGCAAAATCTGCAGAAGCTCACTATTTTCTACGACGGAAAGATGTGTGCTTGTGATGTCACCGAGCTTCAGGTATGTACGAGTGTCTCTTCAATTTATTCTCTCTTTTTATGTCTTCCCGATCTTGGACTCTGTATGTTTCTTGGTGTATGCAGTAACATTTTGGGGACTCTTCTGGGTAATCAAATCAAATTCAAATAATAAGGTCTTTGAGCTAAAAGAATATATTGTGTCATGTGGTTAGTTTACTTTGGTTCATCCATCGCATGCCTAGATAAAATGAGTGTCAATGAATTTATTATTGTTATTACAACGGTTTGATTAGTTATCCATATCCATCTATTTTTCGTTACTGTGGCTATTTGATTCATTTGCTTCAATTAATATCATCATCATGAATGGTAATTGAAGTCCAAGTACCAAAAAGAAGATGTTGGGTATGTGCTTTTTGCACCAAACTTACAGAGAGAAACTGATCTCCGGAAAATTACAAAAATCTTGCCGACAAGTTGTTGTGTCAATCAGGTCAACATATATAGGATAAACGAAAAAGACAAGGTTTTGCTATGTGTATTAAAATACTTACTCTGATTGATTTGATATTAGGCAGGATTCCCCGAAGCTTCAAAATTTGAATCCGTAAACTCAATATTTGACCTCAAAAATTACACGCAACTTTGTATATGCTGCTAATTTGTGTCACGCGTTTCTCAAGAGCGTTTACTTGTTCACATTTACTATTAGATTATCAGACCACTGTTCAAATTCGGTGTGGAATAATTTAGAAAAAGAATAATATAATAAGTTGTTGTGCGAATTATTGCATGCAGGCTAGATCGATCTTATTGCTTGCAAGTAAGGAGATGGAGGATAGAGTGAGGACGCCGATAGGGTCGGAGCCATCTTCACCAAATACACTGCCATTGTATAGCCCAAGCACTGGCCTTTCTATGAAGAGATCGCTGCAACGTTTTCTCCAGAAGAGAAAGAATCGGATCCAAGAAGCTTCCCCATACAATCACTAATCAACTCAAAAAAAAAAAAAAAAAGATGAATTTTGATTTATTGATGTACGAGAGATCGATGTAGAATCAAGTACTTCTTTGCCAACATATCGATTGGCCCCGTGAGGGGCTTGTAAATTACGTAGCATTTGTAGTTAGGCGGGTGTTCAAGTTATAAAATTTCTTGATTAATTATGTCAAGTTTATTTACGTGTTATGCTTTGGTTTTCATTCTTTTTCAACACACTTTTTTTCTTTTTAACCTTCGGAGACAAGACAAGTTTCAATGCTGCATTATTTCTTTGAAAAAAAATATATATAACTATACCTCAACTCTACTTCGTCCCTTCCTTTATTTTAATTTTAGTCCGATTCAATACCTATAACTCAAATTTCACTTTTGTCCAGTTTGATCCTTTAATTATTTCAAGGTTTTTGTCTGGTCCGTTAATTTATTTTGTTCAAAATTTGGTTCCACAACTTCCTAAAACCACTCAAATGTTTCATTTTCTCACATTAATTAATACCATTAGGATTCTTAACAGAAAATTTTACATAGCCCTTTTGTGAATTTTTATGGCTTTCTTGTTGAAAGAGTTCCATTAATTAATCTTTGATACGTCACTAGAAATTAGATCAATTGGAGGCATCTCGCCAATTCGGCGAAAGTCCACTAATAACTAAAAGCATTGGCAAGGCTTAGGGTTTAGAGGGAAATTGTGTGATTAATTAGTTGAAGATATGCGCATATTAGTTATCTTAGATTTACAAATTACAAAGTTTAGGTAGTGATGGAAAATGATATTATAGTAAGTAGACTCTAGTTGATTGACAAGAAGTTATTTGAGTTAAGCCTCCAAGGAGGGTATATATATTGGACTAATATGTGAAACCATTTTGAGACCATGTTAGCAAGCATGAAATATTAGGGTGATTTATGTAATTTAAGGAACAAAATTGGAACAATAAGAGATTAAGGATGAATTGGGAACTTGAGGTAAAATTAAAGGACCAAAATAGAACAAAATAAAATTAAGGGATGAATATGAAATAAGAAATAAAGTTATAGGACTAATGTGGAACAAAATAAAACTTATAAAAAAGTGAACCCTAAATAAAATTAAGAGACTAAAAAGTATAATTTTAGCTTTTTTCTTTTTTCTTTTTTTATTTCAATTCCTCTATTGATTTATAATCCTAAAAATTTCAAAAAACACTTACCCAACCCCAAACTCAGACCCTTAAAAGAACTAAAATAATTCCTACACTCAAATTCAAGTGAATATATTTTATAGTTATCCATTGATTATAAAGCAAAGTACAAAATCAATCTTTTACTTTTACATTTTGTAATAATTTAATCTTTTACAAATTATCCACAATTTTTATGTTGTGTAAATCTAATCTTTCATTAATTATTAATTGATAAATCAAAAAGATAATAGAAGAATTAATTTCATATAAAATATAAACTTTAAAGAATTGATTTGACAAGTGCAATTGACAAAGAATTAGATTATTAAATAGTGTAAAAGTAGACCAATTTAATATTTTACTTGTATATTATATATTTGGCTCATCCCGCAATTACTCTTTACTTTTGGGTTTTTTAATCTTGTGACGTGATTTGAACTAATTAAATTGAATTAAATTGCCGGTTTGCATTGCTATAATTGCGTTCTTAATCTAATTTTACGGGCATTGCTTAAATTTTTAAGAAATGATGCTTAAATTATTCAATTTTTATTCATAAAAACCTTTTTCTTGGCGACTAAAAATACATACCAACCTAAAGCTATAAGATGGCCAGACCAAAAAACTATATTTGTTGGATTTTTATTTTTTATTTTAATTAAAAATTATAATTTAATTTATGTGGAATTTAAGAAAGAGCTATATTATATTCATCAAATACATGCCTATACTTATTATGTATTTTGATCAAAATAAATGTAATTGTATCTTATATTTTGTTATTATGTAATGCATTATTTGATTTTAGAATAAAATTTAGTTTTTTAAACAGAAAAATTGTATAATTTAAGTGTCTTTTTAAAAAAGAATAATCAATTTATCTTATGAACTTTATAAAGAGAAAAAAATGATGACATAGAAAGAAACAAAGTAATATTTGATAAAAGAACTGAATAAATTAGTTGAATCTAATTCACATTTGGTTCAAGTTTGACGCTTACTTTTCAAGATTTTATTCAAATTTCAAATTTCATTATTATGTAATGCATTATTTGATTTTAAAATAAAATGTAGTTTTTTATTTAATAAATCAATAATAGAAGGATTAATTTCATATGAAATATAAACTTTAAGGAATTGATTTGACGAGTACAATTGACAAAGAATTAGATTATTAAATAGTGTAAAAGTAGACCAATTTAATATTTTACTTTATTATATATTTGGCTCATCCCGCAATCACTCTTTACTTTTGGGTTTTTTAATCCTGTGACGTGCAATTTTATCACTCCTCGATGTGGGTGGTTGTCTTGGGGTGCAATATTCAGAACGAGTTCCACTTGTTTTTATTTCTCTTTAATCAAAGCCTATAGGACTCATACCCCTATCTTTTGGGGTGCATACCCTAATTTTCTGCCTCTTTTCTCTCCTATTTATAATTAATCTTTTATGTTAAATTCTTGATCCTTCACAGTGTCCAGTTTAGAAAGGATCATGGTTCTAATTTTGTTGGTTCTATTGAATAGAGTGATTTTGCCCCCAAATCTAATCCGAACCACAAGGCTAGATATATATTCAAATTAAGTTAGTGTAGTCACAACATCCAATCATAAATTGTTTTTAGAGAATTCTTTTCAATTGCTGTCCAGTGCATTATAAGCCTTTAACGACGACGTCAAAGTTAATTTTCTGTAAAAGCTAGCACCTGGTTCCACGAACCTTCGTCTTCAGGCTACTTGGGACATCAAGAAAAGTAAAGGTACTTTGACTTTTCGCTTAGTTGGATTCTCTTAGGAAAAAACAATATAATATTAGTTTCCCATTTTTTAATTGAAATTAATTTAGTCTTTAAAAAATATATATAAAGATTCTCTAAAGATCATCAAATCAATTTTTTTTTTAATTTTTGAAAAATTAAATTAATACTTTAACACAAAAAATAAAAAATTAAAATTATATTTTTTTAATTTTCTACAACTTTTTTTTTCTTTGAATATAACTTCGATTTATCTATTTTGTTTTTAGAAAAATTTAGCAGTGAACACGAATTCGCTCATTTAGGATAATGAATTTGTAATAATTCAATGTATAGATTGGAATTGTGTAAATTGAATTTAAATAACTTGATTTTATTAAAAGTGATTTTATATCCTGGCATATGTAATTTACTAATTAGAAACCAAACATGCACCCATTTGGCATTAATTTCAATCTTTGTTTATGTTAAGCACCCATGTTAGTAATAAATCATTTTCATAAAAAAAAAAAAAAAGAACCCTGAAAGTACTTCGGACTATTAAATTCTGTTCTGAAAAGTAACTTATTGTTTATAAAAAATAAAAACAAACAAACGCAACAAGTTGTTTGATAATATTATTTTCATCATGGTTAACAAAATTTTTAAAAAAGAACAGTATTCTAAAGAACTAAAAATAGCTAACATCTTTTAGATGTTCAAGCCTCTTACATTTTAGTTGGAATCAAGAGAAAACAAGAAGAACATGTTGATAAAACAGTTTTTATATAAAGAAATTATTATCGTTTTGACAAAATCACAGAAAACAAATTAATAAATAATTTTAATTATAATTCCTCATTTTTTTATTTTTAAAAATTATTTTTGAAAAGAATTTAATAAAACTGTTCCAATAACACAAAAATAAAATTTAGAATCAAACAGACTCTTGATCTTTGAAAAAACTGAGTGTGGGAATGAAAACGATATTTTAAATGTTTTATTAAAAGAAAATAATTAAAAAAGAAAGAAAGAAAAGTCAAATTGTAGGTTCCTTTCCACTTTTGTTCCTTAATTGTCTCACTTTACCAAACAAATCCTACAAGATGATGTATTGTACTTTGCAATCTGACTCCACATAGACTTCGATATTCTCTTTCTGTGCTACAATTTGTGCTGCCACGTTTGGTGGGATGAATTATTATAGTACGAAGATAGAATGAGCTCGTATAAGTTTCTTAATTTTGAACACAATAATTATAAGAAAATTTATAATTAAGGATTATAAGTTTAAAATATTTATTATAAGGAGCTTTTAATTTTTAATTTATTTTAAAAGACCTAAAATCTATTTTTTTTTATTATTAAGAACTCTGCCATTAAACTCTAAAGACACATGATAAAGGAGTTTTAAGGTAAAGTTACAAAATCTCATAGTAGCGATGTTTTTCAGAATTAAAACAAATTGGTTCGTGCCATTTAAAATAATTTTAGAATTTAAAATTGTTCATTATAAATAGTTTATGATTTTAAATTGTAAATTTTATATATTTGTTGTGGTAAAGTGAAATTCCAAGGGTCAATGACCTAAATTATTTAAGGCAAATACTAGGTACTGTCAATCAGACTTCATAGCACGATCTGTTTTCGATCTTTCAAACCTTTCAAAACTGATCAACTAGGAAAAAAAAAATGTAAAAAAGAAAGACAAGTTTTCATACGAGTGGATCCTCTAGATTTAGTAAGAAATTTATGATCAAATAATTAATATTAAAAAATTACATAGATTTAATAATTTAAAATTAAAATTAATTAATTTTAATCAAATAGTCTCTGTTTAACCAGTTGTAGTAAACAATCAGAAATCAATTTTCATTGTATAGCGTGCATTTTTCAATGTATTTTTTTTGAAAAAAAAAAAAGTCCAACATATCAAAGGACTCATCTTTCACATGTATAATTTTATATCAAGAAAAGTATAATTTTGATAACTTATTTTTATTTCAGTGTCAATTTAATCTTTCACAAATTTAAAATATTAAAATAGTTTATAAAAAATTTAATATTAATCAAAGGTAATTTTTTATTAAGCAATTATAAACTTATTGAGTGACTATTTTTATTAATATTAAAATTTTAAAAAAACTAATTTAACATTACAAATTTATGAAATATCAAATGGATATTGAAGTAAAAAGTGAAGGAAAAAATTCATCATTTCCTCATTTAATATCTGATAAAAGTCAAGTGTTTATATCGAATATAAAATAAAAACCGACATTTACGAAGAGGGAAAAAAAAATTATAAAATTAGTCGCCGACTAAAAATAGCTAAAATTACAAAAATGAATGGAGAGACCAAAATGAAGACTTTCGTGTATGAAGCGTTTTCGCAACACCAGCCCAGAAATTTCGCATGGGTAAATAATATCCCATAATCCCTATCCCTTGGTCCCTTCATGACACGACTAGAATCTGTCTAACTTAAGATAAGAGGAGAGCTGCGTGTGGGACCCATTTTTGACTTTAAAGCCCTACACATGTTTTGGTACCAAGCCAACTTCATATTCATCGGCAAGAAAGCGTCCAACCAATTTTGATGCCACAGTGTGAGAGACGCGGTCAAGAGCTATCCTTTTTCATAGATGCAATCTCGATGGCTGTGAATTCCATTGATCTTGGATCCATGTGGGTCACAGCTTCACAGGGCTTGTGTTATTCCTCACGCATATATGAAGTCGCAGCTTGAATACCATCAATTCTGAGTATGTTAGGCTCCTTCTGATTGTAACGTGTGCTTAATTGAATTCAATGCTGATATTTACAGGATATGCCAAAGTTGACGCACAAAAATAAGGATTGAGTTGACTGGGTTTTCATGGTGATAGACCTTTAAGAAGAAAGCTAGCTAGGAAAATATCAAATGCGTACAATCTTCATTCCTAGCAATTACTCTACAGAGTCGCATGAATATGGGTAGTATGACAATGACAGTACCCTAGCTTTTCTGTACAGTTGAATTAGGATCCTGTGAGAACTTCCATTGAGTGACATCATAAATTTTTGCTTGAATATCTATTAGCCACCACGCAGAAACCTTGATGAAGCGTTGATTTTCTTGCTTATGCGATGATCGAGTTTTCATACACAGGTTTGACTAACTAGACGTAACTTTTGAGCATTATAAACACATGGTGTTGCAGGAGCAGGAGCTATGAAGTTACTTCAGCGTAACAGGTCATTATTATGGGTCCTCCGAAAGAGTTTCACAACGTAATTTTCCCAAGCATGTGATATGTTTAGAATTTAATTATAACAATTCCTTGATCCTCCAGAATTCATCAATCAAACTACCCGCCTTTTGATCACAAGCTCAAGAGAAAGCACATCATTATTAAAAACAAACTCACACCTGTGCTTCCAAATCATCCAGCATAAACAAGCTAGATTTACATTCCCAAAATGATCCATTTCTGTATTCTCCACCAACTAATCACAGCACCAATAGTCAAATCTCGAGATCTTCTCCCTTCTAACTAGAATAGCTAGAGAGCAACCAAACCATACATTTACAACCCAAGGACAAAGCAACAAGATGTGCTCCACAGATTCAGATTCCATCAAACAGATCAGGCAAATATTATTGAAGCTACAACCTCTTCTGAACAGATTCTCCTTAGTAGCCAAGCATCCCGAGATAGTTCTTCACATAAAATGCTTCACTTTAATAGGCACTATCAAGCTCCAAATGGCCTTCCACATATCACTAGGAGGAATAAAAAAACAGCCGGGGGCTCCCATTACTGTCTCCTTAAAGTTTACCCTTGCAACTGTATAACCCGATTTGACACTATATTCCCCACCTTTAGTTACAGTCCAGACCAATTTATCTCTCCTTCTAGTCAGTGGAATAGGAATTTTTGAGATTTCCTCCACCTCTTTATCAGAAAGCCGCTGACTAACCAAATCCACCCTCCACTCCCCATCTTAAATAATATTAGCTACCTTCTTCACTGTCATCATGTTCATATCCACCCTTGCAATAATTTTGGAAGCCATCAACCCCTGGAATCCATCTATCACACCAAAAATTGATCGAGCAGCCATCCCTAATTTGCCAGCATGTCCTTTTCATCAACAAATCCTTACCATCAAGGAGACTAGACCAAGCCTAAGAAGCTTTATGCCCCTGCTTACTATCCAAAAAACTTGAATTGGGGAAATACAATCCTTTTAGCACCTTAACCCACAGATCATCAGGTCTTTGAATTAATCTCCAAGCACTTTTTGCTAAAAGAGCCAAGTTAAAGTTTGACAAATCCCTGAAGCCCATACCCTCAACAAACTTCTCCTCTGACATGGCTTTCCAGGACTTCCAATGAATCCTCCCTTTGTCTTCTTGGTGGCCCCACCAAAATCTAGCAAGCTCCCTATCAAATTCTTCACACGACCTTTTCAGGAGCTTAAAGCAAGCCATAGGGTATATAGGGATAGAATTTGCAACAGCCTTAATAAGTACTTGTCTTCCAGCAAAAGAGAGAAGCTTCTGTTTCCAACCTTGAATCTTCCTAGCCATTTTATCCCTAATGTAGTACAAAGCTTCCACCTTTGATCTTCCCCATATTGTAGGCAACCCTAGATTATTCCGTGGGTCCTCTGTGTCACTAATACCCAACTCTTCCATCACAAACAGACGCACCTCTTCAAGACAATATTTAGAGAAAAAAAATGTTGGATTTCTTAAGATTAACTTGCTGCCCCGAAGCTCCATAACAAATCTTAAGAATCTCTCTCATCTTATAACAATTTAGCTTATCTACCTTAAGAAATAACAATGCATCATCAACAAAAAAATAGTGAGTCAAGGTAGGACAACTCCTCGCAAACTTGATACCCTTTAAAAACCTCAGCTCAGCATTCTTAGTTATCATAATCGAGAGAACATCTGCTACCAAAATGAACAGATGTGGTGAAAGCAAATCTCCTTGTCTAATAACTCTTCTTGGAGTCACCTCAGCCACCTTCCTACCAAACAACAGAACATTAAACTTTACAAAACAAACATACTTCAAAACTCTATCCACCGACACCTTGTAAAAACCCATCTTAAGAAGAACTTTTTTAAGGAAATTCCACTCAACTCTATTATATGCTTTGTTCATAACCATCTTCACCGCAAACTCATACTTACTCCCCTTCTTTCTATTCCTCAAATAATGGAAAGCCTCATGAGCAATAAAATTATTTTCATGTATTAATCTCCTTAGAACAAAAGCCATTTAGTTAGGAGAGATGATTCTAGCAAGAACACCTTTCAATCTATTAGCAATCGCCTTCGAAATCACTTTGAAATGAAATTACAAAGACTAATCGGCCTAAAGTGCCTCACTCCCTTTAAATTATCCACTTTGGGAACTTCAACCAAATTCGTGACATTCACCTTTTCCAAACACTCACCATACTGCATGAAAGATCTCATTAACTCCACAATCTCAATCCTCACCTCCTTCCAAGAAGCTTGGAAAAAATGCCTTGAGAAGTTATCCGACCCAGGAGCTTTAAAAGGCCCAAGTTGAAATACTACGACCTTCACCTTTTTCTCATTAATAGCTTTTATCAGTAATTTATTCTCTTCATCCTTCACTAACTTTTCAATATAGCTCAGAGCCTCTTGTATAGAACATAAATTTGAAGCAAAGAAAAGCTTTGAGTAATAGTTAGAAAAAGAACCTATAATTTCATCCTCTTTTTCCAGCCAAATCCCCTCGTTGTTCTTGATCCTCAAGATTTTATTACATTTTCTTCTTTGAATAATGGTTGTATGAAAAAACATAATATTCCTGTCCCCTGCTTTCAACCAGTTAATCTAACCCTTCAGCCTTAGCAATAGGAACGTCCAACTAACTACCCTTACCAATCTTGTTTATACCCCTTCTTCCTTCCTTTTTTTCAAATTTTTCTTCTTTTTAGTAAGAGAATCATTACCACATGAAAAGAGAGAGATACTAACCTTGCTATTGATAAACTTCTCCCTCAGCTTCCTTCTTTTGCCATCACCTTATAACTCACCATCCTCAGTTTCCTTCTTTAGACGAACCTTGCTAAACTCTTTCAATAGCTCCGAGATGATGATAAGTTGAACAAGAGGAATAACAACCCCTCTTTCCTTCTCATCATTTCAAAGGACCTCCATAATATAATTTTGTTCCACAGTACTATTTGAATAACCCCTAACCTCCTTAACCTTGACCAATCTAACACAGTTACTAAATAAAGCCTCAGACTCCCCTTTTGCCATATCAGCATCCTCCACCTTAATATCTTTTCCCAAACTCTAAAACATATCCTTCAACTTAATATTGTTTACCAAAATCGACCCAACCTCCACCCCACCCAACCCAATGTCTTCCTTTATTTCACTCCTTCCCTTTAAATTAACAGACTCCTTAGCCTTATACCCGAAGGAATCACTAGCCATCCTATCATCAATCATAACTGCCTTCCCTTTTGTCCCACGTTTCTTGTTCATCCTCTGCACACTCAGGCCAACTAGTTCATTATTCTAACCACCACCCCTGTATTCACATTGCTCCACATCTGTCCCAAGCGCAGGTACATCATCCTGCTTATGCACCTTTCTCCTTGCTCCCTCTATCACCTCACCCTAATCTCTATTCTAGATTATCAACGCATCATCAATATTCTTTACCGGAGCAATACCAATCCATTGTCCATATATGGCTTTATCCGGACACAAGAAAGACATCTTCCTTTCTAATTTGCAAATCCTTGAGTCGTGGCTAAAGCAGCCACACCTGTAGTAGAAATTAGAGAGCCTATCGTGCTTCACCATCTCCCAAATCTTTGGCAAGCCAGGTCTAGGGAACTAAAAACCAGTGACCATTGGCTCTTTCAAATCCACTAGGACCCGAACTCTAATAAAATTCTTAATGAATTTTCCATCCATAATAGGACTCTCGACCATCATAACCTATCCAATCATCTTTCCCATCTTTACAGCATTACTACAATTCAAAGCTTCTAGAGGCAAATTATGAAATTGCACCAAAAAAAGGACACAAATATAAAATCAGCTCCTTATACACCATGAAACCTGTCCAACTTTGCAAGCTTATAAGACATCCCAATACTGCCCACGGCTTACCTCTGAGAATTCTCTTATACTCGTCCTCTTGTTCAAAGTAAAAGATGAAAGAATTACTCTCAATATCAATAATATTAACGCCTTCGTGTAGGTTCCACCCTTTCTTTATCATCACCACCACCGTAGCTTTATTCAAGATCCACTTAGTATACATCTTACCCACCAAAGTCCATTTTCCTTTATCACCATCACCTCCCCTAATCTAGTCTAGCTATATAGATTTACCTTTCCCTTCCTTATTAACACCTCCTCTGGAATCAAAGTCCATTTCCTACACTAATCCACCTCTACGACTCACTTCAAAGAGAAACATAAACAAACTAAAGTAGCTTCACAAAAACCATCCCCTGATCCCTCCAAAGTGGGAAGCACACAAAAAGAACCCAATAAAAAAAAATTCACACAGCTATCTTAGATCACACCAAAGGGAGAAACGAACAATTTCAACTTTGAATAGAACAGAGAGAAACTAAGGCTCACACTAAGGAAAGAGACTTTATTCCTTGATCCTTCTTGAAGTTACAAGTTAAGAGTACATTCCTCCATTTTCAATTAATGTATATGTAACTTACAGTACTAATTAAACTTACCTAGGCACATTTCCTCATATCAATATAATATATTTAGAATTTTTGGAGTATTACGTCTTCTACAATCAAATCAAATCTAACTTCCATTGAGAGAATGAAAAAGAAAGTAAATCAACAAAATGTAAATTTCATAAGCATTTTCACTCTGTCTTTAGTCATTCTCTCACTTTAATGTTGCATAAAATCCCCTGTGAAATTTTACTCCTAAACTACTTAAATTAGGTCTTGAAATCTGTTTTCTCTTGCTAATCACATTAAATACTTCATGTAGTTAAAAACATAATTCTAGTCCTCTATTATGCCATGTTATCCATTTTCTTTAAATTGCTTGCTATCTTCTTATCTAAAAAAATTACATTCAAGGACCAGAAATCTAAGATATTGATTGCAAATGACTGTAAATTTCAAAATTATTTTGAAGAACCTATAAACAATTTTTTTTTTTAAAAAAAAAAAAAGCTTAAACAACTATGCTTTAAAACTTTTAAATTATGTATTTCCAGAGTCTTAAGATAGGGTCCTTGACTAAGCCCTTGTTGTTAGGGTGTCAAAAGCTAATACCAGATATAAAAATGCACTATAGTGGTGCAATTCGAACCGTGTTCACTTCAAGGAGCCTAGTTTATTCCTAGATAATTTAAATGCAAAAATATGTGAAGAAATGGGGAAAATAAGGGTTTTGTCTTTGTTTTTATCAAGTGGATGTAATTTGAATGAAATACAACAAATAAGAATGTTTTTAGGATTTTTGTTATAAAAGGAAGATTGATAAAATAATTGGATTTGATGCAAATGATGATGAAATATCGTTAGAGATTTGATTCAGCCTTCCTAGCTTCTTAAAAGATAAATGGAAGTTTCTTTAGAAAACCATTTCCACAAGTGGTTTGAAATACCATTCAAATACTAGGTAAATTAATTTGTTTCTAAAACCTTTAACCCAAAGGCTCACAACAATGTTAACTACCCTTTTTAATGCACTAATGGGAGATCAATGTAGAGATGTGAGAACAACTTGAGCAACTCAACTAAGTGCTATCAAGCTACTATAATCAATCATAAGATATATTATATTTAACCAAACACAATACTTCTACAATCAAATGTAGCAATAATTATTACAACACACACATCAAAACGTAAATCTCTGATCTCATCCATAATATAAAAGTTATAGCAATGTAGTTCAACCTATCAATGTAATCAAAATGGTTTAACCAAAACACCATGACTACAAGAAAAGAATAATGGACAAGATTAAAAAAAACTCCCTAGTTAATGCTACAAGAACAACCATGGAAGTGTAGAAAATTGATGGAGGGATGAGAAAAATAGAAGGAGAAGATGAAGAAGAAGAGTCTCTAGGACTCCTTTTTGATCTCTGGTCGCCCTTTCAACAAAAAGAACCTTAATAGCAAAAGATATGTGAGTTGGGTTAGGTTCTTGCAACTGGGTTTGGATTTGAATAAAAAGTTTGCAGGCTGCGTTGAGTTCACAACGGCGAAAAACACAGCAAGCATACACTGGGCTTTTTCTGCAATTTTTCAATTCTTTTAGTCCCTGATTGCGATTTCTTCCAACTAGTCTTTGAATTCCCATATTCTCCAAATTAATTAATTTATGTCAAATCAATGGAAAAATTACAATTTTACACTTACAAAGCACATTTTGCAAGAAACTGCCTCTAATCCCAAATTCCCATAAAATATTATCAAATCATGCATTTAAGCTCTTTAAATCATACATTTTGCCATCTGACACTCTTACCATGCCCTTTTAGTCAGGTACAACATTTTATGCATCACTACTTAGATGTTTGTTGTAATGCCCAAGTGAAAATATTAGAAGTGTTTAATGGATGTGTGTGTTTTTCTCTTATGAGTTTTTGTTGTCTAATATTGAAGTTTTTATTGGAATTGTTTTATTCTTGCACGGTCATACTTAAACCTTTACAGAGACCAAGGTAAACTCAAGTTTCTTACTTGTCATTTTCTCGCTTTATTATTGCTATTTTTTTTTTTTTTTGGATAAAATGTTTATAGGGAAAATGACTAGTTGATCCTATCAAAGAAGGGACATGCTAAATCAAGTTTATGCTTCAGATGAAGTTAGACAATATGCAATTGATAAAAAAAAAAAAAACCAAAATCACATATAAATATAAAGATTTACTTTGGAAGGTGAACAAAAGTCAATGTTGGGAGTGTGCCTACATGGAGAGTCTTAATAACAAACCTGCTTCAAAGAACCCTTGTTCAGAAATCATGGGCTAAACTGATATACGAAGGATTTACCTTTTTATTTTTTTTTCATTTTTTTAATATTATAGATTGGGCTGTTATTACAACCTAACTAATGAGAGTTATAAGTTCTACACATAATTGATTTTTAGTTATACCTATCATACTATTCTATGTGTGATATCTCTTCTCTTTCTCTTTAATTTTGTTGATAACTCACCTACAAAATTATACCCAATAATATTAAGGAAATAAATTTCAAATTAAGAATAGCTTGACTTAGAAGTCTTACACTTGTGCTCATTAGTGACTATACACTATGTATGATGAAATTGTTATGTTAGGTTAAATAGTTATGCAAGGTAAAGTTGACTTTACTTTACAACTCTCTAGGTAAGAGAACTTTTAGTATCCTATTTGTGTGAGATAGGTTGTTTTAAGATTTAGTTATATGATCCACTTCAATAAATAATGTCATTTTTAACATTGAGATTATTCACTTCCATGTACAGATTAGGACTCAACATGTTTCAGGCATATTCAAAGCAAGTATCTTGGATAAGAGCTATTTTTCAAATTTAGAATTATTAAGCAAATGCATACTTATTCAAACAAAAAAGAAAGCATGTGTACTTACAATATCAATTTATTATATATTGTCCATTTTGGTTTATTTTGTCATATAATTAGGAAATGCATTATATAATAGCTGATAGATACATTCTTTATTTTGTATGAAGATCATTAATAGAATTTCTTTAATATAATGGATTGAGTATTAGGTTACTAAAACATTTATTAAATCTTGTATATTTACATTACTATTTGGTTTAAATAAGTATCGATGTATTGAAATATGAAAAAAATAACTCATTATTGTCACTAAAGCTTTTAGTGAAAGCAAAATATCTATGGGTAAAAGCTTAAATGGTAGCAAAATATTCATGGACAACAACTTTAATGACAACTAAGCCTTTATGGGTAAATGTTTTATAAAATTGTTATGGCTACTTTTAGTGATAGCAAAATAACTACGGGTAAAGGTTTTAGTGTTATACCTACAGCTTATAGAACTGTGCGTAAAAGTTATACCCATAATCAAAAAATTATAGGTAGAATTAAGCACATTTGAGGAAAATTTAGACTGTAGGTATAGTTCAATTGGACTATACCTACAGATTTATAATCTTTACCCATAAAAAATAATTATGGGTATATGGCATTTTTCTTGTAGTGTGGGTGTGAATTTGTCCTCTGATGTGGCTGATGAAGTTGATCTAAATCATTGAAGGAGCATAATGTTGAGCCAGCAATTGAAACCCAAGTAAGTGTGTTTCCACTTCTCTAGTGTGGCGCTGATTTATGCTTCCTTTTGGATTATGAGTTACAATGACTTCCCATTCCTGTTGTAATCAACGATGTAGTGCGATTCTTCTTTGATATTCATTTTGATTTAATTGACTTGACAATTTTTCCTTACTTCCCAGCTTGTTTAATTCCTTAACATGCTTTCACTATGGTATTTGTTCAATGATACCTCTGTATATGATATTCTTCCTCCTAAAGTGAATGGGTAGCACAATTCCTATATCATTGTTTGACATATTATTGTTGGTTGCATTCTCTGTGTTTAGTAAGCATTTACCTATGTAAGATGTGAGAGAACAACTTCTCATCTTTAAATGTTTTTTGGGTTTAATAAGCATATATTTTTGTTGAGTAGAGAATGTGTCGAATAACCTGTCGAAGAACCTCCTCTAATAGTTGGTATATCAAGTATGAAAAGGGATAAAATACTAGTAGGATCTAAGTTTAAATTTTGATGAATCACTAGATCCATACAAAAGGCAATTTAACTTTAAGATGTCAGGGAAATGGCAATACAATTTTAAGGAGCAACTGAAACTATCACATTATCTCCATGTAATCATGATACTCAATTATGTATCAGTAGTTTGTTAATACTTGTACAAATTGGTAGACTTGGCATGAAATTCCATACAAGAGAACAACATAATCTGCACATTCATGGACTATTGTAGTTTTTTTGTGACTGGTAAGTGTGTTTAGTAATATGTCCAATGTGCTAGTGTTTTGCATGATGCTTACATAAATATGGAAAGCACAAGCAGACTTACATGTTTTAAGCATATTCTACATTTTGGATGTGTTGTACAGCTATAGACCCAAGGAACGGGAGGCGATAATGGGTTTATTGTCTTAGTGGGTGATATTCATGAATGGAATTCGCAAAGCAGTAATTGTCATGTGTATAGGTATTGCTCTCCGTAGGTGATTAAGTTTTCCTAAATCCTACTCTATAAACTTCTATGCCAAATGTACTCATTTTAAGAACTTAGTATACAATAATGAAATCACCTGTTATAACTTAATTAGAATGCATAGGGAGGCCTTTGATGGGTTGTGTGCAATGCTTGATAAAATATGGGGCTTTCAACCAACAAAGAACATGCTTATAGATGAACAAGTGGCCATCTTTTTACATGTCCTATCTCATCACATGAAATTTGCTGAAATGATTAAGGAGGTTTGTGCATCAATAGACAATAGTGTAAAAGGAGCTACTAAAGAGGCATGCTTTGCCATTAACAGCTTGGCTCATAATGAGGACATCGTAACAAATTAGACCAATTGTTTAATACACTATTGTTTGTGTCTGGTTTTTCACTGGAAAAGATATTTGCTGCCAACATGATAATTGGGAAAGTCGCACAACTGTTGGCAATGTTTAACACTATGCCAGAAGCTGCTAAGGCTATTTGGATTCATCATATCATAAAGTAAGAGCCCCATGCAAGTGGGCTTTTGTTTTTTTAGTGTAGATATGATAGTGGGATAATAAGAAGTAGGGCGTGAATTCTATTTTGTATATGACTGCACTAAGTCTGTGCCCAATCACTTTTTGGATGTAGGCATGCTCTTGATCGTAGTGGTATGACTCGTGGCTTTTTGTACCTAAAATGAATCTCTTAGCTGAACTACATCAGATGGATAGATTGGATTATCGCAACTTATGCTGATTGGATGAAAAAATTGTATGATATTGCATCCTCTCCACCTTGTGTCAGGTATGCTATTATTATTTTTACCGCACTAACTGTTAGCAATATTTTTGTTGTAGATAATGACATTAGTACTTTGTAATTAAATGTTAGACAATCTTTTTTATATAGATAATGTGATGAAGTTTGATTCTGGTGAGAATGCGACTGATGGGGTTCACAAAGCTTGCAGTTTCCAGATGACGAGTTAATGCTTCTTTGTGTGGAACATGGATTCTATTGCACCCTATAATTTATCCATGTACTTCAGATTCTATATAGTTGCAGCATGTATTATGGACAAAGTTGGATATATTTTTATGTGCCATGTATGGAGTCATCTTACATGTAATGACATTATGTATTAAGACAAGGATGGATAGTTTATGTATATTAATATGGTTGCAACTTCCCACCTATTATCAAAATTTCTGCCGTTCACCTTAGTGATATCTCTAGGATCAATTTTGCAATTCATATTATAATGGAAATGAATATATAATTTGGATTTGAATTATTAATGCATAACTCAAATAGCCATATCGCATCCACATGCTTAGACAGAAGGGCAATCGATTGGTTAAAAGCCCCCAATTGACTGGGATCTCTTTATACTGTCCCAGTCGACTAAAAGCAAGTGGCCAGTTAACTGGGGAAGGCCTGCATATGTGACCCTCTGGACATAAGGGCTAACAGTTGACTAGCCAAAGGCCCCCAGTTAACTAAAATCTCTTTGTACTGTCTCAGTTGATTGAGGAAGGCCAGCAGATGTGACCTTCTATACACAAGGGCCGACAGTTATGATCCCAGTCGATTGAAGCCAGTAGCCAATCGACAGTAGATGGCCTACAAATGTGACCCTCTGGACATAAGGGTTGACAATCGACTAGTATCTTTTTGTACTATCCCAGTTGACTAGGGGCTAATGGCCAATTGACTATGGAAGGCCTGTAGAAGTAATCCTCTGTATATAAGGGCCAACAATCGACTAGCCAAAGGGCCTAGTCAACTGGAAACTCTTTGTATTGTTCCAGTTGACTGGGGGCAAGTGGTCAGTCGACTGGGGAACCCTGGTACCACTATTTAACATAGTTGAAACCTATTTTCCCTTCAACCCTATTCTCTATTTCTCACAATTGGCTACCCTCTCCTTCTATTGGCCCTTTAATTTTGATCATTATCTCTCACCCTCCCCTTAATTTTGTGCTCTATCACTGTCAAACCATTCCCACTCATCTTAGCCTAGTATGTAATTAGTGCATTGTAGGGAGTTTCACATATATGCTCCATATTGCCTCTTAAACCGTTCAGTTGGTTGGGCTTTCAGGGTTTCTTGATCCTCTTCAATGCTCAGTGGTCGAAATATTGACCACCAAGGAAAAATCTATTTATTAACTCCTCATCTGGGCCTCCTCTTCTGTCGTCACAGGAGCAAGAAAGTTAGTTTGTAAAAGGCTTTCAGAGAAGGAATGTGTTGCAAAGTAAGTATGTTAACTTGAAGTTTCTTGAGGATGAAGGATTTCATTTGTTTAGCTTATTTAAAAATGTTAGGTATGATAAATTTCTACTGCTGAAAGAAGATTGGAGGCCCAAAGTACTTAAAACATTCTATTGTAACCTTGAATGGAAGTCAAATTCATTTGTCATAACGTCTGAGGTTAAAAGACATAGAATTATACTTGATCAGGAACTATAATGCAAATGCTTAAACTACTACTTCCCCATGGTCACTATGTTACTGATATCCCCAATTCACTGAGGACTGTGGCATCATTCAGTAGGTTAAAGGCTTTGAATAGCATCTCAGACATACCTATAGAGAGCCTTACCACCCAATTGAATGTCACCAATTTATCTATTGTAAATATGCTACTACATTTCATAGTTGCCCATTATTGTTTCAACAAATATGGAAATTATGCCTGTGTAAGTGACCTTGAGTTATTTATGATGAAATGCCTTTGGATGGAGAAGAATTTAGGCTACCATGGTTGATTATGCAGAGAATGGTCTTAAGCAAGAAGAAGCAAACATCTTCTCTATCGTATTGATAACTTATTACTGCTATATTGAAGGCTCAACACATTGAGCCATTTAAGGATTAATTAAAGTCCCATGCTGAGATTGGTTTTAACAATCAAGTGAGAATTGGTTTTACAAAGACTCTTCAAGGACAATAGGTTAGGAAAGTCCCCAAACCTTAAAGAGCTCCTACTGCACCATCATAGCCACCTCCTGCGACCAAAGAGGCACTTCAAGCTTCCTTGCCACCACTAGCACAATCCTTGCCTGCCCATATGGAAAGAGTGGTCATTGCTGAGCCTATACTCCTAGCTGAGATTTGAGCTCTCTATCAAAAGATGGATAACATTAGCCTACACATGTAAACATTGTAGGAAACTATGGAGCATATGGATGCTAGGATGAGACACATAGGGAGCTTTTACAATGACTCCCCATAGGATTTACATTATTTTTATTATTGCTATGAAATTTTCCTGCTAGTTGTTGTTTGTCTGAATGTTTTCCCTTCAAGGTTATGGATGTTATGGAATCACTACCTTTCAAGCTTGTTGTTGAGTGTTTGTTATATATGACCAATTAAGTTGCTATGATTTCTTCCTCCTATGCAACACGATTTGGCATGGTCTCTATGGCCTTCATTTTATATTGTTGATGAGTGTTGGGTTGCCTTTGTGTGTGCAATGAAATGTGTGATTCATTGGTTAATCTTGAAGAAGTATAGGCACTCTTGAATTATAAGAAATTTCATGGAGAAGTCTCAAGTTTTTCTTATGTAGAGTATACTTTATGAAATGAATTTTTAATAAATATTTTCTATTATTTTTTTAAAAAGTTCCTATTATTGGTAATGCAAAAACAATTTTTTGGCATTTCAAAATTTGGAAAATAATTTTTTAAAATAATTTCTGGTATTTTTTAGTGTAACAATCATTTTCTAAATATATGTATGTGTGACTTTTCTTCATAAAATTGCGTCTCTGAGCAATATAGTTAGGGTTTTAGAATAAATAATCAAATTTTTTTTCCCCATTAATTTGGAAAGTAAAAAAGCTTTTTTCCTAGTCACAAAATAAAAAAATACATGTTATTTAAAATGCTATAAATATTTTAATATTTGTTGAAACATTTATCCCATGATAAAAATTAGAAATTTTTTTATAACTATTTATTCTAAATAATTTAATATTTTTATTAAAACTATCCTAAAATGCATTTTAAAATATAGGAATTTAATTTTTGGGCATAAGAACATAATAAGGGCATTGTGGTCTTTTTGCCCTATTATCTTTCCCATTTTATCATTATCTCCACCCTACCAAGCAAATTTTGCAACTTCATTCTTCTTCCCATTCCCAACATATCAAACAGGTTTTAGTATCAAAACCTTCCTTTGTATTCCATCTCATTTTCTTTCCACCAAGATTCATTATTGTGTACCAAACAGGGCCTTATAGTCCATAGTTGTAATTCTCCTTATTCTTTTCAGTCATATTGATACATATGGACTTTGATTTGTTAAGGGTACCCTTTAACCATTATGGTAGGCTAAAACCCTCCCATAATATTTGGTGCAATGCTTCCACAGAAGTAAGACATTTAATGATACAGGAACATATAACATTATAAAACCTCTGCCGTTATTCTCGGCCAACTATGTTTTGTGAGTGTACAATAACCCGGTGAATAAATGGAGCTTCTCAAGTTGGCATTTAGAATCGGAAATAAGAGCACCAAGAGCAACGAAACGAGTGGGAATGGCATGTTTTATTAGATGGCTCAATGTCATTACAGAGGTTTGCTACTTTAAGCATGAACTATGATAAGAAGGAAGGATATTCTGAAACTGTGATAGTTTAATTGGTTCTTACTATCAGGAGGGTCGTTTGTTTATCATCTCACAACCTAGGAGCAATGCGTGCGCGGTCCCATTCGGTGACAATGTGGTCGCGAGTGATCTCCTTGAGTGAACGGCAACCACTTAATGCCATAGTTATTTCAAACTCATCTCGCAGCATCTGAAGCACTTTTCTCACCCCAGCCTCTCCATCAGCAGCCAATGAGAATACCACTGGTCTTCCAATCTGCACAAATTTCAGACTCAAGTTTAATCCATGCATGCCAGGAATTTGGGCTGCTTATTAGTATAAATCTTCATCAGCCTATGATGAAAATCTTGTATCTTCTGAAGCCTCTGATATTTGTGTTAGAGTGGAGAAACTGGTTTAACTTGCCAACTGATAATCTTTCTTGTATACTGAAATTAAACAATCAATGATTAAATTTGCTATGATGGTTGCTTTCTTATACTTACAAAAACACCAGATGCTCCCAGAGCCAATGCTTTAAATACATCTGTCCCTCTCCGCACTCCACCGTCTAGGAATACAGGAATTCTTCCTTGTGCAGCCTTCACGACCTATTTAAGACATTCAACCAAAGCCATGATAAAGTACTTAAGCTACAACGCAACTGACAGCTGAACAAAGATACATAACTAGTATGAACAAATCTTAATGAACTGAATGGGAGCTAACTTCAAGAGGACAGAAGAGTAAGACTGAACCCAGTCTTGGAATGATTCGATATATAACAGCTACTTAATCAGATTAAACAAAGAATAGGCAATACTTCAGTTGCACAACCAAGAATGAGAAAACAGTGGAGGCCAAAGTTAGAATGTCAGCATATGTTCTATTTTGATGTAATTGAGAAATACCACAAAATGATTAGGATGCAGCACAGTGATTGCAATGGAAGAAAATGGTACCTCTTCCAAAGCCACAATAGTTGCAGGGACATAGTCAAGCTGGCGAGCTCCGTGATTGGACACAATGATTCCAGCAGCTCCAACTTCTATGGCTATCCTTGCTACATTATTAGCATGAATGAACTAAGGATTACATTCAACAATGAGGGGACAAGCATAATCAAGATCAAATGGACAGGACCACAACAAGTTGGCCTGTATAAGATGCTTACTATCTTCAGCTGTCAGCACACCCTTCACTAGAATTGGTAATGAGGTAATGGTTTGGAGCCACTTCACATCCTATAAAAGACAACATAAGTTTTTCAGCGTTTTACATGCACAGTTCATATCAGAAAATGAAAAATGTTATATGTGGAAGATCTATATCACCTTCCAGCTGAGAGACCGGTCAGTTTGGCTAGCAACATAAGACGCTAGACCAGAGTCATCCGTCTGCAAGGTGAGCACAATAACAACAAACACAGTAATAATAATAATAATAAATCATTCATGGAAGCACTTTCGTTGTTTGATTTTATAAAACCCCACCTTATCCAACTGTCCTTGATTTAATCCCTCAAAATTCTTCAAAGTTAGGTTCGATGGCAACGTAAATCTGCAGGAAAAACTCATCAAACAAGGCAGTTCTCATTATCTATTTTTTTAATATAGAAAAATTTTCAAGTCAACGATTACAAGCTGTGCACATCTCTTTTTAAGCTTTTTGTCATCAAAATTTCCAAATGTATGCTAACCTGTTTTTAATATCAGCCTCCCTACGACCAAGAACAGGAGTGTCCACAGTAAGCGCAATTGCCTTGAACCCAGCCCTTTCAGCTCTTTTCACAAGCTGCGCAACCAGATTCCTGTCTTTAAGCACCTAGGCAATGAGCAGTTGAGTAGGCGATAACAGATTAAGAATTTTATATGATCATAATTCATGCATCAGTGTCTGTCACTACAGCAGCACGCAGGACTTCATGCCTTGATCTAACTTATATTAAAGACTTACTAAAAATGAAATATAGGAAAGACAAGGCTGAAAAAGGTGGGGAGGGGGGGGGGGGGGGGACATGAGGGACATTCTAGTGTACTCACATAGAGTTGGAAAAAACGAATGCCAGGTCCGGTTGAAGCAACCTCTTCAACACTGGAAGTAGCCCACGAGGACAGTGTCTGTGTAATCAAACGATGAAAATGAATCAGCTGGCAAGAGAATGAGAAAGAAAAAATGCACACATGCTAGGCCCTTATTGGTTTCATATTTTATCTGACTATGTAAGAAAGCTACAATCAAAGGAAATATAGTATGCTTAGCAAGAAACCATAGTATAGACTATAGAGTATAGACTAAAGAAGGTGGACAGCAAACCATAATAGTTCCAGCTGCCGATGCTGCTCTAGCTGTTGCATATTCTCCTGCACAAAAGTCATCTTTTGTTTAAGCGTAAATTTTTTCCTTAGTTGCAGTAATAAGAATATATGTTACTTCAAAAGAAATAAAGGGTCAGGAACTTCTCCATTAACAAATTCTCAAAAGCTGATGTTCGATTCTGATGTATTTTGTGCTAGAAATAACAATCTCATACTGTCAAGATCAAGCATTTAGGGTATTAAACAAATAAGTACTTCTATTAGAATCTCCCCTTAACTCTTTCAATTTGATTTGAAAAATCTAGACTGCCTTAGATAATCTAAAAGCCATTAGCAGCCGTTTTGGGAAGAATTTAGCATTAGTACCAACTGCCCAGAATTTTCTCCCCAAAAGATCATCAGAGATTAACTTTGATTTGTGTAATGATTATTGTCTTCATTGAAATTTAGTCCTATTAAAAGAATAAATTCCTGGACAACCAGTTCAGCAGCAATCAAGATGAACCATATGAAAACTTTAATGGTAGCAGGACGTGAGTACCACTTAAAAATTTATCAAGACAAACACATGCTTTTCATACAACTGAATAGCAAGCAAGCTGTATAATATGGCAATTTACACCTCATCGGTTCATTCTAAGATTAATTCACTTAAAGGCTTTGACATATAACTATGTATAATTCTGGTTTTGTGGCTTCATGCGAGTGCAATTACAATCTCTGAACGTAATACAAGCTGATGCTTTTGAGCACTTACCTTCAGGGTGAGCCATCTTCTGCATGGCTGTAGGAGCAATCATAATAGGCATCGATATTTTGAAGCCCAATACCGTTGTTGTCAAGTCTATCTTGCTTACATCAACAAGAATACGTGGACGAAACCTGTTTCAGCAAACCAATAGATTTTGAGGAAGGGCTTCGGCAATAAACAGAAGGCTAAAAGAAAAGGGTGTATGTTGAGGGGGGGAGTATAATCAGAAATCTCATATTTTGGAAAATGGTAGTTTGTCTTTGCGTATTAGTAACTCAAGGAAAGGAGCACTCAGTTTTTGTTTTTATTTTGTTTTCATAAAAATATGTTTCTAGAGGGCCAAAAAGTGAATTACAGAATCCTGGCGAATGCAAATCGATTCTCTCTCAAAGTCCACTGGTCCTCTGCCCCTGATGCGTAGTAGTCATAAACCATCTTTGGCAATTTCTCCTTCGCAATTGCCTCATACTCGTTAACATTAGTTATCTCCTCCGTCTTCATAATAGATATTTATGCTGTCCCCAGGATCTTCTAAGAGTGAAAAAACAGTGATCGGATAATATGAATATAATAAATCGATACTCCAAAACTAAAAGCTAGCATAGAGCAAATGGATGGTATGCAAGCACTACAGAAACAAGCACGGACAAATTTGAAATTCACGAATTTCAGATCCCCCTAGAAGGTTCGTGCTAGTATTATCCCGTTCAATTTTGTTAAAATCCAAAGCTATATCACAGCCAAAAACAGAACAATATGGTGTTTTGCCGAAGAGTTTTAGTTGCAGTATTGAAGCAAGATTTCAGTCCCCACCATATGAAAAGCAGGGTCTTCTCGATTTCTCATGCCAAATTCTACTTTCTAGAATCGTTTTACCTTTTTCTATTACTAATAAGTACTTACATAAGATCAAGCCATAAAGTAGTTATATATGGCAAACATCTGAAATTACCCACTCAAATTCTGAGGAAAGCCAAGATTGAAAAGAACACTACGAGATTGAAATTCCAAGCTTTTCCAAATTCAAATCTCAAATAACCCCAGTTTAGGAATACCCAAAAGAAAATCTGTGATCACTGGATGGAGAAATGAAGGGACCGCGAATCACAACTAAACACAACAAATCCTGCTCATTCCAGTATAATATAAATTTAAAAATCAATTTCTTTATACACAGAATTGTAAATACGATGCAATGAAATACCAACTACAGGATGATTGAAAGTAACATACTAAGATGAAGAGAAGAACAAACCTTCAGTTTGGGTTCCTTCGGAATGAGACTGGGCTGAAGAGGAGCAGCAGACGACGGTGAGAAAGTGAGAATGAAGTGAAACGAGACAGAGAATCAATCACAGTGGGAAATAATAATAATAAAGAAGCGAAGGCAGAGACAAAAGAGCGCGCAGACAAGCACTGTTGGATTGCTTTGTCGCGGGGCATTAGAGACGAAAATTTGTTTCATGGAAAGGGGGAATATTATGAAGGATTGTGGGGTGCGTTTGGCTGTTTATCATTGGTCATTCTTTGGGAATGCAAAATTATCTGGTATGATGTGTAACACAGTATGGCCCAGTTGGAATGCTTATCAACTCATTTGCCTGTAGAGGCTACACACGTTGAACCTTTTATGGAAAGCGTAAACTAATGGAATAACAATTTTATTTTTTTTTTACCTTTGGTCATTGAAAGGAATAAAAATAATCATTATTGCTTAATAATGCAGCTAAAGTAAATATAAATAAAATATTTGAGCTGTTGAAATATTACTTACATAAAAAAAAAGAGATCAATTTCGGTGTTGCTTATTCTTATAATTTTTTATCCCTCGTAAAGATTTTCATAATGATTCAGAAATAAATGCATCCCTTTACCAGTGAGAAAAAAAAAAGAGATTAAATATTATATAATCGTTAATGTATTAAATAGTAAAACATTCATACATAATATGATGAGATACCATTGTAAGCTATTTTATTTTATAGGTTGTTGGAATAATATTATATTCTAGAATGACTGCTAAGAAGAATAAGAAGAGAAATTTGAAGAGTTGCGTCACAGAACTATCAACTACAGATCTGCATGCGATGGCTCCCAACTGCACCAATCAGAAAAATATCAACACGTTAAGGCACAAAAATCCAATAATGCCACTGTACCCTATTGTCTAATATCGTCATCATAATTTAAAAAGTGGATATGTTCAGTTCAACAAAAAATAAAATTTAAATAAAAAAATTATTTTGTAAGGTTTTTTAAACTTGATTAGAATTTAAAATGTCTAAATTAATATTTTTAATAAAAAATTTATTATTTTAAAAACTTTTTGTATAAATAATATTTTAATAAAAATTTAAAAATTAATACTTTTATTTAAAAAATTTATGATAATACAATAATTTATTTATATTTAAAATTTTTTATATATAATCTTAAGTATAAAAATAACAATTGACTATGTTATTTATATCAAATTATAAATAATAAATAAATTTAATTATAACTTTAACAGTATTACATGACCTCACACAAAAAATATAAATTAAAATTTAATTAAGATATGCTTAAACTTTTTTCTTGACCCAAATATGGGCTCAATCTTTAAAAGTTAATAATCAAGTGTGTAGTCCTATAAAGAATTATGGGCTTTTAAACTGTTTTAGTAGACTGAAAACGAATAACTTCACAAGACATACCATGACACGAGAAAGCGATCAATGATACTGTAATACGTTGGGCCGGGTGTTTGTTGCTTTCCCTCTTTGATTTTTTTTTTTTTTGGGTCACAATTGTGCTCTTGGGAATTTCAATTTTAAAGCATTATTTTAGCGTCCAGATTCAGTAAATTTAGAGGAGAAACTGATCAACTACGGTTAGAAGCCAACGCATGCATCGTTTTTGCAAATTGAAGAGGGTGTTCATGAACCTTGATGAACTCACAAATTCAAATTTTCCATTTCGACAAAGAAATGCAATTCTTGCTTCATAGTTAATTTTGATCTCAAGCCAGTGAGTAATAACTAGAGAATCTCTTTTGTCCAATTTTTAAGGGTTTTTTTTTCTTGTTCTTGGTGAAGTACTATTTTCTAACTCTGAAACTAGTTTTACTACCAATCAAACCCAAGTTGCCATATGTGGTCAATGTAATAGCAAATACACCTAATCTCGCTGAAAATTGTACTTCCACGTATTCAAAGTTTCAAACTTTAATTGGTTCCCAAATAACTTAGAAAAAAAAAAGTATATAGTCTATCATTAAATAAAATAAATCCCACATTAGTTTTTATCAAGCCAACTTATTTCTGAGGGACAATTGTGGTTGTTCCCTCCTGACACTATACTAGGTCACTTGTTAGGTGAAATCAATCCCACTATTGTAAGTTTGCATTAAAGAAGGGCATTGAAACACAGTCTGATTCCTAATGGACCTTAACTAGTACGTCTTTTATGTAGTCTTCTGTAACAGAAAATATGGGCTGACTAAGCAGCTAATGACGCTGACTGAAGAAAATACACAGCACAGGTTCATTATTCTCCATAAATTACATACTTCTATACAGAAACTTAGTGCTATTTTAAAGTGGCTGCATAAATTTAACTGTACCATGCTGTTATATTATTATTGTAGAACTTAAGGGGCAAAATGTAAAGAGAGTAGATCTTATGTAGTAGATTTTTTACGGTAGATTCTGTATCAAAGATGTAGATTATTAATTAAGATTCAATGATTTACATATTGTCATAAGCTTTTATAATTTAATTGTTTTAGAAAAATGTAAACCATTCGATCCAACTTTCTCTATAATAAGATTTTACCGTTTTAATTCATCTGGAAATGCAATTGCCGTCTTCCTGATATCGTCATTCGTGAAGGGGCTAAGAACGGTGCATCTTAGCTTGCAAAAATGGTGTGTATTATTCAATTAGAAATGCATTGTCTAAATACAGTAATTTACTAATAGTATTTTTTATACTCATTCAAATAATTTTATATTTAAATTATAATAAAAATAAATATTATGAATTAAAATATGATAATATTTTAAATATTATCATAACATACTACAGTCCGTATTGACTTACAATTCGTACAAAATAATAAATAAAAAAACAAACCTCCAAACGTACCATATTGTGTAAGTTGCGAGTAAATAAATGAGACGTGACACGCTAGATTTTTTGGACGGCTACGATTGGCTAAACGGTAAGACATGTAGTTACCCCTTAACTTGTTTAATAGGTAATTAATAATATGATTTTTATTTTTAATTTTTTTTTAAATTCCATGTATACTACGTTAGTCTCTCTTTCAACGAGAAAAAGTTATAATTATACATGTTTTAATTAAAGCATTATTATATTTATTACTCATATGATATATAAAGTATTAAATACGCATTTGACTAATTTAAATTAATCACTTTTATATTTAAAATGAATTAAATTTATGATTTTAATATAAAATAAAAATTATAATCAATTCTTTATATTTTTGTCACAATTTTTTTTAATAAAATATAACAAGTATATAATTTTTTAATAGTATAACAAAATATTGTATGATATTACAAATAATTATATATAGAATTTTTAATTAAATTATATTTTTTATATTATTATTAATTAACTATAAACTTATTATATGTTAATTGAAATATAAAAAACAAAAAAAAATCATTTGAATCATAATTTTATATATATATAAAATCTGTCTCACCTCCATCCTCCTCATTCTTATCATACTTATATTTTAAAATAAAATAACATTCAAAAGGAGTATCTATATTAATTGCCAGCGTGTAACTAATTTAGATACTCTTTTCAGATGTTATTGTAAAATATTTTTAATATGATTAGATGGATGACAGAAAGGTAATTTAATAATTTTTTATTTAGATCAAAATATTTTTTTTCATTTACTCTATCCAACCTATATGGATTAGGTATATTTTTCAGTAAATTACATTGGCTTTTTTTTTAAAAAAAAGTTTGGTTGAAATCATTCAGACTTTTTCTCTACTTTGAAAATGTAGACTAATGTCTCATGGAATAAAATATTATCTGATACTTTAATTTAATTTAGACTAAAATATCTTCCATTAATCTTTATACATCTTTTTGAACTTTAAAAAATTTTCAAAATAGAGAAAATTTTACATTACATTAAATTAAAGTATAAGATGCATGATATTTTATTTCGAAAGAGATTTGTAAGAAGCAAAATTTGAACAAAATTTTTTTAAAAATTCACATCACCCAACTTTGTTGTATGCGTGCAGTGCCCCGCCAAGGACGCATGCATAGATAATATATAACAATAAAGTGTAGGGAGAATGACAACACAAGAGAGTAAGTTGAAAAAAAAAAACATGAAGAAGTTATCTCAGTCGAATTTAGTACCTGCTAATATATTTTAGAAAAAAAAAAAACCTTTTAAGTATTAACAAAAGCGATATATAGGAAAAAAATCATGCACCCTTTCCTTCTATGTCTCCCTCGTTTTTGTACTTTCCATGGGATAAATGCTTGGCGAATTGAAGGTAAATCTTGGGAATTGCTTATAAGATTCTCTGTCTCTCCCTCTCTACCAAAACTATTAAGTAGGCGTTTTCCATTTTACACGTAGGAAGTAAAAGGGTACATGCTCGCTCTTTAATGTCAGTACCTGCCAGCCCTGCTTCTCCTTCTTAAGGCTGCTCCAGACAACAACACTGAGGGATATGACTAGAGAGTTGAGAGTCAGAAGTATAGGCATTGAGGCCTTTGATAGGCAGTTTTAAAACATAAAAATGACAGCAATTTTAAGGTGTCTCTGCAATATTCGCTCAGTTTTATATCAGGAACTCTCAATCCTAATCACATTGCATGCAACTTTATATGAATATTTTCCATGCACATTTCCATAGAGACCTAAGAATACTGGAAGTTCAGTATCCAAGAACGGATTTGAGCAAAGCATTTCATATATATAAAATTTAAGGTTTTACTGGAAGAAATTCAGGAAACCTAGGACAAAGCTTAAAACCAAAGTAAATAGGATGACATCTAGATTAAGACATGATGGACTTGAACTAATGATGCTAGCATACCAGGATGGCTTTATTCCCGAATCAGCCAAAGGTTTGCCACTTCTGTGTCTCATATTCAAACAAGCAGGTATTTCCAATTGGAAAGAGAGGTTCTTCCTGTTTGGCTGATAGCTTATGCAGAGCCCCCTGTTTCCTCTCACATCCAACCTGGCACCAAGTCTTCCAATGAACTCATCCGAGAATTGAAGATCCCCACTCAGATTATTGTGGCTCAGATTCAGCTGGTCTAAGTTTGTGAGTGACCCTAAATATGGAGGTACAGGTCCAACCAGGCAATTGTTATCTAGAGATAGAGCTGTTAGGTTCTTCAAGGAAGAAAGAGAATTGGGGATGGAGCCAATCAATCCACTTCCTGAGAAGCTAATTGATTTGAGCTTTTTAAGGTTTTCTATGAACAGGGGTAACCCTGCTTTTATGGGGTTGTTATCAATGAGTAAATATTCTAAAAGCTCCAAACCTGATAGGGTTTCAGGAAGAGGCCCACTAAACAAATTCTTACTCAGATCAAGCAAAACTAACCTCTTGAGCTTTCCCAAACTTGGAGGTATTTTTCCAGTAAGCGTGTTGGAACCCAAATCCATTTTATTGAGAAGTTGAAGTTGTCCAAGAGAATCAGGAAGATCCCCTTCAATATCGTTCCAACTAAGGTCCAAGATTCTCATACTTTTCAAATCTCCAATTTCTTTGGGGATTTGACCACTGAAGTGATTATAACTCAAGTCAAGTTGCTCTAAACAAAGCAACCCACCAATCTGTCTAGGGATGTTTCCTTGTAAGCTGTTCTGTGACAGGCTAAGGACCCTTAGGCTAGCTACCTCTGCCAAACTTCGAGGTAAATCTCCAGAGAGGGTTGGGTTAGATTGCAATGCCAGGTGTTCCAAGGAAGAAGAAGAATGAAAGATGGTTGTGGGAAGAGTGACTGGTGAAGCCACAAAACAGCTAAAAATTGAAAGGGTTTTCAAGTAACGAAGTTTCAGCAAGGATTCTGATAGGTAAGCAGATGATTTGCAAGGCGGGAAGATTATATCAGGTCCAATGTGGATCTTTGTGACATGAAAGATTGGTGGGTCTTCACTGCTAACTTCGCACTCAACTCCAGGCCAGGGAGTTTCTGTACATGGTTTTGGGTGTGCTTGTGCCCAATCAGAGTCTTCTAGAAGAGCTCCCATCACTTCAAACAACCCCAGCAATTCCTCCTCTTCATGTGTACTGTTTTGCATTGCCATAACTTCACCTGAAAATAAAAGGTATCCAACAAGAAGAAGATGCAGATAAGCCATCTGATTTAATGCCAAGCTAGAATTGAAAGAACTTTTGGGTTTGAAGCCAATTAAGAAAGACGCTTACTTAACGGTGTTGATGGAAAAGAAGAAGGGAAAGGGGAAGTCTAGGCATCTCATCTTTGTGTCAGCGTAAGGCTGTCTGCCGAGTAGAAAGCCAAAGGAGTGGCCTTATGTTGACAGTGTTAGTTTGCATGGAAAAGGGTGTGGGATGGGGAAAGAGAAATGGTTTTACCATAAAAGCAATACGAATTTCCTGATCTGTCAAGTAGGTATTTCAAAAAAGTATATGGGTTGGACAAGACACCACAGTGTGAGCCTGTGAGAAAGATTGAAGCCGACCAGACAGGGACCATACAGAGAACTACATTCTCAGCCTTGTCTATCTCCTCCAATTCGACTGTCTGTACTATCCCTTCCTGGTTGGTACTATACACTGTAGCTTCTTGCCTTTTCTCTGCAATGCTACACATTGTACAAATTTAATATCATTATACTCAAGTAATTTCAAGAGTTATTTCTCCACTGAAGAAAATTAGAAAATGCAAAGCTAATCATGAGTTTGGGGTTACGGAAGAACATATTGCGTTGAAACTTGTGCAACATTTTGGATAGGGTAATTTTTAAATTTGAGTTTGGAATTTAGGCTTGAAAAAATATCTGAAAAATATGTTTTGTTTAATGCACGTTATTTGCAAAAAGCAATTTTCCGTACTTTTGTACAAAAATTTCTCGGACAAACATGATTTTGGGATTAAAACATTGTTGAATCAAATAAAATTATTTATAAGATAAATTCTTATTTTGATATACAATATGTTCAAAAATCTCTAGATAATAAGTGTGACTACTTGGAGATGGTAGATAATAAAGGAATGCAAGTGAATTCTATACGTGAGAAAATTAGACATGGTAAGTCCTCCAATGTTTGAATAAAGGTTTTAGTCATTTATAAATTATTGATTTTAGTTTTTAAGTTGTTTTACATTTTTAACGTGAACTATTGAATTTGTACAATTAGGTTCAGATATACTATCAGAACTACAGGAAATTTGAATTTGTAGAATTATCAATGTAATCAAAGTGACTGGAAGTGCTCTAATGAAAAATCTATTTCTTCTTGTCACTTAATATGAAAATATTTTTTTTATTTGCATTGTAACGTGAGGTTCAAAAATTTTGAATTATATTCATTTTTATTATAATTATGCAAATTCATAGTTAATATTAGAATAATTACGCAAGTTGACCAAATTTATATTTAAAATTAAACAAATTTAAATCTATAATTTTTAATTATAAAAATTGGTATAGTTGTCAAGACATGTTCAACCCACAAGTCATACTTGTTTAATCTACTAAATAGTGGGTTGAGTTATAATTTTTAACTAATTTAATATAGTTTGATTAAACAAACTTAGACAACATAACTAGTAAGTTAACCAACTCAATAGGTTAGTGAATTGACTTATTTAAAAGTTTTACAAATTATAAAAGTTTTAATATTACATAATTATAAGTAACATTTATTCTTGTTTTGTCTTTAAATATTTATTATTTAATCTATTATAAATAACATAAATATATTTTTGATATTAAAATTAAATATTTGATTTGATAATTAATATTTTTACTTGAGATTTTTTTTCCTTACAAATTCTTTTAAAACATTTTTTTTGTAGGTTTTCCTAGTAGGCTGGGTTTATTCTAACTTTGGTTAAATAAATTAATTCATTTAATCCACAAACTCACATAAATCAATCTAAATGAGTGAATTAGCCTGTTTTGATATTTCTAAAAATGTAACTTAATTTCGATAGTTTGTATTAAATGACGTATAAAAAAAATTGTAGAGAATCCAGGATCAGGGTTGAATCTAATGGGTTTTCTAAGCTATCTATCATTCATCATATATAAGTCTCATGGGGATCTTGGCTTGACGCTTCTCATGGAAGTTTTGTATATTATGCATGGAGTAGTTTGTTTTACCTTTTTCACTTCTGCAACAGGAAAATTAAAACAATCGTCTCATTTCTCTGACTGGATTATTAAGAAATGAGAATAATTACAAAGTTAAATCACACTGTTCGACTTTTTATTATGTTAATAACTGCTTTTATAATTTGTTATTTAAAAATTATTTTTGTTATTATATTATTAACTAAAAGCTTGAACAATGAACTACTTGCACACAAGAACAGACTCAGATGAAACGGGAAGTTGGGCACCTCTGGTATCTAAAAAACATATAGATGAAAAATAAAATGAGAAAGAGAATGGAAAAGGAGTAAAATGAAATAAAAACTTCTACCCAAAAAAATTGAATGTATCAAAAAAAATATTTTGTTTGATTAGATAGAAAATGAAAAGTATTAGTGTAAAAATGACTAAAACGTCTCCATAAAAAAACTTAAACTAAACCATAAATATAAAAATTAATTAAATATTAAAAAGAATATAACCAAATGATATTCCCAACCCTGCATGTTCCACACACTAATATGAACCGTGCCCTTCAACGATAAAAAGTCTCTAGCCAACGAAAAGAGAAAGAAAAAGACTAAAATGATTTTGCAAAATATGTGGATGATGCAATCAATTGGGGGCAACGACGTAAATTTATCTTTCTTGTCATTAAATGGCCATTCCATCAATTATATGATGGAATGATGTGGGCTGTATGTTGGAACGGAAAGATTAATGGAAAGCTTTTCTTGTCAACCAAACGTGCTTACGGTGCTTTCCATCAATTTTTCTTTTTTTCATTATTCTTTAATATCTGAAAAGCAGAAGACTATTATTCATTGAAGACCAAACTTCTGTGTATATATATTATAAATTAATCAAATCGTTTGTCCTATATATACTGAAGAAATGAATAAGCTATGCTATCCTTAAACAAGAAAAAAATAAAAAATGGTTAGCTGTACACTAATCTAATAGGACACGTGTTATATTGCTACAAGGAAATATGCTATTAGATGTTACTCTAAGATTTCTCTCCACTAGCTGTTATGACTTACTGTCACGCTGCTCACAATTGTATGAAGAAAAGGTAAGCTTGCAGCTAAAACACATGATGCACAATACTGACGCAACCAATATAATTAGATTTTATCAATATCCACCAAGCATGTCATTGTATTTTTTATCCTTAGACTTTTACTCAATTTTTATTCGATTTTTATATTTTAAAAATTTATAATTAAATCCACATAGTTAGAATGATTTGCAATTTATTGTTTAGTACATTATTTTTAAAAAATAATTTTACCATATATGTGAGTTAATTTTATTTTTAATTAATTTTATTGTTAACATCAATTTCACATATTCAAAGTATTGAAATAATATATATAATTAATGTTAGACAAGGCAACCAATATCTAAAAGGGACTAAATTGGGTGTTTATGAAAATTTTAATTTTTTTCAAAATTACTTTGAAAATTACTTCCCCTTAAGGTTACTTGGAGCTTAATGTTGATACTTGAAATATGTAGATAATAAATTTCCCCCTTTGAAAAACATAGCACTCAACTATATATAATTAAACTTGATTAAAAAATTTAGTTCCAAGTAAACTAGAACAACCATATAATCTCTTTTACACTTGGTTTACATGAAATTGATATAGAAATATGTATCAAGCCATAAACAACAATTCTTCAAGCATGATATCAACGACCAAATAGATCATCAATTAACTAACATGAATTTTAGAAAATATAGGGAAAGAGAAGGAAAACTTAAAATTAATCCTGATTTTGCTCCAATCCAAGTTTACATTTAGTCTTTAAACTTCCATTTGCACTATCTCCACTAATTCCATAAGTTTAATTAGACACCACTAGATTGACATTATGCAATAATAACGTCCAAAACAAGAAATTACATGTTAACAAAGACGAACCTGGATTTGAATATGCACCGGTCATAGCTCATTGATCTGTAGGGACAAATAACCCATAGTGCCCAATGTTCAAAACACAGGAGAGTAGAGAAGGGGAACTTCCAGAGAAAGCTTTGGCCAAAGCAGGAAAGTTCCCACAAACCACATAAGACATGAGCCCTTTCCTGTTTATAGTAGTTTCAAAAATATTGACAAAATTGGGTTTTATTTAATAAAATACAAGCTCTCCAATTAGCTCAACAATAAGCTTTAATTTCTCTTTATGGCTCTTTGTTAGTAATTTGATGGACTAATCACTGATTAACAATGGGTTGCAAGTTGGGGTTTTTACCCAAATAGGTTTGTGAGTAATTTAACCCATAACAGATTACTCACAGTGTTAAAAAGGACCTGATCATTCTCAGTTTCGTTTAATATTGATTGCTTAATAATGATTACACAAATTTTTTCTAATAATTGGATTAATGTTAATCCACAAAATAATATAAAATTGTTCCAATAATCTCCCACTTAGATAACATTAATCAATTATCAAAACAACTAATTAACCATCAAAACTAAGCAATCAATTTTTACCAAGACATAAAAATGTGTGTATACACTAAAGCATACAATTGATATTAACATTATCATAGATTTAGTTGCAATATTTGAATAGAATGGATTACAAAACAATATTTTGGTGTCATATTACACCACAAAAGCCCATTAAGGACTTAACTCAGACTCTCACTAAGCCAATGTTACATAAAAAATTCTTAACAACACCCATATGAGTCACATGATTTTTGAAAATTCCTATGGGCAAGGCTTTGGTCAAAGGATTTGCCAACATATGTTTTCCAGGAATGTGGACCAAATGAGTATGAAATTCAATAGTCTTTTCTCTTATAAACAAAAACTTTACATTAAAATGTTTAGTATGACTAGAGTACTTATGATTATGAGAAAAGCTAATAGTAGACAAACTATCGCTACATATGGTTAGAGGAAGTGATATAGAATTAACAAGACGCATATCAGATATTAGATTCCTTAACCATATAGCCTGATGAGTGGCCTTATAATAAGCGATATACTCTGCTTCCATAGTTGGGGTAGTTGTTCCTGATTGGTTGCTACTTTTCCACAAGATAACTTATTCAGACATCATAAAGATATAACCAGAAATGGATTTATATTCATCAATACATGATACATAGTCTGAATTTGATTAACCATTATTTCAAAAGATTTAGACTTCTTGAAAGTCAACATGTAATGCTTTGTACCCTGAAGGTATCTCATGACTTTCTTCACAACCTTCCAATGCTCATACCCAAGATTACTCAGATATCTATCAAGCACACTAACATAATAAGAAATGTCTGGATGTATGCATACTTGGGCATACATCAAGCTACTAGCAACAAATGCATATGGAACTTTGTCCATTTAAGTTCTCTCATCATCATTCTTAGGACATAGTTCCTTTGATAACCTATCACCTTTTTGCATAGGTGTAGCATAAGGAGAGCAATAATGCATATTAAATTTCTTTAGCACTTGATCAGTATAGGTTTCCTGAGACAAACCAAGAATGCCATGAAATCTATCATAATGAATCTGAATTTTGAGAACAAATGAAGTTTTACCTATATCTTTCATGTCAAAGTGGCAGGACAAGATGTGTTTTGTCTCATTTAGTAAACTCATTGAGTTACTGGCCAACAGGATTCTATCCACATATAGCACAAGGATCACAAAAATGTTTCCGTCAAACTTCTAATTGATGCATTGATTAGAAACATTTTCCATGAAACCAAGTGAGGTGATTACCTCATCAAACTTCAGATATCATTACCTTGAGGCTTGTTTTAGCCCATATATGAATTTTTTCAACTTATATATTAAGTGTTCTTTCCTAGATTCAGCGAATCCATCTAGTTGTTTCGTGTATATATCCTCGTGTAAAATTTCATTCAAAAATGTTGTTATGACATCCATATGGTGAAGTTCAAGGTCTAAATGTACAATAAGAGCCATCATAATTCTTAAAGCATCTTTAATACATACTGACGCGAAGGTCTCTATGTGATCAATCCCTTTTATCTTATTATAACCTTTAGTGATAAGTCTAACTTTATACCTTTCAACTTCACCATTAACCCATCTTTTAGTCTAAAGACCCACTTACAGCTAACAAGTTTACATCCATCCAGTAACTTAGCAAGCTCTCACATAAATACATGGAGGCAATTTCATCATTCATAACCTCTATCCACTTAGATGAATAAGGACCTAACACAACTTTTTCAAAAGAGGTAGGATCTGTATCATCAACAATGTTTGACTCAAACTCCTAAAAATATACAATGTAATTGTCTGGAATTACAGGCCTACGAATCCTCTGCCAGCACCATCAATAGTTGAAAGAGATGATGACACCAACAAGGGTAAAATTGAACCTTATTATGCAAATTGATAGCCCTAAAAACACCACTCCAATTACCAAAGTCATCCTCAAAATAGAATGCTCTATTACACTCAATGACTTTAGTAGTGTGAGTAGGGTAATAAAATCTGCATCTTCTATATCCATAATAGTACCCAATAAAGAATCCACTTATGGTCCTTGAATTAAGTTTCTTAAGCAGTGGATTACTAGGTCCCACCTCGACTTTGCAACCTCATACACGAAAAATGCCTCAAACTAAGCCTACTTCTAGTGAAAAGTTCATATGGGGTCTTTTCAACTGATTTACTGAGAACTTAATTCATGATATAAGCCATTATTTTAAGGGCATCATCACACAGAAACTTTGGTAAGGAGGAGTGACTGATCATGCTTCTGACCATGTCCATTAAAGTTTGATTACTCCTCTCAGTAACTCAATTCTATTTAAAAGTGCTAAGCATGGTATATTAGGCTTCAATCTCATGTTCTTGCAAGAACAAGGTAAATGGTCTAGAATTTCTACCTGTCTCCATATACCAACTATAGTATTCACTATATCAATCTTACCTAACACATTTGATTACCCTTTTAGATTTTAACTCAACAGCAGCTTTAAATGCCTTCAAGGCATTTAGAGATTCAGACTTCTTGTACAACAGATCCACCCATCCATATCTATAATGATCATCAATGAACATGATGAAGTATTTATAACCACCTATGGCAATAGGTGTTATAGATCCATTAATATCTATATGGATCAAATCTAGAGTGTTTTCATATCTACTTGCCCCTTTATTCCTAGCTTTAATAGGAAGTTTTCCCTTTATACAAGCAACACAAGACTCAAAATCTAAGAAATCTAAGTTATGCAATATTCCTTGTCTAACCATCCTTTCCAATCTCCCTTTAGAGATATGACCTAAATGCTGATGTCATAACATAGAAGAAGTCTCATTAATTTTTCTGTGATTGTGTCATACTACTGTATTAATAGATGCACTGAGTGAAGGATTTGGACTAGCATTTACATTTAAATGATATAACCCATTTATCGAGGAAGCAAACCTAATAATGGTAAATATTGATTCTTTTATTTCATTGTCAAAAGGAAAAACTCTATTTGTTTAATACAAAACTAGAAATTAAATTTCTTCTAAATGAAGGTATATAAACTACATTACATAGTGTCAAATAATGTCTAGAATTTAAGTTTAAGATTAAAGTTCTTATACTAGTAACTACAATTGAATTTCCTTCCACTCCAAGGGTGGTCTTTTCCCTTTCATATGGGCTCTTTCTTTCCCTGAGCCTATGTAAGGAATTAGTTATATGAACAATTATTCTAGAATCCAACCTCCAAGAATCTGAAGATATTTCAAAACTAATAAGTTCAAAACAAACTAGAGCTAAAGGGGTAACATAGAAGGAAATACCTTCTTTCTCATGCTTATTCTTCATCTCAAAGCAATCAGAAATCTTATGGTCAGACCTCTTACAGTAGTGGCATTCACCTTTGAATGATTTCTTCTTTTGAGCCTTATTATTCTTATTACTCTTTTTGGGTCTAAATGGTTTCTTGCCATAAGCCTTGCCCTCACTTTTCTTTCCTTTCACCTTTTCATTTCCAGCCTTGTAGGATGAACCTTGTGAAATATAGTTCACTAATTGTGCGTGAGAATTTGTTTTCTTTATTGGCTCTTCCTTTTCAATCACTTTTAAAATCATCTGATCAACAGTCCACTTTACGTCTTGGAAATTGTAGAGGGTTCTCAAGAACCCATACTTAGTAGGAAGCAATTGAATGACTCGATAAACTAAGTAGCTCTCACCCAAGTCCACATCGTAGGATTTCAACTTATTGTAGTAATTAACAAGTTTCATCATGTGCTCACACACTCTTATCATTTCATTATAGTGAGTTTTATCCAGCAAAGAGAGGTAATAAGCTTTTTGAGTCTTATCATACTTTTTGAATTTCTCACTAATTGCTTTCAAGTGGTCAACCATGTTGTCTTTTTCAAGAATGCTTTGTCTGATTGTCTTTTCAATTGTGTACTTTATGACAGTCTGACAAACCCTATTGCACTCATGCCATTATTTATGGTAAGCTTTGTCAGTAGTGCTAGACTCAGCAGTGATGTTCGCTGGCTTAGGTTCTCTTAAAGCCAAATCCTCCCTAGTGAACGTCAGGTACATCTCAAATGACTCAATCCAAACATCATAGTTTGTCCCGTTCAGAGTTTTCACCACTGCTGGAATAGAGAAGATAAGGGAAAACAAATAGAAAACATTAGTTATGTTATAGACACATAATTATAAAACAAGGTTTCCATAACAAAACTCAATTTTGCAATTGTATAACAAAATGCTTATCATAATCTTGCTTAAGGGCTTGAACTATAACAAAGCTAGAAAACTTAGACACATTAATGATGTGTATTATCGAGAGGAATAATAGAAAATGCATCCACAGTCTTTATATCAATAGGATATGAGAAACCATGAATATGTCAATCAATGAATTACTATTGACAGGTCGCAATCAAGCCTTATTCACAAAAATATATTGTCAATGTTATACCGATAAGGCATGTCCATTACCAATATAATCATACTCTCATCTGCTGGTTGCCTCAATAGTAACCTCTCCCTTAATGATTCAGTATATATTTTAAGAGTAAACAGATGATAACCATAACAATGGTGTTTCACAACCTGACACTATCATGATTGAGCCCATGATAGGTGAACACATAACTACTAGGTGCAAATGACCCAATATGGTCTAAATAATCATTCTTTCACTTTGTGCACAAAATTAGGAATAAAATATTCATTAATCAGGCAAATACATTTGTTTTAATTCCTCAAAGTATTGTTAGGGAGAGTGAGTGATATATATTGTCCCTTATTATGTATAATTACCTCACAAATTTTTTCAGGTCAAAACAATGTCATTATATTGCATTTTGTGACCATAAATCTCCAATAAATTTTAAAACTCATATTTTTAGGCCTTAAAAAATTCTAGAAAAATCTCCAAAAAATTAGGAAATGGCACATGAAGTAGAACTATGAAAGTTTAGTGGCTAAACGATAAGTGAGTGAACCACATAAGCCCCCACGCTCCTAGGGTGAGAGTGGGCTTCGTTGCTCTACATTGTTGATCATCTTCAACCTTCAAATGGGTCGACTTGACCCATTTTGTGACCAAGAACTCGATCCAACAATTTATAGCATTTTATGGAGCAACATAGGCACTAAAATGTTCACCTTTTTATAATCTACAAATCCCTTCATTTTATTTTAGTCGAAAACAAAGCAACAAAAAAGGATTCGGGTTTGAAAAATTCAAAGGTTTTGAGCTTTTTCAAGCTCCAATGGCAAATTTGTGATAACGAGAGCTTTGGGGAGTAAGATAGGTGTCATTCCCTTTAAAATCACCTCACAAACAAAACCCCCAAGTTCATTTTAGTAAACTTGATCTATGTATCAAGTAATTTTGCTTGAAAAACTTTTGGGTTTAGGTGCTAATGGGGTCAAACACGTTCAACTTGTTTTAGGCTACATAATAGGCACCATTTTGTTTGAAATTCTTTGATTTACAAAAGCCTAAAGTTTGTTTCCATAAAATCCTCATGATTTGTCACTAATTTTGTTAAAAAATCGTAAGGTTTGTCATAACTGACCTTTTGACGGAAAGAATAAAAAGGAATTTAAATTGATTCCTAAAATGAATCTTGAAAATCAATTTACTAGAGTCGTCACCAAAATTTTTAATATAAACTTTGGAAAACCAATTTAACAAAAAGAAAAGGCAAAGTAGTATACGAAAATAAAGATGAGTTCAAGAATCTATTTGAGTGCAGGGAACGTGTTAAGCACCCCACAACACCCATCCATAAGGACGATTACCTTAAAATAGTCAAATGAGATAGAATATGACTTTAAATTTATCTTAATTACCCTTTTATTGACATGTATACTCGTTAAATAGAGAAGAAAAGAGCAACAATAATGAAAACAAATAAATTGATATTTACAAAAGGGTGGGCTTGACCTAGGATGAAAGCTTAGGGTTTACGTACCTTGTAATAAGGATCAAAGTCCACGTAGTTTGAATAAAATGGCGTATGTGTTAGGTGTTTTTATATTTTTGTGAAAAAACCATGATAATTGAAATTGAATAGATTTTCACAAACCAAATGAGATTGGAATTTGATTGGTATGTTTTAATTTGCAAAATCGATCTAATATCACTTGCTTGCTCCTTTTGTTTTATCTCCTTTTTTAATTTTTAGTTCATTTTTAGAATTTTAGTCTTCATTTTGAAATTTAAATGAAATGATAATGAGAAAAGACTTTTCAGATTTTTTTTTTTAGGTTAGAATTTTATCTTTAAAATAAAGGTGAGATTATAATGGAAAAGTATTTATTTCTTATATTTTTATTACAAATAATGGGAAAAATACCCCCTTTTTTTATTTTGGAATTGCTCCATCTTTGTATTTGAAAAATAGATCTTAACTTTCAAAACCTAAAGAGACTTCGGATCTCACGTGCCTCTACTAGTTAACTTTTAAGTGCATGAGGAGATCAACAATCTCACGCGGTAACCAAAAATATGGAAGAATTTATTTAGGATTTCTTAGGATTTTTATTTTTATGATTTTTAATTTCAAAATCATATGTTAACTTTTAAAAGCCTAAAGAGATTATAGATCTCACATGGCCCCGCCGGTCTACTCCCTAGGTGCCAGAGGAGAGAAACCTCACACGACGATTATTAAATCAAAAAGTGTGAAGGTAGATTATTTCAATGACCTAGAAATTTTTGTTTTAAAGTTTTGCCAAATTAGATATTATCTTCGAAGCCTAAGGAGATTTAAAAAAACTCTCACATGACTTCTATCTAAGTGCCTAAGGAAACTAATGTTCTCATATGGCACTGTTGAAAATTCGGATAAGATAATAATAAGAATAGTAACAATGATAATAATACTAATAGTGATAAGAACAAAATAAACAATAAAATAAAATAAATGGGTGATGCATCGAAAATAAAAGACGACCCACGTCCTTGCATGCACTCCATGCACGTACCAGACCAATTCTTTTCATGCATGTAACATATATACATATGGTAATGAGCTCCCTTTGTGTATATACATATATATATATATATATATAACATGTTAAAATAAGAAAATAAATAAAATAAAATAAAATAAAGATAAATGAAAAAAAAAAGTAAAAAGGAGAAGCAAAAAAAGAAACAAAAAAAAAAAGGATGCATCGAAAATGAATAACCAACCCACATCCCCACATGCAACTAACAAGCACCCACACGTATATTATGTCGCTTATTAACATGCATTCCCACGTGTGTGTGTGTGTGTATATATATATATATATATATATATATATAATTCTCAAATCTGTATCATATTAAATAGCAAAAAGGGGCGTCACAATACCTAATATTAGGCTAGTGTATGCAAGTTAAAGTTTCACTTTAACCAACTAGAACAAGTAATAAAGATTCTTAAGCCAAATTTCATAAAAACTCTTGAATACCATTCACCTCATGCCCAGTTGAAAGCTGAAGAAAAAAAAAATTGAAGGAACTAAAACACCTAAAGCTACAAATTGAATAAGACAATGAAAAGAAAGATAAAGGAGACTTACTTACTTTAGCTAAGCTAGATTGTGTTCTTTGGTGGCTATGCTAACCGTGAAGCCACCTTTGAAAAGGACGTACTTTGGCATGCTTTGACGGCTATTGAAAAGCACACAGCAAGGTGCCATAGCTATTGTTGTCATGGCGGTGGAGCTGTCCCAGAAGTCCTCGAGCTCGTAGCCTCCGGTGAGGACCGAGGGACTATCGTTGGCTGCACCTCCTTCAAACCCTACCTCTAGTGGTGCCTCGACTATGCTGTCTCCTCTTACTATCCTGAAGCCCTGTCCTTAGAGTTGGAAAATAAAGCCAGGTTACTCCAATTCATCTCCTTTAATCTCTCAAGCCCACCACCTTCATTCCCAGCTCATCCACCACTCCCTTCCTTTTTTCTCGGTCTCTGCTCTGTTTTGTACTAAAGAAAATAGGGATACCCCTTTAGCTCTTCCTCCCTTCCTCCTTCTTTTTAGTCTCGGTTTCTTCTTTGCTCAACCTCCCCTCCCTATTTTTCTTGGCCCTTCCTCTCACTCTCACTCTACACTTCTTGGTCTCGGTTTCTTCCTCGCTCAGCCTCTCCTCCCTCATCTTCTTGGCACTTCCTTTCACACACACTCTCTCTCTGCTTCTTGGTCTCAATTTCTTCCTCGCTCTGCCTCCCCTCCCTTAACTCTTTTTCTTAGTCTTTGTTTGATGGTGTGTTCACTAATCCTCTTGGGTTTTGTCCTCGCAATATCCTTTTCTCCTACTTAAGCCCTTCACTCATCCTTCTCACCCTCTCCTCTGAGCTCCTTGGTATTATAGGCAGAAGCGTCAACGCTTCGACCTCCATCCACAATTTCCTCTCTTGTTTTTCATTTTGGCCAAGGGAATAGGTATCATCATTCTCTGACCCATTTGTTTCTTTTCGCATCTTGTCAACAAGCGTAGCAAGAGGGAAGCATATAGGATCTCGTAGCTTTTTCATATTATGCATGAGAGCTATGGAGGCTGTGGCTGACTACTGCAAAGGATCTCCTTCCCCTTTTGGCAACTTCCACATATCATTTGATTTATTTGTTATTTATCATTTCATTTATATGTTATTGTTATTATATTTCCTTTTTTATGATTCTTACTTTGATTCATTATTATTAATTAATTAAATTTTTCCTTTTTTTAATTTAAAGCTCCCCCATTATTTATTTTCAATTTCAAAGTGTCCCCACTTAAAGATGTCATTTAATGCTTTGTCATTTTGAATTTTTCCTACTTGCTTAATGATTAATTAATTGGGAACTCAATTAGTCAAATAATCTTAATTAAGGATAAGGTGTTCATAAGGTTCATACTTTGTTCATACTATTTTCAATACTGTACTACCCATTATAGCCAGTATTTTTTTTTTTTAATCCTAAAGCTCTAATATAATATGTTGGATCAACATTATGCAATAATAACGTTTAAAATAGGAGATTGCATGTTAACAAACACTTACCTAGATTTGAAGATGCATCGGTTATAGCTCACTAATCAATAGGGACGAACAACTTGCAGTGCCCAATGTTTAGAACACAAGAGAGCATGGAAGGGAGACTTCCAATAGACAAAGCAGGAAAGTTCCCACACACCATATAGGACATAGCCCCTTCCTTTTTATAGTAGTTTCAAAAATATTGACAAAATTGGGTTTTGTTTAATAAAATACAAGCTCTCCAATTAGCTTAGTAAATAAGCTTTAATTTCTCTCTCCATCGGCTCTTTATCAGTGATCTAATGGGATGATCACTGATTAACAGTGGGCTATAGGTTGGGGTCTCTACACAAATGGACATGTGAATAATCCAACACATAATAAATTACTCACAATGTCAACAACGACCTGATTTATTCTTGATTTAGTTTAACATTGATTGCCTAATAATAATTACACAAAATTATTCAAATAATTGGATTAATGCTAATCCACAAAATAATTTGAAATTATTCGAACAAGCAATTGTGAGCCTTTACAACATCCAACTCAACCAAAAGTTGTTTCTCACTCTAAAACCAAAGAACACCTGTCTTCCTAGAGAAAAAACACTCAAAAAGCCTCCTTACTCTTGTTTTCTCTCCCATGGTATATACCTTCCTTGTCTTACCAAAATTTGAAGATGAATAATATTGTTTAAAAAAACTCTTTCAATGAGTAAATATACAAATTGAAGCTTTAACAACTCAAATGATAGATATTAAGCAAGTTTTGTCTCAATGATATTTGTTTACTTCTTAAAGACACTAAAACAAGTTAAATATCACATACTACATTTAGTTCTACTTAAAAATATGTTTATAAGGTGATATATATAGGATAATTAAAAAATAACATTTAGACATATAAAGCAGTCATTTAAAAAGCTTATATATGCTTTTTCATACTGCATTTGTTAATTGTCAAGTCTATTAGTTGATTGCTGTTGTAGAAAATTGAATTGTGGACATTCTATGCTCCATTAGTCAATCAACGGATTCTATCAATAAATTCATGTCTTACATAAATTTCACCTATCTATTGTTGAGTAGACTCAACTTTAAATAGTCATATCATGTTCATTTCAACTCCATTTTTAATTGAATAACCTATCATTGGAAAGGTCTTTTGAGTCTATTATTTAGTGCAACAAGTCTTATATCAAGTTTGCATATGATGTGTGAGATATAATTAAAATAGTAACCAAAGGTTAGAGAATAGTTTTAGGTAAATTTTTTATCTCACTATCATTTAAGTTTAAACTTTTAGTTTGAGAACTAAATTTTTTTCAGCTAATAAATGCAAATATAAACTATTGAATTTTACTAAAAAAAAAAAACTTTTATCCTACAATAAATATGATAATTTAATCAATTGACTATCTTAATGCAATCAAGTTTTTAAATCTTCAAATCTTTAAATTCTTCAATGATTAAAGCATCTTTCATGCTTTGTTAATATTTTGTGTAGAGCATGATATTGATACTTCATTCTCTTCACTTCAATGCTCACTCTTTTTTCTTTGAAATGCACTACATAATAGATATTTAACTTGCAAAATAAATCAAGTTCATATTTAATAATATGCATACTTTAGTAGTAATTGGTACACTATAAATATTTTTATCATGTATATGAGATTAATATAATTATATATCCACTTTAAATTATATATATAATATTTAAATTTATTAGATATAATATGAGCAAGCACACTCATAGATAAAGGATAAAAATTAATTAATTAAGCACATGTTGATGTTATATTTGTAATTCACTTGTTACATATTTGTTATCATTAAAACTTATGATATAAATCTTTAGGGCCAACAATTAATTATATCAATAAAATTTAGTAATATACTTACATAATTCTAATATATGAACTAAATTAAAATATTTATAAAATGTAAATATTTATATACAATTTTTTAATAGAGAATAATTTAAAAATTGACTGAAATTATTGGAACAAAAGTATAGATTTTCCTAGATTAAATTATAAAGAAATAAACATTAAAGAATTTAACATATTTATATATATAAAGGTTTTACGATAAAAAAAAATGTAAATATTGGCTGTAGATTTTTAGTGATACTAGGGGAGATATACAAGAGAAGTTAGCTCCAATAATATTTCAAAATAATTACTTATTTTCTTTTCAAATTATTTTTATCTATACACTTTTTTGCAAACTTGTGAGTATGTGTACATCTCTTTCATGTTAATGGCCAAAAAAAAAAAAACATCACTATCACGTTGAATGAAAAATGGTGGGGTAAGCACCCCCACTTTGCTGCTTGTATTCATCTTTGCTCTACAATAAAAAAAGTTGTTATTAGTTGTCCTTATTAGACATTGAAAGTTATATATTCTTATAGTCATATTATTAATAATTGCTTAATTAAAAATTTGAATATATTTAATTATAATATAGAGATATAATTATAATAATATCTATATAAAAAATAATAATATTGTAATTATATTTATATATTAAAATTGTGAATATATTAAAGATGACATCTACTATTTATCAATAGATTTAAAAATTGTTGCGAATAAAACCGTAAACCATTACTGAGTCTGAATTACAATATCCTAAAAGGGGGACATTTATTATGGTTGGGATCTCTTATTCTTATAGTTATGTTATAATTATCTAATATATTATATTGAATTAATTAAAATTTATAAAATTTATAATATATAAAAATTATAATCGATAAATTTTTAAATTTAATCTAGTGATACAAATGGTTCAGAACTTTGATTCAACATAAGAAAAGTAATAAATTGGTCTTTTACTTTTAAATTTTGTTACAATTTAGTTACTTATAAATTAACCGTAATAAATTAGTCATTGACAAATTTAAATTTATACAAAAATAGTTTCTCAAAAATTTAAATTTGTATAAAATTAGCTCATACAATTGAATTAATAAGATATTACTTTTGCTTAAAATAAAATTTTTGAAGACTAATTTATCATAATTAATTTGTGAAGGACCAAAATTATTAAAAAGTATAAAAGTAAAACTGATTTAATACTTTTTCTCAATCCAACAGCCACAAATATTTTAAGAGTACGTATTGTTAAAATAATCAATAGTCATATATTAATAAGTAAAGTATATAAACATTTTATTCATGACACGAGGGAAAAAAGAAAAAAGAATAGAAATCAGGCCCAAGAATTTGACCGTAACGTTCAAAAAAAATAATAATAACATTAGCATCATATGAATTCATTGGCTGAATATATAATTTTTTTAAATTAAAAAAGAGTACAAATAAATAAGAGTGCTAAAACTCTCATTATAGTAAGTAAAATATTATTTTAATCTCTTATATATATTTTTATTTATTTTTATTTTTATTTTAATGTCCTAATCATTAATTGATTTTTAATTTTTTTTATTAATTTTTATTTTTAATTTAATTCCTTATTTATCAATTTATTCTTAATTTGATTTTTAAAAAATGACTAAATTAAAAAAATTAGTAAGGGATTGAATAAAAAATAAAAAAAATAAAAAAATAAAATAGCTATATATATATATATATATATATAACCAACCCCTAAAATCTTTAATTACAATTCATAAATGATACGTGTCCATAAACTTTCGTAAGCATTACCTAGAGTCGATCAGATTATTTGTACGTGGCAACTCCTATGTCTCTCACACAAACCAAAAAGACAGAGCAAACTATACATTTTACAAAAATTTCAAGACGTGACATTCCTTTATTTATTTATTTTTTAATCGGTATCAAAATTTGGGGCTATTAGTATTATTCAACCAACAAACCATATATAACTTCAATGATCCATCCACGATAAAAGCCCTAAAAAATGAAGAAAAAAACAGAGAAAACCCCTCCTTGATTTGTCACGCTGTCTTTGGAGTGTTCCTCTCGTTACCACAAAACCCTATGACACGCCTTCTAAGTAATCACCTAATAATCCTTAATCTGATTTGAAGACAGCATAACTCCCCAATCACAAAATGACAACGTTTTCTCCAGCCGTATATCCCACGAGTTCTTATTCCCAACATTGTCATGTATTAAATATTAACAAGCTAATCACAACATTAATCAGACCAAGTTAATCCACAAGAGCAAGTAAAGATTTTCAAAAGCTAGCACCACGGAAGAAAAAGTAAGTTGGAAGCATGAGACTAAGCTTGAAATTCATGAACCTCTTCCCCTCCCCTCAATAATTCTAACCCCAATACCCCATTATTGTAATCATCATTATTGATACAGAGGATACTTAAAAGCCATATGCACCACATAATCTAATGTCACCATCTTGGAATAATTGACATAATAAAACTATATTTCCAAGAAAAAGGAAAAAAACAAGGGTTTCCCTCATACGTGGCAAAGATCCAAGTCACTTGGGACCCAACACTTGGCGGCGGCACAAACAGGATTTGCTTCATGTGGGTCGTTTTAAAGGTTCGCATAATCCTTGTATAAAAGCTTGATTACATATTTAACTACTGAAATGGATTGATAGCTATGTAGACAGAAGGACCCCACAACCTCCATTATATTGCCCCAAGATCTGCAAGAGTTACGCAGACTTTTGCAAATGATCGCTTAGCTTTTGGTTCTGTGATTTTGGTTTTTGATTGCCCATATTATTATTTGATCATGCATATATATATATATATATATATATGTATATATGTATATACATATATACATACATATATATGTATATATAAAGTTACACCTAGACAGCTTCTCTAACCAGTCGTCTTCATGATAGCCACTCGGAGAAACCCTAGGGTTTTGCTCCATCGTACAAGTGTCCATGTTAGGGTCGAAATTCGTACCAAGTTGGTTCAATCACTCTATAGTTTCACTTTCAGCACAGCTACAGATTCAATTATGTAGTTCAGAAGGGTTACAAAGAATTAGGAAAATGATAATAATAATTCCCTTCGTCTCATTAATTATCTTGTTCTTGTCATTTGAATTAGTGTTGTACTAAAGTACTTGAAATACCCAAACCTCAATCATTTTGATAAGTATATGCTATATATATACTATATAATGATTAAGATAGCTTTCAATTTTATCAAACACAAATACAAACTTTGCCAAGTATAAGTTCTAGACAATTCCAGGTATAGACTCTGTAATTTTAATTTAGTAAGCAATTGAAATATCTCAAATGATGAAGAGAAGTGTCTAACAAGGTAGGCCCCTTTCATAAAACGACTTTGAAGGCCGCCGTATACAAATGGGGTTTGTTAGCAGGCATATGATTGTGCTTGAGGAAATTATTAAACTAAATATCTGATTATAATTAGGGCTTAATTAATTACGACTTTACATTCAATTTGCTACGTGTTATAACACCGCCAACTAATCATGACGTTTGTTATATTTTGACTTTCTTTTTAATTAGTTTGTTTTCTTTTATTGTTACTTTCAAGTATCATAATTTTTAACTTTCATATCTATCATCAAAATAATTGAGAGCAAACTAAGCCTAAAAGTACGCTAAAGCCAGAGACCAAATACCCATTTTGATGGTAAAACTCGGATCCTCATATCTACTTTTTGGGTAATCATGCTCCATTTCTATTTCTAATTCCTATTTTCATATACGAATAATGCTAAATATATATATATATATATATATATGAATTATATATTAAATCACATTTATCTCCGTAAATTGATGCCTACTTGTCTGTGATGGAATTGATATAATAGATTAATAAAATTAATATCTAGCATCATCATTGTATCCTTTTGTAAGAAATTTTTGCCTAATACTTGTCATGAATTCAACACCTACTGTAAATACATCATTAGAATGATTAATTATTCACCGAATTAGCTGGCACATGAATTCTTATTTAATGAATTAATTTAGTATCCATGAGAGCGAGAGAGAAAGGGTGTATTTGTAATTGTAATGACTTAATCATTTGACCCCCTACCAAACCCATATATAAAAGGCATTATTCGATTCATTTGGAAATACCACTAAACCAAATTGCTCAACACCAGCCTCACACTCTCGTAAATATTCTACTGCTCTAGCTAATTAGCTAGCATGTCCAAACCACCATATCTAATGGAAGATTCTGTCACATCCTACAACCCGAAGGATCATACCCATGAAGCTAAGGGCATCACTTTCCTGGCCTCCATCTTCTTCTTCTTCATTTGCATTTCTATCTTATATATTCTGAACCACTCATCTAACACCTACACTAGTCTCTTCCACAACAATATTTTCTGGTTTTGCATGTCAAACACTCTCATCCTCATCATAGCTGCTGACTATGAAGCATTCTCTTCCTCCAAAGAGAAGCAAGATCTTTATGAAGAGTATACCAAGCACGCTCCAGCTAGAAACTATCATTATCATGTCACCTCATCATACCCAAAATACGAACAAATTGATGAAAAATCTGTTATCCCTCCCAAGCAAGAGCTTCCTCAGGAGAAGAAAGAAAGTGTTTCTGATCACAAGAGTGAAAGTGTCCCAGAACGAGTGCTGGAAATCATGGTACAAAATGGCCCTAAGAAATCATCATCCAGTGAGAAAAAGCTAGTACAAGATGACGACAGTACTAAAAAAGCTTGTGAAGATAAAACATTATTCCCAGGAAGAGCTCTGGGGCGAAGTAAGTCTGATAGGCATGGACATATTAAGCGAGTGGTGATTGATGAGAGCAAGAACAGAGTGAGGAGGGCGGAGACGATGAAGGTAGAGGAAGCAAGAGTGGAAGAAGAGAATAATGAGTTTTCTAGTATGTCAAATGAGGAGCTAAATCGAAGAGTGGAGGAGTTTATTCAGAGATTCAATAGGCAGATTAGGCTTCAGGCAGCAAGAAACAATATGGTACATCAAGCTTAATTCCAAATGTTCCTAGGAGAGAAGCTAGGAATCTGATGTTCCAAAATTTTTGCTGTCTTTTTGCTTTTGTACTCTATTGTAAGTCTTGTCTTTTGCCTTAATATTTTAGTTTAAATGTTTTGGACCTCTGCAATAAGATCTGTCAGTCATATCTTTTCTTGGGGTATAAATTTTCTATTTTCTTTTGTCCATCTATTATGGATTTTGTACTTTAGTTTAAAAATTTTGATCAGATCAAGTAGCTTTACTCTTCCTCTCCCTCATTTCTATCCTTATGCTATTTTTTTTAACAAGATAATACACAGCAAAACCCATGAGTCACGTGACTCAAACTTGGTGGCAAATGAACAATAGGGTTTAATTAAATTAATGAGGTCTTTATCTTAAAATTATATTGTTTCTCTTTGATAAAGAGATCGTCGATCGCAATGATAGACTAACTAAAAATATTACTGTTGGATCTTAAGGGAAAGCTTCAGAGGGGGTTGAAGTTGAACACCTACACTCACCCTCTCAATGGTCATGATTGAATCTCAGCACAAAGGTTGATAAGAGTGTACGTAGAAGTATGTGCTTCAACCAGAAACATGATCAGTGGAATAATATAATACAGATTCACGTTATATGATGAAAGGTGACTACACATGTTTACTATTGATATGAACTAAAGATTTATGAATTACGTAAGAGTGGGATTCTCATTCGAAAAATTATAGGGGTTAAAATTTTCAATTGCTACAATAAATAATTAAAAAAATGCTTTTGGTTTCAATTTATTTTATGATTTAATTTATTACAACGCTCAGACTTATGCAGATAATTTAGTTATTCTAATTTGCCTGTCCAAGTTCTGCTCATTGAGAAACTTTGGCAAGACACTATGTTAGTGAATCAACTTATAAACAAATAAAAAATTGTACAACCAATTTTCTGTTTATCGCGAATAATTTACGAAGTTCTATATATCTATTAATTTTCAATTTTATTTTTAGAACCAAAAAAGTGAATAACTTACTATTTTCTATGAATATTTTTAAAAAAATTTTAATATAAAGATAAAACATATAATCACTTTTTATTAAATGTTTTCATTTATCTTAAATATACTTTTCACTAAACGTGTTGGTTTTCCTATGTACGACATTGTCCATGATATGTACAGACTTTTTATATCTTTGGTCCTTTCACCTTCGTAGAACTTTGACGTGCCAATTGCCAAGACATTCCAATCTAACAAGTCGAATACATCCACTTTGCAGATTAATATTTTAAATTATTATCATACTTTCAATTTTTTCTAATTTTTTTTTCGAAAATTTCTTTTTATTATTATCTATCTAATATTTAAATTTTCAGAAAGAAAATTGTGTTTACTAAATAAGTAATATTGCGATACTAACACACTGTTTATAATTATAAATAATCTAATATAATCTTAAAATATAATATACCATAAAAACAATATCTTTATTTTTTACATTTATTTTGTAGTATTTATGATATCATTTTATAAATATCAAGAAAATTAAATTACCAAGCCCGTGGAAAAACCTTGCAGATTTCTCACTGTCCTATTGTGGTGTGGTTCGGAGTGCGAACCACGGCGAATCCAAGGAAGCTGGTAGAACGAGCAGCCTGTCTCTCCCACTTTTTCTTTCTGGTGATAAAGCCCACTCTCTCTCTCTCTCTCTCTCTCTCTCTCTCTCTCTCTCTCTCTCTAGAATTAGGGTTTTAACTGTTTTGTTTTCTCTAATTTATCAGGTATGCAACTATGGGGTCTTTGATTATTGACTAGTCCAAGCTATGTTTGCTTTCCTCTGCTTCTTTATGAATTATTGGATATTGGGTTTTCAAATAGTTTATTTATTTTTCGATCATTGTTAGATGTTTTTGTGCTTTCCTTTCTCAAACTCTGTGGTGCTTTGCCAGTGTAGCCCATTTCTGCACCTTGCCTTTCTTGTTGGCTAAGTATTGCTGAATGGTTAACATGGCATGCTTTAGGCGATTTAATATTATTGAAGTAAAATTATAGATTTATTTGCAGACGAAGCCGTTGTGTTGCAATCATTTTCTTTTATCCTCTCTGTTTCTTTTGTTCTGTCTAGGTCACCACTCGAGTCTTTTACTGCGTGCGTGTTTTTCTTAAATCTTATTCAGTTGTACCATGTTTACAAATCTTATCCCTCTGGGAAATCTGTTTGCCATGTTTTAGAATATTATGTGTTACATTTCTTTGTGCCGGTAATTTTTTTGCCGCTTTAGTCACGCTTAGGAATGTGTGAATGACAAGACAATGTGGAAGAAAGAATAAATTTTTATTCCTAAGAGTGGAAGTATATTAACTTGGTTACTTTAATAATTCCAATGCAATAACTGGATAAGTGGACTTGTATTGGAGTATAATATGTTAATTGCTTGATTTAGCCATAATTAGTAGTGTGGTAAAAGTAAAGCAACAATTATATTTTGCAGTGATTATGAGTATGTCTGATATTGTGTTTCCTTTTCAGAACTCATGCTGACATCCCGTAAAATGGGTGAGACTGGGAAGCGATCTTTTTCCCAAAGAGACCATGATGGTGATGGCAAAAATCAGAAGAGGCGTGTAAATAGAAATGATGGAAAGAGCAATGATGAATTGATTGTTTATAGGATACTCTGTCCAGATGGAGTTATCGGAAGTGTTATTGGTAAGAGTGGAAAAGTTATAAATTCAATAAGGCAAGAAACTAGGGCAAAAGTCAAGGTTGGGGATCCATTTCCTGGTGCCAAGGATCGAGTTATAACAATCTACAGCTATGTTAAGGAGAAGGAAGAAGTTGAGGTTGATGACGAGTTAGGTGATAGGAAGCCTTTATGTTATGCTCAGGATGCTCTTTTCAAGGTTCATGCTTGCATTGCAAATGCTTTGGCAACTGTTGGAGACTCTGAGAAGAAACGTAAGGATAAGGAAGAATGTCAAATCCTTGTTCCATCAAGTCAGTCTGCCATTATCATTGGTAAGGCAGGGGCTACCATTAAAAAACTGAGAATTAAGACAAGGGCAAATATCAAGGTTACTGCTAAGGATGCAACGGACCCAAGACACTCATGTGCTATGGACTTTGACAATTTTGTGTCGGTTAGTATTTATTATTATGAAACTCACTACTGAATTATATATTCCATAGATTCATCATCACTTCTTATATGAACATACTGGTATCTAAATTCATCTACAGACATAATTAAATTATAATATATCATAGTGGTAATTTACTTGCATAAAATTTTTTTTTTTTTCTGTCAATTGTAAATATTATAGTATTTGCTTTTACTACTACTTATGCAAGAACTTGTATTTGCCAACACTAGGACCAGATTGGATATCTGCAAACTATGCAAAATATCAATATCTCTAGTCATGAATATTTAACTTGACAGATTAAATTATAGTGTTTTACTGTATAAGATAAAACCTAATGATTTAGATAGAACCAATTAACCTAGGCACTTGTAGGTTTAGTGCCTTAATCTTCAATGATTAAATTATGAGAAGTTATGCTGTCTCAATCATTGCAATTTTCTATTCATGGTTAGGAGGCTTTGGCAGCAAATGGTTACACTGATGCACGTCTATGTCCTTTAGATGCATGCCTACATAATTTTTGCTAGTAATTCCAAGTATCTGCCAAAATGATGGGGGTATCAATAGTCTGTTTGGACATTAGAGCCCTTGGCTTGATAAGATAATTTATATAACTTTTAATGGATTTAACTTTTTTATTGTGGCATTCTCTTCTTTTTTGTAACTAGTTTTACAGATCTTAGTTTGGCTTAAAATCTTTGCCTTTTATCATATTTTTCCCAAGGTTTTTTTCTTTGAAAATATATTATTTTGAAGTAAACATCTATCTTACCTTATGCTTGTTTTCCCTATGAATAGATCACTGGTGAATTAGAAGCTGTGAAAAAAGCACTATATGCTGTTTCTGCTATTATGTACAAGTTTCCTCCTAAGGAGGACATCTCTCTTGACACAAATGTACCAGATGCTCCTCCAAGCATCATTATTCCTTCTGACATCCCTATTTATCCACCTGGAGGATTATATCCGGCTTCAGATCCTATCATCTCTCCTATATCCATGCCTCAAATATTAGGTGCTTCAGCAAACATACAAGACCTACAGGATTATGCCAAAACAGGAAGTACATGGTCTATGTACTCATCTGCCCTTCCAGTAGTTTCTGGTCTTGCTGGTGCTCCCCAATCGGAGGAGTTAACCATAGGAATGCTGTGTCCTTCTGACAAGATCGGGCGTGTCATTGGGAAGGGAGGGGGTACGATTAAAGGTATAAGGCAGGCTAGTGGTGCTCGGATTGAGGTTGATGACTCCAAGGCTAATCATGATGAGTGTTTAATTGTTATAACTGCAACAGAGGTGCACTATCTCTACCTCTGCCACTTTTTTATAGACTAGAATTTATGTCCAATAGTTGGTTGAGTCCATGATATTCCCTATTGACCAGGAAAAGCTTTGACACTTATTTATTGTCAAAGTGTATCTTTATTACAAGAGAACTTCTCAAAATTGCATGGAAGGTTTAAGAACTTGGAAAATTAACTTATGATCTGATTATTGAGTTGAAGGGTTGATTCTTCCTCTTCTGGAACTTGTGTAATGTATTGTCAAGAAACTTTAGCTTGAGTTATATGTGATGGGTTGTTTAAAATTTATAAATTGTTTGGTTAAACTCTAGTTTCTTTTTTTCTTTCTATAGACTGTTGTATAGTTACAAGTAATTAATATTTATGATTACTTAAATTTTAGTATTTGATTCTTGGTTTATTTTAAAGTTGTCTTGGGTGGATTAAATGTTTTCTAAATTGCTGTTTACTCCCTTAAATTTCTTTATGGAAATAACCTCTATACTTTCTTGTGTGATAAGCTTCATGCATTCCTTTCATTAAATCAGGTTGTGTCTAAAATTGGAGAAGATCTAGTTTATTACTAGTTAATGATTATGGCTAATGCATTGGGCTCTAATGGTGGCATTCTCCTTTAAACAATGAGGATTGATGCCCATGTAGGGGTCCAACAACCACTAGGTCCATGTGTTGACTGCTATCTGGAAATAAAGAAAAGAGAGAAGTAGAAGTTCCTGAAAACATTGGCTCCATGAGGTTTTATTTGGAAGGTAGAGATGCAGGATTCTATAATTTTACTCTAAAAATTTTTTCAATTTTATTTTAATGGTTGCTGAGCATTCTCTGACAAAGCAATCCAGTTTATAGATTCTTTACCTCATTTTGTGCTAGGAAGAAGGTAATCTAGATCAAATGTTTCATTGAGAGTATAGTCAATTTTCAGGTGAGAGTGTAACTGTAAATAAGCTTAGTGCCCGATTTGTGTTTAACGCAAAAGCTCCTTGAAATAATTGAATTTCATTATCAGTATTATGGCTGCTTTATTTACTGGTTGGTGGATAGTGTTGACTCCCATATTGTCCGTACATTGCATGTAATATCCTTGTCCTATTGTATATTGATCCTTCTTTAATAATGAGGGGAATAAATGATTTTTTGGTGATTGCAATGTGCAGTCGCCAAGTGATTTGAGATCAATGGCAGTTGAAGCTGTTCTACTGTTGCAAGGGAAGATTAATGATGAAGATGAGACTACAGCTTCTGTCTGTCTCCTTGTACAATCTAAAGTCATTGGTTGTATAATTGGGAAAAGTGGTTCAATCATAAATGGCATTAGGAAGAGAACCAGGGCAGATATTCGAATCTCAAAAGGCAATAAGCCTAAATGTGCAGATGTGAATGATGAACACATTGAGGTTTGAGTTCTTTTTCGCTTAATAAATTTTCTTGTTTGATTTGTGCGCATATTTTATTTTGGTGTTCTGGATTTAGGTGGCTGGTGAAGTTGATTGTGTGAGAGATGCACTAATTCAGATTGTCTTAAGACTCAGAGATGATGTATTAAGCAAAAAGGACACTGGCTGTAATCCCTCTATAGGTGCTGAACCCTTGTATTCAGCCAGTGCTGGTCTTTCATTGCCATCTCCGTTGCCTTCAGTTCCTTCTCTTGCTGCTCCACTGGCTTATGATCGGAGGAATGAGAGTGGAAGTGGCCTGGGCATGCTTCATTCTAGCAGCCTGTATGAATATGGATCTTCGTCGGTATGTTGTGATATCACACTATACATATTTCTCGTTAAGCCTTTCTGTTTTTTTTTTGGAAAAGGGACTATAAAATTCTAATCAATGGCTATGGTGGATTGTCTTGATGTTATACTGGTTTGCTAAGTCTTAGAACATTATGTACTCAATACCCATGTCAGTTGTTTTATTTTTTTGGGAAAAGAATTACAGGGCTTTTATCTTGATTATAGGTGCTGTGAAAGTTCTTTTTTCTTGTGTAATTGTATCTTGCAGTTCTTAGCCATTTGGGTTTATATATAATTGTTACGCATTTGAGGGCACTGCTACTATGAAGTAGATAGAATGTTAAATGCTGATTGATTGGCTTGCTGGGGTTGGGAAGAGAGGTTCCTCTGATATGTTTCCTATCACTCAATATCGTGTTCTCCCTGCTGTGTAGCGCATTGATGTTCTAGTACAATTTTTGTGTTTTCTTTCCTCTGTTGTTTTCATGTGTCTGTTGCCGCTTTTTTACATTGTACTGTATGTGACTTATCTTTCTCCTTCCCTGCTACTATGTAATAGATAGGAGAAAATGGCTACAGATCATTGTCCTCATATGCCACCAAGCTGTATGGAGGGTTAGTATATAACTATATATTTTATTAATATTTATCAATTTTATTTAATTTATATGCATTAAAACTGACTTGGTCCCCCCCGCCACCCCCTTTCTTTTGTTTTTGCTGTATCTGAAAATCTTTAATTTTATATATCTTATCTTTACCCATTTTGAGTGTAGTTTGCCTCCCCTAGTGGCTCTGGAGATGTTGATTCCTAATAATGCTGTTGGTAAAGTTCTAGGTAAAGGAGGAGCAAATATAGCCAATATCAGAAAGGTTGGTTCCTACATTCTGAAGTGAGTATTATTGTATGCTTTAGCTGTATAGCAAGGGCATTAATGCATTGTCTAAAAGGTGTGTTTCTATTATTTATATGAAATTAGTGCAAGGTTTGGTTCTTGGAAGGTATCTCATGGTATGCTTTTAGATTGTGATGAATTAAAAATAGAAAACATATCTGGATGTGATTAATGCTTTCTCATGTTTAGTTCATGGTGTTAAGTGATTGTGTAACTGCCCACGTAATTCCATTGGGATGTAATGTACATTCTCAATTGTAGATATATGTAGGAAGGGGAAAGAAACACATCTATCTTACCTTGTATTAAAAAGTTGTTTTTTGTATGTAAGCATAATTTCTACAGAATTTTAGTGGACAAAACATATGATGGGTTTCTCTATTTTTTAATCAGTTTTATTCTCTTAATTTAGAAGATGATAATATGTCAGATATCATTTAATATACTCTTGTCATCATTGGGATGATAGCCTTCCATGCAAACTATGTTGTGAAATGGTTTCTTTTACTCAGCATTTATATCCACCATCCCAATCATGTCACATATATACTTGTTCTGTTGCTTGTTACAGGCCAAGGTAGCTGGCTTACGCTCATTCATACTAATTTAGCCTAGAACGCCAACATTTATATAGTAACACTCACTATGTAACTACTCATGCAAAAGTTACGTGAAAATACTACATTGAGTGATTTATGCCTGATTGTTTAATTCCAGATTTCAGGAGCAATAATCGAGATTTCTGACACCAGATCCTCCTGTGGTGATTGTGTTGCTCATATATCTGGCACTCATGAACAGAAGCAGGCGGCTGAAAACTTGATTCAGGCATTCATAATGGCCACCTGAGTTATGGGAGTGCTTTCTTGAGGGTTTGAAGGTGAAAATTTTAATTCAAGCATGTCTTTGTTCCTCTACTTAGTTCCTCTAGGTTGGTCCTGGTTCCCCTGGAGAGGGAATATTCTATAGGCTTCTTCAACTAGACTCCAGCTTCTTCCATGAGAGTAACTAGTGAGGTCGTGTCTGAGGATTCACTGCTGGTTGTGTAGGAATTTTGGTCCCTCTTTTTTCTTTATTTTATTTTATTTTATTTTCTCTCAGCCTACTCTTCATCTGCGTTTTCTCTTAGAAGATTTTAGGCTCTTTCTTTCCTTTCATGCTGTTTTTGTCTTTGATTAGTGTGGAGTCACCTTTCTCTCCATAAGCTATTATCAGAGGAACCAGTAAGTGATTATGTTTATTTTGGTTCTGGTGGTTCAACTTCTTAACCTTCTTTCTTGCTAAAAGTATCTTCCCTAATGATGCTTATGAAATCCTGTCTCTGGTAATCTCCTCTTTCTAGTGTCCCTGGCTTATGTAAGTACTGTGCTTAAAATTGCAGAAGCTGCCTCATGAATTAAAAGAATTACACAAAACTCTGGATCATTTCCTTCCCCTTGTTTTTATTTTCCATATCTGGTAATCCTGAGATATGGGAAGAGTATTGTTTGATACTATGTATGATCGCTCTTGATTGCCCTTGTCACACCAAGCAGACATTTTGACCTATCATCTGAAATGCCGTTGGAATATATATTTTGTCTAACTTCTTGCGTAAATGTTTTATGCTTATCTTATATGTCTTGTGGTTGATGCCACTCACAAGGAGATACATACCAGCTGCTCCCATTATATTGTGGTAGCCTTCCTTCTTCCAAATTGGTTAAAAACTTAAAATGATTTATTGGGTCCCCTGAATTCTATCTCTGGTGACTGTTGAATTGATCTATGATCTTTACCTCTAGCTTTATTTACCGTCCCTTTTTTAGGCAAAATCTCTAATGTCCTTAGTGAAAATTAAATTTAGTATTCCAACTGATCCTGGATAACAGTTTGCTGGATTTTGGTGACCATGACAATTTTCAGCTCTCCTGTTAATTTCGTCCCAAACAAGAATCTAAATTTCTAGGCAATAGCTGGTTTCCTATCAATATACAGCAAGTGCTTATTATTCAGATGATGCTTTCTGACCAATATGACCAATTCACAGGGCGCAATAATATTGAATCATCTTATTTCATCAGCGTTTTCCACCATATTTAGATTGTCACCTTCTATTATCCAGATTGCCTGTTACCATCTTTTAAAACCGGCGCTGGCTGAAAACTTTTTTCCCTTTGTAAAATCGACTTATCTCTTTTGAACTGTGTTACGTGCAATCAACTGGTTACTCTCAAGAATGTTGAAAATTTTCCTTTCCTAGATAAGTGTAAACTGCAAATTTCTTCGTTTTGCGCTGCTCATTACTTGAGCTCTCTCCACGCAGCTCAACATAATTATGCTTATAGTAATGTATTTCAAGCCTTAGAATTACACACATGTGGATGAGTCCTATCTGCAGTTCTAGACAACTTAATATGCTAACTGTACGTTCTGCCTTTTCCAATTCTGTAAATTGTGTACATATAATTCATTCCTTCCGTGCATTCTATGATTTTATGCTCAGCTTTCTTAGTGTTAGTGGACCTATATTAGTTTGAGTTTGGTCATCGTTAGCCATTTCTGGTATATTATTGCATGTAGATGTCTGTCACAGTGTATCCTACATAAGGTAGTTCCAATAGATTGATAATATAATGCCATCTAGTGGAGGGGAATCTATCCTATTATTTACCTGTGATGGAGTATATTTAGTCTGAGGATAGATGCATACTGAAAATTGATGTTAGAATTCTACTTTTCACTATTTGTATATGAATCTTGCTCAGATTTGCACATTCAAGTATTCCAAGCGGTTGTATATACTATATAATGTTACATGACTGTCATTTACCACCTATGGAACAATATCTTGCGAACTGCATAGTGGTAAAGCAACAAGCTATCCAGTGGCGATCCATTGGTTTAGTTGGTACCAATCACAGTTCAAAACTATTGTTAGAGATAAGTGGGAGTTGAGCACCGTGTTTTCTTGAAGGAGAAAAGTACTTAATTTACTATATCATATATTTTCCGTTCATTTTATTAAGACCTTGAGATTATTTATTGTGATTGGTGATAAACATTGCATGGTTAATTTATGTAAAAGCTATGATAAATGGAATTCCCACGTGGAAAGCAATCAATTTGTCGTCTTGTTTTCTTCTGTATGATTCAATCGTGTACGCAACTTCTTTGTGGCATTTTTTCGTTGGTTACATTAGAAAATTGAAGCCATTGACTAATATGGGGTTTTTATGGTGCTTATATTAGACAAAGGTTCATAAAATTTTTAGGGAAGTTCTGGATTGAAATTGATATGGAAGTTATTGATGCCAGTATTACTACTTACCCCCAGCACAAATGACAATAATCTTAATTTAAACGAGTACTATTGTTTTACTAATGTAATTTATAAGCTTCTATTTGGAAATGCTGTAAATTTTTAAAAGCTGTTTTATTGTAGGTGCTGTAAAAAAGTTATTAAAGTAGGGTAACTTTTGTTAAAAGCTCTTTTAAAAGCAAAAATAATCAATAAAATGTTAAAGTAATAATTTTCGTAAGTTGTAAACTTATAGAATGTGAAATCATTGGTCTAAGTGAGGTTTGATTTTTCGTGATATTAAATTTTTTAAAGAATTTTTATCAATTGTTAAAATAATATAAATTAGTTGATGTTTATATTAAAAGAAGTATTATTAGAGAAGAAAGTTAAGGACTTATTAATAATATATAGAGAACGATGTAAATCTAATAGTGGCATATCTTGTTATTTTTGGCCTCAATAATGGTAGTAGTTTTACAAAAACTATACAGATATATTTAAAATTTTGTTAAACTGAATTTTTTTAGAGCAACACTTTAACTATGTATTTAGATAGGATTTGTATAAATTTGACCTTGATTAAAAGTGAATTTACATCGCTGTAATTTATATTTAAGAATCTTTATTTAAAATGAGTTTTGACATCAATGTAATTTATCTAATGTAAAAATATTTTTTTTATTTGTATGCAAATGAAATTTTGGACAACAAAAATGATTTTAGAAAAAAATTTTATGTCAAATCAAATGAAATTTTCTATAAAATAAATTCTTATTTTGGTGTGAAAGAGATTTTTAAATCTTTTAAATATCAAATGCAATACACTAAATTTGCAACAATTAGTTACACTTTCGGAAAAGAACTTGAAAATCACCATAAATTAAATTTAGCCAACATAAATTTATCATCTTTTTGTAAATAAGACAAGAAGCTAAATGCTAACAGTCTCAAATTGACCTTGGGAGTAGAGATCATATGATTTTTCTTGAAATTTTTAACACCTGGAGCACACAATGCATTTAAATTTTATTTTTTTAAGTATGTGTGACAAATATATTAAAAATAAATTAAGTTTGTAGTCATTGAAGTTACAACTCAAACAAATTTCACCTAGAGATGTATTTGTGTTTGTTGGTGCTGTTTTAGATTTTGTACTTGAAGTTATAACTCCTTGTTCTCTTAGCGTATAACTTTAAAAAATTTTAAAATAAAACTTTATTTGATCAATAGTTATGTAAAGTTTTAAAATTTGTTTATTTGTAAAAAAAATAAAAACAATTAACCCCAGTATAAATATTCTTTTTAGTATATAAATATACACATGTATGCCCTATATCGATCTTTTTATTAGTTATACACACCCAAATATTCAATTTCCGTTTATGTATCAGTTATTAGTAATAACAAATCCCAAAAATGGTTCACATAAATCATGTAGAATTACAATAACTAGGCTTCAATCCGCCGTGATACAAATAATATGAAAGTCTGTTTTACTTCTTATAAATTTCATTTAATTGAGAATTATCTATTGAAACAATTCATTGGTATATCTTTGTATATCTTTACCTTTTCTAAGAAATCAGATGCTTCTTAAAAAATTAGAATCGTGTATCAAAGGCTGACAAGCCAGTTTGGCATAAGTATGGGGTTGAGGAATCATTTGGATATGCTTTGGGAGCTGCATCACCGCATCACATTACGATAATGGCTGAAAAACTGGTAGTGGAATGATGTGACGTTATCTCACGTCATGTCATTTGTTCGAACATTGATATAATTTTGTTTCGTTTCCGGAATTACCTTTCTCAGAACCCTTCATATTGCAAGTGTGAAATCCACAGAGAACGGAATAAATACTGGTATCCAGATTCCGAAATTGTGTTACCTTAGTTTCATCAATGGCCGCCAGGAGACCATTACGCTGTTTGCTGCAAATGGCTTGCAGGGGCAGTAGATTCTTTGGGGTTGTTCCTGAAGGTTGCGGTTCTTCGTCTTCTCAGAAACTCATCGATAAAGAATACGAATACAGTGCCCACAAGTAAGATTTTTTTTTCTTTTCCTCTGTCACCAATTCCCCAATCCCCACCCCGAACCCGGCGCAGTCGTCATTTTAGGTGTGGAAACTATCTAAGGTTTGGCCTTTAATCATTTTAAGAGTTTTTGGCTTCTGGGTCTCAGATATTCTTTCGTTATCATTTGATATTTGATGTTTTTGTCCCAATTTAATGAAGTGAATTTTAGGTTACTGATTTCTGGCAGAAGGGATAATCTAATGCTAATTGTGAGTGGCTGAAAGTTTCGTTTGAACATGACACTTAGCTATGATCACTCGGTTCTATTCAGTTCCTTCCTGACTTTCTCATTGTGTCTGGAAATCCAGTTGAAGTTTTGAACTTCAGTTGTTCATAGAATTTAAGCCTCCAAAACTTCCTTTAAATTTTAGGCTGGTGTAGCTTATAGTGAGTGCCTTGAATGCTTTCTGATGATAAAGGTGAATGATCTCAGAGGTAGTATGTTGAAGCATTCGAAAAGATGAAAGGGTGGGTGTATGTACGCTTGCTTCGTGGGTGTCATTTAACAACTGGAGGTGGTATAGGGCTTCTCTGTTGCTTTCAAGTTATCTTTTCTACATCAGGGATGCTTTTATTCTTTTGTACTTCCTCAAGGATTCAAAACTTTAACTTACCTAATACTTCCTCAAAGACACATTATGAGGATGCCTATCAGGCATCAATACTCTGTTCTTTCCACTTTTAGTTACTGCAGCTTCTTAAACGAACTGATTCAGTGTTACTAGCTGATTATTGATACTTGTCTTTGTTCTGTTTCAAAAACAGTTATCATCCCATTCCAGTTGTGTTTTCCCAAGCAAAGGGATCGTGTGTATGGGATCCAGAGGGAAACAAATATCTTGACTTTTTATCTGCTTACTCAGCAGTTAATCAGGTAAGAGTGTCTATACTTTGGTCCTTCTGTAGTCTTTTAACCTGGGTTCTTGGGTCAAGGCAGGTTTTTAACCTTTTAATTGGCTTCTTGATGGTATGAAAACTAATAAAGGCAAAGTTCAAATCAAATCAAGTTATTTTTTATATGATGCTTTCTGTCTACTCTAACGTAATATCCAAATTGGTGAAAGAGAATATATACATGTCTTTTTGCCATGGCTTTTAAGGGCATTGATTGCATGTCATATGCATTCAGGGACATTGCCATCCAAAAATTTTGAAAGCATTGCAAGAACAGGCAGAAAGGTTGACTCTAAGTTCTCGAGCCTTCTACAATGATCGCTTTCCTATATTTGCTGAGCGCCTAACAAGCATGTTTGGTTATGATATGGTGCTGCCTATGAACACTGGTGCTGAAGGTGTGGAAACTGCTCTGAAGTTGGCAAGAAAGTGGGGTTATGAGAAGAAAAGAATTCCCAAAGACGAGGTATAAACTGTAAGATTTATGTTAATGCTTTTTTAATATCTTAATAGGTTGCATTTTTTAATATAGTCTTATGGGACTAAATAATTTTTGAGCCTAATGTGCTGTGGAGCATTAGATATGGAAAGTATTTTTGGAACATTGAATTTGAAACCACTACCCTTGATGGTGAAGTTGTTGTGGAGTTTGAAAAATGTAGAAGGGATACTGAGTATGGCCTGTGGTGTCTCAAATGAAATAATTGTGTTTGAGAGCATGATTTTGGAAATTTGCACTACCTATGACATTTATTTCTTTAGAGTTGATTATTTGATCTTTCCACAGAAAGAGAAAAAACAAAAGAGTTGCATGTTCATTATCTTGAAACAATGGCATCCCCTTATCTTATTCCAGAATGATATTAGATTTAAGTATACTTGGAATCTAACGTTTATATTCAGTGTACCTCTTCTTTTGTTTTGCAATCAGTTTTTGACATAAAATTCCAGAGTCTTGTGACTAGACCATGAAGTCTGAAATCAGTTTTTTTTTAAAAAAAGAAAAAGAAAAAAAAACGAAAAAGAACCTGTGCATAGGCTTCTGTACTTCATTTTTGTGTGGTTGTGTCTTTCTGGTCTGGTTATTCTTCTTTTAAAAATAAATTCAGTTATTATTATTCTATTATAGAATCATGTGAAACCTTTTGCTTATAGACAAGATCTTCAGGCTATTATAGTCTCATGCTGTGGCTGCTTCCATGGTCGCACATTAGCCGTTATATCTATGAGCTGTGACAATGAAGCAACCCGTGGCTTTGGTCCTTTGTTGCCCGGTCATCTTAAAGTTGATTTTGGAGATGCAAATGCCCTTGAAATGATCTTCAAAGGTTTCAAGTTGTACTGTGTATATTTTGAATTTTTATCCATATATTTTGGTTTAGCATATATGACCTTAGAAGTGTACCGTCTGAATTTTCTCTACAATGAAGTGCAGAAAATGGAGAACGGATAGCTGGATTTCTTTTTGAACCCATCCAAGGTGAAGCTGGGGTAGGTTTTCTCAAAATATATATTTGATCAGCTTGACAGTACTAGTTATGTTGACTGATTGTTATTATGTTATGGAAGCATATATGCGCCCTTCTCTTCCTAGTCTGGTATTCTGGTTTTTGAACTTAAAGAAAGCACTGATGAATCAATTGTTTGTATCAATTGTTGAATAATTTTCTGTTCTCTAATTAAATATTATATGCAGAACGATAAAGTGCTTTTTTTTCTTTTCTGATAAACAGAATGATAAAGCGCTTTTAATTTATGAACTTCTATATTGATATTAAATGAGAGACATATTCCTTGATTCCTTCTTCAGCAAGCTCATGTCATATGAACTGACTATTCAACAGTTAAAGACTTCCTTTGCTTGATGTACTATCTAGAACTTGCTTTATAGCTTAAGTTTTGAGGATTGTTCACCAATGTCAGAATATAGCTGTTTGCAGTTTGTGGCGCCTTAAGTATGGTATTCAGTTCCATACATGCAAGGGAATCAGATAATGTTTACGCTCTCGTGGGAAGGTTGCCATTTTATATGTTAGTTTTGATTATACAGTTGAGTTAATTGGCATATACATATTGTGGGCATTATTTGGTTTTAATCTCCAATTCCTCTAATGTCTGTCTTTGGTGCTACTATGTTATTCTGCTGTCTAATTGACTCCACCTTTACTTCTGTATAATATGGGGAAATAATTGAACTTTCCATTGCATGCTTAACTTTTATGGATGTTTTTCTGTTATTCATGACAAACTCATCTATTTTACTTGACTATTTACATAGCAAACTTTATGCTTTATATATTGGTAGAACAATTTTAAGATCAAATTTACTGTTTCTCGGTAGGTAATAATTCCTCTGGATGGTTATTTAAGGACCGTCAGAGATCTTTGCTCCAAATATAATGTTTTGATGATAGCTGATGAGATACAAACTGGGCTAGCAAGGACAGGGAAATTGCTGGCTTGTGACTGGGAAGAAGTTCGCCCAGATGTAGTGGTTAGAACTCCTTCAGCCTTTAGTGTACTGTATATCTTTAAGTACTGTCTGAACCATAAAAGGTGAAGTGGTAAATCTAGAAAATTTTCACTGTCTGCCTCATTTTTAAGATTTGTTGACAACTCCACTAGCCAGTCTTGCATTTGATGTGTAGGTTTGGGTGAACTGGAGCATAACATATTTGGATTAGTTGCTTTACAATGGCCAAGATTTAGGGTATCGATTTTGTTAAAGAAATCTATGATCATCACCTTCCATTCTTACAGATGCCTACTACAATAATTTAAAAGTGTTGGAATTTTGTACATATCACAAGAATGCAGGTGAATAGGGGCATTCAGATATCCATCCCATAAAAAATTCGTGCTTCCAGCTTTTTCTTTGCAGAAAGTTCTGAGTGAAAAATATTGAACTTTGGACATAGCAAGAATATCGACCACATTAAAAATATGCTTCGAACTATTTCTTTGCATTGAATTCTGTGTAAAAAATATTCTGGTTTGTAATATTACAAGAGTGCAGGTGACTGGAGGCATTCAAATATTTACCACTTCAAGAACATGTGCTTCCAGTCATTTCTTTTCCTTTCAATAATATGAAAAGCTGGACTGTTTCCCTCAAGATTCAATTTTCTTTTCCCTTTCTAATTTCTTTGTCTTTTACGAGATTCTTCATTTTATGCTTCAACAAAATAACTCTTATGCATGTCTTTATAATCAGATATTAGGGAAAGCCCTAGGTGGAGGAGTCATACCAGTTAGTGCAGTTCTCGCAGACAAAGACATAATGCTTTGTATTCAACCTGGAGAGCATGGAAGGTTTGATATTATTCTTACCACTATTCTTATATATATGGTGCTTTTTCTCTTCACATTTTGTTTATCAATTTTTTAATCAATAATAGTCCACCTTATATGAAGATTTTGTTTGACATCTGATGCCATCCTTACATTTATGATTGGGGTACTAATGCTAAGAGACAGAAGTCTATTCTTCTGGGACATGCAATGAGGACATACAAAGTTTGTAATTTGTCCATATTTTGTATTCATGCCTAGGACCATTACTTGAAGTTTTCAGGAAGGTCATTAAATTTAAGCATTTGCCACATACATCAAGGCTCTATTCCTTGAAATTAAAATAGAAAGAAACATTAATTTAGTAGTTCCAGTCTTCCAGATATAGGATTTATGTACTTAATGGGAAAATAAATAAATAGATGAAATATATAATTGGATTTCACTAAGGCAAATTGATGTAGCCTGTATATATTCAATGTAAATGAAGCAAACAGAAGCTCCCTTGCTGGATGAGGATCCAGAAGAGATGCTGAAATACATTGTACTGGAAGGAAACAAAGAAAGAAACTCCCGCTAACATCCGAGAGGCTAGGGACTATCCACCAAAATGCCAAATCTTGCTTACCTCCCTAATCACATCAGCACATTATATAACCTCCTAACTAACCCCTCTCTCTCTCTCTCTCTCTCTCTCTCTCTCCCCTTTGCCCGCCAGCTAGGATATTTAGTTACAATGGTCACATGAACCACACCTTGACACCCATCCTCACACTTCCCCTCAGCTGCACTGAGCCTCTTGGGCCTCCTCAAATATACCCAGGATATCATTGGATTCAAGGGCCCATCATTACCCACCCCAACAAGTTGCACCTTGCTCTCAAAGTGCAGTTTAATCAATTTATCATTCTTCCCACTCCTTGGATAAACTTTTCCACACCTAGGATCATAGCACTTGGATCCATCATTCCCCGAAGCTTCACCTTGCCCTCAAGGTGAGAGTTGGAAGAGAGCACTGGCAGCTACTTTCCAATAATGGCTTGTCCTTGCTTCCTCATATAACTGAAGCCAACATTCCCCAACTTATCACAAAGCAACTCTTTTATTTCACTAAGGTGCTTGGGTTCTTGTGTTGGAGAAATAGACAAGTCTTCGAACTCCACCAATAGTTCCTGTTCAACAGCAATCATAGAAGATCTAATGAACCTTAGTAATACGTTGTTGTCAAGCCATGTGGCATCACTCTCGCAGCGGATAATTTCCTCCCGGACTTCAAACTGCCCCCAAATAGCTCTTGTAAACTTTCCCAATGGCAAATAAAGCAGCATTGTAACTGAGTAATTGTAAAAATCTCCAATTGCTGCCCCTTTAGTAAAACTATAATCTTTCTTCATGTTATCTTCTCCCTCTATTAATGAACCTTTCACCATTGAGGCATAGTGGACACTATTCTGAATTATTGAGTGGCTCTGCCCCCAAGATAGGCAACTCAATATATTCTAGTAATTTCATTTTCTGAAGTTCTTGCAACAATTCAAGATCATCTTTGGCTATACCCAGCAACCATTTCATGACTAACCTCTTCATCCCGTCTTCGTGATGATGTTCCATTCCTAACAACATGAGAAAATCCCAATGACAGCACGGAGACATGTTTACCACTCCCTCTTTCTATAAATAAGAACACCTCACCATGAACATAGTATTTTTCATCCCTACCAGCAGAATTAAGTATTGGATGGATAAGAATTGCGGTCAAATATCCAGGAATGGTATTCTTTGAAGAAACCGAAATTAGCTGTGTTAGCTTGTGGTTCTCACTCATAACTGCAGCCATGGCTGATTTATTGTTCTCTTTGTCCCCAAAGTGTCCTACATAAGCCATGGGTGAAAGTAGAAATTGAAGACCGGTGCCAAATTTGTGATAGCAGAATCCCGATTCTCTTTCATTCGCTGCCTCCACCTCATGACAGATTGCTCGTGATGCATCCTCGCAAGCTCCATGTCTACCTACCACACCATCGATAGCTACTCCACCAGCCATCCCTGCTTCTGCCTCAACAGAAGCACAGAAAAAACTTGTTGAGACGAAGTCAATCGCATCACCTCGTCTATGGCATCAGCTTGCATCCTCTTGGGTGCTTCCCCATTATATATCTCGACCAAATATAGCCTAACCCTCCTTGCTGTCCGTTTTTTTTGCCTGGAGTTCAAGCGTCGGATGCACATATTCCTCAAGTTGCACAATCTCTGTAAGCGTGACCCTTTGAATTCTGTCATCACTCGCTGTCGATGATGGAGGAGCGCTGATTGGGGTCTCGTCTTCGTCCATCCGCTTTCCTTCGGATGGGGAATTTGGTTCGACCCAAATATGTCTTTTGGGTCGGGTCATGGACTATATTAATCCTTGATACTTGGGTCTTAATTCCACACCTCTTGAGACTCTTTATCTGTCTGTTTTCCTGGGCCTTTTCTAGCGTGAGACTACCATTCTCTTCATGGGTTAGACTTTGCCATGGAGTTTGAATTGTGGGGGCTGGAAGCTACATAAAAGTGGGTCAACCCATTGTTCTGATTTAATAAGCTATTGGACCCAACCAAATTCCCTCCTCCATTCAGTTTTGAGCTCCTACCCCAACTAACTTCCTTAGCCTGGTCCAAAACCCAGCTCTTATTCCCTGTTGGACCAGAATTCATAATGCCTCCTGGGTCATATGGTAGATCAAGAAAATCTCGATTTACGCGAACCGATTTTTGGAGGGGATCTCCAGTATCGGGTGAGGGTCATTGGATAATTTAACGGTTTTTAATTTTTTATAAAAATATATTTTAAAAAAGTAAAAAATAATTATTTTTATAGATAAATATATATTAATATTTTAATCTTTTAAAGAAAATGATGTGTAATTAAAAAAATAAAAAAATAGAACGATTTTTAACATTTTATAATTTATTCTGTATATCTTAAAATTTATTATTTTTAATTAGATATTATTTTAAAATATTAATATGTTTTTATTCATAAAAATAATTATTTTTTATTTTTTAAAACATATATTTTATAAAAAAATTGGGGGCTTGCTGGAGGAAAATCCCTCCAAATTCTACCCGAACCACCTTCTGACCTTCCTCTTCCCTCCCGTTGTCCTTCTCCATCACAGCGACTGCAATCTTCTGGGTAATCTCCTGCGTCACCAAACTTCGTGGAACAGGCTCTAATACGAGCTTCTCTTTTTTCCCTCGGTTGTTTGTCTCTGACTTCGACCACAATATATTTCTGTTCGTCCCAAGTGATCGATCTCCACTGAATCACCTTCCAGACATGTCATCGATGGCTCTGAAGTTGAGATCAAAACCTCATCACATTCGTTATTGGCTCCCTCAGAAGCTGTCGGTACATATTCTTGAATTGCCGCCAAGGACTCCTGAATTGAATTTTTCCCTAGCTTCATCTCTTCTTCAATCTTTCTTCCATTGTGTCGGTTGTCTCCTTCTTAAACACGCCGTTCACTGCTGCTAACTGATCCTTGTTCTTCTTAGGACGTTCACCACCAGCAGTAATGTCAGTCTCCTTCACGGGCAAAACTCCCTCCACCGCTTTCCCTTTCTCCACCGATTGCCTCCAGGAGCGCAATTCGGCCAATTCCTCTCGAAGTTCCATGAGTCAGCTGAATTCCCTTGTGCACTTCCCTTGCAGCAACAACCTCTGCCATCGACTCCGAAACACCTTGCTCTAGAGAATCAAGTCTTGCCTCCATCCTGGTATTGACCATGTCTCGTGAATCGGAACCGCTCGGATACCAAGTTTGATGTAGCACGTATATTATTCAATGTAAATGAAGCAATCAGAAGCTCCCTTACTGGATGAGGAACCAGGAGAGATGCTGAAATACATTGTAATGAAAGAAAACAAAAAAAGAAACTCCCGCTAAGATTCGAGAGGCTAGGGACTCTCCACCAAAATGCCAAATCTTCCTTACCTCCATAATCACATCAGCACATTATATAACTTCCTAACTAACCCCTCTTTCTCTCTCTCCTTTCCCCGCCAGCTTGGATATTTAGTTACAACAGTCACATGAACCACACCTTGACACCCATCCTTACACTTTCCCTCAGCTACACTGAGCCTCTTGGCCTCCTCAAATATACCCAGGATATCATTGGATTCAAGGGCCCATCACAAATATTTTAAAGTAAACTGCCTGGTGATAAAAAAGTTAAGAGTCTCATCTATAGAAACTGACTATGGGTCAATATCATATAATCTTTGAAGGGATCCATAGGATCTGATGTTTTTCCCATGATAAATTTCTATATGCCACGTTTTGAACTTTTTCCTTCTTTTGGTGTAAATATTTTAGACTCATAAGTTGATGTGATAACAGATACTTCCTTGGTGCTGTACATGGTTCTCATATGGGGTGAGAGTAGGGTTGGCAAACGGTAGGGTGAGGGAGGGTTTGACTTGGGTCAATATTAGTTGGATCATAAATGAACCTATTATCTACTTATGACCCATTTTAAAAATTTTTTGGATTATCAAATGACCTTGCCCTTTTTATTTAGGTTAGACCCAACCCACCCATGATCCTAGCATGTGTGTGTAAGTACATGCACGTGTTTCTATACATGTGCATGTACCTATGTGATTTTTCACTTTTGTGCTTTTACATGTGATTTTCAGTAGTTCCATGTGTTGCAAGACAACAAATTTTGTCTATCGAAGGTAGGACAAACTGGAACTCATACTGACACACTCTTCTTATGTTCTTGTCCACAGCACCTTTGGGGGAAATCCATTGGCCAGTGCAATTGCAGTTGCCTCACTAGATGTGATCAGAGACGAGGGACTTGCTGATAGGTAACAAATACATTGCAAAAACTGATGCTGTTAACAAATATAACAATACACTGGCCAAGAAAAAGAAAAAAAAAAATATAGCAATATATGTGACTGGAGTACAAAGTCTTGACAAATATGTTTTCCTCTGACTTGATCCTTTTGATTACACACCATCTGCGTATGGGATGTTGGCTTCAATGTCAAGGACCAAATTTTTATTGGTATTAAAATACTAGCAATTTATCTTCATTGAATTCTATATAATGCTGATTAGCAATCTTTATTTTGCTGTATATAGTTTATAGAGAACGATATGAGTCCTGTTTGGCAGATTGTTGCTCATTTTGTATCCCAAGTATTTGCAGTTCCCTCGTGGCCCATCTTCATTTCTGGCCACCACCTCAGACAAATGACGGGAAGACAAAACACATATTTCACATTACTAATAATTTCTCATTCTCCCTCCTTATCCCTGTTGTCTGCCTGTTTATCTGCCTCAGGTTTCAGCCCCTCCCTTTTCTAAGAACTTGCCATAATTTTCCTTAATTTTTTGTTTTGAAACATCTCAGGTGATATCGGCCTTGAGATACTTTTTTAGAGTTATGAATATTGACTTGAATTCATTCAAATACCGAAGCTGCTAAGTTTTAGTATGCAAGATTGCTAACTTAACTCTTATATTTCTATTGTGAAGTTCTTCCTTTTACGATACAAGATTCATACATAAGATAGGCTACGTGAATCCTTCTGACTTTATGAACAGGTCTGCGCAACTGGGAGAGGTGCTCACTAATCAGCTGCTTAAGGTTCAGCAGCAATTCCCAAACTACATAAACGAGGTTCGAGGGAGGGGCTTGTTCAATGCAGTGGAACTCAACAGCCAAAGTTTGTCCCCTGTTTCAGCATACCATGTGTGCCAAAAACTGAAGGATAGAGGAGTCCTTGCCAAGCCAACTCATGACACAATTATCCGTTTTACTCCGCCGCTTTGCATGAGGTAAGGATTTAATTAAAACAGCTAAAAAAATGTAATCAAATTGAATACTTAAGATAGTAAATTGAAGATGAACCCTACAAAGTAAGTCAGATTGCACAGTAGGCACACATACATCTGGAGTCTTGATTTTCACTGTATTTTCTTTTTATCAATGATGGTTTCTGTGAGATCACTAGAAGTTACCTAGGCATATTATCAGTTCTCAACTGTTGCTGTTGCCTCGTTTATACTGTGCTAAAATTATCATTATTCGTGAACTAATAAGTTTTGTAGCAGCAAAAGAGTAGGAAATAATCAACCAAATATTTGAAGCACGAACCTTGAAAACTGGTGAATCAGTAATGAGGAAGGCACAGGAAAAGTTTACACCGCTCTTACATGCAAAATCGCACCCAACTGCATGATTAACTTCGTTTCAGTTTGAGAGGAAAACTTTTAAGTGGTGTCTCTGGAATTCAAGCCCTTTGTGCAGTTACGCACTATTGTGAATGCAGGGTTGTTACCTGTGCAGAACTGCAGATAGCATTAGTCTTGTGTTCATAGACAATGTTTTATATTTTCTTATGCCTAGACCCTGATAGTCTACAACTCTTCAAGTGAATAATCCTGAATCTTCCTACAAAAGTATTGCTTACTTACTTCAAACTCGTCTATAACCAAAAAAGAAAAATGCCTCTTAAAGAACAAGAATTCCTGCTTCCATTGGTAGTGTCACGGATATTGTATTCTAGGACGTGACATACTGTATCATTTTGCAGTTTGGAAGAGATCCAAGAAGGTTCGAAGGCCCTGGCTGATGTTCTAAAATTTGATCTACCAAATATGCAGAAGATGAAGCCAAAAGATGCCTCCACAGCAGCCTCTAGTGCATGTGACCGTTGTGGGCGAGTCTTGTATGGTTAAGTGCATTGTGCATGTACCTTCATTATTCTATGGAAGTTATGTGACATACAAAATAATTTGAATAATCGGAAATTAGACTATTTCATTTTATATGTGACGATGCCTTTGGCAGTGGGATCTCTTATATCGGACTGGATCATAGTTTACTGGATAAAATGAGGGTAAACTCTCTTTACTTGGTTCTTCAAGGTCTGTTATCTATGTCCGTTTGGGCTGTTCCGGTTTTTTCAAAAGAGAAAAATTGTAGAACAAACAGCCCAAGTTAGAATAATGAATATACGTGGAACTATAATATAAATCGACCAGGCTATATAAATCGCACCAGTTCATTTTAACTGTGTTTGATAATATCATTTTATTCCATGAGCGTTCATTTCAGTTTCAAGTTAAATCTACCAGACCCTGAAGAGTAAGAGAGAAAGTAAATTGGCATAGGGTATTAGTATATAATGGTGTTAATGTGGGTCCATACGTTCCCTTAAGAACAAAGAGAGAACTCCAAAGTTCTTCGTACTTAAATTTCAAGTCCGTATTAAGATAATTCATTATTCTGTTGTAAATTTCATTTCTGTCCCTCTTGCATATTGAGCTATTTGAGGCTTGATATTGACACAGTTTTAGGCTCCACATATCCATTCCTAAATACCAGGACCACAAATGAAAAAAAATAAAAAATTATCTGGATTATTAAAAAAATGAGAATTACTGTAAATTACAAAATTTAGCAATATATTCTTCTTTCACTGAGATGCAAATATCTTATTTCGCTTTCATGTGAGGAAAAAAAGCGTCACTAGCTCTTCTGTCATCAACTTGTTCGCATTTTTTTTTTTCTTCCCGTATGTGAGTGCGTTTGAATAGATATTTTATGTTACTTGTCTCCAAGGATACTAAATGATTGAATACAGAGTATTTGATTTTGAAGGCCCTTAAATTCCAACGAGAAAAAAAGGTATAATTATATTTCATGTTACTTAAAAATCTTAGAGATAGGGCTTATCCAATGGAATACTATACTTAATTATCAGAATGGCACTTTTTTGAATTGAAGGTCATCCACGAGTACCACCAGGACCATGCTCCTATCCAAATCAACCCAGAAAGCTAATGCCTTGAAATAAAAACATCATTGAATGCCACATTTAAATCATCGTATAGTTGTTCTTCACAATTGGTAATGAACCAAAAAATCAATGGTGATTTCCTTCGCCAGACTGCCCTTAATTTCATCATAAGCTTAATATATTGATTAGCAGATAAGGATGCAAGCGTGGTAGTGGGTGTAGCTAGCCTAGCTATGTATTCAAGTCTAAACTGTATCCAGTGAATGTCACTTTAAGCCTAATTCTAATTAATATACACCGAAGTTGTTGCTAAATCGCTTTAAGTTAATCAATTTGGCATAGAAAAGTAGCTTAGACGTCATGCCGTTGATGCAAAAGTAGTTCATATAACTCTCCCAGATATTTTGTATTTCCCCAGCATTAGTATGCAGATATACACCTGTATAAAATTTTGATATTACTGGAATTGAGGTATCTTATCAGTTATGGATGGTCCTCTTGTCACATTATTTCGTGACGTTCAATGCAATCAATGTTTTCTTCACTCAGACTGAAAATATCTGCCAAAGAGATAAAAATCTCATGACCCAAAAGTAGAGGGACAAAGCTACAATGGGTTTTAAAATAGTCATTGTCGAATAATAGTTTACACCAAGAAAACTCTTCTTGTAAAAATAAAATAATAATAATAATAATCTGGGTGGCGAAATGTGTGGCACTGTATTTTTAATTTAGCTTCGTAGCTTTATCTTGAATTTTATAAATTTAATATTTTATAGTAATTTAACTTCACTAATTGAAATTCAATGAGGTGACTTCTTAATAATCATTTTAGAGAGAAGAGATGTCCACATAAAATGTTATGAAATTGATATATATTTTTAAAATAATACTATCCTAAATTTAAACTCAAAAAAGCATATTTCCAAATACCCACCTTAATTCGTTCATTATACACAATGGTTTTTACCAAACTACATAATAATATTTGAATAAATTCATACAACCAATATGTTACATTTTTTTATACATGGGATATTGTTATATATATATATATATATATATGGTTAAAATGAGACAAATTTCGTTAAATTATATATTTGTTAATTTCTTATCAAATTTTAAAGTCATAAATATTAAAAATAAGTTTCCATATTGTTACTAATGTAAAACGCATGTCTAACAAATTTATGGAATAAATTGACTTTCAGAAATTAAAAAAAAATAAAATCCAAACCTATACTACTCCGCCTTCCAATTTAGGTATGAGGCAAAATACAAAAAAAGAAACCCAAAAATATGGAACGAAAGCGAAACAAATTTTAAGGAAAAAAGTATTAAATCAATATCCTATTTTTATATTTTTTATAATTTAGCCCATCATAATTATTATGTTATACAAATTTAGTCACTTGTTAATTTTTAATTAATAAATAGAGAAAAAGATAATATAAGAATTAATTTTGTACAAAATAAAAATAGTAACAAATTAGTTTGTCAAAAATAATTTATGTGATACTAAATTATCACAAAGTATAAAAATAAATATATCAACTTGTTACTCCTCTAAAATTTCAAATAAACAAAAAAAAATAATTGACTAAAATTTCAGTTCCAAAGTCGATTTTGGCAAAATATCTATAATAAAAAAAAGGAATCTAGCGTTAATTTCATTTACATGCTTTTGTGTATGTACTTTGAAACGAGTACGGTGAAACGAAGTGTGTTCACACAACATATCCCACGGATGCAAACATGCCACAACGTGTGGGTGCTGTTCTTCTACTGCCGAATCTAACCTAATTACTTGCATCCACATCCAAATTATGACACTAATTAAAAGTGCACATGCAATGTGATACCCAAATGGGATACACATTATGCTTTCTCTTCCAGTTGTGAGCGCTCCTAGGGCTTTCATACTGCTATGGCATGAAGTGCTTGGGGACAACTGAATTAAATCCGGCATTAATGCCTACATATGAATATATTAATCTGTTGCAATGTATACGACCAAAAAAACAGAAACCAATTTTTTAGGAGAATAGTTTTAAATCAGTTTTTTTTTATATTTTATTTTGTAATAATTTAATTTTTTATAAATTAATCATGACAAATAAATTTTTTAAAAATTTTATTTTATACAGAATCAATCATCCATTAAGTAAAACAAAAAGATTTGTTTTGTATAAATTTAAATTGAAAAGAGACTAATTTGTTAGATTAATTAATGAGAGATTAAATTGTTACAAAATATAAAAATATAAGACTAATTTTATATTTATTTTCATTTTCTTAGTATCTCATTCATTGAAGATTTTATGTTAGTAGTGCTAATTAAGACAATTACTTAATTAACTTGATTTCTTTATTTTCTTTCATTTTTCGTCAAAATATATAACTGGACAAAATTATTTAATATCAGTTATGTCTTTAATTGTGTATTTACTTATTATAAACTTACACACACACATCTCATTGGTGAGAGTTTAAAGTTATCATAAATACATACCATTTATTAGGGGTGATTAAACCTCAGGTCAAGTCAGGTTGAACCCCAACTTGTGGCCTTGTCCAATGAACTCGATGATAAGATTGGTTTGGGTTAGGAAAGTCACAAGGTTTTTTTTTTTAATTTTTATATTTTTAATTAAATTTTAAATTTTAGTTTTACAAGAAAAAAATGAAAATTATGATTTATATGTAATAAATGAGATATCATATATTAATAAAAATGATTTATATTTTACATAGACCAAAAGTGACTATTTTTTTTTTAAAATATCAAATATATATATAAACATATAAAAAACATAAAATATATATATTACTAGGCTAGTTAGGCCAATATTATGGCTCGAAACCTAGCCTTACCGATACTAGATTTTTTGTAATAGACTCGTTACCTTTCTTACAAATAATTTTAACTTAGCCTGAAATAATCAAGTTGGGTCGAATCTTGTTCACTCCTATTATTTATTGTTTTTAATACATCAAATTGATTAGAAGTTTCAAATAATTAAAGAGAGGATGGAAGTTATATTATCTAAAGATGTTACAACAAGAATACTAGAATTAGAATGAGAAAACTAAGTGAGATAGGGGTATTTTAAATTAGAAAGAACCTATTCCTGTGATGAGGACCTATATATTAAAGAAAAGTTAACTAAATTATAATTTCAATCAAATTTATCTGTCTCATTCAGTTAAGCTGCACTATTTGAAATAATTTGTTATTGGTGCAATGTTGGAACAACTTGCTGTGTCAAACTACTGTATTTGGCTAGATAAATTGGAAGTCCTGTGTCTATAGGGTTTTTAAGCCATTGGCCAAGTGGATTAGGCTTTTTTTTGGGCGCATGAACATTTAAAATAATTTAATAAATAAATAATAATTTACGAGTGATATATGCATAGTATTTGAAAGTGGGCCCATGAGGAAGACTACTATATAATTAAATAGTATGATTAGATTAGTGAGATCATAAACAGGGTGTATTGGAACCACACAACTATAAGCCTAACTCAAAACCAGCTCATCATTGATTAATTGCAGATCTAAATCATACCGTCGTTTTGATTCATTAATAGTATGATTACCGTTGACCCTGCAACTCCATCTTCTTGCAATTAGGAATTATTTTTAAAACTGACTCATATATATAGATATATAGATATATATATATATATATATATATATTTATTTATTTATTTATTTATATGTACGAATTGAATTTGTTCAGGAACGAAACAAAAAATGCAAGCAATGGCTTTGAATCAAGTATTAAAGAAGCCGTAACTTATGATTTGAATATTTAATATGGTAGTGTATTTTCGAGGGTATAAAATTTGGATTATGAAATGCAAGGCTAATTCATAGTATATGACTACAGATATTGTATATTGTTTCTTCAACTTTTATGATCTCATTGGAAATATACTTGTAATTATGAAGCACAAACAACAAAAAGGCAGCAGCATTAATATATTGAAATCTAAAAGTGGTCTAATTATATATATAGACAAAGGAATCATAACGTTTAACTAAATGAACAATTACTTTTAATCATGAAAGTTGTAAGCACAATACCCATACTTCATTTAGCAATTCATTCATCTGGGTGACATTGACAAGCCCAGAAAGTCAGCTTGAGTTTTCTCTAACTCGAATATGGTCCTAAAGACGAATGTTCATTAAATTGATCATTGGAAATACCCAATTAGAGACTTCAACAGTTGAAGAATTAACTATAATAAGACCATTTTTTCGTCTGAAAATTAATGTGCATGTCTATGTTTAGATTTTATACAGTAATTAAGTAAGAAATAAATTAATGGTAAGAAACCAATATAGTTTGAGAAGTAATTAATGATCTTGGCTGAGTCGATTCTCCTACTTACTTCACTTTAATTTTCTTGTTATAATTAATTGATGGTTCGTTTGGTTAACTAAGAAATAAATTAAGTTAAAAAATGTACTAACCTATCTAACTAACAAAAATGTTATATATGTTTTTAAAAAAAAGGGGATCGACGAAGAGAAGTATGAGATAAAAAAGATTTCCTTGTTACATCTGTATTAACGATTACATATATTATTCTTTTTCATTTTATTAATCCCAATGGCCTTATATTTTAATATTAAAGTTGAATATTATTTAGCACGTTATCTTCTTGTCTCCTTGTGCCCTAGAGGAATCCAGCCCATCAGCACTTTTTTTCTTTTCTAGTTTAATCCTTTGAAATATTGACTTATTGAGGTTGTGACAAAAATAAATATATTCCAACTTTCCATATCAGCATTTTTCGCAGTTAAAATAAATTGTGCATTTGATAATGAGATAATTAATTATTTAATGTGTAATACTATTTTATTAGATAATTATTTAAAAATAAAATTTTAATAATTAATAATTATTATATCATAATTAAAAATCATAATATTTTTAAAATATGAAATCATTGCTCTTCAAAAAGATGCCTTTTTTTTTTTAGCTAAAGTTAACCGATAAAAATTTCACTTTTTTTGGAGACAAGATATGTGTTGAGCCTGAATTCCTTGTGGTTGGAATGCAATGTTAGGAATGTTTTCTCTTAAATAAATAAAAAATCAACCACATGCGATAAAAAATAATTTATAAAATATCACGAGTGTCCAAATTTGGTTTTTTTTCCTTTAATGAGAAAAAAAACCAAAAGTAATTTTAAAAGTCGTAATAGCATCCAAATTAGTTGATATTCACCCCTGACATTGGTGGATTGGGTACGTCGGGTTACAGGAAGGCTGTGGTTGACTGGTATGTGTGAGTAATTATGTGGGGCTGATTGTATTCTAGTCTAAGATTTGAGATTCACTTGATCGAGATTTTTTAATATATTTTTAACATTTAAAATTGAAATATGATAAGTTCAGACATGGAAAAATTGAAATCCAAGTCATTATTAAGTTTAATTTGAAAATAAGTATTGTAGGAGGAATTCTTCATATCCTCCTCAAACCAATTCAGACCTGCTACATAATTCACTTATAATTCTATATTAACAACAAAAATAATTTTTAAAAAACTTCTATGATATGCAGTAACGTAGGAAGACCCAGGAGAAAAAAAGCACAGGAAGGTGGGACACACAGAATAAAGCAAATGAGAAAGAAGTGAAGAAAATTAACGAGGAGGAATGAGAATTGAGAGAGAGGATTAGAGTGTACTCAAACTAATTGCAGTTAAAATCCAATGCTGAGCAGCACAAAGGCACCAAAGCGCACTAACACACGCCAACCACGCACTCTATCACCTACGCGCCTTATCTCTCTCTATCTCTCTCAAGACAAAACGGCGGATCTATCTCAACCCACCATTTTCATCCCTCTCCTCGTCTCCCTCGGTCTCTCTCTCTGCTTAATTCCTTCAACTCTCTGAGCGTCCTTCCTCTGCTTTCTCTTTCATTGTAGAGCTTTCTCCAATTCTGATTTCTGCGCCGCTTCAGCCTCGTCGGTTTCGGCGCATTCAGATTCGGGTTCCGTTGTTAATTCTCTGGCATGCCTTGTGATTTCGTAGATCTGGCTCATACCCGCTTCCTCTACGGACCCATCTGACCTTCAGGCCGCAGCTTAGGGAATTTCCAGGCTTGATCTGTTTTGACCTGGTTGTTCGTGCTCCTCAATTTCTCCTCCCAAAACCCTGATTTTCTCTCTCTACAATGGCATCTTTCCGTTCAGATCTAACCTCCAGAATCTACCCTGAGCCCGATGTGGCTGATATCGACCACTTTGATCGTTTGCCGGATTCTTTGCTTCTCTTGGTCTTCAACAAGATCGGCGATGTGAAGGCTCTTGGTCGGTGCTGTGTCGTTTCCCGTAGATTTCACTCTCTCGTGCCCCAGGTCGAGAACGTTGTGGTTCGTGTGGACTGTGTTATCCCGGACGATGATTCTTCCTCTTCTGCTGCTTCCTCTGATAAATCCCGTGGCCCATTCTCTAATCTCTTTCGGCTTGTGTTCGGTGGCATTGTCAAGCCCCTTCAAGCTCTCGGGCAGTTCTTGGGTCCCAAAAGAGCGTCTTCGAGTTCTGGTTCTTCATCTTTGTCTACCTCTCTTGCCGTTGGGAGTGAAGAAGACGGGGAGAGTGATCAAAGCGGCGTGACCCATCACTCACCGACCCAAGTTTTGAAGAATTTCAATGAGATTCGGTTCCTTCGGATCGAGCTTCCCAGTGGGGAATTAGGCATAGAAGATGGGGTTTTGTTAAAATGGAGAGCTGATTTTGGGTCAACTTTGGATAATTGTGTAATCTTGGGCGCGTCTTCGGTCGTTTACCCAGGACCCGCAAAGTCTTTGCACCCTCAGGAAGGGAATTCTGATGCCGTATGTGGCAACAATGGTGGTGATGACAATGGAAGTATACCTGACTCGTTTTACACAAACGGGGGTTTGAAACTTAGAGTTGTTTGGACAATTAGCTCGTTGATAGCTGCTTCCGCAAGGCATTACTTGCTGCAGCCCATCATTTCAGAGCATAAAACTTTAGATACTCTAGTTTTGACTGATGCAGATGGGCAGGGTGTTCTGTCTATGAATAGAGATCAGCTCGAGGAGCTGCGAGTGAAGCCTCTGTCAGCTTCTTCAGCATCAAAGAGGACTCTTGTACCCGCTCTCAATATGAGGCTATGGTATGCTCCCCACTTGGAATTGCCAGATGGGGTTGTTTTGAAGGGTGCAACCCTTGTGGCGATTAGGCCTAGTGAGCTGTCCTCCACGTCAAAGAAGGAAGTCTCTGACGTGTCTTGGGTTTCAACAGCATTTGGGGAGCCGTATGGTGCAGCAGCAAGGATGCTGGTTAAGAGGCGGACTTACTGTCTTGAGATGAACTCCTTCTGATGATATGAGCTTTAAGGTCAAATTTTAATTTGTTTTCTTCATGTTTGGTGCAAGCAGTCCTGTGTTTCCAACTATAACTTCAACTGAACATAAAAATGAAAGTGTGTTCTTCCTGCTCACAAAACAAAAAGCTAATAAATGTTGGGATAAGAGTTGAGGAGGATGATCATAATGGACTAGTGGCTTGCCTTCTGAAGGCTTCTAATAAACTCGTGTAAGTATGTATTTGCTGATATATGAATCTGCCAGAGCTCGGTTCTCGAAAGATGGCTGTGCAATTGAGTTCTCTATGGTTGCTTGATACAGTCCGTTTAGCTCTTCATTGTTCATCATATCACTTGAATTGAATGCCAATTGCATAACACTAACAGCCTAATATTTGTACATCTCCTTGAGATAATTGCTTTAATTCAGAAGATGGGGAATGATAAATCATAACCTATGCAATGCTCTTTAGATTGATAAGAAGACATGTCGCATGAATTGTTCTTTTGTTTCTAATGTTGTGCTGGCTTCCATTTTACTTGATTACTTTTACGGGGTTTCACTTCTCTAATTTATATGTTAAACTGAATATTTCAGTGAAAGCGCAATCATGTAAGGAACGGGGAAACGTGTAAGTTCATGAAAGAAAGAATGAGAGAAAGAGAGCAATTTTTCTTTGGGCGTACATGGAGTGGAGGCAGCTCGGCAAGCTGAATTTTGCTCTTCCTTGTCTCTGAAGCTGCATCTCACAGACGAATGATAGTTAAAGGGCTGCAAATCATTCGGCTGTTGTGCTTGAACTGTTAGCTAAATGCATCTGCTGGTTTTTTTAATTTGAGGCAATGCTTGTAAGAGTGCGCACATGCCTGTAAGAGCTGAGTTTGTAGTCATATCTCCTTTTTTTTTGGTTATCCCTCTGTGAATATTCTAGTAGGTTTCAGTTTGGTATGCTTTTGTGATATATTCTTCCAAAATTTAATGAGCAATGTACTTTGCATCTGTAAGTTTAAATGACTTCTGGATGAGTCAATCCTATTAATGCAATACTTGTCCCTGCACTTGATGTTCGTCATGTGTTTTGCCCGACTCGAGGGCTGGAGGCGGAGCTAGCTTGATCAAATTAAAAATGGATCAAATGTAAATATGGATAATCTAATAGTTCAAAATGCATACATGTATTTCGCTGTCTAAGCATAGATTTATCTCGGACCAAATTATTTATTAATGTTATTAGCAAGCTTTAGTTTCTGTTTTCTATTCGTAACGCTAAAACACGTCTAGTTAGTGTCTAAAAAGAATTTGAGTGCACCAAACATATGTATAAATATTGAATTAACCTTAGATAAAATGACCAGAGTTTTTAAATGTTTGATATAGAAAAAATATAAAAATTATACTTAAAAACTTTTAGTAAAATATAGAAACAGAACTTAAAAAAAATCAAATTGCAGCACAGGCAGCAGTACCAACGACAGACACAGAATTACAGGCGTGATGGCTACATATAATTTAGGAAGCACAGTAGCACATGTGGGATGTGGCTGGTTGGTAAGTGCTACTTAATGAGGGTGGATAATTTTTATGATTTAATGGTCACATGATGTCTTGTTGGTGTTGTTGATTGCGGGTTACATCGCGTGTAAAGCGATTGTTTGGTGGCCTTTTTTATTTTAGTTAGGTTGAGGAGATTTAACAATTTTCTACAATTAAATGCACTGTATATCCAACACTAAACGAATTGACAGAAATAAAAATGTATGAGTTATTTTCTTTTAAAGATACTGTACACTTTATTATAGATAACCGATCCTAGACTTTTAAGACATCAGACGCACCATTATATTAGATTTATTCTACGAATATCTTTTTCTTTTGGCCAAGTTATTCTATGAGTTTAAATTAATATGTCTAATTTTAGTCTATCCCAAATGGAATCACACGTTAAGCAGCAAACAAATGGCTACAGAAATGCGTAGGTAGCCATAATTGTGTTATTTGTTGCATATTTGACATCAACGTCACTCACCATTTAATTGCTCGAGAAAAAGAGAACAACATCATGTCTCTAAACTCCCCACCCTCTTTAAAATACTGTTAATTGTCATCAATGTGCTGTTCAATCCCCTGACATTTTCAATGATTATTTTGGCCTGCAATTAACAATTATAATTCTTTTTAAGTGTCAAGGACCCATGTGTAACCCCAAGTTTTTCCTTCATCAACTTCTACGACGAGGGATATTAGTCATTCATTATGTCAAAGAAGATGCCACTTTATTAAATTTTATGTGTCAAGGACGAAGCTTATAGAAGGTTTCTGTCAAATGGGCCGGGAAAAAGCGCTTCGAAGGCAAGTTAAGTTTCGTGTGTCAGAGATGAATGGGTCGCTTTCAAATCAGATTAGGCTGTGATTTTGAACATTCTTAAACTTGGTGGTTCACTGATCTTAACCAATGGAAAAGCATATGACGGATAAGAAACTTGAAGGGGTGAGCTTAATTTGAGGTCTACACTGGTCTAGAGGTTGAGTTCGCCGTTGAAAGTTGAAAAAAGTCATTGTCTACATAGACAAGTTTCCATTCCCATGACATACTGGACAGAATGGAATAAACAGAGATGGGTGGGTCATGGTATAGATATTTACTACTTTGCCATGATTTTCGCTAATACTCTCATCTGAATTTTCTGCAAGCTCGTTAAGCTGCTTCTGGTTGCTTCCAGAAGCTGCTATTCTCTATCAAAGTTAACTAAGAGACAGCAGGAACGGATGTGATTATGCTTGATAGTTCTTTGTCCTAAATCATTTTTTAAATGTGTTCAAACCCAAAACTCAAAATTTCAAGCCAAAGCTCTTTTTTTAGATGTGTTCAAACCCAAAACTCCCTTAGACCGACTTTAATTTTAGGTAAATATTAAATTTATTTTGATTATACTAGATAGTTCTTTGTCCTAAATCATAGGTATTTAATTTTTTCCATTCGTTTTATTTCCTTTTAACGCTGTCATATGCCTAATATGTTAGAAATTATTGAAAAATAACTTAAAATCACAATATGATAGTAGAGCGAACGGCCAGAAGATGAAGTGTAAGAGGAAAAAAGAAAAAAAGAAATTTTTAGTTTTTTCTTTTATTAGTCAACGGAATAAAAATCTCTCTTTTATGTATTAAATCCAAACATGTTCTGAATTGTTCTTTAGAGGCTTATAAATGAGACTTTTTGTTAAGCAGAAACTGCAGGCGTTCCAGTTGGGAATGACAGGGCAAGGCTACTTCCTGGAACCGACCTTTATTTTTCTATACTCAAACAATAATTCATATTGTTAATTATTTTATTAGCTTAATTAGCTGTTTCTGGCTTTCTGCTTCAAACTTTATCTGTTTGTCACGTGAGGTATCTTAGCTTTGTACACTTCTAATCCCACGTGAAATGAGGTCTGAACTCTGCTACTCAAAAGAACTCAAGCTTTTGCACTCTGCAAGAAACAGGTCTTCTTCCCCAATACTCCCTTTTGACCTGTGGCTCTAATTTCCAATGATTCCTTTGTATTTTTATTCCACATACATTGGTGATATAATTATACGCATATGTTATATATTTAAAGTGGCAATGCCCAGATTATAATTGAAGATGTCACTTTCTATTTTATTCCACCCAATTTTTAAATTGTGGAGCAAGAGTAGATGCATCCAAATGGAGGAATATGCAGGAAACAGAAAATGGTGAAGAAGCCCCCACATTCTTTTTTATATGCCGGCAGAGGCTGTGACACAAAGGAGGTGAGCCAGTGGGAAAAATAATATAATCAATACACCAAGAAGCAGGGTAGTGAAAGAAAAGATTATGTTATGTTTGGGTCATTGGATTATCTAATAATTGTATTTGGCATGATGAATAATGATCACAGCACCAGCATTTTGGGGCATTTCAGGTGCCACTTGCTGCTTTAATACTACTTTCTCTTCGATTTTAATAGTTCGGTTTTTGGAAGGAATAAAAAAACTGCAAAGGCTTCTCATTTGACCTTCATGAAATTACTATGATTTATCATTTCATGTACAAGCTGCAAGATCATGTTTTTGATAACACCTTCATTTACTTGCACAGAAATTTCGCCACATATCACTTGGTTTTTCCCCTTTCGTTCACTTTTCTAAGCTAAAGCTGGTCTGATGTGCTCTTTTTCAAGTTGAAGTTGCTTTCATTATACTTTAACAGACTAACATATACACTTAAAGCTCTTTGAATCCAACTAATGTATGCTGCCACCATGCTTTTTTTTCCTTTTAATTGTTTGCCTTCTTTTAGGGCAGGCTCATTTGTACTCTTTTATGTGTCTTGTCTTCCTTTCCCCACCAGAAGGGTGGGTGACAAAGTGAAAAAGTTTAAGTAGGAAAGCCTCTAACTTGGGGGAAGCACATGCGTAAAACAGACCCACAAAAATGATTAGAGATGAAGGTTTAGTTTGGGAGAGGATGAAAGTACAAAAATAAATGAAATGAACGAAAATGCACAATGTACAGCAAGTGTAGCAGTTCCATATCAAAACATCAGAATGTGTTACTAAACAGAAAAGAATCACAACTTGCAACATGTGTGCATGTGATTATTAATTAGTTGCTGCATTAGTTTTACTATTTGGGTTCTGACACTACTTGACAAGCCCTGGTTCGCTAGAGTTTCCCATTTAGGCCCGCAGGACATGGGTGGGCTTGCTAATCTACATTGGGAACCATAAAAGGAAAATTAATAAGAAGGACAAAATATCAGGAAAGTTAATACCTGTTCACTTTATTCAGTGTGCACGCCTTGAAGAAAATTTCAGATAATTTACTTGAAGTCGTACAAAGTTGTAAATAGTTGTGTACGATTGTACGTTTAAAGATCATTGGGAAGAGAAATGATATTTATTTTATGATTATCAGAGTGGATTTGGGTTATACTGTAGAAACCTAAAAAAGTTTAGCTTCCATTAGCGGTCTGATTTCACGTGTCTTTTCTAAGCCAAGTGGTATAGACAACTTCAAAAAATTAATTGCAAAAACCCAAAGAATAAGTGAATAACTTCAATCAGGTTTCTTTAACATTTCTTCAAAATACACAATGATCTCTGCACGCTTAGATCAATATATACTTAAATACTGAATGAAAAGTTAATGACTTCAAAATGATATAATAAAAGTACCAACACTTGATCACAACGTACCATCCCATGTGTCCAAGGCCAAGCTCACAGACACAGCTTCCTGCTACTAGCACCCTATCTCTTGATGTCCTACATCAAAGAATCTCACAAAAGTGAATCTCTGAAGGGAAATCTGTACGCACAAGACTTGCAAATCAAACACATGAGCATGTGTATGTTTTTCTATACAGGTGAAAGGTAGGCATATAATTCTTCGGACAAGCGCAAGCCAAATTGTATAGATGTTCCTGATGCCAAAAAGCAAGAAAGCATTCATATATCCAGTATATGTTTCCTGCTAGATTAGTCATGAACCCGTTTACTTGTAAGAAAGTAATTTCATTTTTAACTTGCAGGGAACTAATCATTTAAGATTTGAAAAAATGCCTACATGTGAAGATATAAATCCATTTCAGGTTATTTGTGATTCTTGCTTAGAGGATGGATGTCTTTAATTGGAGTTACAAAAAGACATTACACACTTTCCAAAAAGTGTATGTGACGGTGCCAGCAAGACAGTATATTCTTTTATTTCACGCAGTTAATGTCACATAATCATAATAATAATAATAATAGCAATGACAACAAGAATAGTAGAAAGTTTTAGACAATCTTTGAATCAGGTTGATCTTTACGTTCAGAAAGGAAGGACAATCAACAGATTGAGTTGCAAGGAAATTTGAATCTATGGCATCTGTATCTCAGAGGGAAAATCACCAGGAATTTTAAGGTGAATCTATGACTATAACTTACCTTCATATATGCCAAATAATGTGGATTGTTTTATTCAGATAACTCACATTTGCTTGGCTATTTGAGTCTGGGGTATATACTAAAATATCTTGGTTATCTGCTTTGAAGGAATCTTAAAGTGCTTCTTGGCTGCTCTATATCCATCAGTATTAGGTGCATTTCTACACAGCCTTACTTTTTAAACAGGTGTCAGAACTCCTAAAATAGTTTTTCACCCACAATTCAGCAAAAAGATGAATTTACATTAGAATTCATAAAGCTGGAATCCCGCTTTCTGGGTTTAAAAGCAAGGTTTCCCATTTGCCAACACTCAGGAAGTAGAAACACAAGGGAAGCACCAGAGTCCAAAACCACTGTGCAAAATATAGATTCAAAATTCCAAAGGTCAAAAGTGTGAAGACTATATATCTGCTAGTCCCTCTTTCAGTTCACATGCATTACCATCCCACAGGGGCCCTGCCCTCTGCAATCATCCTCCGACTAGTCTGTTGAATATAATTACTGCAAAGTTGAATAACAATGCCTGAATATGAGTGCGTGACCTTAGAAATCCACTCAAAATAAACACAAATTTCCTCAAATGTACAGTCACAGTCACAATCACAATCACGAACTTGATGTGATTGCGGGACCTAATACAACTATACATGGCTACAATTTAAACCCTTCTCATGAAGTTAACCAAGCATAGAAAAAACGGGTCAGTTGATTATGTTGATCTCAAGAATGGAAAAGATATATAGAAGTAACTGAGAAATGTAAAAATTAGACTTCAGGACAAAGGTAGAACTTCGTAATATCCAAAGACATCTTCATTTTGAAGGTATCCTAGGATAAGAAAGCCCTAGTACGATTGATATAATTATATGGAGTTATTAAGCAATATAATTTGTTGTTTCTGGTTCAACAAAAGTCACAGTAGTAAATGAAGCCTATTTTCCCTATATATCTCTGGTGTAATTTGTGTCTCTGTACACGTCTGATATGCTCTCTTTATTTATCAATTGAATCCTAAATAGTAATTTCTAATGTATATGATCACATGAAGATATTTTAGATGATTGCCCTTTGAGGAAAAATTGTCAATTTGGCAAAACTACTGATAGAAATCTGCCTCAGTGGCGGCCAAAATTAGAAATTCAGTATAATTAAGGTATTCTGATAAAAAAAAATATTGGTTTCAATTCAAAATGTTACCATTATGGATTTTGTGTGTGTGTGTGTGTGTGTGTGTGTGTGTGTGTGTGTGTAAGGACAATAAGAATCATCCAAGAAGATTACTATGTACTTCATTATTGAGCAAGAACAAGACAAACGAAAAAAAATAATAAACAATGGAGACACTATATTCGAAATTAAAATACGAGGGAAAAGGAAAGAAGGTTTATACTTATATATATATTGATAAGGAAGAGAAGGAGACACAACTTCTATATGCCTTGGATGTTGATGAAAAAAAAAAAAAAACAGAAATATGAGGTATTACCTGGCAACTGCTCTCTGAATCCTATTGTTATTTTTCAACGGTATATCTTAAAAGGGTTCACAGCTGAGTGATAGAGCATTTTTTTTTTTGGCCAATGAGTGGTAGAGCATTTGACTACAGATCAAGAGGTCACCGGTTCTAACGCGGTTGGGCCCTAATAACCTTATTTTGTTTTTATCTCATTATCGTTTAATGATCATGATTCATGAACATGCTTAGCTCAAATTTTGAGATCAAGTTACCCAACTATTTGCACTAAAAGTTTTGCCCAACTATTTGGGGTGAGTGTAGCTTAGATTAAGTTGAATATAACAATTTCATTAATATCTATACTGACTCATTACCTTTCTATAGGGGATTATAAATCCGATTACATCTGATTCTAACTAAATTGAATCAAACAACCAGTCAATAAGATTAAAATTTAATAGAAGCGATTAAACTAGTTTAGTTACTGAATATCTATGTTAGACATCCAAATCAACCAAACCAGTTTAGAGTTATATATTTTATATATTAACTATAAATTAATAATTAATAATATATCTAAATGTCTAATTAACGTCAAACCTTATATCCTAAAAAACTTAACTTGTTTGTGGTTAGATTAAATTTGAAGTTGCCTTGAAATGCTCCAAATGTAAGTTTTGTTGTTAGAAATGTTTGTTTCATTCAAGGTAGAGATTGAAAAAAATATCTAATTTTATCATTAAAAATTTTCTTACAGCAATTTCTCCTTCTTCTTTTTTTTCAAAAAAAAAAAAAAAACCATATAATCCAGTCGAAATTGATCAGAATTGGATTGAACTGAATTGGTTATAATTATATTCACTTCTTAATTAGGTGAATGTTCAGTCATCCAATTAGATTGTTTGGCTGGTCGAAATGACCAAACCAAACCAATCCAGTCCATTATTCAACCCTCCTTCTTAAAGAGAGAATATAAGAAAAGCATCTATGAGATTTTAAAGTTTGTCCATCCAAATTTTTGAAATTATTTTCGTCTTGAAAGTTGATCTCTACTTATCACCATTTGCTAAATTTAAGCCTAGACTTATTGTATCAGTCCAAAGAAAAAGTCAAGACTTATTGTAAATAATTGAAAATATATTTCCATTCAAAAAGTTAATCTTTATTATTATTATTATTTTTTAACTTCACTATTATAACTTAATTGCCAAGTTGCAAATGTCTATGGTCGCCTGGGAATATATAGCCCAGTTGGCAAAATATAGAGTGAAGATAGTAATATTGTCAATGGTTTATTAATTCCTTCAATGTACCTCTAAAAAGTTTTCATGCCTACTGCTCCATATGTTGTGAATGTTTCAATTTGTTATTTAGTTAAGGAATTTTAAATATATATTTAATGACTTTATTATCAGATTTGAAAAAAATAACTAGATTTTTTTTTTTACAACAATACATTATTGAACTTTAAAAGAAAAAACTCTATCAACGTGTTGTTTTTTTATTAAAAAAAAAATAGTAGTGAGTACTTTGAAAATTTTACTTAAATTTAGTCCTATAAAATACATTATCAAATAAGGCAATGCCCACACTAATGGAAATGTGTCATCTGTGAGGGAAAAAGGGGGACAATATTATAGTTAATAATGAATATCCTTCAAATTAAATACCTACAAACTCTGAAAAACAAGTTCTAAGTAGGTTTGAAACTCATTTAGACCATTTAGATAGTTGTATGATTATTTCTTTTATTTAAATAAACCTCTATACTTTAACTGCATTGTAAATTTTGATATTTGTGATTTTTTTTATTCAATGATGTTATGTAAGATTTTTTCCCTTTTTCTAGTCAGATCGTGTATATTAGAGGTGTTATTTCAGTATTGAATAATCAGTACTCTGTCCTTTATATATGATCATGCAGTATTTACTATAGTCAAAGATATCATATTTTTCTCCTATTATAATTTAATAAAATCTTAATTTTAAGTAATAGTTATTTACGTGCTGAAATTTTAGCAGTAACAATAACAGTGAATCGTTTAGTATTATGATTCATCTTAAAAATTTCCAACTGCTATCAATTTAGTATCTTAATAATTAGTTATGAGATGTTCCCTCTAATCAAACACTACTACACGAATCTGGATTCCATGGCGTACACCATACGCCAATCCTTCATACAAAATTTCTTTTAAAATTTTTTTGGTTGCAAATTTTTTTTCCTTCCTACAACCGCTGCACAGCAAAAAGCTGTACAGCGGTGGATCCCAATTCCTACAACACTGAAGCATTCCAGCTAAACCTACAGAAGCTGGCTGAAACTTGGGTTTCTGAATATTCATAAATTCCTTGTCTGTAACAGCATTTCTCTCTCATAATAATGGTCTACCCAGAGGTTGAGAATCCATGTCTTTTGATGTTTGAGGAGTCAAGTCAAGTATGCCTACGTGCATGGGCCTTTCAGTTTATGAAAAAGGCCCCCATATGTGATTCTCCTACCTAATTATACGACTCATATCTTCTCTTGCAGAAGCTGACAGAGCTCCCATCACTGCCATGTGGTGCTGCTTGGGAGTGAGAAAAACAAATTGGGATTGTAAAGATGTTCTTTTTAACTTTCATTGTAATTTGTAAAGCTATTTCAGGCTCTCAATTTTGCACACACTAGCCAACTATACCCCCACTGAACCCCCGAGACAAGGTTTTCGCCGCACAGAAGCTTACACCTGGCATGGACACAGCACAGATGCTAGAGAGTTAACCAACAGTAGTACCAAACCAGGAGACAACCAGCGGATACCAAATCACGCCAATCCATGCAGGAATCATCAAAAGACATCACATAACATAGATAGCCCCAACTAAAAAATATGACCAATGGCAATAATTAGTTCTTTATGATTACCTAAAAAGTAAACGGCTCATGGTATTGCACATAACACGTATAAACAAAAACAGGTTTTTTTTTTTTAATCATTTCTAAAAGAAAAACATCCAAATTTTATGTCTTCAGGTTCCAAAAGAGGATAATGCACCAAAGACCAAACAAGCCCAGAAAAAGGAAAAGAAAAATATGTGCAAGGTTGATAAATGTAATATAACTCAATATAAAAGGGAAAGGATAAAATATAAAGATTAAGTTTTTATTTTGTTCGTTTGAAAATTACCAGGAAGATGGAGCAAGAGAATTGTGGTATTGCAGGTAGTCATCAGTTCTTGCCTTTGCCCTTGTGGTCAGAATGGCGGGTTCCGTCGCCATAGCATAGCTGCAAGCGGCCATCAAATCCAGGTGAGAACTGATGGTGGTTGTGATTCACCATGGTTGGTGCAGCAGCAGCAGCTCCTATCAAGAAAGGTAGATTGGATCCGTCTAAAGGTGAAGAAAACCTCTGGAGAGGATGAGACAAAAGAGACGGTGAATTGGACTGAAGGGTCCCCCTGTTGAAACCAGCAAGGCCTGAAGAAGAGATGGTGAAGTTGAGATTGTAGTCGCTGCTTCCGCTGGGCATGAGTTGATCAGGGATGAATGAGAAATGCTGCAGCTGATCAGAGTGATTTTCACCCCCTACATTGAATGGTGAAACAGACAGTGCCTGGAGGGGAAGGGAAGAATTTCCCAATTGGATTTGTCCAGAGAACCCTGAAGATTGATTCTGGGTTCTAATAGAGGAATTTCCCAGAAGGCCTGAGCTGAAGTAGTCCATGGGTGTCGCACACCATTGCTGTCTTCCTGACTTGTTGAACAAATTAGGCTCATGATCACCAGTGGGACTTGTAGTAGCAGGAACAGCACTACTAATACCACCGGTGAGAAGCTCAGTGAAAGAAGCAGTTTGAGAGATGGGGTTATTCACATTGTGGTTATGGGCATTATTCTCTTTCTCCTTCTCCTTTGCTGCTCTCTCCCTCGCCCTCTCGCGGGCCTTCACACGAATCTCAGACCTGGAGAGAGACAAGCCGCCGGAGCCTTTGCTTGTCTCTGAAGTGCTGCTACAAGCAGACTTAGACAAAGAAAGGTTCTGACTTTGCGTCTGATGACAATCACCCTCACCTTCTACCTCTGCATCAGCTGTATCAAACCCATGCTCAGTTCCCACACTCCCCCTTTTCTCGTCGCTTGGCTGCTTGGGGGTATCAGGGAATGGGTTGTTCAGTGATGGAAGCTCAGAAATAGCATCAGCAGCTGCTTTGATTAGCCACTCCACAGCTTTACTGGGTTGGTCAAGTCCAAGCCGATCTTGAAGATCATAAAACTGGATTGCTGTGGTTACAGAGAGCCTAACCCTTCGGTCTCTTAAACCCTTTGAAGTCATGACCTTGCTGTGCCGATCTTTCCCTCCGGACGCTCGAGAAACCCTAATGATTCTTGAAGAATGCCAACTATGGAACCGATTTGTGGTGGCATCGCTAACTCCACCTCTTCTTTTCAGCTCTCCATTTTCTTCGCCGTCTGGGTATTGCTCGCTTCCTTTAGAACCTATCTTGTTGCAGTCGTTTCCGCCATTTCCGAGTCTTGGGAATTTACATGCCTGTGCTTGAATCGCATCCTCCTCCATACCACAATCATGCCTTTTCCACACAGATGCTCTAGCTTGAACCTTATTTCCCTTCTGTTCCCTACACTTCTATAGAGGTAGAGAGAGAAACAATCAAAGAAATTTTACGGAGAGAGAGAGAGAGAGAGTGAAGAGGAGTGATGAGAGTGCAGGGTGGGGTTGCTATGTCCTTTGCATTGATGACGATGATTCAGAGAGTACTCTGTAGAGTGATAAAAGGCCTTTTTTTAGCGCTCCGATATATCACGGTCGAAGTCAGGAGGCCTTCGTTCAAGCTTTTTGCAGTTTGCAGAAATGCTTTCAAAGGCAAAGACTGAGTAGGTCTCAGAGCCTCGACCTCAGCTCCTGCTAAACCCAGAAGCAACCCAGCCACAACCCCCCATAAAAATATATATATATATCATCAGATAAAGAAGAAGGAAAAAAACAAGCATCGGATGCTTAATACGTACACATTCTCAGACTCACTTATTGCCTAGTAGATAAGATCAAAGTATGCTTAGCTCACTAAAATCTAAACTACGTTTATTAAAGACTTGAGCTTGGAGCCCTTCGATCTACGGCATTCTGCTTTGTTTTTAAGCTAAAGCAGCAAATTTTGCGAATAATATACTGATCTGAGACAACCCTTTTTAACTTCTGCAGTACAGTATTTATAGCTTTCCCTGACCTTCGAATACATCATATGAGAACCTAGCTCAAACTTCGTGACTTAGTTTACAAATTATGATTCACTTTATAAATCACTACTTGCTAAACTGCTTAAATAAAATGATAAATAATGTTAAACTTCATTACTTTCAAACAATGTTGGGTTGGAGTCTGTCTGTGACAGGTGTTAAGCTCTAAAGCAAAACCCAGTCGGATTACACAATTGTAGGGACAACCCAAAGCTCACAGATCTGTGCACCCGGAGTTTTATTATAAAAACAAAACAAAAATATCAAAACCTCGAAATTTTAGCTTACTGAAAGACATTACATTTTCAGAAAAGCTCCCATTTTGTCTCAGAAACAGACCAAAAAAAATCCATCAACTTAAAATTTATATGGACTTGAACGAAAATCAGTGGGAGAAACTCGTAAGGGCCATGAGAAGAGATGAAAGAAGCTATAATGGTAGGGAGACAAGAACAACCTTCTTAGCTGCCTGATTTTCAGGAATTAAGCTTCTTCTTGCGCTCTTGAATTTTCCAAATGGTCTCCCTTGCTTCTCAAGTGTGTACCTTTAAATGCACCAGAGAAAAGTTTAGCTTTTTATTTTGTATTTTATCATCTAACTTCACCCTTTAGTCCGATACAAGAGACCTCAACCTCAAATATATAACCTATGCGTACACAATTATGTTGATGAAGTGAATTTGGAGTATGATTAACACTTACAGTTGCTTTGTTCTCTCTGCGCATGTAAATATGCAATTGTGAAATGAAGAGAGAGGAAGAAAACCGGGAGAGGTACTAGAATGTTCTAGGGTTGGTTGCTTGGTGGGTGAGAAACGGAAAGAAAGTGAGGGGAAAACACAGGTATATGGGAATTGCGTGATTTTGAGTGAGAAAGCAGGATGCTTTAAACGTGCCCTAAGTTGAGGAGGAAAGAAGGAAGGAGGAGGAGGAGGAGGAGGAAGAAGAGAAGATGGGGTTGTGCTCACTTCTTCCCCATTCGGACAATGACCGGGCTTATCGGGAAAGGCCAGACACTACGCCGTTCCAAACTTTATGTAGATCCACTCTTTAGCGTTTGGCCTCGCTTTTTCTTATATTTACACACATGCCTAAACAAATCAACTCAGTGTCAAATCCATTTGAATTTATATTATTTTGGAGTTTTTCAAGGATTTCCATTATCTGTATTCAAGTATTTCTCATCCCAGTTGTCACCTGTATTTTTAGGTGACGATGATATTCTTATTTATAATTCTTGTTATTTCTAAATCCTTTAATTTGGCCTTATTCCGAAGACCATTTAGCTTCCTTCAAGGTGGCTCTTATGGCTGGATACTTTAAAATCAAATAATTACTAAAACACCACACTAAAAGTTCTTTTGACTAATTACTCAATATTTTAAAACAAATTTACGAATGATTAATTAATCTATATATGTATTCACTTTTTATTAAAAGAAAACCAAGTAGCACAACAAATACGTACCAATAAAATGACCAAAAAAGAGTTCAACGAGATGGTGGTAAAAATTATTCTCATTTAGAGTTCTATATATATAATTTCCCGTTGCTTCAAGTTACACTTCCAAATATTCAATCAACAAAACTCTACAAAGAATTATCTATCATTTACTTTCATTTTTTAAAAATAGTTGTTTCTTAAAGACTTCATTATATAATCTGTTGGCCGAAAATCTCCATTTCATAGTAATTGAACAGCATATACATATATACATACATTAAAACCGTAAGAATACTAATTATGTCATATTAAAAATAAAATGATTATCTCATGTGATGCAGAAAGTTGAATTTAATGATAGAAAGTAAATTTAACAATAGATTTTTGTAATATTTATATCAGAGGTAATTATATTTTTAAACTAAGTAAAGAAAAAAAGTAAGAAAAAAGTGAGTATAATTTATTCTATATTTATTATATTGACTTGTCTCAAGATACACTCCAAGCATTTAGCATTAGGCATTGCATAAGATAGGCTACCTCTATTATGAATTGGTGAGTGTAGCCTTTGATGAAATACAAAAACTTTTTTGCTATATAGAAACCCATTGACTTAACCCTTCTCTTTACAAACAAAGGTTCTCTTTGCCACTTTCCATATAAGAAAGTTTTAAAAGTATATGCATTCTTTCCCTCAAAAGCCAAAACTTACTATTTATTAGTACTTGACATTTGATTTCTACTGTTAAATGGATGGTGGTGTGGGAAAAAAAAGAAAGATTGGTAGCTAATAAAAACATCAATTTCGATGTTCCTTTCAATTAAATAGTATCATATAAGCATGCATAAGATAATTAATTAGCCAGCCAATATATGTCCTTTAGCACATATGTCATACGCACCCCAAACAAATTAGACTTGGCAGCGACTAGAGTTTTAAACTTTTATTATATATATGTGAACAAATATAGTGAAAAAATAATGAAGAAGGAGATGGACCAACCAGTGGTATAGCTGTAAGTTTGTAGAGAAGGAAAGCTGCGTAAACCATTTTTGTTAATTTAAAAGAATAACAAAAAGGGAAAAAAGAGAAAGGACAAAAATCAAAATAATGAATGAATCAGCAAAAGTTGTATCCACCAACGTACAAATTTATTCATAGAAATGAGTATGGATGGAGCCCTAAATGGAGCATTAGATATGGCAATATACTTTAGCTCCAAGGAATTAATTCTCTCATAAATGATGACACCAAAATAAAGAAGCCTATCATAAATGAAAATAACAACTTTTACAGGCAATACATTATATATACACAAGGTGCTTCAGTGTTTGATGACGGAAAGTTCTATATGGTGAACCTCTTGTTTCTGTTAGTTGATGCTTGTTAGGTGTGTGTTTGTAGCTTTTATTCAATATGAATATGTAAGGTACTATATTTTTGTGGTACGAACCAATACGACCACTTGAGTAAATGACCTTAAATTTTGCAATTGTTGTCCTTCATATCGACAAAAAGCTGCCGTATAAATTGATTATATATACGCAAATTATGCATATCTGGTATTCAATTAAACCACTATTATACATACGTACGTACGATTAATTTTATTTTAGTTTTGAATACAGAAGCAAGCAAAATGAATTATTAATTACACTAGAAAAAAGAAAAGAATAATATGGGAAATTTGTCAGCAATCCCCTTTTCCCCCGCCCATCAATTGAAAAAAGAATAATATAGTCCAAGCGACAAATATATACGATTAAATTACTATATCATGTAGCTTTTTTATATTTGATAGTTGAAGACACTTCTAGTCTGATTGTATCTACCACTTTATATTATAATTATCTAATAATTTAATTTTTCTCTCCTCGCTCTATTATTTATATTTAAAATATCAGGTAAATTTATTTATGGTATCATGAATTTGGATTTATCATAAAATCTTATTATGACATTATATATAAATTATTAATTATAAAAGCAAAATTTTATCTATTTCATTATATTTGTTATTATTATATCATAGAATGGATTTAATTTTTATATATAACTAAAAAATTATGACTAGTAATAAATTTAATAAAATTGACGAACCTTTATTTAATACGTAGTATTAAAGATCATGATAGACCTGGATTTATAGTATTATCACTCGTCAAACATGGAAAAGGAAAAACTCAGGAAAGGCAAAATAACAAAATAATAATGAATTAATCATATATAATTAGTGTATGGATATATAGTAGGCTTGTAATTATAATTAGAGAAAGAGCTAAATGTAACGCTCAAAGCAGTGCAGTGTAGTGTGAAAAAGGGTCTCCATCCTGAGACCCCACCCCACCCTACCCCACCCCAAATGTCGAGTTTAGAACCAAGTTATATATAGCTCATCCAAGTCCAACTAATCATAAACTTTAATTTGAAAAGTTTTCTTGTTTGGTTCGGAAGATTTTGAATTTAATGATATTTTAATTCACAAAGCAAAGATTTGAGAGCATTAACCATTTAACTAGTGCGAGTAAGATCTATCTATCCGTACGTGGACTAATGATGTGTCTCTTTGCCTCCCATTCTTGATAACCATTATTATATAAATATGTGATCATGTATGTTTTTTTTAAAAAACAATGGGAAATGTAAAGGTAAAGGTACATGCAGAAAGAGCAGAAGCAGAAGCAGGAGCAGGAAATGATGGGCCATGGATGCAGCAAAAACCCAGTATGACTCCTTTGTTGGCAATCAAAATGGCAATACCACTCCCAATGGGTAATTAGGCTAATAGAGTTTAATTAATTAATTAGTTAATTAATTCGTAGCATCTTTGTTGATTATATTATGATATTTGAGGTCATTGGGTAACATGGCTTTACCCTAAAGTTTTACTCTTTTTATAACTTTCCTGCATCTCCACGTACGAGTTTGTTTGCTAATCAACATTTTGGTCAAATGAAGAACATGAAATACAAGTAATACGCCAAAACCTTATCTATAAATAAATATAACTAATATTAAATGCCATCTCTATTGCTTCGCTTCACTTCCCATCACATTACTTCGGATCCAATATCAACCAAGCTTGTAAATCCATGAGAATGGACCCAAATAAATAAAAGGTCACGGAAAGTAAAGTTTAGCACATGAATTACACTACGATTAGGACTAATCAGATTTACTTAGCACAAATGGAATATAAAATTAGCGAGACTTTACAAGAATGCAAGATTGCAGTCAAAGTAAAAAATAAAATACAACAAATAAGCCAAAACCATATCTGTCTATCTATATAGCCTATTTATAAAACTTGCGCACGCACGAGGGAGACCCTCGGAAAAAAATTAAAAGAATTAAAAGAAGTGCTTATAAATAATTCCTTGAAAAACCTAAAACCTTTGTTTTTATTTGGACGAAGGGCTGCGAGCTTAAATTGTTTTTTCATGCTATTATAGTTATTGTTTAATAATATGATTAATTAGTGGATTATTTATTCATTATTCCGTACCTTGGTCGGAAGAAGTCGATAAAATTAATTTCATAATTAAGAGATAAATATATAGAGACGTTTTGGATTCTAAAGGTATATTTAAATTGACGAAAATGGAATGAAAGGAAAGAGACATTTTAGTTTTAGTTTTTTTTTTTAAATTTAAATTTAACATTTTTTGTATGCTTTTTTTTCTTCTTTTTTTTTTTTTTCCTTTTTCATTTTCAGTCCACTCAGTTCAAACATATTCTCAATTTAAATTTTCATAATAATTTAATTTGATATAATTTTTTGTTCACTTATAATTTTGAGTGTACTAGTACATCTAGTTATAATGTAAGGATATAATTGTAATAATATCAACTCAAAAATTAGTAATATTATAATTATGTCTCTACATTATAAGTTAGTACATTGATACACTTAAAATTGTGAGTGCACCAATGATTTTACCATTAATTTATCATCATTTAAATTCTAAGTGAAAAATAAAGAGAGAAAAATATCTTTTTAATTTCTGACTTATTGTAAAATTAACATTTTATCCCTTAGTTATTAAAATATATTATATTTGGCCTTTTAATTTTTAGAAAAATATCAAATCTAGCTACCTCCTCAACATTGGATTTAATATGATTTGAGTAGAGAAACTAAATATAATATATTTTGTTTAGAAGTAGGAGATCAAACATGATATTTTTTAATAAGTTAAGGGTTATATTGAACATTATAATGAACGAGAGAGCAAATTAATAATTTTGTGATAAAAAAAAAAAGTACTATACTCAAAATGAAGCTGCTCATGTGTGCGTATAATGAGAATAGTTACGTGACACACAGATGTACAGAGACACTATAATTATCATGGGTGAATGCAAATGATAAGCAGAGTATGGGAAGAAATGGATTTGGAGGAGAGTGATACAAAGCACACATAGAAATCATATTAGTTAAAGGCTTTGAGTTTGCTGAGTGAGCCTTTGAAAATCATACCCAAAAAGGATAATGAGATGGCACCTTTAGGCTTCATCGTTCAAAACTTGTGACCTATTTTGGTGCATTGTAACCATGCGCATAGGGTCCCAATCTTCAATTGACAAATCAAACATTAACCATACTAGGTATAAATCAGCCATACCATACTTGATTGGCAAATCCCAAAAAGCCTACATTAATTTCTCCAATAAAATGATTGAAATGTAAGAAGAACATTGAAATAATGGGGTAAATTTTGTGGAGTCCTATTGCACATGATTCTAATTAGTTAAATCATAAGAGTTCATCAAATACTGTTGTAAACTATTAATTAATCTAATTGAAAAGAAACATTTGAGTGTCTGAATTGATTTTTTTTTTTTGGGTAAGGATCAAATTAGAAGATGATATACTTAATGTTTTAAGGATTAAATTGAATGATTTTATTTTTGAAGAATTAAATTTAAAATGATAATAAATATTATAAAACAACAATTAATGTGCCCAATGGAATATTCACAAGTTCATAGTGTGAAATAAAAAAATAGGGAGAGGGGTTGATTAAAGCGCAATAATGGATAGAACCAAGAAGGGCGTGTTGCCGTGGTCTCGCAATTCCATGCTGAATCACTTGCCGGGTAAAAAGAGGCCACTATCACTTTAATGCAATCTTATAAACGCACACTCCATAGTCCATACTATCTTACATTCAAATAATACGTCATGAATTTTTCAATACTCAAATACACATACATGCATTTTTAAAAAAAGTATAGAAAAGTAAAAATATATGTTTTATTTAAATAATGAAAAACAAAAATAAGGTGGGAATTGAGAAATTCAAAGCGCGGGAGGGGCCAAGATGGGAGACAGAAATGGGAGTGAGACGCTCGAGAGAGAGAGAGGAGGAAGCAGGGGCACGTGTCATTGTTTGAGACCCACTCACACCTCACACGCTGCTTTTCTTCTCTCAATGCCTTTGTTGCTGCCTTTGCTGCCCGCTTTTCCCCTCTCCTTTCCCTCGCTTCTCTCGATGACCAGCGACTCATTTCACTGTTTCACTATTCATTACCCACACTTGCACGTGTCACGGTCTTCGTGAACCATCGTATCTCTCACCTTCTTCCAAAAATTTAACCCCCACACCTTCATCCATTTTCAATTTAATTAAAAAAGAATTATTTATTTAATTAATAACAAAGTAAAGGTGCACTCACATCGAATATCTAGAGTTAGAACCGTACAGTTACAATGATTCCCATAACTTGAAGAGATAGAGGCATGTGAATGGGTTTCAGATTCAGTGTGTGGCGGCAGTGCACACCATAGTACTAAAGCTGATACACAGATGCATCAAATTCGGACACGTTTGAATTCACTATGTCACTGTGGGTACACAGTACTATTGGGGTTTTTTTTAACAACTTTCTCCCAATAATTCAGGCACCAACTGTCTCTCTCTCTCTCTCTCAATTATGGACCTTTCCTTTCACATACCCATCTCACTTTCCTCCATGTTATGCTCTTCCGTCAACGCTTCTAACCACTTAACAGTTACCACCATTCAATTCAATTATTAGTAGATAATCAATTCAATTTCGGGTGATTTTTATCAAGTTGTCCAATTCCTAACCTTTATTTATTTAATTTTTACCAACACCATGATTAGTTCATTGGCTAATTTTTGGGTTAAACCGGCTGGTTTAGTTAATCGTCCGATATCATTCCAACATATCTTTTATTGTAGGGGAAGTTTAACTTAATACGTTTTTTAGTTATAGAGAATGAGAATATTTAAGAGAATATAACATAATTTGGATCTTTCATTCAAAGGGAGTTTAATTCATCATATATATATATATTTTTTCAAGCAATGGGTTTTCATGTCCATAAAATGAGTATTTCAAATGGGCCAAGATATTGCAGTAACAGCTATTCCTCTTGTGGTCAGGGTCAGAAACAAGTAGAGGAATCATTCAATGGAGGTTGAAGTGGTACGTACAATAAAGATTAAAATATTTCTTGCATACCATGTTAATAAATGATCTCAAAAGCTAGCTTTGAAGACAGCTAATACTTTATCCTTGATTGGTTCCGAATCACAGTCCAAGTTGTTGGGTTTGGTTTGGGTTTAGGGTAGGCATAGCATTTGCTGATCCACTTATTCCAACAGAATCACACTCTTGCATATTCCTTCTAATTAATTGTTGATCAGATGCTCCCCTTTATGGCATTTCACAGATCTTGTTTTTATTAAAAGCTGTTTTTAGCCCCTCTTTACTTTTCTCTCCAACTCTCTAACCAATTAATTTATTTCACAATAATGTACATATATATATATATATATATATCTTTTGGTTATCTAATTAAACCCCACGCCCACATAATAGGTGGAATCCTTGAGCTGGATATAGGTTTCCATCGCTTATTCGATACAGAATTAATATATAGAATCCAAGCTAATTTTTAATTTGGAGTTAGGACGTTTCCTTATAAACTAATGAAAGAAATATCTATACAGACGCATAAATATATTTGAAGAAAACACCAACGTCATCTATCAAGTCACTCTTAGACTCTCATCATTTTATAAGATTAATTATTGGTTATTATAGAATTAAAAAAAAGTCCACAGCATATACATGTCTCACTCATATAGAATATTGTAAGTTGCAAATCCACGCTCATATTATATAATTTGGCCAAAACCAAAAGCTACCCGAATATAATAAGAACTTGGAATCCAGTTAATTATCATCGTACGTATTCCAATGTTATTTCATATATCATTTTCATAATAAATTAAAGTAACTCCTATACCTTTATACTAGAAAACAATAGTGTTAATTTAATTTCAAAAGTTCGTATATATATACACCGAAATAAAGGTGGAGCTAATGTTTGGTAGATTGCAAAAGCATAACGATTCTAATTAGATTTACATAAATTCATGAAAAATTTCAAATACTAATTATATATTAAATTAATTATTTTCTGTGACAGAACAATTTTTCGCAAATTTATAAGGAAAATGATGTAAAACCAATAATATATCAAAGTTTGTTTTGTATAATACTTTTAACGATAGTCGTTGTGGCAGCATATCTCTGTTCTGCAGGTTGTTCGTAGATTGGGCCATCAGGTCCAAGAAGAAGAGAATAGTGTCTAGGCCCAGTTACGGGCTTACAACGATTAAGGCCTTAAGACGATGCGTTTTGATTCTCCTCGATCGATCGTCTATTCCATTCCTCAGCGAGCAAGTTAGAGCAAGCAGCAACCGAGGTGGTGGCGAGTCTATTGGTCCCTCTGAAACGGTACGGTTCCACACTTCCACCCAAACATCAACTTTCTTTGTCAGCTTATTTTTTCTTATCTTTTCTGGGCGTCCAAATTGGGCTATGAGACTATGAGACTACGAGGTCTTCAATCATTATGAGTAGTGTTGCATGCTTAGGTAGTTTTATGTTAGTTTCTGATACATGAAGAAGGATAAAAGAATATAAACAATAATGGATTGTTAGTCTTATTAGTGTATCAGTTTCTATTCATTTGAATTCAGACTTGCTTTTTAATCTATTCTTGTATTTTGGAGGTTACAGGTATTTAAGCTGCGAAGATGGCTGCAAGTTTTGCGTCTAAATGTTCTCGTGGTAGGTGTTTTTGTGCTGCATTTTCCCACTTTACTTTATTGGTTTGTTGTATTTTTTCACTGGGTTGACCTTGTAATGACATAGTCAAATTACGCACCTAAGATTCTGCTAGCTCCGCTTTAGAGTGATTGGAAAAATAACCACGGTCAATGTTCTCTGTAGGTGTTTCTTTGATTCTCTCCAGTTCACTGTATAAGCGTGGCATTATCTTTTCTATGAATCAGAATTTATGATTTTTCTGCTGGAAGGTTTTGTTTGTCCATGCAGGTGCTTTTATTTTTTGAATTGTTGGCTGTAATTTTAAGGTTATTAAATATTTATTCCAAACTAAAATCCATAGTAAAAATATTCACAGAAAATATACTATATTTCTAGTTATTTATAATTTAATAATAATAATAATAATAATAATAATAATAATAACAACAACAACAACAACAACAACAATAATAATATTAATTGGCTTAAGAGAAATTAATATGACTATTCTTGGATTCAACATAGCTAAAGTCAAACCTTTAATTATAAACACATACTAAACAATTTATATAAAAACATACATTTTGTATATAAATACAAATAGCTTCATAATAGTCACATAATACATATATATTATACACATCATTCTTATAATAAAGTACAAATAACAAATGACAACATATTCCTACGGCATATCACATGGTTTACATTCTCCTATCATCATTAAAACATTCATTTGAAAAATATTAATCAACTTGGGTAAAATTATAAATTTCAATAGTTATGTACCTTATTCAAAATATACAAGCATCATTATTATATATACGGTAAAAACTAGCATCTGGTTTGGTTATTGGAATCGAGGCTAAGGAGTAGGAATGAGAACTACATTCTCATGTTTGGTTGCTTTTAATTCATAGTATTCTCATTGTTTGGGGAATCAACTCAGTGTTTTTTTGTTCAATTTAATTACATGCTCATTTCTTTTTCCATTCTCATTCTCATTCCCTCACAAAATTCCAATAACCAAATAGACCCTAGGAGTATTAATTTGGGTTATGTAACCCAATACATATTTGGTTTCATTTGTAACCACAATCCTTTATTTATGGCTACCTCATCATATCATCATCATATCATAATATTAGCCAATTTCATCATCTTGGTGAGTTTTAAAAACTCAAGAGTTCAATATGTCTTATAGAAATTACCCTGTAACAATTTATAGATGAACAAAGTTAACCAAATGCTTACATAGTAAGATATAATGATATATATTAATAATCTAGTTCTAAATAGACATATAGAGAATAAGAGTACTGACTACTTCTTACACAAGTTAGAAATCTGAATTTTCCACGAAACGCTTCTTCCACTATCTCTCTCTTTCTCTTCCTTTGAATGAGAAAATTAAGAATGGTTTGCTCTTTATATAGAAGTTTTCAAGTTAGTATATAAGTTACTATTTGACATTATACAAATAGTATCTAAATACATTTTTGCCAACATTTTACTATGCAAATAGTAACTAAATGTGTTTTTGCCAACAATTTACTATGTAAGTTACTATGTAATGATTAAAATTATATTTTTATCTCAGACATTTTTTTCCTTGTCATTTTAGCCCTTAAAAAAATTAAAATTAAAATTTCTACCCTATAGATATTTTCTCATTTCATTTAGTCCTTAAAATTCTATTTTATTTCTCTAATATTATTCTTAAAATTAACTTTGGTTTAATTAAGAGTTTTGCTATTATTTATACTCTCACAAAGATCATAAACCTCTAATTATGTTTTTTTTTTTTTTTTATGATGTTACATTTCTTCTCCTATTTTAAAAAATTTTGTTTTAAAAATTTATCTTACCTTATCTAAATAATTCCAAGTACATATTCCTCATTTCTTCTTCTATTTCCTAAGCAGCTTCTTCAGACGATAATCCATTTCATACCACTTTTATTGAAGGGATTTCTTTATTCTTGAGTTGTTTAATTTTCATATCTACAATCCTATCCGGTGTCACAACAAAAAGCAAATTGTCTTGCAATGTAATATTTTCATATTCAATAATATGTGAAAGGTCAGGTTAATACTTTTTCAATTAGGAAATATAGAAGACATAATGTATTTGTGTTAAGTTAGGAGGCAAGGCTAAGTGGTAGGCCATTGGTCTAATTCTAGCTAGAATTTGGAATGGATCAAGATATTTGGGACTAAGCTTTCTTGTCTTTATTGATCAACTAACCCTAGTAACTAAAGACATATTGAGAAACACACGGTCTCATATTTTGAGTTTTAATGGCCTTCTATTTCATTTGTAGAATTTTTTTATATTATTTATATATTTATTATTATTATTATTATTATTATAATATATATATATATATATATATATTTGGATCTTCCGTACACACCCACCATTTACTCGCAAAATAAAATGACTTTTTTCTCAGAAAAATTGTAACCTATGTTTAGTGTTTTTCTTCCTCCTTATGCATTGCTCACTTCTCTAGTATCGATGGAGGATTCTTATCTCAGTGGTCAGCTAATTATGAAACAGTAAACTTCTATCATCAACCTTTTTTTTATTTGCTTGAATGTTATTCTCTCTTTTCTTTATTAACTTCTCTATTTTGGTAGTAACAATGACTGCTCTATCAATCTCTATACCAGAGTAATTCATCTTCATCTTCTCTTTCTTTTTTATCTTTTTCTTCTTTTTCTCCTTTGTTTGTAATTGGGTCTGACCTAATTGAGACAAAGGAAGTTATGGTGCAATTTCCTCCTTTTTGAAGCACCAGAACAACTACTTCCTCTAGAATGGCCTGAGTGTATAATTTCTTTCTTCTTCTCATTTTTATTTATTTATTTTTTATTTATTTTTTTTAAACTATATGAATTTATCAAGTGCTTTTTCTAAGGTAATTTGTACCATTTTAGTGAATCTTTATCATGTATCCATAATTCAAGTATTTGATGTTACTAGTCTAATTGATCTAGAATTTGGAATAGACTCTGATATCTAAGATTGAATCGTTTGGATTTCAAATGTCTACCAATGCTTATGATTAGAGTGATTTTAAGGAGTACAAGGTCAACTTTAGGGGTCTTTTTCTCTTATCGACATAAATCTTTTGCTTACTTATAGTTTTTCTTCTAATGAGTTTAACATGTTTTGTGGTGTGATCCACAATTCCTGGTCTTAATAGACTCATTTTTCCAAGTTCTACCTAACATAAAGAAGATATGCAATTTCTCCCATAAAGTGCTTTAAAGGAAGCTATCTTAATGCTAAAATTATAATTGTTATTGTAAGTAAATTTTGATAATGTTAAATACACATCTTAATTCCCTTTGAACTCCAAAACATAAACTCTTAACATAATTGGAACTATTTCTTCCTTATTCACCTAATCACTTAAGGACAATAATTTCATCTTTTCTAGTCCTTAAGATCCATAATTTCATGATTTAGAGTTCACATCATTCTTTTGACTTAAGCACCATAAATATTACTCTAGAGGTTCACTAATTTCTCAACTAATGCTTTTAACTAAAGTATACATCAACTAAAATTTTTGAATAACCATTATATTCTCAAGGATTTGGGTCAATTGCATACCTTGAGTTAAAGTGTACACTTGATCCTAGTTTTGTGGCTGAGATCAACTATTTGTTCTCTTTAAAGTTACACAATTATCACTTTCTGCATTACTATTTACCATACTTACGTTAGTTATTTTATGCTTATTTTTCATCTCAGAAAAACTATTGACTTCTTGGGTAGCAACCTTTACCCTAATTTCTATTCTTAAACCTTTCTCAAAGTATGCAACTTTCCTTGCTTTTTTATGGACATGGGTTATATAAGGAGTTACTCCTCAAATTTAGCCATACACTCATGTATAGTCATGTCCTCTTGCTTTAACTGAGTAAACTTAGAGATTTCCCTAAGGATTACTGCTTGAGTTCTATTGGCCATGACTAACCTGCCTATAGATATAAATTATATAGTTCAAATAAGTCTTTTTTTTTAATCATAAGAATCCTAAAATAATATTTATAGGCTAGGATTTTCCTTAAACCAATTATTATTTGTTGCCTTGGTTTCTCTTTCTCTATAATTCGTTCTTTCATTCTTTGAAGTTTAAATAATTTCTTAGCTGCTTTATTATTTATTATTATGACTTGACCCTTTTTTTTTTTTCTTTTAATGTTAAGAGTCATACTTCCAATGATACTTGATATTTTCTTCATCATCTTAATTTTTGCTCTCCCTGGTTGAGTTATATAATTATGTCTACTGGAAGTCTCGATGTAAGGTATCCTAGAATACATATTGTGTTACCTATACAAGCTACACACATCCAGAAAATATCTCACTTCAAGTTTGAATAATTAGTCTAAGGTAATGTGTTACCTTACTTTTAGCTTGTCAATTTAACTCATATTTTATCATTCTTTCATTGTTCTATCTTCTGTGTTTCTAAAATTTCCATTTGAATCTTTTGTTATAGTTTCGTGCATAAGTTCTTATTAAGGCATCAAGTATCATCACCAACTGTCAAGGCTTATCATTATAACCTTTAACACAATATTTCCTAAGACTAGCAAAATTTGTTTTCTGTCCCTTAAATGGCTTAGTTAGACCTGTATCCACTTAGTTTTGCTCTATGACATCATAAAATTTAGAATATGTGGAAATCCTTTAGATATTTTCATTGTTCTTGGTGACGAATGAGGGTTCCCTTCAGAGTACTGTAGGTGGGAATCACAAGTAGGATTCTTTACTATCATTCCTATTTACTACCATCTCTACAATCGTTGGTGGGAATCATAGGTCAGATTTTTTTATCACCGTCCTTGCTTAACACCATCCCTACAATTGTAGGCACAAATTATAGATGAGATTCTCTACCACTGTCCTTGCTTACCACCATCTCTACAACACTTAAACAATATCTTACCTTGCCATAATCAATATATGGGATTAGTTCTGTCACTTAATACTATCCTTACAACACACTACATATGAATATAAGAAAATAATCTCCAACAAGAAATGAAAATTACATCTCGTACCTTAATTTGGATTTCAACAGCTACTATTTCACTTCATAATTTTCCTCTAGAATCATGGAATACTAATATGAGATCCATAAAGTGTTGAACAAAGCATTAGCCAAATAATCACATCTGATACCTTAAGAAATATAGTTCTTCATCAAAATTCCTAACTTAGGGTTCAATGATACTGCCTTCTTATACTTCGGTTTCTACTTGTTTCCTCACTACAAGCCAATAGAATTCATAAATCAATTAACTAATATTTCATCAACCTGGGATAATTCCTAATGCAATAATAATTTAGTAGAAATAATCTATTACCTCAAGCTCCATAGCTCAAAGCTTTCTCAATCCTTTTATTATCCAAAACAACTAATTTCAATGTGTAAAATCAATTAAACCTTATATAATCAATTAAAAATCCATACTTACTTGGTATAAATCCTATGTGATTAGACAACGTAAATTCATTTAAATACCTACAAATCACAATCCATAACTATGCTACACAAATATAATATATCCAAATAATCACAATCCTTAATACTAATGTAGGCCTAAACCAATCATACCAATTTTTAGGGAATCACATCTCTAACTTAGCTAAACATAGACCAAGTTCCTAATTAATCAATCCTAATATATGTTTACAAATCATTAGTCTAGACATATTATATCCTTAAGGTTTAAATTCCATAAAATGTCTACATCTTAAATGCATCAATACTCTATCACATTAATTCCATATTCCAAAATAATTAATATGCTCATAATCTATTAGCCCAATCATACTGATTAAATATCCTTAATAAAATATTGATAAATTGTCAAAATTTCTTGCACTATCATTCAAGGCATATAACCCCAATATCAAGAATTCATTAACCTAGATCCAAAATTTTAATAAATTATCCTCAATAAATTATCGTAAAATTCCAAATCATTAAGACAAATATCCTCAATAGTAAATCACCTATGCTATCCAAAATTGATCCTATTTGCAACCATCCTTAAAAATATCAATGATTATCCATAAAGATAAAATTACTTGAGCCATACATATCTTTATTGTGATTTGTTAACATAACTGTACCTAGCTGTCTAGGGCTCCATCTCAATCATAAAATTTTATATTTGAACCCAAAATTTCAAGTAACTAAAGCCATTCATAATAATATAGTCAATAATTCAAAAAGCACTAATTATACATGGATCTTACAATTAAATCACTTGACAACTAGTAATTCATTCACATTTATACCACAATTGTTAGATATGGAAATCACAAATCCTATATATAATATCTATTTAAGCTTGAATCAATTATATTGAATCAAATTCTTAATAACGCTAACCATATTTTTGAGAGCATAAATTAGGAATTTTCATTTACTATATTTCCTTAATCATGCTTAACCCAGATTAGTCTCACCTGGTCATTAACTAAATTCCTATAGATTGTCATCCTTAACAACTATATATACCTTAATCAACAAATTATCATAGACCTTAAAATGTAATTTATGCTTGAAATAATCACAAATTCTTAATATAACTACTAATCATTAATCTAAAAAGACCAATTATACCTACAACCACTACTCTGATACCAAAAAAGTAATGCCTAAAATAATAATAAATACTACTTCTTTACAATTAAAATTTTATGTGTGTCTAGTCTAAAAAAAAAAAAAAAACTATAATACTCTTGGTAGTTCGGAATCCCCTTTATATATTAAAATTTAATATGTATTTATTTTCAATTGTCTAAGTGCAGATTGATTTTTTTTTAGCTCTTGAAACATGTATTTATAGCTAGCAAAAGAATCGTTTGAAGCCAAGGAAAAATTCAAGTTTGTACAACTTGATTGTTGGAAGTAAGTAGCTCCATTTGTTGACTTCATGGTCATCCTTTATTCCATAGCCGCTTTTTTATATACTTATAACTCCTCCATTTCGACTTCATTTTGAACAAATTATATATCACAAAAAAGCTCTATAAGTCTAGTTTTTATCTTGAGAAGTTTCATTGCAAAATTCTATTTGGTTGATGAGATGTTGTCAAATGAGTGACAAAAGGTCTTATAACAAATTGATATACATAGCTGCAAATTGAGACACTTATAACTCCTTAATTTTAAATCAATTTTAAACATGTGATATATGAATGGAAAGCTATGTGAGTCTAGTTTTGTATGAAATATGCATCATTTCAAATTTTTTACTGGTTCGTGAGATATTGCTAAAAATGTGAATAGAGGTTAGGAAAAAGTGTAATATCCATACCTGCAACTTTGACAATCGTAATTTCTTAATCTCAACCCCATTTTAAGCATGTGATATATACCTAGAAAGATGTTTATGTCTATTTTTGGATACAATAAGCTTCATTTTGAAATTCCTTTGATTATGAGATATGATAAAAATAGTGATCTAAGGTTTAAAAATGACTCCTTTAAAGTTCATATCTCCCTTATCTCTTTTGCTCAAACTTATACTTTAAAGACCAAAATGTATTAGGCCAACAAATGTAAGTCCAAATGAATTTAATAAAATAATAATAAATCTATGATAGTTATTCCAACTTACAAGCTAAATATTTGGTCAAATTCATATATCCTAATATGCATATTTTAATAACAATTAGTAAAATATAAACATTTTTACCATGCATATGACATATATATATATATATATATATCCAATTTTGATTGTCTATAACATTAGAACCTATTAGATATAATATGAGCAAATATATCTCATAATTAATAATTACATATTTTTCATCATCAAAACTTATCATCATGGGGAGTTTTAAAATCTCAAGAGTTCAATCTGTTTTATAGAAATTGCCTTGGGACAATTTATAGATGAACAAAGCTAATTAAATGTATACATAACAAAATATAATGAAATATATTAATAATCCAGTTCTAAACATATATATAGAGAATAAGAGTGCTGACTATCTCTTATGCAAGTTAGCAATTTGAATTTTTCACGAAACACTTCTTCCACTACCTTTCTCTTTCTCTTCATTCATATGAGAAAACTAAGAATGGTTCGTGCTTTATATAGAAATTTTCAAGTTATTATTTAGCACTATGTAAATAGTATCTAAATGCATTTTTGCTAACATTTCCTATGTAAGTTACTATGTAATAGTTAAAATTATATTTTTATTTTAGACAATATTTTTTCTTTTCATTTTAGTCTCTTAAAAATTAAAATTATAATTTCTACCTTAAAGATCATTTTCTCCTTTCATATTAGTCCTTAAAATTCTATTTTATTTCTTTAATGTAATTTTTAAAATCATCTTGGATTTAATTAAGAGGTTTTGCTATTATTTATACCTCCACAAAGATTATATACCTTTTGTTATGCTTTTTATTTTGGAATGTTACATAAACTGCTAAATGCCGATCTAACTCTACTTCAAGTTATGCTTATTTGGTCGAAACCACCCCTCCAAGACTTATAGTTCAGAGTTTTATGTTCCAACATCTTCTCCACTTCTGTAATTGGTATTCCCTTTGTTTCAGGTACAAAACCCAAATATTATGAACGTCGATGCTATCCCAATAATAGACTAGCATTTGATTGACAGGAACTATAACTAGTTAATTGTAATTAGATATTCTTGTCAATAAACTTTCAAATTAATTATATCACAATACGAAATGACATTTAAACATTGGGTGAATCTTAAACTATAATTGGTTTGTATATTCAATAAAATTAATTATGATAAATGACAAACTAAAGTTATTATGTTTGTCACTTATTTACACAATTAAAGGATTCAAGTGCCATAAACAAATCAAAGGGGTTTAAATTTATGTTTGGAGTAGGAAATGTTCAATAAAATGTGTTGTAGTTATTTTTCCTATTAAAATACATAATTACTTTTCTAATCTCCATATCTCACATGCTTCTTCTCAACTTGATGTTTTAAAATTATGTTCAAATTAAATGGAGTGGCAAAATTCATGGATATTATGTTTCTTTTGGCAAATTTTATCTTATCTCTAGTTCTATCATTAGTTCTTTCAAAAATTAAGAGATAAAACTAATAATTAATAAGCATGTAAACGGGACACTTTTCAATTTCTTTTGTAATCCATCTCTATCTTATTTCATTTAGTCAACAAAATTAGACTATAGATTGCCTTCAAGCTGAGAGTTCTATTTGTAATTTTAAGCAACAACTTTCATTTTACTGTTGCCACAATTCTTGGCAGGTATGACCCAAGCTATGAGTTTGAAAAGAATAGTACTAACTAGATAGTCATTAAACCATTAAGAATTTCTTCAAAGAATGTTGGAAGCAAGATTGATGCTAGACTAGTACAAGACAACACTGAAACTAGATGTTGAACTATCCAACATAAGGCTTGTAGCTTTGATTAAATAGAGGAACATAGAAGGGTTGGCCGTAGGTGTCATACTTACATAGTAACTTAGGATGACAACCTAGGGCCCATGTACCTAGTAATTGGGATCGAAGCCCATATAGTTCATTTTAGAAAAACATGTCAATTGGTTGGTCAATTTTATTTTTTATTATATTTTTTTGTAAAAAAACAAAAAGAGTTGTAATCAAACAAATTTTTGTAAATAAAACGATATGTAAATTTAGTTTGTGTGTCTTAACTTACAAAGTCAGCATAATCTCATTCTCTTACTATATGATTTTCTCTCTTTCTAATTTTTTTTTGGATTTTAGGAATTTGAATTTTTTAGTTTTGAAATTGAGATGAGATTAAAATGGAAAAGGGCTTTTAAGATTTTTGAATTTATTATTATTATTATTTCTGGGATTTTTAAAGTTAGAATTTTATTTTCACATTAAAGTGAAATTATAATAGCAAAATGTTTTTAGGATTTTGAATTTTGAATTTTGAATTTTTATTTTAAATTTGAGGGAAATTATAATAGAAAATAATGTTGTTGAGGATTTTTTAATTTATATTTTTGTTGATTTTTGGAAATCATGATTTTTGCCTTAATTTCCAAATGTCGAAAGAAATTATTTTGTGAATTGAAAGTGCTTTTGATCATTTATGTACTTATTTATTTGTGATAAGAAAAAAAAACATAAACTAACTTTCAGAGCCTAAAGAGATGACAAAAAACTCACATGGTGATTTAAAGAATAATAATAATAATAATAATAATAATAATAATAATAATAAGAACAAGGTGAGATAAAATGAAAAATCCATTTTAAAATCAAAATTATTTTTTATTTATTTAAATATTTACCTATTTACTATTAAAAATATATATACCAACTTTCAAAGTTTAAAGAGATAAAAGAAATCTCATAAGGCTCATACTGGCTAGCTTTTAAGTGCCTACAAAGAGAGACCTATAAACTCACATGGTGACTTCTAAAATAAAGTGAAAAATTAAATTTTAGAAATTATCTTATTCTTGCGTTATGAGAAATCATCCATTTTATTTAGAAATTTAAATATATTTTATATTATGTACATATATATATATTGCATTTTGGGATATCATTAATTTTGTGAGTTTAAAAATTATTTTATTTGTTCTTTTCGCATTATCAGATATAATAAATTTCCTAAAGCCAAAAGTCTCACATGGCTACTTTAAATAAGAGAATGACAAAATAAAAAATCAATAAAATAAAATAAATTAAAAAATATAATAGTAAGGACTACAATAACATGTGAATCATATTATAAGTGCCATCAAAGTTATTAAGCATGTTCACATAGCTTAAGCCAACAACCACACAAGATTAGTTAGGATCATGACTTGCCAGCACCAAAATCAAATACCAATGCAAATAAATTCATAGGAAAACGACACCCCTTTCTTTTAACTCCTCCTTTTTGTTTCCATTTTATTTTTTTGTACTTTATAGTTTTATTAATAATCTTACTTGACCTTTATTATTAGTTTTCTTTTCAATAATATACCGGTTTGCAAATGTTGAGTCAAACTCCATGAAGGTAGATCTAGGATAATGTTCTTTTGTGGTAAAACTCAGTCTTTTATTAACTGTTTTCTCAAAACAAAGGCCCGATATTGTTTTCAACATCGTGCATGAATTTCATTTCAGTTTGAAACATTAATATCTTGAGGCAAACATGGTTATAATATTTTGGGAAACATGTTGAAGCTAGGCTAATCATAGGAAACTATCTCTATAACAATTTCCTCTTTCAATCTCTTTGTTTAATAATAAGCCACAACACAAACTTTACAAGCAAGGCTTCCAAGATGAAAAAAAGTGTTCAAACATTAATCGTAACCTATAAAGAATTTTCTTCCTCACATCATATTACTCCTGAACACAAAAACTAAGCTAGTAATATTATCAAAGTGTCAAGCCAAAACCATACATGCACCCCACATTAGAACCATTCTAATATTTTTTTACAAAAAAACAAACACGCAAAGTTAAGCTAATGAAGCACCTTTTTTCGATTTAAGTGGGGAACAATAGCAAAGGGAGCATGTCCACCATACACTCGTCCTCTAATAACTAGAACATTTCAATTAGAAATTAATCAAAATTCCCTACTAAAACTGAAGAGGAACCCATATGCAAGGGCTGAACATGCTTTGGAAGCACCATATATTATATTAGACAGAATTTGAACAAACATGAGACCTCTTTTTGCTATTGGAAACTATTTAACAAGAGGCCATAACATCAAACCTTAACTCAAAACATAATCCTAATGCAACAGTATACTCCGAAAAAGCCTAAGACCCATAACACAAAAAGAAATGACATAATACAACAACACATATCAAATCTAACAAAAAAATACAACAATAAAGAAGCTATCGTCTTGCCATGTAAGTTAAACTTTGATTAAAAAAAAAAAAAAGGAATGACAAGCTGCCACATGCATGAAGCATTCACAGGAAAGAAAAAGAAACATGCTGCCACGTGAACTAAATTCATGACAAAAAACGAAGGGAGGCCATGCTATGACAAGACCAAAATGTTAAAGTTTATGATGGAGAAGAAGGGAAACTTTTGCAATTGCATGAAGATTACCTCTTTATTCCTCTATTCAACCCTATTCAGCGTTGTTATCCCTTCTCCTTTTCTTTCTTCTTTTCTTTCAGATGCTATGCCTCTGCACCTCCTTTCTCTTATACTTTTTCACTCTTTTTTCCTTACCCTTTCTGTTTTCCTCTATTTCAAAACTCTAAAACCAAAGCAATCCCTTCAAAGTCTTTCAACTAGCTCAGTTACTCTTTCTCAAACTCTATCTCCTCTTTCACCTGTTCACCTAAGCACTATCTCTTCTTCCTCTCAATGTCTAGCTCTCTCTATTGTTCTCCCTATTCCCCCTTATCTAACTTTCTTTTATAGACACGATGTAGGACTTTTTGATTGAAAAGTGAATTACCTTGACATGATGCAAGACTTTTGGCAAAAAATTAGAATGCCTGGACACGGTGCAGGACTTTTGTGGAATAGTAAATTACCTGGCATGATTTAAGACTTTGAAAGAATGCCTGGACTTGTGCAGGACTTTTTGTTGATTTGATAAGGTATATTCACCATGCATAGTATATGCAGTGCAATGTATGTACATATGTGAGATACAAATGCTTACCTTCATCATTGTACTCAAATTATTGCATAATTTGTCTAAAGAACTGTATGCTAGGTTCAACATCTTTAAGAATATACTGTTCCCTAGAAGTGAATAGATCCAATCTCTGCCAGATTCTTGTCCCTGACATTTGAACCCCAATCTTTGAGAATATACGCACGATGCATATGCTTGTCTTTATCCTTAAAATGTTGATTTTGAACATGCAGTGTGTGTAGTATAATGTATGTACACGTGTGAGATATATGATGAATATGGAATGTATTGCATGCATGGTAGATGGGATATGCATATTTCATAAGTGAGTGAAAACTTTGTCATCTTTCACACATTCTAACTAAGATACCTATCCCATGGACATCAACCCTAAGAATTAGGTAATAGAATGCTACGTTAAGATAAAATTAGGCAATAAAAATGGCAAAAAGAATGTCCTTGACTTTCGGTTGCTCGTAGCACTGTTTATTTGCTCTTGGTGTTGCCACGAATACGTATGTTTTGAAATTGATTGATGACAACATCTCTTATGGTTTTTTGGAGTAAGCATTTTGATCTTCACTTAACTCACCCCTTTATTCATTGTTTGTTACCTTAACTTTTGCTTAAGTCACCTTTTCAGGTTTTCGACTTAACGACCTCCATTGTTAAATTTCTCTTTTTTCATTTTTTAAAGTAAAGTATTTTTTTTCACTACATCTGAGTTAGTTGGTTTTCCATGCTCTCTTCCGTCTATATCAACAAGGACAAGTGCACCTCTAGAAAATTCTTATACCATAACATATGGACCCTCATACGAAGGGGCCCATTTACCCTTATTGTCTTCCAAGTTTAGGAGCTTTTTTCAAAACTAAATCCCTTGGCTTGAATTCTCTAGGACAAAGCTTTTTATTAAAAACCTTTACCATCCTTTTCTGATATAGTTGCCTATGACACATAGACACTAGCCATTTTTCTTCAATTATATTCAATTGCTCATTCCGTGTCTTAGCCTATTCACTTTCCTCTTGGTTGGATTCTATTTGTACTTGGAGAGAAGAGATCTTGACTTCAATTGGGGTGATAACCTCCATGCCATATACTAAAGTGTAAAGAGTTGCCCCTATGGATGTTCTCATTATCGTTTGATACCCATAGAGAGCATATGAGAGCATCTCATACCAGTCTTTATAAGTGATAGTCATTTTACTAATTATCTTTTTGACATTTATATTTCTTGCCTTGACTGCCTTATTCATCTATGGTCAGTAGGGAGCAAAATTATGATGCTTAAGTTTAAATTGCTCCCATAGCTTCTTAACATGTGCTCTATTTAGATTAAGAGCATTATCAGTGATGATCTTTTCTGGTGTCCTATATTAACATATGATGTTCAATTTTAAGAATCAAAGAAAAACCTTTCAAGTAATATTAAAGAACAAGCCAACCTATATCCATTTTGTGAAGTAATCGATGGCTACCAAATTGAAATGGTGCTCATTTGATGCCTTTAGATTAATTAGACCAATCACATTAATTCCTTACATCAAGAATGGCTAAGGAGCCACAAGGTTAATGATCGAGGCGCGACATATGTCTAACATTTGTGGCATTTCTTGATGTAATCAATACAATATCTTTTTATGGTTAGCCAGAATTACCCACATCTTTGTATTTGTTTGGCCATGGTATGGCCATTAGCATGGGTTCTACATGTCCTTTCATGGATGTCTGTCATAATCCTTAGTGCTTTTAACACATCCACACATCAAAGCATTATTCCTTCCCATGCTTTTTTGCACAATATTTCACCACTAAGGAAAAAGTTCATTGCTAAGTGACGGATGGTCTTCTGATCATTTTCAAATGCTCCTGCAGGATATTGTTTGCTTTGAATGTAGGGTTTTATGTCAAAGAACCATGGTTGCCCATCACTTTCTTCCTTAATATTCTGGCAGTAGGCTGGGGTGCTCTAAGTCTCAAACTGTATTGGTAGTATGTTGTCCCCAAGTCTAATTTGACTATTATGGTGAGAGTAGCCAATGCATCAACGAACTGATTCTTGTTACGAGTTATATGTGTGAAACTAATCTTTTCAAATTTTGAAATCAATTTAATTAAGTACTTTTAGTATAGGATTAGTTTAGGATCTTTAGTCTATCATTCCCCTTTCACTTAATAAATTATAAGGGCTGAATCCCCGAAAATGTCAAGATCTTTTATACCTAATGTTAGGGCTACTTGCAACCCATTAACACAAGTCTCATAATAACATAGCCCCTAATCTAAATATTGCTTACCTTCTGGGGATAATATCATAGCCCCTAATCCATAGCCATGTACATTAGTTGCCCTATCAAAATACATTCTACGATTAACCTCTTTTGGTTTATCTTCCTCCACCATTAGAATATCCTCATCCGGGAACTGAAAGTCCAAGGGTTAGTATTCATCCAAGGGATTAGCTACCAAATGCTCTATTATGATGCTTCTATTGACTGACTTGCAAGTTACATACTTTACATCATATTCAAAATGTATTACTTACCACTTAGAGACTCTACCCAACACGTGAGAACTCTTAATAATGTATTTGATTAGATCTATCTTGGAAATCAACCACGTGACACGATATAACATGTATTGCCTCTGTCTCTTTGTGATCTGCACAAGGTCGCAACAAGTTTTCTCAATTAATGGATATCGCGACTTGCATTTATTAAACTTATTACTCAGGTAATAAATTACTTATTCTTTTTTTCCTGACTCATCATGCTACCCTAGTACAACACCCATGGGCCCTAGTTGGATTGTCAAGTAAAGGATAAGGGGTCATACTGGTATAAATGGCACCAAGATAAAGGGACTCAAGAGATATTCTTTTATCTTGTCAAATGCTCATAGGCAGGTTTCACCCCATTCTCTAAGTTAGTTCTTATGTATTAATTTGAATATTTGTTTGCAAGCAGTAGTTAAGTTTGTGATATACCTAGCCATATAATTTAAACACCCCAAGAACCCTTGAGCTTTTGTTTATGTCTTTGGTGGTGACATGTCACAAATTTCCTTAATTTTGTTAAGATCCACATCTATTCCTCTTTTACTAATAATAAATCCTAAAAGCTTCCCTGATGATGTTCCAAACATACATTTACTGGGATTCAATTGGAGTTTATATTTTCATAGCCTCTTAAATAACTTTCTCAACATGACAACATAGCTCTTCCTTTTAGTTGACTTTATAACTTTAAGGAAGCTAACATCCCATTGCTTCATTACTTCTTCCTTGATGTTGAGGGACATCTCGGGGCTCATTCTTCTCAATTATTATTTCTTGGGCCCCATATTTAGATATGAGGGTATTTTAAAGGTAGCAATTTTAGGGTTTATTCTTGGAATATCATGATATGACCAAGCAAACACATCTATATAATCTTTAAACAAATTAATCTCTTCCTTTTTTGAGTTATCGACTATTTTTATCTCCTTTTTATTTTCTTCCATCCCCATGCTAATTACTTCAGTAATTTCTTCATGTAGACTGATACCCATTTTCGAGGGTTCTATAATCTTAGTAAAGGTTTGAGATAATTCATCATTATTATTAGTTTCAAAATCGTTTGCATCCGTGACAACATGTGACTCATTCAAACAGTGCTCGGAAGCCTTAGAATCAAGCAAGAGTTTTATAGATTCTAATTCCCTAAAAAGTAAGTACAGAAGGCAAGAATAAACACAAAAAGACAGGATTCAAAGAAATTTGACAAAAAGATATGAAATTATTGCATTCATTCCATAAAGAAAATAAGGTTCAAATTGCTAACTAGTATGAAAGTTTTAAAATGACATTCAAAATATTACTCTAAGGACATGACATCATATATAATTTCAAATTCCTAATTTTTGAGTGCTACTCTTGACTTGTCCAATTGGATTTATATCCCTTTCTCAAGTTTTCCTTCTTTTTTTATCATTATGACCGAATCACCTTGGTGGATTATCTCAATAAGAGCAAGAAATGTTTCTCAGATGTAAGGTATTTCCATTCTTTTTCTTATCTTGCCTTCCCCTAATCGTGCCTTCTCAGCCATGAAGGTTCCTAGGGGTAGCTCATATCCCAACCCTTGTTATCTAGGAATTTCAAGTAGCTTAATTGGTTCTTTCGTGCCTTGTAGTTTCGCACCCAATCCTTTTACATTTTCATATCCATTATTCTTCATAATTTTAGTCACCACTTGGTTATAATTTTTAGTAGACTCCCTAATCCTTAATGCCTTCAAGTTAGTACCTTCAATACACTTCACAGTACCTTCAAACTCTGGTAAGAGCAGTCTACAACCTATTCCACATTCTCAATGTATAGCATCGTATTTAGCTTGCTAATCATCTACTCATATTCTCCCTTTATAGTGATGAGTCTATTTTCATCAAGAGTTGACAGTACTGCACTAGCTACATGAATCCAAGGCTTTCCTAGGAGTATAGTATATGTTGCGTTGATGTCCATGACCTGAAATTTATATGGTGAATAGATTTGGCCCAATTTTTAATGGGAACTTGATCTTTCCAATCACTTCTTGTTGTGTTCCATCTAAAACTCTCACTATCGAATCATTATGCTTAATACATGATTTCTTGATCAGTAATTGCCCTAAGGTGGATACTGGTAGAACTTTCAAAGTTGAACTTCCATCAATAAGTACTTTAACTATCACATACCAAGGGCGTTTCAGAGTAATATAAAGGGCTTTGAGTTTTCTGACTGGTGCGGGGTATATTTCATCTTTAGATAAGGTAATCAAGGTAGAGTTCTTCATTGTATTTACTGTGTTCTTCACCTTTTTTAAGGTGATGTCAAGACGCACATAAGCCTCATCCAACACACTTTGTAATGGCTTTCAGTGGGCTTCCAAATTCATTATAAGTGTTAAGATAGAAATTCATGTAAGCATTTTTGTAATTGGTTAACAACATCTTACTCACTCTACATCATTATCTACAAGAATTTATCCATTTCTTCTTGTTCCCTTTTCTTTAAGCCTTACTTTGGGTTGGAGCTTTCTCCCACTTCTAAATTTCGGTTTGGAATCCCTTCTAACTCTTTGGAGTAAACTCAATTACTCTAAGTAAGCACCTACAATTTTTGAATGATTCTCATTCATGACGAGCTTTTCCTTAGGTGGTGCTTCATTTTAAGAACTTTCAATCTTTAAACTATAATTCCATAGTACCACATGATTGCTTTGATATGGAAATAGGGCTGGCGCATGGATAGTGGCTGTTGGATTTTTTATTGGCACTAACACAGGTGTAACAAGTAAGGAACCTCTCGGTGCATCCTGTGGACTACAACTGCTTGGGGCTGAGGAAACCTCTTTGACTTCATAAATTAGTTTGTTAATCACCAGGAAAGAACTCTTAAGTTTTGTTGAGTTAGATGATCCCCTAATCTTATAACCATCCTTTAGGATGCATACACCCTCATCTGATCATTCTTCGATTCCCTTGATGCTAAGGACTCTGAATCTGATCATTCTTTGAGCTAGTTCTTTAAAATAATCACAATCTTTGATATCGTGCCCATATTTCTTTTGTGAAATTCACAATAATAGCCTCATAGTTCTTTAGCCACGTTCTACTCCTAATCCTTAGCAGAGATATAATCAGCATCCTTAGACATTGGTATAATTGTTTCATGGTGCATGATACATCTTTCAAGTGTTTCAAAGTGACCTCATCGCTATCTATCATAGCCACCTACTTCCTCACATCATATTACTCCTGAACACAAAAATTGAGCTAGTGATATTATCAAAGTGCCAAGTCAAAACCATACGTGCACCCTACATTAGAAACATTCTAATTTTTTTTTTTACAAAAACACAAACATGCAAAGTTAAGCTAATGAAGCACCTTTTTTTGATTTAAGTGGAAAACAATAGCAAAGGGAGCATGTCCACCATACACTCGGACTCCAAAAACTAGAACATTTCAATTAGAAATTAATCAAAATTCCTTACTAAAATTGAATAGGAACCTATATGCAAGGGCTGATCAAAACCATATGAACATGCTTTGGAAGCACCATATATTATATTAGACATAATTTAAACAAACACGAGACCCCTTTTTGCTATTGGAAACTATTTAACAACAAGCCACAACATCAAACCTTAACTCAGATCACAATCCTAATGCAACAACATACTCAAACAAAGTCTAAGACCCATAACATAAAAAGAAATGACATAATACAACAATACAGATCAAATCTAAAACAAAAATACAACAATAAAGAAGCTATCGTCCTGCCATGCGAGTTAAACTTTGACAAAAAAAAAAAAGGAATGACAAGTTGCCACATGCACAAAGCATTCATAAGAAAGAAGGAGAAACTTGTTGCCACGTGAACTAAATTCATGACTAGAAAACGAAGGGAGACCATGCTATGACAAGACCAAAATGTTAAAGTTTATGATAGAGAAGAAGGGAAACTTTTGCAATCACATGAAGATTACCTCTCTATTCCTCTGTTCAGCCCTATTCAGCATTTTTATCCCTTCTTCTTTACCTTCTTCTTCTCTTTCAAACGTTGTGCCTTAGCTCCTCCTTTCTCTTGTGCTTTCTCACTCTTTTTCCCTTACCCCCTCTATTTACCTTTGTTTTAGAACTCCAAAACCAAAACAAATGCCCTCAAAGTCTGTTGGCGAGCTCAGTTACTCTTTCATAAAATCTCTCTCCTCTTTCACGCGTTCACCCAAGCACTCTCTCTTCTTCCTCTCAACGTCTAGCTCTCTCTATTGTTCTCCCCATACCCCTTTTTCCAACTTTTTTATAGACACTTTAGTTACCATTCCCCTCTCTGCTCTTGCTCCTTCCATCAGTTGGCACCGGCTTACAGAGGAGGCGTGTGGTTGCAGAAGAATGGCTTTGTCAATGGGAAGGAGCTACTTAATTCTCTCCTTCCCATGCCAAGTAATCTCCATATATATATTTGTTTTGGTTTTGTTGTTTTTTGTTTTTTTATTTCTAGATTCTTTTATTATGATTTTTTTGGTGTTGGTTTTTTCATTATTTCTATTTTATTGTTAGATTTCCTCATTTTTATTTTCAAATTTTCTTATTTCTTTTTTATTTGCCTATTTTATAATTTTTATTTTGATTTTTTTATTTTATTTTTGGATTTTCCTTTTTTATGATTTTTATTTTGATTTTTATTTTGCTAATATTTATTTATTTATCTCAAAGTTCTCCATTAGCTATTTTCAATTTCAAATTGTTCCCACTTGAAGATATCATTTGAATCTTATCATTCTTAATTTTTTTGATTTTACTTAATTATTAATTAATTGATAAATTAATTAATTAAATAATTAGTTAATTAGAAATAGGGTGTTCACAGTAAGACTTAATCCATAAATCTATACCTTTGAACCATATTTTGCTTTCAACAAATTTTTTCCCTTTACACAGACTAGTTTTATCCTCTGAGTGCATCATTTGTCTATATCCCTGTTTTTCATGAGCCAAGAGAGAAAACTTATTTGAGATCGTCTCTAACTCTCTTAAGCAGGGTATTTTAATTACTGTGTTTGTTTAATAGTTTAAAATCCGTTTAGGAATACAACCTCTCACTATGCTATGCTTGATAATAAATTTTGCTTGAATATTGAAATCCAGATTTCATCTCATGACATACCAATTGGAAGAGAAGATTTACAAAAGCAATGGAATGCCAAATAGTGACCACCGCATTTATTGTATTTTCTTTACTAAACACATAATATTTACAATCATAATTCATCAACAATTGTAAGCTTCTCATCATTCTAGTCTCAAAATGAAAACCGAGGTAGCATCTCATAAATATATTTAAGCATTCCAACAATTGTTCTTAAGAACCCAAATCTTTTGAGTTCCGGAGAAGATGGATGATGTATTAACACTAAAATGCTATACTAACTACGGCTTCTTACTCATAAATATAGTTGCATAATTAAGGATCGAAAAACCATAGCATAAGTTCACACAAACTGACTTCAGCATCACGGAGTCATTTCACTTCTTTACTGAGCTAGAACTTCTTTGCCAAAACTTGAAGTTCAGAGTCCTTTTTTCTAACATCTTCTCCACCTCCTCCATTGGAAGCCCTTTAGTTTCCGGCACGAAGATGATGACAAAGATAATTGCTGCAACAGCAACGAACCCAAACAGCATGAATGTCCAGGCGGTGCCAATAGCTTGTGTCAAGGATAGGAAGGACTGAGACACAATTAGATTTGACACCCAAACAGTTGTAGATGCCATTCCTCCACAGATTCCTCTATACCTCAGAGGATAAATCTCTGAGTTTATAACCCATGGAACAGTTCCCATTCCAGGTGAGAAGAAGATGATGTAGAGTGCAAGCCCAACTATTGCAACCCAACCAGCTTTGCTCGGACACCCCCTGGTGTACCATAGCCTGTGCTCATCATGGCAATGACCCTTGGTTGTGTCATTGGCGATCAAACATGCCCCAGGTAATAGCTACACAAGAATTTATAGTCAAGTAAGAACTCAGAATGATGATGAAAATAACATTTTTCCATAAACTAGTCGTGTAATGATGCTTTATATCCTAATGAATTAAAATGTGGTATCTGAAATAGGCTGATGGTGTAATTTTTGGAAGAACATGTTAGATATTCAAACTTCTAAATTAGAATAGCGTTTGACCTGGTATCAAAGCTTATTAGAGGTATGATATATTACCTTGTTAGCACTAGAAGCACAGAATCCACACTCTGGAGAAGCCTTCAGGCACTTCATACAGTCCCACCTACCAGCGTTAAGAGCTACGCTGTAATCAGGACAGGTAGTACCATTGAAGTGTCTAGTTTCAAGGGCGCTAATGGCTGGGGAGTGAGTTTCAGTCTCGTGAAAAATGACAGTTAAAAGAGCAAGGGAGACCACAACCCCTGACAAACTGATTAAAGCAAGCTTCTTCCTCCCAGTCTTATCAATAAAGTATATGCTCAGAATAGAACCAAAAGCATTAAGCCCAGCAGTGACAAGCGATAAAAGCAGTGCTGTTTGGTTGGATGCGAAGCCTGCTAGCTGAACTATGGTGGGGCTGTAGTACATGACAGTGTTGATGCCCACAAATTGTTGGAACACTTGGAGCCCCATTCCTGCATATAGTCCTCTTCTCACAGTTGTAGTTTTCAAAAGTTTGATCATGCTTATCTTATCAGATGACTCTGCTTCCTTAATTTCCAAGTCAACTGATTCCTTCAAAGCTTGGATTTCAGCCTCGACTGCTTCTGGTGAGTAGATCTTCCTTAGAATTACTTTGCCTTCTTCATCCCTTCCCTGTTATTTCAGTGATAAACCATAAATATTCACAAAGTTAAAACATATATATTTTTCAGAAAGACTATATGCATTATCTTTAAGTGATGATGAATAAACCTTTCGGAACAGCCAACGGGGTGATTCCGGGAGCATTAGCATAAGGATGATTTGGATAAAAGCTGGTGCTGCAGCTACTCCTAACATCCACCTCCATGTTCCTGGTGCCTGTATAAATGATTACTTTCAATTTCAATCAGCACTATCATCAAACAAGTAAGGTACAATAATCTGGAAAAAGTAAAAAGTTTGAACATCTAGCAAAATGCGAATGAGAACCCTCTGTACACATTATTATTTAAAAAGGCTCCGTTCAGTGGATACTAACATAGTTTACATCAAAACATCGACACAGTGAGAAAAATCAAAAGATGTTTTGTCACCTTGGTGAAGGCCAAGTTTATAAGGTAGGAAAGGAACTGTCCCCCAGTAATAAGGAAACTGTTAAGACTAACAAGGGCTCCTCGAACTCTAGTGGGAGAAGCTTCAGATATGTAGAGGGGAGAAGCCATGGAGGCCATTCCAACACCGAGGCCCACAAAAACTCGACCAACGATGAGAATAGCAGGATTCCCAGCGGCTGCCATGATAATAGAACCAGTCAAGAAAAGGACATCTGCAAGAAGAATTGCTATCTTCCTTCCAAAGCGATCGTTGATCCATCCACCAACTGCGGCTCCTATGATTGCTCCAGCTAGTGCCATACTCACTATGGATTCCTGTTTCATCAGCATCCATTTTTACCATATTATGCTAAACTTTCATTACCCCAACTCGGTGATATTTCATGCAACATTTTTCTTTTCTTGTATAAATTTTCAGACCATGATCAGACAAGTAAAGATATCAACGGTTAACTTATAATTTTTGTGTTTTTCTTCTACGAATAAAAAAATTACGTGAAGAGTTGAACGAGTTCATATTTCCACCTTGCATAATGTAATCAGAAACATAAGAAATTCTTGAAATTCTTAAATTCCAAAAATGTAGGAAATAAAAAAGTAAAAAAAAAATGACTCCTTTTTCATAATTATGTTACGTCTTGTTCCGAACAGATAACTTACGAACAAAATGAACATCAATTTTGAGTTATTGTATTCCATTTATTCAATGGTTCAACGACTGAATAAGAAAGTGGCCAAAAGAAAAAAAGGACAGAATAAGAAAAAGACATAAGAAGATTTGATGGGCCGTAAAAGGATGTCAAAGTCAGCTTTGGGAGAGAAACACCCAATTGGGCCAATGGAATATGAAGTGCAAAATGTTCGAGGCCCAGGAAGGTTGAGACACTTGTCAATTTTGGTAGTGATAATCTTATTTTTCGTTTGACCAAACAAAAAAATAAAAGTAGGGAATCTGCTCCACCGTTTTCATGAACAAAAAGATGTAAATAAGCAAAAAAATTACAATCCATAATAAATTAGACGGATCTCTTCCGATGAACCCGGATCAGGTGATACTTGATAGATCCACCGAAACATTTTTTGAAAAATCAAAAAGAAAATACTACAATAATCAAATATTGGGAAAAGAGAGAGAAATAGGGGTTACTTAATTTTCCTACAATTAATAATACAATTGTTTTATTTAGGAAAGAAGTTAATAATTTTAATTTAAGAAAGAGAAAAAGAAAAGAGAAGGATGAATGAGAATAAAAAAGTAAATCTAGTATACGCTTTCATCGTATCACTTTTTTTGGTTTTTCTTACATGCAATCATAATAAAGAGGTTCGGTGAGTGCATTCATCCCGTGAACACAGGAAAAAGGCAGAGCGGGGCAATATTTTCCACACTAATTACAAATTGTCGAAAAAATTAAGGTTTTGATTAAAAAAAATGCGTTAATTTTTATGCATGAAATAGATATATGTTCATGCTAGGAAGACAGGATGGGTTTTGTCTGTCAAACTGAGTTGAAATTGGGAAACCGTAGGTTTGTTTTTTTGTGCAACTTGGAGGACTGAAGTGAAATGAATGCAAAGGTCAATAATGTCCATTAAAAAAAAAGGAAAAAATTCACAAGAAACAAGAGGTTTTGATTTAAAGTTGGAAATTTCAACTCTGTGACTACTTATTAATTACCTGCAACCATGTCTGTTGATCCACAGCTTTGAAATCATCCCTGATATACAGAAGAGCCCCAGATATAACACCTGCACATAAATGATCGTTTTCGTAACAGAGATTATGAAACAGGGGAAAACAGAGCCAGTGAAACGCATAAGTAAATGTTTAAAACAGAGAGAAACAGAGGAACAGACAGAGATTGAAATGGATTATAAACTAATAATACAGAGAGATATGATTTTACCAGTGTCATAACCAAAAAGGAGGCCACCAATTCCAGCAGAGAAAGCAAGGCGAAGAACATAAGGGTTCTTCCATGACAGAGCCAAACATTCCCTGAAAGCCGACATATCGGCCTCTGGAACACCTCCTTCCATGGTTTAGTCGTCAACTTGGTTCAAGAATTCAGGCAGGCTCTGCTACAGTAAGAAGGTAAAGTTGTGTTCGTTGTCTCTAAACACCTAATTCCTTTGAGGGAGAGGAGAAGAAGATGAAGAATGGTGAAGAGAGAATCAGAGTGAGAGAGCATGTCAGGGGGAGGAAAGAAGGGGGGGAGGGGGGTACTGTATTTATAGACAGAAAACGAGGAAGTGAGTTTTGACTATCGCTAATGGCTTAAGAAATAAATAAATGGTAATCTTTTTAAGATGGTAATTCATTTAGTAATTCGAAAAAAAAAAAAGATCGTCAATTAAATTGCAAACATGGCAACAAAGTAAATATTAAGATTTCATGACTTTCTTTCTTTGGTCACAGCTCCACAAAATATAACAATTACTGTTAAAAAATACTACAACTTTAAAATATTATTTTAAAGTTAAATTCTTTATAATAAATATTTTAGATGTATAATTGTTAATTATAATTTTTTTATAAAAAAAAAAAAAAAAAAGGTGACGAGTCCGCCAGTTACAGTATCCATCTTTATCAACTATGGAATTTGGGTACCCGAGACCCAACAGTTACTTCACCAACTTTAAAGCCAATTCTATAAATATCCATTAATATCCATTTTAATAAAGGAACCATTTAAAATAAAACAAATTAATTTTCGAAAACCATTATTATTTTGGACAATTTTAAGTTACAAAACTACTTATCAAACATAAATATGATTTTCAATTATAGCTGTAAATAGGAATTTATTCTGAATAGAAAAGGATATTAGTTCGCCCAATTTGGCAATTTTTTTTTTTGGTTGAACTCCATTGAAATACAATGTGCATAACTTTAAGTACATAATTTAAAAAGAAAACATAACAAACATAAAACAATTTGATATAAAACGATTTTATTGAAATTAATTATGTATATGCGTAATTAATAGTGGATAAGTTATGCTTATCCATTGTATATTACTATTGATTGTAACGATGACCACATTCATATAGCCAGTAATAAGATAATTTTCAATTTTAAGGAATTAATTTAATAGTAAAATCTTAGGTAGTGAGTGGTAATGTATAATTTGATATATTATCACAAATATTAATTTTTCTTTTTGCGAATAAATACTTTCCTTGTGAAAATATTCAGACAGTTATGGATTGGAATTCGAAAAATGATTCAGTTCCTTCTACATGTCATTAATTTATACGAAAAGGGGATAAATATCATGAACTATATGCTTTATGGATTTTTTGTATAATATATAAAACATAGCTCAAATATCTCTTATATAATTTAAATTATATAGTAAATAAATTTACAGGTATATATATATATATTACATGTTAATAGTGGTGGACTGAATTTTAGAAAGAAAAAGAAATTAACAATGAAATTGAAAATCAAGCCTAAAAACAAGAGAATTGCTTCTTATCCGCTTTTTTTTTTTTTTTCTCATTTAAAACTTTTGAAATTTTATATCTTATTCGTAATAAAAAATAGCTGTCTTTTCAAGACAATAAAAATTTATTACAGCCACTTGATATAGAATTTTAATCCAAAGTTCACTCCAACTATTTTAATTACTGTAGACTTGATTTTTTAAGTTTCTAAAAAAAAAAGTCTTGTCTTTCTATAAGCCAATGCAAATTCTTACAAATTATCGAAATTCCTCAAAATAAAATCATCAATGACTTAAAAAAAATATAGTTTTAGAGAAAATTAAATTGACTTAGAAAAAATAATTTGTTTTTGGATTGTTTTTGAAGTGAAAAGTTATAAGTTAGTTTTTTTGTTCATTAGTTCAACAGACAAAAAAGAGATTTGATATGGTGAATAATAATAATATTATTATTATTTTGTTAAAAAAAAAGTCTCTTGCACAGAGATCCTTGAATTTTACCATACTATTTTCTTTCTTTAACTATGTATATTTCTTTCCTTATTTTTAATGTTACTTTTAAGTCCTAATAAATACACCTGCATATAAATAAAAGAAATGATATAAAGAGAATCCATTTCTCGAAACATTTTCTGAACAATCTTTTACAACATAATCAATACCTGTTTTGAATGGGAAAATTAAATGCAGGGAGCATCATTTTTCAGTACGTGGAAAATAATATAATAATAATTAAATTCACCATCACTCACAACACAGGAGAACATAATACAACAGCTCAGGAGATAGTTGACTTGCAGGATTTCAATCATTCAAGCATTTACGACATTTAATATTTTAAACATCTTAACTAAATAAATGTGTCTACTACATAGTACATACATAAATACTACGTATGTATGTAATATTTTGAAAATAGCATTTTTAATTGTATAAATCTTTCATAAATGTAAGAAATCATGAGAATTTTATTTCCTAAATTAATTAACAACTGCAACTATAATATTAGACATATATATATATATATATATATATATATACATATTAATTTCAGAAGATTTTAATTTATTGCTCTGAACTATTAAGTGTATATCCAAAAGCATGTATATTTATAAATGAGTATCCCTGAGAAGGCAGGACAATATTTTGTATTAGTCATAGAAAGAAGCACGATGAAAGTGACAAAATAAGAGAGTTGAACGTTATTTCAAAAGCTTTGAAATATTAATATTATAAAAATGACCAAATAATATATGTTTTAAAGGAGAAAGCAGAGATGGTGTGTGGTGGCTTCGGCTTCCTAGTTCCAAGGTAAACGATGCATATCCAATAACGCAGGGTCAACGTAACACCCCCAAAGTACAACTCTAATTTAAACTCCTTCAATTTCTTTTCTTTTAAATTTTCATGGAATTTAAAGAGATAAATACAAAATTAATAGATGCTACTCACAAATGGAAGATATGATTTTAAGTAGATGAAAAAGATAACAAGAGAGCAATTGCACTTGATCCCTCTTGAATTTATTTTTGTCCACCTGAGTGAGAAATTCTACTTAAAGACGTAGAATCCAATTGAATAATAAATTATTATATTATGCATAATGTCTATTTAAAATTGATTAAAAACTTGAAGAGAAAATAAATAAATAAATAAAAAAGAAATTCGTGACCGACGGGGCACCTCAACATCAAGAACCTCCTAACCTAATTCCATCAAACTAACGCCTACACATGTGGCGGATCAAGTGCCTCGTTAGGTTAAGTTACTTCCCTCTAAATTCCATCAATATTTTAATCTATTTGCCAACTATTTTAGTCTACATGTTTGCCTAATTTAATTTTTTTAATTACAGTCATGCTATTAAATTAAATTAGTTGCTTTGACAAATTTTCAGACTCGTTTATAATATCAAACCGGAACTAGATAGGACCAAATAGTCCAGCTCATTTTTAATTATAATCATAGTACAAAATATAACAACGTTATTAAACAAGAATGGAGCACCAACCAAAATTAAACTATACAAGTTTTGAATAGAGCTGAGCTGAGCTAAGCTTATACATTTATTTTAAAATTATTGGGTGAGGGTGGTGTTTGGATCAGAATAATAAGTGCTATTATTAGGGTGATTTGGCCTCTCTAGTCTCTACCCAACCCTATCATTCTACCAACTAATGTTCATAGCTTGGGTTTTTGGAACCATGCAATGCACAGAGAGAGAAAAAAAAAAAAGGAACACAGTAAAACAAAATTAAAGAACATTGGCTACTAAATTTTTAGAATAATATAGTATATACTGAGTATTAATTCTAAGTTTTAGAGATACAAATACTTCAGGTTTACTCTACCATATTTGATGCAAAATATGAAGAAATTGATTGTTATCATATTTTGGTTTTTTTTTTAATTTTAGTATTATAGTTAGTCCATTTGTAATATTCGCAGCGTCAAACAAAAAGAAAATTGGTATATAATAATATTAAGAAATATACTAATACCTTAAATTACATATTATATTTTCACTGATTGAGGGTTGAAATTTATCGTATGCATGGATTAAACATAATAAAAAAAGGTTTTCATAAATTAAGATTGTCGTGTGAGTTGTAAATAGATCACCAAATGAGGGTTAATAATAATGGTAATAATAATAATAATAATAGGAGGCTATGGCTGGGACATAATGGTAGGAGGCTATTATAGCATAAAAATAAAGAGGGTGAAGTGTACCATATTCTTTTTGGTGTTTAGGAGTTGCGATATATTGTCCACTATATGTGATACTTCACATGCCAAGTGATTAAAAGGATTCATTATTTTTTATGCTTATTTGCGCCAACACATCACATGCCATGCCCCTGCCTTTCACAAATGGGACACAGAAAAAAAAGGAGATACTGTCACTAATGCTTTGGGATATCATCGTTGCTTTCCTTCATCACCTTTCCATAGTGACCTTATTCATTATTCAACCATTTTCATTATGACCTCCTCCTTCTTCTTCTTCTTTTATGGGTTTAGTTTTCTTCGTGTCTTAATATATATATATATATATATATATATATGAACACATAAACTTATATGCATCTAGCTAGGCTCCAATTTCAACACTACCCTACGCATGTGAGTGTTCATACATTAATGACAAGTTCTCTTTATGAAACTAAATGCAAATAGACAACATATACAGATTGCGGGCAAGGATGTTTCCTTTTCTGAACTTTTGACTCTTCTAATAATGATATATATGTGATAGTCACATGAATAAATAAAGAAATAATTACATTTTATTTTCCAATCAACCATCTTGTCACATGAAACTATATATAACTGTTTTTTTTTATTATTTTACTTTCAATTTAAAGTACATATGTTTCTACCATAAGTGAGTCACATGAATCTCAAAGTTAGGATAAAAAAGAGACATTGTAGGAATCAAATTTTAATACATTATGACAGTACTTATGAGCAAGATCATAGCACTTTAATTACTTAAAAATTTAGTATTGAAAGACAAAACTCAATAGCATCTTTTGGTTTTAAGGTTTTATACATAAACAAGAGGGAACGAAATTTCAAAGTAGAAAAGTTTCCAACTTCTTATTACCTGAATTATCTCAACCACTGAATGCATATCCTTTCTCTTATATGGAAATAATCTTCTCTACTATGATAGTTACCATTTTCCTGTTACCTTATCCCAACCACCAAATCTCTCTTCCCCAAAAGAAAAACCACCCATGAATCCCTCTCCTTAATTTCTTTCTAATTATATCTAAGTTTGAACCGACCATATTTTTGTTCTGTATATTTCCTTGATTATATATCTGCAAGCTACACAAACGCCTACGGAACCACAATAAAGTTACTTTGTCATTTATCTCGCCATAGACGTGCTTGCCAAATTAGTCAAATGTAATTTATTTCTATAAGGTTTCTTGACGAAAATTTGATGCCTAAAAAATGAAAGTCTCATGAATTTCTATTTCTAGATTCCCTTGTTAATAAGTGAACATGCATGCTCACGGAACTCTGTGCTCTAATTCATGCGCAGCATTACTAGAATTCTTAGAATATGCATATCACAAGGTTTATTCTCTGAGAGTTCAGCTCCAAATTAATGTTCAAACCAGAACCAAAACGAGTGATAAACTAATAATTTCAGTATATATGTGGAAAGTACGTAATGCTATATATACACTATAGGAGACACCAAAATGTATAAAATCTTTAAAAAGGGAAATATTTCTGAAACTTTTGTGTTCACTATTTGTGTACATATATACAAATATGCGTACAATGGAAGGGCGGAAAAAGAAAAATAAATTATGGCCTAAGAAAAGTGATGACAAAATATTCATCTCATTTATAGAGTTAAATTATAAGATGTATATATATATATATATATATATATATATATATATATATATTTACACACACATACATATTGATGTGTTGGGTAGGAAAAATGATAAGCATATATAGAAACAGTCTTTTCAAAACAGGAAAATAAAAAATATATTAAATTAGTCATTCATTTTTATATTTTGTGACAATTTAATTTCTTACAAATTATTCACATTAAATTAGTCTCTTACAATTTTTAATTTGTGCAAAACTAATTCCTCCATTATTTTATTGATTTATTAGTTAAGCATTAATGAGAAATTAGATTTACATAAAATAAATATTGTGATGGATTAATTTAATATGAATAATTTGTGATGAACTAAATTATTATAAAATGTGTAAGTAAAGAATTAGAAAATTGTATTTTGAAGAAAAGATAAATGAACTTAGGTATAAGCCAGTTAGCAACATACATCAAACTCTTTATTATAAGCTCACCGTCGACGGAAGAGAGAATGCAAGCGACGGTGTTGCGAAAAGGATGCACCTGCATTCACCTGATTGAGATGTCTATAGAGAGAGAGAGAGAGAGAGAGATGAAATTGAAATGGAGCAATGAATATACATACACAGAGCTATTGGGCACTCAGAGAAGAATGAGGGAAGTTTAGATGCAAAATCACGACTCTAAGGACTAAGGAGATCACCATTGAAGTAGCTTGATTAATAATTTGGTGGAGCAGGATATTAACTTTCCAAATGACTGTAATTTCCACGCTCTAGAATCATAGCCCCTTGACTCCCCTTGACTCTGATCATAGGCCAGCTAGTCAAGCCCTTCATAATTTAACTTTTTCTTATTGTTATTAGAGTGATGATAATATGAATTTGGAAATATTATGTATTTTAATTCTAATGTAATATTCATTAAATATAGATAAAAATATTTTATGTTTAATTGCTTAAATTATCAACTCATTTGGTGATTGAAACTTGTTTATTAATTGAGTGAACAATGTTGGTCAAAGTATGTAGTAATACAGAAGCCAAAACATGTAGTATTTGTATTAGGCCGTAGTAAAAAAAAAAAAAATTACACTCAAACTAATAATTTTTAACTTAATGGTAAGTGTTTAGCCCTCACAGACAAGTATAAAATCTTTTTTGGGTCAACAAGTATAATATTATATAAGCACTTGATTAATGAACAAATTATTAGCTTAAATTAGCTTGAGTAAACTCCCATGAAGAAAGTCCACAAATATGTATATGGTCTCCCGTATGAATTATAAGAACACTACAGTCCCACTTAAATTACTTTTTTTTTTTTGGTGGGTTCATGAATGCTTGTCGGATGAATAAACTGCTTTTATTGCATTTTGAACATCAATTACCACCTATAAAAATAAGCTGAAAATAACTTAATACTAAAGAATTATCAAATTAACCTGGAATCATTTGAAAACAGGTAATCACTTGACTCAGTAGCTCATACAAGAAGGACTTACTTATATGACTACAAGTCACCCATGGAGTCGTGAGAGATAAGGAATCTGTATGGGCACAGTAAAATCAATATATAAAAAGCCTTCGTAGTTGACTAAGAAGGATGAGTTTACTCAAGCCTATGGGTGTATTAATTTTATATAATATAAATTTGACCATATTTTTGACATGCACAGCACTGTGTTTGTGATGTGCAAGTATGAACAAAATAAAGTGATGAAAGCAGGGTCTATTTTATGATTGATTGCCGACTGCAAAAGAAAGTTGGAACCAGAAAAGTCCAATGTGAGATCCCAAGCTAATTATATCCAATAAACTATTTGAACCACTAACGTCATAGTTAGAATTCAAGCTATAGTTTAATAGCTTGGGTACAATTATCCACTCAAGCTTTGACAAATCCCACTGCGCATAAAATTCAAATGCAAATGCAAATGCAAGCATGTGGATCCTATGAACATAAATTATAACATAGGGGAGGGACATGTGTACGATAGCCAGAGAAATGCGTTGAAAGTTGAAGCAGGGTTTGCCCGGTGGAATTTTTATCTATTGATGTCATAATTTGCTATGTATAATTAGGCCCTTAAAAAAAAAAAACTGCAAGTTCTTTAGTTCTTTTTTTTTTTTTTTCTTGTGTGTATGGTGATAAATGAAATGAATGTTGTATATGATGAGTTATTAAAGAAGGGGGCAAAATCCATATTTCTGGGAAAAGTGCGGAGATGATGATGAATGTAGATAAGCTTTTGCAATCTGTTGTCTAGTTTCATGGTACTAACTATATATATCTGTAAAACTGGAAGGTAACTGTTGAATGTGTAGTCCATTCCGCGACTTTCCCGGGGCATATATGAAGCAGCAACACAGAACACAGAAATTTATGAAAGGGAGTGATCGAAGTACTGGAGCATTGATTTCTATAATTTTCTCGAAAATTAAAGTCAGGTACATATTTCAAATCAAAATTCGCATACTTTTTTTTTTTTGGGAATATTATCGTTAAATCCATTGAGATGAGTACAATGTCAGTCACGTGGGTTGACTTGTCTTTCCGTTTGTGATTCATACGCTGGTAAAAAAGAAACAAACGAAATTGCAAGGAAAAATACGAGAAAGGTAAAGGATGTTTGATTATTCAAACAAATCTGCAGAAGACATAGAAAAGAAAACTAGGCTTGTAGTTGACGGTTGAAAGTTAAAGGGGTAAGAAAGAAAGAAACGTTGTTGAGAGGCAAAAGTGGACCTGCACTGTGGATATGATGAGCTCTGTACTTTTATTTTAGGGTAAATTACTTTTAAAAAAAATGTTTAACATTTCTTTTATTTTAAAATTTTTTTATACATAGATAAATTATAATTATATTTTACTAAAATATCCTTATTTCAATTATTTATATAATGTAAAAATTAAATATATATTTTTTCTTTATATGTGTATATATTTGTGTGTGTGTGTTTTTTTAAATAAAATTAATAATTATTTTAAACAAAATAGTTACTTTTTTTTATTTTGAATGTAAATGATTTTTATTAATATTGGATGCTACATTTATTAAATATAAGCAAAATTTTCTTTTTATTTTATAAAAAAAGTCTAAATTTAAATTTTTAAAAAAGTTAAAAAATAGAATAATATCAAATTTGATCCAATCTGAAGTTTTGCATAACTTAATTATTAGATAAAAATTCACTGATTTAAACTTTTATTAATAACCGCATATTGTTATATTTATTATTAATAAATTTAAATCATTAAATAAATCTAAAATAGGTTCTCCAAAACTTAAGGATCCCCCCTATACCGATTGGAAAGTTTAGGCGTCAGTAGTGACCTTTAGGAAACTTTAGGTCCACAAGGTTGCTTCATCTCAGCTTCAGCCTCATAGACAACACAAAAGATATCACATTCCCAGTGTCTTCGGCTTTACCCCCTTCCTCATTGACATTCCCCTTTGTAATTACATAAAAAAGAAGATAGCTACTTTCTTGTTGCTTTCTGTTTCTCTTTCTAACTTAAATACATACCAAATTAATAATTTCAATTGTATTCCATTTTGTTGTTACATAAATATACATATATGTGCTAATTTTCATTAATCTGTAAAATACAAGGAGTCCACATCAGATTTGGCAGCTCTGCTAGCTCCCTCCCAAGTGTCACTAATTCTCTGGTTGGTATGTCAAATTGTCAATGTATACACAGTGAAAATAACACCCAAGATGCTTGAAAAGTAAAAACCCTGAAAAATTATAATAACATATCAAAAAGGAATTATAGGTTGATGTCTTTTTTAAAAAAGATTTTGTTTGATATTAATTTACGTCACAATTGGAAGTTCTTTTTTTTTTTTTCTGGTCACATATAACCGAAAGTACTTAAAGATCGCAGTGATTAAGTGTATTTTCCTCTTATATATCATATTAATTAAGTTTTTCAACAAAAGAACACTTCATATATATATATATATATATATATACACACACGCACACACACATATTATCAGGAAACCAATGATAAAACTATAATTGATACAAATATTGTCAGAACTACGGATTTTTATGACATTCAATTAATTGATACACATAATCAACTAATTTTTTATGGCATTCAATTAATTGTTTCTTTAATTTGATTTTTATGATAATATTACTCTTTATTATTTTTATAAAAACATAATCAATCTTTTATTTTTAAAAGTTTGTAATCAATCTCTGACAATTTTTATATATACATAAATCTCAATAGTATCTCGACATTATTTTTAATTTTTGTAAAAAATATTTTTAATTAATTTGTTAAATGAAGTTTCATGAGATATTAAAGAGTAATATAAAGATATTGTTTAAATGTATGAATATGAAAAAATTCATTACACGTTGATTATAACTTTTTTTTGAAAAAAAAGATTAATTATACTTTTTGAAACACAATATTATTATTATAAAAACTAAACAAATCATTCATTGAATGTCTGAAAAATAATTATTATTGATATAAATTGATACAATAAAGACTCATTAGGACACTTAGTTGACAAAACCAAAAAAAAAAAAAAAACGACTTGGAACAAGAGAACACTAATGGCTAATCACTTCCCGTTGTCGGAATATTTAATGCCTCTGAATTATTGATTAATAATATGTTATTTCTTTAAGGAAAATAAAATAGAAAATATGAGGACAATATGCATTTCATTTGGACCACACTGGTCCATATTGTTCCATCAGATCTTTAGCAACACCACTACAATCTGCTCATGCGAGCTTTTGCTTTTTCTTTTTTTGTGGTACATTTATCCATTCAAAGGGACTCACTTATAGTTCTCGATTTCTGATACCAAGGATTAAAATCAATCAGAAATTTAAACGTGAAAAATAAAAATTTACTTACCAGTTACCGATAGCTGAAGCTGATCAGGAAATGGGTCATCAAACTTGAGTACTCAAATAAATAATTAATATTACAAACATCAATTTATCTTATGATATGGGCTCTATATAAATATTATTTTAAAAAACATATGCTACAGGAAATTAATAATAAAAGAATATGAATTAGTCGTAAAGGTTCAATAATTAATATACCCACTATGAGAAGACCCCAGCAGCATTGTTGCTAATAGCACATCGCCTGCAAGTCAGTACAATTTTGTGCAATGATTGACAACCATTGTCCTCTGTAGATGACCCATTTAAGGCAAGTTGGGATCTATGGAATCTAATTAGATATGATTGTACAGCCACACACACGCACACCCTTATTGTTGATTTGAAACACAAAATGAAAATGGTAATGTAAGCTTGCAATTATACATATTGATAGTTTGAAACTGAAACTCACATATTATTCCTATGCCTTTTTGTTTAATGATTTTGTTATATGAGTACATAGTATCAAAGGGATTTGTGCAGCAGGAAAGTAGAAAACCAAGTTATACTTCATAGATATGTGTATATCGTCCGAATCTGTGTTTTGCATCGGATGCTTCAAAAACGGACACGTACACATCTCAAAACCGTAACTTGAAATACGAGATGGTTATGGAGCTTTCTTACTTTTGTGAGGCTGTGGTTCATTCCTGTGCCTCAAGAGTCATTGTCAATATTTTCTTCTTCACTTTGCTTTTTCTCGCTGCTTTAATAAATTTCCTCCTTGTTTCGTGACTTTGTTTCTTCTTTAATTAATTCTTTATCTGAATTAAACCTCATGTTTATACACGCATTTTTCTCCAGGATAAGGAAGATCCTGCCTGGGAAGAATAAGGGGAAAGGGAAGCTAGCTTTTATTGTGGTATGGTCCTGATCAGTTATCATGAAATCCACTCATTAGTTAACGTTACCATCAAGAATGTGAAACGTGGGCACTCTTTGGATTGGGTCAGATCCTTACTCTCTTTTGCCATTATAAAGATGGTGGAAAAAACTTTAAAAAGTTATTTCCGGGTCCAATAGTGGGAAACATGAGTTGCACTGGCGTATAATCAAAAGGTCAAGTTAAATACGCAAAACAACTGGGTAAAAAAATTTCATTGTGGTGGCTTATCACCGCCACTAATAACCCATGGTGCTTTCTTTTCGTTTCTTATATGATTAAGTAATAACTAATAGCTACCCTAGCTTACACCCTAATTAACCTTTTCTTTTTGTTCTTAACATTTCAACAGTCGACTTATCATCATGTTTTTTTGGACAAACACCGGTACTAATTCATTAAGAGTTTGAATAATCTCTGTTCGAGCTCTGAAATCAAGACACTTACGGCACAAGTGCATGGTATCAAAACAGAAAAGGCTAAATTATGAAATTTCAAATTTGAGAACAAATAATACACGCACACATACGTATATGTGGAGCAGGAGGATGAGATTTGGTGTGAAGAATATGCAGTGATATATCGCCAATGGCGTATCAAGAGGGACACCCCGGCCGAATAATAGCATAAAGGGAGCAACTTTTGTTGACGAGAGTGCTGTAGTATTTATATATAACTTTGAAGAGTAAAATATCTTCTTATTCCCTTCTTTATTATGATATTATTATTTTAGTTTTTTAAATGCCTAAAATAGTTTTTATTTATTAAAAAATATTATGCTTAATTGACTTTCACTTTTTCAAAAAGTACTATATCAATTTTTTAAATTTAGAATTTAAAATTTGATAAAAAAAATAGTGAAAAATAAATAAAATATTTTTTAATAAATGAAAAATTATTTTAAATATTTTAACAAGTGAAAGATTAAAATAATAATTTTATTATAAATAAAAGATTAAAAGTGTATTTTTCTTTAATTTTGTATGATAAAATCGAAAGGGATGGCTTAGCGAATCAAACGGGGAAATTCGAGGGTTACGTGAAAGGTATTACATGTATTAAACCCAATTAAGGTCGACATAATTGAGATTTCGTTTTCTGTCCATCGCTTTTCCCAAAGGTAAACTTTCCTCTTAGCTTTCCGTGTTTGACTTATATTCATAAACTAATTACTAATCGTGTATTAATATTTTTCTTTCACCTGGGATCCACCACTATTGTAGAGCAGTACATATATCGTGCTTAATCAACTAATGTTTATTACTACACTATGCTATTAATTTAAGATGAGAAACAGCATCTATATAATTATTTCTTATGAGAATACTTATGTTTTAAATTCGATGACATTATAGATAATTATTATATGGAAGACCATATAATTGAGTGTTAGCTCAGTTTTATAAGAACATCGTTTAGTTTAATGCATGTGGAAGCCAATATAATTTCAATAAAAATGAAGAAAGATATAATATTTAAGTAAAATTTTTTGTTTACTCATATTTTTAAGTACACAAGTATAATATAAAAACATAATTATAATATTATTTATTTTTTATACACTCAAAATTTTAGAATACACCAAAGATAATACTTATAATTTAATATATTAAAAAAGGTTTTGGTAAAAAAGACGAAAATTTTATAACTACTTTTTCATAAGCAACTTTGGGTTCTAATTGATTACGGTGATGATACGAGTACGAGGCGTCATTTCCTTTGTTAAAATTTGAGGACAGCTGGCCTCAGGATCGGACGGCCAAATATACCCTCCGGAAACGGCAGCGTTTCATTAATGAGTATTGATCTTTTAAAATGGGAAGTCCATAAAATGCTTTGAAGTGAGAGGGAAAAGAAAGAGAACCATAACGCAAAATTTTTTTTCTTTTATGCATCACGTATCCTTTTTTCTTTTTGCCAACAGTGTCACATATTCGCTCCTAGGATCAGAGACTTTTTACAAAATTTAAACTTTAGAACATTTAGAAGACGACCTCAGGCCCAGAAAAAAAAAACACCAAATTAAAATTTGATACATCCCTGGTATTGTAGCCTTAATGAAAGTATAATTTTCCCCATATATATATATATATATATTGATTATACTGTATAAGTACTACATGTTTTAGTTAAAATATATTATTAGCTTAAATTTGTGTAAGAAAAGTCAACATAGTGCATTAATGCATATTTTGATTTTAGAAAATAATTTAATTTGTGAAAACAGATAAAAGAATCATGTAATTTGAAAATATCTTACGGAAACAAAGAGAGATTTACTCTGATTTGTTAGTATATTGTATTTATAATGAATGTATATAAGAAATATGAAGAGAAAGTACATGTGTAGCTGGTGGGATCATAAGAGATCTAAATTTAAAATCCTTTTTATTTTAAGCGATTCTGCCAGAAGTATGACCTTAATTAATCCTTTAAAATTAAAAGAAAATGTATCCTTGACAGCATAAAGTACTGTGGGTATGTTTGGTAGTAGATAAAGGGGAATAAGGGTATCGGAGAGGGAGAGGGAATGAGTAAAATGAATGTTTGGTGTGATGGAAAATGGTAACATGGGAGTACAGCTGATGGGAGTCCTCTTTACATCAAAATTTAGACGGAAACATTCTGATTCCAGGGAATGGTAAATGAGATTACACAAGTACCCTCAATTTATCTCTCATGCTAGATTGCTTTACATCTTCTAGTCATTATCGGCGGCAACATTTTTGGTTATCATCAATGGCAGAGTTCGTGGCTGTCTATGTTTCTGAAAGTCATCGCCGGAAGAGTGAGAAAACGTCGTCGGCACTTCTGGTCTTCATTGGCGGCACATTGACAAAAACTAGTGAAGGAATTAGACAATGACACTTTTGGTCTGTATTGACCTGTATCAAGAAAGGGCCTTTCTTCTTCTTCCACTACACTTCATCTGAGAAATCTGAATATTATTATGTATTTGTGAACTCCCCATTCTATGATACAAGCCCGTTTTTGCAAGAAGAACGAAAGGGGCAAAGTTAGGGCAATTTTTTTAGTCATAATATTATATCTTATTTTTATTATAGCGGTATTTCAGTCTTTATATATCTCATCCAATTAAAAAAATGATCATTCTCATTCTTTTTCTTATCATACCAAACATGTATTTTTATCTCATTTCTATTGAATTAATTTTGTGAAATATATTAAAATAATGTAGAGTGATATTGATTTATTATCATGTCAATTATATTTTGGTTAATCAATTAATTAAACAATTAAGTTTAGATATATAATCCAAGAATAGATTTGGTCCGAGTTAATTATGGGTAATGGATTATTCACAAGCCTAATGGATAAAGACCCTAACCTATAACTTAAGTTTTGTCAATAATTTTCCTATTGTATTACTGACTAAATAGTATGAGGAATATTTTATAAACATATTTAATTTTAAATCTAAACAGTCCTGAGCAATTGAGAGAAAGATGAAAAATTACCATTTTCTTTTAAAATAATTTGAATATTTTATTTTACATAAAGATAAGTATATAAACGATAAATAACTTCCCTATTTTTTGTAGGACTTATTAGAACGTATTTTTGGCTTATCAAATATTTCTCTTCTCTCTCTGACTTTTATGTACAAAAAGCTTGGGCAAAGTAGATTGCTAACTCTTACAAAAATTTATGGCAGTAATAAATCTACATTCCATATAAGTTTTCTTTGTCATTGATTATTTATTTGTATTTATTTTAATCTCCTAAATTTTTTCAACAATTGGTATCAGAGTCCTAGGTTCTATAAATTTTTAATCATATTTTTTGTATGTGTCATGATTCAAATTTTGTTTTGCTTCATCAGTCCAAATATATATGTAAAATAAGGCTAAACATAGATTATTTTTCGAATAAAATATCTCACTCATATAGTTGTTGTTTGTTGTTATTATGTATGATTATGTGAATTTATTAACAAATAAGATGCATTATTGAATTTTGTTAAATTTTGGCTATACTTTTTTCTCGATTGGCTATGCCTATGGCTGAGTTGGAATGTAAGGCACTAATTGATGATCAAACATTTGAATATGTAGTTAACTATTAAATATGTTAGCATTTAACTAACTGTGTTGGAGATTCATGAAAGTTTTGATTTTCGAGAGAAACACGTTTTCAAGAATTGATTTTGAAACAATTAGTTTTATGTTACATGAGAAGTGCCATGAGTGAGTTGTTTTTGTCTGAGTGTTGTTTGATAAATTAACTTTTTGTTGCCAAGTACTCAAGTAATTAAAAGGTATATAAATATATTAATTTAAATGGACCATTTGGAAATAAGTCGTAATAAAAATTTTGATGTTATATAGAGCTATCAACTAATAAGAAATTTTGGGCATTTTATGGGCAAAATCAGATTTTGACTCATGCTGGTCATATGAACCCGAAATCACCACAATTATACTCTCCGTGCCCTGTTAGATTTTTTGGTGATTTTTTCATAATTTTTTTAAACCTTGGAAATTTGAGTTTTAAAAATTTCATGAAGATTTAAAGTCTCAAAACAATATGTAATTAAGGTGTTTTGATTTGAGAAATTTTTTGTATTAACTAGACATAGTGAAGCACAGAATACTAAGTTCACTCTCCTTGATGATATCTAAATAAATTAAAATGAATTTATTTTGCATAATTAGTTAATTTCATTCCTATTTTGTGTTGTGAAATTAATCAATGAATAATAAAGATAATCAACCTAATGGCTAAGTGTCTACCTATTGTGAGCCCAACCATGATAGTATTAAGTTTGAGGCCCTCTTATTAAAGTAATTATAATTCATGACACATCATTATTGGTATATACCTTTAAATAATTATTAAAGGTAAAATTAGTTACTAAGTAAGGTTTGGAGAGTTTTATTTATGTTATAATGGACATACCCTATTCCCACAGCCAATGTAGCTAAATTGCTTAACCATAATAATTTATTTTACTCATGATAAATGAGTATGTTACCTAAAATATTTTAAACAATTAGGACAGTAATTTCTATAACGAAATTCATTAAATCCACATAAGAATTGGTCTCAGAATTAAATTCAGTATTATATTGAATTTATAAAGGCATAAATTTTAGCATAAATGAAATTTTTGGGCTTATAATATCATTACAAAAAAATCATTAAGAGCCTTGTACCTAAATAAATTGCCGAATGCAATTTAATCTAATTTTAGGCCTAAATTCTATCGTTTTTATTGAATTTGAAATCTTTAAATTCAAGAAACTTGTTTTGGCCTTTATATAAATGACTAACGATATTTGTTTAAAGTCAAAAATAGCTTCAAGAGTTGTAATTATTCAAAGCCAAAATATTCTCTGTTTGGATATTTTCTAATTTAAATAAAATTAGAGATCAAAAGTATGATTAGTTTTATATTCTTAGTAGTCAATTATGCATAATTTGAAACAATATGAAATTTAAAGTGTTTGCTTTTCCTTGCTCTTAATCATGATCAAGTGATTTCACTTACCAAGAAGATCACTTGGGTTATTAGCACCTTACAATTGTGAGCTCACTTATCATGGGACCAATTATAAGTGTGTTTTATTGGTTTGATTGAGGTGTCTATTTCAATTAATTTGTATGGGATAAATTATGTTGGTAGTGGTTACACCCTATCGGTGTGACACTAACCATGTAATTTATTTTTAGTGAAAGGAAAAAATTAGATTTATGTCTTAATGCTTCTTGTACTTTATTAACATGGAGATGTTAGAGATATTTTGATTGTATAGGTTTTTTTTTATGAATAATGAGTTTTTTTTGTTTATTATAATTTGGGACCCTTAAGTAGGAATATGATAAAAGAAACCTTGTTAATATAGTTAAATAAGCTGAGTCTTTTTTAAAGAAACTTTGTTTTATAATTATGTGTAAACACGTAATACATGTTTCCTAATTTTGTTATCTCAGCTCTTGTTAATAGTGACTATCAGTAATGAAAACTCTTAATGGGACAAACTATAATAATTTGAGAAAAGCCCTTAAAATTTGTTTTCGAAACTACACTGATAGCCCGTGGCCTTGGAGTGGATAGACCTATTACACTTAACAATTCCACTGTATTTTGGAAAGCTTTTCTGGAGTTGTGACACCACCTAAATTAGCATATGTGTGTGTGAGTGTGAGAAGGCATTAATAGGAACAACAGTGAAACATGTGAGGGCCACTTTGGAGATTGATTAAGTAACTTGTTAAGGCTAGAAAAAGACTCCTTAGAGTAGAATGAAGTTTAATTGCAGTTAGTAATATAAGACATTAATTTTAAACTTGTATTCTAGACATTATTTGACTCTATGTAATGAAGTTTACATATTGTCATCAAGGAGGAATTTTCATTTCTATTTATGTATTAAATAAGCATGATTATCTAGTTTTAACAAGAAAATAGAAGAATTAATATCTTCCTTGATTATATTATTGTCTATGTTATGACATAAGCTTTTGAGCCATAGCTCCATAAAGAGATTAAGAATGGATGGTCTAATAAGGAACATTACATGACTTTGATTTCTTAAACTTTTGAATCCTAAAGGGACAAATATATATGATAATATTTTAAATTTGATCCACACAGCTATTAGTAGACCTATAACATCTATTGTCATGGATGGATTTGTTACATGAAGCGTCTGAATCTCTAGATGTCTTTAAGAGCTTTAAAGTTGTTGTTTAGTTGGAATCTGATGTGCCAGACCAATTGAGAGTGGTGATAGTTTGTTTAAGTCATTGTGTCTCAAAATGATGATGAAACGACTTTGATGGATAAAGTTCCATATCATCTATTGTTAGTAGCCTATATATGCCCAGGTATGATCATTAAAAGGTTACAAAGACAATTGTGAAGTACCTTCATGGTATAAAACATCACACGTTGACTTTTGAAATCTGAATCATTTGTGATAGTGAGATATTTTGATTCAGATTATGCATCATGTATTAATGATTGTGAATTTATTTTTGTTACATCTATGTGATGTTTTGGAGGAATTGTTTAATTCAAAAGTGTCATTTAAACACTTATAACTACCTCAACCTTTGCATGCATCTTTATGTTATTTGAAGGAGCAGTTTAAGAAGAGTCAATTGGACATTTACGACTACCTCATATATATATATATATATATATATAGTGAAAAGTGCATTGCTTATTTTGTGATAGCCATTTGTCAAGGAATGTGGTTAAAGGAATGAAGTTTTGTTGCGTACATATTTTAAGCATTAACCACTTTTGTTGTGACAGTGACTCTGTTATGGGCTTATCTTAAAATTACAAAAATTTTATTGCATTAAATATTTTGATTCTTAGTTCTTGTTCGTTAAAGAGAGAACATTAGTTAATCTCATACTCATATTAAACATTTGGGTGATCCGTTTACCAAAAATTTACCCATTAGAGTTTAAAAAACAAATATTACTCTTGGGTATTTAAAAAAATTTTGATGTCATGGTTTAGTAGGAGTCTGAATTGTGTTCTTGAGGGACATATATTTTGGCATCCATAATATTTGTGTCCCTATCAGATTCAATGTTCTTAGTTGTGTTAAAAATTTGGATATAATTTAGAATTGAAACTTTATTAGCATTTATAACATTGTTTTCCCTATTGGATTTGATGTTTTTGATTCATTATTTCATTTTTGAATTGTCTCTTTATATCAGACTCATGTGGTTCACATCCTTGGTGAACATTTGCTTGCAGATTAGTTGACCAAAGACCACCCATATGAGTTCATATGAGTCTTGTTCAATTTTTGATTTTGTCTTGGTCTAGTAAGAGTATGAGTTGAGTCCTTAAGGGAGTCTATTGAAGTAATTTCACATCTTAAATATCCGTTCAGTTCATATATTGACCTTACGTTATAATTATATCATTTATTTCCTTATCAGATTCAATAATATTATGTTATAATTATATAAATATCATTTGTTTCCCTATCAAATTTAATGATATTTTGATATTTTATTTTTGAACTCTGTATGGTGTTTTATGTATATTTTAGTTGCTTAATTTTGATTGATATTTGTTTAATTAGTTGTCTAATAATCAATTAATACCATCCAAGTAAGAGATTGTTGAATTAATTTTGTGAAATATATTAAAATAATGTGGATTGGTATTAATTTATTATTAGGTCAATTATATTTTGGTTAATCAATTAATTTAGCAATTAAGTTTAGATATATAAACTAGGAATAGATTGAGTTCAAGTTAATTGTGGGTAATCAATTATAGATTGGATTACCTATAAGCCAATTGGGTAGAGGCCCCAACTTGCAGCTCAAGTTTTTTTAATAATTATCCTATCGTATTACCAACTAAATGGTAATAGGAATATTTTATAAGCATATTTAATTTTAAATCTGAGCAATTCTGGACAGTTGAAAGAAAGATGAGAAGTTACCATTTTCTTTTAAAATAATTTGAATATTTTATTTATTAAATAAAGATAAGTATATGAATGATAAGTAACTTCCCCATTGTTTTTTAAGAGTCATCAAAACGTATTTTTGGCTTATCAAATATTTTTCTATTCTCTTTGAACTTTATGACTTTTACATATGAAAGGTTTAAACAAAGTAAGTTGTTATCTCTACTACAAAAATTAATGACTGTAATAAATCTATATTCTAGATAAATTTTCTTTGTCATTGATTATTTATTAGTATTCATTATAATCTCCCAGAAATTTTCAACAATTTCTATTCCTATTTTTACAAAAATCACTCTATGGGAGCCTCTGCGTGTGAGAGAGAACAAAATTGTTAAACAAGAGGAAGAAAGTTTTCAACAAAAAATCAAGAGGAGAGGAGAGGCTGTGGGCATACGCACAATTGTGCGGTTGGCTTTGTTCAAAGACACATCATCCCTAATTAGTGCTCCCTCTTCTGAATGTTCTGTATTACTTAAACGCTAGTCATCATATGCTTTCCAGTTAAATTCCCATTATTACCCCCCCTACCATATCAATCCATAACTCCATTCTCGCACACTTTTTTTTTTTTAAATAAAAATTAAGAATCCAGCTCAATTATAATATACATTAAAATTTTTGATTCTGCTAAAATATAAAATATTGACTCAGTACTCTCAAAATGGGGTAGGAATGTTAGGCTTCTAGAGTTAGTGACCCTTCACTCTAAGGTAACAAAGCCTTCTTTCGTTTTATTCCTTCTTTCGCTGTTTTGGTCTTGTACGCTTCGTTTCACTTTGGGCCAGTCTTGCAATATTTTAGAATATTATGTTTCCTTATTTGCTTAAAATACCAACCCCATTACTGCAAATTTGACCTTAAAAGTAAAAATTCAATATTCTCCAAATATTTCGTTATTGTCGTTGTCATTGTTATTTCATTTAGTGTTCTTAATTACTACACCATATATGTATGTGCAGTAAGGATATTTGTTCCACGCGGTTAGGTTTATGTCAGTGAGGGATCTATATTCTATTGCCCACTTCATTGATTCTTTTTTTTTTTTTTTTTTTTTTTTTTTTGTAAACTTGAAAATGTAAATGAAATTGGGTCAAATGGTATGATCATTCATATGAATCTTTAAAAGGAGTTAGATTTTTAGGTACCAAAAGAGTACATGACATTAATTACGTTATGTTGCATTATTATTGTATGATCCAGTTTCATAATTATATGCTTATTTATTGCAAGTAATCCTAATATTTAAAAAAGCTCCGATCTTAAGGGTTAACAACTTCGCAATGGTTGGCTGAGACATTGACTTTTGGTATGGACTGTGTTTAATTTCCAAATTTCTTTTGTTTTTTTTGAGGCCCAAGGCTTTTCCATTATTAATTAGTTTGATTTTGATGTTTTGGAAGGTGATGAGGAGGCATTGACTCCAAAAATCAAATCAGTGCTCAGAATTTTTAGTTTCTTCAATTACGAGATTACATATTTGTGTGTGTGTACATGTCTTTTATCATTATATGTGAATTTTTCCAATGGGGTGTGTGGCTGAAATTTAATTTGATGGATTACTATTATTATTTTTCAAATTAAGGACTTGTGAAGCAACCTGGTTGTTGAACCCGAAACATCCATCACTAACTTGGAAATTTGTTGAACTCGACAAGATTCGAGTGATTTAACTCAATCAGAAAAAGTTTCAAAAGACAAACCAATTGGCCATAAAAGGAAAATTAATAGCAAAGGGAAAAAAAAGATAATGTGACCATCAAAATGGAGTTGGCGATTTGGGTTCATATCTCACTATTTGATCTTGTTTATAATCTCAACTCCAATTCTTTCCTTATTTGAATAATGTTTTATTTTAATTTATTTCCTAATTTATAATCTTCATTTTTTCACAAATGAATTAATTTTGAAAAATATTTACTATATTTTTCGTAGAAAAATTCAGTATATATATTTTTTTATAAATGAACAGTTCTCGCTTAAATTTTGGATTCAATTCCATCCTATAATTTAAAAATTAAATTATGTGCTTTTTATAAAATATTTAAATTAAGTTACATGACAAAATATAAATAAAACAATGTTGAGTAAGCATGAGGAAATGAACTGCTTTAATTCTTGTTTTCTTGCCAAATTTAATTGAATTTTCAAATAATTTTTTATTTCCATTATGTGAAATGTTGTCTTTTTCGTTCTTTCCTCATGTGAAATCAAGATCAGTATACTAATCATATTTATTTCTACTTATCTGTTATGATTTTAATGAATATATATTTGCAACATTATCATAAAAAAGAACAAGTTAAACAACCAAGAAAACAATAAATTCTAAATATGGATACAATTAAACGATATAATATCATCAAATTACAATTAATTAACAAAACATATTTATTTCGAGAATGGCTGTCACATTTTTTTTCCCATTTATAAGTCGTTGTTTAGTCTATTACCTGTACGTAATATACATCCCTCAGAATAAGAAAGTGACTGCCATAAAAAAAAAAAAAAAAAAAAAAAAAAAAAAAAAAAAAAAACCAAGGGCGACAACGTAATCTTAACAATGATTATAGTAAAGGTGTCAAATTTAGACATGTTACCTACGACTGAGGGTTGCTATAGAATAATTAGAAAGATAACATTAATTTTATAGGGATCTGAAAACAAGAAAAATAATGGGCATACAATTGTGTTTTCCTGAGTGGCTGCAAAGGTCAAATCAATTTATTAATTATAATTATATATTGTATCAGACTAGGCATTCAGTAGATCCGAATTTAATTAATATCATTAAATCTGAGATGTTGTACTTAAGTAATTGAATATAATTATGTCTTTGATTTGCACATTGATGTTCCAACTTCTGATTTCCGAAATATGTAGGAGAAAAAGGAGGGTTTGAAGGAATTAAGATATCGTGTTTCTGAAGCACAGATCAACAAATTTTGGTCAATGCATGGGGCTGGAGTGATACGTGGCCGTGCATGCGAGGAAAGTGACAAATGAAAAAAGAAAAGAAAAGGTAATTGAGAGATTTTTTTTATAATAAGCAGATTCAAAGTATACTATATTAAATTGGTTGAATGAATAAAAGATAAAATTAAAATGAGATTTTAATTTATTCGGAATAGATTTTAATAAAATTATTTAAGTACATGTTATAATATTTTTAATAAAAATATGATATAGGAATACATTTTTTTAGTTATTTAATCGATATATGAATACTAAGCTGGAGAGAAATTCATCCATCATACATTTGTTTAAAAAAAAATGATAATAAATATTTAAAAATTTTACCTACTTGTGTGAATTTATATTTGCCATTGACTGAATACATGTACATTGCTTTCAGAGAAAGATAGATGCAAATTGTAAGGGGAAAAAAAAAACATGAGAACTAAGAGTGTCTATGTGACTCATTTATTAATTCTTTGTTTTTCATACTTGTATTTATATATTTTTAATGTTATAATTTTATGTGCTAAAATTTAGAGCATCTATAAGCTCATATATACTTGAAACATAACTTTTAACTGTTTCAACATATTGTGTTCATCGATCTTTTTAGGAGTGGAAAAGTGGTAAAATAGATGCTTTAGACAGTTAAAGCGCAAATGACGATTTAATTAGAATTGTAAATCAATTATAGGAGATAGAGAAAGGTAAATAAAGAAAGTGGATTAATTAGCATCCATTCGAAGCAGTATTCCAGAAGAAGCAAGCTTGCAATTTCGACACATATGTCGGATTACGTTGGCATTGTTCTTTCTCTCCCATAAAGCTCTTTAACCAAACCACCCAACCCCCTTTTGCCAAACCCTCTAATTTTTCACACCAAAACCCAACAATCACGAGATTCTTAAGACCCCAGTAAAACAGTGCCATAATTATGCATATTAGTGCTCCTAAGGTGGTGAAAAAGAAAAGCATATGACTAGGCTGCTTCAACGTAACTGAACTAATTCGATTTCCAACGTTAAAATCTGTTTAGTGTATGATAAGTCATTTCGATGACTTAATTAATATGCCTAGGGGTTAATTTTTTGATCACTTTTTTTTTTTCTTTATAGGCTAAGAAAAGAACGGCGGTACATTTGATTTTACTATACGATTCGCACTTTCATTACGAGGCACTCCGAGGAATGTGTAGAATAATATAAAGCAACTTTGTGGCATCCTCTCGTTTTATTCTATTTTGATTAAAGATCCAGTGATGACGTTTCTTCCCAATCAATCTATTCTCTAACCAATAATTGCATGGATTTTCTGTTCTTTTTAATATTTGATCAACCTAATTAACTAGTGGATCTCATTTGTTTACTGTACGGGTTTTGGCAATAATATAAGAAAACAAAATAAACCCTTCTTTTTTTTTGGTTCTGAGAAATCGCATCTGCGAAAGTTGTCTTGGTACTGTTCCCACCTTATATTTTTAGCCTAAAATGCCTCATTCCTGCCCTACAGCTTCAGATGTTTGATGACAACCACACCCATTTCCTTGACTAATTATAATAGGTTCGAAAGTATTGTAAAATTAATTAAGCACAGGGGGAAATATATAAATTAATTTTTAAATAAAGCTGTATAATTTCTTTTTTTGGAAGTGATACAATGAGGAGAGAAAATATATATCGTGCTTGTTCAAAATTTTATACATATAGAGTCGATGTTTGAAATATGGTTAATTAAATGATTGAACTGAAAAAGAACGCTCTAGAAATTCAGAACACAAAGTATAAAAATGAAGAGTTACCTTTGCATTATTCTCTGTAATCAAAGTGGAGATTAGGTTTTTATTTTCAAATTTTTAATTGAACTTGTTTGTGGTTCGAATTTGCAGGGCATGATAAGATATTGATGCTTTATCTTCAATAATACACACCCTTCTTGGAATTAAAGATTTTAAATCGGGAGCTTTCATTTCAGAATATATTCAATAATTGTAATTATGTTTTGGCCTTGTTGGGGTGGGATAGGGATTTTAGGTAAAGTTTACGGTATGATCGCAATTTTTTTTTTTTAAAAAAAAAGTTACAAAACTCCTATATATAATAATGATTCTTTCTCTTGAATAATACACACCCATCTCGAAACTGAGGATTTTAAATATATTCAATAATTGGAATTATGTTTTTGCCTTGATGGAGTGGGATAAGAAATTATGTATAAAATGTGGTGTATGCGTGTGGATGAGTTGGTGTCTCCCACAAATTAATGCTTCCTTTTTTGGTTTTTAATTTATTTTTTTTTGGTGTCGATCGACAAATTAATTTTGTATTGGAATCCAGATTGTTTTCCTCGCATAGCCTGCTTAATAAGCACCATATTTTATCAATTTTCATAACTAAATTTTAAATATATCATCAAATATGCAATGTTATTTTAATATTAATCATGAGATCTACCTAGTATTTAATAGTTGGAAATCCAAATTTTCTATATTGCTGCTTAGCAAAACCAAATTTGATTGATGGGTTAAAACTCATTGGGCTTCAATACTTTCTTTAATGTTCTGTTTCAAAAACTCATAGTGCTCTTATTCTCAAAGATGATTTGAAATTTGAATATATACCTCATCTAGGAGCATCCGAGGGAACATTTGTTCTGTTCTGTAGATCCAAAAGTAACCCAGGGGCCATAGACTTCAAAATTTTTTGGGCCTCACTTGACTGGCTTCTGAAGTATCGTGGCCTTAATTATTGCCACACTTTCTTCATAGTCATGTAATTCAGGCCCAAATTACGCCTGTGCCACCAGGGAGGGCCACAAGCCATATACTTTATGCTCAATAAATTGGATTAATGTTAAAAAAAAATAATCTTGAAGTAAACTACGCATACTATTCAGTCTTGCTAAAGTTATACGGACTGCCTCTCTTTTAATAAAATATACACAGGCTTTACTTGATAACAAAAATTAATATATACTTTTTTCTATTTTTAATTTTTATTAGAAAAAACCTCTAAGAACATATATATATATATATATACTAAAACACCATTGTACGTTTTATTTATGAAGGGTATCTAAAAAAATTGAAATTAAAGTGAAGTATATGTTTTGAAAATAGAAAAGAGATTAGTGCACTGAAGCAAATGTTAGAGCTGGTGTATATATATGTAATTTGCTCAATTAAAACTGGGGAAAGTGAATTAACAGAAAGTGTTGTAAATCTTTAATCTCGTTATTTGACCCAATCAAAAAGATAATTTAGTCAAGATGCGAAATTTGATATCACTAAATAGCAATATTAAAAAAACTCATATGGAAACCAAGCATATTCCTGAATTAACTGAATTTAGCTTTGTGGGTTCTTGAGAGCTTCTATTTCAAGGGTATAAGTCCTACATGAAAGGAGACCCATGTATATATATATATAGATATATATATATATATATATATATATATATATATATATTAATGCTCACAGACTCCACCAACCTCTCCCTCTCTCTCTCTCTCTATCTCTTTCCCGTCCAAGCCTCTCCCCCAATAAACAAAACAAACAGACCCAAATCAAAACATTATCTCCTTCAGCCTCATCATCGCCAACCTTGACTTTCCAGCCGTTTAACAAAATTTGCACTTCTTCTTGAGCACGCATGCTCTCATTTTCTTTTAACCTAAGCATGGCCACAGAGATACAAGAGCTTCCCATGCGTACGTTCAGAAGAAACTCTTCCGTTGGGAGTAAAGATTTTGAAGGCAACGAAATTGCACACTATACGAGCCTGAAGGACATCATGGATCATTCCCCACCGAGGACTTCCTTCTGTTGCTTCGACGGACACGAATTTGACTCTTCCAACATAACCATAAAAAACGAGCTGGTCAAGCGTGCGGCCTCCGTTTACCTACAATCTGCAGCCTCGTTGGTCACGAAGAACGAAAAATGCTTTCCTGCATTCTGCAACAAGGTGAAGATGAGGGCAGCTTCCATGTGTTCATGGTGGAGGCTTTCTGCTGTCTACCCTGTTAGGGCTTGTCTGCGCACGATTTTACGCTTCCTTAACAACTTGTTCAGGAATGTTCGTTCATTACCATGACGTTAAAACTGATCGTACTGTGCAATCTCTCTCAGGTGGTGTATATATAGAATTGTAGATGATAGAATTGGTTTTTTATTATTCAAATAACGTCCATGTATATATATATTTTTTATGCTTTGAAAGCCATGTAATAGTTGCTACTGCCATTCTGCAGGGTAGAATAATTGGGTTTTATTTTTTGGAGGTGTAACCAAAATCACGTTTTGGTAAATTTTTGTTAATTTACGTTAATTAACTTAATTAGCAATGGAACTTGTTAGTGTATATATATGTATATATTTAAATTGCATTGCAAAGAAAATGGAAATTTAATTTTAATTTTAGATATATATACTTTTTTTAAAAAAAATTTATACTTGAACGAACATTCTTCTTCCTTTTCTTTCTTTAATTTTTCTCATCATTCTTCCATAAAATTTTGCAAAATGCCATAATTAAAAATATGTATAATATTGTAAGGATGTAATGTATGGATAACACGTTTCGATAGATAGTCTTATATGATTGAGAGAAGTAATGAGTTCAAAAGCTTATAATGGTGTAGATTTGTTGTAGGATTTTTCATTCAACAATTTTTTATTTTATTTTATATTGTTAAAAAGGTTTAAATCAACGGATCATCCCAATACAGCAGATCAACGGATAATCCATTTTGGGTTTATGAAGAAATGAGGGTGCATGCATGGCAAAACAAATCATACAGATCTATATAGATATTCTCAGCGGAAACAAATTAATTACGCTGAACCATCACATTATGATACAGTGAGTGAAAAAATATTTATGAAACCTATATACTAAAATTCTAATTGTAAATAATACATAAAGGTTTCAACTCGTGACTTCAAAACTTCAAGTACTGCTATACAGAAAGTTGATTAATTCAATTAAGGCATGAAACTTGTCCTTTTGCACAAATGTTAATCAACGACATATGCGTTTGTGTTCTGCGGGTACAAAGGATGTAAGAAAAACAGAGAATAAGAATAACATAAATAGGTATGCATATGGAGCAGCTTTAATTTGCTTTGATTGATTAAGCAGCCAGCAAGCAAGCATGCATGCATCATGAGTGTCATCTCATCAGCAGCTGCTTCTGCAATTGTGTGTGATTATTTTTTCCTTCTTTCTTTCTTTCTTTCTTTGTCTCTTCTCAGTAAAATCGCGTGACACTCTCTCCTTTCGTACCAAGTTTCAACTCTGAATATACATTAAGGCCGACAGCCCGACATCAAATCCCTGGAAACGCCGTCGTCTGACTCTGATCAAACCTAAAGCTTCACCCATCCCTTTCTTTTCTCCTGTTGCATGGCATCGTAATCCTACTCTCTCTCTCTCTCTCTCTCTCTATATATATATATTTGTTTAATGAAATCACTTACTTTCTTCTTTTGCCACCCTTTGACTGCAATATTATCCCACGCTTAAAGCATCTTCACGCTTTGAATTTCCTTAATCTCATTTTATTATTTAAATCTTCCAGAGTCTTCCATCCCTTACATAACCCCTAGACTCTATATATACACAGAGGCCAGAGCTAGCTACCTAAGACCCTCGGTCGCTCTTTCTCGTTCAAGTTGAGGAAGAAAACAAACTGAAAAAGTTATGCAGGTTGTGAAATATTCCCGTATGCAAATGGAGGCCACGAAGGATGTCCAGAAGAGCCCCTTCGACATAGTCCACCACCTGGCTTCCAGCAACGCCGTGGTTGTGTTCAGCATGAGCAGCTGCTGCATGTCCACGGTGGTCAAGCGCCTCCTCTTCAGCTTGGGCGTAGGCCCCACCATCGTTGAGCTCGACGAACACGTCGCCGGCCCTGACATCGAGGCCCTCCTCTACCGCCTCTCCGGGAACCACCAGGCCGCCGTCCCCGCCATCTTCATCGGTGGGAAGTTCCTGGGTGGGGTCCAGACCCTCATGGCCTCACACATCAACGGCACCCTGGTCCATCTTCTCAAGGACGCCGGAGCACTCTGGCTCTGATGCTTCATCTTTTGTCTTTCGCTTAGATTAATGTCCTTTAACGTTTCTGTTATATTGACATGACACAGATTAAACAGTTAGGGCGGTGTATTTCTCAGTCCTAGTTTACGAAATATGTAAACTCCATTAACTAAGTGCTATGCTATTATAGAGTCGCGACATGAACAGCTATCTCCGTTACGTTTCTGAGTTTTGAAGCACCTCTCATCAGTTCATATGGTATACGTTTACGTACTGATTAAAAGCCAAAGAAACATACAGTACATTAAATATAAACTTGGCCCAATAATGGAATAGAACTTTGTTGTGGAAAACTGCAATTGTTATTTTATGAAACGCTATATTATGTTCTCTTTACTACTATATATATTACGTATAACTTAATAATTCATTCCGTGTGTAGCTTTTTCTGCTGGTTCTTTGAGTTCTATTGCATCGTCATCTATCATGTTATTGACGGGTAATAATCAAGCAGAGAAATGACAAGATTGTATAAAGTGGATTTCTTTTGGCTGAGATCCATGTTAAAATAAAACTAGAAAATGAGAGTTATGGAGGTCGCCGGCGAAAGATATAGGAAGAGAAAGCCACTGGAATGGAGGAATACGCATAGCTGAGATAGCAAAAGTGAGTGACGGGAAAAGAAGTGAAGGGACACCGTACAGGTCAACAGGACCGTAGGAGATAATGATATGGGAAAATGATAGAACATATAATGTGATCACATCCAGGACATTTGGGTAGTACTATAGATCAGAAATGCAATTCATGCCATATATGCCAAACGCAAAACAGTTAGACCCAAATGCAGCAATAACCTCATTTCCTCATCCTCATAGTCATAGCATGCATATTATCCTCTTGATTATTATCCTCGTCATTAATAAAAAACAACAATACAAGTTAACTAACCTTTCATTTTGCAAATCTATAGCCCATTAATCAGCGGTTTTGTAATCATTTAGAGCCCATTCATCCAATAATGTATCCCCCAAGATTTAGATTATACCGCAAACCATCCACCATAAGCCTTTTACTCCAAATTAATACGACTCCCTCCAGATCACACTGCTGGAAGCATGCACTAGATCCATTTCAAATTGTTACTTTCATTTAGGTTGATCAGTTTTAATTATATTAGCACAGAAAGGCCAAACCCAGAGAAGCAGTTGGTACTTGGTACGACGAATATTAAAGGCAGGCGATATGGAGGTGAGACAGCTTCTGCATACCACTTCTCAGATAATGATTGTTACTACGATTGCATTTTGTTACCAGAGATTTCCTTTTACTTTCCACGTCATCAATTCCTTTCATTTTTTGTATGTATGTATGCATTGATCAACAACATTGTTAGATATTTATATACAATATACATATATATAGGTACCAAAAAATTGCTCGTCCACAAAAAAAAATATTTCTAGCTTTTATATATATTGGTATAATTTCAGTTTTCCAGAAAATTGAATAAAAATGAATAATAATTAAAATTTTCAAACCTTCAATTTAAATTTGATTAGCGAGACATGAAATTTGAGCTGAGAGATTGGGCAATGTATTTGGTAGTATCCAAAGGACGCATGTGATGGAGTGATGAGGGTGACGGCAGAGTCTCTCACTGAAAATTGATTTCCATTTGACCGTTTTCAGTCCCCACTTTGACTCTTTGACTGTAGAAACAGTGCCACTTCTGCATCCTCCTCTCATTCTGCGCTTACATATCTTATGTTCGTTATATATAATGCGTCAATAATATATGTGATACTAAATTACGGAAAAACTATAATTTACAGTAATGGTATTAAATATGTCTTTAGTTAAAGATATAAATCTTCAATAATTGAAATTGATAGCAAGAGGTGACGAATGCTTTTAAATAAATTCTGGACTATATTTTAAAAAATGATTGCACTGCCTTGTTCAAGCATGATAATTTAATATAATATTTTCTTTTGGAATCATTGCTAATTATTAATAATTTGATTGACTATGCATGTGTTTCAAATTGAAATGACCAAATTTATGTTGTTTAGCCTTCAACGTTGAGGATCCAAATTGTGGGGAAAAAAAAAATTCTTTCTTTTCCGTACACATACATCAAAATTCAAAAGCCTGTGTTGTGTTCTTAAGTTATTCATTCATCCTTTTAGTATATGATGGGGCAAATATATATTACTTGAATAATCTTAAAAGAGCTAGAAGTTATGACAAAGTTAAAGATTTCTATTATTGAGATATGTCTGTGTCTAGTGTGGAGTTTAAATGATTGAATAGTCTGTTTATACACTAATATCTGACATTACAGTTTCATCTATTTAGTTTGACTATATATTTTTTCCCATACCACAGTTGCCCTTTGAACCCTTTGCAAACAAAAAAAAATTGCTTTTGAACAGAACTCACTTTTTAAATAAAAAGTTTAAAGTTAAATTTTTAAATATAAATAACAGTCATGCAAACTTACTTCTGACCCAAATTAGTTTTACTAATTAAATTGATCTAAAATTAAATTTATAAAATCTCAATACACACACATAGAGTTTAAAAAATATCTATTATTATGTTAAAATGTAATAAATATTTATTTAAAAGATCAGTCTTATATATAGATGCTTTGCTGGCTTAATATTTAATCTTAGGATAATTAAACCGTTAATATTATTGAGGCCCACCTAACCTTAAAGGCGGCATTGGTGGCTATGGACCTCCTCTTATCCCCTTACCTTAGAGAAAGAACTTGTAACCTTAATACTCTAAGCAGTACATCATCTTAATATGGGACTATTCTATCTTCTTATTCTGGCATCTTTCTTAGCACGAACACATAAAGCATTTAATAAAAGAAATACTTTTGACGAGAGTAACTAATAAAATAATCACAATAAATTCGTTCTGTCGGTTCATTACTGCGCCGCTAGCACTATCAAATTAACCTGTGGTAGTTCCTTATTTCTCCTTGAGAATGTGGAGCCTAAATCTGAAAGAAGTTTTGTAAACCAAGTGTTGGCACAGATATAATAAGAGAGGTAAATTGTTATGCAAAAGAGTAATTTAAATGATGAGTATGAGTTCTGAATATTTGATTTTTGATGAGACAAAACAGCACGTGCTTCTTAAAGAAAATGTCCATGCATGAATAAAAAAGGATAAGGTAAAGATAATTCGATCCACAGAGATTTATAGTGGTTTTAATCATCATTGATTCTATGTCCACTCCTTAACTTATGTAGTTAGAAATTTTATTATGCAAATAGTTGAACAATACAATGGTCAATCTTACTTCACAGGGCATAGCTGCTAAGCTTTTATGCCAAGACACTAGCCAATACACCATTAACCCTTAGCTAAGGATAAAACTCAATGACTTTTATAGCACAATAAAAACCACTAAAATTACAACTAATTCCAAAATGCAACAAGTTTGAGAATAAGAAGTAAACACTCTTCCTCAGTACATATTATCACATAGAAAGATACGTGAAGAAGAATAGAAAATCACATAGATGCAATAGCACATAGCTAGGAAGGATTTTTGTTTAAGTTTAAATTGACGACAAGCAGAGAAAAATGTTAAGTATTTATGCTAAAATTCTCCAACAGTTCTTTAAGGGCTAGGTCGTTATATTGGGAAATTCTTCATCAAGGCAGTTAATTATGGAAAATCTCATCATGGATGTGTTAAGACAATGTAGAGTTCATGGCATTTATTGACTACAATTTCTTTGGAGTTGGCAGTAATTAGGAAAAAGGATATTTGCAGTCGACTTGAGCTTTTGCTATCTTGGGCCTCTTTAAGTGATTTGATGAACTATTTTGGGCTAGACCATTGTGTGAATCTATTAGACACATATCATAAGTTTCGTTAGGATATTTTTTGACATAATCATTAAATAATAATGAAATAAAGATGTTGTTTTAACAATGTCCCCATTTATTTTGATTATATCAAAACTTTAGTAGCTCCCCCTCAATTTGATCTGATGGCGTCTACTGTGCTTTATGAATTTCCCCCTTTTAGTTAAGCCAATCATTTGTTTAAGACCTATTCTCACCCTTTTTGATATAAGCCAAAGATAGAAACAGAGAGAACCAAATACATATATAAAACATGGATATAGTGCACACAAATATAGCCATAGACAAACAAGTGATAGTAATTAAAATAAGTCATCTATAGTTAAATGTCCAGAACATAGGCTAGCTAATGGCATAAAAGTCTGAAGCAAGTAGTTATAGTTTAGTCAATAAAGACATAGAGTCAAAAAGAAATGTATGTAAAAGTCCAACGAAAAGGTGGATATGGCGATGGTGATAGGATTGTGGTCATAAAAGTCGCGATCATGCAACGTACACAATCTCAAAGGTAAGAGCAAGAACAAGAGCGCCAGTTGGAGTAGCAGTAGCAAGAGTAGGACCAAGACAAGAAGCATTAGTTTGACCCATCATCCATCTGAAAGTGTAATCATTTAAAAGGTAGCATTCAAATAGGTCCATGTCTGGTTCAAGTTAAATAAGTAGGCGAGATAGTATTTTTCTCATGAGATTTGAGCATAAATATATGTGTGTAGTGTATCAATTTCCTGCTAAATAAAAATAATAATAAATTGCTTCATTTCTTCATGGTGTAATCATCTGCATCCCTAGATTAGTGATAACTGCTTTAAGCTTAATGAGCTATGTATTTGTCACTGAGTTAGAGGAAGGAAGAGGTACAACAGAGATATGGAATGTGCTCTGGTAAGTAAGTCAGTAAGGGAACAAGCTTTTGAGGAGAGGTAGCAGGAGAGACACCCTTTTGAAAGGCAACTTTTATAGGCATAGCACTCAACTTCCATCACTTCTAAAGAGTGAAAAGAATTAGTCTTAATAAAAAAGGTTGTGACAAGATTTTATGGTGCTGGGGCATGTTTGTTTAGCTTTAAAGGAGGCAAGAGGACTTACACACATGAGTGCTTTTAATGAAGGTCCATTTCTTGCTACAAGAAGAGGAAGGCTCTGGTTGAATTGGCTAAGAGTCTTTACCTTCTTTGCCAATCTTGATTCAATTGTGGCCAGATTTTGTAAATTTCATTAAGGTAAGCAATTGCTTATTAAACTTTGCCTATGGATTTGCTTGTTTAGCTTAATACCCTGATAGGTCATTGCCCATGCTTTTGGCAATAACTGTAATAACCATGTTGTATGGAAGTTCTTTGATCTTCCTACTTTGTGTGGTCTGCAAGTGGTTAAGCATGATGAAGGGTACATTCAAAAGTAGGTCATGGAGTGCACACCATGTATAGAACAACTCCAGATGAGTAGGGGCATTGATGTTACTGATTATTGGAATGATTAACTGATTTATAATATACAGAAGCTTCATGTTATTAGCAGAAAGGGCATTGGGATTTACAATAACTACTTCCCATTTTAGTAGTTCTTCTATAATGGCAGGTCCTGAGTAACCAATACATTCAAATGGCTAAAGCTTATTGCCACATTCAATTATGGCATTAAGGCATTGAAGAATATTTGCTAGTGCGGATGAATCTACCATGATTCTCGGACCACAAAGTAGCAGACATGACTTAAAGGTCTTTCCATTGAAAAGAGATTGCAGTAGAACTTATGAATGAGCCTTGAATAAACAGGCTCTTTAAGGAGAAAGAAAGGATCCCAACTAAACCTATAAAAAAAATCAAAACATTTGAGATTATTTTGGTGAATGAAATTAAGGTTTACCTTTCCAACTGTCATTACTCGACGCTTCTTGTAATCAATTTTGAAATGCACCTTAGCATTTAGATCATCAAGGATTTTGATGTTGTGCCCATGTAAGGAAATCACATTAGATTTGTGCTTATAAGAGGCCATTACAATAGTGTAGATGGATAAGTAATGTAGGAAGATAGAATACAAGTGTCGAGTAACAAATGGATTGACAAATTTATAGGGAAAGGTTTGAACAAAGCATTAATTAAGCTAAATGATGACAAGGATAGTTATTAGGTGTGGAAGACATACATGATTGTGGAATTAGTTAGATTTAGGTGATATGGTTAGACGGATGAGATAGGTGGTTGCAAGACATGGATGTTAGAATTTCAAACATGTGGATTTTTTAAATTAACCTGTAAAAAAGAAATCGCAATTAGGTTGTCTAGTTGGGTTCGAGTGTGTGTGAGTGATAAAACCATATATGAAACCATATGAGCGTTCAGGCCAATCTTAACATAATTTTATATGTGCTTAGACTTTCAAATTTCAATCATACCCAATTCACAATGAATTTTGTAGAATTGTTCCTCACCCAGAAGTTCGATAAAGATGTTTGCAAGTTAATCTATTGTAGACACAAATTCACTAGCAATATTTCCTTTAGCCATGTGATAACTGAGAAAGTGGTGTTTAATATCAATTTGTTTAGTTTTAAAGTGTTGGATAAGATTCTTAGAGATGTTGATAGCATTGATGTTGTCGCATTTGATAGGAATAGCCTTTTATGTGAGGTCTTAGTCATTGAGTTATTACATTATCCAGAAAATATAAGTATTGCAGCTTCTTGCAGCTATATATTTTGCTTCAGTAATGGATAGTGTTAGAGAGTTTTGTTTCTTGCTATGCTAAAATAGGCTTAATCCTATGAACTAACATGTGACACTTGTACTTTTTTTTATTTATTTTGCATCCCCCAAAATCAGCATCAGATTAACCATAAAGATTGCAATGTGAGTGTTTGGGATACTAGAGACTAATATTTTGAGTTCTAACTAAATATCGAAGGATTCACTTAATAGCTATCTGATGTGATTCCTTGGGATTTGACTGGAATCTAGCACATAGACATACACTAAACATTATATCTAGTCTACTAGCATGAGGTATAGTAGTGAATATATCATCCATCTGTATTTCTTCTAGTCCACTGAAGTGCCATGTTTATCCTTATCAAGTGTGAGGGATTACTTATTGGAGTTCCAATAGCTTTTGTTGAGGTCATTCCAAAACACTTCAATAGCTCTTTTGTGTACTTTTTCCGAGAGATAAATGTCCATTCTTTTAATTGCTTCCCCTATAACCTTAGGAAGAAGAACATCTCTTTAATCATGCTCTTTTAAATTCTTTTGTCATGAGATGTGAAAAGTTTTTACATATGCTTCATTAATAGATCTAAACATTATATCATAAACTTATTCTTGTATGATAAGTATCTATCCTTTTGAATACTTGATAAAAAGAATAGCATCTCCTTTGCCTTTTATGAAGCCATTGTCTAAGAGATATTTACTGAGGTGTTCATACTAAACACGAGGAGCTTGCTTTAGGCCATATAGTGCTTTGCATAATTTATAGACATGATGAGGCTTTTCATCCATTTCAAATCTAAGAAGTTGTTTGATGTATACTTTGTGTTGTCAAAAGTCATTTGTTGGACAAATTGTAGAAAGTCATTTAAGAATGCTCTTTTCAAGTCTATTTGATAAAGTTTGAATCTTTATGACATGCACATGCCAGTAGATTGTTATGGCTTCAAGTCTAACCATATGATCAAAAATTTCATCAAAGTCAATTCTCCCTTCCTAATTGTATCCTTGAGCAACCAATCTAGCTTTAATTTAGGTGATTTTGCCATCATCCAATTTATTCCTAAATAACCATTTTGTATCAATAATGATGTTTCCTTTAGAAGCAAGAACTAGTGACCACACTTAATTGCGCTCAAACTAATCTAACTTTTCCTACATGGCCACAATCCAATAGTTATTAATGAGTGCTTTAGTTACATTTTTAGGTTCAATTTGAGACACAAATGCCACATAATTCATAGCTTAGTATGATGAACGTGTCTTCATTCCTTCCTTTGGGTTTTCAATCATGAATTCATGTGGGTATTATTGATAAATGTCTCCACTCTTTAGGAACTTTATGTTTGTTAAGGGCGACAACTTCTCCATGAGAAATAGGATTGACATTCATTTTTTACCCATCTTCAGTAGTATGCTCTTCCCAAGTACCTTCAGGAGTCGCTTTAATAATAGAATCCTTAACTTCTTGAACAAACTTTTGATGTGACTTATGAAGTTCATAATCATTTTTTATTTTTCCAGTGTGATACTTGAGGTAGCACAATATCTTCATTGAAAATAAAATGTATTGTTTCTTCCATAGTATGAGAGTTCTTGTTGAATACTCTAAAAGATTTACTAGTTATGGAGTATCCAATGAAGATTTCTTCAATTGTTTTAGACTCAAATTTTCCTATATTTTCTTTGTTATTATTTAAAATATAGCATTTACTTCCAAAGGCATGAAAATAACTTATGTTTGGTCTTCTACCTTTCCAGAGTTCATAAGATGTCTTACTAAAGATAGGTTTAATTATACATTTATTCAAAATATAGTAAGAAGCATTGGTAGCCTTAGTCACCAGTATTTGGGTAGGTTGTTTTCACAAAGAGGAGTTCTAGCCATATCAAGGAAACTCTTATTCTTCCTTTCAAAAACACCATTTTGCTAAAGTGTTATAAAAGCTGAAAAATTATGAGTAATCCCAAATTTGGTAAAGCATTCATCAAAGACTTTATTTTCAAATTCTTTGCCTTGATTACTCCTTACTAAAGTGATGTAGCACCCTTTTCATTTTAAACAATTGTGATGTTCTTTAAGGAAGTTCAGATTGAACAATCCTAAAACATAAATAAGCGAAACAAAAAAAAAAGATAGACTAAATAGCAATCTCGAAAAATTTTGCATACCACACTCAAGAATGCTAGGTTTGATTTGCCACACTATAAAAGACGAAAAGTGATAAGAATCGGGGATAATTTCACCACTAAGTTTAGAAAACTTAGATGAGAAATTTACATATAGAAGGTTAAGCTAAGTTTTAAAGCATTTAAGGTTGCATTTCTCATTGATAAGTTCTGTATTTATAGTTAAGAACAACCCTCAAGGCATAAGTCTAAGATTTACCTAATTTGGAAAAAAATATACATTGAAATACACCTAATGTAGACTTTCAATCTAATGTATCTTACCTAACTTATTTAACTTGGACTTTCAAGGAAATATAACTAACCTAACTTAGACTTTAACTAATACTTATTTCAACTTTCATCATATGCATGATTAACTTTTCACAATTTATACATTATAGCACATGATCAAATTGTCCTACTTGAACTTTGGCTCCATATAGAAGTTGGGCTTGGACCCTAAATGGCATGATTCCACTTTGAGTTGCCAGACAACCATAACTTGAATCTTCTTGGCCATAGAATGAGTAACCGGCCCAGATGGAGCTCCTTGGCTTAAGTCAGTCTCTTGTTCAACTTGATGCTCATCATTCTCCTCAGGTTCAAAAGGATTTGTCCTCAAATCAAAGTTGTCATTGTCATCCAAGTATGACGTCAAATCTCTTACATTGAATGTGGTAGAAATATTGCAATCTCCTAGAAAATCTACCTAGTAAGCATTTTCATTTATTTTCTCCAAAATCTTAAATGGACCTTCTGCCCTGGGCATCAGTTTTGACTTCTATTTGTTGGGAAACCTCTCCTTTCATAGATGACTCAAGATAAGATCACTTGGCATAAATTGAACTTGCTTCCTTCCCTTGTTTGCTACTTTTCCATAAGTTGCATTCTTCATTTCAATCTATCGCTTCACATTTTCATGTAAAGCTTTAATTATTTCAGCCTTCTTCTTTCCATCCATGCATAATCTGTCACTTGATGGTAGCGGTACTAGATCAAGCAATGTGATAGGATTGAACCCATAAACCACTTCAAAAGGAGAATGTTTAGTAGTACCATGAACACTTCAGTTGTATGCAAACTCAATAAATGGCAAGCATTCATCCTAATTCTTCATATGCTTACTAACAATAACTCTAAGTAAGGAAGAAAGTGTTCTATTGACTACCTTAGTTTGTCCATCAATTTGAGGATGACAAGTTGTACTTAAAAGTAATCTTGTCCTAAGCTTTTTCCGCAATGTTTTCTAGAAATAACTCAGAAACTTGGCATCTTGGTCTGACACAATGCTCTTGGGAATGCCATGTAATCTCACAATTTCCCAGAAGAACAAATTTGTTATATGAGAAGCATTATCAGTTTTATGATAGGGAATAAAATATGACATCTTTGAAAATCGATCTACCACCACCATAACTGAATCTTTGCCCCTTTAAGTTCTTGGTAACCCAAGCACAAAATCCATGCTTAAGTCAACCTATGGTTGGTCAGGAATTGGTAATGGCATATACAAATTATGTACAGCCTCTTTACTTTTTTCTTTCTTGCAAATTACACATCTCTCCACCACTCAATGCATATCTTTGATCATCCTTGGCCAATAGAAATGTTCCTTGATTATCTCTAAGGCTTTTTTTTTTTTGGCCAAAGTGTCCTACCAAACCTTTCTCATGAACTTCTCTTACTAATAATTCTCTGACAGAGCAACTGGGAATACAAAGTCAAAAACCTTTGAACAAGAAATCCCTCATGCTTATAAAAACCGTCAATAGCACTTTTTTCACATGCCAAATATATAGTAGAAAAACTAGGATCTTCTACATATTGGCTTATCATTAATTCAAATCCCATCAACTTGACATTCATTAATAAGATTAAAGCATGTCTTTGAGATAAAGCATCTGTAACCACTTTAACTGGTCCCTTTTTATATTTGATGACATAGGGAAAAGCTTATAGAAACTCCACACGTTTAGCATGTCTCTTGATTAACTTGGTCTAGCCCTTCAAATATTTCAATGACTCATAGTCTATGTGAATAACAAACTCCTTGGGTAACAAGTAGTATTCCTAACTCTGTAAGGCTCTAACCAATGCATAGAACTTTTTGTCGTAAGTTGAATAGTTCAGAGTTGTTCCATTCAACTTTTCACTGAAATAGGTAACAGGATGCTTCTCCTGCATTACACTCAATCTTAAAAGTTTTAAAGAAATTAGGGAGTGCTAGTATTTGTGCTGAACACAACTTCTCTTTAATGATTTCAAAACTTTCTTGGGCCGTCTCACTTCACTTAAAGTCACTACCCCCTTTGATGCAATTAGTTAAAGGCGCTAGAATAGTACTAAAATTCTACACAAATCTTCTATAAAAGGATGCTAAGCTATGGAAAATTCTCACTTTAGAAATATTTGTAGGAATAGGTCACTCCTTAATAGCTCTAACTTTCTCTATATCAACTTCAACTCCATGCCAACTAATCACAAACCCAAGAAAAATAACTCGGCATTGGCAGGATTAGCACTTTTTGATATTGCCAATTAATTTTTCTTTTCACAGTACTTTAAAAACCCTTCTCAAGTGCTTTACATGTTCTTCTTGACCTTTGTTATAAATTAGAATGTCATCAAAATAACCCACAATAAAATCTCTAATAAAATTTCATAGGACATGATTCATTAAATACATGAAGGTGCTTGGAGAATTTGACGAACCAAATGGCATAACCATCCATTCATACAACCCATGCTTTATCTTAAAAGCTATATTATAGTCATCCCCTTCCTTCATTCAAATATAATGATACCCGCTTTTGATATCAATCTTCAAAAAGATTGAAGAGCCATGTAGCTCATCAAGCATGTCATCAAGCCTAGGGATAGGATACCAATACTTCGCTATGATTTTGTTTATGGCCCGACTATCTACGCACATCCTTATAGTTCCATCCTTCTTTGGTACCAATAAAGCTGGTACTGAACATGGGCTTATTGATTCTCTCATAAAGCCTTTATCCAGTAACTCATTTACTTAATGTTGTAACTCCTTAGCCTCTTCAGGATTACACCAGTAAGTCGGTCTATTGGGTAAAGTAGCACTTGGAATAATATCAATTTGATGCTCAAACCCTCTAATTGGTAGTAATCCCTTTGGCATCTTATCTGGAAATAAGTCAGCGAATTCATTTACTAACTTCTCAATTAGCGGAGGTATAGACACTACTTCTGTTGGCATAGCTTCCTTCACTATTAGCATCAATATTGGATTAGTTGAATGCAAAGCTCTATTGACTTCTCTTTTAGTTGCAAAGAAGTTCTCCTTTTTTTTTTTTCCCTTATTCACTAGCTGATCTTTCAGAACTTGTTGAGATTTAAAAGGTGCTAACGACAATCTTCCTCCTATCCTTGGTAACAAAATATATGTTTTTGAATTTATCATGCATGGCTCTATTATTATACTACCAAGGTCTTCTCATAAGCAAATGACAGGCATTCATTGGTACCACATCACATACTACTTCATCTTTGTATGACTTTCCAATAGAAAATGGTACTTGAACTTACTTAGTGACTTGAATTTCTCCTTGGTCATTCAACCATTGTAGCTTGTACAGATGAAGGTGTTTTGTGGTCTTCAAGTTTAATTTCTCCACTAATGTTGTTGAAGTAACATTAGTACAGCTACCTCCATCAATAATGACACCACAAACCTTTCTATGAACTGTACACCTAGTATGAAATATGTTTTCATGTTGATCATCTTTAACCTTAGCTTGTGAGTTCAAAATTCATCAAACTAAAAGTAACTCCCCTTCATCTGAATACTTTACAGTGCGCTAGTCATCTTCTCATTTAGTTTTTATTTCATCTTCACTTTTAACTTCCTCTTGTGCTCCTCGAACAATCATCACTCTTCAATTTGGACATTTAGAAGCAATGTGTCTAAAACCAAGACATTTGAAGTGTAATACCCTTCTTACAAAGTATAGAATTTATTATAAATTTCAGTTAAAATTATTATAAAAAGAGAATTATTAAAAATAAATAAAATAAAATATTTAAAACATAATAGTATAATTATAGAGAACAAAAGTTCGTACATAATTTTGTTCATACATCCATATAGATAATTTAACAAAACTAGAAAAAGGGTATTAGGCCTATATCTAGTAAGATTCATGCCCTCTTGTGACACGAACATAAGTGGTATGGCGCGTAAGGTCATATCACATCTTGCAACAAAGATCTTGGATATGCTATCCTTTCTTGTAATTCTCCTATAATTGCTCCTTTTTTTTCTTGCTTCCTTCCTTCTTGATCTAAATGTGGAGTGGAGAGGCAAGAGTAAGTGAAATGAGTATGGGAGAAATGTAAGAAATGGTGTGAAGAAAAGGGGTAGGGTGTAGGGTATTTAAAGAAAAATTGATGGCTAGGATTTAACCACATTTTTTTAATCCAACAATTGTGATTCAATATCAAATCATCTATATCTAAGATATAATTATGGTGTGGGTCCCAAAGATATCTAATATTTTATTTTGGTGTGGGCCACATGTATATATAATATTTTATTATGGTGTGGGCCCCATATGTGAGGGTCCTACAGGTTAAAGTAATGCTATATGTCCCTTCATGTAAATTTACTATTTTACCCTTAGTATTTTTTTTAAATGACCATTTTGGCCCTAGCTTTGTAAATTTACCATTTTGCCCTTAATATTTTTTTAAAGTGACAATTTTGCCCCTATACCTTAAAATTAAGCTATAGATTGTTTTCTTTTTTTTTCTTTATACAATTCAACTGGCATATTTATTTTTGTTTAATTCTTTCTAATTTCCCTTAAATAATTTAACTTATATTTTACTAATTTAGGGATGTTATATGAAGCACTTAATTTCTCTACTCCTCTTTGAGTTCTTTGCATCATAAACCTTATCATTTCCTCTGGATGAATCAGCATGGTTACTTGAACTTGTCTTTTCCTTTCGTCATTCATTCTACTTTGATGCATCTTTGGGCATTGACGAGGTTAAATTTGTTGCTTTGAAAATATTAGATCATGAACTTCCTGATTTAGTTGCTCTTCTTCTATGTTGTCTTTCCACCTTAACAGCAAGCTTAATTACATCCTCAAGTGTTACATAAGTTTGTAATTCCACTACATTAGCAATTTTCTTATTCAAGCCTCTTAAGAACCTTGCAATAGATTGATCCTGAGGCTCTTGTATCTCACATATCATCATCAACATTTTAAACTCTTTAACATAATCTTCAACACACAGCACCCTTTGTCTAAGAGTTTACAACCAAATGTATAGCTCCTGCTTGAATAGTCAAGAACAAAGCATTTTTGCATGAGTCTTTTTATAAGCCTCAAACTCTTGATCTCCCCTTCTTTGTCTCTCTTTCGTTGTGCTTTCAAATTCTCCCACCATAGATTTACATAATTGATAAATTCAACGGCAGCTAGTTTACATTTTTTTAACTTCAAAATAGTCGTGGCACCTGGACACTTTCTCCACTCATTGTACCCACTTTAAGTACTCTCCTGGTGAGCTAGTACCTTTAAATGGTGGAATCTTCAATTTGATGTTGTTTCCCAAGTCATGCTGTTACTTCCGTTGTTTATATGCATTAGCTTCATCTTCTACTTCTTCATCACAATCAGAATCAATGGAAGTTCAATAATTATATCGTTGTGGAGGTTGTTGAACAGTTAATCTTATGATTACCTACTCAAGACAAATCAGTTGCTTACACATTTCTTGTTGACTTTATCGTATGCCCATAAACTAAGCTTGTTCCAAAGAAAGCCTTCTTAGAACATTGGTAGCGTTGCCTTTAGCCATATCTCACTTTAAACACTCTTTTCATGTGTTTTTCTCTCTGACCAGTAAATGTTTCTCTCTCTGCCCACTCTCAACCAGAGCTCTGATACCAAAATGATGTCCATTAAGGAAGTTCATATTGAACAATTCTAAAATAAAAATAAATGAAAAAGAAAAAGAAAAGATAGAACAACTAGCAATCTTGAATGATAAGTTTGTATGCCACACTCAAGAATACTAGGTTTGATTCGTCATATTCTAGAATAGAAGAGGGATAGTGATAAGAATCAGGGATAATTTTACCACTAAGTTTAGAAAACTTAGATGAAAAATTCGCATATAAGAGGCTAAGCCAAATTTCAAAGTATTCAATGTTGCATTTCTCATTGATAAATTCTATATTTATAGCTAAGAACAACCCTCATGGCATAAGTTTAAGATTCACCTAATTCTCACCTAATTTGAAAAAAACATGCATAGAAATACACATAATATAAACTTTCAATCCAATGTGGCTTACCTAACTTATCTAACTTAAACTTTCAAGGAAATATAACTCACCTAACTTAGACTTTAACTAATACTTATTTCAACTTTCATCATATGCATGATTGAATTTTTATAATTCATTCATTATAGCACATGATCAAATTGCCCCACTTGAACTTTAGCTCCATATAGAAGTTGGGCTTGGCCTTAAATGGTATGATTCCACTTTGAGTTGCTGGACAACCATAACCTGAATCTTCCTGGCCATAGAATGAGTAATCGGCCCAAATGGAGCTCCTTAGCCAAAGTCAACCTCTTGTTCAACTTGATGCTCATCATTCATAATAGTTTTTAAGTATTTAAAACATTCATGTTTGTGAGTAAGAAAGTATACCCAAGCATAGCTTGAAAAGTCATCAACAATAATAAAACCGTAACTTTTACCTCTCATAATCTGAGTTCTGATGGGTCTAAATAATTCCATATGATTGAGTGATAGCAATCATTTTGTGCTAATGTGATATTTTGATTAAAATCCAACAAAGATCTTGCAAAGATGAAAGAAATTTATAAGATTCTATTTTATCAATAAGAAGGATATAAAGATTTTCATTTCTCTTTCCTTCAATTAAGATAAAACCTTCTTTGTTATTATACAGGAGGTAGAATTAAATGCAACATTATAACCTTTGTCATAGTTGGCTTATATAATTAGATTGTGTTTTATTCTATCAACAAGATAGACATTGTCAATGGTTAGAAAAGAGTTTATGAATACTTTACCAAAACCTATAATTCTTCCCCTTTTTTTATCACCAAATGTGACAATTCCATAATTTCCTTTTATAAGAGAGATAAAATGACTTTTATTTCTAGTCATGTGTCTGGAGTAACCAGAATTCAAATACCATAGTCCTCTTCTTCTTTTTTATTCTAGTGAAACTTGTAAAACAATTTAGTTGATCTTAGGTACCTAACATTTCTTAAGTGATGAACAGGCTAGTTTGTTAGTCATCAATGATTGTTTAGCCAAATGGCAATCGTTAGCTAAATGAAATTTCTTTTTGCAGGTATAGCATAACTTAGAAAACTTTATAAATTTCTTCTTATAAGATATTTTTATCAGTTTGTTTTGCTTATAGCCAATTCCATTTTTACAAGATATTTCTTTTGAATTCTAATAAAAGCCTTTAAATCTTTTATAACATTTAACAAATGTAGCTAAATCATTTGTGAGATTTTCTATTTTTGTTTTTAGTTATTCATGTTCTAATGTTAGCTTATTCATTGAAAGCCTTTCAATTTCATTTTCAAATATCTATTTTTCTTTTGTTAGGAAACAAAAGATTTTCAACATTTTCAAGTGATCACTTTTGAGTCTTCAGTATTTTAACATATTTTTGTTAGAACCATTCAGCATTTCATCAAAAGCATTCAAAAGTTCATCATAAGTGAATTGTTAAGTTACCTTATTTATAGTGTTTTCATTAGGATGATCACTTGTCATGAGACATATATATTTAAACAGTTATCAGTAGTACTCTTTACATTCTCAGTTACCAATTGGCATAGATTCACTATGTTGTTCTTTCATTGTCACTAAAGTCTGAGGCTAGATCATCATCACTCTAGGAAGAATTTACCCCCATTGCTTTTCATTTGCCATTGTTTAGTGGACAGTCAGCTCCGATGTGGCTGGTTTTCTTGCAGTCATAGCAAGTCAGCTTATTTCATACAATTTCTTTCTTGGTCTAGTTTTTTCTTCGAGTATTATTGTTTTGGTACCTTCTTTTGTAAAATTTATACATTCTTTTATATAGTAGTGTCATTTCTTTATCTTTAGCTAATTCCTTATAAACTTCCCCCTCAAATAATTTTGAAGAAAATTTTAGTACAATCATTCTATTTAAGTTATTCATGTTTAGATAGCTTCTTTCATAGGTAATGAGATTTCCTTTGAACTCCTCAAACTTCATAGCTTTAAGTTTTTCACTTGTGATTGTTGCTGCAACTATGACTTTCTAAGATGAGTTAAGACTTCTCTGAGTTTTTTTAATAAGATCTTCATCTGAATAGCATTTTCCAAGAGCATCTAGGTCATTTATTATTTTCCTAAATCTGTTGAACATTTCTCCTACGGTTTATTTGTCAGTCATATAAGAAAGTTTATATTCCTGCACTAGTGTATATATTATGGTTTTTTTAACTTCATATATTCTTTCATAAGTAATCATCATCTTTTCCCACATTTCTTTCGTTGAGGAATATCTGGCAAACTTCTTGAATTCATCTACATTCATAGCACAAAATATGAAATTTTTAACTTTGCAATTTACCTCATATTTTCTTTTCCCAGTTTTGCTCAATTCCATAATTGTTTTACGAACTTTCTTTCCATCTACTTCCTTTGTAAACATGTATGGCCCGTACTGAATCATTGCCTAAGCATCAAGATCGTTTGATTGAATGAAAATTTCCATCTTGGTCTTCTAGTAGGTGTAGTCTGTTCATTAAAATGGGGTGGTTAGTTTATTTAATGTCCCTTAATAGCCATCTGAGTTGCCATTTTGTGCAGGATCTTTTCTCTAGGTAGTTTTACATGAAAAATACAGAGACCAAGCTTTAATACTACTTGTTAGAAAAGATATAGCAAGAGAGGATGAATTGTTATTGTCGTAACCAATCTTTCGGTGAAGCGAATAAAAAGTGGTTTAAATTGATTCCTAAAAACGAATTTTGAAAATTAATTTATTTGGAGTCGCTACCAAAATTTTTAATGGAAAACTTTGGAAAACTAATTTAAAACAAAAGGAAAAGCAAAATGGTCTGTGAAATTAGAAATGGGTTTGAGAGTCTATTTGAGTGTGGGGAAGGTGTTAGGCATCCCACAACACCCATCCATAAGGACGGGTACATTAAACTAGTCAACTAAAATAGAATATGGCCTTAAATTTATCTTAATTACCCTTTATTAACATGCATGTTCGTTAAACAGAGGAGATAAAATTAACAATAATGAAAGCAAATAAATAGATATTTACAAAAGCAGACTTAACCTAAGATGAAAGCCTAGGACTTACGTACCCTGTGATAGGGATCAAAGTTCACATAGTTCAACCAAAAAGACGTGTTTATTGGATGATGATTTGTAAATTTTGTGATGAGAATATAAGGGTTTAAATTAAACAGATTTTCGCAAACAAAATGGAATTGAGATTTGGTTTATGTGTTATAATGTATGACAACCTGATTAATCTAACTCTCTTGACCTCTTCATTTTTCCTCTTTTTAATTTTTGTTTATTTTTGGAATTTTAATCTTTATTTTGAAACTTAAATGAAATAATTATGGGATGAAATTTTTAGGATTTTTGGGAGTTTTTTTTTTTTGGAATTGAAATGTAATTATAATGAAAGGAATATTTATGAATTTATGAATTTATTTATTTATTTTTATTTTCAAAATTGGAATTTATTGTTGAAATTAGGGTAAAATCATTTTTGAGATTTTTGAATTTATTTATTTTTTGGATTTTATTTATTTATTTTTGGACTTTTAAAATTAGAATTTATTGTTGAAATCAGAACAAAATTATAATGGAAAGCCATTTTTCAGAATTTTTGAATTTATATATTTTTTGGGTTTTTGGATTTTTCTAATTTTGAAAGTGAGATTATGATTAATAGGAATTTTAATTAATTTATATATATATATATATATATATATTAGAATTTATTCTAAATTTTAAACTATAATGGAAAAATATTTCTATGATTTTTGTATATATATTTTTTAAAAAAATTAGAATTTATTTGAAACTTAAAGTAAAACTAAAATGAAAAATATTCTTAGGATTTTTAATTACATAATAGGTAGGACAAACCTTCCTATTTTTTAATTAATTTATCACAATATTTTAAATGTTAATTCTTAAAACCTGAGGAGACTTAATGTCTCACGCGGTCTCTACTAATTAACTTTTGGGTACTTGAGAAGATGAGTGATCTCATGCGGGAATCCAAAAATATAGAATAAAATATTTGAAAATTTTTCAAGATTTTGTTTTTATGAATTCTTATGGATTTTGAAATTAGAATTCTTTTAGTCTTATTTTTAATAAGATCAATTCCCTAAAGCCTATGGAAACCTAAGTCCTACATGGCATTTTTTAATTAATTAAATTTTATAAAACACCGGCTTAATCATTTTGTAAATAATAGAAAATGCTTAGTTAAGATATTTATTTTTGCATATTATTATTATTATTATTGTTATTATTATTTTTAAACAAGTATGCACTAATTTTTGGGGTTTATAGTGATTAAAATCTCACACGACCCCAAGCATTCGAAGAGAACAATATTATCACACGATGATTTCATAAATAATAGAAAATATTTAATTAAAGTATTTATTTTTGCATTATTATTATTATTATTATTATTATTATTATTATTATTATTGTCATTATTATTTTAAAACAAGCATGTATTAATTTTTAGGGTCTAAGGAGATTAAATTCTCACATGATCCAAAACATTTGAGAAAAACAATATTCTCACCCGATGATTTCCTTAGAACCTTGTTTGTAAGGCCAAAAATTAATCTCCTATTGGCATAATAATAATAATTATTATTATTATTATAAAAAAAACGAAGAACACGAAGCGAAGTGAAGAGAAGACGTGATACCATAATGCATGCATGCTCACCTGCTTTGTCTCGGTTCGTCTCTGCTTACCGTCAGTCCTCCCCCCCCCCCCCGGGCGGTCCTCTTTGATCTTCCTTAGTCCTCCTTCGATGATTGGTGGCCCACCGTCAGCTCTCTCTCTCCTCTCCTTGCTTAACCTGTGGCCTCTCTCTCTCTCCTCATCTCTGGTGGCTTCTCAGCTCCCTCTTCCTTTCTCCTTCTCTTCTCCTTCCTTTTCTCTTTTCTTCTCTTCTTCCTCCCTTAAGCCTTCCCAAAGTTTGCATGACATTCTCGTCCCTTCTCTTCCTCTGCGATGTGGCTTTCTCTCAACTCGTCTTTCTCTCTCTCTCTTCCTCGATTCCACACTTCTTTATGTCCTTTGTTTGGCTCTATTTTCAGAGCACTGAAACAGAGTGTCCACACCTCTGCATCTTCCTTCCTCCTTCCTCTTCTCTTCTCCTTCCTTCTCTTCTCTTTTCTTTTCTTCTTTTCGATCTGTCATGCAACAGCTCGTCTCTCTCTCTCTCTCTTCGGTTCAACACTTCTCTTCTTCCTTTCTTTTTCTTCTCTTCAGTTTAGTGTTTTTATCCTTTTTCCCTTCTTCTTCTCTTCTCTTTCTTTTTCCTCTTCTGTCCAGAGCTTCTTTCTCAGTCTTGTCTTTCCCTCTCTCCAACCGTGACCTCCTCTTCCCTTTCTCTCACCTCGGCCCCCTTCTTTTAACTCCACCAGCCACCTTTTCTCTTCAGCGTGCTCTGTTCACCACCTCTCCCTTTTCAGTAGCATATCCCTCGACTTTTGTCGTGTCTCTCGTGTCTCCAGCCTCCCTATGTCCTGTTGTCCCCTGTGAGTGTGTGTGAGAGTGATATCTGAGAGTGTGAGTGTCTGTGAGTATATTGAACAAGAAAGTTGAAGTGGAAGAGAGGAAAGCCTGCACTTGGAGGTAATGGAGTGCCTTTTTCCATCTTTTCTGTGGCTCTAAGATGCAGCCTTATTACTCCTTTTTTTTTTATTACTATTACCATTATTATTAATTAATATTATTTGAATTTTTAATTTTCTATTTTTATTTTATATATATATATTTTTTATAATTTTTTTGGTTTATTATAATTATTTTAATTAACTAATGTTATTTTTGGGTTTGTAGTTTATTTAATTATATCCCATTATTTATTTCAATTTCCAATTGTCCCCAATTGAAGATCTCACTTGAAGCTTTGTCATTTTTAAAATTTTCTATTTATTTAATTATTAATTAATCGATGCATTAATTAATTAATTAATTAGGAAATTAGGGTTGGGGTGTTCACGATTATGTAAAAGAGTAATTTAAATTATGTGTATAAGTTCTAATAATTAATTGAAATATTTGATTCTTTAAGAGATGGAAGATATGCGCTTCCTAAAGAAAATGTTGGTGTGAAAAAATAAGGTAAAAAAAATTCAATTCACAAAGATTTATAGTGGTTCAAATTATTGTTGATCTTTTGTCCACTCCTCAGCTTATGTAGCTAGGAATTTTTTATGCAAATAGTTCAACACTACAACTATTAACCTTACTTCACAAGGCACAATTGCTAAGCTTTTACGCCAGTACACTATCAACCCTTAGCTAAGGATAAGTCCTAATGACTTTTATAGATACAATAACAACCACTGGAATTGCATCCAATTCCAAAATACAAGAAGTTTAAGAATAAGAAGTAAACACTCTTCCTCACATAGCGCACACTATCGCACATAAAGATATGTGAACAAGAACAAAAAGTCACACAGATGCAATAACACATAGTTAAGAAGGATTTTCATTTGAATTCAAATTGATGATGAGCAAAGAAGAATGATCATTATTTATACTCAAACTCTCCAACGGCTCTGAAGGTCTAGGTTGTTATTTTAGGAAATTCTTCATCAATGCAGTCGATTATGGAAAGTTTGGTAATGGAAGTGTTAATTGATGCAAAAATCATGGCATTTATTGACTGCAATTCCTTTGAAGTTGGCAGTGATTAGGAACAAGGATATTTGCAATCAACTTGAGTTTTTGTTGTCTTAGGCCTCTCTGAGTGATCTAATGAACTGACCTAGGATGGACCACTATGTGAATCTGCCAGGCACATAGCATAAGTCTGGCTAAGAAATTTTTGACATATTATTAAATAATAATGAAATAAATATGTTATTTTAACACCAAGATGTCATTGGGAGAAATTTCTTTTATTATCCTTAATTCAAAAGGATCCAGTGCCTGGTCTATCCTTATTAATCCCTCATAACAATTACAGCCTCCACCATTGCCATATATTCGTCTAAGCTTTTAATTTGGTTTCTTTTCTCAAATATATGAAAGAAGATTAAAAAAAAAAAGAAAAAAAGAGTATGAAGATCATGTCATTGTGTTAGATGAATTAGGGTCTTAAAAGGGAACATTTTTGTTGTTGCATGAGTTTCAAACTCAAGATAAGAATACTCATGGTATATTCAATCTTTTAAGGAGATTTTCCCGAGTGTTATCAAAAAGTAAAGATATTGGATTTCCTATAAAGTAAGACCAACAAGGAAAATTAGAAGAAATTAAGTCTCTCCTTGTCTGAAATGAATATACCACAAAAAGGATGAAGTGAGGACAAGGCCAAAACTCGCCTTCCAAAAGAAATATTACATATGCTCCCCCAACAAGTTGATCTTTATGGCACATTTTTCAGACTATAAGATTTCTTTTGGGTTGATTTTAAAATTTATTTTCTTACACTATACGTCTCATCTTATGTGCTAGCAAGGATGCAGTTTGGGTTAATTAAATCCTATTTTGTCAACTATTAAGGAGTTTTTGTGTTCATTTAAATAAAATAAATAAATTTCTATGTAACTATTTATATTTATATTTTTAATAACATTATGACGTTCGTGAAAGAAATTTAAATATTCAATTATGCCAAATGACAGGTATAAAAACCATAGATTTTATATTTTATTAATTTTATCTATAGTGTCAGACCATATATTGTGTTTTTAAAAGTAATGACATATGTATGGTTTTTTAAAAACCATACATTTAAATTTTACATAAGGTTTTAATAAAAATTCAAATAATTGTAAATTTTAAATGAAAAATATGACATGCGTACAAAATACACTTCTTATTATAAAAAATTCAATTATGCGAATGATTCAAAAACGTTTTCAATTTTATCTACCTTTCTTTGATTGTTACATTGTGTTTTAAAACTTACTTTCGGTTTAAAATTACGAATATAAAATATAAAACACTGCATTTTAAGTGGCCAGAATTATCATCTGAAGAAAATATCAAAAACCAATTCCAAACACCAACATTAGAAGTTTCCAAGCTTGATCTAATTGTGGAAAGCAGTACAGGAGACCAGACAGATGGAAGCAACAGCCAAAATGAAAGGGAAATTGACAACAGCACACTTCCAATTTCCCCCTATCTGAAGAAGACAAAGATTCCAAGTTATAGTATTGATCTGAAGAGCACAGAGTTTATAGTGATTGCAACTAATTATAGATGAAATTCAAGGTACTATTAGCCGAAGTATATCCCCCATCCAGAACAAGATTATGCGCCGTCACGAAGCCAGACTCGTCACTCGCCAGAAACAAACAAGCTTGTGCCACGTCCTCCGTAGCCCCAGCTCTCCCCCGCAGCAAACTCCCCCTCTTGCCCACCACCTCCCTCACCTCCTCCGCCGTCATATCCGCCTTCCCGAACCTTCTGTACCCTACCAGAAGCATCTCCGACGGCACCCCATGCGGCAGCACGCAGTTCACCCTTATCATATGCGCCCCCAGCTCGCACGCCGCACTCCTCACCAGCCCCACCATCGCCGCCTTCGACATTGTATACTCGTGCGACGCCAACCCCCCCATGATGGCCGCCGAGCTTGACGCGCATATGATTGACCCTCCTCTTTCCCCCTTCATCATCGCCCTCGCCGCGTGCTTGATTCCGTGCACCGTCCCCATCAGGTTGATGGACAGCAACTCTTGCACCTTCTCCATCTTCACCCTCGTTATGCTTCCCTCCGTCCCAGACACTCCCGCGTTGTTGAACATTATGTCCACGTGCCCCTTCCACTGCATTGCCGCCTCTATCGCCGCTTCCACCTCCGACTCCTTTGACACGTCGCAGTGCACGTACCTACCTCCTATCGTTTTTGCCACCGAGGACCCCAGATCGTCCAGTACGTCAGCGATCACCACGTGAGCTCCGTTCTCTGCAAATAGTTGCGCCGTCGCTGCTCCGATTCCTCTCGCCCCCCCGGTTATCACTGCAACTTTGCCCATCAACCTTCATATCCCCAATTAAGAAAACAGAGGTCATTGATATATGAGCAAGAACACGCAGGGCTACGAACTTACGATCAAATTCACTGACCTTTTTGCAGATGACTGTGGCGTTTTTCCATGCTCGGTCATATGCGGATTCATATCGATCATTCCTGGAAATGCTGGCTTTTTAAAGGATGTATATATAAGAATAATTGAAACATGGTCTATGTCGGTGAGTGTTTTGAGAGTGGAATAAAATATAGATAGGTGCCCTTGGAATGCTTAGTTTGATATGGACTCACACTTCTGGTACCTTGGAACTATTTTCGAACCGTAACCAAGATAAATTTACTTTCATAATTCTTCTGTTTTTTCTTTATGTTTTATGGTTGTGATTCGTCTGATGTTAACCAACTTCTGAATATGGATTAACAGATCCGGTTCCCTCCTGTTTCTTCTTTGTTCAACGGATCCAATTCTTACTTGTTGAATAAGCTAGTTGTTTACGGATGCAGAAGAGCCCATTAGGCTGAAAGATGAGCCCAATAGAATGATTGGACCCAAAACGGTGAAGAGTTTACTAGACGCCTATTAGGTGTAAAATTAAGATCATGTCCCTTTCTTTAAAGTTGTAATGAGGCGCACGATATATTTTTTTTAATAACTTTTGAGTAAAAATTTGAATCTTAATGAATTTTATTATATTTTATAAAATAATATGATAAAGTAGTGGCTCTTCCATATATCATTTTAATTGTTTAACTTTCTTACATCATTATCTGTATATTATTTTTATGTTGGATGTGAGATTATAAGACATCAAACAGCTGCCACAAAGACAGATTTATATTTATGAGAGAAAAAAGTATGATTAATAAAGAATTACTACTTGTAAAATTCATGAATTCCATGAATTAATTAATGATCAGCAATGTTAAAACACTCCCGCCCGAACTTGCACGCAAAAAGACACAACTTCCATGATTCCAATCACCGACACCCATTTTCTTATCACCTTGTTTCTTTCTTTCAAAGCAAAGAGAGATTCCCTTTTCATATTTTGATAGAAATTAGGTGTTATCTTACGACAAAATTACTATTAAGTGGTTGAATCAAGTAAGGAACTAGTGGGAATTCTTTCACATAGCCTGAGAAACTTTTTGTTTGTTTCTTAAGCAAGGAAGGCATAGGGAAGCTAGTTTTGCCAATCAAACTTGCTAATTAATCGTTCGTTTTAGTCTATAATTTTTATGCCACGACAATTAAAAAGATAGAGAGAATATTGAAAAAGAACTAAAGAAGTAAATTATCATTCAAGAATAGGGATTTCCAAATTTAATAGCTAAGAGAAATAAACAGACGTGAAGGCATTAAAGGAAACCACAAGTCACAAAATTGCTGTTTGAGACATGGAAGTTATCTGGGGATTAGCTTCATCAAAGGCTTAAGGGAAGGGAGAGAAAGGAAAAAAGTAGGGGGGGCGGGGGGGGGGGGGGGGTGTGGAGGGGGGACCAAAGCATTATGCTTTTTTTTCTTTGGATCCATGCGTGAGTTCAAGTGGCTGCTATGAAGCACTGTAGAGCGTATATATAGGACCAATTTGAATGCGAATATTTCTTAAAAAAATGCACTTTCGTTTTCCATTTTGTCTCTGCAAGAAGCATGCGTGTCACTTTTTCAATCCCATTTGGCTCTGGATTTTCTGGTTCATTCATATCACAACACTCTCAATGCCCATCTTCTCTCTGCTTAATCCTATCATTTTTTTTCTGCACACCGAGAGACCTTATAATTGATTAACCATACAAGGTAATTTATGTGTTGTTTTGCACCCTACCCTGCACAAAGTGGATCATCATGTCCATAATAATTTGTCAACTTTTTATTTTCGTTTTCAGCTACATCTTGAAATCTATACATCAAGTAACTAACTTATTTTTCTCCCTCGTGGGTTATTTGCTCAATCTATTGCTTATTCTCAAGCTGTGACAAGGATGCTCTTCTGGAAGCCAAATGGGTCGAAAAAGACTTCTCAATGAACAAAACGTGATGAGTCTGACCCAAGAAGCCCCACCCTCCTCCTTTATTTTCTGTATAATTCTTGTCATTCCTCAACTTTGTTTGTAATTGCATGAAGAATTTGTTTTCATGAATTTTCCTATGAGAAGACTTCGATGGATCTATCAGAAGTCCCTTGTGACAGGTTATAGGATTTTAGGCACAGAGAAAAAACAGAGGACAAGTTAAATTGTTACAGATATAATGTGACAAAACGCCATCATCTCGTGATGATTGATAGCTATTGCGCTCTGTTTCGTATTAATTGAAAGGGGAAGATATATGGGACCATAAGAATGAACGAACAGCCTAATATCTACTTCGCCGAATCAACTAACAATTTGAATTGAAATTCTCGTAGTTGCAGAACTTGCAATCAAATATCGCATTGACTAGAGGCTTAGATCTAGAATACATCATGACTTCTCAGTGTTCATTATGCTTCTGAAAGCCTGTGTGATTGTAAGAATGAAATTTAAGTTCTGCTTTTGAGTCATACGAAGATTTGAACTCGTTTCTTGAAACAAAAGCTTCCATGTCTGCATTGTGAATGGAATGGAATGTAATGAGATGCCAGCATATAGAGATTTGGTGTACAACTTCATGGAAAGAAGGGGATGAATATAGATAATGGGATGAAATGAATAATTGGCTTTCACAGCGACAGGAAGTTGAAGAGGAATGTGCAAGGACCAAAGTTGTTAAATTATTGTGGGTATAAAGGAATGGCTGATCAATCTATGGAATCTTTTGAAGATGTTGAAGCATTATTATCAGAAAGTAATTAAGAAGAAAATGGGACGACATGTTCCCTCAATCAATCTTTCCCAAACCATGAAAACCCATTCGCTGTCCTTATAAATCACTTCCACTTTGTTGCCACATCCACCCCCTTCCGTCACATTTGCCCTCCAATATATAAATAAATTACTTTATCTCAAATGGTTTCTCTCTGTAATCAAGAGTAATTTTTTTAAAAGGAAAGCTAGATATACAGAAATGTTTCCAACTTAATCTTGTTTAGGACTACATAATTTTATTTTTTCTGGAAAAGAAATATTATTTTGCTCACTAACTTATAAATAAATTGTTATCTTGATCCTTTATTCCTAAATTGGTCCTTACTGATGGAAAAATTGTCACATTTTTTGTCTTTTTACTTGAGTTAATTGAGTTTAATTAGAGGAACTAAATATGAAATTGATCTAAAAAATAGAGAACCAAGAATAATAATTTTCAATTAGTTAAAAACTAATTTAAATAATAAAACATGTGAAAAGCTAAAATAATAACTTAGCAATAAAGTTAAGAATCAAAATAATATTTTTCTTTAATCTCTTTCTATAAATATCATCCACTTCAAAATATTTGAAAGAAAAAGAAAAACTTTGATTGAAACCAAAAGGACATTCCCAAAGCTTAATAATAGTGGCCAACAATTGTCGTCCATGCATGTACCGCAGAAAGGCTTCCTCTCTCCCAATAATTTTGCTTTGTTTTTTAAATGGAAGGACTTTTTTACCATTATATTGTCGAAATAAGCAAACATCTTTATTAAATTGCCCACAGCACTACCACTATATATATATATATATATATATATATATATATATTAACTCTGCAATGAATAGTACATATGATGATACCATGGAATCCCCACCTTTGCACTATCATTAGTGCTTCAAACTCCATACCTTAGTGGACTCATTCGAAGCAGAAAACGCCATAGAAGAATGACAGGACACCGAAAATTTTGAAAAATAAGAAACGAAAGGTTTTCAGAAGAAGGAAAAAAGGGAGAAATTAATGGTGGGGCATATTGGGTGATAGAGTTATCTGCTTCAAGTACATGCATTGAGAGGGTGAAAGACTTTCAGGCCAGTTTCAATTTTCTGGAATATGGAAACACCAGATGGGGTCCCACATATCTGAACTTAGCCTTGGATGTTCTCTCCTGTCTTTCTTATACGAGAACACTGTCAAATCGGTATCACGTGGTTCAGTACTTGACCTTTCTCAAAAGCAAATGCAAGAGCTGGTTATTCATGGTTATGGTCTTATGGATCTTCCCTCTACGTAAATCCAACCACTACTACGTGCAAATGAGGCAATCTGTGCTTCGTACAAGTAAGGATTTGATATTAATATTATAAGACGCATTTCATAAATATTTTTAAATGTCTTGTACTTATATGTGGAAAATAGAATATTAAGTACGTTACTTTAGAGTTATATGATAGTTTCAAAGTAATCAGAACAATAATATGCTTGATAATTTGGTAAAAGTTTATATATAATACTGTAAACTTCATTATATGATTCTCTCATTTTTGTGTTGTTACGTGAAATGACCGTAAAATAAAAGTATGTGTACGCACATATGGAAACAGATAAAATGGCATGGATGATATATTTGATATTTGCATATTGTGAACAAATAAAATGTCTGTTAGTTGAAGTAATTCAAAAAGAGGAGGTTAAATTGGATTTTTTAAAAATTTTAATTCTGTTTACAAAAATAAAAAAAATTATATTCTCAATTAATCTCTATAGTTTTGTTCAATTATTAATTTAGTCTATATAATTTATAAATTTATAATTGAATCATTACTATTGATAAATATTTTAATTTAGTCCCTACTAGTTAAAATTATATTAACATTCTCAAAATACTTAAAAATTAAAATCCTAAATTTCTCCCAAGTTATTCAAAATGACACTTGGTTTTTAACAAGTACTTGGAAACTCAAGATACAAAGACGAAAGAATCTATTTTTCACAAAACTCATTAAACAACAACAAACATGTGGAGAAAAAACACTTCGATCGATAGTTTTAGTGTTCCATACTTTCTATAGTGCAGCTTCAAAAATGATAGATGCATTTCAAACATCAAGGACTTTGAAGTTAATGCTTCATATCGTCTTCTTGCCATTTTGGACTTTAAATCACATGTGAATCTGTTCTAAAATTGACTTAATCCAGGCAGTAGTTTTGGATTTATCGTTTCAAAAACTTTTCCTTTTCTACTTTTTATCAAATTGAATTTTTTGCCTTCTCTAAGTGTCATGAATTACAACACTTTTCTTTTTCATCTTCAGAGCAATAAAGCGGAGTATCAAAAAAAATAAAAATTAATGAAGCAAATTAGTATAAATGATATTGATTAATTCTTTAACGGCCACGTGCTTTAATTTGAGTTATATTTAAAAACTTATAAAAATAGAATCCTTCATAGAAATGCAAAGTTTCCAAAATAGGATTCTACATAAGTATGAAATTTTATTATATCTGGTTCTTTAAAAACTTTTCATATATAACATTTGACCTATTAAATACCTTTTTCAACAAAATAGTTTCAATCTATAAAACATTAATTTTTTTTTTTTTAAAAAAAAACCTTTTAGTCCTAAATGACTTTTTTCCGATACAATTTTGGCCTGTATTAAATAAACTTATAATTAATTAAATAGTCACCCTATGCTCGTTCATCTACTTTCTCAGTTTTCTCCTTTGTTTTTTAAACATAATAATATGATTTGCATGGTAATATACCAAAATGGAAACCAGCAGTCATAGTGTCTACTAGAGATTTCTCAGTAATGTAACGTGGGTTGTCCAATAAAAATTTAATGGTCCTAATTTATAAATAATAAATATGATGGTTATTAACAAAAATTTATATTATTAACTTTTTATTTAAAGATCCATTATTACTCAAGAAATGTGAGATTCTCTCATGTACACAATCTAGATTCGTTCAGCCTTTTCCTTTAAGAGAAATGACTAATTAGTGAATTTTATTTGTAAAGATATAACTTTTTAAATATAATTTCTTAATATATTTCTCTTAATTATTTTAGTTCTATTGAATGGCTGAATTAAGAAATTAGACTTCTAACTTTAACAAATAAAGGGACAAGAATTAGAAAAATGGACAATATTTAAAAAAATTGATACTTTAAAGAAATAAATTAAGAAGTTAATTATTCTATTAAAAAACTATAACTTAATCTAATGTCTACTTCTACATTTTGTTCCTTCTAAAATTATTTTCTCCACATTACCTTGAGAGACAGATTTATGGGGGAGGCCAGCAAATGTCATGGCCTCCTAATGTATATATTATATGTATAAATTAATTTTGGTATTTTATAAAAGAGAATATTTCTTTTTGGCCCCTATTGCTTTTTGGAATAAAGTATAGTTAATTTTTTTATTAGTTCTTTTTTTATCCTGTAGTCTTCCATATGTCTAATCATACTTCTTTATTCTTCACTTCTTAGCGTGTGTTTCCACTTGTATGTTAGTGTAGAGTACCGATTAAAATTTAAAAATAGTGAATATTACAATTGTTTTTAATCTTTTTTTTATGTATTTTATTTTCATTTCCTCCTTCATTCATTATTTGATCTCCACTCTTTCTAATTTTTTTTTTAAAATATTTTATCTCTCTTATTTTTTAATGGTTTTCAAATTGCATTTTAGATTTACATTTATTTATAACTTTTTTAGTCTTTCCTTATGTCGAAGTTAGATAAATGTTATTATCAAATGAGAAAAATATAATTATAATCTCTCACTTTCCATTTTAAGGTTAATTTGGTCTTCTTGAGGTAAAAGTTTTCAAAAAGAAAAAATCTTTTAAAGATTAATTTGGCCCTCCAAAAGAACTAAATTAATTTATTTTTTTTTATCTTTAGAGGACCATTTTAATATTTTTCATCTTTAAATTATCAAATTAATACTTTAGCTAAAATTGTATTTTTCTTTTCATGATCAAATTATCAATAATATATATATATGTATATTACTTGAAAATAATTTATAAGTTTATAAGATAAATTATATAACATAAGATATGTTTTAATTCATGATATTCTTTGCCATAATGTCTTACAAATAGTTACATAGTTTCTACTATAACGCACTATCATTTGATTTTATGAATAAATATAAATATATGTATATATATTAACGAAAAATACTATATATCATAATTTACAATCTTCATTCCCCTGAAAAAAATCTTTTGCCTTAGCCACTGTTTACCTCTCCAAGTAAAATGCGAGGCTCAATGATTTAGCTCATTACCTACTATATATGTAATCACAGCTTTTCAAAAGTAATATTTAAAGATGGCCTAGGAACTCGCCTAATGGCCTTTTATATACAACATACATATATAATTTACCTTAGGCAGATCTTTTACAATAAGTTGTTGTAATTTTTTTAATTGAAAAAATAATCACACGTAATTATTTAAAATTATAGTTATTTAAGAGGCTTGCAAAAAAAAAGAATATACAAATTCTCGTAATGATCCTAAGGATTCCATGGTACAATGATAGAGATGTGAATCCTCCACGGCCTAATATCTTTTTTTTTTTTTTTTGAAATTTTAGTTTTCGCAAGATTGGTACATGTCCTGCTAGTCCACTCTTAAGCACATGATACACTGTGCTTGCCCTTTTGCATGCAAAATGGCCTTGGCCTTCAACATTCTCTCCCCTATTTTAGGGAATCAGATTGGTACTCCTACCAATTTAAGAAGCAACAGTGCACCACCACCATCCAATCACAGTCAGCCACGTGTCTCCTCAAAGTGCCTTGGCACACGCGGCAGCTTTTCAGGGCTTGTCTTGCTTTGGTGTCCTATTGCTTTTGTCATATGTCCCCCACCATGGGGTGACCTCTGTAACCAAAGACAGAAGAGTGTAAAAAAAAGACAGAGAAAGCAGACAAATGGAGGATTAACTTAAACTTCATCTAAGGTTATAGTGGCCTTTACCTTGTGGTTCGTGGTCGTAATAGTGATGGGAGAAAGGGACAATATCGGTCTAGCTGTTCCCACTTCATTTTGGTCCTTAATCTGTGGATATTGTTGTCCTTTTGTAACATTTGAAGTGCCGTGTTCTTTTCTCATGTTTGGTCCCTTTTTCCCTCCATTACTTGGGTACACTACACATTCATTTGGCCACCATTTTGAGAGGTCCTCTTTGTCCTCTCCCTACTCATCCTCAATTTTCACCTTATACTCAAAGACAAATCAATTGCATATTGTATTTGCTATATAAAAGATACATTCAAGACGATTCAAATTTTATTGATGTGATGATTTGACAGCAATTATTTTTCTTCCTTTCCGGGTTGAAATACTAGATCAACAAGCTTATGTTGTTCTTTTGCAGAGGCGGTAAAAACAAACTAAATGGTTGATAAAGCACTTGGCGCCAGCGTATTAATTTGTTTAGTGATTTGGTGGAGTGTGGGTTGATTTCCACACAGTGAAGGTAGGATTTGATGAGCCATAGCATAATATGTGAAGGCTTGAAGAGCACAAGAAGGAGAGGAAAGACAACGCAGTACGAACAGGCACGGAGCTTGAAGGCCTTGGGTGGCTCCCTAGTCCCCCCTACCGACCTGGCATCACAGTCCTTGAAGCAGCCACCATGGAGCCCAGATTCATTCCATGATGATGTCACAGTCAGCCTAGATTTCGATGGACGAGATCCATCCACGTGGATACGCTTTATCAAATTTAAGCAATTAATCAAAATAAGATCCATGCATGTCTCTGTTTCTGCTTAACTTCAAACAGAAATGATGGTGTTGTAATCAAGCTTATTCTCTTTAAAAAGAATAAAACCTCGCATTCGCATCTATTAACTGAAGGGTCTTGTTTAGACGGCAACTGCATGCAAGAATCGAAAGTTGGAAACAAAGGCTGTCATGTCCATCAACATAATTGAAGCTGGAGGAATGTTGGCACGCGCCTTGGTTGAGGTGGACTGGAGATGCACAGTGTATTAATTGCTCATTATTACAAGTTAGCCAGGCCCCTAAAAAAGAAGAAAGCATAATTTACAGAAAGAAGATGTGCCTGTGTGGGTCTTAGGAATGGCAGCTTTTGCTTTTGAAAGCTTTGCTCTTTTTGAACAATTTTAGGGGAATGACTGTCTGCTAAGAAAATTGAGTCAAGATTGCCAAATGTGATCGTTAGCTCATAGTGCTTTATGGAATCTATAAAAGCACCTCCCAACATTTACAGCACAAAAGACGCCGGATATTTTATTATAAAAACTAACATAAAAGAAATTAAAAATGGAAAAGCTAACAGAGATCTTCATGGGTCTTACATGGTGGGTGACCAAATCCAATAATCCATCATCATGAATCTCGAATCCCCATGCCCATCCCTACCTCCTTCTCGAGATTCTCACATTCTCAATAGCTTAAGAAAAACAATTTGGGGTTTTGGGAGTTTACTCAATGGCCAAACTCTGGGAATGTTGGATTCTTTACAACCCCATAATCCATCTCATACATATACTGATCAACTTGTTTGTTGAGTAATTCAATAAAATACAAATGCACAGTTAGCAAATGCACATCTCTAGGCAATTAGATACTCGCCGTGAATAAAAATATGAAACCATTTTGGTTCTTTTCACCAAGAGAGGAAAAGCTTTCTGGTTTTATTCCGTGTCTGTCAAAAATCTTCATTAATAAATTCCAATGATGTCTCTCATGTTCGCTTCATTGCCTTTTGCTTTATCTGCTGAGGTGTGCATATATTATAATTTCTAAAATCTCTTTCTGCTTTCCGGGCATGTGCGTGATTAACCCACCAGTGAATTTCCCAATCTCTCCCTGCCCATTGGAATTTCACCTACAATTGGTTCATTTTGTTTATATATTATCTCTTTTACAGCTACCTGACTCAATGACAGGCATGCTAGTTCCTTTTATACTACCGAAAACCTGTTTTTGCTCTTTGGGTCTAGCACAAGATTTTTGGTGAATGGGATCCTGGCATGGAAAGGATCAAGTTCGCTTCTTTCTTCTTCTGAAAATCACAGCACAGCAAGGAAAGAAAGAACGTTCATTTGAGAATTTGTGAATGTTTCAATATCCTTATCAGTCACCATAAGGAGACTCCACTCTCCAGAGCTCGTGTCTGGTTCTTAGACATTCCAACTGAATGGGAAAGCCAAGAACAGAAGCTGTTCTTTGTTTTGTGGCATTACTCTTGTTTTGGAGTTCTGCGTATGCTTTGCTTTCTCCTAAAGGAGTAAACTTTGAAGGTAAAACTATAAATTTTCTCCTTGTTCCCACAAATTCGCACTGAACGGAGAATTCTGAACTAGGTGTCTGTTCATGTAGTGCAAGCTTTAATGGGCATAAAAGCTTCTCTGCGGGATCCTCATGGTGTTTTAGATAATTGGGATGCGGATGCAGTTGATCCTTGTAGCTGGACTATGGTCACGTGTTCGCCTGAGAACCTGGTCATTGGCCTGTGAGTGTTTCTTCAATTTTCTGTTTGGGGTTGAAATCATTGCTAAAGAAAGCGTAAAATAGTTAAGTACTCCTCAGGAAAATACAAGCTTATACTGCAGAATGCTTTAACAGTTAGACAAAAATGGTGTTTGGTGGTGCAGGGGTACTCCCAGTCAAAATCTATCCGGTACTTTGTCTCCAAGCATAGGCAACCTAACGAACCTTCAGATTGTGTATGTAACGAGAGAGCAAAACCCAATTTTCAACTCTCTAGATGGGTGTTTCTTATCTCTTGTGCTTTAAGTTGAATGTTCTGGACTCATTTCAGGTTGCTACAAAATAATAATATAACAGGTCCAATACCTTCAGAGCTGGGCAGGCTTTCCAGGCTTCATACACTTGATCTCTCCGATAACTTCTTCAATGGGGAAATTCCTCCCTCTCTGGGTCACTTGAGAAGCCTTCAATACCTGTAAGAACCTATGACTTAATATTTGAAGCTTATAATATGTCATTATGCTTAAGTGACACTTCAGGGGTCTAAAGCTAATACTAGGCTATTCAAATGTTATCAGGAGGCTCAATAATAACAGTCTCTCCGGAGAATGTCCAGAATCACTGGCTAACATGACACAGCTTGCTTTTCTGTAATGTTCATGTCCTCTTCTTGTGTCATATAAATCGATTCTGTTTTATGCATTTCTGAAGATGGTTTCTTGTTCTGTGATAATCATTTCAGTGACTTGTCCTACAACAATCTCAGTGGCCCAATACCCAGAATTTTGGCCAAATCATTCAAGTAAACCTCTCTCTCTCTCTCTGTGCCGGCAATTTCGCTCTGGTTTATGTGTGCTTCTACTGGCCTGAAAAAAGATTGACAACTGACCACTAAAATCATTCCCAATCTCTTATGATTTTAGCATTGTCGGAAACCCTCTTGTCTGTGCAACGGGGAAAGAAGCAAAATGCCATGGGATGACGACACTGATGCCTATGTCCATGAACTTGAACACTACAGAGGGTAAGACTATTTCAGAATTGCTCTTTCTTTCTTGAAATTTTCCAAAATTGTTCCTTGCATTAATAATCTGTTCATTATACATAGTCATTGTATTAATGCCGACATATATGTTTTTGCTTTCCTAGATGCTATGGCTTCTGGCAGACCAAAATCACACAAGATGGCCATCGCCTTTGGCTTAAGTCTCGGATGCCTTTGCCTGATAGTTCTTGGTTTTGGGCTAGTTCTATGGTTGAGACACAAGCATAACCAACAGGCATTATTTGATGTCAAAGGTAACAGATTGTCACTAGGCAACACTGGTTATAATTAACTTATTTAATAATTAATACATTCTATGTCATATATTGGGATATGTCAGACCGGCATCATGAAGAAGTATACCTTGGAAACCTAAAGAGATTCCAATTCAGAGAACTCCAGATGGCTACACACAACTTCAGCAGTAAGAACATACTGGGAAAGGGAGGGTTTGGAAATGTGTACAAAGGGGTGCTCCCAGATGGAACTCTTGTGGCTGTCAAGAGGCTTAAAGATGGCAATGCCATAGGAGGAGAGATCCAATTTCAGACTGAAGTTGAAATGATCAGCTTGGCAGTGCACCGAAACCTCCTCAGACTCTACGGATTCTGTATGACTCCAACAGAAAGGGTTCTGGTTTACCCTTACATGTCTAATGGCAGTGTTGCTTCCCGTCTCAAAGGTAAGCTCAGATATACAATAGTACATTCTCATTTTTTCACACTAAATATTCTATATGGCTGATTCAGTACCCACATGGTGATCAACAGCTAAACCAGTGCTAGACTGGGGCACTAGGAAGCAAATTGCCTTGGGGGCAGCAAGAGGACTGTTATACCTTCATGAGCAGTGTGATCCAAAAATAATTCATAGGGATGTGAAAGCTGCAAACATATTGCTTGATGAGTATTGTGAGGCAGTGGTTGGAGATTTTGGGTTGGCAAAGCTTTTGGATCACCAAGATTCACATGTTACTACTGCAGTGAGGGGCACTGTAGGGCATATTGCCCCTGAGTATCTTTCCACTGGGCAATCCTCCGAGAAAACCGATGTCTTCGGATTTGGCATTCTGCTTCTTGAACTGATCACGGGCCAGAGGGCTCTAGAATTTGGAAAGGCAGCTAACCAGAAAGGAGCCATGCTTGATTGGGTAAAGCTTGCTTGTTTCTGTTCCCTTATTACTTAACTCAAACAACCCTTCCTAAATCTCCCCATTGTTAACGGAAAAAATGCTTTAATCTTTGTGGTATTGTGATTCAGGTGAAGAAAATTCATCAGGAGAAGAAGCTAGAATTGTTTGTGGACAAGGATCTGAAGAACAACTATGACAGGATCGAGCTTGAAGAAATGGTTCGAGTGGCTCTCTTGTGTACCCAATTCCTTCCGGCCCATAGGCCCAAAATGTCTGAAGTAGTAAGGATGCTTGAAGGGGATGGATTAGCAGAAAGATGGGAAGCTTCTCAGAAAGCCGACATAAGCAAGTGCAAGCCCCCTGAGTTCTCTTCATCTGATCGCTATTCTGATCTCACTGATGACTCTTCATTGCAAGTCCAGGCCATGGAACTTTCAGGCCCGAGGTGAGATTTGTGTAGCTTTTTTGGTCCGGTTTTATACAGAAAGCATAGGATGGTTGAATCTGTTTAGAAATCAGCTGAAGATTATATATGTTGTATGATAGTCTTCCAAATGTACAGAATCTAATTTGTTGCATGATAATTTTGCCAGCGAAAATTTTGTAATGTTTAAAATTAAATGGAATGGAAGACGAGTCTTTAATGGTTCATCAATGAAACATATCTGTGATTGTAATTGAGAACAATGATTTGTAATTAAGAACAATGATTAGTGGATAACTCACCACATTCGTCATTTACTTAAAGGGTTGTCCCTTGCAAACGAATTAAAAGTGTTAAGAATTAAGTTGCATGATATACCTCTTTCAACTTGAAAAGGTGATCTTAAAATGTTGTAGACTTCCCATTTTACGTAACATAACTCTTCGCTATTTTTTTTTTCTTTGTTCAAAACACTAACACTATTTGTCCATATACACTATAACAAGCGAAATCAATTAAAAAAATACATATAATCTGTCATCTCAGACTTTTTTCTTACCAAAAAAGAATGTTAAAAATGATTTTTAAAAAAATTCATTGACTTTTACTTGAAATAATATGTTGGGTTTATTTTTAGTTAATCCAGCTTCTTTAAACGAGTGACATATTTGGATTTTAGACAAACAAAAAAAAAATTAATGAGGGTTATATTGTACAAAATTACAAAGAGTAAATTATACAATCTTGTAAGTTAAAACAATTCTCTGTATTTTGACATTTTCTTTTAAATATTAGATTAGACCACACTATAAGAGAAATATAAAAGCATTTTATAAGTAAAAAATTTTACCAATTATTAGCATTTTGTATGATATACGAAATCATCTGATCATTTAATGTTTTAATAGGATGATCGCCAAAGAAAACAAGACGAAACGGTAATTAGAGTAATTTGGAAATGCCCATTGTCTTATCTATTAACATCACATTGTGGATAATCTTATCCTTTGATTTGTTTTTCAATCACTGGTACTAAAATGCAAAATTTATATAGAAAAGAAGTTTCTAATATTTATTTTTAGTCTAAACATGACATAGAGTCCATTTGGGATTATTATATTTTTTTCCTTACCTAAAAAATCTTTTAAAATAAACTGGGAAAAACAATTTGTGTTTGAAAAATATTTTTTAAAAAATACATTTATTGTCAAACCATATATTTAAGATGGTAAGTAAAATAATAAAAGATAATTATGGTTAATTTCAAAAAATAATTGTTACTTCTACTTCTAAAGAGACATTCTGATTTTCTATTTCATTCTCATGATTAAGAAACTTGTTTTTATTAAATAATTTTTTGAAACAGTTTTGGCCTAACACTAAATATATAAAAATAAATGCATTTTTATATAAATAGACAACTTCTCTCAAACTTATGCAAATAGACTATTAAAATGTGCTGGTAACAACTAATATTTGTAAATGATTGGTTTTCAGTTAACAATGAATTTTTTGTTAATTATTTATGCTATAGTTATTAATATTATAGAACAGGACAATCATATAAAATGATGAAACTCTTGAGTATGATACAAGTAATTTTAACAACAGGTCATGAAAAGAACTCCAAATTCATTCTAATAATCTAACATTACCTCTTGCTTTCCAGTATTCACAATCATGAATCTTATTAGGGAATAATCTTTTCTATAATATGAAATAAGGAACCACATATTATGTGAGCTTGATATGCATTGGAAACTATGCAATGACTCAGATTATGAATGAACTTACCTCAAATTAATACTGAGAAATTTCATATGCTAGCTTCATTCTAACTCAAGAAGGAGAGGAAACTAACCGCAAGATTTCTTCGACAAATCCAGAATCTCTTCATTATCTTAATGTTTTAATTAAATAGTTCAACACTGGTTAACAGAAATTAAGAATTTGATTGTTCACAGTTGAAATAAATTCAATAATTTGTATTAAATAATTATTAAGTTATTGAAATTTATAACTTTTGAAACCAAAACTAATAAGCTAGTAAACAACAGTTAAGGTGAGACTAAATATTCAGAAGATGGACTTATAAGCAAAGTAATTAAAATCCAAAGAGATGAACTTTCTGATACTAAAGAAGGAAGCTACTTACAAAATAAATAATAACAACAACATTTCACATTTTAAGAAGTGTTATAGTGAAGATTAATTAAATAAGCGACAATGGGTTAGTGAATTGAACCCATCCATTGAACAACTAATTTTATTCAGTGCAACCAATTTTTCTTTCACTTAACTGTAACATGAAGATTTTTGTAACTTTGCAGTTGGCAGTCTTTAAAGAATCAGGCAACAGGTGGAAATTGGACAATGTGAAATCTGCTCCTAATTTTGTGGTGTAAAACATTCACAACATGACGTGCCCGAACAATAAACCAGAATAAGCATGCAACGATGAAACTTGCATGCACAATAAGGCTTTAATGTAGTCATGAAACAGCGAGTTGCTATGACTCTCATAACAGTAAAAGAGAAAAGGAAAAAAAGAAAAAAGATATTAGAACATTGGAAAGGATTCGTGGGTCTGAGAAACCAAGATGACTTCCTTTTTGGAGCATCAAAATAGAGTCTTAATCTTCATGCTAATCATAATTGAATCCATTTATTTCTTTTCTCTTAATTTTTGTTAATTTTGGAAAGAGAAAGAAAGGAGAAAAAGAGAAAAAGAAAAGAGCACATACAATGACAAGAGTATTTGGTGTAGTGTTTTAAATAATTACAAAACTTGTTTATATATTAAAATAGGAGTTTGTTTTTATAAATAATTACATTTGATTTAATATTAAATTTTTCTAAAAATTATTTTTATCTTTCAAAATGGTAACTAAAGATGTTGTAGATGGTTAGTTGCAAGGAATTAAGTTGGCTCGACATAGCCCAATTCTCTCTCACTATTTTTTTGCACATGATTCCATTGTGTTGCTTGAGGCCACTACTAACAACTGTTTGAGAATAAAGGACCTCCTTTTCAAGTATTGCCATACTTCTAAACAGCTGATTAACCTTCATAAATCGTGTATTTTTCTTTAAACATAGCCCTAATGAGCTAAAGGAATCCTTGGGTGTTGCACTTGGTATTCCTTTGTCGGCCTCCCCTGGAAAATATCTTGATTTACATGTGATTTGGGCCAAATCTAAGAAAGAGGCTCTATATTTTGTTAAAGAGAAAGAATGATTGAAGGTTCAAGGATGGAAGGGACGTATGCTTTCTTATGGTGGCAGGGAAATTCTCATAACAGTAGTAGTCAATGTTATACCTACTTATTCTATGTCATGCTTTAAGTTTTGTAAGGCTTGTTGCAAAGATCTTGATAGTATGATTGCCAACTTTTGGTGGCGTCAATTGGCTTGGTGGATTTTGTCTTCTCAGGATGAGTTGTAGGTTAGAATTCTTAAAAGTATTTATTTCCCTCGTTGCTCTTTTCTTACAGCAAAGAAGGGTACCTGTTTCGTATGGCTTTGGTCAAGTGTCTTAGAAGGACGTGGCCTGTTGAAGGATAATCTTGTTTGGTTAGTTGGTCATGGTAATAACATTCACTTTTGGAGTGACGCTTGGATTCCAAGATTGCCTAATAACAAACTTTCTTCATTGTTTCCTTTTGATAAGTTGCTAACTACTAAAGTGTCACAATTTATTTCTAATGGTAGATGGAATTAATTTATCAGGTGTTGCCAATTGGCTCTCAACTGATGAAATTAATGCAATCTTACATATTCCTCTTCCAACTTTCCTGCATAAAGATTGTGTATGGTAGTCTGGTGCATCCACTGGTATATTTTCTATGAAGTTGGGTTATCAACTCCACACGAGTACAAGGATTTCAACTCATCCTTCTAATGCCCATTATTCATATTAGTTTCCACTGACCTTTTGGCAGATTATATGGCATCTTCATGTACCTTCAAAGGTTAAGCATTTTCTTTGGCAAGCTTGTAAGGGCTTTCTATTAAAGAGCAGTATGTATTAGGTAACCAAACATTGAAAAAAAGGTTAGAAAATTTTTATAATTACAATTTAGTCCTTTGAAAATTACAATTCAGTCCTTCATCCTTCCTTATAAATAGAACTCTTCAAAACCTCATTTCTCATAACCAAGAAATGAGCAATCCTATATATAGAAAGAGAGTTGGGAGATATATAGAGAGTTGTGAGATTAGTTTACTCCTATTAGAAAGAGATATAAAAATATTATATTATCATTGTTATATAGAGAAAATGTATAATTTTTATTTTTCTTATAGTAAAGCTCATTCTTCCTTATCCTTGGCTTTTTATCCTATTTGGGTTTTTTCATGTAAAATTCTATGTGTCATCTCAAATTATTTGATACAGTTTTGCTTCTATTCGATGTCTATTTGTTCTACAATTAGTGTCAGAGCTAGGTTAGTGTGTTATTATCTACTTATCGTATTCTATATGGCTGCCACAAATATAAGAAATCTTCTATATCAGAAAATAAGTAAGATTATTTTCACCCAAGGTACTGGGATTATTCATGTGTACGGTGACTATTCATATATACGATTACTGTTCATACGTACGGTTCCTATTCATGAAAAATAGTGGGAGCTATTTTTACTTTCAAATAGACTGTGATTGAAGCAATGACGACAAAATTTGAATTGAAAAGTTCAATGGCAATAATTTCTCATTGTAGAAGGTAAAGATAAAAGTCATCTTGAGAAAAGATAATTGTCTTGTAGCTATCAGTGAAAAGTTGATGGAATTCACAAATGAAAATAAATGGAACGAGATGGACTGGAATGTAGTTGCAAATTTTCATCTAGCACTTGCAGATGAGATATTGTCCAGCATAAAGGAGAAAAAAATAGTGAAAGAAACTTGAGATCATCTAACCAAATTGTACAAGGCTAAGTCACTCCACAACAAAATTTTCCTTAAAAGAAAATTATACACTCTGCTGATATCTAAAACTACTTCAGTGATGGAGCACATCAGCACTCTAAATACTCTATTTTTTCAACTCACATCATTAGGTCATAAAATAGAGGCAAATGAACATGCTATAATTCTACTTCAAAGCCTACCTAATTCCTATAACTAACTCGTCATCAACCTGACTACCTAGTTTTTATGACATTGCACCGGTTATTCTGGAAGAAGAAAATCGGCCCAAAAACAAGGAAGACAGGTTGATTTGTTCACAACAAGTAGAAACGTTGGTAGTGATAAGAGGAAGATCAATAAAACATGGCTCAAACGGGAGCTAGAATCGAGGTTGATCAAAATTAAAGAGCAAGAAGAATATCAAGTGTTTCAAGTGTAACAAAATGGGACACTATAAAAATGAGCATTAGAATTTGAAGAAGAACACAGAGGCCAGAGGCAAAGATACTGAGTCATCAAGTGCTCAGGGATGTGTTACAATTAACTCAGATGACAAAGAAGTCTTATACAGTGAGGAACCAACAATTGCTAATGGCAAAAAAAGGTTCAGTGAAATTTGGTTTGTAAATTTAGTAACAATGTGGCACATAACCTCACAGAGAGAATGGTTCCATCAATATAAACCTTTATCTGAAGGATATGTGTTTATGGGAGATGATCATTTCTTAAATATTGCTAGAATAATCACCATCAAACTAAAGATGTATAATGGTACAACTCACACCATCTAAGAGGCCCGGCATGTGAAGGGTCTCAAGAAAAATTTATTGTCTTTAGGACAAATTGATAACAATGGGTATAAAACCCATATACAAGATGACATTTTGAAAGTCATTAAAGGTGCGCTTGTAATTATGAAAGTAGAAAAGATAGCGACCAACTTATATATGCTTAAAGGAGAAACACAACAACAAAGAGAAGTCTCAGTTGCATCAATTGATCTAGCAACTGAGGAATCAACGATATCGTGGCACCATAAACTTGGCCACATGTCAGAACATGGATTGAAGGTTCTTACAGAATAGGATATCCTTACCCGACTCAAAAAGGTTTCTCTACCTTTTGTGAATATTGTGTTACAAGTAAGCAGCATAAGCTGAAATTCAATAACTCTAAAGAGAAAAGTAAAGTTATCTTAGACCTAATGCACTCCGATGTTTAGACAGCATGGTCTTATCCTTAGGAGCAAAGTATTTATGTCATTCGTCAATGACTACTTCAAAAGATGTTGAGTGTAACAAATCAAGAGAAAATGAGATATGTTTGAAGTTTTCAAAACCTTCAAAGTATGTGTGGAATGTGAATATAAGAAAAGGATTAAATGCCTAAGATTAGACAATGAAGGAGAATACACCAGTAATAAATTCAATACTTTTTGTCAGCAAGAAGGTATTAAAAGGCAATTCACAATGGCATACACTATCGCAAAATGGAGTGACAGAGTAGATGAACAAAACTCTGTTGGAAAGGACAAAAGCAATGTTAAAAACTGCTGGATTAACTAATTCATTTTGGGCAGAAACAATCAAGACAGCTTGCTACGTGATCAATTGGTTACCATCAATCGCAATTAATCCAAAGACCCTAATAGAGATATGGACTGAGAAACCAGTTGATTATACAAACTTCCATATGTTTGGAAGTCTAGTATATGTGATGTAAAATGCCCAAGATATTACAAAGCTAGATCCTAAATATAAAATATGCTTATTTTTGGGATATGCTAACAGAGTAAAAAGGTATCACTTGTGGGATTTCAATAACCACAAAGTTATAGTCAACAGGGATGTCATTTTTCTTGAAGAGAGACAACATATACATGAAGGGATAACACTTCAAAGGAAATGGTTGAAACCACCACAATGCAGATTGAAGGAGGAGAAAATAAAACAGAAGTATCAGATTCTTCTAAAACAGCACCAGAGTATGATGAACATGAACAATATGATCTTGTGACTCTATAAGTTTAATGGTCAACTCGGGAAAGGAAAGAACCGGTTTGACACTCTGATTATATTATGGAAGGGAATGTTACGTACTGTCTACTTACAAAAAATGGAGAGCCTTTGACTTTTTGAGAGGTTAAGGAAAGCTCAAAAGTTTCTTTTTGGTTAGCAGCAATGCAAGAAAAAATTGAAGCCCTCCATAAGAATAAGACATGGGATCTTGTGTCACTACCAAAAGAACAAAAAGGTAGCAGGAACAAATGAGTGTACAAGATTAAAAGAACTAGTGATGATCAAGTTGAACTATATCGTGCTAGATTGGTGGTAAAATGATTTGCTTAAAAAGAAGGCATTAATTACAACGAGTTTTTTTCGATTGTTCGACTCACAATAGTTCAAGTGGTCTTAGCAATGTATGCTACATTTGATTTACATCTAGAATAGTTAGATATAAAAACTGCATTTCTTCAAGGAGATCTTAAAGAAGAAATTTATATGCTCCAGCCAGAAGGGTTTGAAGAAAAAGAAAAAGAAAACTCAGTTTGCAAATTGAACAAATCTCTATATGGTCTCAAACAAGTGCCGAGATGCAGGTATAAAAGATTTGATTCTTTTATCATAAGCCTTAGATACAACAGACTTAATGCAAACCACTGTGCATATATCAAAAGGTTTTATAGAAATGATTTCATCACCTTGTTGTTATATGTAGACAACATACTAGTAGCAAGCAGCAACAAATATCGTTTCAATGAATTAAAGGCACAATTGGCTAGGGAATTTGATATGAAGGACTTGGGACCGGCAAATAAGATTCTAGGGATGCAAATTCACTAAGATAGAAATAACAAAAAGATTTGGCTTTCAGAAAAGAATTATTTAAAGAAGATCTTCCGACACTTTAATATGCATGATTGTAAGTCAGTCTTTACCCCACTTCCTGTTAATTTCAAGTTAACCTCAAGCATGAGTCCTAGCAGTGAAGAAGAGAGGAAGGAAATGACTCAAGTACTATACGCATCAGCAGTGAGTAGCCTAATGTTTACTATGATTTGCACAAGACCAGACATTACATAAGTAGTGGAAGTGTTTAGTCGATATATGGCGGATCCTGGCTGAGAGCATTAGAATGCTGTAAAATAGGTCCTAAGATACATTAAAGGGACCATGGAAGTTGCATTACATTAGAGGATCAGATTCCACCATTAAAAGCTATATCGATTCAAATTTTGTAGGTGATCTTGATAATAGCAAATCCACTAATAGTTATGTGTTTACTATTACAGGCGAAGCTGTAAGCTGGATTTCAAAACTACAACATATTGTGGCCACTTCAATGACAGAGGCAGAATATATTGCAGCTACATAAGCTAGCAAAGAAGCAATCTAGTTGTAAATACTATTGGAAAAACTCGAGTACAATCCTAGAAAGATTACATTATTTTGTAATAATCAAAGTGTTCTCCACTTGGCAAAGAATCTGGTATTCTATTATAAGACTAAACATATACGAGTTCAATATCACTTTATCCGAGAAAAGATGGAAGAAGGAAGTGAAGATATATATAGATTATCCATACTAAAGATAACCTAGCAAATGCAACGACAAAGCCAATGAACATTGGTAAGTTCATATGGTGTAGATCTTTCATTGGCCTATCAAAGACGTGAGCAGCAGGAAATTGCAATGAAGAAAGAATATTTAGAAGATTAATTGATTCTTAATCAAATCTTCAAGTGGAAGATTGTCAAAGGGCAGTAAAAGTTAGTGTGTTTGATAACTAAACATTGAAAAAAAAAGGTAGGAAATTTTTATAATTGCAATTTAATCCTTTAAAAATTACAATTAAGTCCTTTATCATTCCCTATAAATAAAAAACTTCAAAACATTATTTCTCACAACCAAGAAATAAGCAATCCTATATATAAAGATAGAGAGTTGTGAGATTGTTATTCTCCTATTAGCAAGAGATATAAAAATATTGTTTTATCCTTGCTATATAAAGAGAATGTGTAATTCTTATTTTTCTTATAGTGAAATTATTTCTTCCTTGTTCGTGGTTTTTTACCCTATTAAGGTTTTTCCACGTAAAAATCTGCGTGTCATCTTAAATTATTTGTTACAATTTTACTTCTATCTAGTGTCTATTTATTCTACACTTTCTCCCAACCATGGAGGTTCTTCATCGGAGGCATTGCTCTCAATCTGTGTTATGCCTTTTATGTGGAGCTTATAGTGAATCCATAGAACATATACTTTTGCTTTGTGAATGTGTTAAATGTGTTTGGTTTGGTTGTTGACTGTCTTTGCTCATTTTTGCCCACTCTGTATCCCACTTTGATTCTTGGCTATTATCTATTTTGGATAACGGTGAAATTTCCCAAGAAGATGCTTCTTTGGTTGCTACAATTTGCTGGTGTATTTGGAAGCATAGGAATTTGTTCTGTTTTGAGCAAGGGCTAGTGGACCCCATGGTGACGGTGACAACTGCAACGAATACCACAATTGAGTTCCTCATGGTTAATAGCAGGATTTTGACTCCTTCTTCCCTTGGGACTATCGCTGAAGATGGTGCGTGGACTACCCCTCCTGATTTTAATTCACAATCTACGAATCCCCTATGGTGATTTTGGCTAATAACCTTCTATTAGAGTGATTTTTCATTTGAAAGAAGGTGGGATTCCGGTGACCACAGTTTGAAAAATGGAAGAGAATTTTCCGACTGAAAGGTGTTGGTGACGTGAATCATTGGTGACTTTCAACTGAAAGGGCGCCACCAGCAACCGTGGTCATCGACGGCAGTGACTGGGAAGGAAAGAATAAAAAATTAAAAAATATTTATACTGATGCTTAAAACTGAGAAGAAATTTCGAAGAATAAAAAAAATATTTTCATAATCTAAATTTTGGCTCTAATACCATTTGAAGTCATGTAATAATTTTTGCATAATACATGAACATAAAATAGGGAGATTTTTTAAAATATTAAGATATGGTAGTGTAGATTGATTTATGGCAGAGAAAAATGTCAACTTACAATACCTAAGAGAATTACTTAGATAAACAAACACAAGAGAGTTATCATATCTTTAGTATTAAAGCTTCTTAAAAAAAAAACAATCGATACTAATTGATAACTACTAGAGTTATTTTATTTTAATAACAATAGTCAATTATAATATTAAAATAAAATAATCCTAAGAGAGAGATATATATATATATATATATACATATTTAACATAGTTATTATTTAAAGAAAATAAGCTCATTGACTCTCTTTTAATAATTAATTCTTAATTAGTAATTAAATAGGATAATTGTTAATACTGTTGAACTGTAAGTTGGAGTTTCTGATCGGTGGGCTTGTGGATAGTTTAACACATCTTTGATTACTCATAGAATATAAATATAATTCATTCTTAGTTTACAATAATAATATTAATTGCCTAATTATTTATTACAAAAAATTAATCTAATAATATAATTAATAATAATTTATATAATATTAAAATATTCTAATAAAATATACCTGTTTAAACAAGTTATACTCACTTTTTTCTCTAGCTCCTCTGAAAGTTGATAAAAATTGAGAGTAAAAAATTGAGGAAATCCAAGTTTCATGCTAATCATTTACTGAGTTATACTGTGAGAACTGAGAAAAATTGATCCGGTTAATTTCTTGGGTAAATTGAAGGGAATCTGATATGTTGACGGTGATTTTTGGTTTATAACAGAAGCCTAAAGGTTATATATGTTTTGTATTATCTGGGCTGTAAAATCAGAAATTGCACAGGACCTAAATTCTTTTGGGTTTTGAAAACTGGTCAAATTAAAATCAGCTCAAATTCATATTCAACAAGTTTCGGTTGTTTTGATCCAGGAACCGCCCCGATATTAAAGTTCAAATTCCCCTTTTGGACCCAAAACACAAAAAGTTCAACTTCCACTCGCGATTTCTGACCAAAAAAAAGAACTCCCCATTTCGATCAGTGATCGTTGATCGCTGATGACCGCTTCTGAGTTCAGTCACAGATAACTGTATTTTCTTCGACATTCGGAAAAAAATGAGACGGAGACAGAATGCCGCTCCTCCGTCGGCAGCAAAATACACCAGCACAGCTCCAGATTTTCCCAAATCAGAAGATTCAGGATTCTTCCACACCTTTCTGTTTTCATCGGAGAAGAGAATCTTCGCTTTCAGCTTGGCATTCCGGATGTTAAACGCTCTACTAGTGCAGACTTATTTCAATCCAGATGAACACTGGCAAGGCCCTGAAGTTGCGCATCGCATTGCCTTTGGGTAGCTCTGACTCCATTAAAGTCTGTTAATTTTTTTGCTAAATTCTGTTTCTTATTTGATCAATCCTTATACTTAATCTGAGTAAAAACGCGGAAGGCAGATACGGTCATTTAACATGGGAGTGGAAGGAAGGAATCCGTAGCTACTTGCATCCGATGGTCTTTGTTGTACTTTACAGAATTCTGGCCTTACTTCGTCTTGATAGCCCCTGGTTCATGGTAAATACTTTTTTTTGGTGATATGGTTCACGGTAAATATAATTTACCTTGTTGTGCACAGGAGAGGGTGTATGTTTCAAAATTATGAATTCACAGTTTACCCTTTGTTGGACTGCGTGTGTAGATTCCCCAGTCTTTCACATTCATGCTAATATAAGCTTAGTAGGTTATGTTGAAAGAAAAATTAGTCAATTAACACTATTAAGGATTCTTTCAATAGAAAAACTGTTTCTTTTATACATGTATTATTTGGCTTTTAATATATTAACGTGTAGTTTTCTAGGTGCCTATCCTACTGAAATGAGTTCTATGTTTCTTTCTATATGTAATTTTTAAAGACTTTTTGCACACAAAACTCTGTTAATATAACCAGGCAATTTTGTTCAGTCTAAATTCTTGACGTTCTTTCACAATACTTTTGCTTGTTACTTTTCCTTAGTATGATTCTACTGATTTTTATCTTCTGGCTCCATGTTTATAGATGAGGGCTCCGCGGCTACTGCAGTCCATATTCTCTGCAGTTGGCGATTTGTACTTGTACAAACTTTCCACTGTTGTCTTTGGTGATTGTGTTGCTAAATGGGCTGTATCCTTCTTTGATGGCTAGTATTATTATGAGTTTGTTTCATATTTCAAGTTATCACTGGATGTTTGCATTCTTCCTTGTGATATTATGCAAACTTAACTCTGTTGCAGCTCTTTTCCCAAATGACCAATTGGTTCATGTTTTATTGTGTGCCACGGACGTTATCAAATAGCTTGGAGACTGTTCTTACAATAGTGTCTCTGTACTTTTGGCCCTGCTTGAGATCCTCCAACAAACGTCCCTTTGTCTCAAGGAAGTGGGGTTTATTTGTAGCAGCATTAGCTTGTGCTGTTCGGCCAACAAGTGCGATCACATGGCTGTATGTTGGCCTGCTTGAGCTTCTAAATGCACAAGACAGATTGAGATTCATTTTTTTAGAGGTGGCTCCTATTGGGTATGTGTTGGCATCATTTACTCACTCTGGTATGACATCTACATTAGGGGGTTTAATGTCTTCCCAATGTATCACAGAACATGTTTACAAAACCTTCCTACATGGCATATGGGGAAAATTCATTCACTTTTTTCCCACAAAGCATTGTCTGGAATTGCCAGTGAAATTCACGATGGATATTTGATTTCCTAGTTTGGAGTTATCTGTGATCTCTGATGAATGCTGTTATGTTTTAGTAAAATCAAATAATGCATGAGACAAAGCCCAACATAATTTTTGAATAAGTTAACTATTACAGAAATGAGTTGCAAAGTTTATCTTCTTTTATGCATTTCATCTTTAGATCCGTTCTATTCTCTGTCATTTATTGCATGCCCCGGATCTTTTCTAATATTGCCTCTAGAATCATTTTGTTCCTTATTATCAGTGCACTTGTATCTCTTTACTACTCAGGACCAACAATAAATTTCACTTTTCAACCTCCAATTATATAAGGCTTAGCATTAATATTTGAAGTTAAGGGATTTGTGACTTATCTTAAAAATACGTTTATAAAATGCTGATATGTTTCTCTCAAATTTTAGTTTATAAATAGAATTAAATGCGTTTTGGGAAGATTACAAATTATAGGCAATCGCACAAAGTCTTCACTGGTTTAAATGCCAAGAAGAAAGGGACACATACTCTTATTATCACTCATGCTTACAGAGAAATAGATTCATGCTGAGATGTTGAGATAGTGGACATTATAAAAGTCCACACCCATTATCAGATGTTTATCTTCTCTCTTTTGACTTTACCTAAAATCCATCTTTACACAATGATTTTTTTTATATCAGGGTCATGGTGCTTGGACTCACCTGCCTATTAGATCGTTTCATGTATGGCAAATGGATTTTAGTACCTCTTAATTTTCTAAAATTCAATTTTCTTTCCTCGGGCGGAGACTATTATGGAACTCACAAGTGGCACTGGTACTTCACTCAGGGATTTACAGTCATGATCTTCACTCACTTACCATTTTCCATAGCTGGCATAGTTTATTCCAGACAATGGAAGTTTGCTGGCCTCATTGCATGGGTTTTGGTATTTTACAGCGTGTTAGGTCACAAGGAATTCAGGTATTTCAATTTGACTTGTTTACATTTGCATGTTAATATGCAGTTGGCCCATTGGTTTTGCTTGATCTGTCATAATAATTACTGTGAGCTACAGGTTCGTCTTGCCAGTTCTTCCTATAGCTCTTATGTTCTCTGGTTATTCTTTAGCTGTGATGGATGATCCTGGTTCTCCGAAAAGTAAAGAAAAAGAATCTTTGAAGAAGTGTAATAAGTGCCCTGCAATGATGAAAGTTGCTATCTTATTCTTGCTTGCTACCAATATTCCAATGACCTTGTACATGAGTTTGGTTCATCAGGTATGTATTTTTCTGCTTCAGAAGAAGAGCAACGTTAATATGAAAATTATAAACTACTGCTCTCCCCTAACCTTTTTGTAGTGAAAGTGCATCCTACCCGTAACCTACCAAGAGTACATACTTGGTAGGTGAATTGCATCTGGGGCTAGATTATAATTTATTCTGTTACAATTTAGCATTATCGGTTAAAAAACTAGTATTTTTTGTGATTTAATCATTTCATCTTGAATTGCAGAAAGATTACTTGTTAGGTTTGTTCTACTAATTGAATATGCATAATTATAACGAATGAGAATTGAATGAAAAAAATCCTCTAAAAGATTTTATCTTTCTTCTATTAACAGAGAGGACCTGAGGATGTTATGAACCACCTTGCCAGAGAAGCTCTTGATGAGAAAGTGGAAAGTATCCTGTTCCTAACTCCCTGTCATGCCACTCCCTACTATTCCATGCTGCATTCCAACCTGCCTATGCGATTTCTGGACTGCTCCCCTAGGTTTGGAATCTATAAATCTGCGGTATTCATAATAATTATACTGAAATTAGTTCATAATTCTGATTATGAAATGTTATTATGTTCCACAGTCAAGAGAAAGGAGTCCCAGATGAGTCAGACCGTTTCTTGATGGACCCTGTTGCTTTTGTGTCGCAATATGCAAAAATTTGGTCACAGCCTAGTCACATTGTTTTATACGATTCAGAAGAACAAAAATTGAGGAAATATCTAATTTCGCTTGGTTACAGAGAGGTATTTGATAAGGCATCAAGTTTTCTCCCACCGCTTTTCTGGACCACAGATTGGACTCTTTAAGTTTATTGCATATAAGTTTTATGATATTTCAATAGCAATTTGACTTCATTTCACTAATACTGTGGTTACAACAACAGGATAGAAGATTTTTTAATGCTCACTTCAAGGTTGATCGGGATCTTCAAGCTTCTATTGTTGTATATGTTTCAAGAGGATAGCAAGATTCATATCACAGCCAGTTTTGGTGTCATGATGGTTCTAGTTCGACATATTAATTCTCAAACCGTGTCCATTCTAAATTTTAACCTGGGTAATTTGACATCTCTCTCTCTCTCTCTCTCTCTCTCTCTCTTAATAGGAAAAATGCAGTAGATCACCTGAATATCATTACAAGCCCTGACAACTTTATCGAACATAATTTCTCCTGTCATTTTCTTGGATCCATGCTACTATAAGCTAGTCTTCCCTTTTTACTTTGTGAAATATAGTATTTGTAATATATGGAATTTTGGTGATTAAGGACCATTCGTATAGCTTGTGTCGCAGTATTCAAAGTCATTCTTGCTAGATGCAGTACATTACAGCGTTGCACCTTGTGTGCTTCATGTTGAGTCGGAATATTTGAGATTGCTATGTTTCACCGCTGTTGACGGCGAGAGGAGGATGGGTCTTAACTCTAAAGATGCAAAACCCATTATTCCCGGTGAGCTTCTTCCAAGCACACTATCTCAGTATGAAGTGTTAAAGCCCTATGTGGTACGTCAATCGGCTGCTTTATTTGGTACATTTATAAATGAATCGGAAAACAAAATGGAGATGTATGGCACCATGGAAGCTTAGAAAGGAATCTCTCCGCACTCCTAGATTATATCCCTATACGCCTTTGTGTGGTGAAGGTCAAAATGCGAGTAGACTCTTTATCATGTTAGGTGTGACTTTTTTTTATTTTTTTGGGTCAGGAATGATATCAAAATGGATCAAGGTTAATAAAAAATTATTTTTTTAATTTAATATATGTTTTTTAATTTAATAATTATAAAATATTAATTTTTTATTATCTTCGTTACTGGATTATCCAGTAACTGGAAGTAATCTGAATTGGGAATGATATTATGCCCATAAATTACACAAGACTTGAAGATCTTCGAGGGGAAGATATAAATATCCTAATCTCTCTAAGAGTTTAGTTTTCTAAAATGCTCGTCCCTCGTACATAGTCAAGCTTACTATTTCCTCCTAAATAACCGGAAAAATGTGGCGTGTGGGGTCATAAGATTATCAATATATCATTCGAAGTCATAAGATAATCGAAGTATTATGTTATGAAATATATCTTTATATAATTTATGCCGTATTAAATCAATGCAAACATAATTCGAGAGATTATTATATTAAGTATATTATATATAAAAAGAATGTATGTATCATTCAAACATTCTTTTGAAGAGAAAATTTTATTTCTCAAGCTACTTGATGACTCTAGAGGGTGAGATCCGGCCCTTGTTCTTTATTAAAGAAGTGATGTTTAAAAATTGAGCGACAAAATGAACGCTCGGGTCCTGCCTACAATTTGTTGAATGCAGGAAAGGGATTCTCTCCTTTTATGACCTCAACTTATTCTTATATGTTAGATTAAATTTTTCAAATATTTATAGCTTTTAGATGAAACTTTTAAAAAGTTACTAATTTTGGTTTTTAAAAATTACTGAAACCAATAGATAAATTTTAGAAAAAGTTTTGTTTAGAACAAGTAGATGTAATTAATTATTAAAAAAATACCTTAAATTATGTAATTATCTTGCAGAACTTAATCTTATTCTGTAACTTTTTAATAGGTAAAATTAACCTCAGACTTAATAATTTTAAAATTCTTATTCTAATCTTGATTTCTCATCAAGTCTTAACGTCTTTTCTCATTTTATATTCTCCTCTCTTATTCTAAAACTCTATCCCATTTTGGAAGAAAGAAACAAATTTTAAAGAGGTATGTTCTTAATATTATGATATGTAAAAATCTTGTAATTTTTTTCTGTGATAAACATGTAATGTTAGAATTTCTTCTTGTATATGAATATTCTTCATCTACTGTTCATTCTCTCTACCTTTTATCATTTACATGGCTGAAATAATGAGGTGGAAAAAATCATTTTTATAGCTTAATATGAAAAATCTTTGTCGCATAGGAATAAAAATAAAGAAAAAATAAAGTCATCAGATGACACATTAATCATATAATAATAAAAAATATACTTGTAAATTTGGCAAGTCTCAATAGTAAAAAATTTTCATCGTAACAAGGAAAGTAAGATTAACAAAATACGGTAATAATAAACACAAACATAAACCTTGTATTTGAAATGTGTGTGTTTTGTTTATAAGAAATTATTTGTATAAAGTGAATTATATGTTAGTGCATTATTAAAAATATTTTAACAAACTTTTACTTTTTACTATAACTGAGTAAAAGAAAAAAGGGTTAAAATAACTCACAATTGGCCATATTAAATGAGTAAAATAGTGAAATCCACTTGTTAGCTAAGAAACCATCAATGGTAAGAAATGTAAATTGTAACAAATGAAAGCAAACAAAGTAATATGAATGAAACATAATGATAACAAATTTAAATCAAACTTATAAACTTAGCATGTCTAATTTATAATTTATTTGATTATATTATATTGTGTGATACAATATTTCTTTGTTTAAAACATTATAACAAGCTTTTACCTTTTGGTATTTTTTATTCAAAAACATATTGTGATGGGAAGAATGAATCAAAAAATGGATAATTCACCACCTTAAGAGATATTTTACTACTTTCATATGGGTGAAGAGATTTTTAAAGGATTCAAATTAGCGACTCCATTATAAAAAGGGTCAAACAACTGATAAAATGATCAACAAAGGGATTCCATTAGTGCAATGAAGGGCACTCATAGGAACATGCGTGGACAAGAATATATGTGCCAAGCAATAGAAGTACACCTTGCAATTTGATTCATTTCAACTCTTGGATATTGTAGATGATGCTAGCGTAACACAAGTGATAAAATACAATGAATAATGCACACATATCTACATCATGGATGGATAAAAAGTTAGAGCAATACCTTCGCAACAAAGCTAAAGATGATTTTATCGAATATTATTGAGTTTCTTATCACATTACCTTAAGTTTTAAATTTAGTTGGACTTACGAATAACTAGTTATATTATAAATACAATGGTTTGTGTTTCTAATGAATGTTTTTTTATTTGTTACTATATCAATTTTAGTAATTACTTTGATTGGATTAACAAGTAACTATATATAATATTATTGACCTACTTTGCATTAATTTACCTTTAAAATACTATACTTGAATAGACTCAAAGATTGTTCACTTCTACTTGGGAATGTTTGACCAGAAATCAATGATGCATCTAGTAAGCTAGAAAAAGAGAACTCTTGAAAAGTAAGGGTGGCTGAGGAATAAAGAGCACTCAACTTCAATAAAGCCTTGCTAGCAAAGCAAATCTGGAAACTAATTGATCTTGATGGAAGAACCGAGCTACCTAATGTTCTGGCTAAAAAGCACATTACTTTCCTAAACCCTCAAATCAAGAAAAGATCAAAGAGCTCCTTGATGTGAAAAGGAATAACCAAAGCACACAAAATAATCACAAATAATCTTCAGTGGTGCATAGGAAATGGTCGATCAATCCCAATTAACCATAGCATATGGATTCTGGTGAGAAGTGGCGTACCCCCTCCTAATCTCACAATTAGTGACCTACTCCTAGTAGATGGATATGATTAGGACACAACAAAACTATATTCTCTTTATGAACCTACAGAGGCTCATAAAATCAAGGAGATGGCCTACTCTTGGTAACACAAATAAGATAGTCTGGATAGGCAACTTCGATGAAAATTACTGAATGATGACCTAAGTAACATGGCCCAATTCACTCATTAGAACTCCCTCTGAAGACTAAAACTTCCTTTTTGCATCATGAATTTTACATGGTAACTCCTCAATAGGACAATCCCCATTGGGGAAGTTCTAAGAGAGCACCACCTGTAGGTATCCAACACTTGCTTATTTTGTCATGAGAATGATGAAATCATAGACCACACATTTATACATTTTACATTCACTAGATCAATATGGTTTGCTAGTCTCATGGGATTAGAGTAGAGGCCATGTCTAGCCTAAACCTAGCATGCTAGATCGAACAATGGTTCTCAAATTTGAAAAAAAAAAAAAAAAGAGGACAATTTCATGGACAGGACGATTAGATACCTAGTGACAAGTCTATACACAATTGGGTAGCCCGGAACAAAGCACTCCACACCAATGTCACCCCTAACTCCTCCTTTGCAACTCAAGAAATTCGAAGGACATTGCATGGAGCTAACAGAGCTTGAAGCCTCGCAAATACACCTCCCTTTCAATTAATCCTTGAAGAGCCCTCGGGTTAGGACTGTTCCAAAGAGGCTTGGTGTTTAGTGTTATACTCGAAAAAACGCAACCACCCCATCAAAAGGGAGTTGTCATTATATCTCTCTTGCTAAATGGCATGCATGTTCGAAATTGGCACTTGTCTGCTGCCTTCCAACAAGGCAAAACAAAACTACTGGCCACAACTCTTAGACAGGTTCGAACTTAGATCACTCGAGAAGAAGACACCTCCACAACACAAGAGAGAAAAGCTCAAATCCTTACGCTGTCCCGACCTGACCTCACCATCCTCTGACGGAACTTCAGAAGGAATGTGGAAACATGTCCCATTGGTCAAGGCATCAACACTCTCTTCACCATGTTTCAAGAAGTATCGCTATGGACAATGCCAAGGAGCAACATGGAAACTTGGAAGAACTATTTTGCTCTGGATAGACATTTTAGATCGCTTAACATTATCATGTTGTAATAATGGTCTTTATCTTGTTTTGTGTTAAAAAAAAAAAAAACTATTTCTCTCTTTTTCAACCTCTTACTTGTGGCTAAGATATGAATAAATTGAACCGCTTATGAACTAGTCAATTTGATTTGTTAAATGTTTGAATTAAAGCTTGCTCATTTGTCTAATGAACGCGCTTAATTAAAATATGAATTTTGTTAATTTAAACTAATCAAGCTTCAAAATTTAATGTTTAGTTTGTTAAATTCTTGAATAATTTGAATTACATAAAAGTATAATTTAAAAAATAGATATATTGTATTCATATACGATTTATCAAATATTATTGATATATACAAAAATTAATTTAAGACATTATATGCTTTTATAAAACTTTCTCAGACATACACATATATAGTGCAGAAATGCATATTTATTTATTTATTTTATTTTGATATGTGCATTTATATAATTGTTGTGAACAATTTGGCTCACTAAAAAGGTGAGCTTGATCGCAGTTTTCGGCTTAATTATTGAACAGATTGGATATGCCTAGGTCTAGCTGGGCTGTGGCTAGTTTATAGCGCAACCAATAGAAACAGATCCCTCCATGGAGGGGATTGTCCCTCCAATAAAGAAAAATGATCCAATGGTTTTAAATTTGTCCAAATAAGTTTTTAAATAAAAATAAAATATTAAACCATATGATTATTATATATAAAATGATATTTCGTTAAATTAAAAAAGACTAAATTATTATTAATATTTTAAAATTTATTCTATATATCTGACATTTATAATTTTTCAACATATATTATTTTATATTTAAAAATTTAAAATATCAATATATGTTTAGTTTTGAAAATATTTAATTTTATTTTTTAAAAATATATTTCATGAAATTTTAGGCAATTAGATATAGATCCAATAATAATTATTTTTTTTACAGGATAAACAATCCCTTCTAGTCCTCAATCTATAGCATAAATTCAAATTTTTTACTTAATAGCTTAGTCCATAAAATATTACTTTCAGAAGTTGAAATCTCAGCTTTTTTTTTTAAACTTTTTTAATTTTATCCATTAACATAAAATATTTTAACTTAACCTTACAAACATTTTATTTTCAATCAAACTAGTCTCTCCATCAAATGTAAATTTTAATACATTAAATAATTTACCTATGCTTTATAGAGGAACTATTTTGACTGACATAAAATGTTTGGAGATTAAATTAAATGTTTTTATGAAAATAAATTGAGAAGAAAGTAATTTTTAAAAAACTAAATTAGGAAGTATATTTATAAAATCGAATTATTAATTTATTTGCTAAAAAGAAGATAAGTTACCCTCTAATTTATTTAAAAAAAGTTATTTTATATAAATTAAAAAGAAACTCAACAGTATTAGAAAGAAATAGATCCTTTAAAAAATTAAGTTGTCCATAAAATAAACACAATCACACACAGGAGAGGAGTACGACAGGAATCAGAATGAGTACGGGGACACCGCATGGGAGTTGCATCGTCGTAATAGCATGCTCATATCTTTGTCTTACGTAAGTGGCTGCCACCATTGAGAAAGATAGCTCATAGAAAAGGCGAGAAAGAAGGACTCTGATACACACACCACACTCCATTGTCTTGTCCCATCACTGACTTCTTCTCATGATTATCAACGTTATCAAATACCAGCCTTTTTTGCATGAATATAATAATGTTAACAGTTCAATGAATCTTTTAATTTATATTTCAGAAGTTCGTATAAATTAAATTATAATCGTTAAATACGTAATAATTTTGAATTAACCTACTTCGATACTATTTCCCTCGAGGCCTAGCAAGAAAAAGAAACACTTGTGCGCATGTTGACAACACCACGCATGTGATTCCTTTAAAACATGTCAAAAGGGGTCAATCTTTGTTTAATTCAATCTATTTAAATAGGCATTTTAACTGGGTTAACTTTTTAATTTAAATAATAAAAGAATTCAAATAATAATGTTAATTATAAGAATAAATATTTGTTCAAGCAATTTGAATAATTATCTAAAAAATTAAATTCAAATTTTACACTTAAACAAGTCATTTGATCATCGACAAATGAAAATAACCACCTTAATAGCTTCAATTTTATCAAACTTTCAAGTCAAATAAGTGATAAAATTTTTAAAAATTTTTTCATTAACAACAGTTGAATCTTATCTTGAATGATTAGTTGTTGTAACAAAATTTTAAATATTGTACTAATTTTAAGTTATTAAGACAAGTAAAGTAAAAGTTAAATGAAGTGAATTGGATCATTCAACTCATGAATTGAACTCGTTAGGTTAAAATAATTCTATTAAATAAAATTGCATGTAAATATATAAATTCAACTATCAAAATAATGAGTTAAACTTAGATTTGTTTAGTTACATGGCTTTAACAACTCTAGTTCCTTTTTCCTTTAAAATATTAAAGAGTCAATCACTAAAATCTATTTGTGGGAAGATTATACTTATATAGCGACTATAAGTTTACTATATATTGTAAGAGATTTTAAACTTTAAAATAATTTTGGAGAACCCTCGTCAACGACTTTGAAACTTAATGTTTAGACACATAATGAAAGGTACAAGTATGATAGTCATTTAGAGTAAAAAAAATTTGGCGGCATGAATCTTTGAAATTAATTTCAAATTTAAATTTCTTTTCATAATAAATAATATAGTCTTCAAAAGTAGTTTTTCTAAATTTTTATATTTTTTTATTCTTTTAAATAGTAAACTCAAAACACTATGCACTTCACTATTTTTATTAATGTGATATCAAGTATTTGATATTATTTTATTTATCTTTTTAATGTAATTCAATTTATTTTTATTAAAAGTCACATAATTGAATTTTATAATATGACCAGATTAAGATCATATATAATTTATACGCAAAAATCACTGATTAAACTATGAATAAAAATATCATTTTTAACAAATATATTATAAGAATCACATGTCATTAATTATTATTAATGTAATCGAATTGATAAATTAGTATTCAAACATTTGATGAAAAAAATTCTTTTGCCTCACTTTGTGGCTTACGGGAAACATTTGACAAGATAGATCCTCCTGCTGCACAGAAAAATGCAGGAGCATTTCGCGTGTGACTCACTCGCCTAGTGGAGCGTATACTAGCGAGGTATCCTGTAAAAGCATATTGCAGTTCATCGGAATAATTGCTCCTCTCCTTCTTCGTCAGATGAAAGAACAACACACTCGGAAAACCCTATCTCCTTCCCAGCTAGCTAGCTAGCTAGCTACGCCATGAACACTAACAGGTCCTTCAAAGAAGCAGTGGGAAGGAACCAAGTTACAAAGCTGAAGAAAGAAATGCAGGAATCATCTAAAAAAGAAGAGAAAACCCAGCTAGCGTATAGCCTGTGGGGTTTCAAAAGTAGCTAGCCAGTTTCACTTTTACATGCAAAGTTGAATCATGTTTTCTTCACAAATCTCATCCCATTCATTACTCTCACTCGCACTCTTTCAATAATATAAAGATTTGTCCGGCAGTCTATCCTTATCGGGCATTGTGTGAATCCCTTGCCTTGGCCTCTTATCAGATTCGCGCTTTTATAAAAGCTTATATGCCGACGGATGCAATTTGGGTACCAGAGACCAACACAGAATACTTGGTTCTATGAATGAAATAGCAGACATAAATCATGTTTTATTGTCATATACAGGTTCAAAACTGTTCGACTCTTTATTTATTTTGTTTTATTTGTTTTCCTTTTAGCTATAATATACACTTCTATGATCAGGGATAGCATTCTATAACCGATATAGGAAGAGATGCATGTGCATTTTAAAAGTCACAGACATCTTATATTAATAAATTATAGAAGTCAATTTGCACAAAGTAATTACTTATTGTTATTGAGTTTGCATGCATTATGCCAGTTAAAGATGGGTAATGCTCTCTTGCCGTTACTTTCTTAATTCATAAGAATAGTATTATTATTTTACATGTACATTTTGACGTAACACAACAATAAAAGAACTTGTATTCTTAAGACATGAACGAAGTTTTTGGTTTTTAAAAAAAAAAATGTACTTTGTTTGATAAAATAAGATTCGGATGAGATTTATATGAGTCGACTTCACGTTCTATTTCTATTTTTCTTGAACTTTATCCAGTCAAATACTTCAAAGATTCCAATGTCATATAGATGACCTTTCTCTAGTTAGGTCCTAGGCACTTTTGGTTTTTGGCCTGTCGAAATAGCGTTCAAATCTTTCTTTTGGTCATTAACAACAAAATATAATCCTACGTGACTGAAACAGATAAAAAAAAAATGTATGGTCGCCAAAGGGAGGATCAGAAACAAAAAACTGAGGTGGAGTCAGAGAGGACTAGGAAGGCAAACGACGAATCAACTTGATGTTTTCCTTTTCTGTTACATTTCTATTCCGTATGCTTTAAGTGTTCATTGAAGCCAGGCCGATACTGCTTTAACCCGATTCGCTTTCCTGGAAATTTGAGTCCGAGTTCCCATGCATCTATCATATTATGCTTTTGCATTTACGTGAGCGAGGAGGTAAAAGATGTCGAGGACAGAAAGCCAGACAGAGAAATGGCAAGGTCATATTACCATCACTCTCTCCCCTACTAGTCTGGACTTTATCCTTTCTTCTCTCAAATCAGTCGCCATTTATCTGATGAAACAAACAGAGATAGCCTGACCAAGAAAAAGGGCTTTCAAATAATCCCTTCTTTTCAACTCCATCCAGTGAAATCATATTTAATATTTTTTTCAAAATTATATTAACTGATTATATATATTAATTTTTAAAATTTTTGTTTTTGATAAATTTATCTTTTTATATTATATACATTTTAAAACATAAAAAATTTGTAACTGCTTTTATTATAGATATTAACATTAACTTACTTTTAAAATAAAATATTAAATTAAACTTTTTCTAACTTATATTATATATTATAGTAGAGTAAAAAATTATTTTTAAAATAAAAGAATTGCCGAGTATAAATTAACAAAACCTTCTCAAACCAATTCGTGATTATTGGGACCACTAAACTACTCTTTCTTTTTTTTTTTGAAGTTCGCCGAAAACTACAACTTTTTTGCAATATTAGTAATCTCTGAAATTTTGATTTATTTCCCCTTCTCTTTCTCCCTATATAAACTCCATCTCTCTCTTCACCAAGCAACTTCTCTTGCCCATGTATATCACTGAACTCAGCTTGTCTTTGTAGTCTCGAGCCAAACTTATCAATCTTCACATGCTTTTGTTCTTGGCTTCCCGTGAAAGTCTCTCTTATGGCAATGCAACCCAGCATTTTTCATTATTATCCGAGAGGAGTGCAACCAAGTACCTTGGCTTTCATTGCTCTGATTTCAAATGGATAGCAAGGGAGAAGGTAGGGTTTTGACGGTGCTATCCTAATTGAGCTTTGTGTTTACTTTATACTAGATTATTTTTTCAAAGTCATCTTTTTCTTGACCTTGCAAGACTTCGTAGATTATGTGTGTTCTTTGTGGCCCCTCTCTCCTCGTGTTTCTTTTCAAAATTTTCTTTTCACCCCCTTAGTCTCTACTACACTATCATTTATTTGCTATTCCTCCTGAGCTTTAATTGTGGTAATAAATTGTGTGTACGTATCTAGCATTCTCATTGTATATGTACATGCATGGACAAGAGCGTCATGTTCTTACTTTACCATGTTGAATCCATATTTAAGAAGTCGGAAGTTGAATATCTGAATGTTAGCATCTCGCTGAAGTCATATTAAACTGCATAATGCAATTAGCACTTAATCAGCTGACAAGTTGATGAGCAGCAAGACCGCTTCAATTTCTTGCACGTTTCACACTGACGAAGGGCGTGATATCTTCTCAGTTTAAATGGTGATGAACTTACTAATGATTGCGTAGGAACACAAAGTGAGAGTATTATTGTATTGTATGAATTGTCTACACTCTTTTTCACCCAAATTTGCCCTCTCGCAATTTAATTCACAGATTCATAGTATCATATATGTATATAACATTTAACGCCATCAGAGAATTCGGTAATCTCCCATGACAGCTCCTTGCGTTGTTGTATGCTGTTAACCATTTAAATGAGACGTAGGAGTATCTGATGGTTCAAACATTTCATAGTCCGTGCACAATTGACAAGCATTTTTATCATATACATGATCCATATATATAATAATTGCTTTCATTTATGTTGGTACACCAATACGTACCTGTCTCTGAAAACTGCATCAGTAGTTGAAGCAACCACCAAGAAGATTCATGTGACTATACTAAGCCTGTTGCAAAAAATGGTTATTTCCCTTGAGAGAGATGCTCAAAGTCCGGCGTACAATTACATTAACCCAATCATAATTAGACGATTTGAGCTAAAAGCATAGAAAAGACACCAAGTGGTACTCCTATCAATCAATATTGAAAAGTGGAGGGATTTGGGTGAAACACGAGCTTCTTCTCATTTGTAGTAGTTATGGGAGGGAAAAAGCGAGCTTGAAGTATTAGTCTAGTGTAAAATGATGTAGGTCTTTTCGAAAAGAGGTTCTAATAGAGAACTTGCAAAGATTGATGTTTCGATTCAGGGTAGGATGTACGGTACTAGTGATCGATGGTTTGGGTCACACTGCTTAATTTCTTTCTTTCTTCGACTCAACTCTCTCTCCAGTTGTTCGAGTTTCACATTTTAAGTCGGGCTTTTTTGCTTTAATATGGCTACCGCATCCAATTCATTTTGTTGCGATACTAAGTACTTCCCACTTCAGTAAAAATTTGGGGCGTGAACAATATTTATTTAATTTGCTTAATTTTAATATTAGATTATTATTTCATGAAACATATGACAGTTAAAAATATAATATTATGAGCTAGGTATGTTCATTGAGTTGATACTCTACTTGCTCATATTATTTATAGTCATTTGTGATATTCACTACAGGAGTAATACCACAGTTTAATCTGTATCAAATTACTGTCATTCATCAGTTATCATTTAACTATTCCTCATAAAAGAACAAGAATCAGTTTATGGTTGGAGAGGATCACGGGCTTGTGAGACTTGAATTATAATAGTCGGCCCAGTAAGAGAAATAAAGGGTGATTCATGGGCCACCCACAAACACTTATCTTCATCTTCAGTGAATAAAAAGAGAAGGGGTTATATTGTAGTCGAATTTTGTGGGGTTGGGGGAAGCTCAATGGCAAGAAAGAGGGGAGAAAATGACAAGACGAAGAACAAGTGGTAACGCAATCTAAATCCTACTGCTGCGACCCAAGCTAGTATGACTATCCTAGAATGCTCATCTTAACAATAATAACGTGACCCCAATGGTCGGTAGGATACCCTCGGTGCTTGTGGGTACAAATCAATGTAGTGGCAAAGCTTGTAATGGCTGGGACCAGCAGGAGCGACTGTGGTTACGTGTTCCTTCAAGGCTTTGGTTCACTTTCATGACTTTTGAGCCACATATTTTTCTCCTTCTGTGTTTGATTGAATAGGTGGTATGAGACATCATTATCCGAGAGGGTCAGTGTTAATGTCAACTTCAACGCGGTGGCTACATCACATGCATTATATGCATGTCTTCATACCCCAAAGCTATGCCCATACATTGTTGCCCCTCGCGCACTGGAAGGAGCAAGTGCCTCCTTGCATGCGAAATCCCTCCATGTCATCTCATTTGAGTCTTGACCCTTTCAAAATGTACAAGTTTATATTAATTGAAAGACTGTCCAATGTTATATATTGCAATACATGGAAAAATTCTTTGAGATTCATATATGTCTATAGGGAGAGTAAAATTTTGTTTCGGTCTCTTGTAGCTAAGACATTTTCGACATTTGTCCTTTATAAACAAAAATTCTTACAAATTTAGTCCTTCACTCATAATATTTCTCAAGTTGATTTTTATAAATTAAATTATTATCAATAAACATCTTTCATATTTTAGAATTAATATGTTTTTTAAGAACATTATAGACAATTGTTTTATTTGTGAAAAGTTAAATTAAGATTTATTTCCTATGAAATAAATTAAATTCTATCTATAAGGGGATAAATTTGAAGTTTTGACCGATAATATATCTTGGAATTAATAGTATAATTGATTTAACATTTGAGAAAGTTAAAAGTTCATTTGAGGATTTTCCTTACAAAACAATTTTGTTGTATTGATATTTGATTTTTTCTAAAATTATTTTTGCTCTCCAACTTTTGTTTACACAAAAATAAAAAAATTACTTTTATATTTAATGAATTAAATTGACAACAAACTTAATTTCAAAATCAAAGTTTTTAAACTGAGTCATGGTAATATAAAATTATATTTAACCAAAATTAATATAAAAAATTAAATTGATCAAAAATTAATTTCGTCTAACTCTAATCCAAATACCCAATCTTTGTCCTAGGTAGTTTGGGCAATAATTGAATAGCATACAATTAAAGAAAATAAAAAATAAAAAAGAGAAGGTACGTAGGAAAAGCAATAAGAAAGCTGGTACTCATTCCTATTTATCGGTATCCTTTACTCAATTTTTTTTTCTTCAATTCCAAAATTACAGTATACCCAAATTATAAAGGATGAACTATACTGAATTCATTCTCCCAAAAATTTTAATTATTACATATAATGGCGAGGGATAGGGCAAAGCCAAATTTGAAACAGTCTTCGTCGAGCCCGAGCAAAGTAAAATGGATTTGACTTGGATAAGGGAGAATGGGGCAGGGAATTTTGCTGGACCCACAGCCCATGTGAAGAGAAGAGATGAGAGTGAGCATGGACCACACCACTTATGTGGTGGACGTGCGTCCTAATCTGTTGGATTCACACGTGGCATTTTCATATTGGATGGTAAAATTCCCACTTGGATCATCTGACTCGTCTTCTGCTGTTGTGGTGGAAGCCTACAGTTGGGTCCATGTCAGCACCGACTCTGACAGATTCACCAGCACAACTCCATGCCAAGTCAGCATTTTGATGCTTAATTAGTTCCTTGTACTGATGGACATACTATAACTTCAAAATTAAACATTGAACGCAGGGTACTATGTAACCCAAATGCATCAATTATATATACTTCATGGTTCCTTTCAATATAAATAAATTTATAGTGGCATTGCGTATTGGAAATATGGCTAAGATTTACAAATCAAAAACCCAAAAAATTGGCTAAATATTAATATTAATGGTTTGTACTTTGGAGTATATCCTTTTCTGTAGCAGCGGTTCATCAGTATTGTATGAATTCGGATAGCTACTGTGGTTGTTGTTAATGACCATCAAACAACATTTTGAGATTGCAGGTACATGTCAATGTCTTTTGTATATTAGGATTAGCTTACTTTATACATATATGTGAGCTAGCTGGCAAAATCTCAAATGTTGCTTAAATATGAACGAAGGTATTACACTACTCTGCTTCTCTGTGGTAAATATATGTTCAACAACTTTTCAAATCAATATAAATTTACCTTGTTTTTTGTTTGCTAGTGGGGAATTGTGGAGCATTATTCTTAGAGCAAGGCTCTTGAGAATTAACTCACAAAATTACGGCACGAAACCATTCTGCTATTGTGCAAAATTATTCTTGGACTTTTGTTAGTTTGTGGCATAATTTTTACGTTAGACTCACATATATAAGTATACGAGATAATGAATTTTAAGAATTTTGCCTCTATTGATATTTTATTTATATATATTATGTGTACCAGGAGATTTTAAAGCATGAGATTTAATTTTACCAAGAAAATTGTATGATTATCTCCATTATTAATTTCATAAGAAATGTTCAAGCATAGTTGGGAAACTTGTACGAACTTATAAAATACATATATATGTGTCAAATTATGTCATAAGAGTCAAGTAGCTCGTGGTTTTACACTCTGGCTTTAGAATCATGGTTGTAATTAGTGAATCGAGATTATTTAATTAACCACATTGTCATTCATGTATCACATGGGAGCGCTTGGCGGAAAATAAAGGTCAAAAACAGGAGACGTGGGTCCCAACGTCTGACTCAACCCCTCCCTTTAGAAACACAGCCAACCACAAGATTAAGTGAAACCTTTTTGACACCACTACTTCTCCGACACGTGGCATCGCTGGATTCTCACTCTCAACACAGACACAGTCACTACTTAGAGCGCCTCCCCTTCCTCCATCAACCACTCTCAACTCCGCAGAACACTTTCAAATGCCCAGAGGGAGAGGGAGAGAGAGAGATGCTGAAAGAAGGCAACAACATTGGCGTCACCAATAATAGCTGGGCACGCATCTGCGACACGTGTCGCTCTGCTCCTGCACCGTGTACTGCTGCGCCGACATGGCTTATCTCTGCTCCGGCTACGACGCCCGCATCCACGCCGCCAACCGCATCGCCTCCCGCCACGAGCGTGTGTGGGTGTGTGAGGCATGTGAACGCGCCCCCGCTGCGTTTCTCTGCAAGGCCGACGCTGCCTCCCTCTGCTCCGCCTGCGACGCCGACATCCACTCTGCCAACCCACTCGCCAGCCGCCACCACCGAGTCCCCATCCTCCCCATCTACGGCCCTCCTTCTGCCACCCACGTGGGGTCTGCTGCCGACGGGGACGATGGGTTTCTAGCTCACGGAGGCGACGAGGTTGAGGAGGAGGAGGTTGTCCATGAGGAGGATGAAGACGAGGCTGCGTCGTGGTTGTTGCTGAATAACAACAACACCACCAACTCCAACAACAACAACAACAACAATCAGAGTAATGGGTTCTTGTTTGGTTCCGGGGAGGTTGATGAGTATTTGGACCTCATGGATTGCAATTCGTGTGCTGAAAACCAGTTAACTGATCACTACAATCAGCAACAACATTATGGTGTTCCTCACAAGAGCTACGCCGGTGACAGCATCGTTCCGGTTCAGCAGCACCAGCATTTTCAGCTGGGATTGGACTTTGATTCCTCAAAAGCCGGCTACAGTTTCAACGGTTCTGTTGCTCAAAATGTAAGCCTCTTTTTTCCTTTCTCTGTTTAGCATCTTTTTGCACTTCTGATTTCCAAACCATGTCATTTGCATATTCAAATGTCCAATTCCACCTCCCTAATTCGCATACTCTTGCTTCCTAATTGTGATTGATTCAAGAATTGTTCCATTTTTCTGGCAAGTCCAAGTTAAAAGCAATATTTAACCTTTCTGGTTCTGTTTCACTATATCCGTATGTATAGCATTCGCCATTAATTACAGAGTTACTAGTCGGATGGCATCTTCTCGTTCATTTGACACCATGTTTTTGCTCCCTTTTAAGTCTCTACCCGTTTCTCTTTTCACTATTTTCAACAGTGGATGAAATCTAAAACCAAAGTATATATATCTTTCCAGCTTTTCTAGATAGCAGTTGTTCTTCTAAATGTTGATTAGGGGAGGCAATTGTCTTCCATAAATCTATGAAAATTGATTTCTGTCTCTGATTTGCGGTAAATATTAGCCTCCAAATGGTTAATTGAGGTTTTGATCACACTTACTTTACGTCAATCGGACATATATGCACTCATCCTTATTCCTTTAAAGTTGAAAATCTCATGTCTATTCCTTTCACAAAGGATCAACAAATTTGTAACTGTAGTGTCTTAAGTGGACTACTTTACAAATAAACAGTAAACAATTTGATAGACGGAAAAGAAAACCTTTGTTCAAATGATTTCATCAATTCTATATTTAGCTGGAATTATTGTTGCATTACCTATGCAAACACATAAGCTTGTGATCTTATACACTTGTGTTACCTCTTGCTTTTATGTTAACTCATGTTCTTGTTTCGCTACAAAAATTAGGTTTCGATTTCGTCAATAGATGTTGGCATTGTACCCGAATCAACTATTAGCGATGTCTCCATTTCCCATTCAAGACCTCCAAAAGGGACAATTGACCTCTTTTCTGGGCCTCCTATTCAGTTACCTTCCCAGCTTACCCCAATGGACAGGGAGGCCAGAGTGCTAAGATACAGGGAGAAGAAGAAGACAAGAAAGTTTGAGAAGACCATAAGGTATGCCTCAAGGAAGGCTTATGCAGAGACCAGACCCCGTATCAAAGGTCGGTTTGCAAAGAGAACAGAGGTAGAAGCTGAAGTAGACCAGATGTTCTCCACATCTCTAATGACAGAAACTGGATATGGCATCGTGCCCTCTTTCTGATCATCCTCTGGAACATGAGTCCCAGAACACGATGAAGAAACCATAACAGCCTCATGTATTATTGCTACTAGTGCTCTGTTACTCATCTGTTATATTTTTTTCCTATATAATATAATTAGTTATTAGTTTGCAATATTCAGATATGTATGTTTTATAAATTTGTTTATTGACTTTTCAATGGTAATGCTATTTGTAAATACAATCCTTCCGTCAAGACAATTAATTGCAGCCAAGATTTTGAAAATTATTCCTACATGCATGTATCCCAATTTCAATAATACTACCAATTTTCTATAGTCAAATGAACGTGCATTCACTTTTTCCTTGGTGCCTGCTCTCTTTAATCGTTGTCTCTCTTTGAATACAATAGCCCATCCTCTTTCAATATTAATGGTGTAACTGCTAGAATTTGAATTTGCTATTATTCTTTAGAAAAACTATGCACTGTTAGATTGCATAAAATTTTCATTTAAGTTGTAAAAAAATTAAATTTTGAAAACTATGTAAGGTTATTAAAATTAATTTAAATCGTTAAATCATGTAATTTTTGTAATTTTAAAGTTAAATTTATATATTTTTCTTTAAATATATTGAATCCAAATAAGATAAAATAATAACGTGAAGAATATATAAGGACTCATCAATAATATTGAGGGTGTGTTGCTTAGTAATCTCATCAAGGTACGGTGAAAATGATCCAATTAACTACTGAACTAATGATGAGTGACAAAATGTCCAGATGCATAAACAGACTAAAAGTTCACAGTTAATGAGACAATAAAGTGTTTCTCTTGCCTTTCATTTTTTACTGTTGAAATGTCTAGAGGTGTATTATTTGATATATTCGGTCGTAGTTGCTTCATATTTTAATATTGGCAAAAGCCCGACCTCTTTGAAAGATTCCACTTCCATATACAGTATTGCTTTATTATTGATGGATTAGAGTTTAGAAATAAGGAGAGCGAGCTGGCGCAGCCATGGTTGTATGAAGTACAGTCACTACTCAAAATAAAGAAAATTCCTTTTATGCTTTATTTGCTCGTGGAAGTAGACGAAGATGCCAAACCACGTAATAGCTATGTTTAGTTGCCATTTCATGTCTTGTTTTTTGAACTGTATTTTCAGAATATCATGATGTTAATAATTTTATGGATTAATATTGACCTTGTTATTATTAGAATAATTTTATATAATAATTAATTAGACAATTAATAGTAATTTAAATTAAAAATGAATTAGATCCTAGTTAATAATAAATAATTAATGATAGATTGAATTATAATCCCCTAGTATATGAAAGAGTGAAAAAGTGCTTTCATTGTTGTGGAATAAGACGCCTTCGTATCTTAATGCATGTATTTAATTTATTTGGAGCTATAAGAGCAAGATCCACTTTTTGGGAAATATGAGTCGAAGCAATAACAAAAATATTTCTAGTGGAACATCTTTCACAATCCCTGGAGAGATAGTTCACTAATAAACCGAGGGATAAGTAATTCGACTCATTCACATCCAGATCATGAATGTTTGGAATCCATATTATGCAAGGAGACATTACTTTTGCTAATTCGAATTGAAGGGTGATATAGATAGAAAATCGGTCTTTTTTCGGCATCATATCCATAGTTAGCGCATTCATCATAGTTAGAAGCTCCAACTCCGTATCAAGGTCACGGTCGATATCGTCAATATCATCAATAAAAAAACCCTTAGGCTTGTTATCTAGGAACTTGTTCAAAAATACTGTAATGAAAGGAACATAAGAGTTTGTTGCTAGGTATTTGACTAAATAGGATCGTCCAGTTCCTATAGAACCTATCACTAAAATACCCCTAGGGGGGATAGGGCTAAGCGGAGCGAAAAAGGGTTTTCCATGAGATGAGAAATGAAAACTATTAGCCCCACACGGGGTTTTGTGAATAAGTGATTGTCTAATAATGAGCAAGGAATATCCGTCTTTCTGCTAAATAGGATGTATTGAACTCATAATTCATTAGATCCTTTTTATGAATGTCAACTAAGTATCGTAAGTAAATTGCTCCCGATTGTTCAATCATTTGATAACCAGAGTCATTCTTTGATAAATGATCACTATGAGTCAGACTCAATAGAATTTGATCAATCCTTTTTTCTGTCGTTAAGGTAGAGAACTGAACCAAGAATTATCTTTCTTTATCATCAATCGAATCACTGTTCGAGACCCAAGATTCTATTTTATCATCAATCCAATCACCATTCACGTTTTTTCTTTTTCTTATCAAGGAATAGATCGCTTTACTTGAATGACTTAGATGTCTCGTATTTCTCGAAAAAGCGATTCGATTGATGGGATTTGGTATGATACTTATGAGATCGATGAGATTCAAATATTTCTTCTTAGAACGTATTGATTTGACCTCATAAGCGAGACCACCACCCTATAGCATGTTGCCACCAGAAATAGAACCCCGTATTTTTTTTAGAGAATCTCCTAATTGTTTCAGAGCAACTAGAAAGAGATTCTTTAACCAGAAAGAATTCAGTTCAAACGTAGGATACCTATCCAGAAGTTTTCGCAACTCAATCATGTATGATGGAATCATCAAAGATTTGACCTTTTCGAACTCTGTCTGTAACTCACTATAGGCTCGAGAAACAAAGAGAAGATGTGTACGAATTATCGTGGACTTATTTATAAATTAATAAACTTATTTTAATAAATAAAATAGGGTGATTGAGTGTTTTATAAATAAGATCATTAGTTGTCTTAGAAAACCAATGATAATTATTATAAACACTTCCAATCTCTCTTTCTTTCTCTTTTAATAAAGTAAAGATATTGTAGGTTGAAGCTATCTTCTCTATCTTTTACTAGAAATTTTATTTTCGTCATATCTACAACATCATGTTAAATTACTAATCTTTCTCTCTCTAATCAGTATATGATTATATGATTATTATTTTGTAATTATTTCACATATGATGCTTTTAAGCTTAATTAATTTCTTGACAAAGAAAATTTCATGATATTATGGTCCAAGTTATCCGATATGCCATGGATCACCTCTAATTATTGGAGATTCTCCAGTAACTGAAAGTGATTAAAAATTTTGTTTTTTATAATTTAATATATATTTTTTAATTTAATATTAATAAAATATTATCTCTGATTATTGAAAAATTTTCGATAACTAAAAATAATCCGGGTTCATCCGATACTTGAGATTTGAAGAGTTTTATGCACATTACGCAGAATAAATGTTGATTCCCTCGTAAGTGATAGGACTAATCATATATGTACACCCAAAATGCATAATTGGACATTAAAATATCAATTTTTTGACCTTTTACTTGAGACAGACTGGACCAAAAACTGCACGAAAAATTGGATTGGAAAAAATAAAAAGGAAATTAAAAGAAGCAAATAGCACTTACTATTAGGTAAAGAATTCAATAGTATTCTATTTTCTGAATTTATTTTAGAATATACACAAATTAGCACGATTCAAATACAAAAAAGAGAATTTAATTGTGACATGATGATCAAATATCACTAAAATAGCTCCTCTATGTGAGAGTAACACAGAAATTAAGAAAGAGAGAAGAAAATGCCATGCCTCAAATTCACAAGAGTTGGTGTAAAACATTATTGCGACCAATGTCTGTTGAGATTTTGTGAATTTGTACATGAAGGAAATCTGTATTTGCACATCAAGCAAAGAAATGCTTCAAACAGTTTATCTAAAACTAAAATCAACGTTTAACCATGCCCCACTTTCAATAGGATGTGTGAGGTCTAGAGGAATCAATGCGATCCTCCACCACCTAACGCAAAAGGGAGTGAGTTTTGCCCTCTACCTAAATGGCACTGTATGACTGAAAGTGCAAATGAAAAAGTTGAGCAGCACTTTTTGTCACCGTGGAAGCAAAAAATTAACAGAAAGAGATGAAGAAGGAAAATTCAGGAGATTTGTTCATCAAGTTGCTTTATACCCCATGCCTGAGATGTCAGTTCTTCTAAAATTCAGAATAAAAAACACGCTTTTACTTTTAAACTCCAGGTTGCGATTGTCTAGGAATATTGTTAGATAATAGAGTAACATCAATATCTGCAACACCATTCGTCCCCATTCTTCACACCATCCCAGAGAGAAAGATTCACGTTGTTTCATATTTTTGAAGTGACTGTCAAATTCTTAGACAGCGAAGCTGAGCTTTTTCACTTTTTGAAAGATATATGTGGGCACCAAAGCTTAACCAGCCTTATATTGTTTGAAACCATGATAAAATTATCAAGAAGCAATGCCCTTTTTTCCAGTAAAGCATATCTTTAACGATTCACACACAACTTTTAGGTTCTTGTTTGTTACACACATGTCGACCCTAGGTTTCTCCAGAAAGCTCATCTCATCTATATTCTTCCCATTCCGAAAATCTTTTCTTCACTTCGTACACTTGTTGATACTTGTTTTTGGCGCTGATGAAGCCAATATAGAATGACTTAAATTGTCAAAACATTTTCATCCCTGGATGATTTGGTTGCTTCTCTTTACTGAAATTATGTACTATAATGGCTTTTGAGGTGCATGGAGAGCCAAACTTCTAGAGTTCGCACATTTTTTAAGATTGTCGTCTCATGAGCCACAGTGGTCCAGAAAAGTGGCTGCACTTTTTTAGTTTTGTTGAAGGCATAAAGAACAAAGTTGAGACACTGAAAAACTAGAATTCGTGGAGCTTCTTAATAGTTAGATAGCTCCAGGGAACAAAGCTCACCAACTTCTTAAACCCATGAATTTCAGATAGAAACATGCACTGAAAATTTGATTCTGAAGACAAAAAATTAAAGCGCGTTTTTCTTTTCGATCGGTGGTCCTGTCAGTTTCTGGTTGGCCGTTGATTTGGAAGATAGTTGATCATCTAATGGCTTGTAGTACTCAATTGGTGGATCATCAAATATACATATTGTTCTTGGCATTTTGGCATGTTATCTATGGTTGAATCATCTCAAAATTTTATGCATATGATATAATAATAAATCCTTTTATATAGTTTTGAAAATAATCTTAAAATGTTCATTGTATTGCCATTATACCATTTGAATAATCTCACACGTAAAGTTTCTTACTATTCTTGTCATCATATTTTATAGCAAATTGCTTTGAATGTAGAATGTTTTACAGCACTGGTATTAGAAAATTCTATAAATAACACAGGCATGGTACTTTTGATATCACATAAATTGGGAAAGAATTGAATGCTTTTCTTATTAAAGAGTTTCCATGAGAGTTACACTTGAAATTTTATCAAACTAGTGATGTAAAACATTCTTCTAATGATGTAAGAAAAGAAATAAATAAATAAATAAAAATTTAAGAAGTTTTTAAAACCTCATTATATTCCTTGATTTCATAATTTGTGTATCAATTTTTAGCTTAATAATAATAAAATATATGAAATTATAATAATATCTTGATTTCCGGAGGAATGATATAAAGTTTAAAGTTAGACCTTAATATATTAAAAAATACAAATATTTAAATGGACACAGAGAAAACAACTAATATTCTCATCTTCCACTTCTAAAATTAAGATAGGATAAACAAGAAGAAAGATCACACTCTAAAATAATTCTATTTGACACTAGATTCAAATTTAGATTCTTGTGAACTTAAATTTGGCAAGAAGGACAATTCGAGAGGTTAAGGAGGATAGTAGGGCTTTTTAAAATGGAGGCACTTTATGTTGTTTTACTTTGCTTATCTAAAGATCTAACAATGCACACATTAGTATTATCTTCTCTGATTAGGCTTTTGAAATCCCTAATGAAACACGATATCTTCAATTGCTACCATCAAAATATGTTTTACAGTCTGACTCAAAAATAACTTTTTCCAAATCTATAATTCTTGCTAAGACGTGGGCTCCTTTAAAGTGAGTGCTCTATCTCGTAGACTAGACATAAGGCAGCAATTCTGAACTGATCCTGCAAGCAAGTTACCTTTGTTAGGGTGCTTTCGAAAGCTAACATAACAAAAGCTTCCTGAATTTCAACTTTTCTAGTTTCTTTAGCGTTCTTGCGGAAGTTGCTCCAGATTTCTCAAGGTTGATCCTACTTAGAAAAAACCATTTTCAGCGACTCTACTAAACATTAGGAATAACACACCAGCAAGAGGGATAAAAAAGTATGCGTAAAGAGGGTCTCCTTACTTCAATCCCATTTGCAAATTAAATTTCTTCTCCATTTACTAATCTTGTAGCTAATAGGAATAACACATTGCATGATAAGGTTCACCCACTGCTTCACGTAGCTGAAGGCTTTCATTTTTTATTTATTTTTGGGTCTGATTCACGTAGCTGAAGGCTAGTGAAACCTTTTTAAGATACGACCACTTCAATCAATCATAAACTACATATTCATATCAAGCTTTAGTGCCATGAGAGAATTCTAACTAGGCTTTTTGGTTTTAATGAAGTTAACTAATTCCAGTACCACCACAACGTTATCTTGAGTTAATCTGCTCCCTATTAAAGCACCTTGATTCAAGATAAAAAGTCCATACATATGAGCTTTCATCATATCCACCATGACTTTAGCTATCACGTTATACATGAAAATACTGCAAAGAATAGGTATAAATTGCCCTACCTATTCGGTAATAAATAATAAGCACATTGTGGGCTTAATTAATGTCTTTATAGGCGTATAGCCTGTAGTTTGAAAAAAAGATAAAAAAAAAACCATCCCAACTGCCTCACAATTATCATCTTTGATGACACGGCAGAAATTTTGAAAAAAAATAAGCATATTTGATTCTCACTATTTAATTTTTTGATCTTCTCTAACAATAACCTAGAAAATCTTATTAATTTTAGTGATTATTGGTTCGGGCTTCTTTAAAAAACTAAACTCACATGGACCGTTCGTTTGGTCCATTACTTAGATGGACTGTTGATGGGGCCCGGTGAGATGGGTATGATTTGAAGGAAGGCCCAAAGACTCCAAAACCTCAATCAAATAGAAACCCTTTCCTAAGTTCTTCTTCCCTCCGTCGTCCTCACGCTCTGCTTCCAGGAGCCGTCGAACTCTCCCTCCTAAGAGGCTCTGCGCCGTTGGCCTCGCGACGCTTTCGTCTTTCATACGGTTGATACCTCCTCTGAAGCTCCTTCTGTCGTCGGGACCTAGGTGCGCCTCTTCTCGCTTTGTACTTTTCTGTGGTTTTCTTTCTTTCATTTACGTGTTATTCTTCTCCTATCGAGCGAACGAACTTTAGTGTGGGTGGTTGTCGCTTCTCATGAGTTGGTATCTTTGCCTATGGAAGTGCGGGGAATTCACGTAGCAAGTGGTTTTGCGTATAATGTTGTCATTCAATCAAGAAAATTTGAAGTGTTCGTTTCCATAATTATGTTTGCTGGTTATGTCAGATTTTTAAACGACAATGGGGAAAAAGAGGAAACACAGTGAGACGGAGGCTTTGGTTGCTTCAAAAAAGGATGATACAGCACCAGAAAGACCCAAGCGGACTCTTTTGGGTTGGAAAGATAAGAACGAAGTGAAGGATGAAGTGGGGGATGCTGATTTGCCAACATTTAGGAATAAAGAGAAGGTTTTGGTTACTTGCACACGACGCATCAATTACAGGTACAAGCGAATAATTATTTTGATTGTTGCTGGCTTTGTGGGTTAAACTTTTAATGTTGCTAATTGGGTGGAATAATTTCCATATATTATAGGTACCGGCATTTAATGCTGAATTTGGTTTCGCTTTTGCCTCATTGTAAGAAGGATAACAAGGTTGAATCGAAGGAAACCAAAGGCGCCACCCTGAATGAGCTTGTTGAGCTTAAAAGCTGTTCTTCCTGTTTATTTTTTGAGGTATTCTTTTATCTATAAATTTTTGGTGGGATTGTAGATTGATTATATTGCATATGATATGCTTTCATGGGCTCATAAAATATCTTTTATGTGCAATGGTCAATTCTTTATTTTGGTCATACAAACATTTGATGGTTTTGTGATTTGATGGAATTATGTTTTGTACATTTTAAAACATGATTACACCCCTACTTCTTTATCCCATTATTGGCTTTTCCATTTCATCCATTACGGCTTGATTTTGATCGAATTATCTGTTGGTTGACGCATTAATCTGCACGAGTTTACAGTCTGATTTTAATTCACACGTTTGGATCTTGTTAACTTGTTGCATTCTAATTTGTCTTTTCCTCCCCTTTTATTTTTATGAATTTCAGTGCAGGAAGCAAAAAGATCTTTATCTCTGGATGGCAAAATGCCCCAACGGGCCTTCTGTGAAATTTTTAGTTAGTGCTGGTAATATTCTTTTCTGATTTTAATTACAAAGTTGGTTCTATGCTAATTTGCTTATGATGATTAAAATTGAGGTATTTGGGTTCCTTAATTTTTTGTTGAAGTGGCTCTCATTCTTCTTATAGAAGTGTGATTGGTTGTGTTCCTTTCTTTTTTTTAAAAAAAAAAAAAGTTTTTTTCTAGTTTACTACCTTGCTTATCCTACAGGCCAGTTGATTTTTTAAACTGATCATTTTTACCTTGACTGCCTGTCAGTGCACACTATGGAGGAATTGAAGCTAACTGGGAATCATCTGAAAGGCTCCCGCCCACTTTTGACATTTTCAGCCAATTTTGAGAAAGATGCTCATTGGAAACTACTAAAGGAGATGTTATTACAGGTAATTTGTTTGTTTCTTTCTCATTAGTATTAATTTTTGTTATCTATGGTTCTGTTTAGTTTCATTTAAAAGATTGAATGGGAAATTCCTGATAACATGCTATTTGCTCTCTTTGTACTCTTTGATCGACAAGAACAAAGAGAACTTTGAGAATATCATTTTAGTTTCTGCAGTATTTATGCCATTCTAATTGAAACTATTGAAGCTCAGTTTCTTGATATATTTGGGATCTTTATTTATGGTTGCTTGAGTTAGCACATATCTACCATACTATCAAAAGAAATTCTCATTTTCATTTTATGTCTTAGAACCAGAGGAAATTTCATTAATGTAAGGACCGTGTTTTAGGATTTAGGGTTCTAGCGTACCTGAGTACTGTTATAGTCATTTCTTAATTGTGGAACATGATTTTCCTTTCAATAATAAATTTAGATTGATACTGAAAAAATTTGGGTGTGGCAAATTGATTTTTCTCTTTTCTTTATGGGTAATTAAATTGTAGAAGTTTATGTGCATTTTTAATTTTTGCTGACATACACTTGCTGTCTTCTTTCAGATATTTGGAACTCCGAAGGATCATAAAAAAATTAAGCCTTTCTATGATCATGTTTTTGTTTTTTCAATAGTGGATGATCATATATGGTTCCGGAATTACCAGGTTTGTGATTGTACAAGATCTTAAGCACTGTCAAATGCATCCTCTTCACACTAATGTAGAGGCTAAAGTTTAGGGATTCGTAGTTTTGGACTTCTATTTCTTCTAATTGAACAATAATTTTGGATGTTCTTGTTATAATTGCGTTCATCATTTTGTTTAAAGATAGCTTTCAAACAGAAGTTTGTCATTTGAGATCCAAAGTGGACAACTTTTATTTTATTTTATTTTTACTGTTTTGAATTACTGAGGAAGAAATTTGAGTCTCAATGCTTCAGTTCCGAATGATTAGCTCGAGGTTCACTAGAAAATAGACTTCAGTACGTAATAATGATAAATGCTACAACTTATGATGTAGTGTATATTGTGTGTTGCATTTTATGCTTTTTATCATAGCTCAGTCTTACCAAATGTGTATCAGATTATGTCTTGATGCTGGTTTGGGTCAATTGTAATTTTGTCTCTGAAAAAATCATTAATGGACAAGGTTATTATATTTACTAAATAAACAAGAACCAAGTGGATGTTACGATGTTGTTATGTCCTTTACACTATTATGCATGTCATCTGTCCTGCATGATGGCCGATTACTCATGAGTAGATAGGGATATATTGCTCTTCTTTGGTTGCTTACATAACAAGTTGATAAGTATTTCATTTATTCTATGATTTATTACGGTAGTGGTTGTGATGGCGTCATTTCCTCCAAATAACTATGTCTTTAGGCAATTGTAACCGAAGATGCCTTTCTATGTCTTTGTGTTGTCTCTTTTCTGCTACTTCTTGTTGGCTTCTGCGCATTGAATAATGTGACTTGTAATACATCTTTTTTCCTTCACAGATCTCTGTCCCTCATAATGAATCAGATAAAATACCTCGTGGAGGACTTGAGAAAATGACTTTAGTTGAGGTCTGAAAATTGGCTTCTTTATTTAGGTTTTGACCTGTCAAGTTCTTATAGCTCTTTAACCTTTGTAAACTGCTTGTCTAGGTTGGTCCAAGGTTCTGCTTAAACCCAATTAAAATATTTGGTGGCAGTTTTGGAGGCCCAACGCTTTATGAAAATCCATTTTATGTTTCACCAAATCAGGTATTGATTGATGCCTTGTTTATTGAGAAACTGTTATGATATCATTGATTCTGTGTTTTGACCTTTGATGTTGGTTCTTGTAGATTCGAGCATTGGAGAAAAGGAAGAAAGCTGGAAAGTATGCAAAGAAGGTCAAGGCAAAGACAAGGAGGAAAATGCATGAGATGTCTAATCCTCTGGAGCCTGATGAATTTGCAGATATGTGGAAAGAATAATTTTCCAAGCACTTGTCATATTCATAACAAGACACAGAAAATCCGTAGTTCTTGTATCCAACATGAAATGGTTGTTTTAGTTGACTGCCTACGCTGCTTTTGATGTTGTGAATTGCTTTACATGTTCAATTTGATTGAGATAGGCTGTACTTTTGTTTATCGCGTTTTGATCTCTTAGAAAAGAGGGAGGGTTTTGGTATTCTATAATATTTCATTTTCTTCCATTCATGTAGTGCTTGAGTATCACTCATCCTTTGCTGTATGTTATAATTTGTGTATTTCTTATAAGATATGGAGATGGAAACCAGCACCAGCAGAGAAGGTTGTGGGTTCCGAAGTTATAGAAATGCATTAATGGAGACGAGTTAGGCTTTGTGCTGTTAACAGACTAGAAGCAAATTTATTTTAATTGCAGGCTAAAATGGAACTAGAAGGTAAATAAGTATCAAGTAGAATTGTATTGTGTATTTTTGGGCCACTAGGCTATTTATCACAATTTTGATGTTAGACCTTTCATTGTCGGTCCATCCTTGGCTCTGCCTTTGTTTTGTTTATTGGATGCTCGAAGCACATCAGATCTCGTTACGACATTCTGCATGCCTGCATATTGCATATTTCTTGTAATTTGGATTTGTAACGTTGATTTCAATCCCATGTTTAACCAACCCATGGGGAGCATTGGAGAATGATTGAGTGATGGGTAATATGGTGTCTACTGGGAATGTGAAGAAAGGATTTGACACAAACCACTAGGATAATCTGATATAACCGTAGATTCAGCACCTGCTATGCTACAACGTATTCCTGTGTTAATTACATGGACTACACCGAAGCTTTATAATCATACACAATTTATGATTGGGTGGAATGTGCTGTTTTTTCTCACATTAGCAGTTATGATTTCTTTCGCTGTTCTTTAAAGGAAGCATGTGGCGGAATCTTAACCTTCCATTACATTCAAGAACTAAAATTCTCTAGAGTTCTTGGAACTCCCAAGAATTAATCCAGACCCTCCTAAAATCCTTTGTGGTGCTTCCAGCGAGTTTATCCATAGTAGTAAACTAATTCACTTCTTATTTAATGGACAACGAATCTAAAAAGCGTTCACTTTATTTCAGAGCATGCCATGACGTATGGAGACACAATAAACGACTTACAGCAACACACACAGGATAAACAAAATAATGATGACAAAAAATTTAGGAGAAACAAAATAGAAAAACACTAAAATCGTATCTTGCAAAGCACTTGGTAAGATAAAAGCTTTTGTTCGACGAATGCAACTAAAATTCTAAGGAATCCTTAGGTTCCTTCCTATACCCCATCCACCACATAAAACTCGCTGAATTCCGGATGCAGGTAAAGCAGTATCTGCAAAAATATTTTTGGATTCGACTTTTCCTATAATATTTACCTAGTGGAATCTGACTATATTATAAACACACAACATTTGCATCCCAGTTCCGACTGCATAATTTTTGTCCCTTAAGTCACAGATAAGCCAATATTGATTTCTAATCTAATCCCTTGTGTTCTTTATCGACTGCGTTCTAGAAGGGTAGTCTTTAGTTACCTCCTAAAGCCACTCTCATAAAGTAATTGTTGGCCCCATGTAACTCCGCATTAAACAGAACAATTAATTCCACAACGCTATTGTTTCTGCTTATTCTAACGTAATGAGTAATGACCATCAATTCCACATGGCCAAGTTAAAACTTAGAAAAACATTTTTTTGGGTCCTTCTAATTTAATGAAAGTTATAATTTATACTCTTATTTAATAGCACACAATGTAAACCACACATTTTTTTTTTTCTTATAAAAAAGGAATCTATTTTTGCCGCTTTGTCATATTATCCATCTCAAGTTTAACATAATATTTAATTAGATATTATTTATTTATTTGACACTGTTATTTGGTATTTGGTGTCTAAATTAATAAATAATTAAATTTAGTATTGAACTCTAGGTGGACTTGAGATAGAGGAAAAATAATGAATCAATTTAAAAATAAAAAAAATCTACTTTTAAATTAAGAAATCCAAATTATAAACTTTTATAAATTAGAGGAATTGAAAATGTATTTAATCCAAAATAATATATACTAATCTGTGACAGTTCCCAATTTTCCTAAGGATGCCATGCTACTTACTTTATCAAAGTTAGGCATAAAAATGAGCCACATATATAAACAAAAAAATATTCTTACATATACTATTGGTGTGTGTGGGTGCGTGGGGGTGTCTGTGTGTGTATATATATATATAATCGTCAATATTTAATCCATATGAAATCTACACGATGCATGGAAGAATTTGCCGAAATAAAATCATTATTTGATGCTAGATATGTAAAAGCATTAAGTATCTTTTGTTGCGGCATGGATTATGTAGTTAACTAATATTAATTCTCTCTATCTCTCTCTCTCTCTCACACACACACACACACACACATATGAAGTTATGAACCATTTTTCTCACCAATATTTGCCCTGTGAAAGACTTGAAAAATTTAGGGAGCCCCTTGTCTTCCTGCGATCTTGTTATCCAAAAATTAAGCTGACATATTGATGACCCTACGTTATCTCTTTCTTTTTGTTTCTTTTTCCTTTTTCTCATATATTTTTTTAAAAATATATTTGTCCGAAACCGCGAAATCATGAAACAATACGCAATGCACTAATTTATTACAAGATATATAATTAGTAGTTTCAATAACAGTTATATAGTAATCATCGTGTGCTCCCGCCAAGAATTTAGCTAAACATATATATTACGTGATAGTCGTATGGGGTTTATCCCTTACAATGAAAATGGAAGCTTTCGGGGTTCATCTAACTTTCTAGTTCATTTTATTTCTTGTCCTCTTGCATCCCAATCTTGAACCTTTTCTGAAGATATATATATATATATATAGAAGGAAATGAATCTGCCAACAGTTATGTGGAATGGAAGAAATGTGAAAATTCTTGAGCTGTACTAAGGAGTAAGGACACGTTTTGGTGGGGTCCTATTGGATAAACAAAAGCATTTCATGGGGCCATCAATTTCAATTTTAGTCTTCTTCTTTTCCTCCATTTCCTGTTCATTGCTACCTTCATTCACGTAGCATGATTCAAGCATCTACTAGAGCTTCCAAGATGGGTTGTAGAAAACATTATATATTTTACTCATATATATATATATATATGTATGTATGTATGTATATTATGAGCAAGCCTAGTATATAATTGTTGACATCTGCCTGAGGGCTGCTCTTTCTTGAGATGAAAGAAGAATTAAGACATAGACCCACGGATCAAGCAACATCCATCAGAAACAATGCACCTGGATATGATTCTGTAAACCTCAAGAAAGAATCAATAATTAATCAACTGTACATTTCGGACTTGATTTGTCCCTTTTCAGAAGAAAGGTATAGAGGATAGGCCATTCACAACACTTGATGTGGGCATTTCAGTAATTAAGCTTTCATACCATCCGTCTTCGTCAGGATTGAATCACAGTGTTGTATGTCCCTTAAACTTCGTGCTATAAATACTATCTTCATCTTCAACAAAACAAGGTAGAAGAGACAAGGATTATATTTTGTGTGTGGAAATGAGGCCTGACGCATTAGCCGAAGGAAGAAACACCACCATGGGAGAAGCTGAAGCTGAAGCTGAAGCTGAAGCTGCTGGCTTCCGAAGCCTGAAATCTCCCATTCCCTACCTGTTTGGTGGCTTAGCACTCATGCTCGCGCTCATATCAGTAGCGTTGCTTCTCCTCGCTTGTTCTTATCGCAAATATTCGTCCTCTTCCCAGGAGAAACAAAGCAAGATGGTGGACATGGATCGTGAGGTGAACTCTGAGCCAAAGATTGTGGTCATAATGGCTGGAGATACAAACCCCACTTACTTGGCCAACCCCATACCTTCCAGTTCCACTACCCATGCTGAAGAATCCGTCTGAACCCTGACGAGTCAAAGAGATGAGAAAATGAAAATGGTCTGATTCTATTGACGTCAAAGGCGTTTTTGCATATATAGTTTTAATGTTTTAGGTTTAATTTGTGAGAAGATGTAAATGGAAGAGCATATATAAAATAGATGACAGTATGTTTCACATAAAATCCGCCCGACCTTTCGCAGTTTTTGTCAGTGAGTCCTTTGAGATAGTATATCGAATTCTCTGCTTGGAACCAACTGGGATCATAGAAGAGATAAGGTAGAATTTAAAAGAGTAAAAACATTTATTACTGTCTCAGACTGAATTCGCTGATTACTTATTTGCAAAACTTGAATCTCACAGTAATTTGTATGTAATTAGTAATTACGGTCCATAACGATTCTTATTGCAATATCACGTAAGCGCGATGCTGAAACTAATCGAAGATTGAGGGAGATGAGAGCAACTTCTTTCAATGTTATTAATAATAACATGATTAGTGCAGTGCAGAGTTTTGAGAGAGAGAATAAAGAATAATATCACCATTTGTTGATCAGAAGAAAAGGGTAAAAAAAATATTTTATATTGAAGTTGATATATTAAATCATTAAGTGTGTAAATACTGCCAATATTATTTAGGCAAAACGGGGCAAAGAGTCGTATATGAAGGGATTAACCAAATTGCTTTTATGGGTAATGAATGAGAGACAGACCCAAATGGAAGGTGTAATCAGGTGTCATCAAAGGAAAACCCTAATTTATTTTTTGGTTATTAAAGGAAACCCCTAATTAATTAATTACGCTATCTCTTGTACTTGAGGTGTCCTGGTGGGTAGTTGTGGCTGAGTTTGGAGTTCAAATAGAAGTATTACATTTTGGTAAAGACGCGGCGGGTCGGAAGAGTGTATTTTTTGTAACATTCCAATCACTTACGCAATTTACAAAAGGACACGTGATGATTATTGTGTGTGAAAAATAGGTTAAATAAACATTGAATTAAAATAAATTATTATATTTTATTTTAATTTTTATATTTTTTAAATTTTGATTATAAACTCAAAACTTCTTATTTTATTTATTTATTTTTAATAATCCTTTAAAAATTCCATTTTTAATAAAAAATTTATATACAATTTTTAAATATATTTTCTATATTATTTTTAATTAAATTATATACTATTAATTAACTAAAAATTTATTATATTTTAATTAAAAAACAACATACAAAATTATAAAATATTATATATAAGTTTACTCCAGACGAAATTAAATAAAGAAGACATTCCTAATTTAATTTAGGTTAAGAAACTTACATATTTCTCTTTAGTTACAGAAACTGATCTGACTTTGGTTAGAATTATTGATTGTACGAGATATCCACAATGTATTGGATGTATCTTAGGTTTTCACAGCGTAAATCCTCTCTCTAATTACGACTGAAGAATACTCATAGATATTCTTTCATAGCGTCTTAAGTCTCTATTGAGTATATTTTCAGTATATCCATCCTCTATTGTATACTAGTTTAACCATTTTATAAAGGCTAACAAGGGTTGGAGTTTAGCAATAATTCCTATAATTACTATTTTACCCTTACTTAATGAACACTCCTTATGGGTGGACATTATATAATATCTTAATATATTTAAACCCTTTAAATATTATACGATATTCTAACATCCCCTACTCACATATAATGGGAATGTTCATACACTCTAAACCCAAGAAACATATTCTCGGTAAATCAACAGAACACTTTCTCTTTATAATCTGCAGTCGTTCATACAGGGAAAGTAAGTCGTGCAATTAGCATACTATGAAAGCATCAATGCTATACATAAGTTACGAATATATAGCCTTTCATCGAAGTCACACCTGCACGTAAATCATAAAGTATGCATGTATCATAGATCATAAGAATCACATTCAGATATTTTTCAATGATCTCATCTATCATAATATCTTGTATTCACAATCATGACACACAAGACATAACTGGTATACCAGTGAATACATAATAATGAAATTCTCTTTATGATCCCCATCTCCTCATGATCCTATCAACATAAACTTAGCTTGCTTTTCTAGACATGTCTCCCTGGACTGAATCATTACACATAGTCCTTAGGCAATACGCTAAGATAGCAAACACCAAGATGCATCTTAAATACCAGATCAGAGCCCAAGAGTACAAATATAGAGCCAAAATAAAGGCTTAAGGGTCTCACACAATTATGAGTTAAGATCGCAATCATGTTTACTTATGTGGTCGGCATTTGCACACATGGTATGAAACATGTGCTATAACATTCTTCCTTTTCTTGTGGGGTGTATGTCTATTTCAAAAATAATGCTGTACAGATGATATTTTAGACACCATAAGTCTAAAATTGAATTCTTTGATCTACACAATGTCTTGAACTCACATCTAGCAACTAAGGTAGACTAGAAATGATGAACTTATTTCATCAAATCAATTACAATGATCCCATGTCATTAATCAGACAACTTATATAATTTTAAGTATCATTGCTCTCAAATTATCTTCCTGATAATTTCTTTTAAAATCTTGTCTCATCTCCAATGTCACAAAGACACTGAGACGGTTACCTATGTGAGAAGGCTAACCCTTTTGTCTACCTGACATACTTAACAATAAATAAAAATGTACACAACATTCAAACAAAGATATGTAAGTATGGAAATCAAACTTTAATGGTTATCAAAGAACATCAAAATATCTCAATTTGTGAACAATGGGGAAAAAAAATAAAAAATACAAATGAAGTATGTTAAATTCTACACAATCCTAAAGACTTAACATGTCTCACAAACACATATCTAGAAATAGGCTTCATCAGTGGATTTGCCAGCATCTTATACGTTGATACATACTTCACGTTCACAATCTTGCGTGTAACAATGTCCTTCACATAGTGATACTTGATATCTATGTATTTGGTTTTGCAATGTTACTTTGGATCCTTGGTGTATGCAATGTTTTCAGCTTTACACAATAATTGATCTAAGAACCTTTTCAACCATATGAGCTCCTAAGCTATTAAAGAAAGGGCCACGAACTCTGTCTCCATCGTGGACAAAAATACACAGGATTGTTTCATACTACTCCATGATATGGCACTATCACTGAATAAGAAAGCGTATCTTGAGGTAGACTTTTACTCATCTAAACCCCTTCAATGATTAGCATCATTATATCCTACCAATCGCATATCAGTGATGCCTTGATAGCAGAGCGAATAATCAGCAGTCCCCTTCAAATATCTTAAAATCCTTTTTACAGTTTCCCAATGTTTAAGACTTGGGTCGGTTTGATATCTACTCACCAAGTCAACTACTTGACAGATATTAGGTATAATACACATCATAGTGTACATTAGACAACCGACTGCATTCCTATATAGAGTTCGGCTCATATGCTCTCTTTCCATGGCAATCTTAGGACATATTTTGGCAATCAAGGCTTAGCTTGTGCTGATAGGAGTATCAGCAAGGTTATAATTTTTTATGTAATTCTCTTGCGAGAGATACAAGAGTTTCTTAGAACGATTTCTTGAAATCTTAGCTCCAAGAACGTACACAGCTTCACTCATATCTTTCATCTCAAAGCTAGATGACAACCAGGTCTTTACCTTGTTGATAAACTCCATATCATTTCCAACTATGAGTATGTCATCAACATATAATATCATAATCACATACTTGTCCTTAAATCTTTTAATATATACACAATTGTCTTCGCTCATTATAGTGAAACCACTAGAGATGATTGTATTGTGAAAATAAATATACCACTACCTTGAAGATTATTTAAGGCCATAGATAGACTTCAAAAGTTTATAAACTTTTTCTTTTTGGTCCTTTTTAATGAAACCTTCTGGTTGTTCCATATAAATTTCTTCATTTAATTCTCCATTGAGAAATGTAGTCTTTACATCCATCTAATGTAATTTAAGATCTAAACAAGCCACTATAGCTAGAAGTAAGCGAACAGAGGTATATCGTACAGTAAGTGATCAAGTCTCCTCATAATCAATTCCTTCTTGTTGTGTATACCCCTTTACTACTAATCAAGCCTTAAATCTTTTAATCATGTCATCAGCTCTTTTCTTGATTTTAAGAACTCACTTGTTCCTAATAGCCTTACGTCCTTCTGGAAGATTTAACAAGTTCCCAAACATTGTTGACTCTCATAGACTCTATTTCCTCTCCATAACTTTAGTCCATTTATCTTTATAAGGGGATAAGATAGCCTTTTCAGATTTCTCGGCTTATCTTCATTTTACAAGAGCATTGTAAAGAGTTCGCCACCTTCAATCTTATATCGTCAGCAATGAGTCCTTTTATGTGAACCACATCTCAGTTGTGATTCATTAAACCTTGCTTCATTGTTCCCATTTGGATCAATATTACTCTCACTCGGATCAAGAATGATGGTCTCACTCCCACTTGGAATGAGATCCATTTGGTCACTCCCACTTGGAGCAACTGGCTTAGAAACACTTTCATTCGCATATAATGATGAAGAAGATTGCTGATGAGAAATTAATTCATCATCTGCTATAATCTTCCCACTCAAATGAAGTAGTTCTAGTACGTTCAGATCCTTTATCTCAAATAAGGATAGGTCTTGACCTACCTCACCCTTCTTAGGATATTCATTCTCTAAGAATATGACATCTATATATTTGAATTCAATCATGCTCCCACTATCTTATTAACCTATAAACACATAACTTTTTAAGGTTTCAGAGTATTTAATAAAGATACTTGTCATACTTGAAAGAGGAATCATATGTATAGGCAGTACATCCCCAAGGTTTCAAAACACTTAGGTCAGGCTTTCGCCTAGTCCATAACTCATATGGAGTGATTGCAACTGATTTTGTAAGCACATGATTGAATACATAAGCTATAGACATCAATGCATCACCCCAACAGGTGATTGGCAAATTAGCATGTGCCATCAGGGACCTAATCATCTCAAGGAGCATTTATTTCTTCTTTCCATGACACCATATGTTGTGGAGTACTTGGAATAATTAACTGATAAACTATCCCTTTCTCATAACATAATTCATTGAATTGAGCCGACAAATATTCTCGGCCTCGATCAGTTCGAATAGCCTTAATCTTCTTATCTAATTGATTTTTAACTAAGTTCATATAGTTTTTGAAGAAGCTCATTACTTCTGTTTTATGAGAAATCAAATAAATATAACCAAAACGAGTATAATCATAAATGAATGTGATGAAGTAATTTGTTTTGTGCCTGGCCCTGACATTCATAGGCCCACAGATGTTAGAATGAACTAACTGCAATGGAAAATTGGCTCTAGTTGCTTTACCGAAGGGTTTTCTAGTAGATTTTCCTCAAGATTTACAAGTAGAAAAATCTACTCATTCAATGCCGAGATGTAAACGCTCTTTTGTTAACTGTTGCATTCTTTGTTGGCCAATATGACCAAATCTAACATGTCATATATTTACATTGTGATCATAATCATGTGTAGAGGCAAACATGAAAAAACTAACATTATTATTAATGTTAGATTCATCATCCAAATCTATAGAAATAAAACCTCTGGTTACATAACCAAAACTATAAAAAAACTAAGTTATAACTCAATTTAACACAATTGTCATGGAAATATAAATCATAGCCTAGCATAAGTATAACAAAAACTGAAATAACATTCCGACGAATTTGAGGTGCATAAAGGACATAATGTAAGATCAGGTCTCAGCCACCACTTAGGACTAACTTGCATGTTCCGATCCCTTGGATAACAACCTTAGTGTTATTGCCCATATATATTCAGAATGCTTCATAGGGAACTCGCCGGAAGTCCACAAAGGCTTCACGATCCCTCGCTTTGTGGTATGTGGCTCTTGTGTCTACAATCCATATAAGACAAGATTTAGTAAACATAATAGAGCTAGAAACACAAAGTTCACTAGCATAAGCAGTATATGTTACCTTTCTGGAAAGCTCAAGGCAATCACTCGCATAATGTCTATTCTTCTAACAATTAAAACACTTAACTTTTTCCATATTCACCTTTCGCTACCCCTTTTTACCTTACTGTTTAGTCTTTGGCTTTTTCTTAGGTTGAGCTAGTCCTTTGTTCTTTCCCCAACTCTTTCTCTTTGAATCATGTCTTCCACCAAAAGTTGCTATGTGCAATTTAAGTATTGGTTTGGCTAATTCAAGCCTTGCTTTTTCGAGTCCAAGATGCCTCTGGACATTTTCTAGAGTTGTGATTCTGTCATTGTGAGTGAGATGTATCTTCATATGTTTCCACGAACTAGGCAAAGAGCAAATGATGGCTTGGATTTGCTACTCATATATTAAGACATTTACGACATATTTTACTTTAGCGATCATATTTGACATCAGTCTCAGATGTTTTCTCATCGAATGTTCTAGGCATTTTTTATATGAGTCAAATTTAATCATCAGAGAACGCAATTTGGATAGGGACATTGTTCCAAACCACCTTCTCAGAGCATTCCAAAGCCCCATAGCGCTTTGATGATCCTTGAACTCCTTTAGGATGTCATCTTCCAGAGTGCTCAGCAATGTAATGCGAGTAGTGAAATTCTTTTTTTTCCAAGCGTCATAAGCCTCACGATCCCGCTTATGCTGGGACATGTTACCAGTTTTTGGCTCTTCCATGATATTATTGAGAGCCTCAAGAGCCTTTTGCTCTTCTAGGAAATACTGGACTTTTATACTACAAATCTCATAATTGTTGTCATTTAGCTTCAACCCCTTGTTGAGCTCAGCAACAATATTCTTAGAAGATATAGTCATTTTGAACATAAAAAGAAAGACACATGAATCAGGATTAGATTATTAAAATAAAATATGCAAGATTTAATGTTTGCTATGCTTACAAATTATAATACTAAGTATCATATGATTTAGTTAATTAACCTATGCATAACCTGGAGTTGAAAGAGCACAAAGTGCAAATCATCATCCTAAGGTTGTATGCAAGGTGTAAATCAACAAAATCAAAACACAACTAAGTGTCATAGTCATGCTACAAACAAATTGTAGATCATGATTTTTCTTATGTTAAACAAATTAATATTTGTTAACTAACATGTTAAACTAATTAATATAATAATAAATATATTATGTTAAACTAGCACATGTTTAACAAATTAGTTTATCACATGTTAAACTAATTAACATAATGATAAATCAATTACGTAATGTTAAAATAATTAACATTTAACAATAAGCATGTTAAATTAATTAACATATATTAATAAACATGTTAAACTAATTAACACATTTAAAATATGCAACTAATGCTTTAACAAATAAATTTATTACATGTTAAACAAATTAAGACATAAATAAATTAAATACATAATATTAAGCTAATTAACATTATATTTCTAAATTTTCTATAGGAAGAAAATTGACAAAACAATAAAAACAATGTTAAACTAATTAACATAATGACAAGTAATCATATATTACTTGATTAAAATTTATTGGGATATAAAACTTAATTTTTCACTAAAAATTAATTGTTTTTTATTTGGGGCTAAAATATAAATACACAATTTACATTTTTGAACATGTCTAAATCTTTATTAATTAGGGGATTTTATAAATTAGATATTTAAATATTATTTTGAAATGGGCCATATACCCAATTAAAAGAACAAAGCCCAACTCTTCTTCCAAAAAAAATAAAAAAAACCTAGATAAAAAAAAAAAATCTTAAAGGATCTAATTTTTTGAACAAGCCTAATAAACCAAATGTCTAAAAAATTTATAGGGTCCAATTTTCCAAATAACCCCAATTCCCAGATCAATTTAAGGCTTCTAGAAAAAAAAATTATAGTTTTTTTTTATTTTTGAGAAAAAGAAATAAAAAACAAAAATCATAACCCTAAAATTCCCTCTCTCTCTTCTTCCTTCTTTGGCCATTGCCATTGGTCTTATTGCTACTTGCCGGCTGCTTACTCGTGGGCGCCAGCGATGCAGCGTTGGCTAGTCGTGGGACAATGACATCCATCGCTGCTATCAAAGGGTAAAGGGTCTATGATGGAGCTCTTCTCTGAGCTCCTTCAAACCTTTGTTGTCGACAACAATGGAACCAGAAGTCGTCGGCAGTCATGGTCCACCTTAGTGGGAGTGTCGCCTGTGACCAGTGCCACCAGCGATGATGGGAGAAAGAGATCTCTCTTTCCCTTTTGTTTGCGACAGAAGAGGCGAGGAGAGTATTGCTTCATTTTTTTTTTTTTTGTTTCTATTCAAAAGGAGGGTGAAGACTGACATTTTTTCAGTTAGGGGATGTGCCGATGACAACAACAGCAAGCTCTTCCTGCTATAAGGAGTGTCACCGACAATAGTAAAAAAGAAAAAAAAATGTTCATGTATAGAGGAGGTCTGACTTAAGTTTTGAAACCAGAGAGCCTTTATTGTTCAAATCATATCTAATGGAATTTTTCTTATCTAATGGAGGTTTTCAAAATTCAACGATAATTGGAAGGAAATTTAAAAAAAAAAAAAAAAAAGAGAAGAGAATTTCAAGAACCCTTATTAATAAAGCCTCACATGTCATCTTAGATCCTAATAAAATTTTTAAATAATCAAGAAACCAGCCTATGGCTCTGATACCAATGAAGGAATTAAATAAAGAAGACATTTATAATTTAATTTAGGTTAGAAGACTTACATATTTCTTCTTAGTTGCAGAAGCTGATTTGACTCTGGCTTGAATCATTGATTGTACAAGATACCCACTGTGTATTAGGTGTATCTTAAGTTTCCACAGCATAAATTTTCTCTTTAATTACCATTGCAGAATACTTGCAGGTATTCTCTTAGAGCTTCTTAAGTCTTTATTGAATATATTTTTTGTATATTCATCATTTATCGTATAATAGTCTAGCTTTTTTATAAAAGTTAACAAAGGTTAAGGTTTAGTAGTAATTCCTGTAATTACTATTTCACTTTTACTTAATGAGCACCCTTCATATGTGAACATTGTATAATATCTTAACATATTTAAACCTTAGATATTATATGATATTATAACAACTCCTTTATGATAATTACATCATTGTCACTTGTATTTTATTTAATATATTATATAATAATTATATTAGTATAATCACTTCTAAAATGCACCAAAATATTTACTTAAAAACTTTTTTCAATTCTATTGAGAAAAAGCAAAAATCCAACTCGAAAACTTACATCTACGACAAAATCACGTAATCTTGTATCGATGCTCCAATTTCAATCCCCTAATCAAAACACGCAAATTAGGACCTACGCACTTCCTTGTTAATAAACCCTCTGGATTTAATTAAGGAAAAAATTAATCTATAATTTTTTATATTTTTACTATATTATTTTTAATTAAAATATAATAAATATTTAGCATTTTAATTATATCACATTAGTGTATAATTATTATAAATAATTCTATTATTTTTAAATTAAAATATATCATTAATAATTAACCACACACTTATTATATTTTGATTAGAAAACAATATAACAAAAATATAAAAAAAATTATATCAATTTAATTCTTTAATTAAATGCCACAAAAAATTGCAAAATATTATCTTTTAAAAATATTTTGACAATCAATTTAAACGAAGTGGTCACTACAATTTTTATTTGCTTTTTAAAAGCAAAGTTTTGAAAATCTTTTAAAATAAAAGGAAAGGATATTTAGCTTATAAACCTTATATAGTCATATATGTTCAAAACTCACGGCCAAAAAAAATAAGTTCAGAACTCAATTGAGCGTTCAAAAATTTACTCCAAAAAATAGGTTACTATACTAAATAATTGTGCAAAACTTTGTTATCTTAAATTTATTTTAACTATATCTTTATGATAGCTGGCGTTTTTGGATTGAATTTTAATTATAATATTGGGCGAGCCTTGATTCTCTCTCTCTCTTCATTTTTTTTTTTTAATTTTCAGTTTTCTAAAACATGGTTTTTCTATTTTCTATTGGATGTCAACGGGAAACTTGAGATTGGGCTGTTAGAGCTAAAAAAACTTACTAAAATAAAATGACGCGACTTGTAAAAGCTAGATGCTTTACGGGATTCCACAGCAATGCGTCCACGGAAACTTAAAATCTTACCGGGCAAGTTTTAATAAGAGGCGAAAATAAAAATAAAAGACAAGCTAGTGGAACCAGCAATATCTATTTCTTCAATTTTACTTTTGGTGTCTTTAAGGAATTTTCTAATATTAACATATTTAAGAAAAATAAATTTTTTTGTCTCTTATTTATCGCAAAATTATTATTTTGGTCACTTACTTATTGTAATATATAAAAATAATTTTTTACTCGTTGAAAAATATTACACTAGATCAATCACTTATTGTAATGCATAAAATGGTTCTCTACTCATTTTTCAAAAAAATATCAAATTTAGTTCTCAGCCGAAACCTAAACCTAAATCCAAAGACTAAATTTGGTATCATTTTTTAAAAAGTGAGGGGTCAAGTTTGATATTTTTCAATAAGTGGAAGATCATTTTAAGTATTACAATAAGTGTAAAATGATAATTTATGATAAGTAAAAGACTAAAAAAATATTTTACTCTCATCGAGTCACATAATTTGTAAACAAACACAAAGTTACTGTTTTTCATCTTCAAGCTTTGAAGTATACCCTTAGTATCCTAAACACATTGCCACACATGGCCTGCACTTGTAAAGGCATCAAAATTGGGTCATGCCTGTTTAACCTACCAAAAAAGTAGTTTAGGTTAGGAGGTCTCTTTAGCAACCCGTTTAATATACTCACATCAATTTAGCTTATTTAACCTGTAGGTCAAACGAGTCAACAAGTGAGTTAAATGGGTTGCCTACTTTTTTTAAAAAAAATTTAAGGTTCAGCACACTTACACTTACCATTAAAAAGAAAAAACAGCTACACAAGCTAGTCTAGTCCAGAACTCTAAATGCTTGCTTCTGAGTCCATTATCCACTCCTTTGCTCACATCATATTTTCAAGTCTCAATCCCTCATGTCTGAATTTTACAAATCACATTCTCGCCTCCCTCGGTTTGTCACTATCTTCTCACTTGACTTTGTCATTCTTCAACCTTCTCACAAAATCATAGTCGTACCGTCACACGATCTATCACAAATTGTAGTTGCACTATTGCACGCATGTAGTCTCTGTTCTCGCCTTAGTCTATATTCTCATTTTGTCCTTTTTCTGCCTTCATAGAATCATAGTCGCACTTTGCATCCCACTAGCCAACCACTCCTTGTTTCTCCACTCCTCCACTCGCATCACACTCTCAAGTCTCAATCCCTCATACTTTAATTTCACAAATCATATTCTCACTTCCCTCAGTCTATCACTGTCTTCTCTCTTGACTTTGTCATTCTTCAATCTTTTCATAGAATCGCAATTGCACCGTACACGGTCTGTCACAAATCACAGTCACATCGTTGCACAGACACAATCACTGTTCTCGCCTTGGTTTGTCTTCCTACTTCATATCATTTCTGGCATCAATGGAGGGTTTTCATTTTTGTGGTCAGCAAGTGATTAAGCAGGAAGTTTATATCATTTTTGCTAGAATGTTTTTCTATCTTCTCTCTACTAACTTATCTATTTTGGTAGTGATGATGACTGCGCTATTGATTCCTATTTTGGAAAACATTATTTTCTTCTTTTTCTTCTTCTTCTTCTTTATCTTGTTCTTTTCCTTCTTCTTATTCTTCTTTTATAGTTAAGTTATCTAGAAATATAGGCTACTAATTTATCGTGTTGCTATTATTGATACTTAGTGGAACTTTGAAATAATTATGTATTTGAGTATTTGTTAACTTGGAGTATTGAATTATGTTTGTAATTAGGCAAATTTGACAATTTTCAATGTTTATGTTGAAGTGGATATTGGTTTGTAATTTTTCATATTTGAATTTTTATAATTTTTTTTATAATATTGTCAAATTTTTTGGTAGATTAAAGCAATGAGACAATGACAAAAAAAATTTTTATATATTTTTTAATTTTTTAGTGGATTAAACGAGTACACCTACTTAACTTATTAATTGAGTCAGGTTAAAATTTCTAACCTTCTATACTTCATAGAGAAGCCTGTTTAATCTACCAGCTCGACTAGATCAGCCTGAGTATATTAAGATAGCCCATTTCGACAAATCCATGCACTTGAAAAAAGTGATGTCACATTAATCTTATAATCTTATAGCTTCCTCTTAGGCAGAATGGGCAGGAATGTGACTGACAGTTTCTCAATCTCAACGTACTTAATCTTCGTTCGTGGTAATCCAATTTCCTAGTCTTCCGAAAAAAACAACGAACAACGACAAGGGCCATAAACAGAAGCTGAGTATCACTTTGCGGCCACTTCAACACCAGAAATCATTTGGCTTCAAAATTTACAGATAAATTTGGGTTTTCCTCTAAAGCGACCTCCACAACTTTAATGTGAGAATATCAACACTACATATCTATGTGCTAATACAATTTTTCGCTCCAGAATGAAACATCTAGCATGGGATTACCATTTTGCACGTGAGTGAGTGGCTGCAAATAAACTTAAGGTTAAGTACAATTCAATTAGTGACCACTTGTTGACAAAGCCTCTTCCATTAGCAAGATTTAATTTCTTACTAGACAAGACTGGAAGGAGAGGAATTTCACAACTACACACCCGAAGACAAAATCTGTGTCGTGGGAAGATCATCAACCTTCGATAAAATTCAAATGGTACTATGCCTTAAACAAAAAGGCCTTGTAGTTGCAGTCACTGAGGAAAATGACGCACCGGAAGTGCCCAAACAGAGCTCAGACATTATTTTAGATGACAAATTTGCCTCGGTGGCCATAGTCGTGAGATTGGAATGATGTGTTTATGACAACATTCAAAAGTTCATTCAGTTCCAATTGACACTGAATGTTGCTGCACTTGCAATCAACTTCGTAGCTGCAGTATTAGCTTGGGAAGTGCCATTCATAGCAGTTCAATTATTGTGGGTGAACTTGGTAATGGACACATTGGGTGCTCTGGCTCTTGCAACAAAAAAGCCTACTGCATAAAGCACTAGAAAGAAGAAACGAATCTCTTATCACTGATATTACGTGGAAGAACCAATTAGCTTAAGCTATGTATCAGATAGCGATTTTGCAAACTCTTCGGTTCAAGAGTGAGACTATATTTGGAGTGACTTCAGGGGTAAATGACACCTTGATTTTTAATACATTTGTGCTTTGACAAGTGTTTAATGATTTTCGTGCGAGGAAGCTGGAGAAGAAGAGTGTCACCGAAGGCATACACAGGAACAAGTTATTTTGGGCATTATTGGAGTGACCATTGTGCTTCTGGTGGTGATGGTTGAGTTTCTGAAAAAACTTGCAGATACAGAGAGGTTAAATTTGAAGAAATGGATTGTATGCGCTGTTCTTGCTTTGTGGTATGGTTAGGTTGTGAAGTAGATACTTTCTCCACAGAAACCATTACTTGCGGCTAGAATTAAAGAGAATCAATACAAAGCTCGAAGAAATTGACACATGTCGAATAGGTTAACATTTTACGCCACAATTTTTAGGTATATATTCATTAAATAATTTAAACTTGATTTTTTTAGTCTGTCAAATCATTTCACTATTTTAAACATGTGACTACAAAAGATCCATTGAGAACTTATCCAGTTATCCTTGTCCGTGCATGACCTAAACAGGAAAATGAGAAATTGATCGGGACAAACAAGTATGGCTTATCACTGTAGGCATAGTCATCCCCTTAGTTAGTACTGTCGACTTTGAATTCTAACATGACCCATTTGTGATTTGACTTTGACCATGTTTTACTGTTGACAAAGTATGCAGATCAGGACCTTTTTTTTATCTGCTGTTCAGGACTACTGATAGCCAAATGATCGAAAAGCCCGATTTACTTTTGTAACAAGTTTCTTGTGGCTCTTCCCCTGCAAGCTTATTTGTATTAGGACCTCCTGAACTGTTATTTTTGGCTTCTGAAATATTAACCATCTAAAACCAAGATTTTGGGGCTTTATATGATTTAGTAAAACCAGAAACTGGGAAGTCTTGGTTTAACTAACATTGAACCTGTTTAAAACAGAGGAAAAATATTATTGCACTTCTCACATGCCGCATGAAGCATCAGACCAAGCACAAAAAGGAATCTACCTCACAACCAAAAGGGTACTTTTGTAAATCAAAATCCTTCAAAACTTGCTATAAATTACAGGGTGTCTTTCGCCTCAGAGCAATTGCACCAATAATACCACCCATCCCACCCCAGAGAGTAAAGAAAAGAAAAGATGAGGCCTTTATCATCAAGCAGAGGCAGTGAGGTTAGGCTATGGAAGTCTCCAAATCCTTACCTCTTCGGAGGCTTAGCTATAATGCTGGCTCTTATATCTGTTGCTCTTGTAGTCCTCATATGCTCCTACAGAAAGCGTGCTTCTTCTCTATCTCAATCATCATCATCTGCAGGTGAAGATAATATTAAGCAGGCTATGCCCAAGAACCCAGAGACTGAGTCCGAGCCCAAGGTGCTTGTGATCATGGCTGGGGATCACAACCCCACCTACCTCGCTAAACCAACTTCATCAGCTTTTTGCACCTCTGAAGCTGAACCAACCCCTTCAGTTTCATCCAGCTCAAGCAGTGAGCTAACTTCAACTAATTAATCAACATGCTAGAAAGAGCAAAATTTTGGTTTTAGTAGGCATTTAAGGTTTTTCTATAACTCATATTCCAGTGATTTTGAGTGCACGGAATATGTTGATCGATGAGTGTTTTTGAAATTTTGTTTCGTGAGGAAGGATCATGACAATACATGGACAAGTACCATGGTTTTTGTTGCTAATCTTACTATAAATGCTCGGATTTTCATTGAGGTTTCTACATCCTAACTAAACTAATTCTCATTGTCATACTAGCCAGCCAAATCGAAATTCAAGACTAATATCCTTAACAACAGAATCGAGATCCAGATTTAGTGAAGAAATCTCCATACTAGCACACAATTGAAGGCAAGTGCAAACAAGAAAACAAAGAAGAGAGCAACGAAAATCCAGTGAAATAACTTTTACTTTTGTTTTAGTTTTAGTTTTTAGTTTTTAGTTTTGTCTTTTCATATCTTTTGATTATACTTTAGAATTGAATTCTCTTGAACATCGTCCATGAGTTTAGATGGGTATATTGCTGCGGCACATAAAAAATCTTTTTATCTGTATGTGCCAAGCTTTTGTTCCACCATTCTTTTCTCTCTCTCTCTCTCTCTCTCTCTCTCTTTTTGGGGGTTCGATTTGGTATTTGATTCCACTTGTTTCCTGGTTAAGTTCTGATTAAAGGTTATGTAATGTGACCGTTTAAGCCTTGGAGGTATGCAATGAAGCCCTCTAAGTAAAAGCCAAAAAAAAACGAAGTGGGGCATCCCTACTGACTAAAAGAAAAAAACGAAGTGTTTAGTGCTATTCATCCAAATCCATAGAGAAAGAGAAAGAATAATCTTTGTTGATTTGATGATTAAAAAAATTAAAAAATCATTGGCTAGCATTGAAGTCCCAAAGTGCATCAAACTCACTTAGAAAAGTGGCATTGGATAAAAGAGCACCTCATCATGTGAAAATGGAATCCTTTAATTCTTTGCAATGTGGCCTAATGCCTGTGCTCCAAAAGTCGCAGCGGCGAAACGCACTTGTATTTTTGTCTATTGTTTTTCTAAAAGTGGTTCATTGTTCTTTGGTTTTTCTTGTCTGTGAAACGCGGCGGCTCGAAATGTAATAGCCAAATGGGTCGATGATGGTTACTTGAAAATTTGAATGGTTAAACAAATTTTTCTGAAGAAAGAGAAAGAGGGTTCTGGAGACTTTTTGAGCAATGGGAGACATATTGTTGAATGACGAGAGCTTTTTAAAGAGCCTCTTTGGTACGAAAATTCTTCATGACGTTGTCGACGAACGGATATATACAAGGATATTCCAGGTGCTAAGAAACAGGTGCTAAGAAAGTCACATGAGGTGGTAGTAAAATGAGAATGCAAAGAACGAAATATCAGTCCAGGAAAGTTAATTCATTTAGCAGATCGAAGGTTCCAAGGTTGGCACATGGCATGCATGCAGTTTTCGACCACAATCTGAAACTAGCATCCTCGGTAGAAAAGTGATATGCCCAGGACAAGAATGCAAACTTGTGCGTCGCACACACGGAGTAGTTAAATATTCGTGCAGAATATAACATTCCCTTGTTTAAATTTTCTTGTGTACTTCTTTGTGTTAGTATTATCCATTCACATTAGGCCTATGTGACCATTCAAATCTACACTAAACACATGCATGCCATTTGCTGTCTGAAACATACTTAAAAGATAATCATATTGAATTGTAATTGGAAAAATGAGGTGTTTTCCCCCCCGAAGACAATGTTATTGGTTCAGATAATTGAGAAACAACAACCCAACACTAGGAACATTGTTTCATGGAGGATTGTCTATGCTCCAAGTCCTATTGGCCTTTGGGACTGTAGCTCGCTCAAATAGTTCGTTTTGAGCCTAATTTCATTGCGTCTGGGCGTCTTATTAATCCCGTTAGGCCCAGGCTTAAAATGAAGCTTTGAGTATATCTTTTGCAAATAAATGAGGAACCATTGACAAAAAACGAAAAGGGAAATCAATATGGAATTGGCCCAATCTAGGAGGTTACGGAGTATGAGTATAATTCATCATTAAAATTTGTTGTTTTCATTTTGGCCCACCAAAACAAAGTTTAGCCAACAACCATCCACCAGCTTAAATCAGCGGTTTGAAGGCTAGTTATTGGCACCTTCTTATTTAAAAGATGCTGGTTTTGTTTGACAGAGTGGAAGATGATTGTATCTAACATGGGGAATGTAATGCAGTACCAACACTTTATAAAAAAATAACCCCGTTTCTGTTGGACATTTTACATATTTGTGAGAAATTGAGTTTCGAGAGTTTGTTTAATTTAAAATGTCATCCTTTCATCGGTTAATAGATTTATTAACGGTGATGGTTATCAGCAAAAGTTCAAGAGTTTGAGAGAAATTTATCATCAAGTTTTAAAAGTTCAAGAATTATACGCAGATGATTCAAAATTTAAAAAAGCTACGTGCATTTAATCTAATTCAAATTATGTCTTAATTGTTATATATTTTTTCTGCATGTGACATTGTTCATTTTCCTATTCACCTGTATTTTATATTAGTCTCTCCATGATTGTTAGTTCTTACCCCAGTAATCAACTATCTCATGAGCGGATATTGGTATGTTTTCCACATAAGAAGACAGAATTTTATGTATGGTAAATACATACAAAGTGAAAAGGCACTGCTTTAGCATATTTGAGTACACTGGCTTTACGTTCTTTCCAGTTGTGCAGCTTGTGCTATTGGGACATCTGTATTCTGCACTAAATGTCGCATTTCCAATTAAGATGACAACGACAGATGTTAAAAAAAAAAAAAAAATTATGAGCCAAAAAGATGGAACCCCAACAATTCTTCAACTTATTTTAACAGCTTTTAAAATTTGTCGTGGAACCTTCCAAGAGCATCGACCATTTCATTATCTTTTGGCTTTTTACCAAATACATTGCAGCTCAATCAGATGAGTGGTGAGGCTATCTATTAATGCGAGTTCAAAGTATTTCATTTATCAGCTATTGTTTCTCATTCTCTCTACCTCTCTATGTTTGTCTCTGTTTATGCGTTGCCTTTTTTACACCCTTGACCCTTCGAGCTCAAAAATGGAGTCTTTGAAACAAATCTTGGTTGCAGAAGGATGTAGCAGCAGTGAATCTGGTTGGACTATGTATATTTCCTCTCCCATGCAATACGATGATGCTGGATACAGCAAAGAGAATGATGAAAATGATGAAATCTATGGTGAAATCAGAAGACAGAAGCGTGGAGCCAAAGTTGATGAGGAAGAAAGTGATGACTCAATGGCTTCAGATGCTTCATCTGCTCCATTTCATTATCATGGTACAGGGATCTCTAAGAAAGACAGAAAAGATGGTGGATGCAAATATTCTTTCCGGAAGAATGCAAACAAACAGGAGAAGAAACGTGTCGACACCAGAAGAAAGAAATAATGGAAATACTCATTGTAGATGCTGCTACCTTCTTAAACGGATGAATTATGAATGTTTATCATACTTTTATTGTGACAATTTATTTATATGGAAGAATAAATGTACCGTGCTAAGATATTTGCGAAACACACCAAAATGATGCTTGAATTGATTGAATAATATAAAAGATGTTCAAGAGTCTCGAGTTCTGGAAAGGAAGGAAACTAGAGTGATCTATGAAGCTTGGACAGTCTGACATCTGACTTACCTTTTAACACAAACACGACTCTTTTCTAAAGTAGTGTTTGATAACTAGTCAATGATCAACTAATCATCATCAAGAAGAATTAAAGGCAAAACAGAAGGAAAACCAGATCTTTATATTAAACACATCTAACACGAGCCTGCAAATCTTAGCATGTAGAATTGTCCAGAATAAGAGGATCTAAAGTACACGAAAATAAACTTTGTTACTTTCAGAAATAATTGTTTCTATCAAATGCAAACATGTTCAACTCAGTTTCTTCTAACAGATTATGTATGCAAAAGTAAATCGCGTAGTTTGCATTGTGATGTTAGACAGAAAAACCAATACGGAAAAAGAAAAGTTGTCGTGGGGCTGTCGGGATGTCGTAAAAGAATATGGATAATTGCACAGGAAGGATTGTTTATGTTCTTTCTAGAACATCCGGTAGTGATTCATGTATACATGTTTTTACTGCTGCATTATGAGCTAAGCAGCACCGATGTTAAAGTTCGAGCTGGAAAGCGAGGAAGGTTTTACATAGTTAAGACAACTGGAGGCGGCAATAGAAGTTTTGCAGAGACAAGCCATTGGCTGGTTTTGTGAGCTAAATATCGAAGGGAGGACACAAATTGCAACAGCAAGGCAATTGTAATTTTTAAGCTTATGCTCGCCTTAAAAACGTGAGAGCATCCATGGAAAAGAAAAAGGACAAACCCCACTTTTTGTATAGCAGATAATTACTCTTCTGGGTTAACGTTTTGGGAAGAAGGAAGAGATAGGGAAGAAAAAACACTTCGGAACAGATTGTCTTTTAGTCAATTCATAGCGATGAGGCATCATCTCAGTACAGTTAGAAAGCTACATTTGCATGTAAATAAATGGTTAACTGCCCCATTTCCAAGATTTATAACGGAAAATTTAATGATTATCAGTTATTGATTTAAATAACTGCAATAGGACCGCAATAATGCTGATTAATTCGAACTAAGATCTGCTTTATACAGCTCTCCTGGTAGGTATTAACATTATATGGCCATGAACTGTTATTGCTTCTATAAAAAGCTTGATCTCTTTCGGATCCTCTATTGGTTAGTCACCAGTCACCACTCTATCGCTATACTTCATGATTCGAATAGTTTTTTAGCAAATTCTGATGCAATTTGCAAACTTTTTATTGTAATAACAGACTTCGAAGAGAATTGCGAAATCCTAGAACCTCAACTAGGAGGAGGAATGAGGTGAGAAAAGAAGGGGGAAATGCATCGATTTGCAGAAGTTGCTTCTGTATAACGAATTTGACCATTAGGAGTAAGTGGTGGATCTGAAGACAAAAGATGAAAAGATAAAGCATAAAATAATATAAAAGTTTCAACTCCTGCAGTGACTTTGCAAACATCCCATGTATTGATAGAACGGTTCGTAGGGCTAGGTAAATCTTCTCAGATGGAGAAAAGGCAACATAAATTAAGACAATTTCAGAAAAGCACAATTTCAGGAGGACAAGCATCGAATATGTTAAACTAGTCGGATAGGTAAACGCCAAGCAATTCAGATGAACATAATTAAATAAAGTTCCACCATAAAGCAATTATTTTATCTCAGCAAAGAGTCTTCAACAGAAAGCATTACATTTATTGGGAGTTCTGATGGGTTTGAATACCAGTAATCTCAAATCCTTGACTGCTTGGCAAGTTTGAACCATTCAGTATGGAAAGACCCCTCTGTATCGATCCTTTCATATGTATGAGCACCGAAGTAGTCTCGTTGAGCTTGCACCAAATTAGCAGGCAATCTTTCCCTTCTGTATGAATCAAAGTAAGCAAGACTAGCAGACATACCTGGGGTGCTGATACCAGAGTTGATAGCAAGGCATACAACTCTTCTCCAGCCAGATTGCCTATCAATTATTTCCTTTGCAAACTCAGGATCCACAAGAAGGTTTGCAAGATTAGGGTTCCTGTCATATGCCTTCTTGATTCTGTCCAAGAATATTGCTCTTATGATGCAACCGCCTTTCCAAATCCTTGCCAGTTCTCCCAACTTCAAATCCCATCCCTTTTCAATACTCTTCGCACGTATTAGATTCATTCCCTGTGCATAACTACAGATTTTGGCTGCATAAAGAGCTTGCCTAACATCATCAATCAACTTTTTCTTGTCTATCGGCTGATCAGTCAAAATATCACCAAAGCCACCTGATTTAAAGACCTTTGCAGCTTCAACTCTTTCCTCCTTCAACCCACTAAGGAACCTAGCATCCAAAGAAGCTTCAATAGTGGGAGCAGCAACTGATAATTCAGCAGCTTGCTGAACAGTCCACTTACCAGTACCCTTCATGCCAGTTTTGTCAAGAACCTTGTCAACCAAATATCCATCTCCTTTATCATCCTTTATTCCAAATATATCAGCAGTTATTTCAATCAGAAAACTCAAAAGTTCTCCCTTGTTCCATTCTGAGAAGACACTCTGTAGTTCCTCATTCGACAACTTCCCAGCTGATTTTAGTACATCATAAGCCTCAGCAATCAGCTGCATGTCACCATATTCAATTCCATTATGGACCATCTTCACAAAATTACCAGATCCACCTTTACCAACATACGTAACACAAGGACCACTGTCAGGGACTTGAGCTGCCACCTTGAGAAGAATGTCTTCTATATACTTAAAAGCCTCAAAGGAACCACCGGGCATCAAAGAGGGACCATTTCGAGCACCCTCCTCACCACCTGAAACTCCCATCCCAAGGTATAGTAGACCTAATTCAGCCACTGCTTTCTCTCTCCTCTCAGTGTTCTCATACCATTCATTACCACCATCAATTATACAATCACCCTTCTCCAAGTATGTAGATAGGGTCTTAATTGTCTGGTCAACAGGTGCCCCAGCCTTAACAAGCATTATTATGACCCTAGGTTTTTGAATGGATTGAACAAAGGATTCAGGGTCATGGAAGCCATATACAGGAAGATTTCCTTCCTGTTTAGCTCGTTCCACAGTCTCATCAACCTTGGATGTGGTTCGGTTATAAACGGAAATAGGGAAGCCTTTCTCAGCAATATTGAGAGCAAGATTTTGGCCCATCACAGCCAATCCAGCAAGTCCTATTCTTGTGAGAGTGGTAGCCATAATTTTTACTCTGCTCAATGTTTGATAATGCAGATGAGAATATATGACAAAGGTATAAGAACTTGACCAGAAACCTATAGTATTATTCAAAGGAAAATAAAAGGTGTAAACCACAACAACTGAAGATAATTAGTATTTGATTAAGGGCATGTAAACAATTAATTTCCTCCACGAAGTAAAATTCTTAAAAAAGAAGCTCAGATCACGCTATAGAAACGCTAGAGCACCTTTATCTTGATGCATAGGTTCTCAGTTGCGGCAATGAAGGGAGGATAAATACTTAAAAAGCTAGCTCATACTTCTCTAAATTCACAAACAATAACTTCTTGCGTGGAGATACAGAGAACAGACCGCGTTTTCTAATATCTCACATTATTTCAAAAATTAGATTAAACAGAGGAAATCCAACAAGATAAAACAAGTGTATCCACTGCATGCCAAAAAAATCACCAAGATCAAGAAAAAGAAACATATCCGTAGGAAAAAAAAATTCTTATCAATGGGCAATCAACTAATCCCAGATGTAGCAATCACCGTGTAGACTACTCAGAACCCACAAAAAATAAAAAGCAACAGTAAAAGATGTAAAGTGAAATTTCTTGCAAAGCAGAGATAAATCGGGCATGCGACCAAGTGCTCAAAATGGGCAAACAGAAGGACCAAAAGCAAACCTGATTCCTTAATCTTCAGGATTGACAAATGTAAAGAGTGGAATCACTGGAATTGAGATCTGGGTATCACGGAGAGCAACAAATTTAAAGCATATGAAAGCGAGGAAGAGAATGGAAATATATAATAATATAATTCAACTTGTCATTGCAAGCCGACAGCGCACCAAACCAACAACCCACCTTGCGGTACAGAGAAACATTGAGTAACAGAGTCCTATGATAAGACTAAACGGGTCAAAGTTGCTCAACAAATCGGTAGGTGGAAATGCTCGAAGGAATCAAGACCGTTTAATCTCCCGTAGCAGCCGGACCAGGCCCAATGGCTAACGTCTGATCCTGCGCATTGTCGTTGGGGCTTACTCCCTTCCTTGTTTGTTTCTCACTATAATATATTACCCATATCCAATCTAATTAGCATAGCACGACCCATTTATTAGGATAGCATATCGCAAAGAAATTTGCAAATATTATCTTGATAATAATTGTGTAAAAGCGGAACTTGAATATGTAATTAAACATGATGATAAATTGAGAGAATAAATTAAGAGTTTGACCTAATAAAGATGATATCGTTGATCTGAATATTAGTTGAATCCAACAAGTTCAATTCACAATGTCCAAGAGTGTTTCTCAGAGTGTCTTGACGGTAGCGAGAGAGTGACAGATTTTGTGTGTGTAAAACTAGGGCTTCAGTATATTATTTATAATATTTTATTTAATAATATAATTAATCAATATTATTACAGTAAAATCCTCCAGAATTCTTAAAACAATTTTAAATTTAATTAATCAATCAAAATTAAGCCCATAAAATCTCTCTCTAGATAACAATCTTAAATTAGTAATGTGACGAGATGATTACTAATACTCTTGGGTTGTGGGTTGAATTTCTGCCCAGTGGGCTTGTGAACAATCAAACTCATCACCGATTATCCACATATATTAAAATAAAACTCAGTCCATTCTTAGTTTATAAATTATAACATTAATTGCCTAATTATAATTAACAAGATACTAATTTAATAAAATAGTTAATGCTCATCCATAAACATTAAAATTATTTCAACAATCTCCCACTTGGATGGCATTAATTAAATTATTAGATCAATGAAAGAATTGTTAATCAGACATAATAATGTTCACATAAACACACGGATGTGTGTATATTTATAAACCATACAAGATTTAATGGTGAAACTATACACAAAGATAACTGAACCAGTAGGGAATCAAGTGATATTGACATTTCCATAAATAAGTTTTATTAACTGAATTGAATGAAACACAAAGTAATATTTAAAATTGTCAAATAACAATTCAAAATCCCTTAAGAATTTAATTCAAACTCCCACTAAACCAAGACTACATCAAAATTTTTAACAACGCCCATGTGAGTCACATGATTCTTAAAGACTCTTACGAGCAAGCCTTTGGTCAACGGATTGCCAACATATATGAACCAAACGAGTTTGAGAATCAGCAATCTTTTCTCTGACGAATAGTAACTTAACATCGAAGTGTTTAGTGCGACTGGAGTTCCTATGATTTTGAGAAAAGTTGACAGCAGACGAACTATCGCAGTATATGGTTAGAGGTCATGATATAGAATCAACTAGATGCATGTTAGATATCAGTTTCCTCAACCAGATGGCCTGGCGGGTAGCCTTATAGCAAGCGATATACTCTGCTTCCATAGTCGAGGTAGCTGTTATTGATTGCTTGTAACTCTTCCACAATACAGCTCTTCCAGACATCATAAAGATGTATCCAGAAGTAGATTTGCAGTCGTCCACACAAGATGCATAATCAGAATTTGAATAACCCATAATTTCCAAGTGGCTCAGATCTTCTAAAAGTAAGCATGTGATGCTTTATACCTTGTAAGTACCTCATAACTTTCTTTGCAGCTCTCCAAGGATCAGGACCAAGATTGCTCAGGTATCTACCAAGCACACTGACAACAAAAGCAATGTCAGGTCGTGTGCACACCTGTGCATACACAAGGCTGCCAACAGCAGATGCATACAGAATCTTATTCATCTCGATTTTTGAATTATCATCATTGGGACAAGATGATCTAGATAACTTTTCACCTTTCTGTACAGGTGCTGCACAAGGAGCGCAAGTATGCATGTTAAATTTCTTTAGTACTCGTTCTATATAGGTTGTTTGAGATAAACCAAGAATGTTACAAGATCTATCACAGTGAATCTGAATTCCCAGGATGAAAAAGGCTTCACCAAGATCTTTCATCTCAAAGTGGCATGACAAAATGTGTTTGACCTCATTCAACATAGTTACTGAGTTACTGGCTAGGAGTATGTCGTCAACATGTAGAACAAGTATCATAAAGTTGTCTTTATCAAATTTTTGATAGATACATTGATCAGCAATGTTCTCTGTAAAACAAAGTGAGGTGATTATTTGATCAAATTTCAAATACCACTATCTTGAGGCCTGTTTAAGTCCATAAATGGACCTTTTCAGCTTGCACACTAAGTGTTCTTTCCCTGCCTCAGTGAATCATCAGGTTGTGTCATGTAAACATCTTCAAATAAATCACCATTTAAGAATGCAGTTTTGACATCCATCTGGTGAAGTTCAAGGTTCAACTATGCAACAAGAGTCATTACAACTCTGAAGGCATCTCTTAGTAGATATGGGTGAAAACGTCTTTGTATAATCGATCCCTTCCTTCTGATTATAGCCTTTAGCTACAAGTCTGACTTTAAATCTTTCAACTTCACCATTGGCCCCTCTCTTGGTTTTAAAGACCCATTTGCAACCAACGGGTTTACAACCATCTAGTAACTCAGTTAATTTTCATACATGATTACAAGACATGGAGGACATCTTATCATTCATAGCTTCCAACCACTCAGATGAATGAGATCCTGTCATAGCCTAGTCATAAGAAACTGGATCTGTGCCATCAATAACGTTTGACTCAAATTCCTGCAAGTACAATATGTAGTCATCTGAGATTGCAGGTCTACAAATCCTTTGTGTTCGTCTCAAATTAAGAGCTGGTTCTACTATATCAGTTATAGGAGCTTCTACAATAGGATTTATCGAATTCTCAACAAGTGTGTCATCTCCAATGTCATGATCTACGGGTGGAGATGACAACGATGGTATGAGTAAGATGTTATCCACACAATGTAGGTTAATTACTTTAAGGATACCATTCCCACTGTCCAAGTCATCCTCAAAATAGAAGGCCCTCTCAGATTTAATGACCCTGATAGTGTGACTAGGACAATAAAATCTGCATCCTCTGGATCCTGAATAATATCCAATCAAGAATCTGCTAACAGTCCTAGAATCAAGTTTCTTGAGCTACGGATTATAGGGTCTCACTTCTGCTCTACAACCCCACACACGAAACTGCCTCAGACTAGGCTTCTTACCGGTGAAAAGCTCATACGGTGTCTTTTCAACATATTTACTTAGAACTTGATTCAGGACATATGCTGTTGTCTTAAGGGCATCACCCCACAGAAATTCTAGTAATGAAGAGTGACTGATCATGCTTCTGATCATGTCCATCAAGGTGCGATTGCGCCTCTCAGCAACTCCATTTTGTTATAGAGTGCTAGACATAGTATACTGAGCTTTAATTCATTGCTCTTGTAAGAATAGAGCAAACGGTCCAGGGTTTCTCCTGGTTTCAGTATATTTTCCATAATATTCTCCACCTCTGTCTGATCTTACACTCTTGATTACCTTTATAGACTTTAATTCAACGGCAGCCTTAAATGCTTTAATGGCATCTAGCGAGTCAAATTTTTCATGCAACAGATCAACCCAGCCGAATCTGGAATAGTCGTCTATGAAGGTTATGAAATATTTGTAATTGCCTATAGTAGATGGAGTAATTTGTCCACTAATGTTTGTGTGGATCAATTCCAAAATAGCTTCAGATCTATTAGCCCCTTTCTTCCGACCTCTAGCGGGAAGTTTTCCCTTAATACAGTCAATACAAGATTCAAAATCAGAAAAGTCTAGGTCATACAATATGCCTTGTCTAACCATTCTCTCCAATCTCTCTTTTGAGATATGGCCCAAACGTCGATGCTATAACATGGAAGAGTTTTCATCAATTCTTCGACGTTTGTGTCCTATGACAGCATTGATTGATGCTATAGGAGTGGAATCTGAATAAACGTTCGCATTTAAGCAATATAAACCGCTTATTAATCTAGTAGTTCCAACAATGACTGAATTAAAATAAACATCAATTCTGCCATTTCCTTGCCAAAAGGAATATCCATCTTTATCTAACACAAAATTTGAAACCAGATTCCTTCTTGAAGAAGGTACATAGACAACGTTATTTAAAGTTAAAGTATGTCCAGAGTACAAGTTCAAAACTACAGTTCCTACGCAATCCACTGCAGCTGAACTTCCTTCCACTCCTAGAATGGTCTTTTCTCTCTCATTTAGGTTCCTCCTGTCTTTGAGCCCTTGCAAGGAATTAGTTACGTGAACAGTCGCTCCAGAATCCAACCACCAAGTGTCCATAGAGGTTTCAAAATTATTGGATTCAAGACAAACTAGAGCTAAGGGGGCAGTTTCAGGAAAGATACCTTCGTTCTCACGCTTGTACTTCAGTTTAAAGCAATTTGAGATCTTATGACCAGGATTCTTATAGTAATTACAATTACCCTTAAATTTGTTCTTATGACCCTTATTCTTCTTATTGTTCTTCTTGATCTCAAAGAACCTTTTATCATTAGGCTTGCCCTCAGGTTTCTTTCCTTTAAGTTTCTCATTTCCAGCCTTGCTTGACGAAGCATGAGAGATGTAGTTCACTGAATGACCACGTGAATTTGATTTATTTAATGAATCCTCCTTTTGAGTCACGATGGACATCATCTGATCGATGGTCCATTCAGCCTCTTGTGAGTTGTATGTGGTTATGAGAACCCCATATTCTGCTAGGAGAGACTGCAGGACTTTATAGAAAAGATAACTCTCACCCAGGTCCACATTTAGAGATTTCAGCTTGTTGAAGTAATTCACTAGCTTCATCATATGCTCGTGTACACCAGACACTCCATCATAATGAGTGTTATCCAATAGTGAAAGATAATACGTTTTCTGCGTCTTATCGAACTTTTTGAACTTTTCACTCATAGCTTTAAGGTATTCCACAATGGTGTCCTTCTCAAGAATGCTCTGTCTGATTGTCTTCTTGATAATGTATTTTATGACTGTCAAACAGATCCTGTTGGATTCATACCACTGCTTGTGATAAGCTTTGTCAGCAGCACTAGACCCAGTAGTGAGATCTGCTGGTTTTGGATCTCTTATGGCCAAATCCTCCTTGGAGATGATCAGGTACATATTACGGGACTCATGCTAGTCATCAGAATTCGTCCCATTCAAAGTTTTCACCACAGACAGTGGCTGGAACACGAAAGCTGATGAAATAAAATTAGAAAATATTAATTATGTCCCAGAAACATAATCATAAAATAGGATTTCTTTTACAAAATTCAGCTTATGCAATTGTATCATCAAGATGTGCTTTATGATCCCACTTAAACTCTTGGATTATAACAAATCAAGAAAGAAAACTCATATGTACTAATGATTTGGCCATAAAGAGAAGTAACAAAATGCATCCAGTGTTTCCATATCGATAGGATATAAGAAAAAAAATGAAGGCATCAAATTGAAATGCTGCTAACGATTTGCAAATGTATTTATTTTACATAATTATATTGATAATGTCACACCGATAGGGTATGTCCATCATTAATATAACATATGTATATACTCTCTTGTGGACTTATCGTAATTTCTCAGACTTTTCCCTGATGAATATAACTAAATTATCCAAAGTTATAGGAAATTGAGTGACAAATGTGATGTAAATTTATTTATAAATAGACATATCACTATAATTAAGCCCATGATAGATAAGCACGCAATCATTAAGTGTATGTAATCCAAAGTTATGACAGATTCCTCAAATGGTTTATTCCTTTTTAAGGCACGCGCTTAAATTAGGAATAAAACAAAATAATTAATACAAAAAATATTAATTATGATTTATTTACACATAATCAGAGAGAGTGAGCTTAACACATTGTCCCATATTATATCTAGTCTAGGCACAAATTTTCTCGTATTAAAATACCTTATTTAAATATTATTTTTAGGCCTTTTAATTTTGTAAAATTTCAAAACTCCTATTTAGAGGGCTCCAAAAATTCTAAAAAAATCACCATAATTTTGATTGGGGCGAGTAGAGGCAAATCCCAAATTTTGGAGTTGATCGGGCTGGCGATGTGGCCACACGGACCACCATGAGCCATAGGAGCGCGTGGGCCTCACCCACATGCTTCTTCTTCAACCTCTGGCAGGTTGTTTTGACCGGCCAAAGACCCAACGGGTACCGTTTTTGACCTATCGATTTTCTCGTCCTCAAACCGCCAAATATGGCTCCTTTTGATCGTCTTTTCACGATCTGCGGTTTGTCGATGGTGGTTTCGAGTGAATGTATGTCATTACAGCAAAAAACCACTTGAAAAATTTGGATTCCCATTGTTAAGGATCTCATCGGTTTGGACGCGGTTCACCGCGGTGGATTATGTCGGTCAGGGCTCGCCGGCAACGCCAATGAACACAGCATTGACGTTAAGTTTTACTGGCAGCCGATGAAGAACTCACTGGTGCCTGAGTTTACTGATGAAGACGTTTTCACTGATGAAGACGTCAAATTTTTTTTTTGTTTGTTTGATAATTACCACCAAAATTGGACACATGCAGTAATTTATTTTGCTTATCGAATGACAATAATAATGTATGAAACTGATGATATCATAAGCCAAAAATTAAAATTTATCTGACGAAATAATCATCATAAAATTTCATAATCAGAAAACATGCTTTGATACCAATTTGAAAGCAGAACTTGAACATGTAATTAAACATGATCATAAATTAAGAGAATAAATTAATAGTCTGACCTGATAAAGACGACATCATTGATCTGAATATTGGTTGAGTCCAACGAGTTCAACCCACAATGCCCAAGAGTGTTTCTCAGAATGTCTTGATGGTAGAGAGAGAATAACAGATTTTGTATATGTGAAACTAAGGCTTCATGGTGTTATTTATAAAAGTTTATTTAATAATATAATTAATCAATATTATTACAGTGAAATTCTCCAGAATTCTTAAACCAATTTTAAATTTAATTAATCAATCAAAATTAAGCCCATAAAATCTCTCTCTAGATAACAATCTTAAATTAGTAATCTGACGGAATGATTACTAATACTCTTAGGCTGTGGGTTGGATTTCTGCCCAGTGGGCTTGTGAATAATCGAACCCATCACCGATTATCCACACATATTAAAATAAAACTCAGTTCATTCTTAGTTTATAAATTATAACATTAATTGCCTAATTAGAATTAACAAAATACTAATATATTAAAATAGTCAATGCTAATCTATAAATATTAAAATTATTCCAACATTGTGAACTTAAATGTGAGATATCAAGGATATATTTATATTGGAGTGGTACAAATTTAGTTTTGAATAAGCAATATTTATAAATTTAATTTTGATTTAAATGAAATTTGTAGTTTATATTTCATTATTTTGATATAAAAGTGAGTTTTTTTATTCAATGTATACATACTTCATATAATATATAAGTATTTCCTTTTTTGTTTCAGCGTAAATAGATTGTGATGGATAAATATAATTTTTTTAAAAAATCGAACATCAAACTAAATAAGATGGTTTGTAAGGCAATTTCAATTTTAAAGTACAATCAAACTTTTAAATTTCTCGATACCAAACTAAACACGTTGATAAGAGCATTTTCAAAAATATTATTATTTATTTATTTTATATTATTTACTTTTAATTATTTTAAATAAAATAATATAAAATAAGGAATATTTAGTTTTTTATTTTTAATAGGAATTAATCAGATTTTTTTATAAAAAAAAACGACGGATATTTTTGTAGAAACACTTCCGAGCAACCAAAAAATGTTCACAAATACTCTATAAGCACTTTTAATTACATTTAAAAATTAATGCTTTGAAGATATAACAAAATGAAAGTTACTATTAAATGAACATAAATAAATTGATATGTTTTAACATCGGGACATATGTATCTTTCACTATCTTTAATATTTCATCAACCTTACAAAGATGTCATTGTTTTTTATTTGCATAAATTATGATATTAGTCTCCCCGCCAATTATTTTGTAAATATCATTGTTATTAATTTATTTTTAATGTTTATGGTCAATTTAATCATCACTAAAATTAAGATAATGGCATTTAAAAATATTGAAACTGAATTAGTCATAATAAATATTTTAAAAACTAAATTATTACCGTTCAAACTTTTTTATGAATCATATTAAATAACTTCTTTTTTTATTATTATTTTTTAAATTTTAGCAAGGATTTGTACTATGGGATTAAAAAAAGTTAAAGGGGATGGCTATGGCCTCTGGGGACCAAATTTCTGCCTCTAGTGAAATATTAATAATTCACCCGCCAGATTAGCTGAAATATAATTGATTAAAATAAAATTACCAACAGTAAAAACAAGTGTACAACTAATATTCCCAAACATATAATTCAAACACAACAAAGAAAAAAAATTATGCTTACATCCGCGGCATAATATTCATCAAACACACAAGCAAATACATATTAGCACAGTGCAATCTAAAAGGATTCTTGGGTGGTCCAGCATGAAAAGGGACACTTCAATAACTTCCGGTAAGGTTTAGGGTACAGGGCAAACTTTGGCAAGGATAAGTAGATCACTTACGGGTTATTATAGGTGTATTAAAATACAAAAATGACCGTGTGTAGTTATTTTAAATTATTTTTTGATTTTATGCAGTTATTTTTATATTTTATTACACCTGCAATAACTACAAAAAATATAAACTCCTAATAAGAAGACCTAAGTGATCAAAATCAAGTATGTTAAAGTTATTAAAGTTTATCCGGCGATACTATAAATCTTAAATTCAAATCTCTTTAATTGTCCATGAAAATGAAAGTTTTTTTAAATTTAATTTTATTTAATTTAGTATTAGATTTTTTTTCTTCCTAGAATCAAATTTGTCCTATAATCTCCCATTCACACAAAAATTAAAAAAATCCTTATCTGTATTAAATATAAATCATAATTATACAAACTTAATTTTAGTTAAAACCGCACATACCAATCTTGTTAATTCAAAATTAAATTAGTACATTTTCAATTAAAACACGCGAAAGTTTGAAAACCTTGCATAGAGGTGATTTCCTCCTAACCCTTTTTTTCAGACGAAAGATGTCCTCTTGATCCTTAGTTCTTCTTTGAAGTATGATTCCTCCCCTTTGGATATATTTGTGAGTTTCCCAGCACTTTCCGATATTAAAGAAAAAAGAAAAATATATTTTAATCCCTTATTTATTATAAAATTATTATTTTAATTTTTCATTCATTAAAATATTTAAAATAATTCTTCACTTATTAAAAAATATCACATTAATCCCTCAAATTTTAAAAAATTATTAAATTTAATCATTCTATCAAACTTAAATCTTAAATCTAAAGAACTAAATATATTTTTGAAAATAAAATTTAATTATGACATTATTCAATAAATAAGATATTAGTTTTAAAGATTTCAATAAGTGAATGACAACCATGACAATTTTATAGTAAAATACCAAAAGTACATTTTATTCTAAAGGAGACGTCTGGCTGTGAAGATAGGCACTTGTCTGAGAATCATAAACGAATCGTAATGTCATGGTTAATTGAGTGCAAGGAATACACTATTACTGGAGCAGCGCACAGGCTCATTGACTTCATCTCTAGAGTTTATAGTTAAGGAATGCCATGCGTTTTAATTTGATTTTTCTTTTCAAATATGTAAAAATTCATTGGCAGAAGAAAAATTACTCAGCAATGTAATTTCTTCCTAGTAGAGCAAATCAAGAAGAGCGAAAGTATAAAAAGAACGAAACAACATCTGCTCAAATAAGACCTCCAATCTTCCTCAAGATCCATCCAATAATTCAACCCTAAAAGAAAGCAGTATGCAGACCATAAAGAAACCAACAAAACTACCTATCCTCGAGAGGTTGTGAGGATTAAAATCTCTTGGCCAAAATGTTACTAGCATTTTCCTTTAAACAAATGCACCAAAACATAGCAAAATGCAAACAATGCACGCTTCCCAAAGACTTAACCCTATGACATGTAATTTTATCAGCAATGGACAAAAAGAGAGGTACATTCAGAAACAAACAAGAATACCCATGCAGGAGAAGCATTATAGTGGTAAACAGTTGCACCCTGCCATCAGCAAATAAATTAATACTAAAGAGGCTCAAAAAACAAAAAAGAATAATACTACGTGTACATTTTCCAATCCAATTTGGTCAAACTTAAAGCTTGACATGTGAAGATTAAAATCAATGAAATTATCAGATGGCATCAACACAGAGCTTCGCTCTGAAAGGCTGTTAATATGAGATCCAAAAATCTGAAAGAACACAGTAAACCATCATGAATACTTCACTTCAAGCACCTGGTTTAACTCAACTAGAGGCCAAAATTGCACATCTGCACAAATTCCATATCATTGTCCACGTATTTAGTCCAAAGATTTTTATATTGATTCAAAGCAATATCGAGCCAAGGCTTCATGTTTCCACTGTAATGAATGACTGCAGCATTGTTGATCTCATCCATGCTAATACTGGGATTGTATCCTAGCCCAAGCACATGCCAGGATTTGTCCAATGACTTGGTTGTGGAGTAGAAGGTAATCAGACCAGGTGAAAGCATCCCCACTTTCCACAAAGATTGGTCTTCGTTCTGTTAAAAGAATCAGTGGGAAAAAGAGTTCAGTAATTTCAGCTCCAGACTAAACAATCAACTAAAAGAATGATACAAAGGAACAGCTAAAGCATTAATCAAATAATCTCTTACTATGGCTTTTGCTTGGCAAAGCCATATCCTAGTGTTTAAAGAAAACAAAAAGACTAATTGACATTATAGTTTAGCAGAATCATATTAGAACTTATAGAATTTTAAAAAAGAAAACTTTACCATTTTCTGCCAGTAATGGTACCGATCTGTGCATTTTTCACTCCTCCAAGCATCAAGATCAAATATATTCACACCATAAGCCCAAGCGCAGGCTTTTGGATTGAATCTCTCCTTAATTAAAGGATGAGAGAAATTCAAGTATTGGTCATGTCTGTGGAAGGGACCAAAGCAGGTCTCCACAGCACCATTCACCTTCCCATCCAAATCGATCTTCCACAAACCTGTCAAGTCTTTTTGAACCACAACATCGTCGTCCAACAATAAGATTTTATGCAGTTTAGGGTACAAATCTGGCAAATAAAACCGTAGGTGACTCAACATGGAAAAGTGTTTAGATTTCATCTGTGCATCTTCTGTTGCATTATCAGCCCGATTCTCAAAGTCAAGATTTGCTGACTCACGTTGCCTCAACACTGGGACATATGATGAATTTAAGAATGTGTATTCTTCCACTGCCTTAACTTCCAAATGTGCATCTCCTTCAATTGGCCTCATCTTGAACCACACCTTCATCGCTGCAACATTCATCCTGTCAGTAACCACATGAAAAACATGCTTCCATGGTTCTTTTGCATTCTTTACTACTGATCTCACAACTACTGATACAGCTATAACATTATTTGAAAATATTGCATAATGGTACAAATTGGGATCTTCAAACTCTGGCTCAGGTTCCTCGTCCCTATATTTGTCTGGATTTGAAATCTTTTCCCCCATTAGCCTCATTGCCAAACAATGCAAGCTCTTAGGAACTGATCTGGCAGCAATTAAGCTTGCCAAAGCCCCATTCTTCTTTGCCTTTGTAAGAGACTCATTAACGGCAAATATTGTATCCTTCAACTTCTGAATCTTTAGCTGATTATCGTAGTTCTCTTTTGCCTCTCCGATTATCATTCTTGCAATTTTCACTCTATCCTTCACCTCTTTCTCAAACTGCTTCAGAACGTCCTCATCAACAGGACCATCTGACTCAAACAGAGATGCTCGATATGTTGGCTTTAGCGAAATATCCGAAAAATTTTGTGCCAATTCATCAAATATCCTCAACTGCCTAGAAATTTCAAGCTTCAGCTTCCTCGCATATGCGGCATACGCATTCACGAGTGTTATGTGATCATTAGCTTGTTTATTTATCAAATCCAATCGGGTCCTAAGTGGGTCAGATTTTAATGCCAAGAAAGTTCGATGCACGTACGCATTACCAGTCGTAGGAAGCGCCTGAAGGAAACATATAAATCATTACATGGGGTTTGTTCAAATCGTCAACTTACCGTGTCGGTTGTGCTTAATAGTGAAACTATAATAATAGGTCGTTCCCAATCAAGCAACGACAAATTGGATTTCAATTAAAATAGAAAAAAGACAAACCAATGACAAAAATCTAACAGAGGAACTTACAGAGTCACCCTGCGTTACGGAGGGATTGGTAGTGAAAAGGACGGTAAGCGTGGCAATAAAAAGTAGTGAGAAGATAGCAGAGACGAAGATCCGGTAGGAGAAGAAGCTACGGACGCTGAATCCACCCAGGCCTGATCCTCGGCCTCCTCTGACGGCAACCGCCATTGGATCGAAGATATATCTGGGTGTGAATCAGAACACAACTGGGGCGTGGATCTTGAGCTGAAACAGGCGATAGGAGAAGGTTGTAGCAGCCGGTTTGTGTTCGCCGACTGCGAAGGGCAAGTGAGAGGATTATCAGATCCAATCCAAGACCTGAAAGGGATGAATGGAGAAGAAGAGAAATCCGCGTTAGAATGTTTATATAAAATTGATTGAAAACAGCGAAGTGGACTTGGGATGGCAATTGGCGACTAAATTATAGGAATTGGGAAGTGTTTGATCTGTGACGGTGGGGTAATGGTAATGGGGTTGGCACTGATGCAGCTCTGAAAGGGAAAACAGATGCGGATTTGACTCGCATTATTATATGCACTCTACTTGTACGAGTGCAAACAGAAAGGGAATGAAACTAAATGGGAATTCTGTGCCTCAATCTACGGAATTTCAATCTCCGTCTCATCTCCTCACTTCTCTTTAATTGGTCGATTTCAATTTTATAATCAACGATGTTATCTTTTTATCTATTAATGTACCAGTTGTATTTATCTTTTTAGTATAATGAAATTTATGACCTTGCCTATGAAGAGATTGTATCTTGATACATTTACAGTTAAAAGAAATATGAATGCAAAATATTATTATACAAAGTTCTTAGATTTTAAAATTATTTAAAAATATTTAGAGATCAGTTTTAATTTGTCTACTTCAAAAGACTAAGCACAGATAGGAGAGGATCATGTGCCTTTTACCAGTATTGTTTTTTATTTTTGGTTAAAAAATTAATTTTTTAAATGAAATTATTATTAAAAAATTATAAAATTTTATATATAATAATAATAATAATTTTTAAAATCAAAATATATATTAAAATTAAAAAACAAAAAAAAAATCCTCTCCTATTCCTCCTCCAAAAATTCTTGTTCTAAGATTTTAGAAATACAAAAGTCTTGGGGTGCATTCCTATAGAATAAAAAAAAAAAATTAGACCTTTAAATCATAATCCTTACCTACAAATTTTCTTCATATCTTCCATGTTTGTTCAATTTAAAATTTATAGAATAATATTTTATGTTATGAATTAATTTTCCAAAAAGGTCAAATATTCTATATCATACAATTATTGCCGAGGCCAAACAACCTAAATAATAAGGGTGGAGAAAGATATAAATTTTAAATTTTGAAAAAATTTATTATTCAATCCCTATACTTTACATGAGTTTATAAATTGGTCCCTATATTTTAATTTTTTTAAATAAGTCCTCATTATTTCTGAAATTTTTAATTCAGTCCCTACCGTTAGGTGCGCTCTTACCACCATTAGTGTGATGCTAATTTGGACTGTTCATATACCCAGTCAAATGCCAGCTCAGCTGCCAAATTAATGACTTATTCTTTAAAAAAGAATTCTGAAACTTAAAAAAAGTTCATTAAATTTAACAGCTTTCAAAGAGAAAAAAAAAAAAAAAAAAGGAACGCACAGTATCCTATTCCACTGAAAATCATCAGCTTTTAATATGAAAAGATAAAAGTTGAGGAACAACAAGGCTTTACACTATTTTAGTAAGTTTGCTCATCAATTATGTGCATTGCTGAGGAAAACAAACTATATATGTGGCAATTGAAAGTTACGTCCAAAAGAGATAACAAAAAGAAAATGCATGAACATTGAAAAATAGAAACATTCGTTCACCTCATGCTAATGCGATCTCTAATTCAAAACCAGAAGCATCTGACGAGTATTCTTTGAAACTAAATCGGAAATTCTGGGGCAACTAGTAAATGATGAAATGAAAGCCAAAAGGAAAACAGAAAAGGCTCTCTTCTCGGCTATCTTTCTCTATCTCTATTGCCTCTGTGCGTCGGCCATTTGGGAGATGTTATTGCGTCTCCACAATTTGCTTGTCTACGCCAACTTCGGACGTTTTTCTTTCAAGTTTCAAAATTTTTTTTTTTTGAAAAAAATGAGTCATCAATTTAAAAATTGTTTAATATCACACTATGCATATGAGTTACACTAAAGAGGTTTAGAGTTTACGACTGAATTAAAAATTTCAGAAACAATAAGAACTAATTAAATTTATAAACTCAAGTAATATATAAAAATCAAATGATTAATTTTTCTAAAAATTTTTGTATATATTAGAACATCATCAACCAAAATATAGCATACCTCAAAATTGTTTTGCCCGTATGCATTAGCCTTATTTTGCTATAAAAACATATTTAAATACACCTTTAATGTATTTAATTTTATGAAAGTTTTACATTGATATCTTTAATTTAAAAACCGTCTATGCTTCTTTTCTACTTTTATGAAAATCATTTTCGTCCCTCTTCATCTAGCATTTAACATTAAATTTAATACTTTACTAATTTAGATGTCAATTTAAGATATGTAATTTTTACGTGTGGGCAAAATTGAATTGTTTTAATAATAAGAAGGCTAACATTAACTGTTCTTGAATTAAGGAAATTAAATTACTCCTAAAAGCCCTAATTCAGGTAGCACAGTTTTTGGAGATAAATGTTAGGAGAAGATGATATATTAAATTTAATTAATATGTTCCCTTCCCTAACCACAAGAGACAAATAAAATTAAATTGACTAAAAATATTTTTAAGTATAAAAACTAATACCATACCTTAAGAAAAACGTCTCCATTACTAACCTGAGATATCATAAGAAATCATTGACTATTAAAAGTTATAATTAACCTAGCTATATATTGGTACTAAAAATATAAAAGATAATTATATTTTAAGGCATCTCAAAAACTTGTTCAAATCCACGGCAAAGAGTAACGTGCTCACAAGTAGGTGGCTCCGCTTAAATTAGGGGAATACAAAAGACATGTAAGATGGGCCGGGCTCTCATTCTTATTGGGCTTATGTGAATATATGTTTGGGCCGAAAAAGCCCTGAAACAGACATGAAACATGGCTTCCATATGGCTACCAAACTCTTCATTGCACATTTGAAGCCATGCAAGCACTCACAACTTAAAATAATATTTTAAAAATTAGGAGCAATTCACTGTTCATAAGAGTATTGTAGTAAAAAAAAACGATATTATGGTTCATCTTTTATTGCAAAGGAAATAAGTGTAGTTTTAAAATAAAAGAGAATGCTATTTAATTTAAATTTCTTCTGAAGAATATGAATATATTTTACTAAAAAATTTAAGAATCCTTATAATCAAATTTACGTGTCATTCTTATAACATTCTATATAAACTTACTTCGCAATTTTTGAATAAAACACTAAATGGTTGTTTTTCAGGTCTTCCTTTAAGTCTAGTTGTAACCATTTTCATCTTCCAAATTAGTGCTTTAGTATAATGCTCAACTGAAAATAGTAAAGTGGAAGTTGACGTAGATGTTTCTTATATCAACCTCAGTTTTTTAATTTTCCTGAAGAATTTCGTTAATTTTGAGATACTGTCTTCTTCACGCTAACATATGTCTCTCAAGTGCATATATAAAGCATAAATTGATCCATTGAATTGTTAGAATTAATACAATGAAAATAAAAATGAGAATATGAATAAAAATATTAAATGGTTGTTTGATTGAAAAGAAATAAAAATAAACTAGTTTTGTTTTACTTCATTTAGTTAATAAATTATATATGAGAATCAATTAGATAATGTGCATATTTTATTATATTATCTCTTATCATAAAAAAAAAAAAAAAGACAGGCATATCTTCAAATTATTAAATAATAATATAATTATGTATTAATATATATTTAATTAATAATATAATAATATATATTAATAAATTAATAATATTAATAATAAATAAAATAATAATAAATAATAATAAATTAGAATTTTAATGTATTACAAGAACATGTTTGTCTGAAAATTATTATAAATAAGAACACTTTTGTTAAGCATATTTTATTTTTTTGGAGACTAATCTCATTTTATAACTTTGGTTAAAAAAAAAATTATCCCTTATATGAGAGAAAATAAATTCCCTAAAAAATAAAAATAAAAACTTAATTCATCAATTAAATATAAAAATAAGAATGTCTTTAATTTTTATTCACATTCCCTTACCTCCGTTCTAAATACTAAACGGGTCTTAAAACTGTGTTTTCATGTCATAGTTGCATCATTGACTTCGGCTTTTGAATATGCGATCCAAATTCTGATGCACATTACACATATCTTGCTATCAATTCTGAAGCGTGTATATATATATATATATATATATATATATATATATATATTATGCATATATTAATTATTTCTAACTTCGAATATTCTTTTCATGATATGATCTTCGTCTTGTGGGCCAAAAGAAAATCTCTATCTTGATGGACTCCTTACCACATATGTTCAATCGATCAATATCGTCAACAGATCTCTTAACAGAGCCATTGCATAAAGCATCTTTATACAGTTTAACGTTCAAACTTCGAAGTCGGCTTATGGCCTTTTAGGAAAATCTGAATTCAAAATATGAATACATATACTACACTTGGGGCAATCCGATTGATAAATATTAGTGGGTGGGATTTGGGTAAATGTTAATTCATATAATTCATATCAAAGGTTCAGTTCCTTGTAAAACCAACAAAATAATAGCAAGAAATATATGGAGAATGGAGATATATTCTAATTAATCCAATGATGTTATAAATGTCCTATTAAGTTGTTTTAATCTACTGAGCAGAAAGACAATCTTGTTCTAATTGGAATTCAAGAAAAAATTACAATATTGTATTAGACGAATAATACTAAAGAGACTAAATCATAATGGAATTAACAAAAGTCAAGTTAAGCATTTTTTTTATTTCACAAAAACTATAGTCCAAAGTTATAAATACGTGTATACAATACTGTTTAAGTTCATTAAGATAGACCCAAGGATCGCATGCTTGAACATTCTCCAAAAGCTGCATAAATTCTCCTAGCACTTGCATGTATATTTTCATTTTCGTTTAGTTAAATTATACTAATCTTCAACGGTTCAAACAAGATTATGTGAATGTACTTCAAGACAGATCAGTAAAGGTTAATTTTACGATAATAAAGCCACTTTCAGCAAAATAATAAACCATATTTCGCTGAAGAAGAAGAGATCAAGTTTATGTCTGTCCTCTCCTTTAGGAAGCTACTGCTTCCATTAACTTTCTGTAACAGAATGAACCTTAATGAAATTCAAATGCATATAACTAAATACCCAGCATTTCAGAGTCAGAAAGCAACTATTAAAAAGATACACACACAAGCTTTCTGTTTGAAATGCTTTACCCCATTTCGTTGAGTGAGTGGAGTGTCCTTCTCTTTTGCTTAAAGGATTGCACGCAGCCTTTTGTTAGGAAAAGAAAGTGAAGGACTGAAGCCTTCAAGTGTGATTGAATATTGAAAATAATTAGGAGACAAAATTTGATTAATTAACAATGTAGGACACTTGAAGTGCTGCAAAAGACAGAGGAAGGAGGAATTCAAGGTTTGGATTTTGTTCTCTATATTTGAATTTAAATGAGATCGTATATCCAATATCCAATTACTATTCGAGCTAAAAAAAAGATTTATATTTATCATAGGTATATCTCAAATATTTGATTTTCAAAGTTTATCAAGTAACTGAATACCTGACAGATATATATATATATATATATATATATATTAAGATAATGGTATCGGAAAAAGAATATCTAAATATATATCCAACACTCATATGTACTTTCTAAAATACAATTTGAAAACTTTAAAAGTGTAATTATTTATTGTAAATTTTAAACGATATACAAAAAATTTTATCTAAGTAATGAATAAAGTTTGTGATATATAATATTTATTATATTTAATTATATGTATTTAGTGCCATTATTATTGTAATCTACATATATATAAGGTATCGGATTGGTCATATTTTGAAAATATTGGGTATAATTTGAATCTCTCTCAAATTATTATTCAAACCCAATTCAATACTTATGAATATTTATAGTTGCCATTATATTCCTACGTACGATAGGAAATATACTCCGTAACCTTAAATCTACACACGTCCCAGTAACCATAGTTTGAAATGTTAAGTTATCTTATTCAGTTTTACACTTTATACGAGTGATTTAAAGGTCAACAAAAAATAGCCTAAAGGTAAAAACATAGGAGCATGTTTGTGAACAGAATTGCATTAATTTCCACAAATTTTTCTGGGCAAAGCCACATTGCATGAGCTTCACTTTGATCATTGTCCAAACCTGGGAAAGTAAAATGCTTAAGCTTTTAAGGTTATTTTCCAATGATATTTAGTCAAGGTTGCCTCCAAAAGCCATAAATAGTAGTTGGGAGTCTAGTGGTAGCCTGTCTTAATGTTTTTCCTTTTCTGGCAACTTTTTTATCATCACCCAATAGCCATCGCACACACCCTTTCATTTCCTCATTGTCTATCTCTCCCAAACGGGAAAAAATTAGTTAATTTTAGTACTATGTAAATTATATGACAACTAATTTGTTATATTAATTTTAATAAAATTATTTTTTGATAGACCTACTTTTTTTATAATAATTTTATTAAAGTTGGTACATTAAATTAATTATCATATAAATATAATAAAATTAGCTAATATTTTTATATCCAATACCACCTGGCATTATTGCTTCTCTTATTTTACAATAAAAAATATATATACTCCTACCATTATTTTGATTTCACATATTCAGGTTCTGTAGTCATTTATTTTAGTCTTAGTACTATATAAGTTATGTGATAGTTGATTTGTTATATCAATTTTAATAAAATTATTTATTTAATAACCTTATTTTTATTTTAAAATAATTTTATTAAAATTAATATATTAAATTAATTGTCATATAAGTGTATTAGGAGTAACTAATATTTTTACATTTAATATCACGTAAGATTATTACTTCTCTTATTTTACAATAAATATATATATATACTTCTACCATTATTTTGGCTTCACATATTCCTGTTCTTTAGTCATTTATTTAATGAAAAGCTAGTCTTACTTGTCTGGATTTCTTTGGTTTTTGCCAAAGATGGTTCCACGAAGCCTTCCGAGATTGTTTTCTGGGTTCATGGTCATAATTGCGTCTCTCACTTCACTAGGCGTTCAAATTAATCCTGCAGTTTTTCTTTTGCATATGGATCTTCTAAACTGTAATGTTCATAAGAGCTAAGATTTAAACAAAGATACTAAAAAACCATGTTATTGTCGTTTATCATTTCACCTCAGAGCTTAAAAGGAGGCAAAGACTACTTTTCTTTTGACTTCCACACACACAGAGGAACCACAGACAAAGAAAATCATAGAGACAGTAAAGAAGAAAAAAAAAACTCTGCCTTCCATCTCAAATCAACCAAGCAGGTCGACCGAGGTTGTTAAGGATTGGTTCGAGGAGTCAGATCCGAGGTAAGAGGAGCTGCAGAGGACATCCTCTAGAGGGCTCAAGGAAGGGCAGGGACTGTTGATGCGCATGTCTCTTAACATCTGACGAAGCTCCGAAGCTTCCTCTTTGAGCTGAGCATTCTCCTGAACCACACGGTCATGGCTCTCCGACACATGGTTCAGCTTATCTATCAACTGATGGTTCTCATTCCTGAGCCACACCACCTGCGACCACAGCTCATCCAGGTGCTTCTGCTTCCTCATGCGTGACCGACGAGCAGACTCTCTGTTCGATATCATCCTCCTGTGCTTCCTCTCGTTGATGATGAGGTTCTGCTGCTGCTCATCTGCTTCATCAGAGGTGGAATTGCTGCTGAGACAAGATGATTGAGAACTGAAGTCCTGAACTTGAGGTGGGTTTTGGAAATTGTATAGCTGATTGGTGAATCTGTGAAGTTGGAATGTGGATATATTGTTCTGTATAGCACTGTAATGAGTTGGGTATGGATATGGGTTTGAGTGGAGCTGATAATTGATTCCTGGAGCCTCTCTGGCCTGCATGGTTTTGTAATTTGTGTACAATCAATGAGCAAAAGTTTGCAAGGTTTTGGAGGAAAAGGGATGGTGGATTGGGTTGGTTTTAAGAAGGAGGAAGGAAGAGTGAGCAGGTTAGGTATTATATAGGGAGGGAAACTGGCCAAAAGCGCCTACTCTGAGCAACCAGAAAAAAATGGCTATAAACCTTAAAAGCTTAGATTATCATGCAAAATATGTCTATTTAGAGGGTCTAATATGAGACATTTTTGTGCATATTCACCAATTAATTAATGTTTGTCACACAAAATTCGACGGGTACTGTTGTACTCAAATTGTTAAATTTTACTTTTTGTTTTATATAGTCTGTAGGTGACATAATAAGCTGAGTCTACGTTCCATAAGTATGTTTAGTATTACCCTTAGTATGAATTAGATGTATGTACATAATATAATGCACTATTCATGTGCCATATGGAGATGAGCTACAAGTGACCATGCTATGTGTGAATGACATGAGAGGAGAGCAATTTGGATTTGAGGAAAATCATTTTGGAGCAAAAAAAAAAAAAGCTTACATCAGAGAGACAGAGAGGCAGTTCATATCATGGGGAGTATAATAATTCTAAAGAAAGACTGTTATGGCAAAAGCAAGCACAGGAGAAAAATTGGAGCCCAACTAGTCAATTAAATTTATTATATTATTAAGTTTGCAAAATTCCAGGCTGATTCTATGTTGGATAGTTTTCTCATAAATGACAGAAGAATTGGGAGGAAAAATGGAGATCGAAAAAGGTGAGCTCATTTCTAAATTCAAAACAGAAGAGAAAAATAGAAAAGGTTAAGGATTTGATGACTCACGAACCACTTCTACTGGGACCTGTAAAAACAATAATATATGTATGGGTTAAATAGAAGCCAAATCTTTGATCAGCAATCACCACTTCTTTTCTTTAGTAAGGTTAGGTACTAATCAGAATCTATTACATGTGGTAATGACGGATTTATTGGTTATTAACCACAAGGAAAAAGGAAGATTCACCCAATTTGTGCCTATACAAATTATGTTGAAGAATCACACAGTACATGAGTCTGCTATTTATATTTTACAGAGCCACTGAAAGTGAAAGTTCTGTGTTTTTCACCTTTTCTGGCGTATTCTAGTGGTTATTCCACTCAACTTCATTTAGTTAAACTAAATGGTATGGGGCTGTAAAAAATGATCAAATTCTCAATTTTCTTGTACGCGTCCTAAGATATCATATTTTCGCCTTCAACTAATATCATAAAGTTTTAAGGATATACATGAAGCGAACTTGACATGACATGATAACACTAATGGAGAGGGAAAAAGGTTAGCACATTTGTAGTGGTGTTGACAAGTTGCTGTATATATAATCAGAAAGAGGCCAATGATTCTACAGTGCCATTTCTTGCCAGAATAATCTAATGCGTTGTTTAAAGAAAAGATGACATGTGCTATAGACTCGATAACAAAGTAGTAATTCATTTAGTTATGAGCATAAGAAATTGTAAAGAATAAGGACCATGAAGTGCTTGTACCTGCTTCTATCTGTTTCAAATTTTCTTTCGGACATTTATCATATTGCATACATGAAAATGGTATTGATGCGTACTGTCTTAAACTTGGTTATAGTATTTGGGAGGGAGGGAGGGTTCTAAACCACTAAAGTAGTGGAAAAACGATGATGCATAAATATGGTGGAAACTAATGAGTGAGAAATGGTACTTTGTATTGCACATTCCACTAAATATGAAAAGCTTAAATGCATTCAGAAGAATGGCATCCAAAAATCTGGTTTTAGACAAATGCTTTACTCCTGCACTTCCCCTTTGAGTCTGGTTGATTGGACTGAATGGTCAACAATATCATTAGACAGACTTAGACTCCTCTTTCTTTTCTTGTCTTTTGATCTCTCTCTCTCTCTCTCTCTCTCTCTCTCTCTGTATTTGTCTTCTTTTAGCCTGATATTGTAGGGATAATGGTGTTTTCATAGTAGGATATATACTTAGACCGTATATGTCTTTCTTTGACCAAGTTTAATGTGCTTGTACTATATACTGATCTACATGGAGTATATACTCTCCAATAGTTGGTCAAAATGCTATACCACTTAAACATCCAAAGTTTACGAGTTGACTTTTCCATTTGATTAATATTCATAGATAAGTTTCATTATCTCCCTGATTTTTTTCAGGTCTACTTGATCATTGATTTAGGGCAAAAGGGAACTGGTAAAACACTAGAGCTGCAACTGGTTTGTGAAATTAATTTATTTAAAACTGACTGCTAATTAATTATTTGGAATGAAAGCTATATAGACACTTGCTTCTGTCTTTCCTTTCCTAAGTTATATCCATAAATCAAACTATAGTTTTATAACTTCAAAAAAGGTTTAACTAAACTTGATGAACTAAGTAATCAGAGGTCAATATTTAAAATTTTTTATTATTCAAATAATTCATCTCTCTCTCTCTCTCTCTCTCTCTCTCTCACACACACACACACACACACACACACACACACACACAAACACACGCACTTCAATATATACATATACAGTTTTGAAAAGTCCAACAAAATTATGTTTACAATTGGACAGCTAAACAAGTAAAAAAATTTATGTCAAATACAAATATGAGACTAGAAGGCCTCTGGTTTGTGAACCTAAAAAATCTTATAATTGTATGAAAGATATGTAATCTATATATCAAATATAATGAATATTATCCTTAAGCATCCTTAAATTTTGCTAAGCCTGTTCTCTCATAAAAACCGTAAGAAATTAGCTTATGTCTAATATTTTTTTGGCACCACATATACCGCACAACAAATTCTACCCTCTTAGTAACTATTATTTACACCGTGCATCAACCCATAGGCATGGTGTCAAATTTCCAATTTTTTTTGGGAATATCTATTATTTATTTTATCTTATATATCTTGCTTTTTTTTAATGTACTCACAGGTATCAATTTTGATGGCACATATTCATTTTTCAGATCTGTTCTCTCAATCATCACACTATCTCTTCATTATTCTATCAATCCATTCTTCTTTCAGTTTCTAAACTTTACTGTGTTGTTGTCTCAATCTTAATTTTTTATCATTTTGTTCTTTCAATCTCAAATCAAAAGTCAAGTTGTTACATAGAGGTAAATAAATTCAATGCCCCATCAGCTTCATTCTCATCTCTTATCTATGTGTATATATATATATATATATGGCAGAAATGGATGCACTTAAAATACAATGATTCCAATCTCCACAATTCATGAATTGGTGCTGAACATGTCGTAAATTAGATCTATGCCTTATCACTTCATCATCCACTCAAAGCCATCTTTCTTAAACTAAACCCGTGTCCTATAATATGACTTAGGCCACTTTCTCTACACTTGTCCTTGCTAAACCATCAACTTTGATACTACTATTAAGTCACTAGGAGCTTCAGAATCTTCAATTGTACGTTGTGGGAGACTATATTCATGTATTTAATACTACATCTTGACCCAAAACCTTCAAGTATTAGGTCTATATATGGGATAACCCACTTATATATCCTTTAGTTTATTTCCTTCGAATGTAGAATTTCTCACTCAACTCAAACCCAGCACACTTCACCCATCAGTATGCCTCCAATCAATTCTAAAATGTATGCATGGGCTACGTATTTTAAAATGAAAGTAACATGTTTCTATCTATTAATATGTATCAATTTATAATCGAAACACTAGTGCAACAATTTTAGAACGATCAATATCTTCAGCACTACCACAAAAAAAAAAAAAACTTTTTAAGAGTAGTAAACAAAACGGTGGTCTCTCTTTTATAATATTATGGCACTTAAAATACAAGAAAAGAAAAGATGAAACTGGAAAAACTAGTCCTACACATCATTCCCACAACACCATCTTCTCTTTTTATTCAACTTCAAGTCTGTGTCTGAAGAAAATAATGTAGAGCCCGATGAGTGTGTCCTCAACAACAACGACACACCCTATGTGATTCGGGCATGTATGCATCCTCGTATGGCTGATTTGGATTTTTTATAATTAATACAATTGTAATTTATATAAAAATTACGATAGTATATAGTCAAAATAACTACACACAGTCTTTAAAAAAATCATTATCAATAAATGTTAAATTCTAAACCTTAAACTCAACTAAAATTTCATAAACATATGCTTAATAAAAAAAAATCCTAAATATTGACGGCATAAAATAATTACCAACTTCCTTCTTCAAGTTGCGGATCTTTATCTTCCACTAAGAAATCATTCAGCGTATCTTGGGAGAATCGGTTCCCATAATGCCCTCGGGAGTTGGGGAAGATCCGAGGAAATGGGAGGGGCAATTGGGAGAAGAAGAGTGGGAGGACAAAGGGACAGTGCCCTATAATAACGGCCTGGGTCTGGCACGGAAGGTACCTGATTTAACAACTTCCATTGTCTTACCAAACAGAGGGCCCCACGTCCCCACACTCTTTAATAAATTGATGGCTCAATAATTAAATTAAATTAAAAAAACTCTAAAATGATTAATAAAATAGAGTTAGGCTGACCAAAAAAACGCGGGCGCACGATGGATGTCACCTGCGGGGTCCATCCAATTCCGACGCGCGTGGCTCCCTAGTGCACCACTCTCTCACCCTATTGGCTCTCCATCATGTCAAATAAAAAATTTTTCCTTTTTTTTTTTTTTTTAAATTTATTTTTATTTCAAAAATCGTGTGGGTCGGGCAACTTTATTTTATTTCATGACTCTTCACAATTGAATGCAAATTTTTTAAAAATATTTATCAACATTTTTAAAAAAACTTTACACCCTTGTATCCGTCTAACTATTAATAAATATTTCACGTCAAATTGTTTCTAAATAAATGAAAATGTGTTACGTCAGGAATGACAAAATATAATGTGACATCTTTGTTAACATAACCCAAAGATTTAAGCTCTGAATGATGATACTTAAATGTTCCTTATTTTTAACATTAAAAGAAGAACTTGTAGATGACTCAAACTTAAGGGAAGTAATTGCTTCTATTTCTAAATTTTAATAAAATTGATAAGTTTAAATCGTATAAAATAGTTAGGAGAATCACAATTTGGCCTCTCATCTTATTAGCAATTTTTTGGTGTTTTCATTTTCAAACATATTTTTATCTTCAAAATTTCATTTTAATAATACATTGAATAAATTTATATAATTAAATTAAATAAAAAATCAAAATGTTATAGACAATTCCACCCCCTAAAATGTCAAATTCTTCTTACTTATTGTGTATTTTTTGGTTATATATATATATATATAGATATATATATATATATATAATGTATGTATATATATATATGGCTATGTAAATTGAATTAAAAATTATTAAAAATAAGAAGAGAATCATAATGTAATATGACAGTGGGGAGCTTCACCTCGAGTTTGAATTATTTATAAAATTATTATTTTTACAAATAATTTTAGGTAAGGGGGGTCCTTGTTGATTTCTTTATTCTTTTCCATTTTATTTTGGTGTAGATAGCAGGGGAGTAAGCCTGACCTGTAGGGGTGTCCCTTGAAAGCATGTGTGCACCCCACTATGCCAACCCACGTTTATTTTCTTCTTGCCCCATGACAAGAAATAATTAGATTTTATCAAATACACACGCCCATATTTTCAATTATCAAATCACTACGTTTCTTTTGTTTTTTCCCCCATCCAAAAATACCCAAGCATCCCAACCCCTCACCTACGAGCCAAACAAACCCCATTTCACTCGTTCAAACAAAAATTTACCAAAAAGAAGGAAGATCATGACAAAGAATCTTTGAAATTGGATACTAGTACTTGAACACTTCAGTAGCTATCGACACGTACCATGGCATTTCTCAACAAAATCTCAAAGACATCCCCTCATTGTCCTTGTGAAATAATGCACACCTTTATTAATTGCATGCCTAAAGAAAAAGATTATCATCTTCTTCGGTATGCGAAAGGCATTGTTTTTAAAATATTTTCTTTGGTGCTTCATTTTAATTAATTACTTGCATGTATATATATAAATATAATAATTAATAAACCTAGCTTACGTAGTTCTTGCAGGTTTTGGGCCACTAACATTATTGTGGATAAGAAAGGTGATGTTTTATTCTTAAGCAAAATGGTTAATAGTAATCCCAATTTTCTATTGGGGCTAACAGAACATAATGCCACTCGTCATCAAACTTGTTTATGTTTATTGCAATTGCTGCTACTGTGTGTGCTAGTGTCATTTTTCATAGATTATCCAATTACAGCTTACCAGCTCTTGCCATGTGTTGAGCAGCTTATTTTTTAACTCCATTATATGTAGCAGAAAGAGACAAACTGATTTGAATTTGTGATGGCTAAGTGCCTTTTAACGTCTGCCACTTATACTCTAATCTCATTTTAACACAATCATACACTAGATTAGTGAGCACTGCCCAATAACTGATCTTTACTAAACTAATATTCCAACCATGACAGAAGAGGCAGATATTCTTTGAGCTTGTGCATCTAGCATTCTCTGTAGGTTTTGCCTCAGTACTGTGAACCTTTGGCTTCTGTCATTTAGAAGAATCCACCGCTCTATCTTCTTCTTATTAGTGTTGAAACAAACATGTAGGATATTGAGGACAGAGTGAAAACACCCGTCTCCTAGGAAGTGAGTTAAAGAAGGAGAAGAAAATGAATTTGAAAATTCTTGTGTATAGCGTCAAAGAAGAGAGTAAATGATTAAAATTTCTTTAAACTCTTCATATATTTCATTTATGAATCAACTATAGTATTTGTATAAGAGAGTAGTTACATTCCAAATAAAATTATTAATTATTTTAACAACTTAATTGAAAAATCAACTATATAACAAATTAACAGTAAATTAATTAAAAAATTAACATTCAACTGTCAAATAAATAATTAAAAAACTACTGTCTAACAAAATGACAACTGTTCTAACAAGTAATTTATTGTTAACAAAATAATTGTAAAATATCAATTCTCCATTTGTGGGAAAATCGTTAAAAATTTTCTATATTTTGAGCCTAAATGTATAGCTCATTACAAGCGACTAAATGATATTAGTATATGGTAAGTGACAATGGCGAGAATACGCTTATATCAGCAAGAAAGTGACTATAACAATGGTTTCTTTACCATAAAACATATGTAAGAAATCTTTTTTCTCAGATTTTCAATGAAATAAACACATCCAGAAATTCATGTTTGAACTATTAAGAGAATGCAAATATTACCTTTCAACTTCCATATAAGGATAAATACAAATCCACTATTATAGGTTGAGAGGATGGAATCCTTGATCACTTCGTCTAGTAGACTATTATTATATACATTGTAAAAGAAAAAATAATCAACTTAAAAACTTCAGTTATTAGGCGCAAGTAGTGATACATATCTTTTTAACAAAACTATGGCATGCCGCAATTCATCAATGAGAAGGAGAGATATGTCATCATGCACAATCCTTTCTCTTTTTCCCTAAAATATCGGAAAATAAACCAAACTTCCAATCCCATATTGAAAAATATCAAATGCTATCATAACACAGAATTTTTACCATGTGATATGCTGCGATATGCACCCTCTTGAGGATATGTTTATGTGATTTTGTGGCTTGTTCCTTCTTGCAGGCTATAAGTTGTCCCTTGTGCTTCTTCTGGTTTTGTTTTTATCTGCACTCTTTTTCAACCCTCTTTGATGTCTTGTAATCATCTCACCAAATTGTCCACAATCCAATGCTTTCTTGACCTGAATTTCGTGTCAGGCGCAGCTCTGGAACAGAGATGACAGAATTATCTTGGTCTGAATATAAGCTCTTGCCCAGTGTCTAGTAATGGATAAACTTACAACAACAATCCTCCTTCATCATTATTGGCATAACCCAATTTGTTTTTGATTCAATTATGCATAATGGCGGACTGTTCAAATCCACCAATTTGTATTGGACTTATACAGTGATACTATGTGAAATAGTTGCTTTGAACCTGCTTGACGAAAGTTCACAGACAGACTGACCTCTGTAGAGAGCAGAGTTTTCTGGTTCAATGTTGGTGGGTAATATATAAGCTAAAGCAAGTAGCAAGCAAGAAAGCTAAACGAGGGAGCACTAGCTTGAGAGAGAGATCCTCATCCTCCTTGCTATCATTTTCAAAACCAAAATGATTGTAGTAATAATGATTTTAAGTCCCCACTTACCCTATTAAAAAAATTAAAAACTTCTAGGAAGAGAGAGGGGTATACTTGTTAGAAATGTTGAACCAAAGCAACTCTCTAGGGCCACATATGGAGCCAATGTTTCTAGAGGGAATGAGTGCTCTCTTTGATTGCCAATGTGGACACTACGGAATCAGAGGCCTCCCTCCCCATTAATGAAAATGACAACTTTGTTTTCTTTTTCTTTTTCTCTCTTTCTGTTGTGTGTGATTTTTGGTAGTGATGTAACTCCAATTCTTAGATTAAAAAACAAATCTCTCAAGTGGATAGGTAAAGTTTTCCACCACCAAGAAAATTTTGTTTCGCTTGCAGATTTAACCTATAACGGTATATAAACATTCATCAAGGTGACAAGATTACAAGGTTTACTGCTGTGAATAAAACGACGGCCATTTCAATATTCAGCTCTCAAAGCCACTTTTAGGACCTTGCAAGATAACGAGAGAGACCACGACATTAAATGCCACCAAACACAGAATCCTGAAAGCAAATTAACATTTGTGCTCAGGTAAAACATAGGATGCGGTCAGTAACGTGACACGTGTTCGTTCTCAACAGACACACCGACTGGAATTGCACTCAAAATGGTAATAAATTTTTAATGGTAGGTTATAAATTACCCACCTATGGTTAAGCGAGAAATGAATACCGTGATATTAATCAAATATTTTTATCACATAAAGAATGAACATATTTCTCAACATAACCTACCCCTCCTTTCTTCTTAAATTGACATCACTTGGGAGATCATTGATGCTGAGACATATGGTGCTAAGTGAGACATGCCGTGACGTGAATCACAGTAAAACAGCGCAAAGAAAAGCTAATTTGGTTCTAAGTAGTCTTAAGATGGGTACAAACGATGACGACGGTAATGGTTTGGTGGGGCTAAGGCTTCAGGTGATTGCAAGTGCCTGAAACAATAGCAATGAAAGGCAATGGATTTGATAATTTTGCTGAGGTCAAAAAGTAGGGTCGTGCATATGGTGCTTTTAAGTGTAAAAGGCGTAGCTAAGCGAATTCAAGCACCTTTTGTCTCCTCCTTTATCTTGCTATTCAGTCTTCGTCACAAGAAGCGTTACTTTCTTGCTTTAATTTGTTGAACACTTTTCCATTCCGATTGATCCCACAAGATGATAATTTTGACCAACTGATTGTTAAAGCTATTCAAATAAATTGGACTCTTTTCCATCACTTTTACCTTTCATAAGCAAGCATACTTTCTTGGTGACTTGTATTTTGTTTACGGTTAGGATTTATTACCCACGTTCACCCATAGGAATGGGAAGAATGGCCAGTAAAACTGGAGCCCAGTTAAGCATATTCGAAGGACCCAAAGGATTTAAGAAGTTGCAGTCATGTTATATGGTTACTCAATATATTTGCTACTTCAAGGACTGCTATTCATGGGCTCAAGTTCTCTGGCGAAAAATTCTTTGAAGGATGTTGGCGTGCAGATGGACAGGACGTAATAATATAAAACTTTATGCAATATTTGAGAAAACTGTTTTAACGAAGAAGATAATGTCAATTCCAATTTCACTAAAGAAAAACAAAAGGTCATTATGAGTCTGAAATAGTCTGCCCCACTACTCTAGCGTACTTTCCTGGTCATATAATTAGCCCGGTATTCAATTTAACATCCGAAGAAGGACAGAGAAGGCAGTGAAGGACCACAATAATTGCCCTTAATTATGCACACAGATTAGTCATGTCTGCGACATTCATCGTTGATAGTCGTTGATCTAGTTTTGCTTCTTCCGGAGAAGCTGGAATGTCTAGAAGAGCTGGCCAATTTTCTGTATTTTTTTTTCATATTATAGTCTCCATTTGTTCAGTGTGCGGCCACAATTTCAGAAGAAGCTAAAGTTGGGTGTTTGCTACACCCAGCAGACATGCCTAACACATTATTAACCGTGAGTCTCCAAAACAGAATTGAGAACATAAATCGGCATGGCATTCAAGAAAACATGTATTATACAGCGGTTGATCTAGCCACATAACAAACAATTCCTCCACATTCAAACATATTTTCTAACTTAATAGAATGAACAACATTCGATGTATGCTCTGTTAGCATCCAAGTTATCACATACTATAATAAATTCGGTACTCTAAAAGCAGAAGGTAACTTTCTCATACCGTCCTCTTCTACACGGTCAACCTTACTATTTGCCAGCCAAACAAGGTGAAACCTCATTGCAAAATCAAAAGAAAATTGGAGAGATGTTAGGTTGAGCAGTACAAAGATTAAAAATGAAGAGAAAGGAAATCAAAGCCTTCTTGAGAAAAAGAAGTTGGCAATCAAGAAATGAAAATCAGACAAAAAGGCAAGTAGTACTATAATGCTTAGCTCTCCTAGGGTAATGTGTTAGAAATCAGATAGTTTAAGTAAGCAAATCCAAAGGACTTTCTCTGTTGCTGAGAATTACACTAGAAAAACAGTGGTTCAGAAATGCAACATGTGACACAGGCACCAACCATACAGGCTATCAACACTTCTGCTACTCCTAAACCTGGCAATAAGGCTCCAGGTTTAATATGCCTGTTTAACACACAGCTGCCTCTTAAGCTCTACTAAGTTAATATGACACTGAAGACTATGCTATACTTCCACATCTATACAACACATTTATGCTGTTTGCCTGCCATTACATATAGCCTTGTTGAAAAATAAAATAAAGTAAACTGTAGTATTTCTCTAGGATTATTTGATATCCAGCTAACATGCCTAATTTACATATATATTCAAAGGATCAAATAACCATGTGATTTCAGGAGAAAAGCTAAGGGTAGTGAATATAGCAAAGTTCAGTGTTCTGAAAGGAAAGATGAGTTTACTGCTAAGATTATCCATGAAAGAATAGCTAAAGCCTAAGGATAACCAATTAAAATATCAACTAAGCTGAAAAAAATTTACTTATTCACGTTAAAAAAAGATTTATAATTTCATTAGTCCCAATACATAAGTTAAATAAAGACACTGCCTGCCCCATTGATGTATCTGAAAAAAATAACAAAGGGCCTGTTTATGTAAATAAATAAAAAATAGAAAGGATAAAAATGTGCACAAGAAAAAATTGTCTGATGAAATATAGCATAAGAACAAATGAAGAAGTTGTTTTATAGTTGCAATTATATGACATAAAATCTAGAGACATTCTAATACTAGCATTCTATACTGACAACAATCTTTAAGAATTTACAATATGCTTTTGCATCATATCTAACTCTCAATAAATTTGAGAAAAGGGAATAAAATAATAACCAACCAGCCAAAAAAATATCAGAATATCCATGAAGGAAAAATATATCAGTAATAACATGATACAACTGATATGCAAGACATGAAATTTAAAGAATAAAAAAGATTGAACACAAAATTGAACATAGAAAACATGCAGAGGAAATGATAGAGTTGTAGTAGGATGGTTTAAACAATTGGAAACAAAACTATTCACAGTCAGAGAATTATGCAGCCACCTCTTAGCAATTAAGGTCAAGATTAAATGAGACTTTTGTAGATAACAAGTGATAACTTGAAGAATTCAGAAGAATAAGCCAATCGAAATCAATGAAAGATATCAAACCCCATATAAGAATACAGCATAACTTAAATCTCAGCAAGATGCAAATAAAAAAAATTGAAGACAAATCTAAGAAAAACCAATCAGCAAAATGTTAAGAACAACAAACTACTCTAAGAGAAAGCTAAATGATTCATTTCTTCCTAAATATAACATTAAAATACAAAACAGCATATCAAACAAATATACCCAGAAAGCAAAAAGACAACAAAAACAATCACCTTAATGAAAAATAATAAGAATGATGTACATGCCACTTGGGAAGGTATGTACACGTGAATTTACAACGAGGAAAGAGGAAACTAATGGAACCCAGCTAGAAAAGTTACTAAAATGAAAGGTTTGTATGGAGTTTTATTTATATAGCAGAAACAGGGGAGCCTTCTCTGATGTATATCCAGAAAAAGGTCCTCCGTAGGTACAGTACAGCACAGTAAAATAACAGAACAAGGAAAAGAAAATAACCCACTGGCTTTCAAGAAGCTAGATTCTCTCTTGATACTATTTCCAAATTCTTCTTTACCCTCTTTACCATCCCATCCACCCATATATTAAACTTCCAACAGCCCGCCTCTCTCTCTTCCACCTCATATTGGTGATTAGTTAGTTACAATTTTTTCTCCCTTTTGTGCACCTCGTCAATATTTCCACCTGTCCCTGTAAAACACCCACATGGTTTGCACATAACCTCTAGAACATATCGGTTCTATCAGAAACAATAATGAGTAATCCCAAGGTCCACGAGCTTGCATACCAGACACAGGGTATAAGCAAATAACATTTGTCCATGACCAAGAGAAAGAAGTAGAAGCATTATAATATGATTTCCCTTTATACAACAGAGAGAAAAAAATTGTCTATGAAAGCAACAAAGAATTATGGAACAACTGATAAATCAATCAAAACACCTCTCAAATGTTGAACAGAATTTAATGTTCATTATTTTTCTAAGAAATGCAAATCCTTAATTCCTTATGCAGGAGGGAAAATATGAGGTAAACTAGAGATATATACGTTTGTCCAACCTTTACATATCATGACAGTGAGTTAAAAACAGGTAAATCCAAGAGTTGTAGCTGACGAGATAATGAATGGGAATTATAAAACCATCAGGTTGGTTAAATTTGTGTTAAAATATCATTAAATAAATAATTATTTTTGCCATAGTTAAATAAGTAATATCCACAAAAGATGTAACTTCTTTGCAGAGATTCCAGAGCATGTAACATGACAATGTGAAATACTACATTGAATAAATTCAAAACCTTCAAAATATGAAAGCTAATTACAAAGAGTTGTGCTGCCATCATCAGTTGGAGATGGAACTGACCAAACTGCTATTTACATAAAACAAGTTATAACCTGAAGCAAAGATTCATGTTTGCATCTGCACTGCATACTCCAACAGATCATGAGCAGTTCTCGGATTCTTCCTCTGCTCATAATCAGGATCATCTGTGGGCAACTCAAACCGACAAACAGGGCACGTATTACGAATGCTCAACCATGGCAGAATGCAGTCCCCATGGTAAAAGTGTGAGCAGGGAAGCCTTCTCACCTTCTCCTTCCATTGGATTTCATCTTTGCAAACAGCACAAACTACATTCTCCCCCTGAAAGTCCTCCTTTGTTAATTCTACCAGAGGAAGATTATCCATAACACTTTTCGCTGTGGGAGGACTAACCTTTAAGGAACTCTCATTTTCCAGGAAATGCCCAAAAAATATATCATATTCAGCTGTGTACATATAACCATCATCCTGCACCGTTAAAAATGAACCTGCAGTAGCATCACGTTCCAAACTTGAATTCCTCTCCAAATTGTTGATCGCTAACAGAATTTCCCATTCAAGGTATCTCAGTGCCTCTTCACCCGGCTCTTCTCCATAGGAAAACCCAGATGCTACTGATTGATCATCGACCTCACCAATCACCAAGCTCAAGTCTTCTCCATCGTTGATTCTTTCCTCTAAATCCTCCCATTCAAAATGTTCATTGAGGGTCCGCTCATCCTCCAAACAAAGGCTGTCCCAACATAAACGAACATCCAAATCATCAAAACCGCTAATTCTATTGCCATCATTTTCACCAGAACTGAATTCTATAGCCCTATCAAGCTCATCATCACTATTAGAATCCGAATCAGAACTAAACCCGACAATTCGAAGACCATCCGTGTGCGAACGAACCCTCTCTGAGCCCGATATCTCAGCAACTGCAGAATTCCCGGCATCTTTTCCCGTTCCAAAGCCAGGCCCTAATTCTGCGTCCGCATAACTTGATCCATCTCCCCCGTGACCATCCCAAAGAACCCCCGAAAACGGATTAATATCAGAGCCATCATCACAGCGACGGTAAGAGTGCTCAGAGGAGCGATTATCAAAAAGATCTGTGACAAAGCAACTCGCCGAATCGGAGTCCGAATCAGAGTACCAGTTTGAATGGTTGCTCAGATAGTCGAAGGACAAGGTTGCAAAGGGGTTGGAGGAGTCGGTGCACCAATGATCGTTGGGAGACAGTGATAGGAGATCAGAGTCCTGTTCATCGGGGTCTGATTCTTCAACTTCATCCTCGAGAGAAGAAGGGTATGGAAGTTGAGAGTCAGAAAAGTGAGCCATGGTTGAATGGAAATTCAAAAAAGACTAAAACCCCAACTTGCAGGATCTAGCAGACAAATCAATGAATCTTCGGAAATCTATAATCTATAATGAGCTCTTGGGATTCTGTCTGTCAAATTGCACTAGGCGACGAGGATAAAGCATTGGATTTTGCTTTATTGCACTATGTCGTTATCATTTTGCATCCCGATTTCCTCAAGTGGAATGAGAGGAGCTACCATCAAACGGAGGTCAAGAGAGAGAAGAGCCACCTAATACCTAAAAACAGAAAATGAAAATTTTTTTCTTAGCTAGAAAATTTCCAATTTAAAAAAAACAAGTAAGCGAGATGACTGATTAAGCAATGGATGCAAAAAAAAAAAAAAAAAAAAAAATCCACATTATTAAATTGAAAACACCATTAATCCATTATGAATTCTTCAGAAATTAACATTTAAATTATAATAAAAACTTTCAGTTAAAACTAGAAGAACGAGAATATGTGGAAAAACAAAGCCCTCTAATAGTCTAATGTATTGACAAAAGATTTCAAACCTGCCTAAAAACTAATTTTTTCTACTACATTTTTCAGGAGATTAATAAACTTAAAATACAGAAGTAGGCTAAATCAATTCTTAACACATCAACCATTTTGGCAAACAATCTATGGAATTTTAAAGATGAACTATTGTTCTTTGTTGTTTGAACAGTTATCCGTTTGTAAATGCAGAATTTAGCAAGTGGTACTTATATTAATAAAATTAAATTAATTAATAACGTAACATCTACGAATTTTGTCCGACAGTCAAAAACATCATGTTTGATATTTCATAAAGTTTAGGTGGAACCTCAATTTGTTACCTACTCCCTAAATAAGTAAGAAGCGGATAAAGTCAACTCAGAATCTCAATCCAAAAAATAGAATCCATGTCATGAATCCACTGAATCACAAGCAAGGAAGGCGTCTGATTTTGCTTTCCAGCAGACATTTCAGATCACAGTATTCAGCAAACTAATTCTACACTAAAACAATCCGAAAACAAGAAAGTTAAATTGACGACAGTTGGAAGGAAAAAGGGAAGGTCATATATAGAAGTCCCACAACTTCCTGCTTCCTTAGCCCAAAATTTGATTAGACCACCATGCTTTTGCATTTAAAACCTACAATATAAATTCCTGATAACAATATACCCTTACAGAGTGACATCAAAATTCATGTCGTTTAAAAACAAAAAAAGTCACAGCTGAAAGCAGTAAGACAAGCGTAGCTATGAGTAAGTGCTTGAAATTAAGAACTCCCCCATCTACTCTTCTCAGAGTCCCAATATCTGGCATGGATTCCTCAGGCTTCATTTCATCCTCATTTGCGGATAAATTTTGCTCAGTCCTGTCTACCTGCAAAAAGAAAATAGAGATATAATTAGATTCATTTTTGGGCACAGTTTTCTTTCCATTCTTTCTGTAAATCTTTCAGATCACTCTTCTTTATGCTACGATGTGTTAACAGTTATAAACTTCTAGAAAGTGGAATAACGGCGAATATAAAATGTTAACTTTTATATCGGTATTTTCTATTTTTTACCGATCACCTGAGAGACCAACTTGAACAGTCCCTTCAGAGTATCATAGATATTTTTTTGAATCAAATACTAGCATATTATCACATAGTACATCTCACAAGTGAAAATTAAAGGAATACAAGATAAAAAAGGGAAAAAAGAAGAGTACGTCTAATAATTTTAAAATCTTTTCCTCTAAATTAGAATTCTAATTAGAAACTGGTACACCGGTAAACTTCAACGTTCACAACAAGATAATATAAATAATGTACATCTTCTGTATCTGCACAACAATGGAAAAGAAAAAAAAGCAAACATAGCCCAAAATTAGGGCCAACAATTTGACAGTTTAAAAAACAAACACTTATAACTAAGACATGGCATGCAGCATTCATATTCCAATGAACCACAATTTCTGCCAAGTGATGACTTCACATTAGCTAAAACTACTTGTAACCAATAACTAGAGATAAACATCTTCTTACAAGTGGAAATCTTTATTAAAATGCAGTTGTAAAGATCATTGGGTATCAACACGTCCTACCAACATTATAAACACTACAGAAGATGATCATTTTCCATTTTGGTTAAAGATATAATCAGATAGAAGATGTCAAGATGACTATTAACAGATCATTTTGCACAAAAGCTAGGAGCATCCTGTACATAATGACAACAGTAACTTAAAATCACATATACACGACTGCTAGAGGAAATAATTGATATAGAACTTTCCACTGAAATAATCACCCACTGCAGCAATCAATTTAGTGAACTGTTGAATTCAAAATACATAACATTAGTAAAGTGGGAATAAAGACCAAATCAGATTATGGATCAGTTTTTTCCAAGAAGCAAGAACAGAAGGCAACTGTGTCCTCAAGTGTGATTTACAGGTAGCCAACTATTATCCACAAATCTCTTTAAGAAATTGTACAAATTACATAAAAAATGTATATTAAAAAAATCCTATACACTCCCACCACCACCAAGCAAAAAAAAAACCCAAAAACAAGAAAAAGATTGTCAACAGAGTCTGAAATACCAACCTTCTGGCCAGTAACTGAAGTCTCAAAAACTTCTTCCTTAATTTCTCTAGCAGAAGAACCACTGTCTCTGTCAGAACCATTAGTACCTTTTGGTGGATCCTTATACGTCTTCTCTAGCTTCACTACCAAAATTTTGTTTTCAAATGCTAAGGAGGATATCTGCAGATAAACAAACAATGATTTCAACAAACCAAGAATTTTGCAATTAAGCATTGAATACTTAGTTTATCATTAGCCTTTTGATGGCCAAAGACCTAAGATTTTTTACATCAGAAAGTCTTCCCTTCTTAAAGTGCCAATCAAAATCTTATAACAAAAGGTGCAAAAATAAAAGAGGAGAAATAGAAACAAGCTGTCCCCCTTCAATTCTTATTCCAAAATTGACCAAAAAAACCTTGGTGTATCCTCCCCATATAGTTTAATAAATACATCCTCCTGTTATCCTAATATGCATATTAATTCAGACCATTACAATATTATTTGTTCTCAGCTGATTCACGAACGAGTAAAAGAAACTTCTAATCAAATGTTGGAGAAAAAGGCAACCACAACATGTAAAGGTAGTGACCAAAAAAATGAATCAGAACTCCACTAAAATTTAACTGAGGATATTTGTTGACATTATAGAAAAATGTAAACAGAAATTCAAGTTTCACACGCATCTTATTGTTTTTACAAGCATCAAATAAATACAGTACTAATGCATGAGCGGCATCCAGGCATTTGAAAACAGCAACTACCACCATACACATAGTTAGAATTAAATAGGCATGTACACTGTACAATTCAAGGAGGCATCCTAACTGTGTTATCAACTGGTGTTGAGAGATGAAATGAATCTTAAAGTTGGCAAAATGTTGAGAAATCAAAAGTGGCTGGTGACAAATGGTAGAGTGTTACTTAAAGCTGCATAAAAAGAAATTTTCCAAAACTTGGCCAAAGCCTTAGCTTCCTATAAATAGACTCAACTAGGGCAAGCCATTACCAGTTTATAACCTGTGACCAGAAAGGCCAATTAACAAACTTAATCTATACCTGCTTATTAAGACGCTCTCTCTCAACAGCCAACTGAGTGACCAAAGTTTTAAAATTCATGATGTGCATGCCAATGTCTTTTGCACTTGCCACTTTTGCTTCTTCCACTTGGTGCAGAGATTCCTCTAAACATTCCAATCTACTCCTCAAAAAGCTTAATTCCTCATTTAACTCAGCATTAGATTCAGATAATACAATACACTTCTCCTCTGCACTGTCAGCTCGACTTTCAGCTTTAGAGACATTTGACTTAAGATCCTTAATCACATTTTCCATATCCTCAATTGTAGAATATAACATATTTTGTTTCTCTTGACTAGCTTCAGCAGATGCCACTGCATGCTGTAGCCGTAGATCAGATTCCTTAAGCTGCCTCTCCAGTAAATCCACAGAGGCCTTTGTGTTCAGTACCTGACCTTCAGATTCTTTTAGCTGATTCTCAAGTGAACTCACCTTTTCACCTAAAGTGAAGGCCTCAGAATTGGCAAGTACTAGTTTATCTCTGAGATCAGATTCACGCTGAACTAAACCAGTCAGATTAAACTGAGAAATCTGGAGTCTACCAAGTATGTCTCTTGAAATTCCTGTCAGGATCTGACTTGCATTATCTGACTCAAACCATTTTTCCCAAACATCAGTTGCTTCTTCCTCTGTGTGAACTAGCTCTTGTTCTAAAGATGATATCCTTAGTTTTAGCTCTTCTTCAATTTGTATTGACTCGTTCAAATTTTTCTCAAGATCCATTTCCCTTGCCAAAGATTTCTCTAGCATCCTCAGAACATTTCTTTGTTGCTCAGTTGTTCGCATATTTATCTCTGCATTCACATTCAAATATTGATCATCCTCTCTGACAATTTCACCCACATCACCGTTCCCTGTTGTCATTGGAAGTAAAGAAAAAAAAACCAGTTCTTTAACAGGAAAAAAAAAAAAGGAAAACTTTTCACTGCATATTACTCTTAATTGCCAAAGGAAGCAGCTACTTTGAGCCATGCAGTTCAATGTACAACTAGTGTGTCATCTCTTATGATCAAATGTTCACGCGATCAATGAAATAAGAATGCCTTTATAACATTTTTTTTCTACCATTCCTTTCCTTATTTCTTTTAATAAAAGAAGAATCCATTAATACTAGTCAGAAGTTTCCACTGCGCTTTACACAATCAAATTCACAGGAAACTGAAGTGTACTCTCAGATAATAGGACACATAAAAAAGAATACCATTATCCTAAAACTACATAAAAACGACAATTTTCTAAAGAAATAAATTAATGGGATCCCCTGCTTACCATTTTCTTCCCTCTTAAAAGACGACAATTTCCTCTGAAAATATGCTGATTGCATCTTTATTACAGAAAGCTGCTCTTCAGACTGCTTCAAGTACTGTTCAAAATCACATAATTTTTCTTTCATTACCATGGAAGTTTCTCCCAAGTGTCTGCACGAAGATATTCTCTGTCCAGCATCAGCAATCTCAGTTTTAAGTTTGTTCAAGAACTTATACAATTCTCCAACCTCTGATTCTAATATTCCCGATAAAAGATCAAATTGAAGACCCTTCTCAAAAGAGTCAAGTTTCGTGTGATCTTTCTCACGGGCGAAGGCCTCAAGTTCACCTTCCATAGTAGCTAGACGCATCATAAAGATCCTCAAGTTGGTTATTTTCTCAGAGAATCCTGCTAAACTTAACTCCAGCCTTGTTAGAGCTATGCTATCAATACCCAAATCTTCAATAACCTCCCCATTGGGTGATTCACCTTCAAGAAAAACAACTTTATCCGATTCCACATCAAAGTCCGCATTAACATTACCAACAGATGTTGCACTTGCCTTATTTTTAGCACCAGTATCCATTCTAGCAACCCAGTTAACCTAAAACCCGACAAGTTCAGTATCAAAATTTTAAGTCCGTACCCACGGTGAAGCCATTAGGGAGAGAGAAAGATGACTAGAACAGAATCAATCAATGTTGAGGATCTGCCTAAAGCCATCGAAGGCACAATCAGTATTCCCAAATTCCACCGTTTCGAAATCGCACGAAGCCACACCGTTTCCGTCGGAGTTTGAAGATGACGCGACTCGTCGATTCGATCTCGAATCTGCAGATTCCTTTAACAGAACCTGACATGCCCCGACTAGAAGCAGAAACCACTCTCATTTTCGATTAAAAAATATTGTTTTTTTTATATGTTTATATTAAATTTTTTTAATTACTTAATACTATGTGAATAATTTTTAAAAAATTTATTTAATATAAAAAATAACATCTAACCGAAACGCAACGTTTCCACTCACAAGGTTTGTTTTGTTTTTAATTTTATGACCCGACTAAATGAACGGGCATAATCATCATGGTAACTAGGTCCCGATAAAGAAGTACTACTCATACGATCTTCACACATGCGACCAATACAAGGGCGGCTCAAGTATCACATATCTTGTTTCCATTATCAACAAAACATGTTGAAGTAACTAACAAACATGTACTAATTCCAAATTTTGAATAGATTGCAATTACATATATTAAACCACATTTGTATAGCCTAAAGTCATATTTTTCATATTCAATCACATGTTGGAGGATACAAAGATGTTAGGACATGCTTTAAGAGTCAAGGAAAAAGAAATTCTAAATTAGCACCTAGGTGTCATGGTGTGCCTTTGCCTTTGCCTTTGCCTTTGCCTTCGCTAGGACGTATAGAAGGACCATGCCCAAGATGTTAAATGTTTGTTGAGATAAAATATATATTATCTCTTTGTTTTTTGTTTCATTGCTTTGAGAACAAATAATGTGGGCCAAATTGATGAAGCCACTAAGAGTAAATGATTGTGGGCCTTAGAAAAAAGTGAAAATCCAATCCAAAAAGGAAAAAGCTGAAACCTCCTTAATGACAAATTCTCAACATCTAGCTTACTCGTTCCAACTTCTAACAAAGGGGTCAACATGCGTTTAATATATTTGTAGCTATCTTTATTTTCTCAAGAATATCAGTTGTCATTTCCAACTGATAGCAAGCTTTTGATACATAAGTAGGGTTATTCACCTGATAACTCGGGAAATCCAAACCAACCCGACATGTTTGGACAAGGTTTAAAAGAAAAAAAGGGATAACTACTTATAACAAAAATCGGGTTTTGAGTCAGGTCGGGCCAGGTACTAGGTTAGAATTTTGAATAAACACTCTTACCTGACTGATAAATAATATATTATTATATTATGTTATATATTATTATATATATTTAAAATACCTACTCACTAAGTGACAAAAATATAAACATACTTGCTCATTCAGCATTTAAGGAAGGAAAGAACCCATACACTTATCTCTCTCTGACTCACACTCACCACCCTCACACTCATGCCCTTTCACTCTCTTACTCCTAAACACTACCTAAGCACCACTTTATGTTGCCAATGATATGTCCATCTACATCTTCATGTTCTATATTTGGGCTGGGAGAACAATTAACACTCTAATCTCTCTCTCGAAGAGGTGAAGAACAATGTTTTAGATCTAAATCTCAATCTTGCACTCTTCATCTCTTTAAGTTTTAGATATGGTTGATGTATTTTAGGATAAACCTTGTACTTTTGCTCCTCATATCTCTCGTTGCTACTCATCTTCTTTCTCGATCTCAACACGGCTACGCATTATCTCTCTCAAGCACTTCATCTATTTTATTTCCTTATGAACCTGATAACAAGGTATGACTCGGTATAACTCGATTTGGCTCGGCATATACTGGGTCTTGTCAAGTTGAGCCAAAAATATAAGTTTAAAAAAAAGACTTGAATAAATACTGGGCCAAGTCATGGGCCTGAGAAAAACTTGGCTCGTGCATAGCCCTACATAGAAGTATAATAGTTTACAAACATTGAAGATCTTGGCTATATATATACTCGCTATCACTCTCTCTATGTGTCACACCCTAAACTCCTTGGAGTGGGACCGGCACACGAGACGAGGAAAGTCCCCGAACCTGCAAGCCTTACACTGGATGGACATTCAATATCATGCCAAAACTATACAATTTGCACCACATGTATAATATCTTTGCCTTTATATAGAACAAGTGTTTAATACAAAATAAGGAGTTTTATAGAAATTTCGGTTGAACCTCTCCAGTAAATAGAACATCTCAAAATTTCTACAATATCCTGTAGGGCAATAAAAAACATATAGGAAAGCTCCGCTCTCACCAGCACAACCCAATACAACATATATCCAATATTCAACAAATAAGGAAAGTTTAACTGTGGTCACTATACAAACCCAGAATATAAAACAATGGCTATCACCCTAATTATGTACATCTAAAAAATGAGCCATGAATATCAAAATAATAAAAAAGAAGTATGTCCCACAATTTCCTAAGTGGGCCTGCAATTTCCTAAACGGGCTTACCAATAGAAATTCTTGTCTCTACTCCACTGCCTCCGAGAAGTCATCTGTCTCTCTATCTGAGACAAAATTTTTCCAACAGATAGCACCCCAAAATCAGTAATAAAACTTCAAACATAAATTATAATCAAGCTTTGAATAAAATGGAATAATATTTAAATTACAAGTAAACACCGTTACAAATAAATATTTCTAGCTAGAAAATGCATCTGGTGTGGCACACAGCCATAAGGGCAAATCACAACAGGCGAGGATACACAATCCTCGAGGGCAAATAACCAACAGGCGTGAGGTCATAACTCACAAAGGTGCATTATTCATTGGTCCTCGTGTGATGGTCGTCACATGAGGCTAGCACTATCATTAACCCTGCTAGGTGGGTCATTACATAGGTGCACCAAGAGGTAACAGTACTGTTGTTGGTAGCCAGTGTCCTAACTAATCCTCCCAAAAATAATGAACATGAAACAAGCATGCACAGGAAAGTATAACACGTATGCATGAAATTAATTAGTTTTGCAATATTGGTTTACCAGCGGTCATTCATAACCGTACGCATGGTGATTCTCAAAAATTATTTTCAAAACTGTACATAATGTCATTTAAACATTAAGGAATTTCATCCACTCATAGATTTAATTTTGATAAAATTCAACCATGGAAAAATTAAAGCTGAAAATTATAAAACATTTCCAAACAATGAAAAGTGAAGCATAAAGAAGAGTATTGGGGAGTGCTATCTGCATACCTAAGCGTCGTTAACTACCAGCGACCCAATACCTTCCCTTGGGTGACCGTCTCACCCCTATGAGCTGCCTACGCCATTTGAAAAGCAAGGAATTACTCCTCTTCCTCCTCCCTCAACCAATTTAGGCATTAAGCAACTATGAGAAATTATGTTCTAGCCTATAATTTAATATTAAAGAGTCATTCTACTCCTAGGAGGCTTACCAAAATGGAAAAAAACCAAATCCCTAACACATCACCCAGTTAAATTTCCCCCTCTTAGGTACATTATCAAGCAACCATGAATTTTCTCATTCTCAACCATTCAATTCTCATTCATGGATTTTTGATAACTTCCATAATTAATTTACTCTAGCTTACTTAGGCCATATATCATTTTTACCTATCCTAAGTCTCCCTAAAGCAATTCCATACATGCAAAAATTCAAGAAAAATATGAATAAATTCCAATTCACAATTCTTAACTAATCAATGATTTCTACACATCCCAATTGTTACCTTGAACCTGCCAATTACACCTTAAGTCATAAAATTTTTCAATTTGGTCCCTAAGAACCCTAAATCTCGGCCAAAATTGGGGTTTTCTATCTAAGACCTAATTCCAAGCAATTGATAGTAGCAAAAGGTAAAAAATGAGCTGACAATCACAATGTATATGAAGATTTAGCTAAAAAACTGACCAATTCAAGCAAATTTGGCCGAGAAGCTCTATTTCCATGGTCCAAAGCCACTCGTCGAAAATCTTGCGTCACCAGCGGTCAACGGAGCTCGTGGTTAGTTGGAAAGTGACGGCAAGGATGCAAGGAACAAAACCCACCCAAGAAATGATGGTAAAAGGACTCACCGGAGCTCTGACTAGCTTTGAACTTTTAGTTCCTCTGCAACTGAAAGTCACGTTTTCTTGTCGGAAACGTGACAGTTTTTGGCCAGCGACAGGCTGACAACTCTCAAGGGGTGGCAAGGCGTAACTCTGGTGAGGTAAACGATCAACTTCGGTGAATCACAAAATTTTCAAACTATGCAGCTACACTATGTCGGGTTGCTGGGAAGAAGAAGTAAAGTGGCTAAGGGCAATTCCATCTTTTCACATTGGAGGGAGACACGTGTCAACTCCTAAAAAAACAAGGAAGTTAGGGAAGTCAGGTCTTGAACCTGTGGCCTCTTGAATTTGCACATGGAGTCTGACCACTAAGTCAGCCTCAATCTCAAGGTAAGGTTCTACTTAATAAATTAATATACCTTAGTCAAATTTTTTGCAAAAATTTTCTCTCCTTTAATTTTTCATTAGCTAAATTATTAATTATAATTTATCCCTCTAATACTCCATTAATTGGGTCATTACACTATGATTCAATTGATCAAAAATGAGAAGTTTATAATTTTTTGTGTGTACCTTGAGATTATTCTCTCTTCATATGTAAAATTTTCTCTATGTAAGTTGGTTGGGGTGGTAAGTTAGTCAGGGTGGTGTTTTTATTTATGCTCATATAAAGATTGAGGTTGATACCTCTGCTAAAATTTAATTCAAGTCTTGTAGTCAGGTTCTGGTTAGTTCCTATGTGTTTTGTTAAAGTATATAAAAGTAATTTATGATTGAACCTTATTTTTGGGTTACATTGTTGTGTAAAAACTAATAAGTTAAACCCATTTCTGTAAGGTTGACTTGTCAATGTATTAATATTAATTAATAGAGTCCTAGCCAAATAAACTAAGTAATAGATATAGGATCAAAGGTGATTTGAATCACTATAAATCTTGTATGTCATGTTTCTTACTTTCTCTTAACTTTCCTTGTTTAACATTGTCTTATTCTTCAAGATGCTTATGAACTCACTATCATCTCCAGGATGCAAAAAAATTGACTTAATTTATTTAAATTACTAAATTAATTTTTTGCAACTCAGGCCCTTCTTCCCATTTCTACACTAATAATGTTATAGGCCAATTACTCTTATGATTTCATGTTTATTTCAATCAATTTTTACAATGTGGATCAAGTTTCATCATGTAACTATATAATAACATTATTCATGGTCATGAAATACTTCTGAAATTATGATTTAACTCATCATATTATATAAATTAATCTATGAATCAAGCCTAAAATTTTCTCTAACCATTATTAATTTAAGTTCATCCAAACAAGTAATTAGGTAAAGATAATCAAATCTAAACAAATGCACATGTATCCTTGACAAACATCGACACATAGTAATCTCTCAAAATCATCTATCAACAAGCATGTGAAAGCACATGAAATTCTCATATGATGAACTACAATTTCTACTTATTTTTTATAATATGTAAGAGATTGAAGTAGAAGTGAAAGACATAACTTCAACCATGATAATCTAATTTGAAGTAGGAAACCATATGCAACAAAATTCAGTCAACACCTGAAAACACTATTAAATTATTTTGTAAATTAACATTAATCTTATTATTAAAACAATTTTCTTGTGATTGTTAACTAAGCAATCAATATTAATCTAAACCTAGTGTGTTTGTTGTAGGTAATTAATGATAAGTTGGATTACCTACACGCCCATTGAGTGAAGACTCTAACCTACAATTCAAGTTTGTTAGTAACTATCCTACCAATTCATCAACTAAAGATTAAAAGAAAGTTATTTAATTATTATTTAAGAGAGTTAGAGGAGAGGGATTAATTTTGGAATAAATAAAGTAAATTTATTTATCATTGAATTATCATATAACTAATAATTTATTGTGTATTAACCTTAGTTTCATTTATTTATCTCTCTTAAATATCTTTCTCAAACTCTCTCTAGATTATCCATTTCTTCTAGCACATGGGTATTACAGGTTGCAAATTCTCTACTGAGATTTTATCTTGTTGACCGTAGCTTCAATTAAGTCTTCTCCAAGTATGTTTTTTTGTGATCTCCCATTTGAACATAGATTTTAATTTATGTTTTTAAAAACAACAAAGAGAAAATAATGTTGGAATAATTTCAAATTATTTTGTGGATTAATATTAATCCAATTATTAGAATAATTTTGTGTGATTATTAATTAAGTGATCAATATTAATCTAAACTAAGAATAGATGGGGTCTTTATTGACATTGTAGATAATCTGTGATGGGTTGGATTAACCACAAGCTCATTGGGTAGATGGGTAGAGACACTAACCTATAGCTCACTATTAATCAATGATTATATCATTGAATCGCTAATTGAGAGATGATGAATATAGATTAAGCACATTTAACTAGGTTAATTACAGAGAGTTTATTTTATTAAAGTAAAATCTTTTCTATTATTATTAAAATTATTATATGACAATTTCCAAAAGAGGCATTCTTCCCTTTTGGGCAAGAGCTCTCAGTCTATTTTGCTCTCTGTCTCTCTTTAGCTCTCTTGCTCTCTATACATTGGGTATTGTGAGTTATTCATCTCTGTCGATATGTTGAACTATGTCCAGTACATCTTCATCTCTAGGTTAGTGCAGCCCTACAAGAGGAAGAAAAAACTGCCTAGCAAGTGGTAGACGAAACCCTCACGCAAATAAAGTGCATGTAGGCATATGAGGGCCATGCGCTTGTTTTCTAATCTCCAAAATTCCATAGTTCAACTACAAGTGACATTGCCTATTTTTGGTGATTTTTCCAAAAATTTTTTAGGCCTAGAAATAAGAGTTTTGAAATTTTTTTAGAGATTAAGGCTTCAAAATGCAATGTAATTACACTATTTTGATCTAAAAAGATTTGTGTGACAACCATACATAACAAGGAGCAATTTATCTTGCTCACTCTCTTTAATAATGCTCAAAGGAATTCAAGTAAATTTGTTTGTGTAATTAGTGAATTCTATTCCTAATTTTGTGCACAAAGTGGAAGAATGAGCAAGTGGATTCAATTTTAGACCATATTAAGACATCTACTCCTAGTGGTTGTATGTTTACCTATTGTGGGTCTAATTATGGTGGTGTTGGTTTTGTGAACTTTCGTTGTTATGGTTATTATCCATTTACTCCTTAAATATATATTGTAATTATTAGGGGAAATCTTAGTTGTTAAACAACCCTATAAAAGGGAGTGTATTTATGTTGACAATGGGTATGCCCTATCGATGTGACATTGTTAATGTAATTTTGTGAATAAGGCCTACTTGTGACTTGTTAGCAACATTCTGTTTATTGGTGTATTCATATTTGCTTGTATCCAATCGATATGGAAACTGTGGATACATTTTGTGTTGTTTCTCTCAATAGTAAATGCCTCTGGTGTACATGAATTTTCTTTGTTTATTATAGTTTGAGATCTTTAGACAGAATTATGATAAACATTTTGTTACACAGTTGCATGAGCAAAGTTTTGTAATGGAAATCTTGTTTTGTAATTATGTTTCCAAGACATAATTCATGTTTCCTATTTGTTCTTCTCAGCTTCTTTGTTTCAGCAACTTTTTATGGTGAAAACTTTGAATGTGATAAATTATGATGATTAGATTGAGTCCCTTAATATTTACATGATGATTACCAAGGAAGACTTGGCTATAAGAGAACCTAAGCAAATGGATCTTATTGTTAATTTTAACATTGCTGAAAAAGCTTACCATAGACAATGATATGAGTCCAATAAGATTTATCCAACAATTATAAAATATACAATTAAGATGACTATCAGACGAAACATTATTGATTAGGACACTGCAGTTGAATATTTTAAAGATATTAGTGAGAAGTTCAAGAAAAATCATAAGACCCAAAAAGCCTATTATCTCTCTTTGCTTGACAACAATCACTATAATAAGGTGTTAGGAGTGCGTAAGCATATAATGAAGCTTGTCAACTACTACAATGAGCTAAAATCCTACAATGTGGACTTAGGTGAGAGTTACCTAGTTTACTGAGTTTTAATTGCTTTTAGTTGAATATAGGGTTTTGAGATCCATTTACAAATCCTAAAGGACAGAATGGACTATTAATTAGATGATCTCCTTAGTGACTTAAGAGGAAGAGTCAAGAAAGAAGGTGAATTCTCACATGCAATCATTGAACTACATTTTACATTGTTCATCTAGCAAGGCAGAAAATGAGAAACTGAAGGGAAAGAAGAGTAAGGGCATGGCTTATGACAAAAAATTGTTCAGACCCAATAAAAGTAATAAGAATTATAATGGGCAAAACAAGAAATTATTTGAAAGTGAATGTCATTACTGTAAAAGGCCTAGCCATAAGATCTTTGAAGTTAAAGAACAAGCGTAAGAAAGAAGATATTTCCTTCCACATTGCCCCTTTAGCTCTAGTTTATTTTGAACCTAATAGTTTTAAAATCTCTTCAGATTTTTTGTGGTTAGATTCTATAGCAATGGTTCATGTAATTAATTCCTTACAAGAGTTTAAAGACAGGAAGAACTCAAATGAAACAGAAAGGACCATCCTTGGAGTGGAAAAAAGTTTGATTGCATTTAGTTGTATAAGAACTATAGTCTTAAACTTACATTTTGGACATTATTTGACTCTAAGTAATGCAGGTTATATACCTTCATCAAGGAGGAATTTGATTTCCATTTTGTATTAGACAAATAAGGTTATTCTTTTGGCAAGAAAATGGAAGAATTAATATTTATCTTAATTCTATTATTGTTAGATTTGCTTCCTTCGTGAATGGATTATATTGCTTGAATGTAAATGTTGGTTTAGATTCTTCTCACTATGCACCTATAAATGCAATAATAGAACAAAAATATAGAAAAATTGATGAAAATTCTTTTATGTTGTGGTATTGACATTTAGGTAATATCTTTAAATGAAGACTAGACATGATAGTCAAACAAGATATATTATATGACTTAGATTTATTTGATTTTGTATCCTTTATTGCTTATATCAAGAGAAAACTTCTTGTTAGAGCTAGGAGTAAATAGGCAAATAGATTTGAAAGCATTTTGGACTTAATCTACATAGATATTAATGTACCTATAACACCTGCTACCATATATGGCTATATATACTTCATTACCTTTATAGATAATTACTCCAAATATAAATGGGTAGATTTGTTACTTGAAAAGTTTGAATCTCTGGATGCCTTCAAGGATTTCAAGTTGTTGTTGACCTAAAATTTAGAAATGGTATAAGATATGTTAAATCAGATAAATGTGGTAAATATCATGGTAAATATATTGAAACGAGTAAAAACCCTGTACCATTTGCCTTGTTCTTACATGATCATGGAATTGAAGCCCAATATACCATACCCGACACACCTCAACAAAATAGAGTTGCTGAGAGGAGGAATCATAACTTGATGGACATGGTCAAAAACATGTTCAGCACTCCTCTTTATAAGAGTTTCTATGGGGTGATGACCTTAAAATAACAACTTATATACTAAATCAAGTTCCTAGTAAATCAGTTGAAAAGACCTTATATGAACTTTTCATTGGAAAATAAGCCTAGTTTGAGGCATTTTCGTGTATGGAGTTGGAAAGCGGAGGTGAGACCTTATAATCCTCAACTTATGAAACTAAATTCAAGGACTATTAGTGGATTCTTTATTGGGTACTGTTTGGATTCAGAGGATGTAGATTCTATTGCCCTACTCATACTACCTGAGTTTTTGAGTCTGATAGAGCATTTTATTTTAAGGATGACTTGGATAGTGGGCGTGGTGTTTCTAGGCATATTAATCTATCTAATGAGGATGTCATGTTACCCTTGCTGGCTTCATCATCTCCTTCAATTGTTGTTCATATTAACAAAGATGATATTCTTGTTGAGAATCTGATTGATCATATCTTGGAACCTACTGCAATTGGTGTGGAGGAACTAATTGTTGAATTGAGACAGTCACAGAATATTTATAGGCTTGTAATTCCATATGATTATATGGTATATTTGTAGGAATTTGAGTTATATGTTGTTGATGACATAAATCCTACCTTTTTTGATGAAGTTGTATCAGGTTTTCTTTCATCTAAGTGGTCAAAGGCTATGGATGATGAGATTACCTTCATGCATCATAATAATGTATGGGCGCTTGTTGAGTCACCATATAGATGTAAGAATGTTGGCTGCAAGTGGGTCTTTAAGATCAAAGAGGGTCAGATAGTGAAGTTAAAAGGTATAAAGCCAAACTTGTTAAAGGCTATAATCAAGGGAAAGAGATTAACTACATAGAGACCTTCTCACCGGTATCTACTAAAGATACCTTTAAAGTTATGATGGCTTTTGTTGCGCACTCGAACCTTAAACTTCACCAAATGGATGTCAAAATAGCATTTTTGAATGGAATTTTATGTGAAGATGTATACATGAAATAGCCAGAAAGATTTGCTGAATCAACAAAAGAACACTTAGTGTATAAGTTGAAAAGATCCATTTACAGGGTATAACAAGCCTAAGGTAATGGTATCTGAGATTCGATGAAGTTATTACCTCACTAGTATTCAAAGAGAATTTTTTTATCAGTACAATTATAAAAAATTTGAAGGAAACAATTTTGTGATCTTTATACTGTATGTTGATGACATCCTATTGGCCAGTGACTTAGTGAGCTTATTGAATGAGACAAAACATATCTTGTCTTGCCACTTTGATATGAAAGATATTGGTAAAGCTTCTTTGGTTTTGAGAATTCAAATTCACTATGATAAATCATGTGACATTCTTGGTTTGTTTAAGGTAACCTATATAGATCGAGTTTGAAGAAATTTAACATGCATTCATGTACTCCTTGTGTTATACCTATGCAGAAATGTGATAAGTTGTCAAAATCACTGTGTCCTAAAAATAATGATGAAATGAATTTAATGGACAAAGTTCTATATGGATATATTGTTGTCAAAATTTAACATGCATTCATGTACTCTTTGTGCTATACCTGTGCAAAAAGGTGATAAGTTGTGAAAATCACTGTGTTCTAAAAATAATGATGAAAGGAATTTAATGGACAAAGTTCTATATGCATATATTATTGGTAGCCTAATGTACGTATAGGTGTGATCATGTCCGGACATTACTTTTACTGGTGGTGTGCTTGGCTAATATTTAAATGATTATGGGTATGATCATTGGAAGGCTACAATGAAAGTCATGGGGTACCTTTAGGGTGCAAAGCATTACATGTCAACTTTCAAGAAGTTTGAATCATTTGAAATAGTGGGATATTCTTATTCAAACTATGCATTATGTGTAGATGATCATCGTTCCACTCCCAATTACATCAATATGATGTCTAAAGGAGTTGTTTTGTGGAAAAGTTGTAAGCAATCAATAACAGCTATCTCAACTATAGAAGCAAAGTATATCGTTTGTTATGAGGCCACTCACTAAGCCACATGGTTGATGAATCTGATATCTAGCATGCATCTTGTTGATTTTGTGTCATGACCTTTAATCATATATTGCGATAGTTTGTCTACTATTAGCTTTGCTCAGAATCACATGAACTCTAGTCGCACAAAACATTTTGATGTAAAGTTCCTATTTGTTAAAGAAAAGATTGTCAAATTTCAAACTTTTTTGGTTCATATACTAGGTGAGCGTAGGCTAGCAAATTCTTTGATCGAAGGCTTGCTTGTAGAAGCCTTAAAAAATCATGTGACTCATATGGGTGTTGTTGAAAATTTTGATGTCGTCTTGGTTTAATGTGAGTCTAAGTTGAGTCCTTAAAAGACTTTTGTGGTGTAAAATGACACCAAGCTATCATTTCGTATTTCATTTTATTTAGATATTGAAACTAAGTCTATGACAATGTTAATATCACTTGCTTCCTTATCGGATCCAGTGATCTTATGTAGTTTCATTTCTGAACTTGGTGTGGTTTAGTATATACACACATTTATGTTATTGTGAATATTGATTACTTAGTTTTGTTGTTTAATTGGTTATTCTAATAATTGATTAATGTTATCTAAGTGGAAGATTGTTGAAATAATTTCAAATGTGTGATTGTTAATTAAGCTATCAATATTAATCTAAACCAAGAATGGATGATGTAGTTGACATTGTGGGCAATCAGTGATGGATTAGGTTAACCACAAATCTATTAGATAGTGACCCTAACCTACAATCCACTATTAATTAATAATTATCTTATTGGATCATTAATTAAGAGCTAGAGAAAAGAAATTAAACTCATTTGAGTTAACTAGAAAAAGCTTATTTTATTATAATAAAACCTTTTATTATTAGTACTATTATTATTGTTGTTGTTGTTGTTGTTACTATTAAAATTACTTTGTAAAGAAGGCTTATATGACTATTTCCATAAGAGGCAACCCTCCCTTTTTGGCAAAGCTTTTTCCTTAGTTTTCTCTCTTCCTCTCTTCAGCTATTTGTACACTAGGCACTTTGGGTTGTTTGTCTCTGCTGATCCATTGAACTATAGCTAGTTCATTTTCTTCTCCAAGTCAATATTTATCTTTGATGAAATCTCTCGTTTTGAATATTATTATGTATAATGTTATTTAGCAAATAATGAAAGGAGAGTTCATAGATGCAGAGCTGAGACAAGCTATGTGATCTCAATAATGGTTGATTTCTTTAAGTGAAATCACCCTTGCTGTGAACCTTATCAACTCGCTAGATAGAACTGACAGCTGTATTTCCTAACAAAGAAAGCATATTATTTTCTACGTGTATGGTGAATTTCAATTGTTCAGTATATAGAATAATTAGATTTGGAGCTTTTGTTCATATGTAGCAGGAGAATTTTATAATGATAATTTTTGCCTTGCAAAAACAAATTCTTTCAACTATATATATAGTTAAATAAATCAATAAATTAGTTACGGTCTTGAGAAGCAATTGAAGCTATAAATGCAAATAAACAATCATTCATGTAAGGAAATATTTGAAATTGCCAATGTGGGGTAATCAAGAGTTAAGAAATATATAATTTTGTTCTCAACTAATCGCATTTATGGTAGTTTCCGTGAAGAACAATACTAGAGCTACAAGTTGGAATCATATAATCCTAAAACAATGAAAATCTCAGAAAGTGAAACCAGGAAACTAGGGTATATAAACCAAAAATCATTACTCTTAAAATATATGCAATATAAGGTTGTTCAAAAGGGTGAACCTATCACACATTACCAACATACAAAGAACTTGTGTGTGCTGAAGTGAGTTGTTTAGTGGCAAACCGAAGAATAATGCACACCAACTTGATTGTGAAACGTTGGACGTTCTTTACCATGAAATTGTTAATTGATTTTATTGCCTTTCAATTTCTCCGATGTTAACGTAAGCTGATATTAGGAAGCAAAGAGGAATGCTATTTGGTTATATCTTAAAACGTGTTACTCGACCATTCACTTTGATATTTTTCTCTCGTTTAAAATTATTACATTGAGTGGAATCGACAATCATTCGTCTTCTTTTATGTCTTAAGTGTCTTACATCATTAAGACATGGGGCTAATCCTTACGTGGCTTCCACAATTCGACTGTATATACAGTAAAAAAAGGTTTTATACAGATTTAATTTACTTGTTTTTAAAGAGAGTGAAGTTGACTACAAAGGCAATGTGTACACTGTTTGTTTTGTTAGGCAAGCATCTCTACAACTTTGCTTGTGGTGCTTAAAATTGGTATACTTCCTGATTAAATTTGTATGTAATTTTTTATATTTTTATCATGCGGTTATTGAATTAAAATATGAATAAATATTTCATTAATCAATAATAATAATATATAATTTCATTTAAAAGTAATATAATTATATACGTGTTGTGATATAATTTAAAAATTAGATACTTATTATGTTTCAATTAATTGGATAAATACATAAAAATATTAAAAAATTGTATACAAATTTTTTTCAATTTTAATTTTGAAAAACTATAAAAAGAAAAGTTGAACTCTTACTCAACCACACAGGTTTCCGGTGCAGTGATAAAAGGTTGATGCTAATACACGTCAATATATATTTTAAGGGTAAAATACAATTTGCTAAGATTGGTTGATTTTGCTTTGGTACTTTAATTTAAAATTGGCAATTGAGTAAAATAAGCATTCAATTATTGACACATTAGTACTATGGGATATTATTCTATTCAATTATTGACAAAATTCATAAAAATTTGTCATAAATTTAAATTTTCATATAATTTTTTTTATTCTTCTTGGTCCAAAAAAAAAAAAAAAACAGAAATATGAAACTCTTCTTTTGGACAAATTGAAATTTCAAATTTGATACACACAACATAACATTTCTTAAATTTTACCCTAAATTGAATATGTAATTTTGTCTTAAATTTTGTCCTGAATTCTTAATTTCCTTGAATTAAAGACTGAAATGCCTTCTTTGATTGGAAATTTGACACACAAATTATTCCTCAAAATTTCGCTTAAAACTGAATCCCTAATTGTATTCCCCAATTTGTCCTAAATTCTTAACTTTATTACGAATTAAGTCCTTGATTTTTTTTTTTACTTAGTCAAGACTGAAATTCTTGCCTCTACTAATATAAATTCCAAATTTTATACATACAACAAATTTTCTTCCTTAAATTATGTCCCTAAACAAAATCTCTAGTTTTATTCGAATGTCTAATTCTCCTATAAAATATCTAATTTCATTTTGAGAATTCAGAGAGTCGGTTTCTAATTATCATATTCATCTATATTAGGACATTCTGAAGATAAAATTTGGATAAATTAAGAGAATCTGACTCACGTGCCATACACGTGTTATTTTCTATAAAAAAAAAAATTAATAACATAATAGTACAGGATATTAATGTACTGAGAAATTATATTATGGCTAAGAATGTATTGATGATTTGAACTCTAAACAACTAGTTATCAAGTTTTATATTAAGATAGCAAAGTGAAATAAAGTCAAACCACATAAAACCTATTTGTATTTTACTTTTTTTTTTTTAACCTACTAAAAAGTAGTAAAATAAGTATATGCAAAATACTAGCTAATTTTTTGTCTACACATTGGAGACTCCAACCTATGACTCTAGAGTCTATATCCTATCTCACCCATAGTTTGTACATGCATTATCTCTTATATATATATATATATATATATATATATATATATTTGCAACAAAATTACACACTATATTTATCTATAACATATCTTATATATTTGTCACGTATTGAACTTATTGCATATATTGGGAAAAAATGAATGTAAAATTGGCTGAATAATTTTAAATTATTAATTTTTTTGTTTTTACGTCTAATATGTCAAACTTTTGCCATAAATCCTTTGTAGGTTTTAGTTATAAGAAACGGCCGGTTTAGTAATATTTTACGAAATGTAAATAAATATATAATTTTATTCTAAAAATTATATCCCATGGTACTTTAGTATCCGATTTGTAACTCTTACATTAGACCGAATTGTTTATATTTTCTATTTTGAAAGACAAACTCAGTGTATAGTTACCAAATTTTTTTAAACAAATTAATTTGTATGAAATAATAAATTTAAAATTCAAACGTAAATGAGATATTTTTATGTACATATACAACTGATTCAGATAATGATACATACCATTTTTTTATTATTCTGAATCATCAAAATAATAAAGTAGGTAAATGTATGATAAGTTACATCATTAGTTTATTACTAAGGCCAGTATTAAAAAAGACAATAAAACATCTATTCTAAATCATTGTAATATAAAAGTTAATTTAGTATTGCTGTCAAATCTGCATTATGGAACCCTCCAATAACGTTCATTATTTCGGTTAACCAGTAAAATTAATAACAATTAAAAGATTCAGAAGGTTATGATACGAAATTATTTTATCATAAATTTGTGGTTGAGAATGCAAAGATTAAAATATGAGAGGAGGGGTGTGGTTCGGTAAAAAATCTATCTTTGCATCAAGAAAATTCATTTTTAATAAGAAAGCAGTTGCGTCTCATAATTTGCCTTGTTTCTTTTTGATTATTCGTTGATGAGATCCAATATTAGTTTATTGCAAATGTCTTGGCTTTTCCTCAAATTTTAATAATTATTTTGGTGGGGAAGGGGGTGGCTCTCAAATTGAACGCTTACCTATTGGTAGGTCATGGGCCCTGATGTGGACGGGTGAGTGGGCCCCTTGGCCCAATTGGCCGCGAAAAGTCAGATTGAAGACTAATGGTAGCCTAGAATTCCTTCTCAAAGGCTACGTATATTACTGTTTTCATCTTTTGTCTTGCACGACCAATAATTTCCACAATTTCTATTCTTTCTCTTTTTTAATAATTCCTTGACATCTTCCTTGAACCAGGTATAATTATTAGAAAAAAAAATAAATTACATATATATTTATAAAGTAAGAACAGTTATGATGACTTTGATTTTAAACATTGAAAAATATTTTAGAAAATAGTTAAATTCGGCTATTTTGACAAAGCATGAAATGCATGAGATTTTTGGCGACTTGCAAGTGGATTCATTTGGCTGAGAGTAAAATATTACATTTTGGTTTTAATATTAATTTAGTCTAAAAAAATGAAAAATATTAAAATAATATTTTAAAAATTAAATCCTCCAAAAAAAATTGTCTCTTAAACTTTGATAAGTCAAATTAGTTTATTTTTTTATTTTTAAAAGATTATTTTGATATTTCCAAACTTTAAATGATTAGATTAATTTTAAAATCAAATGTAAAATACTAAAAGTACATTTTTCGAAAAGGAAAATAGTTACCGAATACAATAATGTTATTTGTTCGTAGATTGGGTATCAATGAAGTCATTTCTCTCTGATCCTTACCCTTTTCTTGGTGCGGGTTAGTTTTATGATGACTTCAGCATAATAATTTTAAAGCATAGTTAAATTATATTAATCATAAATGTAATAAATTCACATCCTTTTGTATTTGAAGTTCTATATTGTTACTATATTTAAAAAAAATCTTTTCTTTTAAAATTTGTTCTCAGTTACCTTATTAAATGATTAACATACCTATTCTGTTCTTACACGTAAGCGTCGAGTCCAAAAGAGATAAGTACAATTACGGGAAGGACGGCAAGTTTATTTTAATTTTAATATTATAATGAATCTTCATTCACACTTAAATTTTTCAAAGTGGAAGTCTAAATTAATTTTTTGAAAAAGAAATAACTAATAACATCAAAAGTGAAATAAATAATAAGATTATGTTATATTAAATGTAAAAGTTGAAAATCTAATTTTTCAATTTGAAAGTTTAAGAACTTTTGCTAGTTATTGAATTTTTTGTAATGTGTGAGTAAAAAATTATTTTAGTCCCTTGTTAATGTGAAAATTATTATATTTAATCTCTTGATATTACTTAAGTTTTAACTAAATATTTTAACATTTATATTAGAGAATGACTAAATTAAAAAAATTAAATAAGTAAGTGACTAAATTATAAATATATTAAAATATGAGAGGCTAAATAAAAAATAAAAATAAATAAGAACTTAAATTAAAAACAAACTAATTTACCGTAATAATGTTGTCCTCTCCAATTTATATCAAAACATTAACTAAACCTTTTCATAAATTGTGCATTGAACATTCGAACTAAATCATTACACTTCTTTTAAAACATACATACATAGACACAATAATATAAATTTGTTAAGAATTTGAATAATAGGAACAGTTTTTTTAATAATTTTAGTTATAAAAAAAATGTGTGTAGAATAAATTTTTAATATAAAACTTGGTCTGATTTAGTTTTAATGTTTTATGCTGTAATATTTAAAAATTTAGATAATATAATAATATAAACATACAAAACGACGTCATATTTGGAAGCAAATCAATTTGTAGTCTTTCACTTGTTTCCGATATTGGACGGCCATGAGAGTGGGAGCGGTGGTTCCCAGAAAGCTGAAAATATCTTGTCCTCTTATTTTCTTTGTAAAGGTTCAAGGAATCTCTTGAACCTTTTTAGTATCTTTGTTCTTTTTGAGTTTTGCACATGAGCATTTTGGCAACTTGCGACGAACAGCCCGTACAGGAGCTGGACCTCAAGTTCCCATTACGTCACCATACCAGGTGTCGGTTTTCACTTCTCACTTGCTTCCCTTCCCGCGTTAAAAAATCTCCTGTAAATCCCCAAATTTTATTATTTTTCCCCGAATTTATTATTAAATAATTAGTCTTTGTCACCACCCTCATTATTTCCTTTCGCCTGTGAATATGATTTAGTCAATTCGTATCTTTAACAGTTGTTCAATATACGCAGCAGCAATATTTAATATTTTTATTTTTATTATTTTGCGTGCATTTGTATCTCTCTGATTTGTTTATAAATTAAGCTCATTGGCCTTCAACTTCTACGGCTTTGATTCACTCTCCGTCTCCATCACTCGCTCTTCCTGGCTTCTGATAGTTCGGTTCTTCATTTGGATTTCGGATCTCCAGATTTCGAGCTCGAAGCTTAAAATCTGCCTTCGTTTCTTTGTGGGATTTGGTCGCTTCCCCGAGCGGACCCATAATTTCTCTGAAATTGGTTGATTTGATTATCTTCTGTAAGAGAAATCTGGGTTTTGATCCATTTTGCGTTTTGCATCATTGGATTGCAAGTTTGAGCCCTGTCCTGTTTTTATTTTCTGGATTCTGGGTTCCATCTTTATCGTGTGTCTCGTTTAGTTTTTGGGTTATTGTTCTAGGTTGACTGTTTAAGATTGATCTACCTCAAGGCTGTACATACCAGGCAAGCTTGAATTCTCAATACACCATATTTAACAGGTTTGAATTACTGAACTACCAAATTGAACTGAACTAATTGCTCCAAAAAAATTTCTACAACTTGAAAACTGATGCAGTTTTGTTTCAGAGTTCTTAAGCTGCTTTGAAGTCTCCAAAACTTGAACTCTTGTTTGGCTGAGAATGACGATCGCAAACATTGCTCCTAAAACCGAGAAGAAGAAATCCCGAAAGAGCAAAGCAGTTATTGATGAGAAAGCACCCTTGCTACCCAAAAGTAAAGAGGAGAATGCTGGGTTTGATGATTTTGATGGGGCTTCATTTTCTGGGGCTGTTTTCAACTTATCAACCACAATCATTGGTGCCGGCATCATGGCTTTGCCAGCAACCGTAAGAGAATTGGGGATGGTGACTGGGATTGCTGCGATAATCTTCATGGCTTTCTTGACAGAGAAGACGATTGAGTTGTTGATTAGGTTTACCAGGGCAGGAAAGGTTGTCTCTTATGCAGGACTAATGGGGGATGCCTTTGGAAAATATGGAAAAGCTCTGGTGCAGATTTGTATTGTAGTCAACAACATTGGTATGCTGATTGTGTACATGATTATTATTGGTAAGAACAATTGGCTTTTGTACTTAATTCCATATGGGTATATGTTTGCCTATTTTTTATCATTCCTATAGATTTTACACATAAGCTATGCAACTCCGTTACTTCAAAACCGGAGCCACACAATGTTTCACAGTTGAATTAGACATGATGAAGCACTTCAAGTTACGCTTGGACACTATATCTGTTTGGATCTTCTTGTGTCCTGTATCGGCTTTTACCTTATTTATATTTATCTAACAAGGATGTGCGTTATTTACTATGAAGGTGATGTGCTTTCCGGGACATCAGCAAGTGGAGATCATCATGCGGGCATCCTTGAAGGATGGTTTGGTGCACACTGGTGGACTGGGCGTACATTTGTTCTTCTGTCTACAACGCTAGCTGTGTTTGCACCTTTAGCTAGCTTTAAACGAATTGGTAACTTCTATTTCTTTAATCTGTAGAAGCAAGCACATGATTATATCCTTCAGTTGTTAAGTTAGGTGTTCATGAAAAACCATGTGCACGAACAAAATTTATGAAAAATGATGGATCATAAATAAGTGAACTGTTAGTGAGATGATCGGGAACACAGATATATATTTGGAGTGGGATTCATGAGATCTAGGACCACAAACAGTTGCACGAGTGACTTGGGCAAGGACTTTTAGAAAATCTGTACTCACCAGTTTACTATAATTATATGTTGGAAGCGTTGATAATCAACCTTTTAAATTAAGAAAAGGAAAAAAACTCTGGGAAATCATCCGTTGGTTTATTGCTATATATGCGATGCACATATTATAGTTCTATAATCATTCTAATGCATTGAAGGTTAACGTTGCTGCATGTCTATAAAAACTTTTTGTCTTCAAGTAATATGATGGGAGAAAACTTATAGTGACATCTTAAGCCCTATCTTAGATTGAGTCAATGGTGGTTTTATGCCTGCTCTCTGGTTGCAGATTCTTTAAGATTCACATCAGCCCTATCAGTTGGACTGGCAGTTGTGTTTCTTGTCATTGCTGTGGGAATTTCAATTGTCAAGATTATAAGTGGAGGAATTGGAATGCCCAAACTCTTCCCAGTCATTACTGATTTGAAATCATTTTTCAAACTGTTCACTGTAGTTCCTGTGCTTGTCACTGCCTATATTTGCCACTACAATGGTTAGTAACTTTTTCACATTTGTGTAAAATGGGATCCCGTTTCCCTTGTTCTTAAGTTATTATGAGGAACAATCTCTCTCTTACCATTTACCTTGTTATGACTCTTCATTTGCAGTTCACAGCATAGACAATGAACTTGAAGACTCTTCACAGATGCAAGGGGTTGTAAGATCTGCCCTTGGTCTATGCACTTCAGTTTATCTCATGACAAGCTTCTTCGGGTTCCTATTATTTGGTGAAGGAACTCTTGATGATGTGCTTGCCAACTTTGATACTAATCTTGGAATTCCTCTTGGCTCTGTGCTGAATGATGCTGTTCGTTTTAGCTATGCTGCACACCTCATGCTTGTATTCCCAGTTGTGTTTTTTCCACTGCGGCTCAACATTGATGGTCTCCTGTTTTCCTCATCAAGGCCTTTGGTTCAGGATAACTTTAGATTTGCATCAATCACTATAGCCCTCATCGTTTCTACCTTCCTGGGAGCAACTTTCATACCCAGCATTTGGGATGCTTTCCAATTCACTGGTGCAACAGCTGCAGTTTGTCTTGGATTCATATTTCCAGCTGCCATTACTCTCAGGTGAGTTACTGGACTATATTAGTTTTTGGGTGCGATTCATAAGGAGCTAATTGGTATATTGTTTATCTTATATCCACTAGTATCTTAGGTACTATGATATGGTATACCAATATGTAAAATATCATGCTTTTTAAAGTTGTCATTGGAAGTCCAAGGATATAATTGATATTCTTTAAAAAGTTAACCTAGTGAAAATTCAGAAATGTTAAGGTGGTATGACATAACACCCAAAGTGGTGTCATCTTGTCTCTCGGTATACCTCAAACATTTGAATACCTGCATATTAAACATAGTCATCTTAGGTACTAGCATAAAGATGACGAGATAACAATGCCTTATAAGTAAAACTATCTATTAAAGTCTGTATTAATTTACTTGAGATTGTAGTATTTCATTTATTGGCACGTGAGATTGCAGAAAAATGTGAAATTGTGTAGTCCATATGATGGTTAAAATCTATGATCATCCAGGCATTTTGTTATGGTCGTCGTCCTTCACTTCTGTTGCTAATTTTCTGCTAAATAAGTGAATCATAACCAACGTTTGTTTCCTAAATGCAGGGATCAGTACAATATAGCAACAAAAACCGACAAAATTCTGTCCGTCCTTATGATTGTTCTGGCAGTCTTCTCAAACCTTGTGGCAATATACAGTGATGCCTATGCTTTGATAAAAAAGAATAAAACGTCCCGTGAATGATCTCTCATGTTGCTTCTGCAGAAGCCCTGACTGTAGGTAATGTAATGATCATGCTTTCGGATGAAGGAAACGAATTGGCAGTTGTAGCCAGTTTTAAAAGGGTTTCCTGGGAGCGTCGGATGGGGATGATGAAAGAATAAATGAAGAAGCTATCCTGTGTACAAAATCTGTTTCAGAATTATAGGGAGGCCTGCATGCTTTCAGCCTCCTTTGTAATTTCCTCTTTTGCTGGTGTAATGTTTGATCTTCTTGTAGAATAAAAATCCTTTTTCCAAGTTATTCTCTGCCTTATAAATGTAATAGAAGGCATTGTTGACATTTGTGCTTAGTATTAGTTGAAGGAACAGTTAAAGCGTGTGGTAATATAATTTAGACGCATGTTGTTTAGTTTAAAAGGGAATTGGATTCTTGATTCAAAAACATGTCTGATAGAACTTTGTCACGTGCAATTTCTCATCCAATCGACGTTATTAAAGCGTGTGGTAATATAACTTGAGGCATGTTTTTTAGTTTAAAGGGGAATTAGATTTGAAAACGTATCTGATAGAACTTTGTTACGTGCAATTTTCTCATCCAAGCAAAGTTATTTTGTCTTATTCCAATCTAAGGTAATGTTATTTATATGAAACACTTAAAAAAAGAAATTGATTATATCATAATTTAAAATATTTCTCTTGGATCTACACGAAATACACTACTAGGGGAACTTCCGAGGTTATATTTAAAACAAAATGTCACAATATCTAACATGAATATGCCGACTCCATTGAGTAGTCTATAAAAGAATCTTCTGATCTATACAGCAGCTCAACAAATATAAGTGCCCTCCCTCTCTTGGTATACACCATGCTCGCACCCCGCAGCTCCTCCAGCTTCGAGGTGAAAACCAAAATACGTGAGTGAGAACGTTGAAAGTTAAAGCAATCAACCATGGTTAGTCATACCTAACATGATGAGAACAATGTAGCAATCTAGATGAGCTGAAAGTTAAATTATACATGATATTTGGATCATGAAAAGGATATTGTCTGCCGCTACACATGCTACAAAACTGTGATACCAGTGTCTTTAAAATCCTATTTACAACTTCAAACTCTCCTAAAGCAATCCTACTGCATCTTCCAACAATATATATACAAATTATTGTATTATATCATGGGTTCCCAATATTGGCTACGAAAGGCACCAACTTTTTCTGGTCTTTTCTCCTACCTAGAGCACAGTTGTTCAGTACACGACCAAGAATCAGGCGAGTATTCTGCAGAGCCACCTCTCTTGGTGAGGTCCCAGACTCAGCAGACCCACCCTGTGTTGTTGCAGGAACTGCCCCAAATCCTGATCCCATACCATATTGCAAAGGGCCACTGCGGACCTTAAATGAGGTCTGGGAGGCAAGTGACTTTTCATCAGATCCACCGATACCATTCTCAAATGAAACGGGATCATGTGAGTGAGAACCAGTCAATGAACTGCAACTTTGTAGAAGGGCTTCCAACACACTTAGTGCCTCCCAACACAAAGTACTTTCAACCAACTGAGATACAATTGCATACATATGCGGACTCTGGGCAGCATCCATAGGAGTGTGCTGGAGGAGAGCTTTGAGCATGAGCAGAATCACACGTTGATACTCAACCGGTCCCTTTTCAAGTAGTCTCAACAAGTGTCCAAAGGCCAAAGCTGAATGTTTTGGGAACCACTCATTGCATAGTAGTGGTGAAACACAAGCTAGGAAATTATCTATGCTCTTGATCTCACCTCGAGAGTAAGCCACAAACACTGTAGCTAATTCATCCAAAGATTTTGCTCGGCACCACATGGCAATGTTGGTTGCAACAGAGCATGCCTTTTGATATTGATGTTGGAGTGGTGAAGCAGGACCTATCACTGGATCTTTACTGAGCTGAAGGCAAAGCCAAGGAAGTAATCCAATAATGTGCATAAGGAGTCTTGTCTCAGCATCACCAAATATAGAGTCGCATGAATGCACTGTAATACGTGAGAGGACATCAACAGAGACACAGTGACTGACAGTGGACATTAGTCCTTTAAGAACAAGAGGCTGCACCCCTTCAAATGGTGGCAAATGCCCTTCTTGCAAGAGTTCAAAGCCACTTCTGGATTCTGTACGTTGAAATTCTCCCAAATCACTAGTATCAAGCTCATCTCGAGGCATGCTTGAGAGGAGCACATTTTCTGTTGTTCGTTCACGAAATGATAAACGATCAATCACATGAGAGAAAAGCTCAAGCACCTGGCGGTAGACATGGACAAAATCTGTATGCATCATAGCAACACACCCCCAGAATAGCTGAGGATAGAGTATCACCTTTTCTGGCTCCATATTCTCCACCATCACTTGCAATGTCATTAAAATTTCCATAACAAATCCCAAGACTTGAGGCACTGGATTCCCTAGACATCTATGAAGGCACCGAAGAAGTGATACACAAGCATCACTTGTTACACTGGGTCGAAGTGCTCGGTAGATCTGGTGTGAACGACAGGCTAGGTGTCTTGATGTACACTCCATAGCCCATCTCAAAGCTTCTTCTCCCCAAGTTTCACGAAGGTCTCCTTGGAAGAAGATAGCATCCACCATGCTCTGAACTAGGGCAGAAAGTAGAGCTGCACTTGGCAGCTCAGTTCTTACAACTGTAGGATCCTCATTCTCCCACATCATGCTCCCTCGCTTTGATTGTACATATTTAATCAAGCTCACAACCTGCTGCTTGTTCTCCCTATCACTATTTTCCACCTCATACTGCTCCAAGTGACGGCCTGCAAGGGAATATAATAAATTAACAAGCAAATGCTGGCAGTGCTCTAGTACAATGTCTTCTGAGCTATCCATCGAAACAAAGATGACATGAAACAGTAGAGGCAAGTATTGGCGGAAGTCTTCATCATTCTCATATGCAATTTCTGCAAGTAGAATCAATGCAATATCTGCATGCGTCAGTGAATGCTGCTGATGACCCTGCAAGGCTGATTGAAGTTCTTTTGCATTCACACCATGCATTGAACCCCCACCATGCAATACATCTTCACCTGAGTTTGGAGTGTCGACAAGGTAATCTCCACTGTCCCGCGAAACATGGCGGCTCCTCAAACTCCCTGCTGAGCTTTTAACACCCATTAAGGGTCCTGACATGTTAACAAGTGATGGAAGGAGCTGACCTGACCGCCCTGTATTTACTGGAACAACATTCAACTCAGGAGGCATTGGACTTAATGGGCCTGAAACACTCCGCCCTGTCATACCTGCTGTTCTCCAGCTTAAGCTGCCACTAACATTTCTAAGTGGACCATCAAGGGAACCTCTCACAAGCAACGGGGACATGTGTGGCTGGTTATCCATAACAGATGCCATCTGAGCCATGGCAGGACCCTGTGAAAACTCTAACACAAAGTTTGCACCAGCATCACCCTTACTTGCACTTGGCCCGACTGGCTCAATGCTATCCTCTAGTAGCCGCTGAGATAATTGAAAAACTAGGTGATCTATAGTGCGCTGAGGACATATTCGTGCTAAATATAGACTTACCCGCTTTGCCACAGAGAAATAAGTGGCAAATGCACCACTTATTTCAGTTGATGCATTTGAATCACAATCTTCAATCCCTTTCGTGATCAAAAAATCTAAAACAGGACTAATATTCCTGTTTTTGCTAGCAATGGTACTCCACAGTTTCTCAATTTCGTCAGGAAACTGGTCTCCATGCCGCCAAGTGACGTAGTAAAGACTTTTCAACAGTCTTTCACTCCAACCTTCCTTGAGTTTCCAGAAATTAAGGTTCTCTATCCATGGAGCCATACAAGTTAAGACCTGATGCTGAGCAATTATATCCACAGCATCTAATTGCCTCTGCATAATCTCCTCACAAAGAAGCTGGCTCAGTTCAGGATGGTCTTTGGCAAGTTTGCAGGAAAGCTTGTATTGGAATTGTTGGTAGGAGTCAGGAAGGTTACCAACAACTGCAGCTCGATAACTTCCTGAGCCATCAATGCCATCCTCAGCCCATTCACGACCAGAAAGAGTCTCCAGCATTTGAAGGGCATCATCACGAATTTGTCTTGATGGGTCCACCACCTTGTAAAGGATCAGGCTCAAGAGTCTTTGTATTTCACAGTTTGGTATCTCTTGACGCATGTAGACCTCAGCCAGAACGCTGAAGTACCCATCAGCTATAGCAGGATCAGAGTAGTAGCACTACATGAAAAAGTAAATTTACATAAGCTTTACTGTTGATGGCTTGATGTCAGAAGCTGAATTTTTCTTACAAAAAACAAAATGCTGATAAACACATGGGAAGAATGACCAGAAAATCAGGTAGTCAGTATAACTTGGCTTCTATGTACTGTGAAAAATCAATCATGCAATGTGACAACAATAAAATATAGAAAAAAAAAATGACGTTTTCTTGTGATTTGACTTCCAATTCTGGAGTTTCCCAAAGGTCTCTCATTAACACACAGAAATGAAGATCAAGTAACCAGCAATGTACGGATACCATATAAACTTCCCCATAACACAGATCATTAATGGCCAAAAGAGGTATGATTGAGTTTAGATATACATATTCAGCTATCATGCATCATCATTTGTTATGATGAGGTATGGGACTTCACTTCATATTGTTAATGATGAAGTTGATTATGTAGCCAATAAAATTAAAGGATATTTTAGCTAGATTTATTACAGAAAGCTAACTTAAAAGAGTTAAAAAGAGGCTTGGAATCTGGCCTGCTCTCTAATTTTTTGAAAGTCCTTGAAAAAAATTTGAACTGCATCATTTATAAGTGAAAGATTTAGAGTCTCATCTCACCCAGCAACTTTAGATTATTTGGATGTAGTTCTGTACAATTGAAGATATTTCTTAAATTATAATTTGTATTTCTTTTATCTTCTTGATTCCTTCAATTAGATCATTGGGCCTTGACTTATTAGTGGAGGAGTACGATTGGTGAAGCAGATGTTCAATGCACATTCCACAGAGACATATAGGGAATTTGGACGACTAGTATATTATCTTCCCAACTACTAATTTCTCTATGTAGTCACCTATACAGATGACGCATCCTTAAGCATTGCTCTCTTTGGCTTTGCCTGATGACTATTATAGTCAATACCTTTTTAACCAAGTCATAATGGACAAACACCCACCCAAAGGCTTTTGAATAGTGATCATACTTTACAGCCTTATAATCTTCACTAAGAGCCATGAGATTATTGGAATGAGATGCACAATACAGTACCTGATCAATGCAAGCAGGAAACAGGTCCAAATTTGTGAGCAAAAGATTCTTCAAAGCCAATTTTGCTAAAGAAACACGATGATGGCCACCCCTATGCCTATCACGACCAACAGTTCCACGGCCACCATCTCCCATGTGCTTGGAATATGAATATGATGGAGTTCGAGGATCAGCAGGTGAGTAACCAAAGGGAGCCCTAGGTGCAGGCTCTATGAACAAACTATTAATCCAAGATATCACACGACCACTCATTTTCCTTGCATTGTCATCAAAACATGGTCCATATAAAAGTGATGCTATTGCATTCATGGATGCCCACTGGATGGCCTCAACCTGTTCATTCAATTCTTTGTCAAATGATATTTTATCGACAGAATCCTTTGACCTTGCATGTTGAGATGACTTATATCGATCAACTTCACGTCGATAATCACTAACACTGTCTTGACCCCATGTACTGCCTGTCTCATCAGACAAGGAGAGAAGAAGATCAAATAGTCGCTTTCTAGTTCTAATATCAAATTTCTCTGATTTTGAATCAACAAACTCAGGGGCTAATGATCTTAGAACACAAGCAAGTGCATATCGGAGGGGTTGCATATCTTGAAAATTTTCAGGAGGGGCTGTTGAGATCAGTCTGGCTGTTTCATCAATGAATTTAAGATAATGGAGGCGGAAAACTGGTTTGCGTGCTAGCATGCCTGGCCATATATTTTCAGCAACAGTACGATATATATTTGCAATGTGGATACGGAGTTCTTCACGGCGAGACTTTTGACTCTACATTCATGAAATGTACCTTGTAAGTCCCAAACTATGATTTGAAATTGAGATGCAGGAACCAAAGTAACCATAAAACAAGTTCTAATGAATTCATTTATTTGTTTTAAGTTGAACTATGGAATGTCATCTATAACATAGTTCAGGTACTTTGAAAAGGTTTAAGATTTCTAAGTTCTATAACTGCTTTATTATTATTTTTTTCCTTTCTCATATTATCATTATCTTTAACAATTTATCATTAGCTTTATGAGCTACCCTTTTGTATGATAAGAGAGTTGGTACCTAACCCCACCCTGAAGAAAAATAACATGTCCAACTTGAAAAATACTATCTCCAAACGTACCCCATGCCAAAAATTAAAAAAAGATGCACAACAGTTTATTTAGTAGCTCGTAGTAGGAAAGGGCCACTCACAGGGAACAAGGTAAAATGAAGCATAAAGGTTCTTTTCAAAACCACGGGCCAATTTAAAACCTGATTTATTGCTGAAAATATTTTGGTGGTGAGTGTTATTGTCAACCAAAAGCAACTTCATGTGAAAAAGAAAACGCTGTATATATGGGAGGACAACAAACACTTCAACTCTTTCCTTATCTAAATTTTTAAATGACAACAGTTTTCTTGACTGTAGATCTCTTAATTCAATTAAGTGTTAATAGTTTCCCATAACACATTCAGGACTTAAAATGAAAATCTTTTAAGTTTTAAAAATTCAGTGCTTATTTTTCCATCATTAAATTTCAGTTTCAATTCTTTACACTAGAATTTTCAGTCTCATCATACACACCCAGAGAATCACCTAAGTTAGGAAAAACTAGCGCTAAATACATGATTGGAATATTCAAAAATAGACATTAACATAGTTTGACTTTAAAATAGACATTGGAAAGGTTAAACAAGATGGAAAAGAGTATGAGAAAGCCCATTTATAAACTAAAACTTTGTTCAAGTGTCTCAGATGCGAATGAGATATTTTCCATTTTTTGCCTCATGTTTACCCAGTATTAGGGTTTAGAGGAATTTTACTACAATTCGAAAGTTAATGTTGGATGATTGATGTTTTATTTGAAACCTGAGTCTTGAAGAAACAGGCTAGTTTTATGAACTGATGAACAATACCTTCCACTTAGGTTTTCCTTCTGTCTCTGAAGAAACCTCTTCAATAAAAGAAGCAAGTTCTCCAAACATGATTTCACATGCCTCCAGGTGCGAGTGGCCAAGGGCCATGGTAGCTGCATGCTATATCAAATCCTCCTTAGCAACATATAGAGATATCAAAGAGGAGGGACAATGAAAGACAGAATAAAAATTAGATGTCATAGTATCATTAAAACCATTGCAAGTCAGCAACTAATATCCATTAATCCTCCCGATGCCATTCCCAACGAGAGAAAGAAGCAAAACTCACAAGTTATTATAGAAAACCTTGTATAAAAGGAAAAAAAAAATTTCTGTTCAGTTTCCTAACATCGTATCAACTATTGCACATGAGCTCTATGTATGTTTCAGTCTTCACATCGCCATACAATTTCCTGGGGGAATAGAATAGATATATAAAAACTGTTTGTGATGGACATGCATAGTCATTATTTGTTCTGATCTCCAACATAAGACCATAGAAAAATTAAAAAATACAGCATAGCACACTGATAATCTGGGAAAGGATAAACTTGAGTTATGCATTTCTTCAATTGGACATACAGTTACAGGATGAATTTAAACATAAAAGAAGAAAAAAAAATTTAAAATATTTATGAATGACAATATATGAACAAGATAGTAGTATCTGTACTTATGAATCTAAAGCAACTTTTTGCCCCTTGTATTTTGGGTTAGATGAACCATGATGGAAAGTGGAGGTCAAGATAAGTGAAAAAGGAAGGATAGGAAGAAGTTTCATCGAGAATATAATTTCATATAGGAACAAAAGACCAAAAAGAACTAATGCAGGGGAATCCAACAATTTAAAATGAACATGTGGCAAACCACATATTAATGGGGCTAATGCAGAGATTACTGTTCAATGTAATTGAAACTTTGATTTAAATATTACGCACTCAAGTTAAGTCATAAGTTAACAAGACAGTACAATCTCTTTCTTCCTTCTCAAGTTAAGTCATAAGTTAACAAGACAGTACAATCTCTTTCTTCCTTCTGATGCTTTCCAGTTATGAATTCCAACAAACATTATATAAGTTTGATAGAACCCAAGGGAATGTGAGGAATCCACCCTTGAAAACCTACTTGCAAGGGAGAAGAACCATACCCCTTAAATAGCCCACCAAGCATCCCCTTAAATGTCCCTATCAAAGTTCAACAAATACTAATAGAAGTTGTTAAATGAATAACGTTTAAGAACATATATCTCTTGGTTTATTTCTCTATTGTTTTACTCTTCAAATATGAAATTTTACAATTTTACCATGAAAGTGATCTCCATAGTACACAAATGACCACATTAGTTTGGAATGTTCTAACCTAATCATATACAGCTCTGTATTAATAAATTTTATTAGAATGAATGCGTAATTAGGATATGGCAACAAATGCAGAACAAAATAAATCCTCAACTGGGAATAAACTCTGCAGGAGTTAACAGTTCAAAAATAAATATTAAAAAATTTTAGTTATGAAGCATGTCTACTCATCTTCATATCAAGATAGATTTTATAAAATGAAATAAGTTTATTGAGAAGTACTTACAACATGTGCATCAGATCCAGATTTCAATGAAGGGAAAATAAGATGGTAAAGATCTTTGGTTGCTGCAATTCCACCAGATTCTCGAGCAACTGGTGGACATGAACAGACAAACATGGCATACATGAGCCACTGCTCCAATTTATTATCTGCATCTTGTGATGGATGAGCCTTTCCACCCAACTCAATTGGTGTGATATGAGCAAGACGTTGAATAACCTCTACCCTGCCAGAGCCGGAGTAAGTCATATCACATCATCTTGCAATATTTATCTCAGAAGTGGATTAAGCTGGGAATCTACGCTATAAATTTAAAACAAGTTAACTGAAAGGCAGCAGGATAAAGTAAATATATGAGCAATATAGGAGGTGAAAAATTTACTCTTTTAGTTGATAATAAACACCAATACTCAGTGCAAGGTTTTTTCCCTCTACGCATATTAGGTTGCATGAAAACTACTGGTAAAACTTATATTTTCATGTCACAATTAAACCGAACACAACAATGTATTAAATAGATGGAAGGAACAGATTTATTAGATCTATGCAAAAATCGACACATCTACCCCCTCATGTTTATTACAGCTAGTCAAAATAATGCAATCTGTAATGAATAACGAAGCATGATGCATGAGCAATTAAGGAACAGAAAAGTGACTGGGTTACTGTCCACACTATGGTAGCAGACATGCAGCACACAGTAGTGTGAGTATGGTAGCTGCTTTGCTTTGTCCTTCATGTTTGTCCTTCTGTGTCATTTCTTTAATTATTGATGGCATAGAATAGACTATTCAAGGGTTGCAGGTTTGTTATTAAGTTTCTATCTATATCAAGGTATTTAACCTACATCATAAATAGTTTAACAAAAAGAAATTTCTTCTCGTTTCCTGGTTGCTTAACTAGAAAATCAGACCCCTTTTAGTTCTCTTTGCCAGTTATTGACTTCCCAAACTATCTTAAGTGCAACAAAGCTTGGACTTCAGTGAAGGAAGCATAAAAACAGGAAAGAAGCATGGACGTACTTTGCTTCCTGAACGGAGCTTGGACAAAGCTCAGCAGCGTATTTGACAAGCTCACTAAGACACCGAGCCCACCTGTTCTTATCAGGGCTCTCAAAAATTATAGATTGAAGTGTCACTTCGGGAGGAATAGCATCAGATTCTCGTCTCAAATCAAAAGGTCGCCCTGAATCCCAGTAGCAGTTTTGGACAATCTCATCCTGTAATACAGAGATTTAAATCTTTTAACAAGAGGGGAGAAAAAAAAAGAAGAGCCAATTCAGGTATGACTGAACTTCAGAAGTCAATTAAAATTAAATGAATGCTAATACCCCATGTTCTTCCAGAACATCAATAATAAATATTGGTTCAGCTTCATATTTCAAAATTTGATTTGGTTGCTCTATCCTCAGGTCCCTAATATCATTTCTCAAGGCACGAACACAACGCAATAACTCCAATGCTGTATGCCTAATTTGACTATCAACAGAACTAAGGAAGATGAGACCAACTGCATCAATTTCTGATGCACGAAATTCAATTGCTTCTCCTGTTTGTTGGAAGGAAGACTTTCTGAATCTCTCAGTTTCGTGCCCTGCAGGTCTTGCATCTTGAGCATCATATTGCATTCTATCATCTATTAGACAAGATCTCCAAAAGCGCATTAGTTCTAGTAGGCGTCCTAATGATGTTTGAATGAGAAGAGGAAATTCATCTGGAAGTCTTAATATGAAGTTGGCCATCCCCTTCATTACTGCAAAACGACGGTGGGGTAGGTATTTCACAATGCGGTTTAGTACTTGTACTGCTTCCTCACGAACACCAGGGTCAATACTTATGCCATGTTGTGGAATTATTTCAGTGATTTTATCACTTCGTCCAACTTCTTCTATTAGATATGGGATGCACTTTAGCACAGAGCGGAACAGATACCCTTGAGACCTTTCCTTGGTTACAGCATCTACAAAATATAGAGGACAAAATGGTCTCATTGCAGTTAGAGTTTCTGTCATAAAAGGAAAAAAGAAACAGAAATTTCTTCACTTATATAGATCAATTTCCTTTTTTCTTTCATTTGTCCGGAAAGAAAATCAAATCATTGGTAAATAAGTCCTATTTTCAACAACTAATCCTGACATATATTTGCAATAGTAAAATACATAATCTAAATATGTTCCGATAAGAGACCAAATATTTCTACTTCCCACACAACCATTACTTCAGATTTCTATGGAGACAAATTACCTTCAATTCTATACAGTATAATCCTTGCATTTTACTTTAATCAACTTTAGTGTAGTGATCATAAGCATTTGGAGTAAAACAAATCTTACAAACATAAAAATGAATTCATTGTCTAAATGAAAAGAATTTTTGAAAAAAGTAGAGAAAAATAAAAATACAGAAGCAATAGTTAGGACATCACCAACTAAATCAAGAAGAGAAAGTAAATGAATGCAAACAAAAATAAGTATTGTGTTCCCTGATCTCCCAGTAGGTCCTTCAGTGACACACTTGAGAGACACATCTGTTGCAAATTGTAAGAAAGACAGCAAGATAACCCTATCATATCGAAGTTGTAAAGAAATTATTTTCCTTTTCAATGACACCTTGAGAAACAAATTGGTTACATTACTTTATCTTTCCTATTCCAATCATTTATGTTAGAGGAAAGATTGTTTAGCTTGAGATAAACCAATACTATTGAAAGCATATAAAGAATATAAAGAATAAACTGACATTATTCTAACACCCCCCTCAAGGTGAAGCATATATCTGCACCAAGCTTGTTATAGAAGCAAATTACATGACCCTTGAGCCTAACAGCACTGCTAAGTCACCAAAAGAGGCCCAACAACAGCAGAAACGGGCCAGATATCTGTCGGAGAAGGGGCCGAAGCTCTGCCAAGAGGGCAAAACTCTAGCCCAGAAACTACACAACTACTAAAGGATTACTCATCTCACCCCCAAGCTCTATTACCGTGTCATCAGAGGCATGTGTCATGCATAGTTATAATGGAGAAAAAATTGTTTAGCTCGAGAGGCAACTTATATGGAACTTCTACTGTGTAACTAAATACAGAAAAAAAATCAACTTATACTATTCTATCACTTCCAAATTAATTTTTCCATGCACTTTATTTTTTATATGATAGAACAAATAGAAAATATTGCAGTAAACTTATTAATAAAACAAGTAACAAAAAGAAATTATTTACTTAATAAATTCATAATCAAAGAATAAGCTTCCACCTATCAACCATAATATGCTTCTTAGACTAAAATTCTTTTCCGGCTAGGATATATTAGAAGAAATTACCTATAGTGGTCTTGGAAGATGTCAACAGTGCTTGACTGTAGGTTCTATGACATGACCTCAGTATTGACTCAATGGCAGCTTTCACTTTTGGAATGTAATGGCCAATATCATGACCTGCTTGTTCATAATAACCGTAGAGTTAATTTTAGGATTTATACCTCTGAACATAACTATTTTATCAAAAATAACCATTCATAACTACTGTAGGCTTATGACTAGTTGTACCTTTAAACATATCCAGACCAACATGCTGACCTGAAGGCAGCATGACAATGGCAAGCAAGGCACGAAGACCAATAACCTTAGCTTCACTAAGGCTGTCTTGCTTGAGCAATTCTAGTATCATATGATTCATAGCAAAATCAAGATTATGTTCAGCTATAGTTACACAAAACTCGACGAGTTTATCATGTTGGACATCCTGAGTAAGCATTCCTTTCCTTAGAACTGTCAAGAGTTGTGAGGTTACACTGTCTAGGTAGTCCCATATACGATTTGGGGCCTGGTTAGCAGCATGGACACTCAAGTAAAATTTTAAAACTCGATGAAGACAATCCAAAGCCATAAAACGGTGATTCTTATCCTGCGTGATCAAAACCACGGAAGAGAAAAGATTATTGAGGTATATTACATGCAAGAATAAAAGAAAATAAAAACACCACCAATGTACCCAGAAAAAACACCTTTTTTTTTTTCCCACACTTGGTGACCCAGCTTATGAGGAATGTTATTACAAAGAAATTCTTATACCGTAATTTAAGAACAACAAACTGAATTTTATCAAAATCATATCTGCAAACATTTGAAAAGGAAGCCTTTCATGCCAATCCACCTTACGTTGAAAGAAATGATATAGAAAGATCCCTAATCCCAGAAAGGGCGAAGAAAGCAGAAGAAGAAGAAGAAGATGATTTCACAGAAATCATATACACAAACATTTGAAAAGAAAGCATTTCATGTCAATTATTCATCTTACGTTGAAACATATGAAAGAGAAAGATCCCTAATCCCAGAAATGGGGAAGAAAGCAGAGAGAGAAAGAAGAAGAAGAAATAGCTGAGATATGGGCACTTAATTAAACAGACCATGTGAGATGACTGTCTAACAAACTAAGATACGTGCACTTCAATATGCAGACCATGTGAGATGACTGTCCAACAAACTCAGGCTCAAATTTTATTCAAACTCCAAAACAAAGTATTGAACTGAATACAATTAAATTATTTTATGCCACAGTTAACGTAGACAGAGCATATATGCTTTGAACTTACTCTAAGAAGCTTGTAGAGTTGCTCCATGTGAGGACTTAAGTTATTGTGAAATATTTGAGGATCACCAAGGCAGAGAAGAAGAATTACCAAGGGGTAACCAACCTGGATGGTAACACAAGATTTTTAAAATATTAACTAAAAGCTTCAGTATTCTCAGAATTTGAAGGCAAGGAAAAATAACAACTGAAAAAGAAGCACTTACAGCAATGTGTTTGCTCTGTTTATCCATCCAATGCATGAGCTGGCCTCTTATACGTCCAACAGCATCATACCAAAATGTAAGTGCTGGCTCTACACCAGAAGGAGGCCACTGGCTTTTTCCACCATCTGCAAGGGGTGCTAGGATGTTTGAAAGCATATTGCATAGAGCATGGTGAAGTTCACTTTTTCGTTTATGAGGAGCACGGTTCAGAGGGTTTGCTTTTGCCACAAAGGAAGCAGATGCATTCAATCCACCCTCTGTTTTAATCTGAGAAGGAGATTATACTTATACCAAATTTTATGGAAAATTTTCCAGCAAGTACTTAAATTTTACACATACCCCCAGTTTCAGGTAGCGCATTCCATTAATGATACTAAGTGTTTCACTTCTGGCAACACTAGTGTCAATTCGACGTGTATTAAGTTCCATAAAAAACCGCTCAGTCACAGAACTAAACCTGTAAAAACAATATATAAGTACCATAAAACCACAAAAAAGATTTTATTGTTGGGAATTGGGACAATAAGCTAAGCCATGATGATTGAAGCTCATATTTTTACCCAGGATTCAACTGTACCATAGATCATGCAGAAGCACCCCTTAACATTTCAAAAATCAATTTACATATGAAAGTTCCTACAATTAAATAGCATAAATCACTCCACATCTGAAATGAAGAACTAAAGTATAAATTTTATTTTTTCTCTCAACTAATCTGTATTTAAGTTCTGAAAATTCGGATTTTCAGACACCTTATTGACTGCTTTGCAACTTTGCCAACAACTAAGTGACTGATACCCAACCATCAACTGTAATTGAAGTATAGAAAGAGAGAGAACAAGAAAGATCCAATTAATAGAATAACGTTAAGAGGAGTGAATACCAAAGGTATGATTGCCATTCCTCTTTCCCAACAAGAAAATCTAGCTCTGAGAAAAAACTGAAACAGACCCAGGGGTAGGGATTTCAAAGGAATCTTGGAATACATGTGAATCTGATGCGATCACCCATCCCTCTCCACCTAACATCACTCAAGTATATGGCTAAAGACACAAGGGGATGAAGGGACAGCCCCTGACAATTAACTACTGGTGCTGAACAAGGCATGAAGGTTTATAGCCGTAAGGGTAAGGGTAGAGAGAGAAGGGAGACTGACACTAAATGACCTAATGATTAGTAGGGTTTGGTGGAGGGTGTGGGATTGGTTTTTGTGGGTTCTCCGGTGTGGAGGGAGATCATTTTTGGGGACTGAGGAGTTGGAAAGGAGATGACTGGCCTCTCTAAAGCCAGCAGATCTGGAAGACTCATTTTGGGGTCCTATTTTGGGTGACAGTAGTACTGTCCTGGTTATGGGAACGTCAAAGGGTGTAAGGGGTTTTGGCTAATATCATTCTCTTCCTTTAAGGGGGTGATATAGTGTAATTCACAGCATTAATACAAAACCCACCGCATTTCCTCTTGTTCTGTTATAATTATTTTTGAGTTCAGGCTCTAACAGACTCCACTTTAATTAATGTTAAGGGCATCAACTATGATATCACTGAAAGCTAATAAAGAAGCCTAGAGTGGTATTGGGTAGAAGTTCAGAAAACTCCATTTTTCTAATGTACTCAACGTAATATTAAATTTCTTCTCTGGTAACAGTAGGTTTGAGTAATAAATAAAACACCTACACTCAAAAGTAAGTATAGACCATTGAAGTCAGTAGTCCAAAAGAAGAAAACGACAAATTCAGAAATTGAAAAATCAGTCAATTTAAAATCAATTGAAAATAGCTAGAATTCACCAAACTGAGCACACCTTGTGTATTTATCTTGATCAACAAATGAATCTGATATGATCATTCCATCACTAAGTATATCTTAAAACTACCCTGAAAATGTTCAATTATTATATTGTCATCCATAAATAATTTCAAGTGCAAATCAATGATGAAATACCTGATGCGTGATAAAGCACCTAAAAGTTGAGCGACTAGGTCCAGAAGAAGCCCCCTCAGATCAACCAACGAGGGATATTCAACCTGGCTAACAACCCTGCAACAAGAGTTCACTGAATTAACATGATAAGGTCATATAAGCAGATAAAAGAAATGTTCTAAAAGAGTCAACCAAAATTTGTATATCTCATTCCTGAAGCAAAATATAGTGTAGTGAATGAGAACAATAACGCTCATGGTCTGGTCTAAATAAGATCTTCAATCTAATATAATATTCTGTTGTGCTTACTGAACTTAAAATGCACACAACGATAAGTATCGTACAAAATAAAACACACTCACACTCACATCAAGGTCATGTGCACAGCAGCATGGATTGGCCCAAAATATGTTGTTGGAAATTATGAGCCTTAGTCCAAGTTAGAGTGAGAGAGTTGTTGGACTATCGATAAGTGTTGATAGTCAAGCCTCTATCCAAAATGCCTAAGGCAATTTGGTAGGCTAACTTCAATACTTATATGGCCTTCTATCTTTCTTCAACTTCCCAATGTGGGACTTCTTTCTTTCTTTATCTTTTCTATTTCAACATATATCCATAATCACTTTAAGGCCATATTGATTTTAGAGATGCAAGATGACTCTAAATCAACAATCATTAGTCCAACTTTTCAAAGATTGGCGAAACTTACAGAGGTAATTATTAACAATTATCAAGAGAGATTACATTAGTTTGAATTTGAAAATACTTTCAGTGATCACTGGGAAGTAGGTAGGGGGTAAATGAACCTCACTGGATTTAGATTTTCAATCAGCCATAGCATCCTACAATACTTTCAGTGATCACTGGAAAGTAGGTAGGAGGTAAATGAAATTCACTGGATTTAAATTTTATCAGCCATAGCATTCTACAAGAAACATAAGTCATACTATTGCCAGTGTTTCAAAATGATAGGAATTTAGGAAGGAAATAATCCAGATTACTGACAATTTTAAGTAAGGATAAAGCCTTGATTTCTGAATTGAACAAAAGTACAACATGTACTTGATAGTAGGTGGACACCAATTTGCTATGAGAAAGAAAATGTTCACAACCTTTAAGATTAACAATATTTCTATCAGAACCATATTTATTATTGACTACCAGAATTTTACCAGAAATTAGTAATCACAAAACTATAGAGGTTCCTATCCCTGTCTACTGTAGTATTACCTGTCAGCATTTATTAGCCAGTCAAAAACAAAATTTTCAAGCCCAGACCACAGCTTCTCTGGAATGAAGATAATATTGAGAACGTTAAAAGAAAAAGGGAAACACATTTTACTACAAATGTTCAGGAACTAATGCACATAAAAAATATTGATAATAGCAACGATGTAGTTACAAACCAGTAAGCCCCTCCTGCGGACAGCACTCCACAAAGCGGATGCACGCTGAGCAGAAAATGCACTCCACTGCAAGCTGAATTCCACCAAAATATATATTATAAATCTCAGAGTAGGTTGACCACATATTTCTTAAAAAAACTGCAGCATGTATGGAGAAATCATAATTGTTATGGACAAAATATTCATATTGTAAGATACCAAAGGAGAAAAGGAACTCGGCATAATTTCAGCCCAAAATATGTTCAATGCATAGCTTATTATAAGTAAACAGCCATGAGTCTTAATGAATGCTGAAATGTAAGCCTATGTTTGGGAGTTTTGGTAAGGATGGAGTGGAATGACCATTAATGACAGGGAGTAGAATGGTAAGATATGTGTCACTCCCTTGTTTGGAAGTTTAATAAAGGGAGAGAAAATGGTCATTACTGGAATGGAAGGGCTTACATATTATTTTTACAATATTACCCTTATAAATATAATGTTATTATGGTAAGTTTTTAAAACACTAATTGGCCACTCTATTCCATCCTTGACCCTCCAATTTGGAGAGACAAAAAAAAAAAAGAGTTTTGGATGGCAAGAAGGGGTCTTAAAGTCTCTCTTTTGCCACTCATTCCACCCTAGAAAAAACTTCTAAACATAATGACACACTAAATTAGCCACTCCACCCCATGCCATCCCATCCCTTACCAACCATCCAAACACAGCATAAAGTATTGAAAGCAGTCAAAAGTGTGTTAAATCTCATCAACAAAAATCTCAAACAGAAACACTTTGGGGTGTCTATTGTCACAGCAAAGGGCTAACTAATCAGTAAAATGAGAGTAAACAAATTGCATAAGTAGGAAACTAACAGAAAGAAGCATATGAAGTTAAAAGAAAGTGCGGCCAGAAAAGTTTTGGTGGGGTGGGCAATACACTTCTACATTTGGCCACATAGACTAGGGAAAAAAGCACATGAACAGCAAAGGCCACAGTAACAAAACCATCACTCACTGTTTCATTTTGTTCCCTTCCTTTATTCCTTTACTTCTTTCATATTCCTTGTTTACCAACACAACAGAAAAAATATGCCATGAACTCCTTCATTAACTGTCCTCACACGTAGTTATGCTGGGTTCGACCTTACCCAAAAGCAGGTAAGTTCATTGATTATATTTCAGTACTTGGGACTTAAATTTCTTAAATCCAGGATAGACCCATTTAGGCAACAACGTTTGCTTATCCTCAAAGGCAACTGCCTACCAGAATCTACACTAATCAACAAATCAAGCAAACAATTGATGACTATGCATTCATCATTATAATTGAAGATAGATACAATAAGCTCATCATATGTGTCATGCATCATAATAAACAGGGTTGGAAGCGTGTTTCAATATCCTAGTCTTGGACTTCAACTTCCAAAGTTTTAGTTCACAAAGGAGTCATTCACTGCCAAGTCTTTGGCTTCTTAACCACACACAGAAACCCTAGACATTTGCTTTTGGATAGGACACAAACATAAGATAGTTATAAAATAATTACCATTAGAAGTTCAAAGAAGGGTAGATTGTCAAAAGAAAGGGGTTGAGTGGGATTTACTAATTGAGGAAGAAAATGCCAGTTTGGTTTGTTGGAAGTAAAGACATTAGAAGTTGTTAATGCTGAAGGGAGAAGGACACAACAAGTGAGAGTAGAATATGGGAAGCAGAAAGAAGGAAAGAAGCAGCAAAGGAAAAACAGCCTTGAGAAAAAGAAGTAAAACAAAATGTTGAAAAATTTTAGTATTGTACTCTCTACCATTGACATGCTTTTAATGGAAATGGGGGTTGAGAAGTTTTCACTTGAGATGGTCATGTGATCTCCACATGAGAGGATTTGGATCCGGGAAAAAATAGACATAAGCCAAAGTAAGTAGCAGACATCAAGTAAAAAGATACAACTACTGGCTTTCTTGTTTTAGTAAGTGGTACCAATCAGATATTAAGCAAAGACAAGGTGAAATTAATGTTTTTTACGAAGTGAATTTTGATAAGGTATTATGAGGAAAAGCTTATATTACGACTAACTGGTACAAGGAACACTATAGATCAATATGTATAACACCATAGTCACACAGACCTTGCTCCAGTAGTTAGGGTGGGTGGAGACTTGGGCAGAAATCATAAGTTCATGTTTTGTTAAGCACTTCCTGATGTACCCCAAAAAAAAAAAACAAATCTTAAGTCCTAATAGCCTGCCCATTTGAAGGACCATTGAGCAAAAGTAAAAACATGGACAAGGGACAACCTTGGAACTACTTAGAGCTGAAACATGAGACTACTCTTAGTCTCTTGCAGAAATATTTACTTAGGGCAGCAAGGACCAAACTCTAGACTAATTAAAATTAAGTGTTTATACCATATCAAAGAACCACAAGGCTTGTTAATTCGGATCCAAAATGTTTTATAATTCAAACATTTAAGAAAAATATAAATTTCTATTTATCCTAGGAAAACACAAGAAAGAATGTCAGCAACAAAAACACATTAAGAAAAGGTCAAGATGTTATAGACTTTAGTCTCATTGTGAAGGCTATGCTGCAAAGGATTGTCAATTTTATTGAATATGGGGAAGACTCTAGCCACGTTTCCTTATCTTCTTTTTTTTTTTTTTTCTTTGGGGAGGGGGGGGGGTATGTGGGGTTTTCAAGTAAGATTTTAAAATAAAAAAGGGCTAAAGAAAAATAGCCTATGCATTAAAAAGGTAGACTGATACAACACCTCCATTAAGGACTTATTTTCGAAGAAAATACAGGAACCTAAGAGGAAAAGCTGAAGGGGAATAGCCACTGTAATTCTATCAGTTATCGTTGTGTTAGTTTTTTTTCTGTCAGTGTCAATTTTTTATTTCTGTCAGTTATGATATTATGACAATAGTGGTAGTAATGGTGTCAGTTAATATGTTAATGGCAGTAGTGGTAGGGCAGTTATATTGTCAGTTTCTAAGGTTAGTTTCTGTCTAAGGAGTATATATACATGTATCTATGCTTTCATTTGGGCAGAAAGAAATTTCAGTAAATTTTTCTGGAGATTTGTTCCCTCCATATAGGACTTGAGAATTTTCAGATTCTGGCTCTATCTTTTTTTCTTATTTTTCAATCTAAACCTTATCTAAAAAAGCAATTCAGTGGTTCATACCATTTTGGTATCAGAGCTATTTTGATCCAGCTATGGTCACTACCCGCTCCTCTTCCTCCACTAATCCCTCTCAACCCACGCAGCCTTCCCCTCAAACCAATCATCCACCCATCACCGCGCCTACCACCAACCCCACCTCTACTGAGAATGCCATCCTCCAACAACTATCATATCTAACCTCACAAATGGAAGCGATGGACGCTGTCCTAAAAAACCAAACAACAACACCAGCAGTTGCTATTGACCAGAAGCGCAAGACTCCTGAATTTCCAGTTGGATTGTAGGCTATGGCCTAGCCTTCCTAGGCATAGGACATTAATGATGATGCTGAATTACCTTGGTGGCTCAAGAATCCTTCCCGGAGACCTCACACTAAAATGGAATTTCCTCATTTTGAAGGAGGAGATCCTCGAGGTTGGATTCTTAAGGCCGAAAATATTTTCAATATTATCAAACTTTAGAGGAACTCAAAGTTGATATTGCTGCCATGTATCTGGAGGGTGACACCTTGGACCTGTTTGCATGGATGAATAGTGAGCGTACTCTTTTGTATTGGGAGGAGCTGGTTAAGGCATTACAGGAGAATTATGGTCCAGCAGAATTTTCAAATCCTGATGATTACCTCTGTGCAGTTAAACAGACCGGAACTGTCCTTGAATATCATCAGAATTTTGCTAAACGTGCGGCCAGGGTTAAGAATTGGCTAGAGCATTGTCTATTAGGGGTCTTTCTGAATGGGCTTTGAGAGGATTTAAAAGCTGATGTACGAATCCATAAGCCCAGGACTGTGTACAAGGCTATGAGCCTATCATTAGAGTATGAACAAAAAGTTTCTTTGAATCGTGGCCCTAAATCTACTACCTGGTCCAATACCTCTAAACCTACTGCATTTTCAGCCAATGCCTCACGTGACAACACCCAACCCAATAACCAGTTCACCCAACGTCTATCTCAGCCTAATTCTTCTAACCGAAATTTAACCTCTAAACCTTGGGACCAAGAGAGACAGCAACGTATTGCTAAAGGACTTTGTTTTAGGTGCAATGAAAAATTTTCCCCAGGTCATCGATGCAAATCTGCTACCTTAACACTGATAGAAATGGTAGAAGATGAATCACAAAATGATGTTGTTGGTGAAACTGTTGAGGATGAACCAAGTGATGAGATGACTGAAATCTCCTTTCATGCCATTTTAGGCAATCCGAACAGCACCACTATGAAGTTACAAGATGTCTTAGATGGGAGACAGGTCTTAATATTAGTAGACAGTGGCTCAACACATAATTTTGTGTCTACTCAACTTGTGAAACAGTTAAAGTTGCTTGTTCAAAAGACCCCAGCCTTTGGAGTCCAGATAGGGAATGGCGAAATTATTTGCTGTAATGGCATTTGCCTTAACTTATCAGTCCAACTCTCAAATCTCACAATTATCCAAAATTATTACCCCTTTTCATTGGCAGCAGCAAATTTAGTTCTGGGAATTAAATGGCTGGCCTCCTTGAACACAATGCAAGCAAATTGGAGTGAGATGTTCTTAATATTCCAGTTGAATGGCAGAAAATACAAACTCCAAGGCATCCCTCCTAAATCTGAGGCAGCGGCTAACTTCCATTTTATGTCTAGAGAAATCATATCTCCAGGTAACTCTGTTCCTCTTGATATACAATCATTGCTTCACCAATTTGAAGTCATATTTAAGGAACCCACCGCCCTACCTCCATCCCGCCATCATTACCACTCCATTCCTCTCTTTCCCAATTCCACAACTCCAAATATTCGACCATATAGATATCCTTACTCTCAAAAAACGGAAATTGAAAACCAAGTGGCTGAATTACTCAAATCTGGTTTTATGCAGCCCAGTACTAGTCCCTATGCCAGCCCCGTTCTCTTGGTTAGAAAGAAAGACAATTCCTGGAGGATGTGTGTTGACTATCGTAAGCTTAACCCAATCACTATCCCAAACAATTACCCGATCCCCAACATTGATAAGTTACTAGATGAATTACATGGTGCAGTAATTTTTTTCTAAAATTGATTTACATTCTGGTTACCATCAAATCAGAGTAAATCTGTCAAACATTCATAAGACTACATTTAGAACACACTCTAGACATTATGAGTATGTTGTTATGCCTTTTGGGCTTACTAATGCTCCCTCTACTTTTCAGGCACCCATGAATGACTTATTTTGTCCTCATTTAAGAAAATTTGTTTTGGTATTTTTTGATGATATATTGGTTTATAGCTCCTCTTTGGAAAGTCACCTAACTCATTTACAAACTATTCTCACTCTTCTTAAGGAGGATCAATATTATGTCAAATTCACTAAGTGCTTTTTTGGTCAAACCAAAATTTCTTTTTTAGGTCATTTCGTATCAGCCAAAGGTATAGAGGTAGATTCTGAAAAAATCCAAGCAGTAGTTAAGTGGCTGATCCCTTCCAATGTTAAGGAATTAAGGGGATTTCTTGGCTTGACCGGTTACTATCGCAGATTTGTGAAGGATTACGGATTGTTGGCAAGACCCCTCACTACACTCACCAAAAAGAATGCATTTCATTGGTCTTCCGTTGCAGAATCAGCTTTTGTTCAACTTAAAAGGGCACTCACATCAGTCCCTGTCCTTAGGCTCCCAGATTTCTCAAAGCCTTTCACAGTGGAATGTGATGCTTCCTCTGAGGGAGTTGGAGGGATTCTTTTACAGGATGAACATCCTACTGCATATTTTAGTAAGGGTTTCTCTTATCCAAATTGATTTAAGTCTACCTATGAACAGGAATTGCTTGCATTGGTTCTTTCATTACAGAAATGGCATCATTACCTCCTTGGCCACCATTTCTTTGTTCAGACAGATCACCATAGCCTCAAATACCTATTAGAACAATGCCTTACTACCAATGAGCAGCAGCGACTCCTCTTGAAGTTACTACCTTATGATTTTACTATCATTTATAGAGGGGGCAAAGAAAAAATTGGAGCAGATGCCTTATCAAGGAACCCACAGCATGCTAACTTTGTGGCTCTAGCCATTCCAATGTCTTTGGATTTTTCTAATTGGTATGAGGCATTACTCAAAGATCCTTACACATTTGATCTAATAGCACAAATACAGAAAAATCCTTCAAGTGCTTCTAACTTTCAATTAGTGGATCAAAAGCTGTATTACAAGTATAGATTGGTGGTACCTAATAATCATACCCTTCACCAAACTCTTCTTTTAGAATCGCATGATTCTATGATAGCTGGACATGGTGGGTATTTAAAGACTCTAAAGCGTTTATCATCTTTCTTTTTCTGGCCTAAAATGAAGCATGATGTTAAGTACTATGTTCAGAATTGCCTTATTTGTCAAAAAGCCAAATACGAAGCATTGGCTCCTGCCGGACTCTTGTAGCCATTACCAATTCCTGAAAGAATATAGGAAGATATCTCAATAGATTTTATTACAGGGCTGCCTAAATCCGGAAAATATGACACTGTTCTTGTGGTGGTGGATCGATTGAGTAAGTATGTCCATTTTCTTCCCCTTTATCATCCATATACTGCCAAAACTGTTGTTGAAGTGTTTTGCAAAGACATAATACGCCTACATGGCATTCCTAGATCCATAATTTCATATAGGGATGTGGTTTTCCTAAGTGCTTTTTGGCAGGAACTTTTTCGCCTCAGTAACACTAAATTAAAGATGAGCACGGCATATCATCTTCAATCGGATGGCCAAACTGAAGTGGTCAACCGTTGCCTTGAAACTTACTTGCGGTGTTTTGCCCAAGAGCAACCTAAGAAGTGGAGCCATTATTTATCTTGGGCTGAATACTCCTTTAATACTGGGTTTCATTCTTCTACGGGTACTACTCCTTTTAAGGCGGTTTATGGTAGAGATCCACCTGCCATCACCCCTTTTGTCCATGGTGAAACTAGATTGGCAGATCTTGAAGATCAATTGGTTGCTAGAGATGAAATGTTGAAGCTCCTTCAAGGACATTTATTAAAAGCCCAAACTAGAATGAAATAGCAAGCCGATGCACATCACCGTAATATCACTTTTCAAGTTGGTGATTCTGTTCTCCTTCGAGTCCAACCTTATCAACAGCAGTCTCTTGCCTGAAGGAAATTTGAGAAACTCTCCCCACATTTCTTTAGACCTTATAAAGTACTCTGGCAAGTAGGACCAGTGGCATATGAACTACAACTTCCACCTACAGCTCGGATTCATCCAGTATTTCATGTTTCTATGCTACGCCCAGCCCTTGGCCAAGAGCTTCCTACTCCACCCGCACCACTGCCAATCAATGAAGATTGGGAACTTCTTTTGCAACCAGAGAAAGTGGTTACTCATCGCTGGCTTGATTCCTACAATCAAAAGCAACTAGAGCTCTTGATACATTGGAAGGACCGTCCTTTGGAAGAAGCCAATTGGGAGCAATATGATCTCATTGCTGCCCAATTTCCTTCTTTCCGCCTTGAGGACAAGTTGGCTTTCCAAGCGGGTAGTAATGATACAACACCTCCATTAAGGACTTATTTTTTAAGAAAACACAAGAACCTAAGAGGAAAAGCTGAAGGGGAATAGCCACTGTAATTTTGTTAGTTATCGTTGTGTCAGTTTTTTTCTGTCAGTGTCAATTTTTTATTTCTGTCAATTATGATATTATGGCAGTAGTGGTAGTAGTGGTGTCAGTTAATATGTTAATGGCAGTAGTAGTGGGGCAATTATATTGTCAGTTTCTAAGGTTAGTTTCTGACTAAGGAGTATATATACATGTATCTATGCTTTCATTTAGGCAAAGAGAAATTTCAATAAATTCTTCTAGAGATTTGTCCCCTTCATATAGGACTTGAGAGTTTTCAGATTCCCGCTCTCACTTTTTTTCTTATTTTTCAATCTAATCCTTATCTAAAAAAGCAATTCAGTGGTTCATACCATAGACACAATTCACCATCCAAAGACCGGAAAGTAATCCACCACTATCACCCTCTTCAGTTGAGGAACTCATAAATCAGCTAGCACACATCCATGGACCAAATGATGCAGATCATACCAAATTCAAAGACTAACCAGGTATTAAAAAATAAGAGACTCATCCTGCTAACAAAATGACACCCATGCTTAAATAAATGTAAGGTTAACACATGAGACTTAAAAATAATATTGGAAATTCTTCTAATTACTACAGGACAGACAACTGCCACTGTTTTATAGTTTAGATTTCTGAAAACGCACTATACACGTTCTCTCTTGAATATGCTTACAGAAAAAACTCCTACACATAAACTACTTGAAATAATATGAAAAATGAACCATGTTTAATCTAAGAACTATAAGAAAATTATATAAGCAATTGAGGGAGGGGAAAAAAGGGGAATGAAGAAGATACAAGAAAGCAAATGTTCAAGGCACAAACCTTTCTTTGGAATGTAGATGCATCATTTGCACCCTTTGGGGATTCACTACAACAGATAAGGGGACAAAAAAGTCAAATATTTGGGGAGGAAATTACAGAGCAAACAAAGAAGAAGATCTGGGAAGTAGTAAGGTAATATAGTTAGTGAAGAAGTGTGCAGTACTAATATAGTCAGTGGGTACAACAGCTTAAATTGAATAGGCAATAAAACCTAAGCTCAGAAAGCTCACACATTTAAAAAACCACTTATGTTGGAAAAAATGGATTTCAAAGTGAACAAGGTTGAATAGATAAAGCTAAAGCCTCCAACTGTTTGGCGATAGACGTACATCTACCATAAGCTCACTCATGAATAAGTTATATTATATCAACATAAACTTGACAAATAAGCCGAACAAACGCAAATAGCTAAATAAGGCCTTTATTTTTTGCTTATGAGGGATGTTATTGGCAGCAGTGGAAAAAGAAAGCATAAATATATGAAAAACAATTTAGAGGAGGAAAGAAAGGTAATGGCTCACCTGTCTCTCCATCTCAACAACGCTTCCAGTAATGGTACTGGTGTATGTCGTGCAACCATAGCCAAAGAATCCAGTACTTGCTCATAAGCCGGGTCAGATGGCCGTAGGTACTGTCCATCCTGTAATCAACCCGAACAAAGAAAACCAAGGAATTATAAACTGCATATGCAAAGGTTAATTTGAAAAGCAGATTGCCCTGGCGAAGACATTAGAAGGTATTCACCCATTAAAGAAATTGAACGAGAATTAACCCGAAAAGAGAAAGGTCAAAATAAGGAAAACTTTAATGAGGAGCACCTGAGCTTGAGCTGTTTCAATACGACGCCGAGCAAGTGGAAGGAACCGCTGAAGCAGGGCATCCACTATCAACTTCGCAGCACTCCCTGCCTTCATTGAATTTCCAAAAGATTTCCCACCAATCCCACTTTAGAGCATCCGCCTTGCATTCACTTCTAAAATTAAATAGAGAAATAACACCAAAATCAAGTTCACAGTCGTAAAACGGTGAGATTGAATTGCAGGGTACATGAGAAAACGGGTACCTGATATTCTACAACGGCATTGGCCTTACTACCAGAACTGTCGTGGAAACCCCCAAAACTGGAAGCCTTTTTCTAAGTGGTCACTGGAGCTGAGAGAGTTCACGAGGATCTGGCCTCGAGACCAAGACCACCTTCGATTCTCCGGTGACGATCGCGGTGAGAGCACGCTAATATTAAATTAGATAATCAGTAAAACATTGATAATGCAAGCGTGTACTTTCATTTCTTTCTAATTAATTTCTCCGGATATTGTCGTTCAGGTCTGGCAATAGCTGTAACGCAATTTATCAAACCCACTGTTAGGTCGTTCTTTTGAGCAACGAAGCAATCCTCGGACACGATGCAAGTGTTTTCGATACGGGCGAACTATAAATCTATTTACAATTTTGATACATTATTTATGTGCATTTAGTTTCCGTTTTTAAACTATGTCCTCCATTTGGAGGATTAAGGCATATATGCTGCATTTAAAATTGTATTAAATTAACAAAAATAAAATTTTATATTATTTTATTATATAAATTCTTCTGTTTTCTTTTTTTATACAGCACAGAAAAGAAAAATTAGAACATCTGAATAAAGTCAAAGAAGAGAAGGGACTAAAGAAGGTTGTCCAGGATAGAGGTCACTAAAAAAGAAGCTAAGACACCCATTTGAACCTGAGTGAATTGAGAAAGTTACTAATCGATATCCCAAGTAACTGTTTGTAAGAACCAGTTTTTGTTGAAACCTGTAAAAATAAGCTTCAAGTGACTACGTTCGCAGCACAAAAGTTGGAAGGAGTTAAAAGAAATATCAAACCAATTTTGATGTTGGATCCAGGTTAAGGAATTCCGAACCAAGTGAAGTATCTCCAAGGAAAAAGGCCTCCTTTTTTTAATAGGTGATTGCCAAAATTTGATGATTTTGCCATTTAAATGAACGGAGATCTATATTTTCTTCATTCTCGTCATCTTAGGAGATAGACGTCCTAGCAAATAATAGCCATCCATTGGAAGAAAAGGGGTAAGTCGCCTGTCATTGCCTTATATTATAATCTTTACTAGAAGAGGATTTTCCTTGAATGTAGTTTCCTTGGGAGGACCAGGCGACTTTGCTCAGAGTCACTGAGTGGTTTATCTTTTTAACCACGTTAATTGGACCTGCTTGAATCATTGAGTGGACAACTTGATTACAGGTGAACCATATAAAGTACGAGCATACACAGATCCTTGATTTAGTTGAGGATCATTCGTCAAAAACCAGCCTTAGATTCATTTAATTAGGTCTTGATTTCCAAAATTATTTGTTTTAATTCCTAAAGGAGAAGCGAACCAAACTATCTTAGCAAAAGTACAGCTAATGAATAAATGATTGATGGATTTCTTCTCACCAGATAAAGGGTGACAAGTGTCATTTATTTACAAATGATGCTTACAAAGGATGTCCCTATGCGGAAGTGATCGAGACAAAAGCCTCTATATAAAATGAACAATTCTTAAAAAGCAACTTAGTATTCCATAATCTTTTCCATTGTGTGAAATCTCCACTTACCGAACATTGTAAAGCTTGAAGCAATCTACATATATCTTTGATAGTATAAGAGTCCCTCTTGTTACCTTGCCAAATTAAAAAGTCAAGAGAGCCAGTGTGTGAGAAATCTAAAGAAAGAATATTATCATGATCCTCCTAATAATAAAGGATCTTAATCAAGTGAGTGTTTCATTTGAACTTATTATGCAGAATAAGATTGGAAGCTATCAAAATTTTGTTTGAAGCAGGAATTTCATCCTACCGATTTAATTGCATGGGCCACCAAAGCTACTGGTGAAGAGGAACTGAAGTTCTTGATCCAATTTGCTTGCAAAGATTGGAAGCAATAAGATTCTTCGAGTTTGTAATTCCCTTCCAACCCCAAGAAGAGTTGGTTCTTTTAACGAGGAAGCCAAGGTTGTCACCAAAAGTATTTTTATCTTTCAAAACCTTAATAATAACAGGTTGGGAAAATCATAGGAGAGAAGCCTCTAAACCTCTTTATTTTATTTATTATGATTTTATTTTGTATTTGATAATAATGTAATTATAATTATTATTATCCTTAATAGAGTTATAAATTGACAAAGTATTACATGTTTTAGAAAACATAACTAGATTATAAACGAAATGTGCTTACATATGGAAGAAATATATAATTAAGTAATACAATTCTCATAATTCTGTTAAGTATATTTCATAATATGTTTTTACCATTAATTATACTTGAGGGTTGGCACTTTCTCTCCTCCAATTTCAAAAAATTTTATTGATATATGGTATTAAGGATTTTTTTTTGAAGTAAAATACTCATATTATTGAATCAGAAAAATGAAAAGGGATAATACCGAACATGGAAGCTAGCTTGAGAAATAAAAGCTCTAGCAAGTTTATGTACTTCTATGTTGGTTTGCTTCCTCACCCATTTACAGGAAATATCAGTCCTTGTAGCTAGAAGTTCCTTACAATCTTGAATAATGTTACCAAATTCTAACAAATCCAAGTCTTAAGAGTATAGAGCAAATCTCACCACTCACCACTTAGGCATCTATGGGGATTACTTTAGCGAAATATAGTGCATGTTTGCCCAAGCGATCATGAAATGGAGCGTTAAAGCTTCAACAATTTTAGGATATAGAACCCATAAGTAAAGAAAAATTATTGCATATATGAATAAGCCTTCTTTGTCCTTGAAAATAGCTCCAAAGCATGACATACATTCATGCTCAAAGATAGCTCTATCTATTTGACAAAACCAATTATGCTCCTTTGTGCCTTGATGCTCAGTGTCAATGTTCTGAAATAGAGAGAGGTGGGTGCCAGTGCTTGGATTGGTCAAGAGTTTGTTGCTTTCCACTCTTGCAGGAGCGTTAAGGCAACATTCACAGTACTCACTGGTGTTTGATCCTTGTTTCTCCATAATTTATCATTACGCGAACTCTATATTTTCCAGGCTGTCACCTAAAACTCTTTGGCTATTGACAGCAATTGGGTACTCAAGATATCTTGCACGCATTATTGCTAGTCGTATGCCTATAAATAGTCTTTGTGGTCCTATAACTTCCAACACTCTTTTACTTTGTGGCATGACAAAATAGCATGATAGATGTCCTCTTCTTTGTTACAACTGCTGCATTCTTAGGTCATCAAAATGCCTTTATGGATGAGGTTATATCTTGCTAGTAAAACGCCTTTACACATTCACTAGGTGAAATAACATACCTTCTGTGGCATCCTCAGCTGCCAAATATGGTTCCAATAGACTACTCCATCTACCCTGTCTTCTTCTTTGTAGTTACAGTGATTAAGTTATAATATTATGATTTGCATATTTTAAATTTTTGAACCTACCAAATCTACAAAAAACATTAATATATATATATATATATATATATGATACACAGTAATGCTAGAATGCTTAAAATCAAAGTATCTTATTTAATTAACAACCATTGAAAGAATATTTGAACTGATTTATTTATAATGACCATTAGTCTAGTTGTTATTAACTAACTAACTAACTTCTAACAAAACTAAACCAACTAACAACTATTTGACAATTTGCCCCTATCAATTACACCCTTTTTAAGGTTTGGCATGTTTCCACTGGACTAAAACTTATGTGACAAGTAGGTTAACCTTTTTAACTTTCTTCCTTGCCAAAATCATGTCAGGTTCCATTACAAAATATCACAAACTATCAACCTCAAGTAACGTGATTGTTCATGTCCAAACTTTTTTTTCAACATGTAACATAAAAGACAGGATATATATTTGAATTATTAGGAAGTTTAAGCTTGTAAGCGATCTTTTTAATCCATTTTAACACCTTATATAGCCTATAATAATAGGCTGATCAACTTATGCAGAAAGCTATTGTTTAAGGAATTTCTTCAATAAAGAGTGTAGCTTGACATACACTAAATCATCTACATGAAATTCCTTATCATTTCTCCATTTATTAATTTGTTGTACCATCTGATTTTGTGCTTTCTACAAATTGCTCCTAAGTGATTAAATCACTACCTTTCTACTTTTCAACCCATCATCAATATTTTGATTGTGAGAATTACCAACCATATAAGTTATTTAAATTGGTGGATAAGTGCCATAAATTGCTTCATAAGGAGTCATACTAATAAAAGAATAAAAGGATATATTGTACCAAAGTTCTGCCAAGGGTAACCACTTAACCCATTGCTTAAGATGCTCCATTGTCATGTAACAAGTAGCTTTCAATAGTATGATTCAACAATTATGACTACCTATTCATCTGATAATGACAGGCAGATAAGTACAATCGCTTAACTTGTTGTATTTTGAACAACTCCTTCAAAAAATGAACACAAAAAAAAAGGGTCTTTGTCAATGACAATTGTTTGTGGTAACCCATGTAACTTTCCATATTATCCATGAAGATATAGGCCATATTAATTGCAGTGTAAGTATGATAGAGTCCCACAAAATGAGCTAATTTGGTTAAACAATCAATTATAACCAAGATGACTATTTTGTTATAGAACTTGGGCAAACATATGTTAAAATCCATTGCTAAATCCTTCCATATAAAAGTAGGAATAGGCAATGGTTTTATCAACCCATAGAAGCAATAGTCTTATATTTAAACCGTTAGCAAACTGAGCATTCTTGTACAAAATTTTGAACATCTCGAGCCATCCCCTTTCAATAGAAAATAGTTGTCAATCTCTTATATGTTAAAGTACTACTCAAATGGCCCCTAAAAGGGCTGTTGTGAAAACATTTCAAGATTTCTTCCTTTAACTGAGCTTTTTCTCCAACTACTATATACCCCTTCCTAGTCAATGAGCCATTACTCCAAGAATACTTAAGTACTGCCGTTGGATCATTTTATAGTTGAGTAATTAGACTTCTCATCCTCCCACGATTCACAAAACACTATTTAAACCAGAAAACATTGATGTAAGAATGTGGCATTCCCTATCTTTAACTTACTTATGTCAAGACAATGTATCCGTAATTACATTATTCTTCCCTATTTTATATTCAATTGTATAGTCAAGGCCCTACAATTATGAATCCACCTATGCTGATACAAGGAAATAACTTTCCACCCCAAAAGATGTTTCAATGTGATCTGTCTTAATTATAAAATGATGCCCTTGTACTTATTGTTGCCATTGTTTAATTACATAAATTAAAGGCTAACATCTCTCATTCATAAGCTGATAGGTGTCATCTAAAGTAGCTAAGGCCTTACTTGCATAAGCAATTAGATGACCTTGTTGTGAAAGAATTGCACAAATTCTTATTTATGAAACACCTATTTCAGTGGTGAAAGGTAAAGAGAAATTAAGTAGGGCCAGAACTAAAGTGGAGTTTATGGTTAGCTTCAACTTATAAAAAGCTTCTTCAATCTCAATATTCAATACAAACTCTCCATCTTCCTTAAACAAATCTGTTAAAGGCTTGTAAATTAATCCATAGTTCTTAACAAACTTCATATAATAGCTTTTGAGGCCCAATAATCCTCTTAAAGCTTTAATATTTTTAAGTGTAGGTTAAGTAAGCATTACTTTTATCTTCTTAGGATTAGTTATTACTCCTTCAAAAAAAAAAAACATGCCCAAGATAATCAATCTTCCTAGATACAAACTCACACTTACTTTTCTTAGCAAATAATGAATTATCTCGTAATACTTGCAAAGTAATTCATAGAGATAAATGATATACCTTATAAGAATTGTAAACCAGTTTATCATTGAAGAAAACAAGAATGAATTTACAAATGTAACCCTTGAACACAAAATTTGTCAACCCTTGGAATGTTGCTAGAGCATTCGTAAGGCCAAATTGCATAAAGAGAAACTCATATAATCCTTCATGTGTTTTGAAAGTTGTTTTGTAAGCATCGAATACTTTAATCAATATCTAATGTTAGCTTCCCCTTAAATCCAATTTAGAAAATTAAGTGGCCCCATATAACTTGTCAAGTAGCTCCTCTATTATAGGAATAGGAAACTTATTTTTTAAGTTATGATTATTAAGTCTCTAATAGTTGATACAAACTCGCCGTGTGCCATATTTCCTTTTCACTAATACTACTGATGTTGTAATTGAATTGTTGCTAGGTCGTATAACCCCATTCTCCAACATCTTGTTGACTAAACTTTCTATGGCAAGCTTTTAGGCTATACTATATCAATAAGGTCTTAAGGAAATAAACTTATCCTCTTGAAAAGTTATAGCACAATCAAACAATTTGGATGGAGGCAACTTAGTAGGAATATGAAAAACATCATTATCTCATTAAGAATTTCCTGTAACTCAACGTTAGAATGTTGTTCAATATTACTACTTGCATTTTCTTATGTTAATTATAATACTACTACCTTTTCAGCCATAGAAATAATCTTTTCATCTACCAATGCATTATATAGCTACACCTCACAACTCATATCACCATGTAATTTGAAGGAAGAAACATTTAAGGTAAAAGGCATTAGCTGATGCTATATATCCAACATAATTCTTGCGATAGTGGCTAGCCATTGGATGCCCAAAATAACATCATATCATCCCAACTGCATTACAAAGAAATCAACTGTGAAATTGTACCTTTGTATACTCCACTTTCAATCTATACAATTTCTATCAATCTTTAATCATTGTCCTCATGTTACTGAAACTTTAACTCCATCTGTAAATTCAACTATCAACCTCAATCTCTTCATTACAGAGGAGTCTACAAAAATATGTAGGCTCTGTGTGTCAATTAGAATGGATACTAGTTGCTTCTCTATGCACCCTACAATCTGCATGGTAGAATGCCCTATCATCCCTTGAATAGAATTTAAAGAGATCACTAGTCCATTATCTTGCTCTAAACACTCTAATGACTTTTTAAGTATCTCCTCCTTATCAGTACATTTTTCTTGAACTAAACTTACAAGAGCCTGAGACCCCCCATGCTTGTGATTAGAAGTATATTTCTCAAGACACTGGTAGCCTTGGCCCTTTCTGCACTTTTCTTCTATTTCAACTTTACTCAACTATTTAACAAACTTTTCTGTCAAGTTTTAGCCTATTGAACTTGTTGAAACTCTAGAATCTATCTTAAAACCTTTTAATCCTTTAAACATGTAGGAAGAATTAGTGGTCCTAGTAAAGGCAAAAGAACTTTTTCCATAGCTTTTTCCACAATTTTGTTCTCAAATTAAAGTAAGAACAATATCTTGTAATTAAGTTAAATACACGGTATGAGTCAAGGTAGTTGGCTTAAATATTTGAACTGAAGCTTTAACTTCATTCCTAAGACCTCCAAAACAATTATTAATAACCATATCCTCTACTAAATTGGTCTCAGCTAATAATAGCTCAAACTTAGCCTAATATTTAATCGTCGTTCCATTTTCTTATTTCAAATTCTTCAAATCGACAATAGGAACAATCTTTAGTAGTTCTCAAAATTACACTCCCATATCAACTAAGTATACTGCCCATGACAAATTGAAAAGTCTTTTCCTTATCATGTAAGTCTGATGCCAATGTAATGCCTAACCCTCCAAATGCATACTTATCATTTTAAAACTGATGGCAACAGAGCACCCATCCTTTGAAATTTGTACCATTGAATTTGGGAAACTCCACTATGAAAATTCTTATCGGAATAAAATACTTAGAACGGCCACCTTGATCCGAACCAAACTAAGGCATGTGACCATTGCCTTCACATCTATTCGATGGTGATGCACCCGTCGCTTCTACTAACGAGCTTCTTAACACAATCATAATCAACTAAATCGCCTTTACTAGTGGGTCTGCTATCATCTCTTCCATATGCAACAGTGAACTACAAAGCTCCTTCACCTTAGTACAATTTTAATGGTGTTTACTCTCCATCTTTCACATTTTTTTATACAATTACAAGTCCTTCGTCATTGTTGAGAATTGATTGGCTTTGATACTAATTAATACTCAGAAATGCTAGAACTCTCAAAACCAGAGTAGTTTATTCAAGTAACAATCATTGAAAGAATACTTGAACTGATTTATTTATAATGACTATTAGTCTAGTCATTAGTAACTAACAAACTTATAATAGAACTTAACCACTTAAGGGCTATTTAACAACTTCCACAGTATCAAAATATATGTACATATATATATACACACAAACACACACACATACACATATATATAACATATATGATTAATTGTGTTTATTATTTGATATTTTAATTTGAATTCATTTTATCTATACATGTATTATATATTATGTATATAACTTTGATAGACTTCTTTTTTGAAATAAAACCTAATTGTAAGGATCATTTTAGTTAGTAAAGAAATCCCTAGGATTTATAATAGTTCTCCAGAGAAACATATTCTATAAGTGTGTTACTTTGGGGCTACAAGTTAAATACACTAATTACATTATACATGTAAGCCATTAGGCATTAACAAGAGACTAAGAGGTTAAAATTGCATTGAGATGAAATTCTGTGTGCATCATATATACTAGCATCCTAGAGTGATCTTGTGAGTAGGATACGATAAAAGTTGCCATACACCAATTAATTGAACTTATATAAATTTGAGGCTCTAAATACTTAAAGAATAAATCCAAATACTTAAGATAAAAAAAAAAAAAAAAAAGAATCAATGAGAGACTCAAAAGATGACTCTAAATATGCTAGATAATCAGATCAAGATGAAATACATTCGCTAAACTCATTGATAACTCTATGAAAATAAAGTTATTCAAGCTATTTTCATATTCTATCATGGTGTAATTTTGTTAGCTTTAGTTAAAGTTTGAGTCATTTTTTGTTAGCTTAGGCTTTTGAATTTAGAAGTTAGGATTTTTCGTTGCTTAATTTATTTTAGTCTTGTGTTAATGATTTACATGTTTAAATCTTAGCAATTTGAAGTTTCTCATGTTGTTTCCATCTTTTACTCAAGCCTTGAATGAAAGAAATGAGTGTTTTGACATCAAGAAAGTGAATGTTCCAACTTTAAAACAACTTTTGGACCCCTAGATATTAAAATTTGGATTTGGCTATTTCATGAAAAGTTATAGATCTCTTCGAGACCTTTCTAATGAGTGGTGGTTCACCAAATTCTGACATTAAAGCGCAAAGTTATAGCCAAAATAGTAAATTTAATCTATTAGGCTATGATATGGTGCCTAGGCTCCAGAAACTGAAGCCTGGGTCCCAAGATACCCAAAAATGCCAGAAAGTTAGTGCCTTGGCACAAGAACATGTATATTAACTTGAGAGTTCGTGCTTAGGCACCAAAATACAGGACATGGTGGGCAAGTTTGTCTTGTCAGGGAAAGAAGCTAATTTAATTAAGATTTTGAGGGTTATTTAAATAGGTGGAAAGACTCTAGAGATAGAGAGACACTAAGAAGGCAACTTGGTGGGTAACTAAAGCTTAGAGGAAAACATTATAGCAGAGAAATCAAGAAAGAAACTGATTAAAACAATGGAAATGTGTTTTCTCCTATTCTTCTTCTCTTTTTCTTCTTCTTTACTATGTTTTCTTATATGAGCTTGATTACAACTCTAAATATGCTAGGCTAGGTTATTTTTCTCTAGGATTATAGCTAATTGGCAGGTAGATTGATAATTATTAATACTTTTCTTCTTGAAATTTATTGTAAATGAGTTTATTCAGTTCAATTTCACATTGTGCCCTCTTTACTTAGCCATTAATTAGAATGTCTATTGAGGATTTGGAGATTATTGAAAGAGAAGCCTAAAATTAGTCATAGGTTTGAGTATCATTTAATTGATGTTAATTATTTACTTGAATTAACTCAATTTGCCTTTAGGATAAACATATACCTATTGCTTTAGCAGAGTTGTGATTAGTTGTACGTATTGCATCACTTTATTTGGATTATCATAGAAATATAGGGAATTGAATTAAGGTGATAGAATTTATAAGGGATTGATGGATTCTTATAATGAAATTAGAGGTTTAAACTAACGCATAAGTGCTGAATTCAAGTTAGAAAAGTAGTTATATAGTAATTGAAATTCCAAATTAGACCATAATCCTAGGGAGTTTTCTTTGATATATACTCATATCTTTTAGTCTCACTTTGTTAGTTTTTTTCTGTCATTTTCTTTCTCGATTAAATTGAATCTTGCGATTAGTTTGGATAAGGTAACCACGATAGCATTAGTATTTAGTTAAGGCTTTAACAAGAGTTTCTAGAGGACAACACTTATGTTTTCCCACTATTGTATTACTTGTTGAAAGTGTATACTTGCACCATGGCATTTTGCATGCAACACTTATTGCTTAACCATTGTCATAGTATAGATGTTAAAGCTCCTAGTCATGATAACCTAATTCATTAAGGTGATATCCCTGACCTAGTGTACTATCTTATCTTATGATCAAACTTTTGTAAATGTTATACCAAATCCCCCTGAATTGGAATGATCCTAAGTTACCAAGAATAAAAACTAAAGTAATCTAGTATTAATTCCTTGTAAGTGTCATAACCAAGATGTCATAATCTTTTCTTATTGTTATACCTAGTCTCTCAAAAGCAAATTAGCCTTAATTTACATAAGAAACATTTCACTAAACACCTTGTAAACATTAGAATCCATGGATTAAGTTACATCATCAAACATCGAATGATTTTCATCTAAATCCATTGTAAACCAATCCAATTATTAAAAAAATCATCAACTAACAACAAAGAAGTAATAATCACCATTTAAATAACAAGAACTACATTGCATTAAGAAGTTAACTCAATCTCTTAATCTCTTATATAAAGTCACTTTCAAGAATGGTCATGTAGAGTTTAAGGGTTAGAACAAGGTTATGACCTTCAAGAGCACCTAAACACTCAGCCTTGGGCATTAAGCATTTGATTAAGTCTTCAAAGCTGCTACCAAGCTATCCACCATCCTCATACTTGATAAGTTCTTCATAAACTTCCTTACTCATGCCACTTTCAATAGAACCATCATATGTATAACTTTACCTATCATCTTTCAAGTTTAGTCCATAGAATAAAGGGTATTTAGCAAGTTATATAAGAATGTATATACAAAACATCAATTATTAGCTAGTTTAGTTCTTACAGGAAGTTCTTAAATTTAGACTATAGAGGAAAGGGGCTTAGAGTGCTTGCTAAGCAAATGAGAGTGCTTTCTAAGTTGACGAGCTAGATTGAAGTGAATCCATTGCATAAAATTTAACTTAAAAAAAGCCCCCCAAATTTGATAGGTTAGCCAAAATAGACCACAAATTTATAGTTTAAGGATAATTACAGAGCATTTGAATCATATTTATAGTGAAATGAGGGCAAATATAGTAACACATGTTGTCACTTGTTCGCTTACTACAATAAGTACTCATTAAAAGCATTTCATGGAAGATTTGCCAAATGATCATCCTTTCTATTGTATAGGATAGGTAGCACTTTAAAAATGAACCTGGTAAGAAAGTTATTGCTAAGGAATTCAAAAAAAGCCATTATATTTTATTAATTGTAATCATTAGTTGGGATGAATCTAGGAATTGATTCTAATAATGATGAAGAAACTAAAAACACAAATAGGAGTAATTTAGTACTTCTTGATATTCTACTAACAAAAATCCTTATTTGATAAATCATTAAATGTTTATAAAAAATACACAAAATAAGAGAAAAACTTAAACTATTACTTTATTTTCTTAAGTCAGGCATTTTAAATTATCTTATTTTATAAGTTTTTCAAAAGATCAAAGTCATTAATCAGAGAATCTGTTGAAAAATCTTAAGCTATGTCTTTTTCAATATATATATATTACTAAATAAGTTATAAGGAAATCATCCTTTTTCTTTTCTCAGAGACTTATCTTTATAATTTTCATAAATGCTTGTTTTGTTGTTGCTATAGACATCAGAAGAGTTAGTACAAGACAAACAAGTGGATAATTTCTCGACTTTTGTCTCTTTGCTAGCACTTGACACAAATTTACAATTGTTGAAACTTTTCTTAACTCTAAGCTTTTATGTGCATCAATTTAAAATGCTTCAATTGAATCTTTAGTAAAATCTGAAGCTAATTCCATAATAACTTGTACTAAGTTAAGAAAAACTTATGTCCATTCTTATTGATATACTTAGGAAATCTTAGAGAAATGGGTTGACATGGCCCAAATTTAATGTAAGCTCCACAAACTTTATCTTGTTTATCGAAGGGATACTCCTAAATTGATTTTTGAAGTCTCAAATCATGCTCCAAAAAAGAAGCATCAAACTCATTTATTTCCCCTTTAAAAGTCTTAAAAGGGCATTCACACACCTAGGAATTTTCACCAATATTTGTAGAAATTGAAAGTTGAGAAAGCAGTAGGTCATTATCATTCGATGACCCTCTTTTCTTCAAAAAAGATTCAATCCTTTTATTAGCCATAATTTAATAACTTAAAATAAAATATCAAGTAATAATATATCTTATTATCCGAGCCTTGGCTCTTTCCAATTCAAAAGAAGAATTTGAAAATTCTATTTTCTTTAATTCTCCTGCACAAAAATAATATTGTATTTCAATAACCCATAAAATTAGAATTTTTAAATAATGATCATAAAATTTTTAAAAAAAATATGATAATAAATTTTAATTTTTGAAGAGAGATGTCACACCATATGAATGAAATTAACTTACAATCCCATGATACAAATTGGTGGCACCACAACATGAATGATGGATTTCAATATCATATTGGTGGCACCATTCTTTCAAAAATGATACAAATTAGGAAAATTAGGATTTGTTTTTGCTATTAAATTAAGAAACGTTTTTTGGCCATTATATTAGAAAACTAGTTTTTTTTTTTCTTGCTATTAGATTAGGAAACTAGTTTTTTGTTTTTGCTATTAAATTAGGAAACTAGGTTTTTTTTTTGTTTGGACAACTAAATTAGGAAAATCAAATATTATTGAAGGATAAAAATTATAAAAATAATCATAGAAAATATTGTTGAATTATGTAATTTTGGTTTTTATTTTTATTTTTATTTTGTAAAGGGGTAAAATCTTAATTATTAATAAATCAAATGAAAAATTTGATGTAAGATTATATGTTAAAAGTAAAAATTTTAAAATCTTCAAAAGAGCATGACGACCCTTCATGCACTCTAAATTCATACTAATGACTCCGTTCATTATCAATTGCATCGTTAGGCATATGTCTTGAGGATTCCAAACAAAGCAGCTTGTTCCAAGACCCACAAACATCCTTCCAAAAAGTGCACATCTCTTGCATTGCCAATTTGCCGTGGGCTCACTTTCATATTCTCTTTTAAAGGGTTGGGAAGAATAGCAACATCTTTCCAGAGGATTAAGTATTGGATTTTAAAAATCATAGGGCATGTTTGGTATTGCAACATAACATGATGCCCTCTCATTTGTTGGTAAGAAGGAAGGACTGGATTGTGAAGCAAGGAGGGATATCAATAGTTAGTAAAAAAGTTTCCTTTTTCACTTAAAAAATAAAAAATAAATATTTTACTTAAAATAATACAAATATTTTAATATTTCTAAAAATGTTTATTACATAATAAAAAATTAAAAAAATATTAATAATTATTATAAATAATTTAATATTCTTTATTGAGAATACTATACATGATTTTAAAAATATTAATTTAATATTTTTGACATAAAAACATTTCAGTCTTTATAATTATTATCATTCCTATTCTATTATTATTTTCATCATACTAAAAAACCTTTGCAACTTTATTTTCCTTTCCATTCTTAATATATTAAATAGATTTTGGTATCAAATTTTTTTATTTATTTCTTGTTTTATTTCCTATTCTTTTTCCAATTCATTTTCCTTTTACATATCAAATGGGACCATACTTCTAAAAAGATTAATATTTCTCTTATGCTTGCCTCTAAGCACCCTTGAGCAAAGATCATGGGGGTTCGCTCCGAGTTTAAATACAATCTTCATAAGAAATGCATCATTGACAGAGAAAAGTTTTCCAAAAGCCCACTTCATAATACTTCATATGTTAGGAAAGATTATTCCAATTAACTGAAATGAGGCTATTTTTGGTATTTTCATGATTTCCTCATATTAAATTCGCTGAAGTGTGTGAGTGTCAAGACAAATATACTTTAAGCATTTGGATATATTACATAAGAAAGAATTGAAGAGATCTCAGATTTAGCTAAAGCAACCTTATCAGCCATAGAGAGGCAACTAATTTTCCAACCAGCCAAATAATTCCTCACTTTGTCAACCAAAAATTGACGAGTGTGTTTAATGTGTCTGTCATGCATGAATGGCATTCCTAGGTATTTTTTTGAAGTTATTGGAACTAGAAAACCTTTTTTGAGATTCAAGATCTCGTCTTGTTCTTTTGAATGTTCGTTCTAGTATTCTCAGAGAATAACATTTTAGCCTTACTCTGACTTGAAGCCTCGGAAAAGGAATTAATGCACTACATAATCTTAACACTTAGCCAGTATGCTGAAGCTTTGAAAAAAAGGAAAATGTGAACAGTCAAGAGTGAAAGAGACACTTGGAGTCTCATTCTTCAGGCTCTGATTTGTTTTCAATGTACGGAGAAAATACAATCTTCAATCAACTAAGAGGGTTCCTTGCCCTTTCGTTAATAAAGTTTATTTTTTGGCAATAGGGGTAACAGGCAAGGGAAAAAAGGATAATATCAGACCTTTTTCAAAATTTGATGATTATATTAAATCAAAAATAAATTTCAAAGATTAAAATGAAATTACTTGAAAATTTAGGGACCAAAAATAGAATTTTGCCGAAATGAAATCACTTTGTTAATAAAGTTTAGCCTTGCTTTATTCTCATTTTCTTTTTGGATTAAGTTGCTCAATGACTATAGTGTTCATGAAAATTCATGGATGAAGTAAATGTATGCGGTAAAAGAAAACTGGGCAGCGTATTACATGAAACAAGTGTTCACATTAGATATGAGGAGCATCTAACTTAGCAAAAATTTGAATTCAGACTTTAAAGCAAGTATAAAATCATATGTAGACATATTAAAATTCTTTAGACTATTTAAAAAAGTTGTCGATGAGAAGCGGTATAACGAGTTGAAATATGAGTATGAGGCTTGACATAAGCTACCACAATTGATGTCTAATCATTCGTCAATATTGTTGTAAGCGGTAAATGTGTATACCTTTACAATTTTTAACATGTTTAAAAAAGAATTTGATATGTTTTATGCTACTTACATAAAGCACCGAAATGAGTCAAACAATTTGTTTGAATATGTTGTAACCATGACCAATAGGCAAGGGGAATGGAGAGTGTTATATAATCATATTCAGCAAAATATCACTTGCAGTCGTCAAAAATTTCAAAACTTTTGGAATGCTTTGTTGCCATGCTTTGAAGATTTCATTATGTTAGACATTACGAAAATTCCTCACAGACATCTTTTAAAGAGATGACGAAAGATGCCTGAAATGAAATTGTGCATGACGTGGGAGAAAAGGAAGTTGAAAGGGACTTTAACCTAACTAGCACTCGGCGATGCAGATATTTGGGCTAAAAAATGGTTTAATTAGCTTATGAGGTGTCGGGTTATGAGGAACTTCACTCACTTGTTGATCAAGGTATAGATGATCTTTGCAAGCAAGCATTAGAGGTCCGCTTGCAACAACAAATGCCCATTGACACCAATACAACCGTAGCATCAATTGGTGAAGGTATGACACAGCCAAAGAGATTGAAGAAGCGTGATAGTTTAAGGCAAAAGACACAGCTAAAGAGTTGGGTTGGACTCCAATCTACAAAAAGAAAGAGAACTCCAACCATTGGCCATTCAAATTATAAAAAATATGGGGTGCTGAAGCTTCCCTTGTTTTATTGCTTAACTTCCATTCACGTCATGTATATACTCATTATATTCCTTTCGGATCATCAAGTCAGATGCATTGCAACGTGTCTTGTTTGGCACTTGCATTACCTTATGAGTGTCAACAACTGCCTAGGAACCAATTTAGTTTCACTAACTTACTGATGGTATACTATCTGATAATTGGAGTTATGATTTTCATCTATTGCAATCGTCCTTGTTATAATACAATGTTTATGCTCTCATTTTTTTGAATTGTTATATAGGAAGCAATTGAAACCACAATACAATCACTTCAAGGCACAGATACCTGTGTCGCTTCTGCAGATTCCAGTGATATTCATAAATTACCCAAGAATCACTTTTTGAATAGAAAAGATATTTTATTTCCATTTTTTGATGTTGTGCAGGTTTTACAAGCATTACATTGCTCTGGTGTAGTAGTGATGACAATCACTTTTTAATATTGTATAGAAGTTACATCAGTATGTGGTTGTCAATGTTACAAGAGCAAATGGTATATTGGATTTTACAAATGTTACATCAATATAACAGTGAATATCACATATGTACAAAAATTCAGCTGGCTTCATTGGGTTCCATTTGGCTTCTTTCTTCTTCATTTGGCTTCTTTTTGACATGAATTCAACCTAGTTTTGATGTTCTTTGCTTTAGTGAAATCTGCTTCAGATAGTTCAACATGATAAATTTGCTGCCCTTTGCTTCAATGGAACCTACAAGTTAGGGTTTAAGAATTACTAAGAAGCTTTGCTAATGGAATTTTGCAATTCTGAGTTATTGTTTTTAATACTGATCAGCAAAAAAAAAAAAAAGCCATTGCAACCTACTGAAGATCAAATACAAGAACTTGAAGAACTTGCACTCTCAAATATACATTATTGATAAACCAATGCCAAAATCAGAAGACTTGGGAAACTAGATATCTGTGAAACTTCAGAGACAAATTCCATTAGTTTCACAAATACACACACTTCATACATATCTGTGAATTACTATAACACATGCTAGCATAGAATTATTTTGATCACATTTCACTACTTTCACAAATACAAACACTTTGCCTTGTTTTTCCCATTCAGTTTACGTGCTTATTCAATTGCCTTGTTTGCAGAAGATTTGAAGCAAAATCAAGTATAGAACAATCTTATGTTTAGTGTTGATTTACTTTGGTAGGCTATGTCCCAAGCCATCATGAACACATCTGTATCATATGTTATTCTACCATAATGCCCCCAATTACTCCTACAACAAAATAAAAAGCTTGTAATTTGTAATTTTTTTTTTTACTTTCCAAATTTTTGGAAACTTGAAAACAATCCTGGTTTTGTGCTTTCACCAAAGGCTCCTCATCGAACAACAATCGGATTCCTCTTTGGGAATTTCTTCAAAATATACAAAAGCACAAAAAATATACATAATACCAGTAGTGAAATATAAGAATGCTCCGCTTTGAGCATCTTCCTATAACCCATGACATTTTGAAACAAGACATTAACTCAGCAACTAATATCAGCAAGCGAAAGTTTTCTCAATAATAAAACACTAAAGTCAGTTCTTGCTCTGAAATTGTCATAACATCAAACTTGGTTCTGTCCCTAAGTAACTGCTGTGTTGTCACTTCATTCCTTCCTAATTTTGCACTTTTATGGCTCTTGTATTGCAAATTGAAATATTCAAATAATAGAATAAGTACTTCAAGTTAATTATGCATAAAAATTTGTTATATATCTAGTGATTAATTTATCATTTATCAGAACTTACAATAGGATCTTGAGCTTCTTTAAGTGAAATCACCATTTTAACCTTCGGATTGATGAGAGTCCCTACTTTGTACTAATAATAATAAATAAAAAAAAAAAAAGCAAAATTCCATTCCTGGCAATCATTGTATAAAACAAGAGAAGACTCTCAATCTAATGAACAAGTTACTGTTAGCAAATTACAACATAGGCATTGGCCTTTTTTAATTGAATTTTTTGAACCCATTAAGTTTTCAGAATTGAAATTATATTCTTCTCTTCACTTCAATTAAATCACAAGATCATATACATATCAATATTAAAACAAGCAAGAATAGGAATCGTTGATCAATTTTCGTTCCCAGTTTTTCCGTTAATCTCGTTGATTTCCATTTCGAAAACATACCAGAAGAATTGCATACGAGGAAGGAGAGAAGAAAAGGATCTTCCATGGGTGACTATTTCTGCATAACACAGAGATCTCCTACGGTGACTATGGCTGCAGAATGCGGAGATCAGTCAAGTGGAGTAAGAAAACGCATCATCGAGTGAGTTAGCCGTGACGAGGGAGAAGATGCATCATCGACCAATTCTAATCGCTGAACACGAAGAACGTTGCAAGACACATTGAAGGATCGCTCAAAGACGAAGATCTGGAGGAACAAGACGTCTTTTGGAATCTCTCCATTACCATGTGTCGTTTGCCTACTTGGGACTCCTTCCAAAACGCCGGCATCTGTAGCTTTCATATCCAAATGAAAAACGAGTTAAACGCACCGTTTCATTTTTATTGAAATGGTGCGTTTCAGCTGCCTTGCTAACGTGGCACCAGGAGGAGCTAGATCAATCCAATGAATTTCATCCCACAGCAACCCCTGCCGTTTTCCTCTGATTGCAGGTGATCTTTTTCCCAGCCTAGATTTGCTGCTGTAAACCCCTTTATCCAGATCGTTTATTTGGCTATCCGTTTGATTTATGCCATGGGTCCAATTTCCCAACGATACAGTAGAATATCGTAATTCCTCCGTATTTTCGTTTCGGTGACTTACGAAACCTAAAAATATCTATTGTCTTGGACTATTAAGCTATAGGATGTTTTAGTCCTTAGAGTCCTCTCAGCGTGAAGAGAGTTAAAGATAACCTAACGCAACAAAGGAAGGGCTGGTTTTTTTTCTGTAACACTACGACTCCATCTCTTCTTCTTTTCTTTTCTTCCTTTTTTTTTTTTTTTTTCGTTTTTTGACCATTTTGCCTTTTCCCTTATCATACCCGATATGCTGAATTCCCAAATTCAGTTATACAAGCCTGCTAGTTCTCTGCCCAAGGTCAGTTGGCCTTTTTTCCATGGCTCTAGCGTTGGATTAGTGGCTGATACAAACAGACGCTATGCAATGACAGATCATCTAGGCACTGTTTCCATGTCAGAATCAAAATTGCAGCAACATGATCTACTTTTGGTTGGGTCAACAAGTCGAGAAACAAGATTTGATACATCCCCAACAATGGATAAGGACATGGTTCCTGGTGTCGACTTCCGTTTTTTTGTGGATCAAGAAGAAGATGAATATATTCAAGGAGGAGAAATTGATGCATCTTTTATGCCCCAAATGGAATATCCTCCCTGGGGAGAAGTGGAAGATGGGGAGCACCGGCAGGACTCGAGACCTACAGAGACTCCTTTTACAGCTTCAAAAGAGATGGGCCTTATTAATGAACCTGAAGTGCATCTTTTAGAGGAAGTGGATCCGAATGTGCTATCTAATAGGATTTTGGTTCTTAGCAGAACTAATAAGATTAGAAGTGCTCTAGAATATTTCAGGTCTATGGAATTGTTGGGTCTTTGTCCTACTACACATGCCTGTAATTCTCTTATATCATGCCTTTTGAGAAATGGACGGTTTGATGATTGCTTAAAAGTGTTTAGTTTCACTAGAAGAAGAAAGATAACTACTGGGCATACTTATAGCTTGATGCTTAAGGCACTTGCAGATGCTCAGGGTTGTGATTCAGCCCTTAAATTCTTTAGAGAATCAGAAAGAGAATATAACATTAAGAAAGATTTTGACGCTGTTGTTTACAACACCATGATATCAATTTGTGGAAAAGGTCACAAATGGGTTGAAATAGAGAAAATTTGGAGGAGTATGAAGGTAAATGGTTGTGCTGGTACTCAAGTTACATATCGCCTGCTTGTTAGCAGTTTTGTACAGTGTGGTCAGATTGAGCTAGCTCTTGATGCTTACCATGAGATGGTTCAAAATGGATTTGAACTAAGCAGCGATACAATGAGTACTATCATTAGTGCATGTGCTAAGGAGGGAAAATGGGATGCTGCACTAAGTGTTTTTCAGAAAATGATGATGGGAGGACTTGATCCCAATTTAGTTGCGTGCAATGCATTAATTAACTCACTGGGGAAAGCAGGGGAACTCAAACTAGCATTTCAAGCTTATGATGTCATGAAAGCGTTAGGCCATAAACCGGATGCATATACATATAATGCTCTACTTAGTGCTCTTAACAAGGCTAACAGGCATCATGATGCTCTTCAGCTTTTTGAGAAGATTGAAGGAAATAAAATGTGTCAATTGAATGTACATGTGTACAACACTGTTTTAGTGTCTTGCTCTAAGCTCAGGTTGTGGGATAGAGCTCTACAGATTTTGTGGCAGATGGAAGCTTCTGGGCTGTCTGGTTTGACAGTGTCATATAATCTTGTTATTAGAGCTTGTGAACTTGCAAGGAAGCCAACGATTGCATTGCAGGTGTATGAGCATATGGTTCACCAGAAGTGCAAGCCAGACGTATTTACATATCTGTCTCTGATTAGATGTTGCATTTGGGGAGATCTCTGGGAAGAACTGGAGGAAATGCTAAATGTGGGTAAAAGCATTTTCATATATGTAAGAAATAAGTTGTTTGGGCCTACTGAGTTATGCAAACTGGAAGTGATATTTATTGCTCCGCTAAAAACAAATAGTATTGGTACTTAACATCTTTCACAATGTAAATTTAGTTAATATGTAGGAGTGGAATGTCAAAATACTGAAATATCCATATATAAAACCTTGATTGCAGGTGTGGTATGGGATTGCTTCGCTTCTATTCAAAATCACAAATTGCTTCTAAAAAATCTCTAAATTGATAATAGTAGTTCTATTTAAAATGCTCTGGAAAATTTTACCAGACACCACAATTTAAGTTTTGGGCAATTGGGCCTATGATAAGTAGAAGCTTTCCTGAGAAAGCAATTCCAATCAAGCTGAGCATACTTTATATCTAGGATAATATGAATACAATTTGTATATTCTATCAATATAGTAATAAAATTCAATGACCTTCATGTAACACCATAATCATCTTCTCATCAATCTGGCACAAATCTCTGATATCCCTAATATTTGTTCCTTTTGGCAGGTGGCCACACCAAATGTCTCTCTGTATAATGCTGCTGTTCAAGGGATGTGCTTACGAGGCAAGATTAATTTGGCTAATAAGGTCTATGGTAAAATGCGTGAAAGTGGTCTTCAACCCAATGGCAAAACACGAGCCTTGATGCTTCAAAACTTACCAAGGGGTGAAGTAGTACGTAGGTGATCTCACTTTAGGACACGGAAGTAGCTTGTGGTCTTTTAGTTGCTATAACTATTATACTGAGTTCAGAAAGGATAACATAAGAGTATCATAGGCTGCTAAATCAGGGCCCTTCAAGTTTTATATAGCACTTTTTGGCCTGAAAAAAAGTTATAAGCAAAACTACAGTGTTACTGTGCACAAATATGTGGATAGCTTCTCTATTCTTTTCTCTGAGTTCAATCTTAATGTTGTAATATAAAAAATTTTATTGTACAATGCTTGTAAATGATGTAAATGCCAGAGTCTTATGTATGATTATTTTTGGCCCACGCACATAGCTATTGATTTCTCTCTCATGACTAGTGTTCTTGGGATCTCGTATAATGTGTGCCCAACTGATGTTTCTGATACTACCCTTGACTTTTTTAATGAACATTTGCTCTCTTCTGTTTTTCCTTATACAATGTTGACAGCATATGATCTCTTTACTTTTTTAATCTGCTGATAGACTCCCAAACCATTTAGTTTCATAAATTAGAAGGATTAGCTTTTTGTTCCATCTTGGAAAATTTCAAACCATTAGCACCTTTTTTTCCCACATATTACAGAAACCGTTGTAGCTATTTATGATTACATTCCTCTTTGGAAATCATTGAAATGTTCGTTGTTTTCATGTTATCTTGTTGAAGAATGCTTTCTCTAATATTGTCCTTTTAATAGTTTTTAAGAGAAGCCTTTATAGTTGCACTTGTGTTGAAATGGTTTAAAATGTGATTCTTTTCCCTATTGGCCTTATTAATTAGATGCACAATAATTTCTCCTCTACATATGACAATTTCTCCTAGAGCAGATTGCTAACATAAAGAAAGAATTATACGCCATAGTAGCATGCTAGTGACACTGCTAAGGATGGAAAACAGAGTCAATAGACTCAGATTGCTAGCAACGTGCAAAGAATAGCATGGGTAATGTTGGAGAAAATAAATAAGACTAGGACCTTGTATATTGTCCCTCTTCCCCGTACTCTGTGTTAATCAGAGATATGGAAATTGGTTTTCGTTTCTCATCATACCAGCTTTTGAGTTGCTGCAAATACTAATGTATAATCTGGCAGGCTAATAACCGAGAAAGTATAGGGACAAATGCCAGAAAGATTTCTCATGGGAAGAAGAAGAAGAAGAAGAATATTTGAGGGAAATCATTAGCAATAGTTGTTTTACTTAAAGTACAGAATTTCATGTTTAAATATTAATAGAAAATTATTTCATGTCTATAATGTATAAGGCTATTTTACTTGAATGTCTTATCCTTGTCTTTTCTCTCGTCAAAGAGATATGATTTGGCAGAAAAGAGAAAAATACAAAATTTTGATTTTTTTTTGGGGGTGGGGGGGGGGGGGGGGGGGAGGTGGGAAGGATAAGAAATCATCCAAAAGTAGAAAAAGCTCACACGTAATCGGCAATGCCGTAGATGTTTAAAAATGCAAACCTGTCGAATCTCTTCACTGCATACAAGAAATTGAAGCTTCCTTGAAACAACCACCTGCACAGCACCAAAGTGATTCCACAAGCACAACTATATCCTATATGTTACGGCAAAGTACTGCCCTTGTAAATGCGAGTATTTTTCTCCGACCACAATTGTCAGAGAATCACATAAACTGCACACTGCGCAATTTTTTTTAATTCTGATTTGTTTCAATGGATTATAAGAAACTCCTTAAAAGAGTCATCCTTTTGAAAGCTATGTTCTTTTGGAGAGAGAGAAAGAGAAGTAATTAATTGCTTGCTCTTTCTCATGCTACAATATGGAGTGATGCACCAATGTATAAAAGCAAGTGCCTTAATCATTTACATAAGACTTGGTTTGTTCGGTAGCTGCATATCTTTTCATCTCTTCTTTACTTCTAATCTGAATGTCTATCATGATCCCACTTTAAATTTGCTCATTGTGGTAATTACTCGCATTTTTCAGTTATGGTGATGATGAATATTATTACTGGACGAAGAAAATGCCATCTCATGTTAAAGCTGGTGACAAACAATCAAATGGAACTGCTGTCTGCCGATACTCTTCTTGCTAGGAGAGAAACCATCAAGAAATTAATGACTAGAAAGCGTTTCTTATAATTGAGAAGAACATGTCATCAGTGTAATCATACAAGATGAAGTTGGTGATAGACTTCATTACTTGCTCTGAATAAAAGATGCACCACTTTGTTGTGTCAAAATGCTACTATGACCAACTCGAAGCCATTGCCACGATAATCTATCAAGTTTGCATAGGAGTTTTCTCCATGAGGATTGGCTGGAGGGTGATGCCAAGAGTCTTTGACAGATTTATGACGGTTTCTGATGGCAACTCCTATCTTGATGTATAATCTATTCGGAATTCCCTGAGAACTATAAAATATATATTAAGGGAGTTTTCTCCATGATGCATTGTTTCATAGTGGAGAAAACTCCTTGTTGTATGATTATCTGGGAAAATTTTGATATATATTGTAAAATTTTTTCCTTCCACTTATTATATTTAAAAAAAGTTAGCTTTACTTACACTATAAAATTATGATTTTCTTTAGTTGATGAAACATCAATTTTTCTTTTGTCATAAAATTTATTTATATTAACAATTACTTTTATTAATCAAAATATTAATTTGTTTAAAATAAATTTTTTTCCTGGGTAGGAATTATCGAGTTCATGACAGATATTTGCTCATTAGGATAAGTCCCTCAGTTTTTTGGACTCCTCGCCGCATCAAAGATTAACAAGACCTGCTATAAAGAACTCCCTGGCAAGAAGGCCGACAAAATTTAGCTCGTATAGTTTTAGCAAAAAAGGAATTGTTTGTCGTGTCCACCATTCACCAATCATGCTTAACAAGCATTAAAAAGATTTGTAGATCTGAAACCAAGGCCTCCTTCAGATCTTGCAAAACAAAGATTAGACCATTTCAAAAGATGCATTTGAGGAGTATGAGAAGAGTACCCTTAGAAAAAAATTGGCAATTTTCGCATCTATGATGGCACAGACTTTTATTGGCAAATAATAATGCAATAACGAATAAACCAAGCATGAGTTAAGAGTAGATTTAATGAGTGTAAGCCTGCTAGGTTGCTGAGAGAAGTTTTGATTTTCAAGCCACTGTTATTAATCCTGTCCGCGATTTCCTGAAAAATTTGTGACTTGTCCTTGTCTGTGTCAACACGTGCTCCACCCAGTTTGACAGCATATTTGACTTTTAAAATTCCAGTAATTGTTTTCTTCAATTGATGTGGAGTATTCGAACTAAAAAGCATTAGAGAATTGGAGAATTTGTTACTGAGTCCAGATAACTCACTAAAAAAATCCGAAGTTTTCTTGATTGTGTTACACATCTTAGTAGTGGCTTTAAAGAATAATGAGATAAGAGATTAGTGCATAGAAGAAAAAGTAAATGAGACAGAGGATATCATTTTTGTGCAGTTCAGCCCATTGCTTCTCTTGTTCTTCTTTGTGAACGAGGCCAGAAAGAACATTAGTGCATAGAAGAAAAAGTAAATGAGACAGAGATCATCGTGACGCAAACCTCTCTTTGGAAAAAAAAATTTTCATTGGAGATGCATTAATTAAAATTTCGTAACTGATAGTGCAAACACATTGCATAATCCATTGAATCCATCTATTGAGAAACCCCATTCTACGCATTACAGCCATAAAAAATTTACAAGAAACACTATTAAAAACTTTAGAAATATCCAAGTTAAAAGCACACAGTCTTTTTTGTTTATTTTTGGTATGATGAATACTGTACATCAGCTCAAAAACCAGCAAAATCTACCTTAACTAAGGCGACCATTGACGAAGGCACACTAATTAAGGGCAATCAAATCATCCAAGACATTGCCCAAACAATAGCAAAGAAGCTTGGAAATAATTTTGTAGACCACGTTATAGACACTGATTGGTCTGAAATCTTTCGAAGTCTATGGCTAAACAGTCTTTGGAATAAGTATAATAAAAGATCGGTTGAGACTTTTAAGAAGAAAACCACTGTTGAGAGAAGAGTCCACCATTTTACAAATATCAGATCCAATGATGTACTAGAAGATTTGAAAGAATCTAGCATTAAAACCATCCAGTCTCGTGACACTATCCATGGATAACGAAAACAATGCATGTTTAATCTCATCATTAGAAAATTATAAATTGAGGAGATTAACATGCAGATCTGGAAGTCGGGGAATGTCAACATCCAATAGAAGATTGGAAATTATTTCACTACCCATATCTATACCTTGCGAATACACAAAGCTAAAATGATTATAAGCAAGGACTTTATGATAAGCTTGCCCTTCAATCCATTCTCCTTGTTCATTTTTAAGAGATAGAATGTGATTAAAATATTTCGTCTTAGCAACTAAGGTGTGAAAGAATTTTGTATTATAATCTCCCCTAATTAACTAGGTTTGCCTTGCTCTTTGAGCCCAAGTAATCTCTTCACAATCATAAAGGAATTCCAAATAATTTCTAAGATCTTTTAAGTAGGCATATTACTTAACCTTGGCAAATTTCCTTAGATTTCTTGGAGAGCATGCTCAAGGAGACTAATTTTGTGGGAGATTTTACCAATAATATTATGACTCTAGTCATGAAGTAAAATCAAAGTAGATTGAAGTTTTTGCCAAACAATAAAGCTAGGGGACACAGAAAGACATTGCAACCAATTCTACTTGAGCCTTAACGAGAGGCTAGACCTATTAGGGAACAGCTCAGTCCACAAGGGAGAGGCATTGAGGTTCAGCTATTTGACTTTATGAAACTCAAGCCTCCTTTCTTATCAGAAACAAAAGCAATGGAAAACCTGCAAAACTTTCTAGATGAGGTAAGCTGGCTTTGCAGAGCCCTTGGGTGTTCTTTAACTAGATCAGTAGAGTTAGTAGAATTCCGACTATTAAGAGTAGCCTGAACTTGGTTTTAAGCCATGACGCAGGGAAGACCCTAAGATTTGCCTCCTTTAGAATGGGAGGAATTTGCACATTTATTTTTGAGGAAATTCCTCCCTTAATTAGTGCAAGATGCAAAGGCCAGAGAAATTAAGGTCTTGAGACAAAGAGAAGACCAGCTCATCAGTGAGTATGAAGTGATATTTACTCAATCGTCGTGGTATGCTCCACACTTAGTAAAAACTAAAGACATATGTGCAAACCGCTTTGTCCATGGGCTTCTAGATTATTTATATAGATCAATGGCCAAATTGCGATATCATTCCTACAAAGATATGGTTGATAATGCAAAACTCTTTGAAGCTACATTCAGAGGTAGCAGAAATATGCAGGAACATCGTAAACAACAACGTACTGGAGGTGATCAAAGTGGTTAACTAGGTCATAGTGGTAACTACAGTGATAGAGAGATTGTAGTGAGTCATCAAGGTTATCAAAGGAATTCTCACCAATGGAGAGGCCACAGTGGTCATTCTTTAGCATTGTGTAAAGTAGTGGTAAGGGGTAATCATTTATGTCCCATCCCTATTGGCCTACTTGTGGAAAGATGCAAATTGGTATTTGTTTTGTGACTGGGAGGGTATGTTACCAGTGTGGTCAACAAGGCCACTTTAAGAAGGATTGTCCTATGTTATCTGCACCACTATTCTTTAATCAAGCATTTGCCCCTACTACGTTACCATCATCTCCAATACTAGCATTACCTTTAAGGCAAATTGAGGGTTCTACAGGTCATGGATCTAGTGGATCTCAAACTAGAGGTAGAGGTTCAAGGGGTAGGAATCAAGGACATGTTGGGAGAAGACAGGCCCATGTTTTTGCTATGACCTTTCAAGATGCTCAAACATCTAATGTTGTAGTTATAGGTATACTTCCAATTTGTTCTTTTAATGCATATGTTTTATTTGATACAGGGGCTATGCATTCTTTTGTGTCCCCATTCCTCGCATTATGATTTGGTAAGGATGCAACAATCTTAGATACACCATTAGTGGCATCTACACTTGTCGGAGGTCCAATCATCATTGATCGTGTGTATAGGGAATGTGAAGTCTTAGTAAAAGGACATTAGTTACTAATTGATTTGATAGTCATTGATATGATAAACTTTGATGTGATTTTAGGCATGGATTGGCTATCTTCATGCCATGCCACGCTTGAATGTCACAACAAAGTGGTGAAATTTGAGTTGCTAAAAGGGGAAAATTTTGCCTTTAATGAAGATCAAAGTTTAGCACCTAATTATCTAATTTTTGCTATTAGTGCTAGTAAGTTGTTAAGAAAAGAGTGTAAGGGATATTTTGAGATGGTTGGTGATACACAAGGGACAAAAGAAAGCTTAGAACATGTACCAATAGTGTGTGAATACCCTAAAATTTTTCCAAAAGAGTTGCTAGGTTTACTTCCACATAAGGAGATTGAGTTTTACATAGACTTGATTCCTGGTACTCAGCCTGTGTCTATACGTCTGTACTGTATGGCCTCTGTAAAGCTTAAGGAGTTGAAAGAGCAATTGCAAGATCTTCTTGACAAGGAATTCACACACCTTAGTTCTTCACTGTGAGGTGTTCCAATATTGTTCGTGAAAAAGAAGGATGATTCAATGAGGTTGTGTATTGATTATAGACAATTGAACAAAGTGACAGTTAAAAACAAATATCCATTGCTACGAATAAATGACTTGTTTTACCAACTTCAAGGGGCCTAGTATTTATCTAAGATTGACTTGTGATTAGGGTATCATCAGTTGAAAAGTCGAGGTGAAGACATTCCAAAGACAACTTTTAGGACTTGTTATGGGCACTACGGATTCTTGGTTATGTTGTTTGGTCTTACAAACACTCCAACAACTTTATGGACTTGATGAATTAGGTCTTTAAACCGCACTTAGATCATTTTGTGATCGTCTTCATTGACGATATGCATGGGTGCTCAAAAGCAAGGATGAATATGAGCAACACTTAAGGATGACTTTACAAACCTTGAGAGAAAATCAACTATATGTCAAGTTCTTTAAGTGTGAGTTTTGGTTGAATAATATGGTTTTCTTAGGGCACATTGTGTCCAAGGATGAGATTAGTGTAGATTTGAAAAAAGTAGAGGCAATTTAGAATTAGCCTAGACCCACCACATTCTCGAGTTTGCTAGTTATTACCGTAGATTTATAAAGAAATTTTCCAAACTTGTTGCTCCTTTAACTAGAAAAGGTGTAGAGTTTTAATGGACAAACGCTTATGAAAAGAGTTTTTTAAAATTGAAAGAATGCTTAACTTCAACACCAGTATTAGCTCTTCCTTCAGGTAGTGGCAGGTATACATTTTACTATGATGCCTCAAGAGTGGGATTGGGTTATACATTGATGCAACATGGAAGAGTGATAGGCTATGTATCCAGGCAACTTAAAAAGCATGAACATAATTATCCCACTCATTATTTAGAGATGGCTGCAATTATATTTGCCTTAAAGATTTGAAGGCATTACTTATATGGCAAAACTTGTGAAATTTACACTAATTACAAGAGTCTTAAGTATATATTTCAACAAAGGGATTTAAACTTAAAACAAAGGAGGTGGATGGAACTCTTGAAGGACTATGATTGTAATATTTTATACCACCCAAGTAAGACCAACGTAGTTGATGACACTTTGAATAGGAAGTTTATAGGTAGCTTGGCTTATATAACTAGAAGCATAAGGCCATAGTAAAAGAATTCCAAAAGCTCATTGAAGAGTACAATTTGAGATATTAGGACTTAGCTCACTGTTAGCCCATGTATAACTCATTCTAGCTTAGTGGATAGAATTAAGGTAGTACAAGACTAAAATATTCAATTAAAAAAGATTATGGAAGAAGTCTATGAAAGGAAGATACGAGAGTTTTCATTGGATAATGAAGGTGTTCTAAGATGTGGCTATAGGTTATGTGTATCGAATGTGAAAGATTTACAGAGGAAGGTGTTAGAGGAAGCTCATCATTCTACATACATATTTCATCTAGGTGCCAATAAAATGTACCAAAATTTGAGGGAGTTGTATTAGTGGAAAGGAATGAAAAAAGATGTAACAAAGTTTGTTTTCAGATGCTTAGTGTGTGAACAAGTAAAAGCTAAACACCAGAAACCTATAGGCTTACTTCAACAAATTGAAATTCTTGAATGGAAGTGGGAAGGGAACATAATGGATTTTGTTACTAGTTTGGCCAATACCCTTAAAGGTTATGATTCAATATGGGTGATTGTAGATCGATTAACTAAGATTGCACGCTTTTTACCTATAAAGGCTATATATTGTGTAGCCAAATATACTAAGCTCTACTTATATGAGATTGCCTCCCTTCATAGTGTGTCAATGTCTATTATTTCTAACCATAGGCCACAATTTACAGCCAAGTTTTGTAAGTCTTACCAAGAAGTCTTAGGGACTCGCTTAGATCTAAGCACTGCCTTTCATCCTCAAACTAAAAGACAATCAGAGCATGTAATTCAAATATTGGAAGATATGCTTTGTGCATATGTTTTAGATCTTAGGGGCATTTAGGATAAGTACATTCCTTTGATGGACTTTGCCTATATTAATAGCTATCAATCAAGTATACATATGGCACCTTTTGAGGCACTGTATGGTAGGCGTTGCAAGTCGTCAATTAGTTGGTTTGAAATGGGTGAGCCTAAACTTTTGGGCCTAGACTTAATATAAGAATTGGTGGCCAAGGTGAAATTAATTCGCAAAAGGTTATTGGTGGCCTAGAGTAAGCAGAAAACATATGCAGATGATAAGAAGCATGACTTAGAATTTGCAGTTGGAGACCTTGTGTTCTTGTGAATATCACCCATGAAAGGTGTTTTGTAGTTTGGAAGGAAGGGAAAGTTAAATCCTACATACATCGGGCCATTCTAGATACTAGAGAGGGTAGGTACTGTAGCATATTGTTTGGCTCTTCTAACAAATTTTGTAAATGTGCATCCTATCTTCCATGTATCTATACTCTGAAAATATTTACTTGATTATTCTCATGTCCTTCAACTACAATCAATATAATTAGAAGAGTAACTCTCCTACATAGAGCAACCTATTGCCATAACCGACAGACAAGTCAAAAGACTGAGGAACAAGGACATAGCTTTAGTCAAAGTGGTGTGGTAGAATCATACATGCGAATAAGTAATATGGGAAGCTGAAGAAGTCATGTAGGACAAGTACTTCCATCTCTTTGTTTCTAACAGTAAGTGGTCCCTCTAAAATTCAGAGACTGAATTTCTTTAAAAGGGAGTGAACATAATAACTCAAAATATATATCTATAGAAATTAAGAATAACATTAGAAAAATAAAATAGAATTTTATTTACTAAATGAAAGGAGAAAATAGTAGTTGGGGTACAAATTATAATTTTAACTTTTTTAAGAACTAAAATGAAAAGAAAAATATTTTCATAGATAAAAATATGATTTTAACCATTACATAGTATATGTCAACAAAACACGTTTTTGCTTAGTAAATTGTTGAAAAAAAAGCGTTTGGAAATTATTTATATAATGTCAAATAGTAACTTGCATAGTAACTTGAAAGAGAGAAAAGAAAAGAAAGAAAGGTCGTGGAATGAGCATTCATATTTTAACTTGTGTGAGGGGTAGCTTTTCATATACATCTTTAATCAGAGTTGTGCTGTAGGAGTAGGGGATCTTTACTATTGATCCTTATCGATGAGTATATAATTAGCAAAGTAGTACTTTTCATTTTGCCAAACATTTTTTTTTTGTCTAACTTTCAATTTCTTTATTTATATATATATATATATATATATATATTCTAATGGATTCTACATATTATGCACATGATGGTGGTGGAATCCCATTTAATAGATTGTATAGAATTCAGACACAAATGAAATTTAATAGTACCTTTATGAAGCCTTATGGACTTTGTATAAGTAAGACTATGGTAGGCTATGCCGCCTAAATGACTAGTTTAAATTTTATAAGTTCATTTGCAAAGCAATTCATCCAATAACTCATGAGATTTATGGCAGGATTATACCATTAAATGGTCACTGGAATGTGGGGTTACTATATTTTCTTTGCTAGGAACATTATGGAACTGAACCATGTTAAATGTTCCTGAATCAATCTAGACTTAGAAACTGAAAACTAAATATATAGTAAATTTTAAAACATAAAGGGGATTCTAAACTATCAAGAGTATTATAATTATTATTACTATTATTCTTAAAAGACTATACATTCATATAGAATTTATGATTTCCATATCTAACAATTGAGGTATAAATGCCAATGATCAGCAGGTTCTTAAGTGATCTTAATGCAAGTTCCATTTTGATCCTTTATATTAATGTTACTTCTCTCATAAACACGCTTTATTTTATTTTATCTTCAAGATTATTTTATTTAAATTACTTTATGGTTGTAAATATGTTTAAATACAAATTATTTATTTATATATCATACTTACACTATTCAATGGATTTTATAATTTAATGAATGGATATCAATTCATATAAAAACTTTGTAGTTGTTAACAGGGGTAACGACTTTTGTGCACCTTATTAAAGTAAATTATTAAGACGTATTTGGAAAAGGGATATGGGTATGAATTATTGAGACGTACGCAGTGAAGGAATACATATATGAGATGTTGAGATGTATCTGGTGAAGGGATACAAGTATGAGATATTAAGAGGTATTTGGTAAACACATATGAGTATAATTATTGAGACACATCTAGTGAAGCAAAACGAGTATGAGTTATTAAGATGTTTCTAGTAAAGGGATACATTATGAATTATTGAAGTACATTTGGTAAAGGAATATGAGTATGATGATCTTGGTTCTTTCCTTAATACCTGCTTCATATAAAATTATAAGGTTTAGAAATAATATTCATATTTTATTGAAACTTTCTATTTGTTAAAAATTCTAAGGTCTTTATAATTTCCCTTTTTGCTTGCTTTGTTATTTATTCACTTACTAAATCAGTGGTAGATTTACACATCTCTCTTTAATATTTTTCATATCAGTAAGTGCTAGTGAAGTTGCTTTGGGAATTTTCTTATTGTCCAGACTTTTTTGGTATGTCGTTCTAGGTTAATCAAAATGTATGTCTAACTCCAAGGAAGTAGCTATTAGATGTCTGGTTGTTTGGAGTTTATAATTGTTGTGAAGTATTGTAAGTCTTATGTGGATTATTTCTTTATTATACTATATGTATATATATATATATAGACATTATTAAGCTGGTTACATTAATATCATTGTGAAATTGTTGCATTATACTTCAAAATGTGTCTAGGGTGTTTTATCCATATTTTATGGCAAATATAAAGATGTTATCTTAGGCTGGCCAGGCAAGGTTGATTTAGCCTATATGCCAATCACAACCAATAAATTTGGGTCATGAAAATTTCTTCTAAATGTTCATAGGGTTTATAGTTCTTAACATATGTTCATCCCTTCCCCCTTTAATTTTGACCTTAACAAGATGTTTTTAGGTCCCAATTCCTGAATCTAAAACAAGATATTGACGTGTTGGGGTTTCATTGAACTAAAAATTCGAATTTGATACTTGGATTTGAGGCTGGCATTCAACTTAAGGAGGAACAGGACTTGTTCTTAGGAGTTGAATCATAAAGGTAAAAATTTTATGATGATATTTCATTATTATCAACTCATGGGATTACTTGGAATGTATGAAAAAGATTAAGTTGTGATTTGATGGAGGTGAAATTGAATAGTTGGTAATAAGGAATACTATAATTAGATGAGAATGAGTTTCTCTTTATCTTGTTATGTACATATAGTCATAGATGCAATGAAGTATAATAATAAAGTGGATAAAAGGAAACAAGAAGAAGTAATGACATGAAACTTTATATGGTAAAGTAAGGAATTATAGAAGGACATGGGATAATGATATTACACCCGTTTGATGTATTTTAACATGTTTTATAATGGGAGTAAAGAGAAAATGAAGAATATTCTTTAAAAATTGTAATAAATTAATTAGTTATGATCACAAACGGTAATGCTACTAAGTTAAAGGAACTATAAAGTTTGAAACTAAATTAGTGAAGCGAGATATTAATCATTTTGTTGAGCCAAGGTGTAGGGTGCCAAATAAGACCTTTGAGCCATTCTTTTTTATAATATGATGCCACAACAGTTTATTCAATTATTAAATAAGACATTAAAACTAGATTTTGTGCATAATGATTGTTGTATGTGATAAGTGTACCTTGCATTGTTTTGTTATATGGATTCAACATGAGAATTCTTTTCTAAGGGTCAGATAAAAGGCAAGATTAGTTAGAGTACTTCATACCTAGGTAAGCAGTAGCTTTTCTAACTATGTTACGTACTTTAATTATATGTTGCTTGAAATGTTCATGTTAAACCCTCTTACACATAGTTCTCGCTTCATTTAACTCATGAAAGTGTTTTACAAGGAATTTAAATTCTTTTTCTCATGATAAATTGGAAATCTCGTATGAGGTCATACAATTATAAAGAAAGAGAAGTTCTAGCCTAAGGAATTTATTTAACCTCTTATTTATTACTATGTGACTATGTTTATCATATGTCTTTGGAATGCTACCTGTTCATTTTTATTCTTTCATATTCTTAGCCAGATCGGGCTCCTAGACTTAAGGGTGGAGCTTAGAGGTTGTTTAATGAGCCTATTTCACTCTGCGAGGGCCAAGAATTCTATGCTTTGTAATTTTGTAATATTTTTGCCACTTGGGTTTTGTACTAGATTATATATATATATATATCTTACTGTTAGGTCCAAATAACCACAAGCAAGGATCCTAACCCCTTTAGTTATATTGTTGATGTATCTTGTATGTCTTTTTTGTTATAGATGAGGGCTAAGCTCTCATAGGATACCAGTTATAGCTGACAGGTGACTTGTAGAAAATTTAAGAGGTCCATATTTATGGGGAGGTGTTGAAATTTCTATATAGTTCCAGTGTTATCTTATCACTAATGTTATCTTATGGATGTTAAATTCTTATGGTTGATCATGAATGAATGTTTGATTGCATATTTAGGCTTACAGGTGCAGGGTCTATCCTCGTTGTCTGTGCCAATCATGCTCCAGGTGTTTAGGGTGTGACATTATAGTTTAGAGAGGGTTCAACTAGTATAAAAACTTTATGATTCATTGAGAATAAGCATTTGGACCTTATGTCCTACCTTTTTAGCTTTATTGATGTCATGAGACCCTGGTTTTTGCTATGGACTATACAATATAATTAAACAAGCTACAAGCTTGCATTTGTAAAAGATATAAATAAAGAGTGACAAATTAAAGCATAATTAATTAAATAAAATAAAATAAAATTATCTTCTTCATTTTCATCAATGTCACTAGGATTTCTTATGAGCTCTTGCTCTAAATCTAGGTCATTTAAGGATAAGCCTATAATTTCAAGGCTTCCAGCACCATCAAATGGCTCTCAATGATCTCCATTAAAATCCCACATCCTACTCTGTCCCTTATAATACATTTCACTCTTCCTTGATAAAAGATGAAGATAGCACATAACTAAATCTTCAGCCTTTTTTGGATTTATCTTGTTCGTTTAAGGGAATGAATGAATGAGTATGTGCTCCAATTTCTTCCATAATAGGAAGATGAGCAAGGTTGCTCAAGAAGTTTTAATGTAAGATTTTGAAGCATAAGGATAGATGAACCATAATTTATCCACCACTTTTTAGGTTCTAAAATCCACCTATCTTACAAGGAATCAAATAGTGATTATGCATATGAGGCTCTACAAAACTTAGAATACTCTTGAAGAATTATCTTTCTCTCTCCTGGCTCTCTAAAGTACATACTAATGCCTCTCAATTGAAATTTCATCATTCTTATGTAGAGGAACTCTATTAGGTGCCTCTTGAAGCCATTGAGGATTATAATACTTATATAGATAAAAAAAAAAAAAAAAAGGTATATATGTCACTTGTTTAAAAAAACCTAAAGTTAAATTTGAAAATAACACAAATATTATATCTTGGATTCAATGAATAAGTAAGACAATGAAGTGGACTGCAACTCTTTATCCAACGATAAACTATAATACTATATACAACTTTATAAAACCTTGAATACTCATAAAGTTCCTTTTTTATGCCTGTATATTCATGCCTTCACTTCTTGTATCATTGAATCCCACATATCATAGACCAAATATAGTGTCGGTATCACAAAACCTAAGCATGTCATAAATAAGTTTTGTAAAAGAGAGGATGTAATCAATTTCATCCCACTAAGAATCATTAAGAATAAACTCTTTAACCGTATTTGCTTTTCCAATGTCATTATCTCTATAACTATTCCATTCCTCACTGATTACCATTGTTTAGAAAGGATATTTTATGAGTTTAAGCCTTTTAAGCATAACAATGGTGGAAGCAAATCAATTTTCAACAATAGCTAATAATTTCAAAGGCACTAATTCATTGAAAATCACCAACCTTATAAAATGATTCATGATAAAAGTTCTAATAAAAATTGCATCATCCTTAACTTGTGTGATCCAATAACATTCTTTAAACACAAGTTCACTAGCCTCAGTATTTTTTACAGCACATATATTTTTCAAAGCAAAATTGAGTGTGCATAACACATGATGTTGAAAAAATGTGTGGATACTCAACTTCAACTAGTTTACCAGTAACTTTGCACTCATAAGCATTATCAGTAATAATTTGAATAACATTTTGAGGCATAACCTTTTCAATAACTTGTTTCATTCAATTAGTTTTGTAATATTTATCTTTATACTCTTTAAATCCACCAACTGCCTTCAGAAAAATAAGACATCTGATACAGCCATAAAATTTATCAATGGCCTATACTGCACATCAGTCTAACCATTTGTCACTATACTTACTCCTTTCTCACTTAAGTTCCTCTTATAGTTCAAGTAACATTTGAACATTTGTCCTCTCCTTTTGCAATAAAGGACTTCTTAATACATTATAACCATAGGCTTAAAATTAGCAATCATGTTATTTACAACTTATTAAAATGAGCTAATTTAATAAGGATTATGTGCTAAATTAAATGACAAACTAGCAGAAAAAGCATCCTTGTAATTTCTGAACACAATTTCTCCCTAGCCTCATTATTGAAGGCCCTTCCAAAACCACTCATGGCTCTCCTTTTTCCCTGGTTGTATTGACTTTCAATTACAGTGCATTCATATAAGTTCAAAGGAGACAAGCCTGAAGCTAGTATTGGTAATATTACTTGCTTCAACTTTGATATATTATGAGCCTTCTCTTGCATAATTTTTATTTTAAATAAACATTAGCTATCAACCTTAGAGCACATAAAAATCCTTTTACTAGACACTCGTAACAAATGCCAATTAACTCTAGAATAGGATCCATTGTATTCATTGTTACAATAATTGCACTTTTAATACCTATTTCCCCCACTTGAAACTACATTTCTTATATTGACTATAGTCACATAAACCCATAAAGGAGTTGCCTCCTTTTGGAGTTCATAAAATGATTTATATTTAAAAGTTGAGTTGCCTGAACTAGTAGATCTTGTGGCCATTGAATTCCTTTCAAATAAATGTTGCATTACAAGTGTAAAATAAGTGTCAACAACCTTAAAACTATTCTTTTGCCTTATCCAATCATAAACTCAACTTCCAATGCCATATTCAGTCATAAAATGAAAAGAAAAAAAAAAAGAAACTCAACATTGTCAATAATAGCCAAACACCTAAACACATGATAATAGAGGATCATGCGAACTAGAACAGAGAATCAGATGAAAAGGAAGAAAGGAGGAAAGAATTGGACTTTCAAAAGCTAATGGCTATAGAATGATGATATAGACGGGAGGATGATGGACAGAACATGAGACGTCGAGTAGAGAGCCAGATGTGAGAGAATGGTGAGCTATTGAAGGGACAAAAAAGAAGAAGATAGGAGGCAATGTCTTAACATAATGAAAATGAAGACACAGATGAACAAAAGCGAAGATGTAAGACACTATTAGGTTTTTTCTGTTGTTTAAAAAAAGGTTTCAGGCATTCTAAAACCATTTTTTTATGTTTCAAAACATTTCAACATGTTTTAGAGAATTTCACCTAAACAAACACTTTTAGACATGCGTGTAGGCACACTGTATGTGGGTTTATGCTGGACATAGGTGCGTCGATGTTTTTGGCACACCCGTGCTTCATAGGCATTTATCAGCTAAACACTTATCTAAAGTATCACTTTCCTCAGAGTAATGAAGAAGATTCTTTAGAGAAATGATTAAAAAAAGTTTGATGACAATAAATCCAAGTGGGCATTAATCTTTTTTTTTATCATGCAAAAAATAAAAACCGCTTTTTATAGTTTCAATCCATCTAATTTTGGTAGTAAAATGAAAAACTCGTTTCCTCCTAAATGCAATGGAATCATCATGAACTGAAGGAAAATGAAGATCCTCAACAAAATCTAACATAAAATTTTTTGCTTATTTTTTCCTTGAGATTAATTGCTTGCATGATTTGCTGTAAAGACCAATGACAATCATGTGCAATATGCCCAATCCTTGAACACTGTTTACATTGCCAAAAAATTCTTTCAAATCTGCAATCATTCCATATGAAGGAGCCATTATTTAAATGTAAAAGGCCTATTGTTAACAAAGGAAACAAAGGATCAATAAAGACTTTGAGACAAAAGAATATAATATTTCTTGTATGCTGAAATTGATCGTCCACTTTTAAAGTCTTCCCTACCATATTACCAAGTATATTTATTACCTCATGTGCTAGGCAACCCCTAGAATTGCACCTATATAACTATCTTTATAATTCTGAAGTCACAAAAATTAAACCTCCATCGATTAACTACAAACAATGAATTTAGGATTGACCATGGAATGATCTAGGATGAAGGTTTGATTATAATAATTTTCAAACTCAAAGATATACATGCTTTTATCTTTTCCAATGACCTTGAAATTGCCCCTAAAATTCTAGGCCCCATGCAATGCATGTTTTAACCTATGAACTCAAACAACTTTATCATCAATTAAAGCACCAATAAGACATTTAGCTCAATAAGCACGAGCATCATTGACTGTATTATAATCCAACTTGAATTGAGGACTCTACCTATCCAAATTTTGCTTAAAATTGCCTTAAAATTCTAACTCAGGAGTATTAGGATTACATGCACCTTCTGAGATGCTATCTGACTAGCCAATACCCCTTGAGATATGCCTTTGTTTATTCATTAAAGAGCAACATTAGAAGAACATAATAGAACAACCATGAAAGAAAATCAAAGATAGAAAACTTACAAAGAAAACATGAATAAGGAAAATAATACATGGAAATAATTGTAAAAACTTATACGTAAAATAGACTAATAAGTTAGTCCAGAACAAGGAAATCATGCAGAAAAAACTATACCTCTAGTTATTGCCATTAATCGAAAATATCGTAAACGTCAAAACTTTTGAACATGAAAATGGAAGCTTCCAAGCCTTTGTTTCTTACTCTCTGATGATGGTGTGTGAGTTGAAGGGTGTAAGAAACCAAACTTAGGGACCCAAATTTATAGAAGAGCTTAAGGCAAACCATTCCATCAATGGTCAATGTTATAATAGTAAGTAGGTAGGAAATATGCATGCAAACCATGTGGATTTAGGTTGAAAGTCCACAATAGTAGGATATTAACCTATTAAAATGGACCACACTCATGCAATAGTTACTGACTATATTAAAGGCTACCAAAGTTATCATGTAGTAGTTGTCAACATTGGGTTATCGAAGTTGACATGTAGTAGTTGCCAACATTCTCCCACTTAGTCCATTATACTTAATGAACTTAGCCTTAAAACGAGACATGGACTCAGCGTCCATAGTATAAGTAGCAACTTAAGTCTACTTTGCACTCTTTCAAGACATGGCTCTATTGGCACACATAAAAATATACTTGGATGTTGATTTCTATGAGTAAGTGCAACCAGAAAAATCTGAATCAGAGTAGCCAACTACATCAAGGTTCTCAGTTCATTTGTACATTAACATGTAATCTTTGGTAACTTTAAGATACCTCATAACCTTCTTTGCAACTCCCTAGTGATCTATCCCTAGATTGTTTTGATATTTGCTTAACATTCCAACTGCAAATGCAATGCCTAGTCTTGTACAAACCTAAGCATGCATAAAAGGCTTCCAACAGCTAAAGCATATGGAATGTTAAGCATAAATTCCTTTTTTAAATTGTTATTAGGGCATTGGCTCAAATTGAATCTATTACCCTCATAATAAGTGCTACACTTAATGAACAGTCTTTCATACAAAATCTTTTTAAGACTTTATTGATATAGGTTTCTTATGATGAACCCAAAATACATTGAGTTTTATCTCTATAGATCTTAATGCCAATGTCAATGGCATTAGATACCTCACCCATATACTTCATATCAAAGTTTTAGAGAGAAATTGTTTCACCTCATATAGAAATCCTTTATTATTAGTTACAAGTAATATGTCATCCACATATAACATAAGAAAACATAATTTACTTCCACTGACCTTTTGGCATATACATTGATCCATGAAATTATCTAGAAATCCAAATGAGGGGATAATATCATGAAATTTAAGGTACCATTGTGAGAGGCTTGTTTCAATCCATATATGGATTTCTTAAGCTTGTAAACTAAATGTTTACCAGTATTAGAGGAGAGTCCTTTAGGTTGATTCATATATACCTCTTCCTTTAAATTTCCATTAAGGAATGTCGTTTTCACATCCATCTAATATAACTCTAAATCAAAATGGGCAACCAATGCTAATATAATTTGGAGGGAATCCTTCTTTGATACAGGAGAAAATGTTTTCTTGTAATCAATTCATTCCTTTGAGTAAATCTTTGGCCACAAGTCATGCTTTATATCTTTCAATATTGCCTAATGAATCTCTTATGTCTTAAAGGCCCATTTACAATCAATGGCCTTTGAGCCACTAGGCAACTCAACGAGATCTCAAACTCCGTTAAACACCATAGAATCCATCTCATCCTTCATAGCATTAAGTCATAAATAAGATTTTTTATAGTTGATGGCTTGTGAAATGTTTTAGGATCATTTTTTGCTCTAATATTATAGTCAAACTCTTAATCCTAGTTTATTTTCTTTATGTTGAGTCAACTTTCTCATGGGGATCATGTTCCTTAACTAATTGCATAACATATTTTAGTGGTTGTTGTATAACCAGATCAACTTGGTTATGGTTAATAATTTGTGGTTCCTCGATGACTGGTCTTTCAACACCAGTTTGTACTTGAAGGGTGAGTTATTATTAATTTATCACTTGATATGGGAGCTTGAGTTCTCAAATGATCATTTTCAGAATCTAACTTCTGAGTTTGACCACTCCCACTGATCAAGTCATTCTTAAGAAATTTAGCATTTCTTGACCCCACAATCCTAGTATTATGTGATGGATAATAAAACCTATATCTCTTAGAATTTTTAGCATACCCAATAAAATAGCCATTAATGGTCATTGAGTCTAGCTTTTTCTCTTATGAATTGTAAATACGCACCTTAGATTGGCATCCCTATATGTGCATATGTCTTAAACTTGGTTTCCAACATTTTATTTACTCAAATAGCATCTTTTCAACAGCCTTAGTTACAACTCGGTTAAATATATACACAACCGTCTTAAGTACTTCAGTCCATAAGAACTTAAGAAGCTTGGAGCTATTAAGCATGCTCTGCAATATGTCCAATAGTGTTTAGTTCCTTTTTTCAGTAACATCATTTTAGTCTAGAGAACTAAGCATAGTGTATTGGGCAATAATCATATACTCTTGAAGAAACTTTGCAAATGGACCAGGTGCTTGTCCATCTTTAGTGTATCTACCATTGTACTTACCACCTTTATCTAACCTCACCACCTTAATTTGTTTACCATATTGTTTTTCTACTTCTGCTTTAAAAACCTTAATGGCATCTAATGTCTTATTCTTATTATTAAGCAAATAGAAATACATATATCGTGAGAAATCGTCAATAAAGGTGATAAAGTATTTTTGATTACTTAAGTCCATATCTAGACTACATATATCAATATATATGATTTCCAACAAGGTAGAACTCCTCTTAACACCTTTCTTGGTCTTGTTAGTATATTTTCCTTAATGCGATCTATATAAGTATCAAAATCAATGAAGTCAAGAGTATTTAATACTCTATCATTTACCAACCTTTTTACTCTCTCTATTAAGATATGACCAAGTCTAAGATGCCATAACATAAAGAAATTTTCATCAGTAACACATTTCTTTATACCTATACTACTGGAAGCATGCATGGTTTCATATAATAAATTGTCCTTTAATTGAATTCGGAAAACAACATCACAAATTGTACCATTTCCAATAGGATTATATTTATAAAATAACTTCAACATATTGTTTACAAATTCATAAGAATATCCCAATGGTACAAGTTTTAAAATAGAAATCAAGTTTTTAGATAAACTTGGTACATAAAAGCTCTCATCCAAAATCAGAACAAAACCAGAATTCAAAACCAGCTTGTAAGTTCCTATAGCCTCAACTAGTGAGCCCATCTTGTTTCCTAAATAGATGTATTGCTCACTTTCTATCAGCTTCCTTTGGTTTAGAAAGCCCTATAAGGTATTTGAAATATGGATTGTAGAACCAGAATTAATCTACCATGTGTTACTACTAACATCTACCATATTAGATTTATAGCAAAAGAATGAGATTGAGTTACCTTCGTTTTCAAGTTAACCCCTGAATTTATTGCAATCCTTCTTCATGTGTCCTTTCTTTTTATAGAAAAAACACTTGGACTCCTTCTTAATATCACCTTGGATGGGTGTTTTACCCTTCCATTTTCTCTTGGTTTGTCTCTTATATTTCCTTTAAGTTGCCATATGTGTACTTTCTCCTGTTTTCGCTAAGAGCCTTCCTTCTTCTTAAACACACATGGTCAGTACTTCATTGATTGACCATTTTTGTTTATGCATATTATATGAGATTTTGAAAGGTCCATATTGAGACAATAGGGAATTCAGATTGGAGTACACTAAGAAATAATCAAAAATCTCAACCTCAAGTGCCTTTAACTGTGCTGTAATATCCCTCATCTGCATGATGTGCTCACACACGCCTCTTAAGCCAATGAGCTTCATGGTAGATAATTTTGACATTATGGTACTTAATAAAGTCTTTTCTGATGATTCAAATTGTTCATCAATAACTTTCAATAAGTCACGAATGTTTTTAAGCTCTTCAATTGACCAATGTATACTATCAGATATCTTGGATTTGATATACATCATGCTGGGGTGATTAGATCAGTCCCAACGTTTATAAAGAGTTATTGCAGATGTGTTGCTAGTATCCGTAGGTATAGGAGGTTCATCTTTTCTAATAGCATAATCAACATTCATCCACCCTAATTGGAGAAGAATCTTCTCCTTCCAAATTTTGTAATTATCCCTATTAAGTTTAGGAACTTGAAAATCAGAAATGCTTACTGGTTGAAAAGCTGCATAGGCATTAAATGCATATATCAATATTTGAGATAACTTTAAAAATTCATATAACATGTTCTACTAATGTAAAACATGTAAAGTAAACATGAGCATAGTTGCAAATAAAACTGTTTGTGGACTAAGTTTTATTTAATTATGATCATATACAAATCATGATGAAGCTAGTAAATAATACTCCATTTTCTCAATCCTTGTGGGCAAATTAAGGAAAAAGGAAAAAATCACCATCCCATCCTAATTAATCATATCAATGTGATAATATTTTTGTGGGATAATTATTACCATATTAAAGATGATTAATTACAACTTGATCTCATTTTCCTTTATGTAATTTTAAAATCTAATGTATAATTTTATAATAAATAAAGGTGTTGTGGCTAGACTTTAATTATGTCAAAATCATATTAATTACAAGAAATAAAAATTTTCTAAATGCTTGTAAATGACCATGCAAAATGCATAAACAAGCAATTTTCATAATGAGATTTTAAACAATTAATTAATTAATTAGTCACCAAAACCAAAATGTGACAAATTAATTAATTAAACATCCCCTTAGTAAATTTAACCAATATGCCATAAATATTGCTCAAAAATTAATTTTCAAGAAATTAAACACTCAATTTAATGGAATAAAAATTTAATGTTGCAAAATATTAGACAAAATATCACCAAATATTGCCCAATAAAACTTAAGTTGCTCACAACAATTTTTTTTTTAATTTAAGCAATTTAATTAAATATTTTGAGCAATAAAACATAAATATGCCTTTTCTAAAAGTTAAATTTGCTTCAAAACAATTCCTTACACAAGAGTGTTTATTGGGTTACTGGTCTGAAGGTTTGTTTAGCATACCTCATGATATGGGTTTTAATCCTATTAGAACCAACATTTTCATTTTAATTTGAATCTATTATAATGGACCAAAATTTGAAAGCCCAAAACGTATTTAAAAATTAGAAGGCCTATAATGAAAGCAGTATAAGAGTAGCCTAGAAATGAAGTATTAAAATAACTAAAATATTTATTCAAACATAACAACAAACTCGCTCTCAAAATATGGTTTGAACGTGTCTCTTTCCCGCAAGGGGGTGTGGGTTTAAATCTTAGTGGTTAGTTTTGTAATTTCATTATCAACATACAACATAATACAAAACGCAATGTCATTCAAGCTGATATCCAAGATGCAACAACTTGAAATAGTGCAACAACTTGACTCATCTTCAACCTCTAGTTGGGTCACCATGACCTAACCTAGTTTAAGACCTCGTCATATTTTATGTTCTAAAGCTCCGGTTTTAGTGTTTCAAAAGTCAAAACTGATTAATTTTCATGAATATTATGGTTTTTAAGTCAAAAATGTAAAAAACATGTATAAATGTAGACAACCCAATTTTGAAAGTTTTCAAAATTTTGTAAGGCAAAGGTTTGAAGGTTCAGATATCGAATGTAAGAACTTGTACGTAAAATAAACTAATAAGTTAGTCTAGAACAAGGAAATAATGCAAAAAAAAGTATATCTTCAGTCATTGCCATTGATCAGAAATACCGTTAACGTTAGAGCTTTCGAACACGAAAATGGATGCTTTTAAGCCTTTATTTCTCACTTTCTGATGATGGTGTGTGAGCTAAAGGGTGTAAGAAACTAGACTTATGGACCCAAATTTATAGAAGAGCTTGAGGCAAACCATTCCATCAATGGTCAATGTTACAATAATGAGTAGGTAGAAAATATGCATACAAACTATGTGAATTTAGGATGAAAGTTCACAATAGTAAGACATAAACCCATCAAAATAGACTACACTCATGTGGTAGTTACCAACCATATTAAGGGCTGCCAAAGTTATCATATAGTAGTTACCAACATTGGGTTGCCAAAACTGACATGCAATAGTTGTTGACAATAACAATAATTGTTCCACATAAAATGAAAGGGAGCAAATCATCTAGTAGAAAGAGGCATAAACCACATTATACGAATACAAGGCTATAGACATGCAAAAAGAGAAACAAGAAGAAGCTAAGCTAATAATGTAGGAAACACTTACAAACTAGACATGCAACCAGCCATGGCAGAGAAATTTAGAGGAGAAGAAGAGATTCCATGGAGAAACTACTAGAAAGTATACGGAATTCATAAAGCAAAGAATATTCCACACGAGCTCAGCCTCGGTCGGCAAACATGATTTGATTTTTATTTACTTTACAATTCATCTATATGGTGTGCAAACTACTAACTTAATGTCCATCAATAATAACAAATTATACAATATATGAAACAAATATTTTTTGCATTACACAATTTAGAACGTTAATTATTTGTACTACAATGATAAAATAAGAAAGCTCAAGGCATTGTACCAATTACAAGGTTAAACAACCTTTGGCAAGCTCTTCTACTTGATCTTAGAAGTTTTCAACGGTATGGGATATATGATTTAGTCTATTGTAAAATTATTTTTTAAATTTAATTTTTCACAAATGAAATATTTAAACTTTTAGAGTTAGATATGTTTTTAATTTTAGTTCTTCACAAATAAAGTCATTATAAAAAATTGTTTTGTCTCATTCACTATAATATAATGACATGTAACATATTTTTAGATAAATTATGGTTTACTTACAGTTATATGATATGTATATTGACAATAATCTTTTAGCAATCGATTGACAAAAATAGTTATCAAAAACAATTTTTTTTAAAAGATTAAATTAAAAATATATGAAGATCAAACTAAGGAGACAATTTAATGAGTAACTAAATTGGAAAAATATTTCATATGTAGAGGGATTAAGTTTAAAAATAGAATAAAAAACTAAATTAAAAAATATCTCATCCCTGGAAGGCTTAAATAAAACATATAGTGTGCGTAGTTTTGTATTTAAGATGTTTAAAGCTATTTTACGCACCAAAAATGGATTTTATTACACAAACATGTTTAATTTAGCTTTAGATTTTTATTCAAAGCCAATTTTGCTTTCTAAACCACATTAAAAAGAATAAAATAACTTAGCTTTTGTTCTAATTATAAATAAAAAAACTAATATATATATCAATGTTATATAGTACTATTCAATTAAAATATAACAAAGATATATTTATTAATTATATCATAGCACTATATAATTATTATAAATAATTATATTTATTTTAAATTAATTTATACAATTTTTATTTTGTCATTGGTCTACCATTAAAAACATAATAATAAACATATAAAAAAACTATATATCCATCATAAATTCCAATCTTGCAAATTCTTTGCATATTAAACGTTAATCCAAAATGAAATTTCTTTCCAACTCCATTCAACAATGTATAAAAGCAGCTCACCTCGCTCCTCGGCCGCAACTCCCTACTCCGCGAGGTATGTTTAATTTACGTTTTCGATGGAATCAAAACTCCCTAGCATCCTACTATAGTTTATTGGTTCGGAAACACCAAATCTTGGCCATCAAAACCTTAGATGGCGTACCAAATGGGAAAGTTATTTCCGCAGATTTCCCACGCCATTCTCCTCAAGGGGCCAAGTGTAGTTCCACTAAAATGGTTCGGAGAACCACTACTACCGCAATGTCTGTTCCTGTTTCCACTGAAATTTCACATTTGGAACAACTTCAACTTTGTGATGTTATTGCATCGAATAAGATAATGACTAGCCATGTTCGAGTTGGTGACATGGATTCTGCGATTCGTGTGTTCCAAAATATGAAAGTCAAGACGATAGTTACGTGGAATTCTATTCTGGCCGGCTACGCTAGGAAACCCGGTAAGATTAAAGAAGCATATGAACTGTTTGAAAAAATTCCTGAACCAGACACTGTTTCCTATAACACAATGTTAGCCTGTTATTTGCACAATTCTGACGTTGATAATGCCCGTGCTTTCTTTGACAATATGCCTGTGAAGGACACTGCTTCATGGAATACATTGATATCTGGCTATGCTCGGAAGGGAAAGATGGATGAGGCGAGGAAGTTGTTTTTAGTGATGCCAGAGAAGAATAGCGTCTCGTGGAGTGCAATGGTGTCAGGATATGTGGCGTGTGGGGATTTATATTCCGCAATGGAGTTTTTTAATGCAGCTACTGTAAAGAGTGTGATTGCATGGACTGCTATGATAACTGGGTACATGAAATTTGGAAGGGTTCAATCAGCAGAAATATTGTTTCACGAAATGCCTTTGAAGAACGTGGTGACATGGAATGCTATGATTGCGGGATATATTGAAAATAATCAAGCAGAGGACGGGTTGAAGCTTTTCAGGAAAATGTTTGAAACTGGGTTTAAACCCAATGCATCAAGCTTGAGCAGTGTTTTATTGGGATGTAGTAATCTATCAGCATTGCAATTGGGTAAACAAGTTCATCAATTCGTTTGTAAATCTCCACTGGTTAGTGATACAACAGCAGGAACTTCATTGATTAGCATGTATTCCAAATGTGGGGATCTAAACGATGCCTGGAAATTGTTTGTTCAGATTCCACGAAAAGATATTGTAACTTGGAATGCAATGATTTCTGGTTATGCTCAACATGGAGCTGGTGAAAATGCTCTCCATTTGTTTGATGAGATGAAAAGAGAAGGCCTGAAGCCCGATTGGATTACTTTCGTTGCAGTATTACTAGCTTGTAACCACGCGGGATTGGTAGATCTTGGGGTCCATTACTTTGACTCAATGGTAAGGGATTTTGGACTTGAAGCTAAGCTAGATCATTACACTTGCATGGTTGACCTTCTTGGTCGAGCTGGTAGGTTATCAGAGGCTGTGTGCTTGATAAAGAATATGCCTTTTAAACCACATCCTGCCATCTATGGAACACTTTTGGGTGCTTGTAGGATCCATAGAAACTTACAACTTGCTGAGTTTGCAGCCAAGAATCTGCTTGTACTTGATCCAACTAACGCAGCAGGTTACGTTCAATTGGCTAATGTTTATGCAGCACAAAACAGGTGGAACCATGTCGCTAAGATCCGAAGGTCCATGAAAGAAAACAACATAGTGAAGACACCTGGATATAGTTGGATTGAAATAAACAATATGGTACATGAATTTAGATCAAGCGACAGATTGCACCCCGAACTGGCTTCTATACACAAAAAGCTAAAAGAATTGGAAAGAAAAATGAAGTTGGCTGGCTATGTGCCAGATCTTGAATTTGCGTTACATGATGTAGGAGAGGAGCAAAAAGAACAGCTTCTTTTGTGGCATAGTGAGAAGCTGGCGATTGCGTTTGGACTTCTGAAGGTTCCATTGGGGCTTTCAATTCGAGTGTTCAAGAATTTGAGAGTCTGTGGTGATTGCCACTCTGCAATTAAGTACATCTCAGCCATCGAAGGAAGAGAAATCATTGTTAGGGATACCACAAGATTTCATCATTTCAAAGATGGGTTCTGCTCCTGTAGTGATTATTGGTAAGCTTGCCAGATACAGTCCTCTCAACAGTTTTAAACTCGAGGTATGTTTTAATTGCCAGAACAATGCCAGCATGCTAATTCACAATGTGATTTTGTCCTTCTGATGTTGTATTACGTTAGAAGGAGCATTAACCACGAGAAAAGAACTAGTGAGAGCTAAATTCTGGTCACCGGGAGTCTGAGTGAAAGAAATGCTTTACTTTATGAGGAATCACCTAGATCTGAAAGAAGTTTGTCAAATATTCTGAGTTAAAATGTTAAAATGATAGCGAATCAGGGTAATGTGTGCTCAGCCAGCTCCTTGTTCATCTTGCGTACCTCTTAACCTAGCTCTCATGGGGTGAAAGATTGACGAGTTCTCTCTGAGAACTATGTCTGGGGCAGGATATTCAGTATTTTATGATGACGATGATGTATCTAATTTCAGGAGCAGAGCTTGCGAAAGAGAAAACTTGCAGCACGCTGTCAGTGGAACTCGTTGCGTGCTTAATATTAATTCTAGCCATGATTCTCTATCGAGATGTCAGTGCCGATCGTAGACGTACCTTGTGAAATTGATATGAGGATTCCACGTGTCTTGAAGGTCTTGATGATAACACCATTGAATTAGTGCTCCATCTTGACATGTCTGAGTTTCCGTCTGCTAAAGATGCTAATACGGTCATTGCACATCCATGGTACAAAGCCCATATGCACAATCCCGAAGCTATCTCTTTTGAGTAGTCCAAGCATAATCGTTGCGTCAAGGAGTTCATGTTTTCATGTCCTCGGAAAACTGCCTCAATGCTGTAGGTAAAAATCAGTTCATTGTTAAACCAATGAGACAGTACATACGGTTTTTTCTTGGGAGAAATTTCTTGCAGATGAGGGTAGCCTTATTGATGGTACTGCATAGGTTTTATTGAAGATATTCAAAGTCAGAAGGAGATTCTGACATTCAATTTGATAATGCTACAGATGAAGCTGTTGAATGCTTAGATCAAGACGGACAGAATGAGCTAATTTATTTGGCTTCACTTTGGGTTTTAGCTCGTGCTTGTTTTAGAGGGTTATTGCATTAATCTACAATTAGTTTTTGAAGCTCTTTTAAATAATTTATTTTTCATTTTTCTATTCGTAAATGTTTTTTCTGATTATGATTGTTTCAAGAGGATTTCTTATCCTCCAACTTTGTATTCTTTTCCTCTATATTAATATTTTTTTTATTAAAAAAAGACGGGCAGGATGAGAAGGCCGAATAGCTGGTTGAATTAACCGGCATGCAGGAGCCTCAACCGTATTCTTCGTAATTACCAGCAACCCCTCAGTCTTTAAAGTTCAAGTGATTGTTCATATATTTTTGTCTATATTATGCATATGGGTACAAATTTTGCCTCGGTTTTAAAGTAGAGAGTCATAGAAGTCCGTATTTCTTATACTTTACACACACTAAAACCCAAATTCCTTCCAGTAATAAGCACCACTTGTGGCAGGAGTCCACGAGGCACACGAGATTCCATGTTCGTCAAAATTAAGTAATTAACAATTTTGGACCATCTCCAAAATGTACTACATAATTTTTTAAATTCATTTTAATAAATATTATTTTTCTTACGAAAATATCATAATACGTAAAATCATATTATTTTAAATTTCTTTTCATATAAAATAATATCTTGCTGAACGTGTAAAATATAATAAACGGTTACAAATTATCCAATTCTTTTATTTTAACAAATTGCTATCATACATAAAAGTAATTTAAAATATTAATGTCTGTGTGTAAGAATAATTTTTTTAAAAAAAATCATTTCAGTAACATTAAATTTAAAAATGGTGACCAGTTAAATCATTGAATTTTTATTCAAAAGTATAAAATTGCAATTTCCTTCTCTTTTTCCTGATAAATTTTGTCAGCAGACTCCCAATAATCTAGATCATCTGCATGCAAGAACTGTCATTTTTTTTTTTTTCTGGATACATTAAGCAATTGTTATTTAATCACATCTGTTAACTTGTTCCTTAGGCGGCTCTCAGCCGAGACCACTCGAAAGCTAACAACCTCATTATGGGGAACGGAAAGGAAATAATCACTTAGAAAGTAAATCAATAACTAGCTAATACAGCAAAGGCCCAAAAACATAAAGACTATTACAACCATACCCAAATTATAGAACTCTGTTTCTTGCCCAAAAAATCTAATGGAACTGTTTTTGCATGTGTTAGCATGCGAGGAGAAAAGGTTAGATCCTACTTTAAGGTTGATAATGGCACGTGATCAACCAGGTTAAACTACTGTCCTTTCTACTTAAGACAATAAATCAAACACAATGGAACATTTTCCTATCATCCATTTACCCCATTAACCAATCAAATAATTTATGCGAAAAATACAACCTCTATGTGAACTGTTATCTTTCTTTATGCATGAGTTGCTGTGGGCTTGAAACAATCGATGTTGCAAAACCCAACGGATCTCACCATGTCCCCGAAGCTGCCACCACAAACACAAAAAGCAGTCAGGAAAAACATTAGCACACCGTACAAGTGCAATCGTCACGTAGAGCATGGTTATATTTAACTAACCGATCTATGCTATTTCTAGCTTTCTCATGTTGATCCATTCCATTATTTGCCTTCTCAGGACAATCAACACTCTTTCTTGATTTATCTCTCCTATCTGTGCTAGCTCTCGACTTCTCTTTGCAATCAGTGCTTGCCCCATGTTTTTCTCTATAATCAACGCTCCGTCTAAGGTTGTCCCTTTGATCCATGCTGGCTCTGGGCTTTTCTCTAAAGTCCATGCTGTTTCGTGGTTTGTCCATTTGATCAGGATTGGGTCCATGGCCAATTCTCTGACGTGGTGACTTCTCAATGGCTGCAATAAACTTCTTGAGGTGCTTTATATATTGCGGATAAAGCTCCAGATCACAGTGATGTCCTCCTTTTACCCATAGGGGCTCATATTTTTCTTTACAACGTTCCCAAAGTTGCTTACCATGGGAGCAATCAACTACATCATCATCAGTTCCCTGAAAGCCAATGCCAATAACCAACCTGGTGAATAAGTAATTTTAAACTCGGCACTCAGTTGCATCCATTGTTACGTATGAAATTAACAACATATATGAACTACAACAAAATCTTTCTAACCTATTGACATATTCCCTCATAGCAAGCTTATATGACAAGACCATATGTTGATTTCACCACAAATACATGCCCATTTAGATGCATCAAGAGAGTAATTGTTCATCAATGAAACACATATTCCTATCTTGGTATACTGTTCCATCTTCTTTTTAGTGCATCCAACTTGTCACTCATTTGCTAACTACAATATTTGGTTATTATATGTTGCAAATGACAAGAACTGCGAGGTGCATAATAAAATAGAAAAGCATGAAATAGCTGTGGGGCAATAACATCACCATTAAGTATGGTAATTCACATGGGTAGTTTATAAGCCTCTCAAGAAATGGTCAAAGTTTTATCAGAGTATTTGGGACATAAAATATTTAAAACATGGTTTTAGCTATTCAACTAACAAAAAGAAAATAAAATTCAAAAATTTCAAAGTTCAAAAAACGCCACATACTCTAGGCAGAAAATACAGACTTCCCCATGCAACACCTGTTAGATTTATCAAACCAGTGGCAAAGATAGAGCAAGGCCAAGAAATATATACCACAAGCAGCACCATGATCCGAGTTGGAAGAAACATAAAAATAAATAAATAAATAAATAAATAAATAAAAATTCAAGAAAACAGTTGCCTAGGAATTTTATTAATGAGCTTCCGAATCAATTTTGATAAAATATATGTGGCTTCTATTTCAATTTTTTTAGTGGTTGAAGTGTTGTAAGGTTCTCTATCCATCTGATATTTACAAAGAAACAGAAAGGACATATTTTCAATTATATAGGACATGCAAATGATGCGATAGTATGTACAAGAATATCATATTGCATAAACCTTGCAACTCAACATTGTTCAGGCCTGCAGGGCACTTAGAAAGTTTCAATGAATGGTTGTACTATCAAAGATTTATTTAAACAAGACAAAAGTTTTTGGTGCAGGAATGAGAATTTTGATTACTTTGCCACATTTGACAAACAAAGACACAAACAGTGTTTGGTCAATTCAAATGAACATCAGCAATGACGATGATTAAAAGTGTCTCAACAATTAATAACCAGAAAACCCCAAAAGTACTCCACGACTACATCTGCCAAAACAATATACTCACATGAATTACCAGAACAGGGCAATTGACAGAGGGCATTTTATCAATGTTCTGCACCAAAAGCAGAAAAGCAAGATCAAAATGGAGTAACAGCCAAATACAGTACAGACAAAGATTGAACATTGTATTTGTGATTCTAAAGTTTTGTATCGAATGAGGTAAAACCTTATAAATGTCGAACCAGTATGTCCGCTTCACAGGATACATGACTCGGAGGCCAGATAAGATTGGGCTGTGGAGAATCACAGCCCTAAGATTTGGTAAACGGGTAGCCAAATCTATAGTGGGTCCACTACCAACAGATTGCCCATAAAGGATAATATCTTCTTCCTTTGCTCCATACTTTTCAAGCAGGCATTTATAAGCAGCTTCTATATCTGCATAAGTGTTCTGCTCACTTGGCTGGTTTTAAAAATAGTACATTGTTAGACTCGCTCACACACACACACACACACACACACACACACACACACACACACACACATATATATATATATATCAAATTGTTTCATAACGATCTATATTCCTAAATTTTAGTTCGGAGAACCATAATCAGAACAAAAATTGAGCATTATCCGAAACTTTTAATTAGATGGGCTTCGGAAGGGAAAGGAAAAAAGGGAGGCTACAGAAGGGCAAAGCAATGTCTGTTTATGACAAGACATTATTAGAGTTAAATCACAGTAACTATCTTAAGTTCAAATGTTAAATCTCTCGTCATTAGTAGGTACAGAACTTCCAAACTGTGTAAATTAAGATATAATTATTCAGCTAAACTAAATAGAGGAAATAATCTCGGTAACTTATGATGCCCTTAACATTTCAATCATCTAAACATCCGTTTAACAAAGAAAGCGTACCTTTCCAGAGGACTGTCCGTACCCAGAATAGTCAAAACTACAGATGAATAAGAAAATTCAATCACTCATAGGTTGTAGTCGTTCTACAGTACGCATGCATATAAGAACTCATGCATCCATAGTTCAACATAAGCTTGCAGGCATGTATAACGTACAACGAAGAAATCTGTAAATTACAACTGACCCCATCAGGTTGACTCGGAGGTGGATACTGAGTTCACAGAACAAATCGTACATCTGGCCCAGATCAGCTGCGTTTCCGTGCGAGTAAAGTATCGTGAGCGACGCCGATGGGTTCTTGATGTACATCGCCACTATGTTGTTCCCCCTCTTGGTGCACAGCTTCAACACGTCGACGTTATCCCTCATAGTCACCCCAGTCATCTTCTGCCTCCCGGTCAACTCGTCGACCCCAAGCGCATACGACGGCGGCTTCGGCGGAAAGAATGCGAACTTCGCCGCCATCGACGACGTCACCGCCCCCATACCTCTTAACAAAGACTGATAGAGAAAGGCTTGCAACACTAGATTTTTCAATTTCAAATCAACTTGGTCACAAACTGGTAGCAGTATAAACGAAAAAGAAAAGGAAATCCATTCAAATCTTTGAAATATTGACTGTTTGTGATCCCAACAAAAATAGAAACCATCAGAGTCGGATTTTGCACAGGCCTAGTTTAGATAACCTGAGTGGCGAGAAAGGAACTTCTAGGGTTTGAGTTTGTTTTGCAGATTGAGTAGAGGCGTGCGGTTGGAGAAGAGTTCATAGGGGTTTCCGGCGTGGAAAAGGCAGGTAGCACGTGTGAAATCACTGTGGAGCAGCGATTAGGTGATGGCTATGTTGATGAGGGAACAGTGACAGTTGTTCCTTTCACCGACACGTGTCCCTTCGGGGTGGCTTCCTATCTATGGCTTTTCCTGTCTGGCCAAAGTGCCAACTGATATGGTAATAAGAATCCAGATTACTTTAATGATAACAGTACTTGCTCAGAGTGAAACCTGTACGGTTATTTTAATGGCGGATTCAAAGTTGCCATCAGTTCACTGATTATAGTTATGGTAATGGCGTTAGATCGGACGCTGTTAATTTACATGAAAACATCGAAATAGCTAAAACATGAGAACTCAGTGAGACGAGAGAGAATATATATATATATATATAGAGAGAGAGAGAGACAGAGAGGGTTTTGCTAATACAGTGATAAGCTTTTAGGGCTTTGGGCTGTTTTGTCATTTTAAAAAAATATTAAATATGAAATAAGATCTATTTAAATGCAACTATTCATCGTGATAGTTTCAACGTTACAAGATTTTCTTTATAATTATTATATGTATATATGCATATCAATAATATTTAGATTTGCTATAAAATTTTAGGAATAGCGAGTGTCTTTTGTTTTGTAGTCGGTTTGGACAGGAGTAGGCATTAGCAACGGACGACTGTCTTTTATTATTTATTTATTTCTTTCTTTCTCTAGATTAATAATTAATAAAATAAATTATCATTTTGTAGCCTAAGCAAGATAGGCTCTCACGTGCTGCACGATCCATCCCAACCAAACTTTGAAACGGCAATCCAGGTGAGTGTTTGTGGATCCAAAAAGAAAAAGATAATACTAGGTATATAAAATTAATGATTTTCAAAAAAACATTTGAACAAGTTATGATAGGATCAGAATATGTCCGTTAGATTTTGAGACTATTATGAACGAAGGAGTCTATTATGAGCTCTCCTGGGGTTGAGAAAATAACTTGGTGTACCGAGTCCGAACTTAACTATGAAGCGTCCTTAAACTAATCATAATCATTCATATATAACAACAGACAAGAATTATGAAGGCTAGTTGAGCCTTAATTAGAAGATTATAGTATACATATGAGCTGGCTACTATAGCCCTATGTGATGGAAATTTCTATACTTGTAGATCATCCCAATAGAGTCAGAAGAGGACTAACTTGCAATGCTTACTTTCTTCAAGAACACTAAAACCACTTAACTAAAGGTGGGGGAAGGACTAAATTTATAGCTTATAATGGGCCATCCTAATTTTTTAAAATTATAATTTTTCTCTTATCTTAATCTTTTTAGAGCTGTAATTGCTCTATCTCAATCTATTTAAAGTTATAAATGCTCTATCTTATTTTTTTAAATAAAATACCTACCTTAATTAATTAAATTATTAATAAATAATTTTTTTTACTCAATATCATAATAGGAAAGTTGAAGTATCTATCATATAAACTTGTAAATAACCTAATTTATTAAAAATTATTCACAATTAATACATACTCAATCGATTATGAGTTTATAAAAGGTTAAATTAATTACTTAAATAAATATTTAATTGCATTAATAATTTATTAATGGTAATCTATACTAAAATTAATTACATGAACTCAACAAGAGGTAAAATTGTAGAGGGTGCCGCTTGGAAAGCAAGGAGGCCATAGGTTGGGCACTTAAATTGTTTTAATCACATAAATTTTTGAATATATTGTTTTTTCCATTACTTACATTAAAATCATATATATTTCATTTTTAAAATATATATTTTGTTTTTTTTAAAATTGTGTTATAATTTAAATTAATTTTAAGCTTGTAATAACATGTCTACAGTTAATCTGAATAATTTTTAAAACTGAAATACTCCTTGAGAACTAGCAACTCATGTGAATAGATCTGATGATAAAAAATTTATAACTTGAAGCTAAAATTATATTTGAGACTAACTTTAAAGAGCTAGTTCCCTAATGAACCAAGTTTGAACGAGTATGTCAATGAAAACAAAACGATAATCAATTTAAAGCTTTATTAGATTTAATAAAAATAAAATATATTTTTATTGTTTATTTGTGCATATTTAAATATAATTTGATGATGAAAAAAGATGATGAATTTTAATTCTTGTAAAACAAAAGAATCTAATATGTATTTATGTATCTTATGTTAGTCAAAAACTTAAAATTGATTTAAATTGTATAGCAACTTCTTTTTTTTTTTTTTTTTAAAAAAAGAGCGTATATTTTGAAAATAAAAAGGATGGCCTAATTTCAACAAAATTTAAAGAAAAGAAAAAGTTAATATACTCTATATTTTATTGATAAATAGACAATGACGATAAATACTAAAAAATTATCCTGCTCAATAAAAAAGCTTCGAAGATTGCTTAACTTTGATTGTCGCATCTCCAGGAATTACGATCCACTATGAAGGATCGTCTTACCCTATTTCTCCATTAAATATCGGTTGTGCCTCATGCGCCCCACTCTTTTGAGTCTTGTTCAAGAGAGTATTCATAGTTCGTTAATATGCTCCCTATTATTTTGTGGGTTATTGTCACCTCTGTTGTTTTCAAAACCTGGGCATGTTATGGACTCAAACATATTCTATACCATGATTTCAACTATCCTAGATCTACAACTGCATGATTTGGTCATTAATAAGCACTTTAACCAAAAAAAAAAAAATAGTGTTTTCGCAATCACATGAGCTACATTAAGGTAGACATTCCTCCCTTGTTTAACTGGTGAATTGGTGACTGACTAGTTGGTGATGTTGTTTGACAGAAATGCAGACATTTATTTCAGAGTTGGATAAAAATTAAAAAGGTTTCTGACATAAAGATGAATGCGATGATCCTACAAATTATTATGATCTAGTTATTTGGTGATTTGATTATCCTTTGGCTCTAGTCATGTGTACTGTGAATAGTTCTAAGGGTTGGAGCCAAGGCAAATAAATAAGATAGGTATGCATATTAAAGAACAAGAAAAGCTTGGGGCGTGGAGGATATTTCGAAGTGAGCTTGCAATCATTATGACATATGCCTAGAGTTTTTTTAGGGCTTCAAAATTTGTCTTCTTACGGATACCCATCTCATAATATTTGTGTTTGTTGTGGAAATTTAATTTTGAATTAAGGTGATTTTGTAAGTTTGATTTTAATTAATCATAATTTTATGTAGTCGTAATTTATATTTAAAAACTTTTATCTGAAAATTCAATTTTACTATTAATAAAATTTATTGAACACATTATTTTTATTTTTATGTTAATAGAAGTTTGAAAAATATAATGATATAAGCAGATTTTTAATCGTTGAGTAGATTTTGTAGTTAAAATTCGAGATTTCTGTTCTCGATTAAATTGTACCTCATTGAATTTAACTAATACAACCGAATTACGTAACACAGATAAAATACATATATTTGTAAGTTAGAATGAATTTAAGCTGTATGTCATCAAAATTCATTCTGTTTCCCTCTTATACAGTTTTCTCAGATGGTGATATTCTTAGCCATCTCGTCTGTTGATTTAATTTTTTAATTTTTTTGGGTCATTTTTTTAATGGGTCATTTGGGCTACAGTCCATTATCTTTTCGTCTCGTCTTCTTTAAGGCCTACAAATCTTGCCACCGAAAGGCCCAGGACTTTTTTTGAAAAAAAAATTATTGGTCAAGACGAAACGGTTATTTATTAGTCCACTAAAAAAACGTTAACACCTAACTAATTGAGTCACTTGATTATTAATCTCATACGAATAATTATTTTTTGTACAAATCTTAGCTTTATAATCCCTCGAAACTACATTAAAAATTTACAAGAGAGACATAAAGTGGTCCGTGAATTGTATTGATCTCGCTCAAGACAAATAATCTTATTTTATTTTTAAATTCAAATTCCATGTGTCCAACAACACAATCTCAAGCCTCAACCACCACATCATTATTTTCAAAAATTTCTTTTTATTTGAAAAAGTCTCGACGGCCTTGTTTCCAAACTTTAATCCTGCACAACCACTACAACGTTAGTGGGGCCCAAGATTGAAATGAACCACCAATAGTGGGTCCTAATCTTCAAACTCCAAGAAATTGTATTAAATAATTTTGCAAATTGAAATGCTGTGCACCCATATTCAACGAACGAGTGGCATTCAACCTCCACCGTCAGATGAATTTACTCATTCACCGAACGATATGGCTCGCCCTCATTTTTTCGTTACATAATATGAAAAATAATTTTTTTAGTCTAAGTAAATTTATTCAAACGATTTGCTATCATATATATTTACTGGTGTGTACATAATTTTCATTTTTGCGGCAATATTTAGTTTGTCCTGTATGAGGCATGCGTATAAAGTATATTCCCGACGAGTCAAAAGGTTAATCCCTGAGAATTCTACTTTTGTTCGCACTGGATAATATCCCCGAACACCGTTTCCAATCTTGCATTCTTTGATTCTGCACTTCGTCAAATAATGACAAAGTATATCAAATCCAATGGAAGCTATCAAGTAGCAGGGGAGAGAGGAAAGGGACACCGAACAGACTCTGCCTGGTTAGGTTTTTTTCTTTCCTCATGTCCACGTTAAAATCTAACTTTGTCTACCTCTGACAAGGCTTTTCTCATCAGGGAGAACTTTTTGATGTTGAATACTAAGGTAATTAATCTTGCCCCGCCAGAGCTAGGGTCTTCTGCCCTCCCCTTCGGTCCATGCTTTTAAAGCCGATCTTTCCCCTTGTGTTACATGTTTATCCTAGTGTCAATTTTCATTTTTTGACCGCGAATGAAAATTTGGGATCTTGATCTGCAGTGGGTTATTTGGGACTGCTTGACAATTTGAGCAATGGGGATAAGTGATTATGCTAATATGTATAACTTCAATCTGAAAGGTTTGTTCGTATGAGGCTCAAATAGAAGTCTGTATCTAAAATATGCATGATTTGGGACATTGGGTTGTTTTGGGGATTTCACGAAAATAGAGAATATGGACTGTAATGGGGATTCTTCTGAATCCGGGTCTGGAGTGTCTAATGCTCAATCAATGGAAGATGGAGTTCTTCGTGGAGATGAAAGATGCTTCAAGCATGTTTCGCCTCCAAGGGGTGGTGGGTCGAGGAATACAAGTCCCATGGGTCGAGCAGGGTCGAGGAACACTAGCCCCTCAAGACAGAAGGTCATTAAGACCAAGCCACGGGGTTTAGATGAGGAAACGCTTGCTACATTTGGTAAAGCAGTACACACTGATATTCAAATGGAGGATAATATATGGGCAATGTTACCTGAGGATTTGTTGTATGAGATCTTAGCTAGGGTCCCCCCATTTATGATTTTTCGGCTTCGTTCTGTCTGTAAACGGTGGTATTCTTTGCTTCAAGATATTAGTTTTCTCAAATTCCATTCACGGGTGCCATCTCATGGACCGTGTCTTCTTACGTTTTGGAAGAACTCACAGACTCCACAATGTTCAGTCTTTAGCTTGCCTCTGAAAACCTGGTATAGAATACCTTTCACATTTTTGCCACCATGGGCATTCTGGTTAGTTTGGTTCTTCGGGAGGTCTTGTTTGCTTTTCGGGGCTTGATGGGCTAATTTTTAAAACCTTGGTTTGTAATCCCCTCACACAAACATGGAGGACACTGCCATGTATGCATTATAATCAGCAGAGACAACTAATATTGGTTGTTGATCGGCTGGATCGGTCATTTAAATTGATAGCTACTAGTGATATCTATGGTGACAAGTCGTTACCAACTGAAGTTTATGACTCAAAGCTTGACAGCTGGTCAGTTCAACAGATAATGCCGGCAGTTAATCTCTGCTCTTCAAAGATGGCATATTGTGACTCCAGATTGTATTTGGAGACCCTTTCACCACTTGGTTTGATGATGTATAGGATAGACACAGGTCATTGGGAACATATTCCAGCAAAGTTTCCACGCTCATTATTGGATGGATATTTGGTTGCTGGAACCCAGAAGCGTCTTTTTCTTGTTGGGAGGATTGGCCTTTATAGTACTCTTCAGAGTATGAAAATTTGGGAATTGGATCATGCCAAAATTATGTGGGTGGAGCTAAGTAGGATGCCGACCAAGTATTTTCGTGCTTTATTGAGATTATCAGCTGAGAGATTTGAATGCTTTGGACAGGACAATTTAATCTGCTTCACATCTTGGAACCAAGGGAAGGGCCTTTTGTTTGATGTGGATAAGAAGGTCTGGTCCTGGATTGGGGGGTGTGCTCTTCAGTCATATAATAGTCAGGTTTGTTTCTATGAGCCAAGATTTGATGCGTCTATATACTAAGCTGAATTTTTGTGGCATGATCTTGGATGTCCATTAAAATTGACAATTTAGAGGCTTACCAGAAAATTTCTTCCTGACCTGGTTTTTTGACCATTACATTCCTTCTAATGCTTCAAAATGTACTTCACAATGGGCTGATTTGTTTATCACTCAAGTTACCACAAGTACAACTAAGCAGATGCCTGATCATCAATACTGGTGCAGCTTTATAAACAGAATTGAACTAGAGTGCGGGAGTTGACATCACTGTGTATTAGGGCTCTGCCTTTGATGTACACTGGTTGAGAAAGGTTATGAACTTAAATATAAGCAATTGGCATGTTAAAGAAGGATGATGTTCAGGTTTCAATCGCTAGAAGACATATTTTCCTGAGTATCTGCATACCACTGGAAATGTTCATGACAATGAAATTACGCATCTTAAATTTCATTTGCATCCTTGCTTACTGGCTTACCAGTATAATGTAACTTTTTGAGCTTGCCTTGGATGATAACCTTGTATAACTTTTTCATGTAAATGGGTTCGGCCCAACTGGCGGTTTATCAGTTAATCTTTTATTTTTTAATGTAATTTTCTTAGTAAAAATGAAATATTTATGATCTTGCGATCCTGCTCTTGATCAGATTATTACATATTGCAGTAGGTTTTAATAACTTTTCATTTAGGTATGTTGTTTCTCTGATCTTTGCTATAATACAAGAAATGATAAAAATGAGATAGCATATTCAACTAAGTGCTAAAGCTACTATTTCTCGTTGCCATTTTTAGTCTTATGCAATTTATATGTGAGCATTCTCTTCCTATCACCTATGTCCAGGCATCTAATTATGTTACGTGTAGAATTAAGTCAAGAACAAAAATTCGGAATCATTTGCTCCATTTCTTAGTTGTTTCTAAAATGGCAGATAAATATAAGAATTAGGAAAAGTTTAATGCGATCTCACAGTAGTGGATGAAAGTTGTTAATATAGCTTCTTCAAGATCTCTAAATTGTTAAAAAAACTGCTAATAAAGCTTTTGTGAGTTGAGTTCTAGTATACTGTTTTCTAAATTATTCATCAGTAACTTACAGCACTCAAATCTTTACCGTTTGTAATTCTTTCATAATTACATTCTTCCAAAAATTGCTTGTGGTGGTACGGGTTGCCCCTTGTTTTTGTCACCTAAATTGTATGAGGGCCTGCAGTTGCTGTTGGAGGAGTCAGATGCTTCACTAACTTTTGCATTGAAGATAAACTCTTTTACTGCAGTAATCACATTATCCATAGGATGTGCTTCTTGACAAATTCTTATGTACCATGTAGTTTGTATACATGCAATGGTGAGGATCTAATTTCAATTGCATGACATATATATCCCACATGCTAGTTGAATACTATTGTTGCATGTGCTGCACTATATGGTACCTAAGAGTTTTTCTGACTCTTACTTTCAACAAGGGATAGTTGAACTGCAGCCAATCACAGTGACACCTGCCCTTGTAAGATCGAAGATGTATTGTACTTTGCATATCCATATTTTGGCACATCAACAGGAAAATTGGATATATTGCATGATAGTTGGGAGAGAGAGATCAGTCCTTATGGCTACTAAGGTATCCAAAGAAAGAAGACTGATGGTTTTGTCTTATTGTTGGGAATACTTGAATTGTTCATGTGATAGTCTTTCAGAAATCAAGAGTGGTGGTTCAGTTCACCTTAGTTAAATATATTATGCACATTATTTCCATAGAAATCATATAATAATCCTGATATTCCTTGATCTTCGTTAGAGCTGATCTGGCTTGAACATAGACATGCCAAACCGACTTCCCGGTCAGACACTTGGATTATTTGACTGGAAAAGTGGAAGATTCCTCTCAACTTTTAAAGCATTGTGGTCATGCACCCGTTTTTGGCATTTAAAATGATGTACTAGCTGAAATGACCCTCGCATAGAAGAGGATTATGACTGACCCATATCTCATATATTTGCCATGTGATCTGCAGCTTCATTAATATATCATGCTTTTATCAGGCATTAGTGCCCAGACAATATATGCAAATGAAGACCAAATTACTTTTTATGACTGCTTTGCTCAGTTTGCTTCAGTTCAGACCAGATAACCACATTCATACTTGCGCTTTGAGGAGCACCTTTCTTTTTCTTTTATCTTTTTCATTTTGTTTTAAAATTAACATGTGATTAAGTTATTCGTCTTTTTTGAGCTTTTCTAAATTTTCCACATACCAAGGATTAATATAATGGTTAAGTGAAAAGGGCGTCAGAATTTCAGCTGGCTTTGGTAAAGTAAAACCGAGGTTCCGCTTGTCAAGTTTTTTCCCAGTTGAACAATGCTCATACACACCCAAGAGAAGAAGAAATACCCAAAGATGAAGTGCAGATTGCTGGCTAACTTTTTACTAGGGTTTCTATTGGTTATGAATGCCCCAGGGGACTCTTCTTTTCTGGGTAAAATCATCTTCGTTATTTTCCTTCAAAATGATGAAACTATAGATTAAGGGTGCTGATTTCCAAAGCTGTAATTGCAGGTCCGGAAATGAACAAAAACGATCTTGAGGTTACTAATACTGGTATGTTTGCTCAAAAGGTAGGTTTGATTACTAGTTTGTTGTCTCATATGACATATCATACATGTGATTTATAATACCAATAAAGATATATATTCAAAACATGTCATGCGCAGAAATCATCTGATGGAACTGGTGCGGCCTACATGAGGAAGCTAGGGCTAGGAGGAAGCAAATTTATGGCACATAAAGAGCCAAGTATGGCTTTTAAGAATGGAAAAGAAGCACATGGAAGGACTTCAAAGATTTCAGGTGCAACCTAGCTTTCTGATGGAATATGTGACTTTAGAAGGGAGAGAGATATAAAAGTAAAATGTAGAGTGGGGGCAAAAACTAGTACACTCAGGAAGTTCAAAATGGCTGGTTATGTAGCTTTCACTATTGAGTCTGCTGGCTTCAGTCTTTCGGTGAAGATTTGTTTGTTAATGTCTTGCTTTTCTACATATGTTACTATCATTTGTAAATTCATGTGCAGCAATTTCCTAGACTTAATTTGATGCCCAAAAAGCCATGTCTTTCTGCTAAATTTTTACATAGGAAAGCTATGTACCTTAATATTCACAAACACAGAAATGTGTTGGCACTCAACCGTAAAGTTATTATTATGGCTCATCATGTGTGTCTGCTTCAATGCTTTAGGCAAGGAGGATGATGCTCTAAAGAAGTCTATGGCAAGCTTACTGGAACAAATGAATGACCAGGTTCTATGGTTTTTCTGTATATAAAGTAATTCATTAATTGAGCTTGTGTCTTTTGCTTCCTTATCTCTACTGAAAACAGAAGAACCCTTATCTCTTTCTAAATTCACTATTTCTTATATTATAAATAATGAATTTCCGATCTAACGTTAATTTAAACAATTTCTACAGAAGGAGCATATGAACAAGTTGCAGCCAGAGACAACGAAATTCACCAATTTTGTAATTCCAAGGAGTAGTTTTTACGACAGGAATCTAAAGTGTTACTGTTCACAATATTCTAATGCAGACTTGGCAGATGATGGCAGGTTGAAGAGTCCTTCAAGGCCTGCTCAGAGACAAATGTCTGAAGAACATCCTCAGAGAGATGAATCCAAAAATCTTAATGAGGCTGCAAAAGAGATTGTGAATCTGATGCATAAGGATTACGAGGGAATGGCTAGCGGCAAGCCACCCATTAACAATCATGAGCCTAGAAATTGAGATAAATTTTAAGGCTTAGCCTTTTGTTTTAGTTAGTTTTCTGATTAGTGACAAAGGTGGCCACACGACTGACTATAGTGTTGTTTGTTTCCTTACAATCATAGATGTAGAGTAGAACACAATATGAGTGCTGTACATTATATGAGTCTTCATAAGATATTTTTCAGTATGAGTGCTATCAAAGATATGAAGATTTGAGTGGTTTAGGGCCCAAGCTGCCGAGACTGGAGAGTGATAATAGTAGCATGTGATGTTTTTAATCTCAATTTTCAAATTAAAATGTGGTTGCTGGCGAATTAATTGGACCAAATGAGATTCGAGCTGAACGTATATCAAATTACGAGTTTTGTTTCTTTCAAAACTCAGATATAGCCTTGTGTGATCTTGTAAAAGCTATATGAAAGTTTTTTTAGGACAAAACTTAGGTTTAATTTTTAAGCTTTTATTATCAGGTATTTAATGAAAATATATTAAATGAATGTTTTTTAGAACTCAGCTATTGTATGATTGGATCTTTAATAAAATTATATATTATGTGTTTACTGAGGAACGTGTCAATAAATACTTAAGAAATTGCACTGAAATTTAGTCATTCTTTAATTGTTTAAGTAGTATTTTAAAAAAATTAAGAAATTGCTTAAATTTGTTCCTTTACTTCCTCCATTATGACAATAAAAGTCATGGATTGTATTTGTTTAAAATTTTTTATGGTGTTTCTTCTAATACTGTTTTTATCAGAAAAAGTATGATAATTTTTTTTAAAAATCTAAAGAGATGTATGTCATTTTTTCTTGAAAAATTAATTAATTGGTCCTTATAATTTACATCAATTTTTAAATTAGTTCTTATACTTTAATTTTTTTTAAATCACTCCTTATACTTTTCAAAAGTTGTACTATTGGTCTTTACTGTTATTTATATATTTAACACTATTAGAAATATGATAATGTAGCACATGGAAGTTTGAAAATGCCACCTATATCCAATCAAAATAAATATAATTCAGTTCAAATCCAAAATAACCCAATTAGAAGCTTCAATGCCCCAATATACATCCATCTCTCTCTCTCTCTCGCCTTTCATTCAATGCCTGTCTTGCATTGTTCATTTCATTCTCCCTGTGAAGTGCATTAAAAGCTTCAAGAATTCAAAGAAAATGGAGTCTTGCATTGAATCCAAAACATAGAAATAATGGAAATTAAGCAAGCATGACTTTTTTTAGGACATAGAAATCGAAAGAATCACACATTTAAAATATATTAATTGAACATAATAATCCTTGCCAGTACCAAGTGTTCAGGAGATGAAGAATGACCATTACCCTTGACAGGTACATTTGAGAATATAAAGACAAGCCAATTGTAGACGGGCTACGTCCAAATTCATATGAGGTTCTAGTCGCATATTTCTCCTTACTAGCCAATAGAGATGAAGATGAACAAAAGCTTGATTTTGCTTGCAAATAATGGAAGAAGCCCTTTTATTTGTAACAAAATTTTCTTTTCTAAAGTCCAAAGCTTTTGATTTTTTTTTCATCTCAAACATCAATGCATGTCTTCCATTCTTTCTCCTCATTTATTCAAGTTGTTCGAGCTGCGGATTATGTGCCCTTCGATAAACTTCTCTTAAGCTGTAGGGGTCCTCCAAATTCAACTGACACCGATGGCCGAAAATGGATCTCTGATATTGGGTCCAAGTTCACATACTCTACGGGCAACTCCACTACATCTTCTACTGCAACCCAAATCCTAGAGACAGCACTCCTTCCAATTCCTGTATCACGCTTCTAGAATTGGAGCAATTGATTTGTATTGCGATTACCTGTGTGGCTGTGCCTTCTCTTCCATCACTATCTCGTCAGCTAATCTTGGCAACCTCCCTGTTCATTACTTATACCTGTCTTATTATTCAAAAATAAGAAAAAAAGATAGACACTTCATTTTCCAGTTGGCATCTCACGTGGCATCACAAGTCTTTATAATGCACATGAGCAGTCCACATCATACTAAATTAAATAGAGTTATGGATACAGTTGACAATAGGCATCAAATTGAAAAAAATTGAAATTATAAGGAGTGATTTAAAAAAAATTAAAATATAAGACCAATTTATAAATTCAAGTTAAATATAAAGATTAAATGATTAATTTTTTTATTTTTTCCTACAAAGAGGTTGGTCCACTATTAGAGCATTAAAAATGGGTCAAAATTAACTATTTGACAGACATGTTAAATAGGCACATAGATTCCTTGTATTTAGTAATTCAAATGCTAGTTAATTTGATAAATTTTGGATGGTTGAATAAAAATTTAATAATTCAGATTGTAAGAAATTGTTAAAAATCATTTAATATTTATTTAAATTTAAATTATTAGATAAAAAGTTAATGATCCAAATTATAGAGATTAAATGCAAAGAATTCCAAGCTATTAAATAGCCAACTCATGAGTTAGATGTGTTGGCTACCTTATTTTTTTAAATTTTAAAAAAATATATTGCTTATTTTATTTGTTTGATGGAATATAAGTTACTTAAATAGTTATTTTGGTTTGATTATTTAAACTGAAAGAAATTATTTAAATATTTTAAGTTTAGAATCAATTGTGTTGATTTATTTGTTTAGATTTGAAAAGATATTTATTAATTCTTTCTTTATATTTTTAATTTTTTAGTGGATTACTTTACTTGATAGGTTGGATTGAAATGTTTAAATATGAAAATCCGTGGTGGGCTAAATTAGATGAGTTGGGTTAGTATTAGACCACTATTATATAGTCTTTCCATTATTATTCATTTTTGCTATTTATAATTGTATAATAGGTGCAGCTTTTAATTTTAACTTTCTGTTCATACTTTAAAAATGTATTAGATAAATATTAGGAAAAATTATAATCAAGGGTCTTAAATTTAAAATACTTATTATTTAGGATTTAAATTTTAAATTATTTAAAAAATCTAAAGATCAAGTTTTTTTTAACTCTAATCAACTTTGTATAGAGATTTTAAAGACACATAGTAAGGATAAGTCTTAAAGTTACAGGATGAAATCTTTTAGAATAAATAAAAATTTAGTCCTTGGATCTTTTAAGATAATTTTATAATTTAACATTCTTCGTAATAAATATCTTAAAGTGTTTAATCATGCCCCTTCTTCTCTTAGATACATTGTTGAAAGAATTTTTGGTGTGTGGTAGAAGATGAAGAATTTAAGAAACAAGTCAAATATTATTATCAAAAGCATGTTATGATAGTCAATGCTACTGGGACATTGCACAAATAAAAAAATAAAAAAAAGCAAATTATGGTATATGAATTATTTGTTTATAAATTTTTTATCAATTATTTGTATTATAACAAATAAAGATATTTTTTTTAACGTTCCACACTTTTTTATCATTTTAAACATTTATAATACTTTCTAAAGATTATTACCAAACACTTTACCAATCAATTATGCTTTTAAGAGTTATTTTTATAAAATTTTCATCAAACATGGTTTTTATCGTGTTTTAAACATAACCTTTTCACAAAATTGACAACACAAATATTTTTGAAAAGTCACAATATTTTCAAACAGACCGTAAATTTATGACCTGTCGTGAGTATAAATTTTTTTTTTAATAATACTGATTTAATTTGATTTTAGTATTCAGATTCCAGTCAATTAAATTTAATTTGATTTTGAATTTGATACGATTTAATCTGATTCTTTATTTAGATTCCAATCAATTATATTTAAGAGCAACCAAGTTGATATGATTTTTGCCAGAATTGTGTTAACTGGTAATGACGTGTCAAAGTCAGTAGAAAAGTCAATGTATTATCAAATGGAATTATGAAATTTTATTTTGTTTAATAATATGACTACTCTGAATCGCCCAACTAGGGTGCAATCAACAGCCGCCAGAATCAAACTTAGAAGTCTAAAAGAACAATTATTAAATAACATTTAAAAAATATTATTATATTTTTAATTAAAAAATTACTTTTCAATAATATACTATTATATTTTTAAAAATATTATTATATTTTCACTAACAAACTTAATAATTAATATTTAAATAGTTTACTTATTATTTATTTAAAAAAATATAAAGTGATCCTCGATAAGGATGAGACAATCCTAGATGCTAACTTCGGAAGGAAGGTGATAAAATGGCAAGGAAGGATGTTTGTTTTTTTTTTCTTGAGCTCCACATTAAAAGAACTATACATTAATCAAACAAACATTAACATTAAAAATAATGCAGGCTTTAAGAGTTTAAAGGCGGCAAGGACGATGTATCAATGTACATATATAATGGTGCGCCACACAAGGACATCCAATACTATGAAACCTTATAGCTTTTCCGGCTTCGTGCTTTATTTATATTTGGAATCAAGACTCTCTCTCACTGCAATTATGACCACCAAATCACCGTTTCTCTTTATTTCCATACCGCTCCAACTCACGCTTGTACTTTTTTAGTTGACCTTTCGTTTCCATTACCAAATTCAGTTTCTTTCTTCCACTGGGTCGCTGCTTATTCCATGCCATTGACTCTGAACCGAAAAGGCGCATAAAACCAGAAAAGGTTGAAGTTCATAATCACTGTTTGTGGAAAAACTGCAAATCCCATTATGGAGGTCTTCTTCTGCTGAATAGGTATGTAGTTGTTTTCATGATGGCTCTTCATGTTCTTGGAAAGGATCGGTTCCGACTCTTCTTTCTTTCTCTTTTGGTTTGGCTTGGTCGATTATTGTGTTTTATGGATGGGTTTGTTTGTTCGGGGTGAATTTTGTTGCTCGCTCGTGTTCTTTATGTTTTTGATCATGGAGGATACTATATTCAAACTAGACATCTTTTGCGGTTGCTGGTTTGGGAATAGATAATTATCTTCTAAACCTCGTGTTGCAATAACTGCTCATAAGACCGAAATGATGTATCTTGCCACATAATCTATTATTTGTCACTTATCTGTAAGAGAAACTAATAACACTTGATGCATTCAAACCTGTTCATGGGCATTTCATTGACCTGTTCCCTAGCTATGCAGTTCTGATGATTATTCTTAAGTTTCTGGATCTATTCTGAGGAGTTTCAGTGTCACAATCAAGGTGTCCATCTTATGTTCTTTCCTTTCGTTACACTGTAATGCTGACACTTAAAAGAGGTGATGAAATATTTTAATGTCCATAAGTTCTTTTTTTTTTTTTTTGAAGATTCCTCTTAAGTTTGTTGTCGTTGTGTAACACTGTCCTCCATATTTTGGCATGAGAAGTAGTTCCAACCATATAACTTTAACACCCTAAGTCAGTAGCAATTTGTAGTTCGTTTGCATTTGCAACAAATGAACGTCCAATATAATTATTTATACCTCTCCTCTCTCCCTCCTAAACACAAAAACATAAACGGAACTCATATCACTTACTATGTTGAATGTTGAATGTTCAATGTTGTCAGTTCTTGCAGGATGGAGTTTTGAATGAATGTAAAAGTGTCAATTTTATGACAGTGAACCTCTCTACCACCAGTCTTCTGCAAGATGATATCATTGTTCGAATGTCAAGAGAGGCCAAAGAATGGTTCATCAAGCTAATTTAGTTATCATTGGTGTCACTGTTGGTTTGGCCCTTGGAGTTTTTATTGCTTCCCTTATATTTTTTGGCATAAGGTGGTACAAGAAACGTGCTCATCTTAGACGATCAAAAGAGTGTAGTTTAGCCACTCTTCCAATACGTACAAATGGATTAGGAACAAGCACTGACTTTAGTGCCTCTCTTACAAGTTCCATATCCACTTCGGTGTCAGATAATCTGCAGAGGAACTCCCATTTCTCTTGGTGGAGTCATCAAAACAATGATCGGTTCTCTCCAACATCAGGCATTTTAAAATACTCATACAAGTATGTATATTTCTCTTTTCCTCTTTATTCCTTCCGTTCAAAATGTTCTGTTTCTGGATAGCTATTATCAGAATGAAAAGCTTATTAGTCATGGATATCAAAAGGTGTTGATTGTTTGATTTCTGGAATTGTGATGGTGCTGTAGTCTCTTTGTGATGAAGTTTCTTTGTATGATAGAGAAATCACTTCGTAAAAGTAACTTATGTCATATTTTTGTTCAAAAGAAAAAGGAAAAGGAGAAAGTAGGACTCAGAGAGAGATTAACATTTGTAATGGTATATCTGATGCTTTACATGTTCCAGAGAAATCCAAAAGGCCACACAGAATTTCACAACTATTTTGGGCCAAGGATCATTTGGTACAGTTTATAAAGCCACAATGCCTACAGGAGAGGTGGTAGCTGTGAAGGTGCTTGCTTCTAATTCCAAACAAGGGCAGAAAGAATTCCAAACAGAGGTGTGAGAAAACAACTACTTTGATGCTAGCTTAAATAGTATCGGATATGATTCTATAATTGCCCCTTCCTTTCTGTTTCTTTTCCCTGTCTGTTTTTCCCGGCCTTTGGTTTGTTTGAGAGATCATAGATGACTTGATGCTTATTAGTTAGGCATGAGTCAAAATTGTAAATCTGAAGGAATAGTGCATACCAGGACAATTTAAATTGGCCTTAATTACCCTATGTGTTAAGAGCTTATTGTTTTGGTCATCACCACTCCTAAATGACCTAACCTTAGGCATTCTTGGATTTTGTATGTGTATTGTGCAATGTAATTATCATCATTGGCACATAATAGCCTACCAAGGTAATTGGTTCCTTTATTTCATCCAAAAGAAGAAATTATTAATTTTAAATGGCATGGGTGGTCTCATACTTCAACTTGGCTTTGTTTATACTGGAGACGTTTGTAATTATTTAAGCAACTCTATTACTAAAGCTACAATGTTAATCTAACTTCAGTTGTGCTTGTTGAATTTTCTTTAATGTGATTTAATCAAATGTTGCTTCAGGTGCTTCTGCTAGGAAGATTGCATCATCGGAATCTTGTGAATTTGGTAGGATATTGTGTCGATAAAGGACAGCACATACTGGTTTATGAGTTCATGAGCAATGGAAGTTTATCAAACCTTCTATATAGTAAGCTGAAGATCTCTTTCTTGTTCGTCTTAAGAACCCTTCTTGTTGTGATAGCTGTATGTTTAGACTAACTTGATAATGCCATCAAATATGTGGGAAAATTTTACTTTCTTTACATTCTTTAGTAGTCACAACATGATCAAGAGTAATAATTACATAGTTCCTGAAAGATCACTTTCTTCTCAATTTGATCTCCCACAGATTTCAATTTAGTCCCAGAAATGTCATCCTCTTCTCAATTTGATCCTCAAAGATAAAGCCTCTTAATTTAGTCCCACAATCAATTCTCCCTAATCAGGGCTCCTCTGTGAAGCATTTTTCATTCTCTGATGCATCGAAATCTAACTTTAATACTAAAATGATGTTATTTTGGGGGTTGAAGACACTTGGGCAAGTCCATATCATTGGTTAATAGTCACGTGAAATTCTGATTTTGCTTGATATAAGGACCATTTTGATTCGGGAAAAATGTTTGGCAACTAAATTGGGAGGTTTTATCTTTAGAGGATCAAATTGAGAGAAGAGTGATTTTTAAGAAACGAAATGGTGACTTTATATTTGGTGAATCAAATTGAGTTCTAGAAATATCATTCTCTTCTCAATTTATCCTAAAAAACAATTCCTCTTAGTTTAGCCTCCCAATCATTTTTCCCCAATGAGGGATCCTCCGTGAAGGATTTTTCATTCTCTGATGCATCAAAATCTAACTTTAATACAAACTCAATGTTATTTTGGGGGGTTAAAGACAATTGGACAAGTCCGTATTATTAGTTAAGGACCAGGTATAATTTTGTTTTTGCCTGATGTAATGACCATTTGGATACAGGAAAAATGTTTGGGAACTCAACTGAGAGGCTTTATCTTTAGAGGGTCAAATTGAGAGAAGAGTATTTTTCAGAAACAAAATTGAGACTTTATATTTGGAGGATCAAGTTGGGAAGAGATTATCTTTCAGGAATTAATCTACTCTATGATTAATGAATTAATCTATCCTATGATTAATAGATACATCATTATTTTATGGGAAAAATGCAAACACACCCCTTCAACTTCAAAAATTGAACATTAGCCTCCTAAACTTTCAACCTTACGCATTTAAAACCTTCTGTCTTGTTAATGAAGATGCCACCTTACACCTTTCCTCTTGTGACATGGCATGCACCCATTGGTTTGAAAGTAAATAGGGGTGGTTAAAATATAAAAAATAAAAAGCCTCGCACGGAAATGATATGTCCTAACCTTAAATCACAAAATTCCCAAGTGCTAAAACATTGCCAATCTTACCATTACTGAATGCAAGGTTAGCGTCCTGCCTTCTTTGTTTCTGTTCTTTCCTCCCTAGCTAAGCTCATTGAATACCAGCTTTTGAGTGGACAAAGAGAAGAGTTGCAAGATAAGCTCCCAGATAAATGATCCAAGACGGGAATCAACAGAAGAAGCTGAAGAAGGAAGCTGGACTAGGGATTTCAAACTAAACTGATTAACAACCAAGGGATGAGGTGAAAGTTTAGGAGTGTAATTTCTGGTGTATAAAGTTGAGGAAGGGGTTATATTTAAATTTTTCCCTTTTTCTTTTGTCCTTAGCTGAGATATATAAGAGTAAATGTTTTTCTTTCTAATAATTTATTATAAATTTTTTATATTGTTAAAGATTAAGTTGTTTCTAATGGGAATAGTTTGTATTATGCATGCATCTAGGTGAGGAAAAGGATTTGAGTTGGAATCAAAGGCTTCAAATTGTTATTGATATTTCACACGGAATTGAATATCTTCATGAAGGAGTATGTTTATTAATGTATTTCTCTTACCCTATATGAAATTACATTTGGCTAATATCAATAATCAACATGCATGGCACAGGCAGTCCCACCTGTCATACATCGTGATTTGAAGTCTGCTAATATATTGTTAGATCATTCAATGAGAGCCAAGGTAAGCTTTCTTTCTGTGGCTGTCCTTTGATAAATTAGATTGCCAATGCAGTTTCTAAATATTGCATATGATATTAAATCAAAGATCATCCTTCTGTGTTATTGTGATCCAAGAAATTTATGAACTTTCATTAATCAAGGGTGAGCTTCAAAGGCATTATCAATGACAAATCCTTTTAATAGTTGCTTAATATAGAAAGAAAAATTTACGGCACAAGTGACTACTGCTGATTATTTTCATATGCCTAGCACCTAGCCTTCATTCTTTTTCTCCGCAGATCTTTGGTGTGGGATGTGGGGGTTAGTGCCTGTTATTTTATCTTCAGTTTTTATATGTAATTGAATTTTATTGCTCCTGCTCCCACAAATGCAATATGACTGGCTGGTGCCTGGTAGTGGTATCTTTTCTATCTTATGCGAATAGGTGAGTTAAGTAGATGAGAAGTACATCTCTAGCCGCAACTAAATTCAAAAGAAAGAACTAGACTTTTTTCAAAGGCCTAAAAGAAGAGAAATACATATTATTGTCGTTTGTTGTCCCAATACTCTTCACTTCTTTAAAACCCTCTGTTCCATTTCCCACCGGTGTTTAGAGCTGATTTGCAGTTTAAACTTAAACTTAAGAAGAGTGGTCATTTCATGTGTCTTCTTACTCAAGATTTTTTTAATTAATGTAAAGTCATTTTATTAATGTGAAGAAATTTCCATTATGTATATAGATGATAAATATAATTAAATTAAATTTGGTGTAATAACATTTCTAGATCCTCCACTGCTCTACCTCTCTCTTCTGCCCCTTATATCTCCTCTTCAAATTGACCCGGGAAATAAGAAGGGACATAACGTTGTGTTAAAAATGATGAGCTGCTGGGACAGATTATAATAACAATGACATTGCAAAACTTATTCTTACCTTCTAACTGTGAACTCCTATAACTTTTTGTGTCAGAGTCTATGCCCATCTTGTTCACTCCAAGGGGTTTGCTTCTTTATATTCCTTTACTTTAGGTTCATGTAATATGACTTTTTAACATCGAGTAAAACATTATAATTGAGAATGAATTGATAAGTGAGGAATTAAATTGGGGTTTACAATTAGTGAAAAATCAAATTGAGATTGCACTAATAAGTGAGGGTCTAAAATAGTGTTTCATTCTTCTTACATGTCATAGTTACAATTTAGAGTTGATGTCTTCAAGTTAACAATAGAAGAAGATAAAATATATTTGTGACTCTGAATGCAACTAGTACATAACACTTTGATATCTCACAACCACACACATACACATTCCTGTCTGACCAAAAAAGTTGGCATATAATCGACACTAATATGAATTATCTACTCTTTTTTATCTGAGAGAGATATCAACTATCTTCCAAATTGCCGATTATGTAGGTTGCTGATTTTGGGCTCTCAAAGGAAGCGGTCTTTGACGGTCGGAATTCTGGTCTTAAAGGTACATACGGCTACTTGGACCCAGCATATATTTCCACAGGCAAGTTCACAATGAAGAGTGACATCTACAGTTTTGGTATCATCATTTTTGAGCTCATTACAGCCATCCACCCACATCAAAATTTGATGGAATATATCAACCTCGTAAGCATTTCTATTTTTTGTTCATTTTTTGGGAAGGACTTTACCTTGATACTTGCATATAATCCATCTTCGTTAACCTCCTTTAAATTTCCTTCTAATTAACTCGTTTTTTTTTTTTCCTGGAAGGCTGCAATGGATCATGATGGCATAGATGGGATACTTGACAAGCAACTTGTAGGAAAATGCAACCTTGAAGAAGTAAGGCAGCTTGCTAAAATTGCCCACAAGTGTTTGCACAAATCGCCTAGGAAACGGCCCTCTATAGGTGAGGTTTCACAGGATATATTGAGGATAAAAGAAAGGCGCCTTGTGAAAGAAGATACCATGTCATTTGCAGGCAGTAGCTTCTCCAGAGCTTTGAGTCGAATAGAGGATCAACAGGTTGAATTAAGTAGGTTAACCACCATGAACCACAGAGAAACTGGATGAACACTGTTGCTATTACGTTGAGAGAGAACTCTTTGTAGTCCTCGGAGAACAAATGAAATGTACAAGAGATTGATGAATCAAGTACTTCGAAATTTTGGAACTATTGTCTCGATTTTCTGCAACTGTAGTTCTTTGCGAGCAGTCTCCAGCCATGGTCCAAAGTGGTTCATAATTTTTTTTTATTATGATAAAATTTAATTTTTTTTAAAAAAAATATGATATATTTATCAATGTTTTAGATTTTTTTAATACAGAATGATATTTTGTTAAAAAATAAATAAATTTTAAGATGTGAGGAATATATCGTAAATTGTTATAAGTTGTTTATATTTTTTTAACAAGATACCATCTTTAAGATTTTATAAATATAAAATCTAGATTTTTTTTTTATATACAAAATGATATTTTGTTGGAGAAATAATAAATTTTAAAATTTCAGGAATAGACTGTAAAAATAAATTTTAAGATATGAAAAATAGACTGTAAAATATTATAAGTTATTTATATTGCTTTAACAAAATAAATCTTTTACATTCTATAAATATAAAGTCTTTGAAAAAAATTTGAACCACTTTATACTATTGGATTTAATCTAATGGCCAAAATGGTTTAACGAAGAACCTCCAGTAGCCTCCGGATTCTAGTTTCATGGAGGGCGTATTCAATGTTTAATTCTTTATAATTCCGAGGCAAGAGAGAACTAACACAGATTCGTGCGCGCAACCTTGAAAATGACACTTGAGAATGGCTATTCAGTTTTAGACTTTGGAAAAGGAAGAAAAAAACCACTATAATTTAGAAACCTTATTTTGGTTCTTTCTTCCTGGGTAGACTACCATAGTGAGTATTCCCTTGAGAAACTAAGGATAAAATTAGATTACACCCGAAAAAGGAAGATACGATTATAATTGTTCACGCTTTCTATGCCTAATTCATACATCGGAAAATAACAATTTCCCCTTGATCTCTTCAACTACAAGAAACTAAGATTAAAAAAAGTTGCTATTTATATGGCTATAACTAGTAAATTAGGCTCCATAGTCAGGGTGTTTGTATGCCAAAAGGAGGAGTAAGTAAAAAGAAATAACAAAGCTTTATACAATTTTCTATAATTTTCACCACAAAATTTACAAAAAGTTTTATGAGAAGAAAATTCAAAGATTTATTCCGTTGCTCAAATATATTCGCAATGGAGGACGAAATAGTCAATGACGTCGTCGATGACATTTATGAATAATATATTTAATTTGGTTTAAAGGATGGTCTCTAACAAGCAAATGAATTGAATAGTATTATCTATATCTCCTTAAGTTTTCGTTACCCTTCCATTTCCCCAAAAAATGTTAGAGCCATATCGTATCTGAACACTTTTGTTTAGCCATGGACAAGCATGAAGAGTCACTTGCTAGAGAGCTATCAAGATATAATGTTCAACACAACTCCATGGTTCATTGCAACACGAAAATATTGCCACATTGCATCTTCCACACCAATACCTTATATTCCACAGGTTCAACGTCAGTAAACTTAATTTCAATGTCCCACAAAGATATACCTCAGAGTCAACCTTGGTGAACTTATCTATTTTAGAAAAGTGTTTTATCTCAAACGAGGTCCTTTGAGCAAATGCTCCACATGAGCAGGATCATTGATCTTTCTTTCTTTCGGCCATGTCAAATTCATTATTCATAGAAGTATTCAATTAAGCAAGTTCAGACCAACGAAAGGAAATCAAAATTCCGTTGGAAATATCAGTGACATTGTCAATATAATCCAGAACGACTTCTTCTACACGAAACAGGCTGTACATATTGTTATCAACTTAAAATATCTCTTGCTTCTCATGCCCAGGGAAGAGGTTAAGGTAAATAAAGTTAAAATAACTTCAAAGGGGAAGTTACCAATAACCAATTAATAAGCAACCAAGACAAAAATGATAGAACTGGAACAGAAAAATCTATCACTCCACTCAGAGCATACGGATCACGAGAATAGTCCACAAATATCAACTATCCACTTATTACTACTTGTTCAGAATCTGATTATATCCAAATAACAGCAGCCGCAGATAATGAATGATAATAACTTATTGCAGCTGAAGGACTAGTTACAATCTAAGCACCCTTTTGAAGCCTGTCAAAGAGAAAGGAGTCGGACAAATTTTCAATATAACCTTATGCAGCAAGGTCATAGGGGGTAATGAATGTACCACTTACATTTTACTTAAAAAATAGAAGTGCAGGCATATTTGGATATGAAATGGAGACTCACCCAATAAAAAACAAAACAAATTTCGGACAACAGAAGAATACAGAAGACACGGATTGTTTATAGCTCCCCAAGAGAAACATTGATTGCACTAGGACAAATTTAATCGTGCATCCCTCTGATCTGATTTATTTATCATACTAACTAGTGAACATAAAGTGGGAAAATATAGAAGAGCAGTCTCCACATTTATTAGTAAGTCCTTACCTCTAGATGCCGATGCAACAGCTTTCCGTTAACCTATTCATATTCTATTACAACTACAGTTCAGAGACACGGAAATTAAGCCTCTGCATCTACATGTATAGTTCAGGCTATCACTTGACACATATAAAGGTCTTCAGAAATTATATGGTTCTCTCCATACTTTAAACTGACGATGGCCCTAGAATTGGCACGAAGTTCCAAGCCTCTGCCTCTGACCCACAATCCTCTGTTTGCGATTAACAAAAGCTGAATTCAACAACCTCTGAAAATTCTCAAGAAACTGGTTCCACTTCTCTTCATCCATATCTGCCAGCTTCACAAAACTACTACTTGCAGGCAACTCATTCACACTCCTGTTTCCAGACGATATACTCCCCAAACAGCCACTCTTTTGCTTTACACCCAGATGTTGCCAACTCTTTTCACCAATGTTTGTGTTTCTTGTAGACACTGACAACTTCGATATATTGGGGGCCCAAGTTCCTACAAGACCAGTATTATATTCATCAGAACTTGTGGGCAACTCCTCCCCTTCAATCTCTGCCTCGTCCTCCATCACAATTTCTTCCAGTTTAGAAAGAGGGTTTCTGCCATTGCCAACCTTTGTCCCATGTTGTATAGTTGGCCTTACTTTCAGTTGCTCCTCCATATTCTTAGTATAGTCCAAATCGTGATCCTCACCGTCTATATGAAACTGAATCACATCTTTTTCTCCTGGTTCTGCTTCAGAAGAAGAGAATTCTTCCTGCTCTGATAGTTTCCTTGCTTCAATACATACAAGTTCAAGCTCGCTAGGCTCCTCATCATGACCCTGAAATTCCCTACTCATCATGTCACCAATCTCAGCTAGACAAAGACCAAAGGCTGCTGCCTCCTTAAGGAAGATTGTGCAAAGAACCAAAACCCGCAAGCATGCTTCTCGAATTACAGGCAATTCCATCCTAAGCAATTCTGAATCACGAAATGGATCTAGATTATATATATAATTAAGCTCATCTTCTGAGAAAGGAATTGATGCCTGTGGCCAATGGATCCACTCAAAATATGGATCTTCCAAGCTTTCAGGGAGGCAAAGACCATGATCAATTGGAAAAAGCCCCACCTGACCAAACCTCCCAACCTCATCAAGCTTCCTGACCAGAAGATTTCCTGCATGTCTGTCTGTATTAAAAATTCTTATGTCCAAGATGCCTATCCTATGCACGGCGGAAACAGGGAAACTAGAAGTTCCATGATCACTTGCATCAAAATCATGAGGAATGAACTGCTGTAGTGATGCTATCTTGCTGATTTGCTTTTTCTTTTGATGCAGATTACCATTTACCCCATCATTCACATTAAATATGGAATGTGTGATTTTTACAAGGGCAGTAGATGGCACGTTGGCAAAATGACCATGGTCAAGAAGGTAAGCTGAAACTTCTCTAAAACCTGTCTCCCCAACACGCACAGAACGTTTCAATCCTGGTTGTCCAAGGACTTTGCCAACAAAACCTTTTGGGTTGTTTGGTGCATAAGGTTCCTCATCTGTTGGTTTAACGATAGCAATATTTTCACCACAGCAGTTCCTAAAATAATATGCACCTCCTAGTCCACTCTGAACGGGGATTGGTTCAATGCCAATTTTTAAGGCCTTCATAATATCCTCAACCAGTTGTTTTGTTCTAGCAAATTGTTCTGAGTAACCTAATATCTCAATTGGTCCACTTTGATCTCTGTGCTGAAGATCTCTCCCAGTAGGTGACAAACATGGGGTAGATAAGCTCCTATGCAAGAAGTTCCTGGTGAGAAGAAGTGGAGAGTCATTTCTAACCTCACTTAGATCATTTTTCAAGACCATGTCCCCACATATAAGTGAGCTTTCCTCAGTCGGGACATTTAATGCAAGTCGTAGCTTTGTCTTCACAGTATGGGCATTGTCACTTCTGTCTAACTCTATTCCCACAACACAGCCAGTTTCAGTCTGTACAAATACACGCCTCCTCCCAGAAGGCTTTCTTTCTATTCTCTTATTCCCACAACACTCGCCACTAGGAGGTCCTTTGAATGTTGCGACAGCCATCTCAGCATGTACACAGGCATCCAAATCAGGATACATGGAAGGAGAAGGAGAAGATGCAAACTTCAATGCCAGCAGCAGAGGTGACAGTGGCGGAGAGTTCCTCTCTCAAGCAAACACTGAACTCAGATGCTGGCACTTGATGTTGCAGAGAATAGTTTCCGCCTTGAAAAATCATAGTCAATTTGGTAAGATCTGAAATCCTCCAACAGTTCTCACATAGGAGCAGCTTTATTTGTAAAGCTTATTACACAGTGTCAAACCGCTACATTGGAAATATGACCTGATAACAGAAGCAAAGTAAAAATAAACAAATTAAAAGATATATCCTGTAGAGATTAACAGTTACACATGAATTTATGCACTCCGAAAGAATCTTGATGTATGGTGGATGACGGGTAAGAGAGAGAACAACTAAAAGTTACCCTATAAGCACAGCCAGCCATTAAATAATAACAGGTATCAGTTATCATAATTTCACAGAGGAAGGCTAAGTTAACGCATATCTGAACCATTAGTGCAAAACTACAAATACACCAATCTTACTTTAGCTAATCCTAAGCATAATAATTAGTGTATACTACTGAGTTTCAGCAACAGCATAAAGTGTGCTTCATGGAGAGGATAAGATGCAATTATCTAAATGGCCTTGCAATATGAAAAAAAAAGAAAAAGAAAAACTTTCAGCCACGGATTGCGGAAAGTTGTAACCAATCTGTGAAAAGTGTTTAGATGTGATTTATGTACATTTTTCTTCTTATCCTAGTCTCGTATCAGGGGATGAAGGAAGGGATGAACAGATAGAGAGTTATAGATTTTTAAGTGCCAATGGCGGACAACAAATGGATAATCTGAATTATGTTCAAATTACATGGGAGTATGATGCTTTTTTTTTTTTTAAAAAAAAAAACACGATGACTTCCGTTCAATTTCCTTCATCAATGTAATCTTAACTGTATCATATAGTATCCCTCAAAATTAAAAAAATAAAAAGAAAAAAGGAAAAGAAAAGAAAGAAAAGAACTGGATTATTCTGACTTCATTTCTGTGGCCGCAAAACATAGAACTTTTGAAATTATTATTCAAAACCAGAATTTTAAAACCTTATAATTGCCCAAACTACTTACCTGGAAATTTTAGTAGATCAAACAGGCTAGTCATTTCATCCATATCATGTCTAATAATTCAACTCCAAGGCCTGATTTTACGCAGATAATATGACATAATGCGAATTGGAATTCAGAAACAAATGGAAAGGTGCAGATGCACATATGTCCATCTGAAAGGCCTCAGCAAAATATCTAGAAAATGCAAAAAAGTACAGAGACGTTCCATTTTAAATAAGCATTTAGTTTCTCTTTAATCAATCGAATGACTATCAGAATAACTAACTAATTCACGAGGAAGAAAAACACACAAGGCGATGGAACTTTGTGATAACTTAATGATTAGGTACCAGAAAGCTTGAAGAGAACGTAACAAGATATTCAGAGACCAATATTCTATAAAGTCCACAAAAATACCAAGAAAGGTATCAAAAAAATAATAGTAAAAATAAATAATCGGATAAGATTCTCCCCTGCTTCAGCCTCCTGTTAGAGCTAACATGCAAGAAATCTTATGACTAGACGTTTCCCACGCATTCCTGCACATCCTTAACATCTATTCTGAGAACTGAAGGATTTTACCTTGTCAATTAAAAAAGAAAAAAGAAAAAAAAAGAACACATTCGATTTTTTAAATCCAAAACCAGAGAAATAGAAAACATCGAAACTATATTTTTCAAACCGCAGTAAGAAAAGATAAAAGAAGCGAGAATCATAATATCGATACGAAGAGAATTACAATTAAAAGATAAATCTCATTGCCAAAACTGAGACGAGAAACAAACTCACCGGCGACAGCGGGATCGGGATCGGAACGATGGCTGTCTAGGCAAAGCCCCCGCCGTGGACGGAGGGCTGAGATTCGCAGACAGGTTGAAGATGAACGGCCAGGATTGTAGATCCGTGTTTACATCAAAAGCGGAGAAAGAACCTGTGCGTCAGTTAGCATTCCCGCTATCGCCTGTCGGAGGTTTTTCTAACTTCCCTTCAACAATAGCGAGGCAGAACGGCCTACGTGGTTTTACGAATTCTGATATTTAAATATTATTTAATTATTTAATTTATTTTTTGTTCACGACAAAATAATAGCAACAGAAAATGATACATCATGCAGAAAATTCCGCCACGTGGGACCATTTGGACCCTCCGAAGTCCACGTGGAACTATCACAATTGGACTAGTAGAAAACTTTTTTCTCTTCCACGTTTTTGTTTTGTGACTTTGAGTAAGTATGAACAATTAATGCTAGTTGTTATGAAAGTAACATAAAATTTGGCTTAATTAAGTACGATTATCAAATCATTTTTAAAAATTACAAATAACTCTAAGAAATTAAAAAATTATCCATGAACTATTACAATTTAAGATTCGTATTCTTTTGCTAATTTTGTTAATTGGGAAGTGATTTGGTATTCTTTCATTTATCTTTTTTCTTTTTACATCAATATTCTTTCATTTATTGTATAATATGCAACGTGTTGGGTTGCGGAGAGGTAAGAAGTTAATTTTTTTAATAATGATCATGGTAATAGTTATACACAAATAGAAGTGTAATAATTGAAAGATTATGAAGTAATATCTCAATTCAACTGTATTAATGGGAAACTGGCATGAAGTTTTAAATATTGAAAGATAATAGATTGAGTGAATAAACTATAAAGTATTTTTAAATAATTTAAAATTAAAATTCACATTGTTTGCAACAAAATTGTTGTCATTCTGATCAAAGGCACCATTTATCTTGAGATTTATTTTGGATTCAAATGATGTATATAAGCACCATGTAAACAAAAAAAAAAAAAAAAGAAGTAAAATATACTATTTTTTACATGAAAAAGGCATTTTATATCTAATTTGATATATAATCTGTTATATTTCAAGATTAATTTTTTTTGCCAATTACTTTCTCGTTAAATATCACTAATTTGATGTCATTGCAAAAATTTTTTTATTTATCATGTGATATGTGAAATATTAAAAGAAGAGTTGAGTGGCAATCCTAGACCCTAAATAGTTAACTATAAAATCTTAAAATTTTAAATAAAAATATTAATTTTAATTAGGGACAAATAAAAGTGTGATGTAATAACAGAAAGAGTTGAAGGTAGTATTTAAATTAGCAAGATTAATAAAAACCTAGTATTTTTTTAGTCGGAAAAAAAAAAACCTAGTATTAAGATCCGTATTTTGAAGGATAATAATTAGGAAAAGTAATTTCTTTTTCTACAACATGGAATAAAATATTTGCAATAAAGTTAAATATTTTCATTTTCCATAAATAAAGCATATTATACCTAATGTGACATGTGATGTGATTGTGCTAAAGTCCTACTAAGGCAGTCAATTTCTTGCCCATACCTACTTTCTTTACTTTTTTGTTGTGCCCATGCCTGACCGGTACAGTCAAGGAATACAATCAGGGAAAAGATATTTATGGTGCAAAGCCTAAAACCAACGAAGCAAGAATATTAAGACATAGAAAACAACAGCGGGGAATGGTCGAAGAAGCGGAGCCAAAGGGTCCGGGGTGGAAGTGAAATTATTTGGATCCTTGTAGTTATATTAAATTAATATAATACTTGTAATTATATTTTTTATTGATAAATTTAAATTATTAATTTTTTATTTAAATATTTATTATAATTAAATATAATCTTATATTTTTACGAAAATACGAGAGAATCTGAATTGAAATTACCAAGGTTGATCAATGTCATGTAGTTTTTATTGAGCAATCTCTAAGAAATGGATGAAATGGGGTAGATAGTTAAGATAAATAATGCATGAATTTGGTCAAAAAATTAAAATTAAATAGATCTGTTATTCACATAATTTAATTTTCCTGACAAATCCAAAAATTGAATAAAATTTTTAGGAATCTTAATTTCCATAATAATTAAATTATTCACAAAACTTGTTAAACTTATTTTTAAATATTACATGGTATTTTATTTCTCATCTTATATTCTTAATACTTATTTTTTCATAGACTAAATTACACACATGATATGATATTTGAATGGAGAAAACTAAATAATTGTCTCCACTTTTACACTTTATAATAATTTGATTTATCATAAATTAATTATGATAAATTAATCATTTATAAATTTAAATATGCACAAAACTAATTCGTCACAAATTTAAATTTGTATATACTAATTTTAATGTTTAGATTAATAAATAAATAATTTTAAATAAAATAATATTTTTAAAAATTATTTTTTTACAATTAATTTATAAAGTACTAAAATATAAAAATAGTGACCAATTTAATATTTTTATATGGTTGAATGCATACTAGGATATAAAATTGCATACGCTTATGCACGCATCTTCTCACATACAACACAAATATATATATACACACTATATTACATGCGCTTAAACGCACATGACCCAACTCTGTAGATGCATATCTAATTATCCATGTGCCAACACGTACACACATGACGCGACTCCATGCATAATTATGAGAGCCACATGACACAAAACTGACCGGCCTTTTTATCATAATATTTCAGTTGAAATAATAAAAAAATTCAAATCCTATCTAGCAAATGTATTTGTTCCAAATACTTAAAATTAATTTTTTTATTTTTGTAATGGAAAAAATATATACTTTTAAGTCCTTATTTATCACAAAATTGTCATTTTGATTTCTTACTTATTAAAATGTTTAAAATAATCATTTATTTATTAAAAAATACTACACTTGGTCCCTCTACTTTTCAAAAAATTATAAAATTTAGTCCTTATACTAAACTCTAATTCGTAAATTTAAAAGACTAAATTTGAAATTATTTTTTAGAAATGAAGGACCAAATATGATACTTTTTAACGATTGTGAGATCATTTTAGTTATTTTAACAAATAAAGAACCAATATACCAATTTTGTAATAAGCGATGGACCAAAATGATACTTTACTTTATTATAATTTCTTATAGCAATTCATCATTATTGATGATAAAATAAGGGAGATTTTTTTAAAAAAAAATGTTATTAGAACACGCCACCATTAATGACTAATCAAGTAAGTAATTTTTTAACAATTTGTTATATTAACTTGCCTTCATTGATAGCAAATCAAAAGAAATAATTTCTAATCAATTTACTAAAACATATGGTGAATTCCATTCAAATAAAAAGAATTACTATGTGAGGCATTGTTAAATTAACAATTTAAACACGGGTTAATATTAATTAACTAGGTAAGTATGATTTGGAAAAAGATAGAATGTAGTACATGAAGAAAAAGTACTCACCAAAATAATGACTCCTTGTTTCACGATGCAGTCATCTGGTAATTAGATTTGATAATTAGATTGGACTTTTAAAAATTAAGCTTAAATTTGAATCCAAAAAATAGCCTGAGCTCGTATTTTAATTAAACTTTTTTATTTGAACTTTTATCTATATTTTTGTAAGCTACACTTTTAAAAACCAAGCATAAATTTGGGCTAAAAGAAAGTCCAAACCTGTATTTTAATAGGATTTTTATCCATATATTTCAAAACGGGCCTATTGGGCTTTTTAAAGTTTTGATAAAATCAATTTGTTACCTAAGACTTTGAGATATATAAAATACCAAATTATTATTATATACTTGTAAGATTATATCTAGAGAAGTTATAAATATAAATGAATTATTGTATTGGCATAAATTCTTTAAATAATATATATTAATTTCTATTTATTTACTAAGATGTCACATTACATTAAGATTTTCTTTAAATAATCAATTTATTTTTATTAAAAAAGCATTCATTTAGGCTTTTCGAGCTTTAGCCGAACCCATTTTACAAATTAAGCTTTTTTCATTTAGCCTTTATTTTTTTTAAGTTGAACTTATCAGGTAAGACAAACTTTTTAAATTATGATTACGTTTATTGGTAACCCTTTGAGGTTTGTATTGTACTAAAGAAGGAGTATTGTTGTTGTCGTCATCATCGTTAAGAATGACAATTTTTTGGGGGTACAGCGTTGGGAGTGCCTCTCTCTCCCCATCTCTATAATTAATTATATCTTTTATCCCCATTTCTTATAGATTGAATATTTTTTTACAAAAATTGGAAAAACTAAATAGTATATATATATATATATATATATAGATATATATATTTAAAAAATTAAATTTGAAGTTCAAGCTCCTTATTTATGTTATCTAACAAGCTCCAATTAAGTTCATAAAAACTACAAATTCTCAAATAACAAGTTTTTCAACAAATTCTATGACTTATAATAGATAACACTTAATAAGGTAAGTTATTTATAAAAAACAATAAGTTTAACAAAATGATTAAAAATTTTAAAATAGAGTCATTTAAATAATTATAATTCTTATGTTTATCCTTAATTCTAATTTACAAATAATTAATGTTATTGTTCTTAATATTCACTTCTCATCCTCCATTACAATGTGATTGTAATTCTAAGATATTTTAAAAGTAATTCTACTATGTCGTCTAAGTCTCGAAGAAGTGAAAGATTAATATGTAATGAGTGAAATTATTTTTTCCTTTTAATTATTATAAATATAAATAACAAGTGAAATGACTAAAAATTCAAAAATTAGTATATATAAATATATATACACTAATAAAAAAGAATTGGTAAGAACAAAGACCTCACGAGGTGGGGTGTATGTTCTCTGTCCCCATCCCCAAACTTCCTTTGAAAGAGTTTTTCCCTTATCCTTATTCCCATAGCGAAAACTTCCCTAAATAAAGGTTTCCAAATGGGTTGTCTTTACAAGGATCTTTAAATTTGAAGACCTTTTGTCATCCCTAATCATCATCCTCTTTTGCTAGTTAAGGTATAGTAATAGTTGAAGAGAATTTAGATCAAATGTTAGAGATATAAGGGGAATAGATACTTACTAGATATTTGGGAATATCAAACAATACTCTGGTATAATATGTTGGACATTCACTAAGCTATATGGACACCAAATTATTTGCATTTATCACATTGAAGAATAATTATTTATAATGGTTAGATACTTTAACTATAAATAAAAAGAACTTTGGGAATCAACCTTTTCATCACCCATCTCATAAACAATTACCCTATATTGGTGAAAGGCTTGCTCACTTGGTTTGGGTGGTCATCCGACATTCCTCCACTTGAAACCCAATAGAGGTCGTTGAAGAAATTGCTTTATGTTAGGATTTGAAGCTAGTAGTTTTAGGGGAGCTAGTTGTGGGAAGTGATTTTATACCCATAGGTAGAGTGGTGCCAAACATCCACCTATACTATGCTCAGTGTAATTAAGGACATTACATCTCTATACATAAAACATAACCAATACATAACTATATAAGAGAAAAGGAATGAAAAAAAATATTTAAAATATGCAAAAGTCCTTATATTTATGTATCAGCAAGCCTATTTTAGTTTCAGTTTAGTTCAAATATAATTTTCTCCTTCGCTTAAATGGGGAAATTCAAGTTGCAAACAAAAGAGGATGGTGGACTAGGACTTAAAGTAATTTTTATGAACACAAACACATAACAACACAAGCTTTAATGGGGTCATAATATAAATTTCTCCAAACTAATTGAATAAACCACCAGTAGATCATGGCGTGGGAGAGAGTAAAGTAGGGCTATAATGTAATTTTCTCCAATCCAAAATGAACCACCAGCATTGAGAACATAGTGGAAGAGAGTAAAGTTGGGTCAAAATGTATTTTGGCCCATAATTTGCAACCAAAGAATAAAGCTAGGAGACAAGGCAAACAAAAAAATGGCAAAGATCAAGATGGACCACTACAATCTTTAATAGCAGATTTTAAAGGGTGTAATTGTCATTTTGTGTATTTCATCTTATCTAACCCAACCAATCAGATTTTACTACAATCTCTTGTTACCAACTAAAATTCACCAATATCCCTTCCAATGGCTACCTTTATCAAGGTCAAAATTTGACCCTAACTACTTATTGCCTCTAGATAGGTTGATGTCACACCCCAAATCTCTGGAGTGAGACCGACACAGAATACAAGAAAAATCCTCGAATCTGCAAGCCTACACTAGATGGGAATTCATAACCATACAAACATCTATGCAATTTGCACTATATTTAAGGTAAACTTTGCTTTTATATATGGATATGTAGTTATACAATGCCAGGAGTTTTGTAGAAATTTCAGCAGAGCCTACCTAGTAAATATGACATATTGAAATTATTACAAAACCTTGTCAAGCAACAAATATATATAAAGAGAGTTCCATTCTCACTAGAAAGACCCAACTAACATACACCAATAAAACAAAAGTGTGGAAAGCTCAACTATTGGGGAAACATTGGTAAGGAGTTCAAGAACAAAACCCATAAACCAAACATCGAAGAAAACGCTTACGGGTATCGAATTTTGCTTCATGTTTTCTGGTGTTCATAGCGACAAAAATCAGTGTTTTCTCGTTGGAAATGGCGACTTCCGGCCAGCTTCTTGACGGTGACGATAGCGCGATGGTAAGCAACAACTTTGACAATGTAAAATGGCAGCTCCGGTGATCGCATAGTGTGAAACAATTCCCTTTGTTGCTCTTTGACAATGCATATGAAGCTTGACCACTAAACCAACCTCAATCTTAGGGTATAATTTCACTTCAGAAAGTGTTATAACTTAGCACAATTTCTTACAAATTTTTCCTCTTCTTATTTTTCATTAACTAAATTATCAAAGTATAATTATCTCACTAATCACCATTTATTGAGTCATTACAGATGAAGTGCTAATTTGTTCACATTGGGGGCAAACTGAGCACTCTTATCAATGGTTGCTTCACCCATATACAGGGCAAATCAACCCTTACATTTAAAAAACAAAATACTAAATTGATTTTCCTTAAAGAGGGAAAATCAGTTTAGGGTTTAAAAAAAATTCTAAAATGTTTGCATGAAATCCCAAGCTAGTTTGCCTTAAAAAAGGACGAATGAGTTTGAATTAAAATAACCAAATATAGTACCTGGGTATTAAGTTTTGTTAGAAAATGATTTAAAACATATTTTATTTTATACTATCATGATTAATTTCCCTAACATTAAACATACCATGTTATACGCGTTTGTAAATAAGATATGGCATCACATATGACATTAAGAAGGATCCTCTGCTGTTAAAAGATTACAGCAGGGATGCCATAGTAAGGGAGATCTTTTCCTTCTTTTTTTTTGTCTTAATTCTTTTAATTTCTTTTTGGTATCTACAATATCTCCTGCTAAAAATTTTTCACAACAAGGGATATGTAATGCATGACACCATACTTGACATACGTGCATGCATATACTCACAATACAATATATATGACATATGCACTTTGCATGCACACATATATATGACATGACAACATATAATATTATGCATATTGTTGGATCAAGTGCTTACCATTAGGCTAAAAGCTATAGTTGTTAGTTTGGATGCAACTATATTTTCTTAATAACAGCCTGACATAAGTGCCACATTTTGACAACTCTATTTCCTTAACATGAACATAGCACAAGGTGTCATATTTTGATTGTGACTCAGCTACACACTTCGACCTTCACCATATGATAATTGTTGTCACATACGTTGGCAAACAATCTCCCCCTCAACAATTGTCCTGTTAGGAATTAAGGGTCCAACTCTATTTCCTTAACAACAACCTAGTACAAGTGCCATATTTCATTTGTGACTCACTCCACATATGGGCCTTTGTCATGGGACAATTGCTGCCACATATTTTGGTTAACACACATAATACAACATCACACACACATGCACAAAAACTCACTTATCTATATATATGTGTGTGTGTGTGATTAGTGTCATCATATCGCCCTTATAGAATCAAAGACTAGAAGTTATAACAATAAAAAATTAAGAAGATAAAGGTATTTTAAACAATGCACATAATTTGTTAATTACATTTTCAAATCCATACCTGACACCATTTTCATTAATTGTGTGAGTAATGCAGTTGATTTTTTTTTTTTTGCCTTTCAGTCTTAAAATACTTTAAATTTTTGCAGATCGCATACGACTAATAATTTTACTCTCTCTAAGTTGACCTACAAATTATTAAATCCAAAGCAGACGATTTCAAATAGCTAGTGAACAAATATAAATAAATTCCTTTGTATTATGTTTTCATATAACATTTTTAGGTAGCTAATTATGCAGCTAAATGACAGTAAAAATAGTGAGAGTAAAGTAAATAGTATAGTACGTAAAAGTCAACAACTTTAACTTAACTTTTGCAAACTTGTTGGGCTCCTTCTTTATAGCAAGACTTACTAGTTTATATACTTGCTTATTGCATATACTTTAGAGAAAATTAGTTTGTTTATATCAACACATTTTAAATCAATATTATTTGTAATTACTAGTAAAAAATTGAATTTAATAAGATAATGTGATATAAAGAAAATATAATAAATTAGAGAAAGTTCATAAAATTAGTTATATGATATTGCTGAGAAAGAAGTGATGACAATAAACTCATTTAGAGGGTACCATTATAAACCATTCAACCATATATTATTTTCTCTTATTTTAATTTTAGACCATGTCAAGTTACATTTATAGTCCCTTATTATAAAATTTAAGAGACAATTAATTAAATAATTCATTATTTTTCTTATTGACTCTAAACAAATTTGAACTTTAGAGAATTGCTAATTTAAGAAATGATTAATTAATTCATTAATTTTTTTTGTTCACTCAAAAGAATTCTTAAACTTCAAAGAATAATTTATTAATTTTCTCATTTACTCCAAAAAATTCTCAGACTTTGAAAAATTCTTAATTTAAGAGATGGTTAATCAAATAATTAATTAATTACTTTATGACTTTTCTCATCGACTATGAAGAATTTACGCAAATTAATTACTTCATTATATTTTTCGTTAACTATGAAGAATTTACACACTTCAAAGAATTTTTAATATATGTATGAGAAAGGTGAAAAGTTATCGCATGAGGAGTTGATTAATACAACTTTCTCATCTATCAAACGGAGCTCCCACATTGAAGGAAACCTACTTTACTTATATATAATAAAGAGATACTTTGTTCCATTTAATTTCTAGAGACAATAAGAAATTTGAATGCATTATGAAATATTTATTGTCAATTAATCAATAAAAGGGAGAAAATTTTGTTATAATTCGCTGGTCTAGAAAATTATGAATTTTTTGGTAAATGTAATAATAAGTGATGTCATTGTTTGTTCAATGAAAAAAGAGCCAACAATCATAGTTCTCACCGTTCAGATAAATGACCAAACACACCAAGATAGAATGTTATTCATTACAACAAGGGGCTATCAGTAGCTAGCTGATTGCAACATCAAGAAACCAATAGTGGGTTAAGCACTGCTCCAATAAAGAACACAGCCATGGAAGTCTCTTCCCTTATCATGAACATGAAGGGATGGTCAGCCACAAAGCTTGGTAAGTGGCGCCTGGCACATTGTAGCTCAAAAATAAGCAGCTGTGCTAGCTGTAGCTTCTGTCCCTTTTTCATTGACTTCAATGAATGCCTTGTGCAAAATCTTTGAAACATAAAGCTTGTGACTCGATGAAGGATTTGACACTTCTGTTAGCTCCGCAGGAGTGAAAGGCAATGTTAGTCCCAAGTCATTTATTCCTTTGGGGCTTCAAAGTTGAAGAAAAACTTAAATCTTGGGATCCAAAAGTCAGAAAGTTCCTCTCTCCATAGTTCAAGTCTTTTAGTCAAGAATCAGGGGTTTGGGTTTAAAGTGTGAATTAAATTTGGCAAGCCGTCCTTCTCATGTGGAAGAATGAAATACATGGCAAACTTCAATGGGTTGTTACCACTTTGGTAAGGAATTTTGAGTACTTTGAAATTTTCGAAGGATCTATAATAATATTGTTCATGTCTGATGGTGGTCATGAAGGGAACTTTTACAGTCTGTCCATTAAGAAGATTGAAAATTCTGGTTCTGGTCATGGATGGATCAAACTTTTGATCCATGCTTCTTGAAAATAAAGTGCATTCACAAGAACTAGCTTTGTTTACTGATCTACATTGCCTAATGGAAGAAGCTCCCTTATTAGTCCATTAGTTGCATTTTCAGCCCATGTGTCCACTTCTTCAGCAACTTTTTCAGGCTAGTGAACAAAACCCATATAATGAATCAACTTAAAGCTTTGTTATTTACTCTCTTCGCATATCATCCTTGATGAGGAAACAAGTAAGAAGTTACATAAACAAAGAAAAACCAAAAAGGATTACAAGTTCCAAACACTATCTATTTCCAATCTAGAACATGATCAGAGATTTGAACATGAAGTTCAAATTTGGAAGCTGGACCTAAAGAAACGATACATAGCAACATATCCAAGAACATGGAACTAAATATGCCTTTAACCTGAACTGATTTTTCAGGGTCTATAATCAACATCATAACTCGTAACTGTTCTGAACTATCTGCTACTGTAGACAAAACAATTATTTTACATACCGGGAGATTCGACATGTTTCTATTTCATCTTTATTTTCAAATAGCATGAATTGCATGTGGGCTTGCTGAATGCAGGTAAAACACAGTAATGATAATGAATGAATACCTTGTTTATGAAGTCAACCACTTCAATTTGGCTTTTGTAAACATCTCTGACTTTCTCTTCAAAACTGGTCTTCAAACCAAAACTTTTTTCCACCCAAGCCCCATTGACGAAGGACAGGATTGGGCCTACACTTTCAATCCCTTCCACATGCCTTATACTGGAAACAAGTTGTGAAGATAATGTATTCCGATCATCATATACTCTCTGATCCCAGAAACGAAAGAAGCCGCTCTAAGGTTTTTCCTTTCGATCCCGCAGCAACAAGGCTCAATATAATATGAAGAGACAGTGGGGAAGAGGCAAAATTGTAACCCTTTTCAAGTTGTTTCTGAAGAACTCTGTATGCCAATTGCAAGCAGAATTCAATGTTGAAGGAAATGGTGCGTTTCTGCGAAGGAGACGCCATTCTGTGAAGCTTCAATGTGGTTTCTTTGTATGACTTGCCCAAATTTATAAGAGGACAGGTTGTAATAAATCCAATTAGTATGTGCCGAGGTGCTCCGCAATCTTCAATAAGTTATTTATTATTTATCCTGTAAGTGGTTAGGGCTTTATTTTATATTTTGTACCTAGCAATCCCCGAGAGCCAATCCTACCCATACACCAAAAGGCAATAGAATCTCCTTAATCTGTTGCTCTATTCACATTAATATGACTTACCTGTTCACAATTCACAAATTATGGTACTCCAACTTTAAATTTTATGTTTGGATAGATTACTGAGGATGAAGTGACAATGAATGAAATGACTAAAATTAGTTGAACTTATGTTTGGATGTTTTTTTTAAGATAGAATGAGATAGCAAATGAGGAACTTTTCTTGGCCATTCAAAACTCCAATTTTTGTCTTCCTTTAAATTGGGGAATCAAAGATGGAATAAAGTGGTTTAAGAAATTAAATTACTAATATACCTTTATCTTATTACTAATATACTCAATTCCAATTGTTACAATGTTATCTAATTTTTATCATTATGGTCATGACCTTTTTTTTTTTTTTTTTTTTTCTTTTTCACTTAAAATTTCATAATAAAATAGAGAAGATGAAAGAATCTATTATATAGATTAGTTTTATCTATTTTTTTTAAAAATTTTTCTTTCAATAATTTTTCATTTTGGCTTTTTAAGTTTGTTTTTTAAAATTTTTTGAAACAACATAGATTTTTTGTAATAAATGTATTCAATAGAAAATATGGATATGAAATTATATAATATTATATATTGAACAACGACAAAATTATTAATAATGTGTTTATATTATAAGGAGTAATATTGGAAAAAATAATTAATAAATTATTCCATTTCATTTATTTTATTGTAACTTTCAAATAAAATTAATAAGTATCCTTCCCTTTCCTCATTAAAACTTTCAAACAACATATCTACTCAAGTTATTCTACTCCATTCCATTTTATTAAATGTCATTCTATGAATGACTACTCCATTCCATCTTCCCTTAAATTCTCAAATATAGCCTAAATGCAATTCAAATTGGCATTTGTCACACTAAGATGAGTCTATCAAGGAAGAAATTTGAATATTTGTTTCAAAGATCAAATCAATTTGTGAGCAATCATTGTCAAAATTTTTAAAAAGATAAATTTTAGAGAATCAATTTAAAAGAAAATTTAAAAATTGATCTCTAAGATAGATATTAGATTTAGGAGTCTATTGTGACTACCACTTATATATCCTGCAATAAATAGCAAAGTTTACATAGTTAGAAAAGCATGATAATAGGTTAGTGATTTTTAATTTTGGTGAAAGGAGAATAAAGTTAAAATTAGTCCTATTTGTAAATTAAACAAGTTTGAGGTATAATTGGTATGTTTTAAGCTTACAAAGTCAATAAAATTTCACTTCTTTGCTCTTTTCATTTTCACTCTTTTATTTCTAAAAGAAATTATAAAAGCAAAATCTCATATGTACTTTTTAGTTTTTAATGGATGGATGAAAATTTCAAAAGGGCTTTTAAAGGTTTTTTTTAAAAATAAAAATCCTTTATTTCTGCCATTTTAAATTGAGAAAATTTTAAAATAGAATGTATTTTGACAGCAAATTTTTATTTTTACTTTTCGTTTAAGAGATATGTGATTTATTAAAGGAAAAACTTTTAACTAATATTTTTTATAAATTAGAAAATTTTAAAATAATAATTTAAGAATAATTTCTGAAGAGAAAATCTTTGATCTTTTATTATTTCAAAGGTGGTGTGAATTATTGAAAAAGGCTTTCAATAATTAAAAGAAAGTTTTGTTTTTAAGTAGAAAAAAAATACTATTTTAGTCCTTCATTTGTTAGTTTAGTTTCATTTGATGGTTAACAAATTAAAAGTATCAAAACGGTATTCCATTTTTGAATTTAGTTTCAATATTTTTTTCACGAATTGAAACTCTCAAATGATGCTTTAAATTTTATGATTTGATTCAAAGTAATCCCTCCTCTTTGGGTATATTATTTGCTTAATTGTTATTGAGTGAGGGACTGCTTTGAGTCAAATATTAAAAAATGGAGAATCATTTTAAGACTTTTAATTTATAGAAAATTAAAATAAAATAAACTTCATAAGTAGATAACCATGTAAGATTTTCAATTTGTGAAGAACTAAAATGAGATTAAGTTTAAAAGTGGATGACCATAATAATATTTTTCTCTTTTTAATTATGATAATATTTACATGAAGAATTTTTAAAGAAAAAATAATTAAAAGTTAAAATTTTTTATGATTTAATTATTATTCAAAATGAACATGGATGGTTGAAAGTCAAAATTTAAAACCCTTCCTGCTGCATCGCATATTGCCTGCCATAGTGTACTCTTCCTCTCCCTAAAGCGTAAATTTCAGAAAAACAATTTTTTAAAAAATTTGAAATTGGTTGGTGAATTAAAGATTAGATTCAAGAGTTGATAGTGCATAAGAAGGTGTTAGTTATACCTAATCATAATTTAAAAGGCATGTTTGAATGAAAAAAAATTAAGTTTGAATAAAAAAAATTCAATTAAAAGATTCATTTTGTAATCCAAGTTAAGTTTAGGCTTATTGGAAAACCCAACACGTCGAATCAATATGTTTTTTAAATAAAAAATTTATTATTTAAAAAAATTTTAGTGTAACGTAACATCTTAATAAAGAAATAAAAACTAATACCTCTTATCTAAATTATTTATATCAATATAACAATTCATTTGTATTTACAAATTCATATGTAATTAATTATGTTATTTATTTCAAATCCTAAATAACAAATAAATTATTACAACTTAAAAAGGTTTGTTTGGCCCAATAAGCCTAACCTAAAAATATAGATAAAATTTTGAAATAAAAATTTCCATTAAAAAATAGACTTAAACTTTTTTAGGTCTAAATTCAAATCCAATTTTTTAAAGTGTAGTCGAATGATCAGCTCACAATACTCATTTCGAGAATAATTATTTTAAAATTATCCAAATGAGTATGACGTTAATATTATCATGATTATATGTATCATCACATGTGAAAAAAGAAAGAGAAAGAAATATTAACTAAAATAAATTAATAAAAGGAGATATAAAATTTTTATAAGGGCAAACTTGACATATGATGTTTACTTGTATTTGTGGGAAGTATTAAGGTCCTAATGATTTGACTAGAAATGCGTGATAATAGATTGATATTTTTCTTAACTTTTGTGAGAAGTGAAATATATGATATTAATTTGATTTTCTTAGATAGAACAAGCTTGATGGAGTCGGTATGTTTTAGATAACAAAATTAGTTGAACCTCTCGTTTCTACTCTCTTCATAAAATCTCTTTCTTAATTAAAAAAATAATAATTTGAAAGTAAAATCTCATTTGTATTTCTTACTTTTTAATGGATGGATGAAATTATCAAAAGAATTTTCAAAGGATTAAATGAAAAAAAGAATCCATTGTGCCATTTTAAACATGGAAAATTTCAAAATAGATAAAGCTTTGACAACGAACTTTTTATTTGTATTTTGCATGCAGGAGAAATGTGATTTATTCATGGAGAATTTTTTCCAAAGATATTTTGTTTTTCTTTATAGTTTTCTATTTTTCAAATTAGAATATGTTAAAATAAGTCCAATCAATAAGCGCTAGCCTGTGCTGGATTCTTCAATAAATTTCTTGTACATAGAAATCCAATTGGGGAGCTTCGGTAGGATCAACGTGTTTATGACATGTATGGTTGGAGAGATTTGAGGGGAGGGAGAGGGAATGAGATTCCTATGTTTAGTTGCACAATTGAGGAGGGAATTTTGTAGGAATAAAAATGGGAATGGACCTTAATGGAGTGGAAAGATAAGGCCCAAAATCATATTTGGTATGCAATGGAAAGGAATATAAGGAATAAATAATTCTTTGTTTGGTATGAGATAGAAAGAAAGGAAAAGAAAGAGTAAATGAAGTAAATGACAAGAAAAAGCTTTGACTAAACACCAAGCAATCATTGCTTATTGTCATGCATGTCCAGTATATATCCTTCCATTTCTACCCTATATTGCTGGAAGGATTTCATGACTTGCTTGCATATACAGGTTTAGGCCCTATAAAGGCCAAGAGGATAACAAAATGCAAAAGTTCCTTTTCAAAAATTTGCATCACTGCCTCCTCAAAAAGACTACATCAATGGCCTATCAAAAAAGTACATCATAAAATACAAACTTATGTTGTTGCTCACTATATCATTGGAAGAGCTATCTAAACTACTCCTCCTTCATTTCTGGTGGGACTTATCTAAATGCAACCATGAGCTCGTCATTTTCAAAAAGCTTAAAGTGTGCACGAACAAACTCATGACTTGATAGTCTATACATAATGAGAAAATCATGGATGAGTTACTTTATTTGGATATCAAAGTTAGCCTCAACTTGTCCATTGCCTTACATAATATAGTCAGGCCTCTCTCTAAACTCTGAGTCATCTCCTACACTGCTGCCATGAACCCTTCATCAAGGTTATGTCGATGTCTCTTTCTTGAACCAAATGAAGCATCATTGCTAGGGAAAGGAGGTTGCTCAGTAAATTCCACTGATGGATTAATTTCTCTTTCTTGCTCATTGTCAGCTAATGAGGTGACCATGTAAACATCCTACTCTTGAATTTCTTCATTAACATTGCAAGTGGATTGAGCATCCTTTCCTATTGCGTGATCTTTACCCCACATGTAAGTTAACTCATCATAATGGGGGAAGGACTTGTTGTGGAATTGAGCAGCCTTCTTATGGGATTGCAAGTTATAAACACTTATGAATAATGAATACATAACAGTACCTCATTAAAGATAACAACATTACAAGATTACTTTGATGATAGGAGTACATACATATGTAGTTCATTAGATATTGAGCAGAAAAAAAAAAACATCAAATATGAAGACGAAGAAATGCTATGTGATAAAAAGTACTACCATCCTAGGTTCAAAGACAACAACATTACAACAGAAGTTTGATGATAAGAGTACACATGTAGTTCATTAGCTACTAAGCAAAAAAAAAATTGTGTCAAGTGTGAAAAACAATGGAAGAGAATTAATCAAATCTGTGTGCTAAAAAGTAGTGAATTGAAAAATAGATGGATAAACACAAAACTAAAAAACTTTGCTTCCATATGATATTTTAAAAATTGTTAAAAGTTTTCAATCATTTCACTGACATCCTTACTCATAACCTCAATTCACCAATGTTTAGGAATCATAATGCAGTTAATTAATCATTATGTAGGGTGGTAACTAATCAACAAAAACTAAATGAGTTATTTATCAACAACCTGATAAGTTATTCAGCACATACTTAGATAATCATCCTAAACATGTTGTTTAACAATCACACACTTCCTCTCATTGCCCTAACCAAATCCGCTCGTGTTCACCCCATAAAACATATTGTGAACAATCTGCCAGGCAGTCTTCATAGTCTTGATCTGAGATTGAATGTGTGAAACTCTTTTGATTCTGTTGTCAAGGCAGCGTAATGCCTTCATTTGTTCCAATGGCACTAGGTACCCTGGCATGAAGTGGCAGTCCTGCATAAACTTTTGCTCTATTTTTAATTCAATAAGGCAATTAACGAGGGCCTTTATCCTCATCAAATGTCCACACATGCTTCCTCATGCTTGCAGTGGATCTATATTGTTGTGTCATCTTTACCTCCTGCACAACGTGAAAAAGCTATTGTGGCAGTCCAAATAAAGTAACAAAAACACAAGCATATACTTTCAAAATGTAAAGGGAAGAAACACATGGGGTAGCAATTAATACATTAATATGTTCAATAGACTGTATACTAGGAATACTACATGCAAAGCATCACTATAGTACAACAATTTACATCACAACCACATTGAACTAGTACACTTATATCACTTATATGACCCATCACCAAAGCTTGACAATGCAATTAATCTGCTAGCTATGTTGTTGTCCATTAAACTCTAAAAACATCTGTTTTGCCAAAGTATCTCGCTAATTACTCCACTCATCAGTTGGCTCAATTGTCCCAATGGGGTTTTCTTCGATTAGGCTTACATCGGTTGTAGGATTATCAAGCTTAATATCTAATGGGTTAGGGGCATTATCTCTTTTGATTAAGTTGTGTAGTAAGCAACAAGCAATTATGACCCGGTTGTGAGTTTTGACTAAATAGAATGAAGGGCTCTTTAAGATTGCCCATCAGAGCTTCAACATGCTAAATGCTCGCTCAATCATATTTCGTGTTGTAGCATGTTTCATGTTAAAGTATTCACGAGTATTGGATGGTATTTGACCTTTCCTTTATTCACTCAAATGATATCTTTGGCCCTTATATGGTGTGAGGAAGCTGTTGCAATTTGTGTATCCAACATCAACAAGGTAGTAATAGCCTAGGGAACACAAGCTATGCATAGTTCTATTAGATGCATGTCATCATTGCAAAAGAACATGTATGAGGATTGATATCATGCTCACTTTATGGTACTTGTAGCCCATTACGCCTGGTGATAAAGTCCTGTAATATTCTATCATCTGTAGTTGATACTTCCTATCCTAACAACATATATATGAGTTGTGAATATTGATAATAGACAGCTAGAACATTTGTCGTTAGCTCCCTTTTTCTATTTCGATATCTGGGCTTATCTTCTAGAGGGACTTTTATCCTCACATGGGTGCCATCCATGGCCTCTAGACATCCCTGTACAAGTTTAGCGACCACATAACACTATATTGTCATTGTAGGTAAGAACCTAATAGCAAAACCAATGTACATACCTTAAACCACTTCCAGTGTTCATCAATTGAGTCAGTAGGCACGAGCTTTAATGTTTTCAATAGTTCCCTATCTAACCACATCATGACAATAAACACAATACTGAAGTATCTACTTATGGTTTCCTTGGATCTCCCCAAAATGGAACTAGATTACATGGTTCTTTACATGATGAGCAAGTATATGATGGAAAATTGCTATTGGCTCATCCACTAGCATGTGTTGTGCAGGTTTCAACTTTCTTATGGTATCCATCATAGCACACAATCTGTCAAACGTTGCCATACACATCCTTAGTTGGTTAAAACATGTGATATCACTATGATACACCAAATTCCTAAAATGAGCTCGCTTGGCATGTAAGTTAAGCCTATATGACCTATCCCTAATGTACAGCCTATGGTGGCAACCAAAGCCCCCATTTGCATAAGCAACCCATGCATACACATCATGGCACACAACCACCATCCTAACATACACACTATGTAGTTTCGTATTATTTGATCCATTAATGTATCAATTTGAACCCAAAGACATAAATGAACAAGATTTTATGCATTATACACTAGCCAACCTTCAATCTAAAATTATATAATAAATGGAAAGAATAGACAATATTTGAGACAAGAATAAACAAGTGCATATATCTACCATTTAGGCTCATAATGAAAACAGTACTTGTTGACACAATAAGGGCAAGCATAAACAATTTCCTCTTATAATCCTTAGGGATCCCAAGCATTCATGTGCAAATATATATATATATATATATATATATTAATACGTAGGTACATATCAATACATCTATGAAGACTAAAGTCCAGAACATATATCAACACAATGTAACACTCAATCCACACACTCTGTCATAGCCCCTTGTACAGACTGAAATTGTTAAGTTAACAACAACAATATTATTTCCTTTTTCCCTACACGAAACCAAATTGCAAACCACATATACACGGATATATGTACATTATATTGGTATGTTCAGATATGTATGGGAATTCTATTACTAAGAAACCATGAATCTCCATCGTATTCAAATCAAAAGATGAGTGATACGTTAGTGACATCCAAAATGAGGTCCCCCACCCTACTGCTTAGACATTATAGGGATGGACAAGGGAAAAAGGGAACAACAAACACAGACCATTATATATATTTTATAAGATGGAAAGAAAAAAAAGGAGCATATAAAACATATATATTCACTTTATTTTATCTCTTCTAAATTAATCCATATGTAAATTAAGCAAAAGTATATACTTTCTTTTATAATTGGAATATTGAATTATTTGGATTGTTTACTAGAATATGAAGAATGAAAGCATATGGAGATTGAACAGCTATTGGAATATATCTTTTCCTAATAAGGAGACAATTATTATATTATATATATTAGTATGATAGAAAATAACAATTGAAATATGCTTCTTGGTATGGAAAGAGATAACTACAGGAAAAATGTACTTCTACCATCTCAAAACTTGTACTCTTCTAAAACAGATGCACTAATCAAATTACGGAGATCCAAGGCGCTTTGTTGTATTTTGAAAGATTATTGTCTATAATTTCTCAGTGGGTTCAATCACTTTTTAAAGAAAGTTACTTCTTGTACATCTCAAAGTCTATTCTTCTAGTTCGCTCATTATCTTATATTTGCTGACAATGGAACATTTGTAGTGTATACAAAACATTGCACGACATAGTTGGAGGGATTAAGAGACTAGACCCATACACATTTTTTCCTCAGTTACTATCTCCTTTTTTTTTATAAAAAAAAGAAATAGATTTCTCAGTCCTCAAAGCTTATTTATACAATGTTCTTATCTTACATTTCACTGCATTGTCATCTGATTCGCATTGTCTTATGCAGTAGAGTTAATCCTGTACGGTGGGGACAAACTGAAAAAGACAATCCAATTTTGGAGGGAACCCACAACCCCATGCCTGTGGGAGAACATTCTCCCGCAGTTGAGGGATTCTTGCGCTAAGAAATCAACCAAACGTGGTTGATGGAATCCCTCTGCCTCAGCCCAATGCGTCCAACCAAACGTGATGTAAACTCATTTTCATTCTTATTTATTCTCATTATGTGAACCAAACGAACTCTTAATGTTTAGTCATTGCTGCTGCATCGCGGATTGCCAGCAATATTATATTCCTTTTTTTTATTTCCCTTCTTCTTCTTCTCCTTAATCCGTTCTAAAAATGTATCTATTACTCTTACCTGTACGTCACGGTACTGCAACGCTGGATGCACTCGAAATAGGCACATATAATGTTAGAAGAATTTTTAATTTGTCACTCTGGGAATTGACTGGTAGTGCATAAGACGGTGCTTTTTAGAATAATAACCCTAAAATAATTATGCATAGCGTGTGTGGCGGTAATATTACCTCGATTGTCCATGTAAATCACAAACCAAAGAAAAGAAATAGGGAAATTAAAAATATAAAATAATAAGAAAAAATATGATATTTATAAAGGCCAACATGACACATGATCAAAGCATGGGCCTACCTGTCTTAGAAAAAGTATCAAAGTCGGCATATTTGACTAAAATACGTGATGGTTGGTTAGTATTTTTCTTTGTTAATTTTTGTGAGAAGAGAAAAAATCTGAGATTAATTTGGTTTTCTTATACAAAACAAATTTGATAGTTAGTCAGTATGTTTTAACTAACAAAATCAGTTAAATCTTACTTTCTTACTCTTTTGATATTATCTCTTTCCAACTTTTTTTTTATAAAAATTTTGGCTCAAGTATTTTTTTAGTCCCTTAACTTTATAATAGATTTTATTATAGTCCTTAATCTTTATCTTGTTCTAATGTTATTCCTTAATTATTCAAACTTAGTTATGTTAAATTCCTCTTGCAAACACTGTTACTTTTACTGATGAAAAAGGCTGAAGTGACTTCCAACTAAGATTAAAAATGTATACTTGGACTCTTTAAAATATATGATATATATATATATATATATATTTAATTAATTTTAACTTTAAAAAAGAAAAATATGAACACAGTCGAAAAACAAATATCCACGCAATCGCGAGCTCTGAAATTGAAACGCAAGGCATGGAAGCCATGGAAACAATCTGGACATCAAAACTATGGAATCCGCACATTATAATATCAAACTGCTTTCCATAGTTTTGGCTCACATAATTCAACACTTGCCGAAGGATACTGGAAGGATAAGTTGATTTGAAGGTTTGTCCATGTAAAATTTAATTATTTGCATGGATATTTGCAACCAAGTGATTTAAATATGGATGCTAAATTTTAATTTGAAGGATAAATTTCTTTGAAGGTTTGTCCATATATGACTTAATTGTACGCAGGTATAATGCACATATTGCTTCCAAGGCTATGATGCGCAGATTGCTTCCATGGCTTTCGTGTTTTGCGTTTCAATTTTAGAGTTTGTGGCTGCATTGGTATAGGTTTGTGGTTGTGTTGATTTTTTTTTTTTTGGAAATTGAAATTAATTTAAAATCAAATATGTTATATATTTTAAAGAGTCCAAGTATACATTTTTAATCCTAGTAGGAAGCCATTTCAAATATTCATTAATAAAAGTAATGGTGTTAGCAAGAGGGAGTAACATATTTAAGTTCGAATAATTAAGAGATAACATTGAACATGATAAAAGGTTAAGGATTATAGTAAACTTATTATAAAGTTAAGGGACTAAAACAATAATTTAGCCAAAAAATTTTGAAAGTAAAATCTCATCTGCATTTTTTTATTTTTCAATGGGCGGATGATAAATTATCAAAAGAATTTCGAAAGCCTTAAACGGAAAAGATTCCTTTGTGCCATTTTAAACGTAAAAAATTTGAAAATAGATAGAGTTTTGACAACAAATTTTATTTGTATTTTGCATTTTAGAGATATGTGATTTATTCATAGAGAATTTTTATAAAATATTTTTTTCATAATTTTTCTATTTTTAAAGTTAGAGTTTGTTAAAATGAAAATTTAAAAAGAATTTATAAAGAGAAAATCTTCATTATTTCCATATTCAAAAGGTGGTATGAAATTATCAGAAAGAGTTTTCAATAATTAAAAGGAAGTTTTATTTTTTATTATGATAATATTCGATAAATTTTCTTTTAAAGAAACAAAAAATTTGAAGTTAAAATTTTCTCTATGATTAAATTATTTTTCAAAATGAATGTGGACCATTGATACTTAAGATTTAATAATGAAATTTATTTTATGTGATCTAAGTGGTATCAAATAAAATTTGAAGGGACAAAAATCTCAGTGCCCCTATACTAATTGACCCCTTATACACTTGAAGATATAAAGCCTCACATAACACTCTAAATATGTTAAAATTGAAAATAAAATAAAATCAAAGCATACGAAATACAGACATACAATACTTTATGTTTCTTATGAGCTAGTGTTGAATCAATGGCAAACTATATCGAATATAAACATGAAAGTTTTTAGTATCCCTCTTTTCCCATATTAAAGTAAGGCTTTCAACTTATACCAAGCAAGAACAGCAACATCATTTCAATAGCTATATATAACATTTAATCACTCAAAAAGAAGAAAAGAACGTCCAAAACTCCATCCTCATTCCTTTTCATGCATAAATCCCAGTCCCAAGAAGTGAGGACAATACTGGAATCTCATTATCTTAATTCTTTTCACTTGGCAATAATTAACGAAAAAAATTGTGTTTAGTTCTCAAGCCAAAAATGACATTCCACACCTTAAATCCCATGATAAGGACAAAAACTAATATGCAAAGACAATGATCAAGATCAAACCCAAGTCTCGTGCTGAGAGAAACAAGATGGCGATTAATATCACTTACACAAGTATAAGAGGGCCAAGAAGAAGAGGGTAATGAATGAAAATAATTGCAAGCACAACTTCTCCATTCAATAAAAATTATAACTGTGGCATGCTTTTAAATTCCTTCTCATTTTTTTCCCTTCATTATTTTAGCTCTGTTATCACTTTTTGTTATTATTGTCTGGATTTTCCTTAATCCACTTAACCAACCTAGAATAATGTTAAAAAAAAAAAAATCAATGGCAAAACATGACAAACACCCGAAATTCACCTACGTTATGCTATTAACCAGAGCAAATTCTTTGCATAATAGGGTGTTGTGCATCCAAACGCACAGTTGTTCGGATACGCAGCAAAATTTTGTATCTTTTATTTTAATAAGCATTAGTTTTTTTTAAAAATTAAAATACAAATATAAAAAGACAATTATAATTTATCTTCCTTTGTGTGAAATATTATTCTCTTGAAAAGAAAAAAGAAATAATAGGTTATAATATTAAAACTTTTAATGAGCATAAATTTTTTTTTAAAAAATATAGTATAATAAAGCAATAAAAAATATTTTAGATACAAGAAAATTTTGTTAGATACAGAAAGACTAAATGTTTTTTAACATTAGAAGTTCTACACTTCTCAATTCATATCTCTCCAATAAAATGGTGTAGTATTTCACTAGATTATATACTAAGATAATAATAATAGTAATAATAATAATAATAATAATAATATTTATCCTTAAAAATCAAAATGTTATTACAAAAAGATTACTATTTTTTTGACATGTATATGTTTTAATATTTTTTTAAAAAATTTAATAGTTGTTAAGGTTAAAATAATAAGAAAAATTAATCTTTTTAGATACACATGTTAATTACATTTTCCAATTCATACTTGATACCATTTCTTTAATTCCGTGGGTAATTAAAATATGGATTCTAATTACCTGGATATAGTTATATGAGCTCGAACAAAACACACCTTAAAGGATTATTACCACTTTGTTAAGTAATATAAATCAAGTCAAAGCTATCGAAGGATTTATATATGTATCTCAATTGTTACAAAGACTGTCCAGTCAACAGGGCTATTCAAGCAGCCTGGAAACCCTCATCAACTCGGCGTGTTTGGGCCAAGTCAAGCCATGTTGAAGTAAAAATAAGGCAATGGCAAAGGGTGAATATTAGGTTTTGACTCCGATCAGGCTAGGTATTAGGACAGGGTTTTGGAATAATAACCCCACCCAGCCTGGCTTGAATGTATGTTTGATAACTTAGATTTTATCCTTAAGTACCCTCATTAAAAGTAGTTGGTCATGCAAAAAATGTTATGAATTCCAAATTTTTGCTCTTAGCATTGTAGTTTTGATTTCAAGTTAGTAAACTCTCATATATTAACTTGATTGCAATAAATTTAAGTGTTTTACTAACTAATTTCATAATTGGAAGCCCAAAAGAGAATTGGATTCTAACTTTGGATAAGTGTGTTTTGATTGTTCAATGTCTAAGCATTCATTATTATTTCAAATTGTGTGTTCTAGTCGCCCAGTACTACTTGAGCATCTAATCTAATGCCTGAGCATCCAATGCAGCCTCTATTTTTTGCTCTGATCATCAATGCTTAGGCATCAGAGCAATGCCCGGGCATTTATTGTTTTCTGGCATGTGTGCAAATTGTACTATAAATAGAACCTTTACATTTTTAGCTTAACTTTTGGAGGGGAAGAGCTGAAAATAAGCTGAGAAAGGAGGAGAAGAAGGAAGAAAGTTGATTCCAAGGAATTTTAGAGCACTACAACCATCTTAGGACCAAGAAGACTATGAATTTTGCTTGTCTTTTCTTTTTATACCTCTGTTTTTTAGTTCTTTAACCATGTATAACTAAACTTCTAGAGCTAGGGTGAAGATATAGCTTGACTTGGATATTGTTTTCTTAGTTTTTTTACTTAATGCAATATTTGATTTCCATTAATTGAGTATTTGTCATGGTTCTTAATGCTTTCTATGACTAGGTCATACTCATGGGTTGATTTAGGGTTCATGTATAGAATTGGGAAATTCATATGTTTTGGCTCATGTGATAAACACCATAATCTAACCTTATCTAGGGATAAATGATGTTAATTATGTGATTTTTGAGAAATTTCCTTACTCCTTAGTAAAGCCTTTTTTAATTGAGATTTGTTTGAGGGATTAGAGAATCTTATTTAGTTAAAAGAGGACTAGCCTTTTAAAAGATTGGTTACTAGTTAATTTGGAAATTTAATGATCAATTATGGAGTAGAACTTAGTTAAGTAGGAATTCTAGGGTTCATTGGAAGATTGAATAAAATCAAATCCTTAGCCATCTTTAATATTTGGGTACCTTCTTAGCTTTAATTGTTTTAATTATTGAAAAAAGACAAAAATATTAACCAACTGCTTTTTTGTAACTAGTGCTTCTTGTTATTTTCATTGAGTTCCCTTTAATCTTAACTTTTCATAGTCCTAATAGTGTCAAATTAGGAAAATTTGGTATTTGGTAATTAAAATCCTTGCGGGATGATAATCTCTCACTTTTATATTACTTAAACAATTCGGTATACTTGCCAAGTAGGTCATCAATATTCTTTTGAAAAAAACATAAACCATTTTGTCACTATACCTAAACACTTAGTAATTCAATAACCCTAACCCTAACCTGTTGAAGCCACACAAAAGTTAGATAAGTGAGAGTCTCCATTAGGTTTGCGTAAGATACATTTGATCTCTTTCTAATCTCCTTTAACCTTTAAGGCTTCAACTATAAAAGGTTGCATATGGCCTTTGACATTTACATCCGACAATATCACATAGGAAGAGCAATGGAAGATTGGAAAGGACACTCTTATGACCTTTACATCTGACATGGCACATTCAAAGTGAAACTTTTTCTATCATATTCGAGAATGACCTACAACATCAAGAGAGAAAGAGAGATAATTGCAAAGAATAAAGCTCTTCCTTTCAAGTAGGCCACAAAGCATGGTATGTGTCTTGATTTCTTGCTTCTTTTCTTTTTCTTTTTCAAATATCAAGCATGCCCTTCAGAGACCTAGTTCCTTTAACATTTCCCTTCTTTCCCTTTTTTTTCTCTCTCTCTTTCTTTCTCTCTCTCTCTCTCTCTTTCTCTCTCTTTCTTTCTCTTCGTTTTTTCCTTTTAAGCAGCTCCACCTTTCCCTTTTTTTTCTCTCTCTCTTTCTTTCTCTCTCTCTCTCTCTCTCTTTGTTTTTTCCTTTTAAGCAGCTCCACCTCATCCCATTCTTTAAAGTTTAAGTTCAAAGCCTCAAATGAACTGGCCTAATCTTACATGATTACATAATGAGTAATGTCGAATTGGGCCAAAACATGAGTATACTGAATGAATTGGATCGTAACAATAGATTGGGTCTTGGTTATAGTGGAAACCTAGCCTATGTACATTCATACTAGTCAAGAAGTTTTTTTTTTTTTGCTTTTCAGTCTTGGATACTTTTAATATTTACTGATCATATATGGTCAAGTTTTTTACCACTTAAGCTTACCTAAAGAATATTAAATCTAAAGAACACTAACAAAAACACATAGCTTAGCCACAGTTTAATATTAGCATTAGTAGCATTTGAAATCGCTACAAAATGGATTACTCATGATTTGACAAACCACAGCTATCCAAGGGTGGCTCAATCCATTAGATATGGTTCCGTGGGACACGTATAAATACAACTTTTTGGGCAAGTGAAGGCAAATTAGCTGCAGTGGCATGAACTGTAGCTAATTCTCGCACGATTTATTTGTGGATTCTTATAAACCATAGCTATATCATATTCAGGTTTGTTATTTTAATTAAATTTCCAAGACTTATAGCGGCGGTTGCAACCGTCACTAATGCTCATTTTTTATTATAAAAATTGCATAATTGAATATGAAATTCACTGTTTTTTTTTTCCAATACCTGCTTAATTTACTTTCAACCAATGATATCATGTTCAAACACCATAACATTAATACTAACAATCCATATTGTCATTAAAGATGAGAACTTCACATTAACATAGTTAATAAAGTACAACACTAATATAACTTAATACACAAAGTTTAACACCAATATAACATAATTCATAAAGTGCAATACCAATATAACAAAGTCCTAATGTCATTCTAGTATCACTAAATCTACAGATTTTCTTCACAAAAAACATATGGAGAATGATCCGCTATGCTCAGCCAATGTCCACTTCGCTCGATTGGGTACCTATTTAGGAGTATATGGTATAGTAAAACACAAAGAGAAAACATTCCAATTTGTAGCCGTTATCTAAGATATGAATTATAGTATAATATATTTATTAAAAACTTTATCGGTAATGTTCGAAATGCACAAAGTTCAGGAGGCAATTGACCTTGAAAATTTTGAATGATAAAGCTCACCACTTGCTGATTAACCTAACTCTAACTCCTACAATTGACAAATATATAATAACACATATGTATGTTAAAAAGAAGAGTACAACATAATCAGTACACATTAATTTTACCATCTTTGCCTTTTTACTTGCAAAAATCTTTGTTCCACCTATGTGAGGCATAAGTTGCTCCTTTTTGTTATCCTTATTTTTTTGTATATGTTCTCATTCATAATGAAAAAAATATACTGTCATACATTATAAGCAAAGTTAAAAAGAACTATTTAAAACAATATTACTTGATACCTTAGTCTTTAAGTTGAAATGGTAGTTAACAAACAATACCCAATGATTTTTATCAATATTTTTGGGGCATTTAGCAATCAATTGCTCTTAGTTGCTAGCACTGTCATCCTTACTCTACCATAAATCCTATCTTGTATCCTTCCACTTCTATCCAATGGATTTTAGAATATAGTTCTTATGTAGTTCAGTGCTTATTACAAATTTAGCCTTCAAGGTAAAAGAAATATTGTTAATAGTTGTACATAAAAAAATACTTAGTTTCAAAAGTAGACAAATATTACCTTAATAGTATTGTTGTAAATATTATCCTTATACTCCATTGGAACTCTTTTCCAACTAGGATAGCTGGTAGGAAATGATTTAAAATCTCTACCAACATACCTTAAGAATCTGTCTAACAAACCACTTCTATCTTCTATAGGCTAACCATTGGGGTTCCATTTTAATACAACTCACTCACCACGGGGAAGATGACAAACATTATTATAACTTAAAGTCCTTAGTTTTATTATGCCATTATCATCTGTTAAAGTTTTATACATGAAATTAATTATATCCAAGAAAGACACATTACAAATTTATAACATTTATAGTAACTACATTAACAAGTAAAGCTCACTTGTGTGACAACGAATGTTATGGCTGTGAAGGTACTTCATTTATCTCACCATCCTATCATGATCAAGATCTGTAGCACATTCATCTAGAAATGAAGTTCTTTCACGAATCCTTACCTCAGGTGGAGTGATTAAGGTGCTAGGGACTTGTCTTGAAGAGTCATCCTCAGATGGTACATGATCACTGGACGATGCTCCACGAGAATGGATTGAACTTCCTATCTTATTCAACAGGTATTTCATCTTCAAAATTCTTGCCAATAGTGAAGGTAACATAATTTCAATAAATACATAAGAAGTAAATACAAATAGATGTCACACTTGAAATGTGACTACGAATCAAAAATCAAGTTTGTGAGTCGGTTGTGCATGGAGATCGTATTAGACAACCCACAGTATTTGTTCTTAACAGGGTAAAAAAACCACGGATAAGGAAGAATAAATTTCACTATGAGAAAAATAAGAGTTACATTTTCTCTCTATATAACAAGGATAATACAATATTTCTATATCACTTGCTAATAGGAGAATACTAATATCAAAACTCTATATATCTCACAACTCTCTCTCTATATATAGGATTGCTCTTTTCTTGGTTGTAAAAAATGAGATTTTGAAACTTTTTATTTATAGGGAAAGATGAAGGGTTTCATTGTAATTTTTAAAGGACTAAATTGTAATTATAAAAATTTTCCACTAATTTTTCTATGGTTGGTTACCTAACATAATTATTTTCTTTTTTCGTTAGGTGCTGCCCTTTAACATAACTCTATATGCCAATTGCAAGCAGAAATCATTGTTGAAGGAAATGGTGCATTTCTGTGGAGGGAACGCCATTCTCTGGAGCTTCAATATGATTTCTTTGTATGACTTGCCTAAATTGAACGCCGTTCTAATGTGGTTTTCTTTGCATGACTTGCCCAAATTTATGAGAGAACATGTTGTACTAAATCCAATCAATAAGTGCCAGGCTGTTCTGGATCCTTCAATAAGTTTTTTATACATGAAAATCATGCCGGGGAGATTTGGTAGGAGCAACGTGTTTAATGTTTTGCAATTGCTGCTGCATCGCATATTGCCAGAAACAATATATACTTGCCTGTAAACAAACGGTGCTGCAACGCTGGAAGAATTTTTAATTTGTCATACTGGGAATTGACTGGTAGAAGGGATTTGAATTCTCGGTTGGAAATCAAAATCGCGTTCAAAATAGTCACGGCCACAGGTTTTTAAAGCGCAAACTTTACCAAAAAAATTTGAAATTGGTTAGTGAATCAAATATTACATTCCAGAACTAGTTGTGCATAGGATGGGGTTAGTTAACTCACATAACTAGTTTTCAAGAATAATTATGCATGTATTGGACTAAAATAAATTCAATGGCTCAAATTAATTTTTTATTCTGTCTAAAATTTAAATTTGAAAATATATGACTTTTCATAAAAATACAATTTTTTAAAAAATATATGACTTTTTAAAAAAACAATTTTGTCTATTTAAAATTTAAATTTAAAAAGATATGACTTCTTATACAAATATAGCTCTTTAGAAAATATATAAGTTTTCAAAAAAGAATTATGTTTATATAAAATTTTATTATAATTAAGACTTGATTACATATTAAGATACAACATTATGAGAGATTGAAAAATTAATTTGATAAGACATCTCTATTTTTCTCTAAAACTTCTAAAAGTTTCTTTTGGAGACATTTTAGAAGTTGTTATCTGTAAATCCTTGAAAGGGTGTTTGGGATAAATCCTAAAAGTAATTTGTCATATATCCTGAAGTAAACTTAGGGAGCAATTTTTATCATCTATACTTTTTGCATATATTTTCTTTAACACCTGGGCTGAAGCTGAATGAAAAATTGGATCAAAATATCCAAAATTCAGTGATTTCCTCCCTCTCTAGCTAGTCCAAAATCTTGATTAAGAAACTAGAGTTTCAGTTTAAAAGTAAATTTAATGTGGCAGGCCATGTTCAAACAATCCCACAAAGTTCATAACCATAAGTTGTAGCAATCTAACATGGAGAAGATAGGGAAATTTTGGACAATGCACATATTTTATTAATTACATTTTTCTATCCATACCAATCACATTTTTCACTAGTTGCCGGCTAATTAAATTTCACTTGACTGATTGATTGAGAGATAAACTAAAAATTTCAATACTAAACGCACTAAAAGATTATTACTACTATGGTAAGGAAGGTAAGGAATTTGAATCAATTCAAAACTATCAAAGGATTCATGTTTCTAATGTATCTCAGTTGTCATGAGATAACCTGCACAGTTTGCCTATCCAGGAGGTTGAACCTTTTTTAATTTTTTTCCCATTGTCTTATATGCATCAAACTTTAAGAGACCACATATGGTTAATGTTGTTTAGAACTCAAGCTGAATTAAAGATAATTTCATGCAAAGAAGATGTTTTCAAACATAATCAAGAAGTTTTTATTATAACTTTTAACTTCGAACTTGGATAGAAGAACGAGTCATTTCTAATAGCTAGTGAACAACTGTGAATGAGTCTCTTTGTTTTGTGTTTCAAATAATGTTTGCAGGTTGCTGAATGCAGATAAAGAACTGAAACGATAGAGAAAGAGTACAAAGTATCTTAAAGTCAACAAGTTTGACTTGCTTCTGTAAACTTGTTGGGCTAGTTCTTGAGGGGAAGGCTTAAACAAATACTTTGTTCCATCCAAGTTCCATTGACAAAAGAGACAATGCCAAGTTCAAGATAAAATGTTATTCATTACAACAGAGGGGCATTACACGTATAGTATATTATGCTAATTATATCAGTAACTTACTTATTGCTACATCAACAAACCAAGAGTGGGTTAAGCACTGCTCCAATGAAGAACACAGCCATGGAGGTCTCTTCCCTTATCATGAAAATGAATGGATGGTCAGCCACAAAGCTTGGTACAGGGTACACGGCACAATAGGCTCTAAAAGCAGCAGCGGTACTAGCCGCAGCTTCTGTTCCTTCTTCATTAACTTCAATGAATGCCTTGTGCACAATCTTTGAAACATAAAGCTTGTGACTCAATGAAGAATCTGACACTTCTGTTAGCTCTCCAGGAGTGAAAGGCAACGTTAGTCCCAAGTCTATTATGTTCTCTGTGGCTTCAAAGTTGAAGGAAAACTTAAATCTTGGGATCCAAAACTCAGGAAGTTCCTCTTCCCATAGTTCAAAATTTTGATTCAAGAATCCAGGGTTTGAGTTTAAAGTGTGAATTAAATTTGGTAAGCCATCCTTCTCATGTGGAAGAAAGAAATACATGGTAAACTTCAGCAGGTTATTACCACTTTGGTATGGAATTTTGAGTATTTTAAAATTTTCAAAGGATCTATAATAATATTTTTCACCTCGCATAGTGGTCATGAAGGGAACTTCCACAATCTGTCCGTTGAGAAGATTGAAACTTCTGGTTCTTGTCATGGATGGATCAAACTTTTGATCCCATGATCCTTTGAAATATAGCGCATTCACAAGAACTAGCATTGTTTCCTCCTCTAGAACACCTGATGGAAGAAGCTCCTTTATTAGTCCTTTAGTTGCATTTTCAGCCCATACATTCACTTCCTCTGTAACTTTATCAGCCTATTGCACAAAAAGCATATAATTAATCAAATTAAAGCTTTGCTATCTATTCTCTGTACCTACTTTGATGAGGAAACATGTAAGAAGTTGCATGCACAAAGAAAAACAGAAGGGATTACAAGTTCCAACCACAGCATCTGTTTCCAATCTAGAACATGATCAGAAATTTGAACAAGAAGTTACATGGAAGCAGGACCTAATGATTAGATAGAACATGGATCCATAATCAAAATATCATAACTGAAGAATATTCTGATTTATCTGCCAGTGCTGACAAAAGAAGGGGTATACTTACATGGAGAATTAACATGTTTCCAGTTATTCTGTGTTTTCAAAAAGCATTACATACATGCAGACTAGCTGAGAGCAGGAAAAGAACATGCAATGGTAATCAAAGACTACCTGGTTTACGAAGTCTGCCACTTCAATTTGGCTTTTGTAAACGTCTCTGATAATCTCTTCAAAACTAGTCTTCAAACCAAAACTTTTTTCCACCCAAGCCCCATTGACGAAGGACAGGTTTGGGCCTCCACCTTCAATCCCCTCGACATGCCTTATACTGGAAACAAGTTGTGAAGACAATGAATTTAGATCATTTATACTCTCTGATCCCAGAAACGAAAGAAGCTGCTCTAAGGTTTTTCCTTTTGATCCCACAGCAACAAGGCTCAGTATAATATGAAGAGATAGTGGGGAAGATACAAAATTGGAACCCTTTTCAAGTTGTTTCTGAAGAACTCTGTATGCCAATTGCAAGCAGAAGTCAGTGTTGAAGGAAATGGTGCATTTCTGTGAAGGGGATGCCATTGTCTGAAGCTTCAATGTGGTTTCTTTGTATGACTAACCAAATTTATAAGGAGACAAGTTGTAATAATTCCAATGAATGAGGCCCAAAAGAGAATACAAATTCCATTGAATTGTGCCGGCCTGTTCTGGATTCTTCAATAATCTATTTGTTACTTATCCTTTAAGGATGTTGTTATGGCTTTTTTTCTTTTTTCTTAATATTTTATACATAGCAATGCCCGAAAGCCAATCCTACCTTTCACCAAAATACAACAGAGTCTTCTTATTCCCCTATTCAATTCACATTTCTATTACTCTTCCCTGTACAACACAAGCTAAACTATGCTCTTATTGGGTGGGCAACTAAGTTCTGCACTGATAAATGCACTTCAAATTTCATCAAGACACATCCAAAAGAACTTAATTTACATACAGCTTATATGTAATTTTCAACTTATTTCTGTATGTTAAAATAATTTGAAAAAAAAAAATCAGTATTATTGCATGCAAGCTTGGAAAGACCTCTTTGTAAGTGCATACAGTCTTAAATGTCAATTAAGTACTTTCTCGGTGACAAGCATATGAAAATGTAATAGTATTAAGTGAAAGAAGATTGAGAGAAAAAAAATATATCGAAATTTAGTCTGCAAAAGTCATTATCAACTTTGCTTTGCAGGTTTCCCTATAATATTGTTCTTTCAGCACACAAAAACCACTACGTAGCCTTACTGTAAGAGAAAGAAGGAAAAGGAAAAATAAATACTAATTTTTTTTCTTTTTAAATGTGATGTTGTGTCACCAATGTCCTTCCTCCATCTATCAAAAAATGATAGTAGCTATGGATAGTTCAGTTGAAACACTACTGCATGACCACAGACACTATTCTGGTTTCATTACAATGCCATCTTGAGGATAAAATGTTAATTCATTACAACATGGGGCATTACATATATTGTATATTATGCTAAGTATTAGTAATTAAATTATTGCAACATCATGAAACCGTGAGCGGATTAAGTACTATATGATTTGCCCAAATTTATAATATTTATAGATTAATACTTACCCTCTAAGGATTTAGTGTTCACCCAATGATATCAAACTCTTGTCCCAACCCCTTCTCAGAAAGATTTTGATCAGATTAATTCCGTTTAAAAGCTGATTTACCCAACGCTATCATCAAAACCAGACAGAATCTTCTTAATCCGATTTTTCATATTACTCTTTCCTATCAAAATAGAAAAATAAAAGGGAATATTCATCAATTAATCCGTATAGTTTACACCCATTTGCAAATTGATCCCTACACTTTCTTTTTTTTTAATCACTCCTTACACTTTCACTATTTTACAATTTAGTCCCCATTTTACTAACCTCCCTAACACTGTTAACTTTGGCTGACATGGATTGTGGAAGTATGGCTGACATGGCGGCTGCTTTTGCTTTTGTATTGAATTGTGGCTAACGTGGACCTTTTCTTCTTGTTCTCCTTCGTCTTCTTCTTAGAACTGCAACCTCTTCTTCTTCTCACACCAACGTTCACAAACGCAGTTCTTAGGACTCAGAGCCACACACCTCTAATTCTTCTTCTTCTTCTTCTTCTTCTTCTTCTTCTTCCCACAGCCAGTGTTCACAAACACAGGACGCAGAACTCAGAGCCACACACCTCAAACAGAGCAATCTCTTCTTCTTCTTACACCTAGAAATCACATACTTCTTTTGCTTTAGCACCCATCAAAATTATGTCACTATGTCCAAAAGCTCATCCCTCAAGTATATAGTTAAAAAAAGAGTTTCACACCAAAAAAACGATTTGTCGTAAAATTCTATATTATGCAACAAGTACTACGGGCTGCTTATAAAACTGCAAAAAAAAAAAAAGTAATCCAACTTTAATATCAAAACTTCAAACCTTGAATCAACAAAGTAAAAAAAAAAAAAAAAAATGTTTTTCCATTATGCTAGTGTGCCATCAGCGATGCTAGATGCTATGCACGTTCAATGAATAAGCTAGGTCTGAATGCCTTTACAAATTGTATAAGACAAACTTGTAAATTTTAAATGAATAAAAAATTTCTAAATGCATTTGCAGAGTCAAATTGGAAAAATAAGACACAAGTCTACCACGATCACATAACATTAACTTCCATGTTAAGGTTTGCTAATTCCACATTTCAACTTTATAAGTCGTGTTGATATGTAATAGCATCGTGAAAACCATGATCGAAGCGTGCACTAGTGCTCAATCTCATACCATTGTAGGAAAATATAAATCCAAAAACCTTATAACAGGTATATAAAAGAAGAAGATAAATAATTATAAGTACACAAAGACATTAATATTATATTTGTAAGAGGTCTGCGAAACATGTTTGAATAAATTTGAATTAGAGTTTATAGGAGTAATGGTCCGAGAAACTTGTTATCCATTAGCTCTGTTTGTTATATATGTAAGCCTATATAGGAGGCAAGTTTGACTCAATTTGAATTAGAGTTTATCACAATTATCATTTAAAAAAGAAAAGAAAAAACTATTGTCTCTGTTAACATCCTCTGTTAGCCTCTGTTTCATTTTTGTTGTATTTCGAAGTTTGACCATGAACAATTGGTCTAAGAGGTCCATCTGTAGGACTAGAGAAAATCTTAACAGCTTTCTTTTGCCTAGCCGACCATTTTCATATAGTTTTGCCAATGCTTTCGGAAGTGCCCATTAGAGATAACATTATTATGTTTAACCACGGCTTACCTGAGGCTTTTCCACTTGCTTCTTACAACCAAAAAATTTTAAAGTACTATAACAAAAATCATGAATGATTCATTGTTTAAACAAAATCAAACCAAAGTATAGATTCTCAACTAAATGACACAAAAGTCCAACTTGATGCAATTTTAACATAACGCTGCAGCATTTCCTTGCCATTTGAAAAAGTCCAACCTGTGGTAAGAGACAGTTGGGTTGGTAATGGCATTGAAGGTATAATGAGTGACACACTCTGCTATTTGGCCATTCGGGTATTATACCGTTTGCCTCACTCTCTTCCTTTTGGGTAATGATCGGCCAAGACCATGCTGAGTTGAAGATGTGGCCCTGAGTGACAGCAGAAAAATGTTAAAAAAAAATTCATAGAAAATAGGGACAACGAAAATTATGCCTAAAAATGTGTACTTACTTTATGTGATTTTTGCTCTCGCTATATTTGCTACAAGGTCAATGACAAATTACCCTTAAAAGTTATCTCAAGTATTTAAAAATTTAATCTCTAAGTTTAAGATAAAGAAGAGGGATGTCAGTCTCTCATCTTAATAATCATTATCAAATTAATCATCATTAAATTCTAATTTATAAATAAGTCATATTTATAATAAAACTACAGACTACCTTTTTTTTGAAAAGTTATATCTTTTTTAAAGAGTTATATTAGTACATAGAGTCATCTTTTTAAGTTTAAATTTTAAACAGATACAACTTTTTTTAAAAAAATTTTATATTTTTTGAAGAGTTATGTTTGTATTAAAAATCATATCTTTTTATATTTAAATTTTTAAACAGACTAGAAATTTTAATTTGAGCTATTATATTTATTTAATCCAACATATACATAACTTGGTTTTTTAAACTAAGTCTCTTCTTTAATCCATAAGATATGCATGAAGATAAGTGTCTTTTGACTTGCACCTATTGATAGTGTAAGTATTTCAAGTTTTAACAAATTGATAGTTGTATTAAAGCATTGAACCACAATTCTACATTAAAATTAAAAGGACTATACAAATAGTCTTATCTATAACTTTAAAGAAGTTTACAAAACTTGTAGCACTTATATGGCAATGTGCTTCACCCTATACTTTTCATGAACATTTTCAAGAATTAACACAAATTCAGGATAAGAACAACACCACTCATTATGTTCACATAGGTGGATTCCTTAAACCCTTAATTTTTTTAGGCTTTCCTAAATCCATTAAGAGTTTAATGCACCCTGAACACTTAAATTTTTATTATGTGTAGTCGTCTTAGAATTGCTAAATATTTTCCAGTGCATCCAATCACTTATCAGTAACTTGTTCTTACCCATTGAACCTTTAAACAAATTTTGGTCTAGTTACAGGTCGGGTTCCCATTATTAGTGACTTTATTTGAATGATTTTAATCTCATTTCATTCAAAATCTCTCACAATTTCTTTTGTGAGTCCTTTGATATCACATATACCAATTTATTCTTTGGTTTGAGTTTAATTGTGATCACATTATGACATACAAATATATGATTCAAGCTATTATGTCTAAATGTTTGTTAAAAGCCACAATATACAAGATATACACTGCTTCATAAAGATAGTACAAAGAAATTATTAGCTTTGGTTGTGGCCACAACTCTTTTCTCATTCACTTATCAATTATTTTTCTCTTTGTTTATTGTTTTATATATCACTAACTTATAGTTCATGATATGAGATGAGTTACACAACTCACCTCGTCTAAGAATAAAAATTATCCTTTAAACATAGATAAATACAGAACAAGATGTACACTCCATCTTTTATATGCACTAGTAATCCAACTAGTTAAAATTATATCTAACCGAAGATATAAGAGTTTCTAAATTTCAGTCCAAAATTCATATTTATTTTAATATATCCTAGAATAATCCTTAATTCTCAATAATCAGTAATTAGATATCAATTTTAGCCTTATAGTTTGTAAATTATAAAACATATTTACCATCAGTACAATTTGAATTGTACATGCTAAAAGAATCCAATAAATCAATAAGACCAATATTCAAACAATTGATTATCCATTGTTTGATCTATTTGTGTGAAAAACTATAAGGGTTCCTTATCTCTTAAAACCAAGTTGTTAAAATATGATAACCTTTTAACAACTTCCATGGATAAACCCTCATTATGTCTTCTACTTTTAAATTCAAGATAATAGTAATTCATGATATCCAATCATAAAATAAAATTACATCTTATATGGCATCATTCTACATATTTAGATAACCATAAGACAAAATTTGACATCACAATTTCATCTAGTGTGCTATTTAAAATAGTTTCTCTACTAAAAATGATTATGTTGATAATAAGTTTACAATTTGTATAATTCACAACCAAAATGCTTAAATAAAATCTTAAGCATTAATTAAAATTAACATTTCACAATACAACTATCATTCATTCTAATTAAATTAGAATTTACATGATAATTTTGAATTATTCTAATTAATGTTAGAATTTCACATGATAATTATCATTACAATAAACCTCATATATATTATTATTTTAGTTTATATAAAAATTATCTAATTTTTCATAACAAAATTAGATAAGATAACACCCAAATATACATATATAATCATTAACCTTAAAAGATAAATAAATAAAATGTACATTTATATATACAATCATCTTGATAAAAAACTATTTCCCTTCATCTTCATGATTATTTATGAAAATTTTTTTATCATCTTTTTTTCAAAAAATTAATTAATTCACCCATCAACATGTCTTTGCACCTTTAGACATTAAGACCGGTAAGTAAGGCAAATATCCTGTCTCATGAAACAATAATGAAATAATATAACATCTGTCAAAGCGAAACCACCGGGGAATGCAGCCAATTCCAATGATCCAATCCCACATGAATGTACCTTTTCAACATTATATATAATATAATATTAAAACAAATATTGATACCTTCAAGTCGCTTTTGTCTGCCAATTGCTGGATTTGCCATGCTTTTGTCTGCAAATTCTTCATATATGTACCCCAAACAATCCATAAGTCCTCCTGGCCTTCATTAAGGCGGAATGCAATATATATATATATATATATATTCGCAACTTCATGATCTGGGGTCAGACGCGCCTCCAAAAAACTCAGAGATAACCACTGCGGAAGTAATGCCTTCCCCGCATGAATTGGATTAAAACAATCCTATGTGATGAAATTATCTTAATCTTGAATTCATAGTTCTGGGTTAAAGATACGAATGTACGTGTGTTATATTTTAAAGAACTCTATAGATTTAAGAGAAAAAAGAGGGATTCCAGCCTCTCATCTCAATAATCATAATCAAATTCTAGTTCTATTTATAATAAGACTTTGTATAAATACAATATTTTTTTTCTGAAAAATTATATTTTTTTAAAGAATTATGTTATTATGAAAAGTCATTTTTTTAAATTTAAATTTTAAATAGACACAATTCTTTTTTAAAGAGTCATATATTTTTTAAAGAATTATATTTATAACAAATATATATCTTTTTATATTATTTAAAAATTTAATTTGAGTTATTAAATTTATTTAATTCATTACATACATAACTTAAAATTTTAAACTAATTACTTCCAATAGGAGAACAAGAATAGAAGGTCTGTGCATCGTGTCAGCCACACTTAAGTAGAGATGCAAAAGTAACTCTCATGTCAACCAAACTTCCACAATCCACGTCAACTAGAGTAAACAGTGATAGAGAGGTGGGTAACAGTAAGGATTAAATTGTAAAAAATTGAAAGTGTAAGGAGTTATTTGAAAAAAAAAAGTGTTAAGGACCAATTTACAAACTGATATAAATTGTGGGGACTAATTGATTAATTTTTCCAAAATAAAATAAGAATATATAGCCACATTGGTCCTAATTCTTTCATATTTTCGAAGCTTAAACTGAAATGAAACTTTGTCGACATACTAGTGTGATTTAAGTTTGAGGAGATTTATCATAATTTATTGGTTAAATTTGGCCGGCCATCTTTCTCATCTGGGATATAAAACACACAGAGCCTTACTAGATTATCACCAATTTGATAAGGAATTTCAAGTATTCCATAGATTTCTGAACTGCAAAAGTTTCTGATGTTATGAGTGATACAAGCTGTTAGGCTGTTAAGTCTAGTACTGGTCAAGTTTGGTAATTACAACTACATTAAGCTGTTAATCTATAGCTGGCGTACATTATATTATATATACAGCACTCGAGGAATTCAATAAGATTGACTCAGCTTTCCATTCCACTCTAATTCTCACCTTCTCTATTTCTCTTTATCACCCTATTACTTTCACTGTATTCTTATGGATTTGAATTTCTTTGTTCTATGGTAGAAACTACTAATAAAAACAGAGAAAGAAGTCCTTGAGTACAAGGATCTTAAACACCCAAGATTTAGTCCGCGTGAAATTTACTAATCTCTATTAAATGTTAACTTGAATAATCCATGTCTGCCAATTCATTGCACCAGACTTGCACAAATACCATACCAAAGTTTGTAATTGTTCTGACATACATCACTGTTACATAATTGCTCTTAATTTATAATAATCGACTCTTAATATAAAATAACTGACATTTAATAGATAGTACTCGACACTTAATACATAACAGACAATAACTGACACATTAAATAATATTATACATAATTACTGACTCATTATTAAATAAATTTTTTCTATACTCATGTGCTGGTCCCTTGATTTCTATTTCTTGCTTAAATAAGTTTTCAGTGGTGGAGATGGTGTCGTATCATACTGTCATTTCAAATAACGATTTGCTGGTCGCTAACAGCAGTATGATCAACTTGACTTGTGTAAATGTGTTCAGTAACATCTTTAAAAGAAGGCTTCAAACTAAAACTTTGCTCCGCCCAACTTCCACTTTTGAAGAACATTATAAAACATGCTACTAGCTATAATACATTCACCCCATTTTAGTACATGAAAAAAAACACACCACAATCTTTCACACCATTGGTACCATTAAAGTGGTCTTAATCAAGACAAAATATTATGGATTGCAACATCAAAAAGCCAAGAGTGGGTTAAGCACCGCTCCGACGAAGAATACAGCCAGGGACGTCTCCTCCCTTATCATGAACATGAAGGGATGGTTAGCCACAAAGCTTGTCCTGCTCAGTTTGCCACAATTAAGCGCTAAAAAAGCAGCGGTACTAGCTGCTGCTTCTGTTCCTTCTTCATTGACTTCAATAAATGCCTTGTGCAAAATATTTGAAACAAAAAGCATGTGACTCAATGGAGAATCTGAAACGTCTGTTAGGTCCCCGGGAGTAAAAGGCAAAGTTAGTCCTAGATCTTTCATGTCTTTTATGGCATCAAATTTGAAGGAAAACTTGAATCTTGGGATCCATAATTCAGATATTCTCTCTTTGTGAAGTCCAAAATTTTGATTTAAGAATTTGGGATTTGAGTTTAAAGTGTGAATTAAATTCGGAAAACCGTGCGTATTATGAGGAAGAAATAAATACATGGCGAACTTCAGTGAGCTAATACCACTTTGGTAAGGAATCTTGAGTACTTTAAAATTTTCAAAGGACTTGTAGTAATATGCTTCGTCTGTCATGGCGGTCATGAAGGGAACTTTTACAGTTTGCCCATTGAGAAGATTGAAAATTCTGATTCTGGTCATGGATGTATTAAACTTATGATCCCATGCTCCTTTGAAATATAATGCATTGGCAAGAACTAGCTTCGTTTCCTTGTCCAACGAACCTGATGGAAGGAGGTCTCTTATTAGTCCATTGGTCGCATTTGCTACCCATGAGTTCACTTCTTCTTCAACTATATGAGCCTAGCGAACAAAAGCCATGCAATCAATCAAATAAAAGCTTTGTCATATATTCTCTGCATATGTCAACCCTGACGAGGAAACATGCAAGAAGTTGCATACAAAAGAAAAACCCAAAGGGATTACAGGTTCCAACCACAGGATATATTTCCAATTGGGAACATGATCAGAGATGCGAAGAAGTTAAAAATAGGAAACTGGACCTACTGATATGATGCGTAGCAATATATTTAACAACGTGGAACTATGCAACCATTTAATTTTAACTGATTTTCAGGATCTATAATCAACATCTAACCTCAATTGTCATGTTTTTTGAATTATGTAGCTCAGTGCAGGTAAAGAACAGTAAGAGTACCTTGTTTATGAAGTCAACCACTTCAATTTGGCTTTTGTAAACATCTCTGACTATCTCTTCAAAACTGGTCTTCAAACCAAAACTTTTTTCCACCCAAGCCCCATTGACGAAGGACAGGATTGGGCCTCCACTTTCAATCCCTTCCACATCCCTTATACTAGAAACAAGTTGTGAAGATACTGAATTCAGATCACTTTTACTCTCTGATCCCAGAAACGAAAGAAGCTGCTCTAAGGTTTTTCCTTTTGATCCCGCAGCCAGAAGGCTCAATATAATGTGAATAGACAGTGGAGAAGACACAAAATTGGAACCCTTTTCAAGTTGTTTCTGAAGAACTCTGTATGCCAATTGCAGACAGAAGTCAGTGTTGAAGGAAACGGTGCATTTCTGCGGAGGGGACGTCATTTTAGGAAGCTTCAATGTGGTTTCTTTGTATGACTAACCCAAATTTATAAGGAGACAAGTTGTAATAATTCCAATGAATATGTGCCGGCCTGTTCCGCATTCTTCAACAAGCCATTTGTTTCTTAGCCTCGTAGGATATTCCACACAAGGTTAACTTATTAATCCGTTCAAAAGCTTATTCTCCCAACCCTTTTCCCAAATGCCAAACATAATCTTCTTAATTAGTGTGTTAGTCTATTCACATTAATGTAGATCAAACCTATACACGACAAACCCATTTACTAAAATAACACATTTTTAGGCTATAGCTGTTGTCCTTAAGAATAATTCTTCTTTATTAGGAAAAGACGTGCCAAAAGTAAACTAAATAAATTAAGTACCGCAATGCTAAATGCAATTCAAATAGACACGTACATATTTACCACTCGTATAAAGGATTGGAAATTCCAATACAATTGGAATGGATTTAAAATTCTAATATTTATGTTTGGCTCACATAAGGAATTACAACTCCAATTTTATTAATTTAGATGAGTGATAAATATTATAAAAAGTATTACTAATATGAATATATATATATATATGATCTTACAAACACACATAAAAAAAATGTTATAATTCATATTTTTTTAAAGAAAACTATTTGATTCAAATTTGACATCTTGGTGTGTATGTAGTTCTTGCTGTAAGCCAAGGTGCACATGCATGTGCGATTTTGTATTATGAATGAACATGCTTGCATAGTAAGATTTTGAGCTATGACATCACTTATGTGTATACAAGTATATATGCAGCGGCCGAGCCACATGTTTGTGAGAGGGCATGTCAAATTGTTTTCTTCTATATAATACTAAGTTATAATTTTATGCCTCAAATATTTTATTTTTTTTACACTTATTGGAATCAATTATTTTATATAATTGGTCATATTATTTTGTATTATTATTTGATTTTTTTAATTTGAATCCATTAGAATCATGTATTATGTATATTTATACTTAATTTAAAGGTAAAAAATTGATATATTTTTGTAAATAGTTGTTTTACAATAACTTAATAGAATATGATTAAGTTCAAATATCAATATATTCTTTTTAGCTAGACTTCAAATATTTGTCCTTAAAAATGCTTTTAAATTTTTGAAATATTGATAAATAAAATAATATTTATAATGCTCTAAAAATATACTCTTTTTTCAAAAGAAATTAATAGATGATTTATCATATAACCTTTTTAAACTTCTTTTAAAATACTATTTTAAGCTGTTTGTTAAACTATTATGGTGTTTTCAAATAATGGTATGTTTTTTAAAGTACATATTTTTCAGCATCACATGAGTAGTGAATAAATATAATAGTCCTCAAAAGTATTTAGGTAATAAAATTAATTTTAATATGGAGAGTAATATAAAATACAAGACTTATTGAAATTTAATTTTTTTAAAAAAATTAAGATGGAGAAAGTGAAGGTATTGCTAATAAATTAATCTCATTTAATTTAATTTAGGTGTTTCAACAGAAGAATTTTATTTTAAAACTATAATATTTAAATATAATTTTAAAAAATAAAATATTAAAAAAATTTGTGCCCCCACTAACTCGGGGTCCTGACACTACCACGACATATAGGTGTGCATAATATATATCATATATGTATGGTGTCATGTTGCTTGTTCATACTTGCATGAGTGTGCATGTAAATTACAATGTTATGTGTATGCATGAATAATATTGTGTTTGTATGATCAGATGCATGTGTATGTATGGAAATGTACATTTGCACAAGTGTAACGTTATATGGTGTTGTGTAAAAGTGTGTCTGCAATGTTGTGTCTTGCTTGTTCGTAGGCATGCAATGTAACATTATGCATGTTTGTATATGTGTGTGCCCGATATTATACCACTTGTGTGTTCGCATCTAATAATTTTTGAAAATCGACGTGTTAGCATGCGTTTACATGCATATTGTTGTGTCATATATACATATATGTATGTGCGTTATCATGTTCAATGCGTGCGTATATTGTATATATTTTTATGAAATTTAACAAATCAATGTGTTTACGTTATGTTGCATTTTTGTTAGGTAATATATGTAATATCCTGAGAAATCTTCTAGTAAAAATAAGATAAGATTAAGCTGTGAAATTAGAGGAAACATTTAGGTAAAATGTTACATCTTAAGATTAACAAAGAAATTATCAATTTATGAGAATGAACAATCAGAATATAGATATTATCCTAATTGAATAAAGAGAAACAATTTAATAGTCTTAAAATTATTTTCATGATACCATTAAGTTAAGAAAATAAAAAAGGAAAAATTAGGAATTGAGATTAGTTGCTATAAATAAAGTATTTAACATAAAAATTCATGACAAAATGTGCTACTAGCTATAAATGTTTCACACCACTCAAGTTTATGACAAAACACGCAACATTTAACCCTGTTAGTATCACCAAAGTACAATGTTCAACAAAAAAAAAAATACAATTCGTTATAACAAGGGGCATGAGATATCATAATTTTTTAATTATGGCCAATTAACTTATTATAAGATCAAGAAGCCAAGATTGCGTTAAGCCCTGCTCGTACAAAGAACACAGCCATGGAAGTCTCTTCCCTTATCATGAACATGGAGGGATGGTTAGCCACAAAGCTTGTTATGTCGTGATTGCAACCAGATAACACACAAGTAACAGCGGTACTAGCTGCAGCATCTGTTCCTCCTTCATTGAATTCAATGAATGCCTTGTGCACAATCTTTGGAACATAAAGCTTGTGTCTCATTGAAGAATCTGACACTTTGGTTAGGTACCCCAGGAGTGAATGACAATGCTAGTCCCAAGTCTGTCATGTTCTCTTTGGCTTCGAAGTTGAAGGAAAACTTAAATCTTGGGATCCAAAACTTGGGAATTTCCTCTCTTCGCATTCAGAATTTTGATTTAAGAATATGAGGTTTGCGTTTAAAGCATGAATTAAATTTGGTAAGCCGTCCTTCTTCATGTGGAAGGAAGAAATACATGGCGAATTTCAGTGGATTGTTACCACTTCGGTAAGAAATTTTAAGAACTTTAAGGAACCTGTAATAATATTTTTCACGTCTCATGGTGGTCATGAAGGGAACTTCTACAGTTTGCCCATTCAAAAGGTTGAAAATTTTGGTTGTAGTGTGGGATGGATCAAACTTCTGATCGCATGCTCCTTTGAAATACAATGCATTTATAAGAACTAGCTTTGTTTCTGTGCTTATGGAACTCAACGGAAGAATTTCTTTTATGAGTCCATTGGTTGCATTTGCACTCTTCTGCAGCTTTATCAGCCTAATGAGACAGCCACACAACGAAACCCATATAATTAATTAAACTAATGCTTTATCATTTGTTCTCTGTTAGATATCAACCTCGATGAAAAGAACTAAGAAGTTTTGTCCAAAAAGAAAGAACAGAAATCCGTTACAACCCTACATAAGAACATGATCAGATATATGAACAGGAATTAAGAATTCAAAAGCTGCAGTAGGACCTAATGATACGATTCATAGTAATATATCCAAGAACATGGAACCAGACAAGCCATCAACCTAAACTGGTTCTGAGGATCAATAATCTACATCGTAACCTAAAGTTTTTCTAAATCTTCTACTTACAAAAGAAGGAATATTCTTATAAGGGAGAATTGCTATGTTTCTGTTTATTCTGTATTTTCAAATAGCAGTAAATTTATGTACATATCAACAAGCAGGTGAAGAGCAGAAATATTAATCAAAAGAGAACCTTCTTTACAAAGTCAGCCGCTTCAATTTGGCTTTTGTAAACATGTTTCACTATCTCTTCAAAGGAAGACTTCAAACCAAAACTTTTTCTCCACTCAAGCCCCATTGACAAGGGACACGATTGAGCCCCCACTTTCAATACCTTCAGCATGCCGCATACGACAAACAATTTCTGAAGATGATGAATTCAGATCACTGATGTTCTTCGATCCCAGAAACAAAAGAAGCTGCTCTAAGGTTTTTCCTGTTGACCCTGCAGCAACATGACTCAATATAATATGAATCTCGAGTTGTTTCAAAAGAACTTTGTATGCCAACTGTAAACAAAAATCAGTGTTGAAGGAACTGTCAGATATCTGTGAAGGGGACTCCATTCTCATACGCTTCAACATGGCTCCTCTGTTGCCTTCTCTTCTCTGCACAAATTACCCCAACTTACAAGAGAATAGGTAGTAAGAATTCGGATGACTTAGTGACGACCTGTTCTGAGTTCTTGAAGGGGCACTTGGTTATTTCTGTATGAATATCTCATATATTTTATTATTATTAATGCCAACGTAAAAGCATTGTTCCATCTTTGCTACCAAAAGGCAAAGGGAAATACTATGTTTTATGTTTTGTACATAGCAATTACCAAAAGCCAACAGGATTACAGTATCTTCTCAATTCCTTATGAGTGATTTTTATTTTGCCGCCTCTTGGACTGATCTAATTTAGTCCAGCCTTTCATCCAACTTGAAAAATAATATATATAAGTGATCACACTGTCCAATAAGTACTTGTCAGCTGACAATAAGCTTTTATCTAAGTGACAGAATTTTATGTGAAAGAAGAGTGAGAGGAAAAAAACATTAAAATTTAATCAGAACAAAATCCTTGCCAACATGCTTTTGCATACTTCAGATTTTGCATTTTCCGTTGCAGGGGAACATACACAAAGAGAAGTACAAGTGTACAACTCATTGCTCACAGCAATAGTATTAGAAAGGGTTTGCCATATGTCAACATTCAAAAGTAGAGTTTCTTTTTCAGAAGAGAATTCTGTGCTGAATTAGATCAATAAAAGCTGAAATTGCCTTATCTGGCAAACACTCAAACTTGCCATTAAAAACTACATTACTTACCAACAAAAGTATCTTTTTCTTTTCTTGAAAAAACAGTTACCACTTTTCAAAGAAAGTAATGCACAGAGAAACAGGCTGGATTTGATAAGGAATTTGATGTATTCATAATAATGTTTCTGATTTATCAAAAAATGCCACTAGATATAGATCTTTCACACCATTCAGACGCATGACCAAACACACGGTTATCTAACTGTCATCGATTACCCTTAGTATCATTACAGTACCATGTTGGAGATAAAATCTTAATTCATTACAGCAAGGGGCATTACATATCTAGTATATTATGCTAATTATCAGTCATTAATGTACTTGAACATCAAGAAACCATGAGTGGGCTAAGCACTGTATGATTTGCCCAAATTTAATAGAGGATTGGATACAAAATGTCCAATGAAATTTTGCCGCCTACTTCTGGATCCTCAAGGAGCATTTATTAATTAATAATTAACCTCTAAGGATTTTGTCAGGGCCTTGTTAGCATTCACCAAAAACCAGTGATATCCCACCCCAACGCTTTCACATGAAAGAAAGAAATACACAAATCCTTACTAGGTTACCAACACCTTGATGAGGAATTTTAAGCATTTCAAAACTATTAAAGGAATTGTAAATTGTAAAATTTTCTGACTTTTTGTGTTCATAGAAGCGATTTAAATTATTTTCTTCTATGTTCTCAAATATCAACTTCTGAAAATTTCAACAACTAAGAGTTATTTCAAGCACTTAGAGATTTACAGATAGCAACTTCTGAGAATTTCTCATAACGAACTCTCTAAGTTTAAGAGAAAGAAGAGGGATTTTAGTCTCTCATCTCAACAATCATAATCAAATTCTAGTCTATGTCCTATTTATAATAAGATTACAAACAACCCTTTTTCTAAATAGTTATATATTTTCTAAAGAGTTATATTAGCACGCAGGGTCATGTTTTTTAAATTTAAATTTCAAACAAATACAATTTTTTTTTTAAAAGTCTTATATTTTCTAAAGAGTGGTGATTGTATGAAAATCATATCTTTTTATATTTAAATTTTTAAATAGACTTGAAAATTTAATTTGAGCTATCGGATTTATTTAATCCAACACATACATAACTTAGTTTTTCAAACTAATTATTTCCAACAATCTCCCACTTAGTTTGAACAACTATTTCTCTTCTATAATCTATAAGATATGCATGAAGATAGGTGTCTTTTGACTTGCACCTATTGTTACTGTAAATATTTCAAGCTTTAACAAATTGATGATTGCATTAAAGCATTAAACCACAATTCTACATTAAAACTAAAAGGACCACACACATAGTCTTATCTATAACTTCAAAGAAGTTCACAAAACTTGTAGCACTTATGTGGGCATGTGCGCCCAAGGTTGTCAAACTCACGATTTTAAGTAAACTTGTAAAGGGAAGGTGGACTCGTAACGTAAACTTATAACGTAAAATCGTAAAAGTTTACAATAATAGATATTAAACATAATTATATCATACAAATACATAAAATTTCATACATAAATACTCATTTCATAATCCATAATTTACATTCTATACTTTTCATTCAATTCAATATATAAATTTCAATAAGTTTCATAATTTATTATTCATGATAAAATGATACTCATTTAACATAACTAAGCCTAATATAAAAACAATATATAAGTTTGCATTAGCTAAAGAGAAATCCTAATTTCCTAACCATTTTAGAAAAGAAATAAAAAGGAAAATATAAATTGATCTTTTATCACAAATTAGCTAAAGAGAAATCCTAATTTCTTAACCATATATGATCAAATTTCAGTAATTTGCGTTAATAATATATAAATTCTTCATTATTTTTGGGTAACTATATTGAATAATTAATATTTAAATTTTCCACTATGTTACAACTTGATTGGTTTAGATTAAGACCCCAAAATTGTTGAATGTTTAATATATCAAGTCAATTAAATCATTGATTTAAATATATATATATATATATATATATAGTCAAGCATTACATATTATAGTAATTATATATAACATTTTGCATATAGATTACAAAAGCAACTTCGTGGCTGAATGGCATAGAGTGTTGGGATCAAGCTAAAGGTATGCGTGTTCTAGCCTTGACAAGTGCATTTTTTAATAAGCGAGTTGACTTAATTTGCTTGACTCATAATATAAACTCGGCAAGTCAACTGAGTTGACTTGTAAGTTTGATAACACTGGCTTCACCCTGTGCTTTTTATGAATATTTCCAAGAATCAACACAAATTCAGGCTAGGAGCAACACCACTCATTACGTTCACATAGGTGGAATTTTTTTAAGCCTTAATCATTTTATGAGTTGTCTTCCACTTTCTTGTGCTGATATGGGTTGAGATTTAAATTGGTCCAAACTTGTTAATTCCTCTAATGTGGGCTAGGCTTTACTTTCATCATTTAGTTTGTCATTAATCAAATATGGGTGTGGGCCATTTCACATTTGGGCCAACAATTTCCCCCTTTTGATGATGGCAAAACCAAATGGAGAAACTTGCAAGAGCTCCCCCTGAAACTAAGAATCTTCAAAGAACATAACAGCTAGCACACATGGATAATATCACAATAATCACAGTATTGGTTATTTAAAAAAATTATCACACTATCACAATATCATTCATCACAGTAACATCCATTCAAGATCAATAATACCACAGTAATATTTCAATAACATTCATCAAAGTTAATCAAGGTCAATATAACAATATAAAGTACTGTCAAAGTAATAAAAGTAATACAAAGTCCTAAAAAGATAGTTAACTAAAAATAAATGCAAGGAAATTTAAGTTAACTGAAGTTATTCTCCCTTTTTTTGTCAACACTTAAAAGAAAAGTGAGCAAAAAGAAAAGCCATCATAGGCCATATGTCAACCAAAGAGAGAGAAATCCAAGTCAGCGACGCCTCAAAGACTGAAGAAGCTGCTGAAGGCCCACATGAGATTGAAGTATGGTGTTCTAAAGGTCTTGAAAGCGCTGAGTCAGCTGTGATTCACATTGTTGTAGAGTAGCCTTGGTGTCTTGGATGTCAGTGTTAATTGTTTCTTGTCTCTGATTGTATGTATTCAATTGCCCGTGAATGATGAAAAGCTCAGATTGAACCTCACTCAGTTGAATGTACATGGAATCCATAAAAGTGAGCATATGAGTTTGGTTATTGAGCAAGGTGCTGAGTATTTGAAGTGGGTTAGGAAGGAAGCTACCCATTATTGAAGAAGGTTTTCTTAGAGGAGCCGAGGAGGATAGGGGCATAGAAGCTTTAGGAAAATCAGAAAGAGTAGGAGTAGGTTGAGTTGGAGGGTTGTCAAGATTAGTCATTCTTATCCACCTTTCATCCACAAATTTGTATTTTGTTAGTTGAAGGATGAAGCATCATAGATGGCTGAAATTTGTTTGCATGGGTGTTGATCCAAATTGACTCCATGATCTCTGAACAGGCGGGTAAGAAGAATGCCATAAGGAAGACTGGTCCAGCTGGGTGCTGCTTTCCAACTTATACTGGAGGATCCAATGATGAAGGTTTATGGGTTGCTAGGCATGCAAACAAAACAATAGTAGCAATTCCCTTTTACTTAACACTTTTAAAGATCTAGTCCTAGGAAGAACACATGTGGCAATCATGTGAGCTTGGACTCTATCCGTAAAAGGGAAAGCTAACCCATTTAGTTTTTTGATCTTGTAAAAATTCACTCATCTCTACCAGTTCATTCTTAACCTTCTTAAAAGTGAAGTTAAAGGTTTTAGGCCATTTGCTCTTAAAGAAGAACTTATCTTCAACTTCAAAATGCATGTCTAAAATGTCAACTATAGTCCTTTCATTTACTATTATCCTGACCCTATCAACTAAAGATTCTAGAGTGGACTCATCACCCAGAATAGATAAATTAGTGTAAAATTATCTAAACAGATCTTCATAAAGAGGCTCAGATAGGGTAAATATAGGGGACCATCCTAAGTTTCATATCTCTGGTTCAATAGGAACATGAATATTGGCAATTTTGTTAAAACATACTGTTTAGCCATATGCAATGGGTTTAGAGGCAAAGTATTGTCTATATTTGGTCTCATGTTTAGTGGACTGAAAATGTCTCAAAATGTGATAGGAGAAAATACCTTTGCCGTTGGCATTCTTAGGTTAGGAAGAAGAGGCTGTGTTCTTTGTTGAAGGTCAAGTAGTTTGCGGTGGCAGAGGAATCTCTAAAGGGGTTTTCTGCAAATGTGGGGATTTCGTCAGGCACCGGGATTTCTTCAACATTGATAGGATGTTCATCTTCTTCTGATGAAGATGAAGGAATCACTATTCAATGCTTTCGTCTAAAGGTTGCTATTTTCGTAGAAGGCAACAAGATTGGAGATTCAGTGGCTATGGGAGCATCTTCGCTCATGGAGGAGGAGGATGCTCCTCGGTAATGGTTGCTAGAGGAGGCTGAGATGTTGTAGATCGATGTTTGGAACGTTGACGAGAGATGTAGCATTTCCTTCCATAGATGACAGTGGTCGAGAATGGTGAGGCATATCACAGCGAGAGAGAGAGAGAGAGAGAGAGAGAGAGAGTTCCAAGATGAGTGTTTCTGCGACTTTTAAGGCACAAAGCAGTCAGAGTGAGAGACAGAGAGACAACCTGATCCTTTTGAGTCTCAAGAAAAAGCTAAAAATTGTCTTCTCAAATCAGTCAGTGTGAATAGTGATAGTTGCAAAGTTGATTCTAAAGAAACAACTCATGATGTAATTGTCATATAGGGAAAGCAGAAAGTCTTTGACAGATTTGACTTGGTGACCAACAGAGCACACCATTTTGGATCTCTCATTTTAGATTGACAATTTTAGCCTCATAAAAAGATCAGTTAACTTAAAATAATATAGTCAACTATATTTAAAGTAGTTAACTGAAAAATTTTACAGTTAACTTATTTGTCTAAACTTTAGTTAACTGAAAAATTTGTAATTAACTGAAGTTTCTAAAATTAAGTTAACTAAAAAAATTTCAGTTGACTATTTTTATAAGATTTCAGTTAACTAATAATTTTTAGTTGACTGAATAGACAAAAATTCAGTTAATTGAAAAATTTACAATTGATTGAAAGAGTTCAAAAAATCTTATTTTTCACATGACTCAGTTATTCCAAGTCTAGAACACAGAAATTTGAACCTGTCTTCATGAAGAGGCTTGGTGAAGATGTCAGCTAACTGATTTTCAGTTTTAACATAGTTTACCTCAATTGTTCCTTGTTGAACATAATCTTGGATAAAATGATGGCAAACCTCGATGTGTTTTGTTCTTGCATGATGAATAGGATTCTTTGTTAAACATATAGCACTTGTGTTGTCAAAATAGATAGGGATTTGTGATAGAGATAGAAAGTAATCTTCAAGTTGTTGCTTCATCCACAGGAGTTGAGTGCAACAACTTCCAAGTGCCATATATTTTGCTTCGGTGGTGGATAATACTAGTGAGGTTTGCTTTTTGCTAAACCAAGACACTAGGGCCTTGCTAAGCATTTGACAAGTTCCATTAGTGCTCTTTCTATCCAATTTGTCTCTTGCAAAATTAGAATCTGCATATCCAACTATATCAAAGTGATTAGTTCTAGGATACCATAAGCCATAATCTTGAGTTCCTATTAGATATATGAATATTCTTTTAATAGAAACATTGTGTGATTCTTTAGGACTAGTTTGATATCTAGCACACATGCAGACACTATTCATAATATCAAGGCAACTAGCAGTAAGATATAAGAAAGAACCAATCATACCTCTATATACCTTTGATCAAAATCCATACCATTTTCATCCTTGTCTAAATGGGTGGAAGGATTCATGGGTGTTTCCATAGGTTTTGCATTTTCAAAACCAAATATGTGGAATAACTCCTTTATATACTTAGTTTGACTGGTGAAGTTTCCATTATTTGTTTACTTTATTTGAAGGCCAAGGAAGAAAGTCATCTCACCCATCATGCTCATTTCAAATTCACTTTACATAAGCCTGGAAAATTCCTTGTACAGATCATCATTGGTACTTCCAAAAATGATATCATCAATATATACTTATAAAAGTGTAGCTTCTTTGTTAGTCTTTCTAATGAACAAGGTAGTGTCAACATTTCCTCTTTTAAAATCATTTGATATAAAAAAATTGCTTAACCTCTTATACCAAACTTTAGGAGCTTGCTTTAAGCCATAAAGAACTTTTGAGAGTTTATACACATGGTTAGGCAATTCTTTATTTTCAAACCTAGGAGGATGTTTAACATACACTTCTTCATTTATAAAATTGTTTTAAAATGTTGTCTTGACATCCATTTAATATAATTTAAAATTTATGTGAGAGGCATAAGCAAGTAACATTCTAATGGATTCTAATCTAGCAACAGGAGCATAAGTTTCATCATAGTCAATACCTTCTTGCTAAGTGTATCCTTGGGCAACTAGACAAGCTTTATTTCTTATTACCTTTCTTTGCTCATCCAACTTATTTCTAAATACTCATTTAGTTCCCATTATGGAGGCATCCTTCAGTTTCTCAACAAGAGTCCATACCTTATTTTGTTTAAACTAGTTCAATTCCTCTTGCATGGCTAGAATCCATCCTTCATCATTTAATGCCTCATCTACTATTTTAGGCTCTATTTGAGAAAGAAGAGCCAAGTTGTTATTTTGCTTGAATGATGATTTGGTTCTTAGTCTTTCTTATGGATTTCTAAGAATGAATTGTATAGGATAGGCGGGTGAGTGTGTCCATTCTCTTAGAAGTCTCTATTTTGTTTTGGATTTTTCTAGTTGACCATGTTCTTTTTCTAGTTGACTGAAATCTTGATTCACAGGAGTGTTTTGATTGGTGTTCAGTTGACAGCATTCATTTCCAATTGATTGAAATCTTGATCAGGTTGAGTTTTCTGATTTTCATATGAATTAGACACATATTCTTGAATTTTCTGATTTGAGTGCTAAACAGAGATGGGCGTAGGTTCATCATTATCATCTGTGACTAAACATTTCTTAGAAATTGAGTTAGAGTCATAAAAAATAACATGCATGAATTCCTCTACTACTAATGTATGTTTATTGTAAACTCTATATAATTTACTAGAGGTTGAGTATCCTAGAAATATACCTTCATCACTGCGAGCATCAGACTTCCCCAAGTTGTTTTTACCATTGTTGTGAATAAAGCATTTGCAATCAAAAGCATGAAAATAACTAATGTTGGGTTTTCTTCCTTTCCAAAGTTCATAGGGTGTTTTCAAGAGAATAGGCCTAATTAAGCAACGATTCAAAATATAACAAGCAATATTTATAGCTTCAACCCAAAAGTATTTAAGAAGATCATTGTCAATAAGCATAGTTCTAGTCATGTCTTGTAATGTTTTATTCTTCCTTTCTACCACACCATTTTGCTATGGAGTTCTAAGAGAAGAGAAGTTATGGTTAACTCTATGCTTATTGCAGAAAATTTCAAAATGTTTGTTTTCAAATTCACCTGCATGATCACTCCTAATTCTTGATATCATATACCCTTGTTCCTTTTGAACTTATTTACAAAATGTTTTAAAGAATTTGAATGTTTCATCCTTATAACTTTGAAAGTATGCCATGTGTATCCTGAGTAGTCATCAATGATGACAAAAGCATAACTCTTTCCACTAAAGCTTCTAGTTTAAGTAGGTCCAAACAAGTCCATGTGTAATAAATGGAGTGGTCTAGAAGTAGAGACGCAATCTTTGAATTTAAAAGAAGACTTAGTTTGTTTACCAAGTTGACATGCATCACATATATGATCCTTTTCAAAATTTAATTTTGGAAGACCTTTAACAAGGTCCAATTTAGAGAGTTTTGAAATGAGATGCATGTTAGCATGACTTAATCTTTTATGCCATACCCAAGAGTCATTACAAACAAATGAAAAACATGTAATATTCTTTGTAAATAAATCTTCTATGTTTAAGATATGTATGTTATCATGTCTTTGACCAACAAAAAAGTCCTTTGTCACCATTGAACACTTTACAGCGAAATGATTCAAACATTACTTTGTAGCCTTTGTCACACAGTTGACTTATGCTAAGAAGATTATGTTTGAGTCCTTCTACAAGATACACTTTTTCTATACAACAATCAGGAAGTAATTGTACCTTACCTATACCAACAATTTTACCTTTGCTGTTATCTCCAAAAGTGACTAATCCTCCATCCTTCATTGATATTAAAGTGAATTTGGAAGGGTCTCCTGTCATGTGTCTTGAGCGGCCACTATCCAAGAACCATTGATTTCTGAAAGTTCTCCTTTTGAGGCAAACCTGTAGAAAAATTTACTTTGTTTTAGGTACCCAAACTTGCTTAGGTCCTTTCTTGTCAGTATAGGCAGTAGAGGTGCCTTTAGGGATCTATATCATGTTATCTTTATGATATTTACATTTGTAGCAAGCATGTCCTCTTCTTTGACAGTGAATACAGACAGTGTTGGAAGAAGATTTTACAAAAAAAATTTTGTACAATTTAACAGAGATATTTTTATTATAACCAAGACCCAATTTGTCAAAGCTACATTTCTGTTTTCCTAAAAGTATATTTAAGTTTTCTTCTCCTTTGACAAAATTTGCAAAGTCTTTAGTTAATGTAGAAACTTTAATTTGTAAATCTTTATTTTCACTTAAAGCCTTTTCACTTTCAGTTTTTAGGATTTGAAAATTTTTTTCAAGTATCTGCTTTTCTTTTTCTAAACTTCTATATTTAATGAACAATTTTTCAAAATCATCAAACATTTTATTTAAGTATTTTGTAATTCTTCTTCAGAGGAATCAGTAGTTACCTTATTTTCTGATGTAGCCATGAAGCATAGTTTGGTCATTTCCTGCTCTAGCTCATCTTCTTCTTTATCTTCATCATCATCACTCCATGCAGCAAGTGCTCTTTTTCTGTTTAAGGTTTTGCTGAATCTGTTCTTCAAGAAGGGACAATCAGAGTGAATGTGCTCATTTCTTTCATATTCAAAGTAGGTTATGGAATTCTTCCCTTGATCATCTTTCTTGAACTCCTTTCTTGGAAAGTTTCTTTTATTCATCATAAGCTTACCCTTCTGTCTAGCGTATTTCTTAAATTTCTTTGAGAAGAAGGCTAGGTCTTATAGGTTTACTTCGCTTTCATCATCCTCTTGCTGCTTAGAAGTTGCAGCAGCTTTTAGTGCCATATTTCTTTCTCTCTTGAGCTCATAGCATTTGAGGTGATTGTTATGGTAAGCTATAAGAGTTCCTCTTAACTCATCATAAGTTAATTTTTTAAACTTTGAACTACTCTGAATGTTGTCCACCTTAGATTTCTAGCTTTCTGAGAGAGACCTTAACACCTTTTTTACTATTTCATGATTGGTGTAGGTTTGTCCAAGTAGTTTCAGTTGACCCATAATCTTGGAGAATTGATTGAACATAGCTTCTGTATCCTCATTTTCCTTCATTTTGAACAGCTCCGATTCATACTGCAGTGTACTTATATGGAGTCCTTCACATTTTTTGTTCCTTCATGTATAACTTCTAGTTTGTCCCACATTTCCTTCGTAGTATCACAAGTTGAAATTTTATCATACTCTTCATTGTTGACAACACAGTAGAGGATGTTTATGGCTCTAGCATTTGCTTGAATCATATTGATATCCTCCTCATCATATTCTTCTTCAGGTTTGAGTTCCCCTTTTTCTGTTTTGGCAAATTTTTAGCCTTGCTCAATGACTTTCCATACTAGGTAATTTGTGCCTTGTATGAAAATCTTCATTCTTCCTTTCCAGTGTGTACAGTGATTTTCATTGAAGTAAAAAAGCCTTGAAGTTGAGTGCCTTTCACTAAAATAAGCTCTCTCAAGGCGTTGTGAAATCACTAACTCATCGTCCATAGTGTGGAATAAGTTACACAACTCTCCTTATCTAAAAATTTTGCAAAAAATATGTTTTAACAAATATAGTTAACTAAAAAATTTACATTCGACTATAATTCACAATAAACAGTTGATTGAAACAAAATACAGTCGACTGAATTTTTCAGTAAGGTATTCGCTTTAATAAAAGAAAGGCGAGTTAACTTAAAATCTCTTTAGTCAACTATAATTTGCAATAAATAGTTAATTGTAATAAAATAAAATTGACTAAACTTTTCAGTAGTGGGTTCACTCCATCAGAAAGAAAGACAATTAACTATAAATATTTTAATGAATTGTATTACTTGAAGAGAAAGAATGAATGGAGAAAACAATTAACTATAAATTTTGAAGTTGACTGAAAAATAAACTAAAAATGCAAAGTTCAGGGAAAGAGAATTAAACACGCGTGTTTATCCTGGTTCGACTAACCACAGTGCCTACTTGCAGTTCCCTTGACTTCTCTAAGGGATTTTCCACTAAAGATAGTTTTCTTACAACTTCTCACGGAGTTTTCACATGCTAACTCCAACACAAGGTTTTCTAACTCAACCTTAAACTCTAACACAACCTTCTTCTCCTTAAAGACAGAGGTACAACACCAGTAGAATAAAAAATGAGTTTTATGAACCCTTACAATACTAGATTTTCTCTAACAACTCTCAAATATGCTTTTAAAAAGCAAATAAACTAGAAACTAAGCTCTAAGATGAAAAAATTTGAAATATTATAGAATGCTTTTCTTTTCGGCTCTTTTTCGTTCACTGTCTCATTGTCGATCGAAGGCAGTAGTTTGACATATTTATAGATTTCTTTGAAAGTAGTCCTTAGAGAGCATTTAATATCGCAGATCTTCATGATGAGAGAGATATTCGATTGCTCCTTCTTTGACCTCCATGAGGTACAAATTTCGGGCTCCATTGGCACGGTTGTTTCCGGTTTGCTAAGGGTGCCATTAATGGTCGCTTCAGTTGGCAGCTCCAGGAGGCAAAACTGAGGCGCAGAAAGCATGTGGTCGTGGGTGTTCAGAGAAGTTCTAAGATCTGCAACTTTTCGTACTGTGTTGGAGACATAAGCTTTATGAGCTGTCTTCCACTTTCTTGTGCTGATATGGGCTCAGACGTGGGCTGAGATTTAAATTGGTTCAAACTTACTAATTCCTCTTATATGGGCTAGGCTTTGCTTTCATCATTTGGTTTATCATTAATCAAATATGGGTTTGGGTCATTTCAAATTTGGGCCAACACATACTAGTGTGATTTAAGTTTGAAGGGATTGATCATAATTTATTGGTTAAATTTGGCCAACCATCTTTCTCATTTGGGATATAAAATACAAAGAGCCTTACTAGATTATCACCACTTTGATAAGGAATTTCAAGTATTCCATAGATTTCTAAACTGCAAGTTTATGATATTATGAGTGATACAAGCTGTTAGGCTGTTAAGTCTAGTACTGGTCAAGTTTGGTAATTACAACTACATTAGGCTATTAATCTATAGCTGGCATACATTATATTATATATACAGCACTCAAGGAATTCAATAAGATTGACTCAGCTTTCCATTCCACTCTAATTCTCTCCTCTATTTCTCTTTATCACCCTATTACTTTCACTGTGTTTTTATGGATATGAATTTCTTTGATCTATGGTAGAAACTACTTAGAAAAACAAAGAAAGAAGTCTTTGAGTACAAGGATCTTAAACACCCAAGATTTTGATAGGGACTAATCTCTATTAAATGTTAACTTGAATAATCCATGTCTGCCAATTCATTCCACCAGACTTGCACAAATAACATACCAAAATTTGTAATTGTTCTTAAATGCATAACTGCTACATACTGCTCTTAATTTATAATAATCAATTCTTAATATAAAATAACTGACACTTAATAGATAGTACTTGACACTTAATACATAACAGACATTAACTGACACATTAAATAATATTATACTTAATAACTGACTCATTATTAAATAAAGTTTTTTCATACTCATGTGCTGGTCACTTGATTTCTTTTTCTTTCTTAAATAAGTTTTCAGTGGTGGAGATGGTGTCGTATCATACTATCATTTCAAATAACGATTTGCTGGTCCCTAACAACATTATGATCAACTTGACTTGTACAAATGTGTTCAGCAACATCTTTAAAAGAAGGCTTCAAACTAAAACTCTGCTCCGCCCAACTTCCACTTATGAAGAACATTATAAAACATGCTACCAGCTATAATACATTCACCACATTCTAGTATATGAAAAAATACACACCACAATCTTTCACACCATTGGTACCATTAAGTGTCTTATTCAAGACAAAATATTATTCATTGCAACATCAAAAAGCCAAGAGTGGGTTAAGCACCGCTCCGACGAAGAATATAGCTAGGGACGTCTCCTCCCTTATCATGAACATGAAGGGATGGTTAGCCACAAAGCTTGTCCTGCTCAGGTTGGCACAATTAAGCGCTAAAAAAGCAGCGGTACTAGCAGCTGCTTCTGTTCCTTCTTCATTGACTTCAATAAATGCCTTGTGCAAAATATTTGAAACAAAAAGCATGTGACTCAATGGAGAATCTGAAACGTCTGTTAGGTCCCCGGGAGTAAAAGGCAAAGTTAGTCCTAGATCTTTCATGTCTTTTATGGCATCAAATTTGAAGGAAAACTTGAATCTTGGGATCCATAATTCAGATATTCTCTCTTTGTGAAGTCCAAAATTTTGATTTAAGAATTTGGGATTTGAGTTTAAAGTGAGAATTAAATTCGGCAAACCGTGCGTATTATGAGGAAGAAAGAAATACATGGCGAACTTCAGTGAGCTATTACCACTTTGGTAAGGAATCTTGAGTACTTTAAAATTTTCAAAGGACTTGTAGTAATATGCTTCGTCTGTCATGGCGGTCATGAAGGGAACTTTTACAGTTTGCCCATTGAGAAGATTGAAAATTCTGATTCTGGTCATGGATGTATTAAACTTATGATCCCATGCTCCTTTGAAATATAATGCATTGGCAAGAACAAGCTTCGTTTCCTTATCTAACGAACCTGATGGAAGGAGGTCTCTTATTAGTCCATTGGTCGCATTTGCTACCCATGAGTTCACTTCTTCTTCAACTATATGAGCCTAGCGAACAAAAGCCATACAATCAATCAAATAAAAGCTTTGTCATATATTCTCTGCATATGTCAACCCTGACGAGGAAACATGCAAGAAGTTGCATACAAAAGAAAAACCCAAAGGGATTACAGGTTCCAACCACAGGATATATTTCCAATTGGGAACATGATCAGAGATGCGAAGAAGTTAAAAATAGGAAACTGGACCTACTGATATGATGCGTAGCAATATATTTAACAACGTGGAACTATGCAACCATTTAATTTTAACTGATTTTCAGGATCTATAATCAACATCTAACCTCAATTGTCATGTTTTTTGAATTATGTAGCTCAGTGCAGGTAAAGAACAGTAAGAGTACCTTGTTTATGAAGTCAACCACTTCAATTTGGCTTTTGTAAACATCTCTGACTATCTCTTCAAAACTGGTCTTCAAACCAAAACTTTTTTCCACCCAAGCCCCATTGACGAAGGACAGGATTGGGCCTCCACTTTCAATCCCTTCCACATCCCTTATACTAGAAACAAGTTGTGAAGATACTGAATTCAGATCACTTTTACTCTCTGATCCCAGAAACGAAAGAAGCTGCTCTAAGGTTTTTCCTTTTGATCCCGCAGCCAGAAGGCTCAATATAATGTGAATAGACAGTGGAGAAGACACAAAATTGGAACCCTTTTCAAGTTGTTTCTGAAGAACTCTGTATGCCAATTGCAGACAGAAGTCAGTGTTGAAGGAAACGGTGCATTTCTGTGGAGGGGACGTCATTTTATGAAGCTTCAATGTGGTTTCTTTGTATGACTAACCCAAATTTATAAGGAGACAAGTTGTAATAATTCCAGTGAATATGTGCCGGCCTGTTCCGGATTCTTCAACAAGCCATATGTTTCTTAGCCTCGTAGGATCTTCCACACAAGGTGAACTTATTAATCCGTTCAAAAGCTTATTCTCCCAACCCTTTTCCCAAATGCCAAACATAATCTTCTTAATTAGTGTGTTAGTCTATTCACATTAATGTTGATAAAACCTATACACGATAAACCCATTTACTAAAATAACACATTTTTAGGCTTTAGCTGTTGTCCTTAAGAATAATTCTTCTTTATTAGGAAAAGACGAGCCAAAAGTAAACTAAATAAATTAAGTACTGCAATGCTAAATGCAATTCAAATAGACACGTACATATTTACCACTCGTATAAAGGATTGGAAATTCCATTACAATTGGAATGGATTTAAAATTTTAATATTTATGTTTGGCTCACATAAGGAATTAAAATATAAAATTACAACTCCAATTTAAATCCAATTTTATTAATTTAGATGAGTGATAAATATTATAAAAAGTATTACTAATATGAATATATATATATATATATATATATATGAACTTACAAACACGCATAAAAAAATGTTATAATTCATATTTTTTAAAGAAAACTATTTGATTCAAATTTGACATCTTGGTGTATGTATGTAGTTCTTGCTGTAAGCCAAGGTGCACATGCATGTGCGATTTTGTATTATGAATGAACATGCTTGCATAGTAAGATTTTGAGCTATGACATCACTTAGGTGTATACAAGCATATATGCAGCGGCTGAGCCACATGTTTGTGAGAGGGCAAGTCAAATTGTTTTCTTCTATATAATACTAGTTATAATTTTATGCCTCAAATATTTTATTTTTTTTACACTTATTGGAATCAATTATTTTATATAATTGGGTCATATTATTTTGTGTTATTATTTGATATTTTAATTTGAACCCATTAGAATCATGTATTATATATATTTATACTTAATTTACAGGTAAAAAATTGATATATTTTTGTAAATGGTTGTTTTACAATAACTTAGTAGAATATAATTAAGTTCAAATATCAATATATTCTTTTTAGATAGACTTCAAATAATTGTCCTTAAAAATGCTTTTAAAATTTTGAAATATTGATAGATAAAATGATATTTATAATGCTCTAAAAATATACTCATTTTTTAAAAGAAATTAATAGATGATTTATCATATAAACTTTTTTAACTTCTTTTAAAATACTATTTTAAGCTTTTTATTACACTATCATGGTGTTTTCAAATAATGGTATATTTTTTTAAGTATATATTTTTCAGCATCACATGAGTAGTGAGTAAATATAATAGTCCTCACAAGTATTTAGGTAGTAAAGTTAATTTTAATATGGAGAGTAATATAAAATACAAGACTTATTGAAATTTAATTTAAGAAAAAAATTAAGATGGAGAAAGTCAAGGTATTGTTAATAAATTAATCTCATTTAATTTAATTTAAGAGTTTCAATAGACGAATTTTATTTTTAAAATATAATATTAAAATATAATTTTTAAGAATAAAGTATTAAAAAAATTTGTGCCCCGACTAACTCAGGGTCCTGACACTACCACTACATATAGGTGTGCATAATATATGTCATATGATGGTGTCATGTTGCTTGTTCATACTTGCATGAGTGTGCACGTACATTACCATGTTATGTGTATGCATGAATAGTATTGTTTTTGTATGCTCCCATGCATGTGTATGTATGGAAATGTACATTTGCACAAGTGCAATGTTATATTGTGTTGTGTAAAAGTGTGTCTGCAATGTTTTGTCTTGCTTGTTTGTAGGCATGCAATGTAATATTATGCATGTTTGTATGTATTTGTGCACAATATTATATCACTTGTGTGTTCTCATGTAATAATTTTTGAAAATTGACGTGTTAGCATGTGTTTGCATGCATATTGTTGTGTCATATGTACATGTTTGTATGTGCGTTATCATCTTCTATGTGTGCGTATATTGTATATATTTTTATGAAATTTAACAAATCAATGTGTTTACGTCATGTTGCATTTTTGTTAGGTAATATATGTAATATCTTGTGAATTCTTCTAGTAAAAATAAGATAAGATTAAGCTGTGAAATTGGAGGGAATATTTAGGTAAAATGTTACATCTTATGATCAACTGAGAAATTATCAATTTATAAGAATGGACAATCAGAATATAAATATTATCTTAATTGAATCAAGAGAAACAATTTAATAGTCTTAAAATCATTTTCATGATACCATTAAATTAAGAAAATAAAAAAGGAAAAATTAGGAATTGAGATTGGTTGCTATAAATAAAGTATTTAACATAAAAATTCATGACAAAATGTGCTACTAGCTATAAATCTTTCACACCACTCAAGTTCATGACAAAACATGTGACATTTAACCCCATTAGTATCACCAAAGTACAATGTTCAACAGAAAAAAAATACAATTCATTATAACAAGGGGCATGAGATATCATAATTTTTTAATTATGACCAATTAACTTTTTATATGATCAAGAAGCCAAGATTGGGTTAAGCACTACTCGTACAAAGAACACAGCCATGGAAGTCTCTTCCCTTATCATGAACATGAAGGGATGATTAGCCACATAGCTTGTTATGTCGTGATTGCAACCAAATAACACACAAGTAACAGCGGTACTAGCTGCAGCTTCTGTTCCTCCTTCATTGACTTCAATGAATGCCTTGTGCACAATCTTTAGAACATAAAGCTTGTGTCTCATTAAAGAATCTGACACTTCGGTTAGGTCCCCAGGAGTGAATGACAATGCTAGTCCCAAGTCTGTCATGTTCTCTTTGGCTTCGAAGTTGAAGGAAAACTTAAATCTTGGGATCCAAAACTTAGGAATTTCCTCTCTTTGCATTCCAGAATTTTGATTTAAGAATATGAGTTTTGCGTTTAAAGTGTGAATTAAATTTGGTAAGCCGTCCTTCTCATGTGGAAGGAAGAAATACATGGCGAATTTCAGTAGGTTGTTACCACTTCGGTAAGAAATTTTAAGAACTTTAAAGAACCTGTAATAATATTTTTCACGTCCCATGGTGGTCATGAAGGGAACTTAGTATCATTACAGTACCATGTTGGAGATAAAATCTTAATTCATTACTGCAAGGGGCATTACATATCTAGTATATTATGATAATTATCAGTAATTAATTTACTGGAACATCAAGAAACCATGAGTGGGCTAAGCACTGTATGATTTGCCCAAATTTAATAGAGGATTGGATACAAAATGTCCAATGAAATTTTGCCGCCTACTTCTGCATCCTCAAGGAGCATTTATTAATTAATAATTACCCTCTAAGGATTTTGTCAGGGCCTTGTTAGCATTCACCAAAAACCAGCAACATCTCATCCCAACGCTTTCACATGAAAGAAAGAAATACACAGATCCTTACTAGGTTACGAACACCTCGATAAGGAATTTTAAGCATTTCAAAACTATTAAAGGAATTGTAAATTGTAAAATTTTCTGACGTTTTGTGTTCTTAGAAGCGATTTAAATTATTTTCTTCTATATTCTCAAATAACAACTTGCTGAAAGCAGTATGACTAGGCTTGTATATACTTTTTCAGCAACATCTTGAGAAGGAGGCTTCAAAGCAAAACTTTGCTCCATTGATGAAGGACATTATGAAATGATCTACTATAGCTGTAAATCTTTCACACCTTTAAATACACATAAAACAACCAGAAATCTTTCACACCATTCAAATTATCAAAGTGCCATTCTTGATAATATTTTATTCATTACAACAAGGGGCATTATATATATTATAAATTGTTTATGTCAGCTATGACTAATTAACTCATTACTACATCAAGAAGTCAAGAGTGGGTTAAGCACTGCTCCCACGAAGAACACCACCATGGAAATTTCTTCCCTTATCATGAACATGAAGGGATGGTCAGCCATAAAGCTTGGTGTGTAGAGCTTGGCACATTGTGGCTAAACAATGGCTGTTGTGCTAGCTGCAGCTTCTATTCCTTCTTCATTGACTTCAATGAATGCCTTGTGAAAGATCTCTTTAACATAAAACCTGTGACTCAATAAAGAATCTGACACTTCTGTTAGCTTCCCAGGAATGAATGGTAACGTTAGTCCCAAGTCTTTCATGCTAGTTGCGGCTACAAAGTCAAAGGAAAACTTAAATTGTGGGATCCAAAATTCTGGAAATTTCTCTCTCAGTAGTCCATAATCTTGATTTAAAAATTTAGGATTTGAGTTTAAAAAGAGAATCATATTTGGAAGCCTGTCATTCTCATGTGGGAGAAAGAAATACATAGCAAACTTCAGTGTTTTGTTGCCATTTTGGTAAGAAATTTTGAGTACTTTGACATCCTTAAAATATCTGTAATAATATTCTTCACGTCTCATGGTGGTCATGAAAGGAACTAGTACAATTTGTCCATTGAGAAGATTGAAATTTTGTAATACTTGCTAAAGTTAATGCAAAAAATTTTCTCTTAGCAAGAATAAATGTATAAATATTTGTACTGTGTAATACTAATTAGATGTGAGTTCTAGCTCAGTGGTATGGCAAAGCATCCAGAATCTTTCCTTCTTCTTCTCGTGAGTTTTTCCCTACCTAGAACATCACCTCCTTTCTCTCTATTTACTGCGTTTCTCCCCACACCCAGCCCCATGACTACCTTCGGCCAGCTTCCTCCCTCACCAGCAACGTGTTCTGGACAGTCACTACCAGCAGTTACCGGCGACAACAACATTTTTTCGACGAGTTCACGTCACAGCCACGAGCAGTAGTTTTGCAGCGAATTTGGTGAGTTTTAATATGTTTTTTCATGAAAATGATGTTATGAGTATCATTTTCAGCCTATTCCCATTGAATTTCAGCTTTAGAAGCATAATTTTAGACAAGTTTATGAGAGTTGTTCTGACAGGGACTAAACTAAAAAGTTTTGAAATTTGGGGGTTTTCAGACACTGGTGAAATTCTACAATTTAATGGGTTTAAATTGGTCTTATAAGAACACTTTTAAGGTGTATGACATGAAACCCTATTGTTCTTCATGGTTTTACTTGGGTTGAAGGTAAAAGTATGAAATTTGGGACTAAAGTGAAAATTTAGAAAATTTTTAAGGCAATGAATGTAAATTGAAGAAAATCCTAGGAGAGGTAAGTGATGGAATCAGGGAATTTGAGCTAGGGCTTTTTTTTTTAGTAATGAATAATTAAATAGAATATGTGATGAATTAATGGTATGGGATTATGGTTGCTTTATGATTTTGTTTAAGGCATTAAAATGAACCTAAATTGATGTGTTTAGTGATGGGAATTGAGGAAAGTACTTTTTTATGATATAGGGATTGTGGGTGAATTTTATTGTTAACCAAGAGAAGGAGATAAGGTTATTTTGGTGTACATCATCCACCAGGTAAGCGGTAGCTCTTCTAACTGAATGCTTACCATTAGATTGTTATATGGTTATATAGTAGCATAATTGTTAGACTTGTTAGTCTTTCATATAAATATTGATTTATGATTGGTATGTAATTTCCATGCAAAACTGTAAAAAGAGAGGATTGAATAGAAAAGGGTAATGTTTTACTAGAGATTATGATAGCATTGATATTAAAAAGGTGAAACTCATGTATGACAATTCCTTAGATTTAGGGAGGACACTATAAGACGAATTTTTTTAGCGTGAGCTTGTGACTCATGACCGTATAGGTGATTTACCCGAGATGCTATGTGCTCTCAACCGCGAGATGCTGTATGCTCTCAACCAAAATGAATAACGCGAGGGATGCATATCTTTAATCGTATGGGTGATTTACCTCGAGATGTTGTGTGCTCTTAACCATATGAGTGATTTACCCTGAGATGTTGTGTGCTCTCGACAGATGATTAAACTGCATAGGTCACGAGTCCATGATTGATGCTTGACGTCTTTGATAGTCTTCCCTATAATCTAGATTCTGAGCCAACTATATTTTGAACAAAAAGGAAGGTTTTCACGTGTCTTTTAACAAGAATCAAGGGCTGAGTTCCCTTGACCGTTTGATAAAAATATACAGGGCTAAGTACCATTGACCGAAGAGAAAGATTTTTCGATGGTTGTGAATCCTCGACTGTGAAAATGTGATTTCCAAGGGTTAAGTACCCTTGACCGATTTAATTTTCCATGAAATGAATTTTATTGCATGTTTATGACTTAAAGTGTTAAAGTGTTAAATCATGATTTCTTAGAAATTGACCGGTTTAAAAAGTATTATTGATTTATTACTGGAATGCTACTTATTTATGTTTTACTAAATTTCATGTAGCCATCCAAAGCAGTTCGCTTATCAGGAGGGCTAGAGGAGCCCTATTAGCACTGCTGACATTTTAGTTTCCTTATTTTGTTAAGATTTTTGTATTTGGTATGTAAATGGTAAAGATGTAAATAGATGTAAATGGATATATATGACCACATGTAAATTCTTCACTCCCCTACTATGTTGTAGTTGTATCTGGATTGAAATGAGAGTTGAGCTCTCTTTTATGAATGTTATTGTTTTAGCAAGTATTTGTAGAAACTTCGGGAGGTCTCAGTTACAGAGGAGACTCTGTTGAAATTTCTACAAATTATGCATAAATGTGAATATGCTTTAATATAAATGTCCATGATGTATGATTTTTGATTCGGTTAAGAAATCAACTTGTTAGGCTTACATGTTAGTCTCGTTATCTGTACCAGTCACATTTCGGGAATTGGGGTGTGACAAATTTCTTGTCTTATTCATGGATGGATCAAATCTTTGATCCCACACTCCTTTGAAATACAATGCATTTGCAAGAACTATCCTTGTATCCTCATCCAAAGAACCTGACGGAACGAGCTCTTTTATTAGTCCATTAATTACATTTTCAGCCCACAAATTCACTTCATCTCTTACTTGATCAGCCTATCAAGTGATATCCAGAGAAATGGAACAAAGAGAAAAAAATCAACTTGTCTAGACAAATTATCATTAGAAGCAAACCAAATTTCGCAAGAGTAAATTTAAGTTAACCCTCAATTTTCTGTACAAGAAAGTCACCTTGCTGATAAAGTATCTAAGAAAAAAAGAGGTATATCTACCAACAGAAAAATATCCTGCAATTCATGGAATCTAGATCCAATTAAGTAATTAACATGATAAACCAGAATAAGCCATGAACCTACAACAAATACATAAGCAGATATTGAGGAGATTCCTTTAAACGAGATGAAGAGGCTTCGCAACTTTTTTCAATTTTCTGCTCACTGATAAAAAGTTCTTGTTACCCTGTCTGTAAAGTCAACGGCTTTGACTTGGCTTCTGTAAACATTTTTGGTTACCTCTTGAAAGAAAGACTTCAAACCAAAAGTCTGTTCCACCCAAGCTTCATTGACGAAGGACAATATAGGACCTTGAGCGAGACTATGACTCCCCTCGAGCATGCGTATCCCAGAGCTAATTTGCGAAGGGAAAATATGTAAGTCATCGTAACGTTGTAATCCCAGAACAGAAAGCAACTGCTGCAAGGTTCTGCCAGTGGATCCTGCAGCAGTAAGGCTGAGTATGAAATGGAGAGATAATGGGGAAATTCGAACCCACTTCAAGTTGTTTCAGCAGAACGGAGTAGGCAACTCGCAAGCAGAAATCGGTGTCGAAGGAAGCACCGCACGTCTCAAGAGGAAACTCCATTATAGGCTTCCAATGTTGTTCGCTCTGTATTCTTCGTTCTAGCCTTCAAGCCAGCCTTCTTGCTAAAAGTCCAAAAGTGGACATGTCGAGATTCCCTTGCCTTAGTGCAAGGTGAGACAGTGGGGATATGGGACATAACGAGATTCCCTCGCCTTAGTGCAAGGTGAGACAGGGGGAATGGGTCCCACACCTCTTCGTCTCCCTCCCGGTCCAATAAATTTATTCAAATTGTACACTCAAAATTTCAGACTATTTATTCAAATGGAGTCAAAGTTTAGATATATAGTACTTCTAGTGTTGCTGTGGAGTTGTATAGTAAAATTTAATTAGTGATTATTGTATAGATACTTTGAAGCTCTAAGTGTAGGTAAGAATTTTTCATTATAAGTAATATTAATTTATAAAAAATATATGTTTATTATAAAAATATTAAATTCATTCACGTGTCTAATTATTATTTAAAAGAAAAAAAAAAGCATACATATGTTATATTTCAATTAAAATTTGTTTTATCCAATAAATTGGTTTATTCCTCCTCAATAGGTTTTGGTTTCTCATTGAATTTTGACTAGTTCTCTTCCATAACTACCAATTAATTTGATCAAAACAAATCCAAATCAAGAGGCCCCAATTTTTTGTATTGTTCACGTAAAAAAGAGGAAAAATTGAGCTCAATTTAGTGTAATTGTTTTAAATTGAGTTGAGACTTCAACTCCTAAGTAATTTTCACATCTCTCTCCTGTCGAATTATTGATTAATTGTGAGTTTTAGCTTCATGATTGAAAACCCCCAAATTTAATGTGTGTGTGCATTATTGTAGATGATGAAACTTGAAGTTTTTGAGCTTCTCTTACATTATTAAGTATTTAGGAGGTGATTTAAGGCTATTAGAAGTTTTCATTTTGATTTATAAGTCAAATTACTAATTTTCTATATTTTTCCTAAATTTTCCATATAGAAAAATGGATGAAATTTGAATGAGAGACGTTATATGGCTTGACTAAATAGCCTTAAATGATAATGTATGTTTAATGAAGGATTTTGGAATTTAGTTGAATAATTTCTAAGGTGATATTGGTGTTGATAGTGGGTTATTGGAATTTTCATAAGTGCATAATGAAATATATTAAATAGGATTGAAGGCCTTAAGCATTTTAAAAATATTATGAATAAATATGGGTCAAGAATTTAATTTCTCAAGATATTGGAAGTAAGAAGTACAAATGGAAATGAAGAAATTATGGGAATTCTATTAGGAAATCTGAGAGTTTTTAAATAGTGGAAATTCATATTACGTGTTAAAAGTAATTGAATGACTAAATAAATTAGGTAGGTAGAAATGTTTAAATCATTCATAGATGTTAGAGGTTAAGAGCATTCTGCTTAATGTTATAGGTATTTAGGACAATTATCCACAACGAAATTGTAAACGAAGTTAAAAAGAGATTGGTATATCCTTCTCCAGGTGAGTAAATATTACGAGCCATACTAGTTTTTTATATTTCAAAATTTTACTTTGAGAATTAACAATTCTTATACACTCTAGCACCCTAAGAATACGCTTCCTAATTTTCTTCAAGATCCTATTGGATTTTATTATAAAGTTTCATTTATAACTGTATTGATTTTTGTGTAATAATTTAAATACTGTCTAATTTATTGTTTTGGAAATTTGAAGTTTTATGGTTGATAAATGACTTTTTTATTGATTGATTCACAAAAAGATTTAAGTAAAGGTCTCTATATGAATTCTATATGCTTTTTGAATGAATTTTGTTACTGTAAAATTTCTAGACTAAGGAACTATTGCTCAATCATGTGAAAATTGATTGTGTCGTTAATAACGAAAATGTTATTCTCTGAATACGTCTAATGCAGAACTCTGTAACTAACGACAGTAAGTGTTAGCCATGGTGCACCATGTACTATATTACTGTATTGAGACCTTGTGTCGTATCATTGACTGACTGTGAGTATACTTGCTCTTATTTTATTACTGCACCGTACTCAACTATTATTGTTAGTCCTAGCTAGCATTTGATTGTTGATCTACTATTGGTTCTGTGGGATGTCACCTAATTCTATATTTATAACAATTGTGGTTTTGATATTGCCTTTTCAGCGCATTATGATTGAATAAGAAAAGTTTTTATAAGCATAAAAAGTATGAATTCTTTATTGAAACTTAGGACTTATAGTTTTATTTGAAGTAATTAAACCTTTTGGAAAGATTCTACTATTTGTCTGTTCCTCTCTCAGTATAGTTAACAGTATTTACTCACTTAGTAGTTGTCACTCACTCTTATTTCTTTACGTTTTTCAGATAGCAGCACTGACTCTAGACCCTCCTCTATAGTGTAATGTTGTGATAAGATCCTTTTGGTTAGTCTTGCATTATTCGTTAGGGAAAGAGTATTTTTGTTCTAAATTTTATATATATTAAACTCTAGTAGCTTCATATGTCACAGGCAAGGTTTTGTGTATTTTGTAGAAGTATTGGACTATTTGACTAAAAACTTTTGTAAAAGTGGAGCTCCCTATATTTCTTATATGTATGTTAGTTTGTGAAAATTTCGGGAAATACATATTTTAGTAGAGACTTTATCAAAATTTCCATATAAAAATCATATAATAGATAAGTTATTTATCTTTACTCCATATAGGTTATATATATTGACTGACTGATATGATTTTGTCTATATTTTATGAAAATATGTAGTTATCTTGATCATGTTGTATGACTTATTGTTGGTTCACAAAGATGAGGTATCTTTCACCTTTCATGTCAATCACACCTTTGGTTTGGGGTGTGACATAAAACAAAAGAACTATGTCTTGGGGGTGGTTTTGCTTGAAGCACACTAGAGCTTGACCCCTTGAAACTCATTGGTGATCTCTTCGTTGTCATCCATGCTATGCACCAATGGGGTTTGGCTGTCCTTGACCACTTTGGTTTTGTGGTTGTTGGCTCGCTGGGAAGAGCTTTTGCTGAGATAGGTTTGGATGGCAGTGAAAGCTTCGTTGAGCTTGAGGTATTCGCCTGTAAATTTGCAGATAAGAATGCTCAGCCTTTCTTGTATTGTCAATCTTACGCTGATTCTTAAAGATGCAAACTTGATGGGAGTTTTCAGGTGAGTCTGTAGTAGTTATGTGTACTGTCATTCTGATCCTCCCTTTGTAATTGTAATTTGGAGAAAATATGAGGATTAATCTCTGGAATTTCCGTTGTAAATTAATTTTTGTCCTGTTTGAAGGTGTTGTTGATTGATAAACTTAAGAGACGATGATGCGTATGTAAAGTATTTAGTACTAAAGCTTAAGAATTCACCTTTCCGTTCTTGATATACTGTTTAATGCGAAAATAGAAGATTGCTTAAGAATACTTAAAGCGCATGATATGGTCAAATCTGGAAGGCTATAACTCAGGTTTTAAAAATCAATTTTAATTTTCTTATAAAAAAAAAAATCAATTGTGATTTTGAATAGCTGGATAAGAGATAGAGAAGTGCTTGGTGATGTGAGAAGGGAGATTAACAAAGGCAGACTAGAAAACGAGGGAGTAAAAGGTGCATGTATAAATGGGCTATATATATATATATATATATATAGATAGACATGGGAGGTTGCTTGTAAATTGATAAGTATAATCTTGGTTTTTCTTGGACCTTTTATACAAAAAATATTGAATTCCAGGTCAAACACTTAAAATTATATGTTTGCATTTAGATGTTTATTTGCCTTGTGGCTCAGGACAAACTAACACCTTTTCCACGAAAATAATACCAAATTCTATCTAGTAACAAGCTGTTAAAAAAAGTTTTCAAATGCGTGAAAACATCAAATGTAAACTAATTTCTTATTCATATTGATTAATTACGTCATATTTTTGAAGTGGATACCATATATATTAAACTGTGCACACAACACTAACACCAATATTTGACCATCATTAGGCAATCTTTGAAATCATATGTCAAGTGCAAAATTCTAACACTAAATCCAAGTGCCACACAATTGTATTGCGCTACTCAATTTTTTTTTTTTCTGACCACATATGGAGTATTTATACGTAACAAATCTCTGACCGCAAGTAACTTTTTCCTGCCTAACATAATTAATTTAATAACCAGTCCAATTGGAATTTTTGCTTTTACACAATTCAAAATGGGTAATTTTATGTTAATTTCAGGTTTATACAAATAATATATTAAAATATGCATTATTTTCAATTTGATCCCTCATGGATTTTTTTTTTTATTTAGTCTTTTACATATTTGTATTTTTCAATTTAGTTATTAAGAAATAAAATGTGATTAATAATATCTTATTTTTTTAATCCATTATAAATAAAAATTAACACATGTAATGACATATAATAGGTTATCATTATAATTATTGTTAAATAAAATGTAAAATCAAAGGGTATATTGATCACATATAAATGCTCCTTGTATTTTCCTTGGCACACAAGGAATAATGGGGCATTTATATACCTTTGAGCATCACTGATCTATTTCAGGAAACTCAGGCACACATATCATCATTCAAAATGCAAAAGATAAGTTTTTTAAAACTCCAAGACTAATAAGGACCAATTTGAATTCATGACAATTTGGCATTTTTCATAACAAAATGGTCTTGATTTGGTTGGTGAATAGAGTTAGTTATTTGTATTCCTTAGTAATTTTGTTTCTTTGTGTATGTATATAATAGTGTCGCTATTTGTTTTTAATTTATTAAGTTAAAGTTCTTATATTCACATTCTGCAATGAAATATGTTATTTTAAAGAAAATTTAGAAATATTATATATTAATGAATTGTTTGTTACGATTTGTGTGAAAGAAATTTATTTATTTTTCAATAGAGGATAGAAATGCATTATTAGTTATTTTAGTCTGGTTGTTTGAGGCATTCAACTTTTGTTTTGGAGGGATATGGCTAATGAATTTGTGTGCATATGTAAATTTATTAGAAGCCATCGTAAATATAAGACTTTCAAGCATGATATTTTGTGCTTATCTTTACCTTTTGAGTTCATGAATTACGGTGGGTTATACACAAACTAATTTTTGTATGCATTTGCAAAAGATTGTACAATAATTTATATTATTATAAATATCATTTTAAAAAATATTTGAGGACTCTAGTTTATTTTTCTTCGTACAAGTATTTTATAGAGTTGGGGAAGGAGGGATTAAGGAATTAAGTGAAATTAAAATTTAACTAAGACGGATGACAAAAAGTGGAGGAGGATGCCACCGGAGTGTGGTTTCCCATGATTACTGGGAGTGTTCTTTCCATTACCAACGTGACGAAAAGACACATGATTCTTGAGAATGAGAAATGAGATGACAAAAATGCCCTTATGCTTATATCACGCTACCAATGTCAACTTTAATATCAAATCCACAAGCGTCCAAGCAAGGACCTCCATTGTTAAATGTGTGGAAGAGCAATGTTCCCTGGTGATCTTGGTGAGAGACTAGCATTTGTTTTGCGACGGTGTTGAAGAGGTTCCTTCCCATCTTCCCATCACTTGTATAGTGGCTTCATCCTTTTGCAATACTCATCGTCATTAAATCATTCAACCATTACAATCACCTCAAATTACCTTTTCACAAGCAAATTCGAGCTATCTGTCCAAATGGCATCCATTCGCAATATTTATGCCCATTAAGTTTTGAGCTATTTGCATTTTGTGAACAAAAGATGTTTGCTTTGATACGATAATTTAGATGAACATTTTAAAAGATAAGTATTAAAAATATATTAATTTAATATTTTTGGTATAAGGATATAATATGGGTATTTCAATCTTTTTGCTCTATTGTCATTCAAATTCCATAATTATTTCTACTATACCAAACAAACTTTGTAATTCTATTTTTATTTCCATGTTTTGGCATCATAATTTTTCTTCCATTCCATCTTATTTCCATTACTTTTTTTTTTTTAATCAAAATCTACTTCTACTTACCAAATGGGCCTTACATATGCACACACATTCATTAGTTATTTATTCCACCCTATTTACAACCAAGAATTATAGCCAAATATCTCTAACGATCTAACTAAGACAACTACTAATGCATTTTTTTTCCTTCCATACATCTTTACAACCACTAAAGTCTTAAAAGAATTTGAATTTTTTGACACAAATAACAAATCATCCATTAATATCGGTTTTTTGTATCTTAATATTATAAATCAGAATATTGAAGTTAAAAGATCTAATGAATAAAAACTATTACATCCGTATGCTTAATTTGTACTATTTTAGTTTAAAATTTATTTAAATTTTAAGGATTTAATTACAAAAACAATAAGGATCAAGTTAAAAATTAAGGATATATATATATATATATATATATTATTTTATAGAAGTTTAAAATATAACTTTGTTAGGGATGGTAAAAATATTTTGGAGCCATGCTCATAGTGCCTCTCTCTCTTTCTTTTTTTTTTTTTTTTTTCCTCATCTTATGATTGCTTTAAATTTAAGCATTCAATTGATTATTTAAAATGGGAATGGGGAGTATGAATATTTTATATTAATTAAAAAATATTTTTTTTGTCTTTGATTAAAGAAAATTATGATTAAAAACTGAAAGAAAATTCATAATAATTATAAGCTACCATTGTTAGGGACTAATTTTTTTAACTAATTCTAATAATTTTTTTAAAAATTTCATTATATTAAAACTTTTGTTATAACATCTAACAATTCAAAACAAAATTCAATAGCTATTTATGAAAAAATTTGAAAATTTTACTACTTAATTTGATAATTCATGAATTACTTAAATATTTATTTTTTTAATTGTTAGAGTATCAAGAAGTTTGAATGTTTTAAATTTGGATTTAATTGTTTGAATTTTTTTATGGATATTTGTTATTACAATTAATATTATTTGCTTTTAGTTCTTTAAAAAATATTTTTCTTGTGGGTTTAGGCTGATAGGCCGAATTAAAGATAAGTTAAACATGTCAATTTATCTAATTAATTTTGACACCCTTAACTATGTAAGTAAGACTTATTGCATAAATGATATATATATATATATATATATATTATAATTTTAATTTCGAAGGAAAACATAAAATGATCCAAATGCTTAAGATATATAAAAGCCAATGCTTAATAATATTACATATAATATAATGTTATATACAAAAAGTAAAAGCGTATACATGTATACACACACACATATATGTCTGACGTAAAAGTTGGAATCAAAATTGAGTTGGGCGACTCATGTAATTTTTTTATTAAAAAAACATATTAAGCATTTGGATATATATAAAACTTTTGTGAGAATAAGATTTTAATAAAAAAAATTTTTTTTTATCATATCCTACTCATATTCCGCATTAATATCAAGCATTTCTAAATTTTCTTAATAACAATGCATTTCTTCAAGGTATGTGGTTTGAAAAAAATCTAACTCATTAGCGTAACAAATAAAAAACAAAATGCTACATCATGAAATTACATGAATTATAAATAATTATTATGCCAGACACAATGTTCATAACCAATTACCTAATGTCATCTTGTAAAAGGAGAGCCTGCAATATTCCACTTTTCTTCAACTACTAGTTATTAAAGTGCTTGCTTTCAATTTAAAAGTCTAAAATGCATCATTCTTGTTTAATGACAAAAAGTTGGATGATATATATATATATATATATATATATATATATAACCTTCAAAAGAAAGTGAAACTCTGCTATGCTAAAAAGGAATATACATCATAGATAATTCTTCTATTTAACATAAATTGTTTAGATAATATATTACAGCAACATTGTCATTCCAATAATACAAGATTATAACATCCCTAACAAGCTTGTAGTACAATCCTATCGTATAAGACCATACATTAAACATAAATAAGAACAAGGATAAATATAAGGTTAGAAGATATTTTTGAAAAGAGAGAATGAATTTATTCCTTTCTAACTAGTTTAATTTCCAAGCAATCAGAACAAAAGAAACTATATACATAAAGGTTTCCTCCCCCCTCTCAATAAAAACAAAAGTTATTATGTGTATATTATTATCGTTGTCCCTTCAAGTTTTTTATCTCTTCCTATTTACTTTTTGAAATCTCCAATACAAGCTCTAATCTGCGCCTTAAACTTTTCCTAATAATAACTAATGGTATATGTTTTAGACCAATTACTAACACCATGACAGCTTCATCATGTGCTGTGTTATCAACTTATCAAATATTTGAATACAATTACTTAATTTAAAAATAACCAATCAACAGATATATACGAAAATATTAAGATTATAGTTAAAACAAAAAGAACCTACTAATCATCCAAGGTTTAACCAAACTAACCACAAAATATCATCAAGTAGTGAAGTTATAAATATGACATTTTTTAACAATGTTTAGAAGTCTAAGCTTTATCTTAGAGTTGTATCATAATTAGACTTGATAAGCCCACTTGATAGGTCTGACAAGAAAGTTCATTTTGTAAAATGAGACGGGCACCTGAGCCGAAAAGAATAAATCAATATTTTTTAATAAAAAAATTATTATTTAAATAAAAACTTAATTTGATTATTACAAAATATAATGTAAAAGTTAAGATATTAAAAATAAAGTTATCTTAATTTTAAATATGTAAAATTAAAGTAGTTATACATAAAACTATAAATTAAATCATAATTAATGTCTTTCATTTAAACAATTTTTCACAATACAACAACTAATTTGTATTTATAACATCTTTAAATATAATTCAACAAGTAGTAATAATCATTAACCATATAATTTATCTCAAAATTTAAATAATAAGTATATTTTCTTATGATTTGAAAGATCCTGTTTTACTAAAACAAAATAAATAAAAATTGGGAAAAAAAAAGGTCTGATTAAAAAAAATGGCTTGGAGTTCTGTGTTATGCACCATTTTTTTTATTATTATTATTTAGAAACTACAAACTACTTTTTACTTGATTAAAAAAGAAATATTGCAATATTGTAACTCAATTGCAAAATTTGAAATTTGACCATTTAACTATAACATGCGGCAATATATTTGAAAGCATCCTAATTAATAACAGATAATTCCAAACACAAATTGAATACTTCTATTTGGACAAATGTTGAATGGTCCTATGAATATACCAAACATGCAAACATTTTATCTTAGAGAGATAAGATTGCCAAACATTAAGAAATCTCATCGCCAATTCTCCACATGAAATTGAAAAGTGCAATGTAAAATCTAAACATAATAACACTTAACAAAAGTTCTCAGTAATTTAATTAACCAAGAAAAAAAACACAATCTCAGGATAGCAATAATCTTTTTTCTCAATGACCGTTTTATTAAGAAAGATGCCGGATTCATAAACAAGCATTTTATATGACCTAACAAAAGGAGAGTCTACAACCAAGCATGGAATGGGATACGTGAAACAAAAGTTTACAAAATACTTGAATTATCAGCGTGCAAATGAAATTTAATTTAATAACTGGATTCACATTTGTCAAGGCACAACTCCACATAGTAGAAAACGGAAATCAAATAAACTTGGGTTGTTGACAAATTCTCAAGTTATCTACAAATTTTCAATATCATTCCCATTAAATTCAATAAAGGAAATTTGTATACTTCTATAGATCACTCAATTGGGTCAATGCTCCGTTGAAACCAATAGATGGAACGAATTCACTTGCAATCAAATAGAGGCAACCTACCACTACCCAATTGGACATCTACTTTGATCCTTGGTAGACTAGATTACATAAGAGAATTTTTATATACATGAACTTAGTTCTCCTTGCAACCCCCAACTAACAAAAAAACCAAAAACATAGTTATTATGCGTGTGTATTTTATCATTGTCCCTTGAAATTTCTTATCTGTCCCTTTTATTTTTTATTCTTTTGAAATCTCCAACACACACTCTAATATATGTGAAAATTTTGCCCCTCCTCCATGCAATTTTGTTCAATTCTGTCCCTGTTAGTAGAGACCCAAATTTTTCAGACTTTTCGTGGTAGCAAGCATGGATGTCGATTGACGATAGAGAACATGCATATGAAATATATAAACCAGACTCATTATAAAATTATGCATATTGAATCTTGTAAGTATTAGCCTAAAACCGTGTGGCCATTCAATAAATAATATGAAAAAGCAAAAAGTTACCTATGGTCAAATGGTTACCATCTATAACTAATCCGCAATCCAAAATCATGCTGTCAATATAGAAAAAATTTACAACTAGTAGGCTGTAAGAATTACATATGGAATAGTATATTAAATAAGGGATGAAGAACTACAATACTAAAAAGGGTATACCCATCAATAGATATTACAACATGTGAACAAAGATGTATTGTGGAAGGTAATTGAATTAAAAAGCTATCAATAGTTCAATACACTGCTATGCATGTTGGACGTTGACTTAAAAAGCTTTTGGATATATTATAATTAAATATAAATGAAAACTTTAATTTTTATTACCATTAGAATGTATTCTTCCTTTGGAAAAAATCATTACGTGAAAGCAGTGGGCAATGGAGGGGGGCCAACGTATGCCATGGTCCCCCTAACAATCTGACACGTCATATGTATCATATATATATATATATATATATATATATATAGTATGTGCAACTTAAAATTTGGAAGATAACATTATAATTTGAGCCGTGTTATTTTTTCAGATCAACATGGTAAGTTAGCTCTTGAAAGAAAAACTTATAATATGGCCCCAACTATTTTTTAGATCAAATAAGATCAATTTTCCTCAACACAGGTAAAGTAGCTTTTGAAAGAAAAAATTATAATTTAGCCTCTCTTACTTTTTCATATCAACATGTATAAATTAATCTTTGGAAGAGAAAATTATAATTTGACCCCAACTATTTTTCAAATCAAATAAAATCATTTTTCCTTTCTCAACTCTTCTTTTTCTCCCACTTCTTCCAACTGTGTACTCATAATCATTTTGACAAAAAAAATTCAATTAAAATATGAATTGCAACATTATGAACTTAATGTACTCAAGGATCTAAATTTACAAAATTTATCTACTATTTTTTACTTATATTAAAAATTAGTAGACTCGCAAGTTATTTTTTTAATTCTTTAATTGATAGATTCATCTGACTCATTTTGATTCATCCTATGTTAGTAGTAACTACTGAATGAGTTTTTTCAAGGATGAAAATGATTAAAACAAGATTTCTCAACAAGATGAAAAATGATTTTCTTGCAAATTACATAATTGTTTACATTGAAAAGGAGATTGTTGCAAATTTTAACACATATGTGATAATTGATGAATTTTATACCATAAAAAATCGTCAAGCACAACTTAAGAACTGAATGTATGATACTTGATTCATTATAATATATTGTTCGTAAAAACTTTTTTAATATATTAAATATTTTATTTAATTTTTGGCCTCCATACTTTATATTTCTGGCTCTACCGCTACATGAAAGGTAATGATTATTTGAATTGAAAGAAAAAGGTAATAGAACAACATACCACTAGGAGTTCGAAAAACAAAAACCTAACGCTAAATGCAATTACTATCCAAATAAGTTATAAAAGTAAGGTATGTGTTTCAGCAAGCTAAAATATCCAGAAAGGTGAAAATGGTGGTGGATGTAGATGATAGTTGAGCAGTTGATAAATGCAGAAAATTAAAGATTAGTTGTAATACAATGAAAAAACTAATGAGTAACCTATTTAATCCATAGATTATGGGTAACTGCCCATGATAAATCAACATTTTCTGCCAGAAGCAAATGAAACATTCAAGCATCAAAAGTCAAATCCAAACTAAAATCTAAAAACAGAGGACTATATATGAAAAGGAATAATAAATAAAAAAAACCTAGCCTCATCGCGTTGTTAAACCTGTCTAGTCTCCAAATCAGGTCACAATGGAGACGTATTACTATGGGCAGCCGAATAACGCCAATTTGAACCATTTGAACATCCTTGAAACATTATAAGATTACTATAAAAATAGCTCAACAACCTATGAACTAAAATATTTTTATTGTTACTTGAATAAATGTAGTAAACCTTGGTATCACATATACACTGTTTGATATCGGATAACACACAAATTTAATCTACACTACTTTTGTATATGATAAAATGCATATTTGAACATAATGTTTGACTAAATCTATATTCAGAATAATTTTATGCATATTAAATATTATAAAAAGTCCAAACCAGTCTAGACATTAAGTTTCCAATAATCTACAATATGAAACTTTCAAACACAACTCTTGAAGGTTAATTAACTCCGTAAAACACATGTTTTGATCAAATGCATTTAGAAAATGAGAATTAAGCAATATAAAGAGATAGGATGTAGCCACTTTCGCCTTTTAAATCAAAACAAATGGTAACCACAATGGTCATTTTTCATGGAACTAAAATGAGGATGCCAGTGTTCTACATCTTAAAGGGATGATAGATCAAAAAAATCAATACCTGGACACTCATAATTTGGCTTGTCTAGTGTTCGTATATTAATGTCTATGACTATATGCATTACTTATATAATGAAATTATACTATTCATTTCCCCCTTTATTTTAGGACTTTTTAGAGGTAAGAAAATTAGAACAGCCAGGACTTGAGGCTTCAAGTTTGTTAAAACTAGTAATCATGTTTTTACATCGTGTAGGATGCTTCCAATTCTATCATCAGAAAGCACAAGATGTGCAATCTTAGTTTTAGTCTACTAAGTTGAATCTTTATAAGCAGTTAGGTTCTCACAATGTAGAGGAAGCAAAGTAACAAAGTAACTTTTTCCTGCAAAGACTCAATCGTATTGATAAAATTGTCTATCAAGTTTAAGATTTAACTCATTACACTAGGCTCTAGGCTTTTCTCCTTTCTTTAAGAGGAGTCCATGATATATAAATTATTTATATCAAGATCTACTTGAGCATAGCCCCAAAAGTCTGCCCCTTCTCATGCTTACCATTCAATCTTCTTAAGAAGTTAGAAAAGTCCAAGCAATATGGCTAACTTATAGCCTTCCTATAATAAAAACCTTTTCCTTAGATAGAAGAGGCAGTGTAGCTGTAACATGTAGTTTCAGGCAGATGAAAACATCAAATTATACCTAAAAGAAAAATTTTGACAATGCAAATATCAAAATATTAATTGCTACTAAGTAATAGCTAAAGGCATGTTTAAAGGATCTACTTATAATCTTTTAATATGATTCAAATAGATGACCTTTTCCTAGTTCTAGTACTAGAAGTAAAGAAAAGTGACTAAAGTTACAAAGCAGATTACTAGTGAAATATTGTCAAAGTGATTCCCATATATGGTAAAATAAAAAGTTGGCATTGTTTTGACTTCTATGAATTACAATCAAAGCAACTAAAAGATACTACTTTCATGCTTAGACCACGTTCGTAAACCAAACACATACATAAAAGGATTAACAAAATTGTAGACAAACATTAGCATGATATATTTTTGACAACCACTGTTAAAAATGATACTAATCAGTATCACAACCAAAAATACAACTATATTTAACAGTATAAGCTAACTCATCTATATCTAACAGGCCTGATCACAATGGTAAGTTAATTTTCCTGTTACAACTATATAACATACAGAATTGATTTTACTATTAAGTTCTAACATGCTATATAATCTAAGCCATGATAAATATGCAGAATAGTATAGGAAGATAATCCAGTTAGAAGAAGAGATCAGCAAGAGGAGTAAGCCAATCTCCATTGTTAGCGAAAAATTGAACAAAATTTCAATGTTAAATTAGCTCAGAAAAAAACAATGAAAGCGAAATATTTGAACTAATAGCATTATAATCATCTTCCAAAATTGTTTGAGGAAGAAATGAATTGATATAAATAGAAAAGGAAAGATTTGGTGCAATTGGAGATATAGAAATTTATAATTTCTTGCCATCAAAACTAGTTCTAACATTAAAATTATCCATTTTTTTTTCTATGACAAAGGATCCGCCCAAACCCAAACCCACATATGAATCAAATGCATATACCTAATTTGTTAATGAAAATGATTAAAGGTATCAAATTTCCTGCACAATGGTTTGCATGTGCCAAACAGGGCTTTGAACAAATATAATGCACCATATAAGATACAGTGAAGAAAAGACTCACACCAGCTTCTACTGGTACATGTTGATTGTTAATGAAGGCTAATGTGATTGCCCGACGTCAGTGACTTGTTCTCTTGATCAACCAGGATAACAATGGTTGTACTTTCACCTAAAGAGTTGTCTCATATAAAAGAGTGCCTTTTAAAGTGATATGAGCCAATTCTATCTAAGGCACGAGCTACAAAACCTGTTCTTCAATTATATACATGACGGAGGCAGCCAATCATTTAATGGATTCTGGTATGAACCAGTGAATTGCTTTTTTAGATAAGGATTAGATTGAAAAATAAGAAGAAAAGTGAGAGCCAGAATTTGAAAACTCTCAAGTCTTATATGGAGTGGACAAATCTCTAGAAGAATTTACTAAAATTTCTCTCTGCCCAAATGAAAGCATAGATACATGTATATATACTCCTTAGACTAAAACTACCCTTAGAAACTGACAATATAACTGCCCTACTACTACTGCCATTAACATATTAATTGACACCACATAACTGCCCACTACTACTGCCATTAACATATTAACTAACACCATTACTGCTGACACCACTACTACCACTACTGCCATAATATCATAATTGACAAAAATAAAAAATTGACACTGACAGAAAAAAACTGACACAACAATAACTGATAGAATTATAGTGGTTATTCCCCTTCAGCTTTTCCTCTTATGTTCCTGTATTTTCTTCGAAAATAAGTCCTTAATGGAGGTGCTGTATCATTACTCCTCCCCTGGAAATCCGACTTGTCCTCAAGGCGGAAAGAGGGAAATTGGGCAGCAATGAGATCATATTGCTCCTAACTGGCTTCTTCCAAAGGACGGTCCTTCCACTGTATCAAGAGCTCTAGTTGTTTTGGATTGTAGGAATCAAGCCAGCGATGAGTAAGCACTTTCTCTGGTTGCAAAAGAAGTTCCCAATCTTCATTGATTGGCAGAGGTGTGGGTGGAGTAGGAACTTCCTGGCCAAGGGCTGGACGTAGCACAGAAACATGAAATACTGGATGAATTCAAGCTGTAGGAGGAAGTTGTAGTTCATAAGCCACTGGTCCTACTCTCCGAAGTACTTTATAAGGTCCAAAGAAACGTGGGGAAAGTTTCTCAAATTTCCATCGAGCAAGAGACTGCTGCCAATAAGGTTGGACTCGAAGGAGAATAGAATCACCAACTTGAAAAGTGATATCACGGCTATGTGCATCGGCTTGCTATTTCATTCTAGTTTAGGCTTTTAATAAATGTCCTTGAAGGAGCTTCAACATTTCATCTCTAGCAACCAATTGATCTTCAAGATCTGCCAATCTGGTTTCACCACAGACAAAAGGAGTGATGGCAGGTGGATCTCTTCCATAAACCGCCTTAAAAGGAGTAGTACCCGTAGAAGAATGAAACCCAGTATTAAAGGAGTATTCAGCCCAAGATAAATAATGGCTCCACTTCTTAGGTTGCTCTTGGGCAAAACACCGCATGTAAGTTTCAAGGCAACGGTTGACCACTTCAGTTTGGCCATCTGTTTAAGGATGATATGCCGTACTCATCTTTAATTTAGTGTTACTGAGGCAAAAAAGCTCCTGCCAAAAAGCACTTAGGAAAACCACATCCCTATATAAAATTATGGATCTAGGAATGCCATGTAGGCATACTATGTCTCTGCAAAACACTTCAGCAACAGTTTTGGCAGTATATGGATGATAAAGGGGAAGAAAATAGACATACTTACTTAATCGATCCACCACCACAAGAACAGTGTCATATTTTCTGGATTTAGGCAACCTTGTAATAAAATCCATTGAGATATCTTCCATATTCTTTCAGGAATTGGTAATGGCTACAAAAGTCCAGCAGGAGCCAATGCTTCGTATTTGGCTTTTTGACAAATAAGGCAGTTCCGAACATAGTACTTAACATCATGCTTCATTTTAGGCCAGAAAAAGAAAGATGATAAATGCTTCAAAGTCTTTAAATACCTGCCATGTCCAACTGTCATAGAATCATGTGATTCTAAATGAAGAGTTTGGCGAAGGGTATGATTATTAGGCACCACCAATCTATCCTTGTAATACAGCTTTTGATCCATTAATTGAAAGTTAGAAGCACTTGAAGGATTTTTCTATATTTGTGCCATCAGATCAGATGTGTAAGGATCTTTGAGTAATGCTTCATACCAATTAGAAAAATCCAAAGACACTAGAATGGCTAGAGCCACAAAGTCAGCATGCTGTGGGTGCCTTGATAAGGCATCAGCGCCTATATTTTCTTTGCCCCCCTATAAATGATAGTAAAATCATATGGGAGCAACTACAAAAGGAGTCGCTGCTGCTCATTGGTAGTAAGGCGTTGTTCTAATAGGTACTTAAGGCTATGGTGATCTATCTGAACAAAGAAATGGTGGCCAAGGAGGTAATGACGCCATTTCTGTAATGAGAGAACCAATGCAAGCAATTCCCGTTCATAAGTAGACTTAAATCTGTTTGAAAAAGAGAACCCCTTACTAAAATATGCAATAAGATGTTCATCTTGAAGAAGAATCCCTCCAACTCCCTTAGAGGAAGCATCACATTCCACTGTGAAAGGCTTTGAGAAATTTGGGAGCCTAAGGACAAGAATTGATGTGAGTGCCCTTTTAAGTTGAACAAAGCTAATTCTGCAGAGGAAGACCAGTGAAATGCATTCTTTTTGGTGAGTGCAGTGAGGGGTCTTGCCAAAAATCTATAGTCCTTCACAAATCTGTGATAGTAACCAGTCAAGCCAAGAAATCCCCTTAATTCCTTAACATTGGAAGGGATTGGCCACTTAACTATTGCCTGGATTTTTTCAGAATCTACCTCCACACCTTTGGCTATTACGAAATGACTTAAAAAAGAGATTTTGGTCTGGCCAAAAAAGCACTTAGAGAATTTGGCATAATATTGATCCTCCTTAAGAAGAGTAAGAACAGTTTGTAAATGAGTTAGGTGATTTTTCAAAGAGGAGCTATAAACGAATATATCATCAAAAAACACCAAAACAAATTTTCTCAAATGAGGACGAAATAAGTCATTCATGGCTGCCTGAAAAGTAAAGGGAGCATTAGTAAGCCCAAAAGGCATAACAACATACTCATAATGTCCAGAGTGTGTTCTAAATGCAGTCTTATGAATGTCTGATGGATTTACTCTGATTTGATGATAACCAGAACAAAAATCAATTTTAGAAAAAATTACTGCACCATGCAATTCATCCAGTAACTCATCAATGTTGGGGATCAGGTATTTGTCTGGGATAGTGATTTGGTTAAGCTTACAATAGTCAACACACATCCTCCAAGAATTGTCTTTCTTTTTAACCAAGAGGACGGGGCTGGCATAAGGACTAGTACTGGGCTGTATAAAACCAAATTTGAGTAGTTCAATCACTTAGTTTTCAATTTCGATTTTTTGAGAGTAAGAATATCTATATGGTCGAATATTTAGAGGTTTGGAATTGGGAAGGAGGGGAATGGAGTGGTAATGATGGCGGTATGGAGGTAGGGCTGTGGGTTCCTCAAATATGACTTCAAAGTGGTGAAGCAATGATTGTATATCAGGAAGAATAGAGTTACTTGGAGATATGATTTCTCTAGACTTAAAATGGAAGCTAGCCGCTGCCTCAGATTTAGGAGGGATGCCTTAGAGCTTATATTTTCTGCCATTCAACTGGAATATTAAGAACATCTCACTGCAATTTGCTTCCATTGTGTTCAAGGAGGCCAGCCATTTAACCCCCAGAACTAAATCTGCTGCTGCCAATGAAAATGGGTAATAATCTTGGATAATTGTGAGATTTGGGAGTTAGAATGATAAGTTAAGGCAAATGCCATTACAGCAAATAATTTCGCCATTCCCTATCTGGACCAAAGGCTAGAGTCTTCTGAACAGGAAACTTTAACTATTCCACAAGTTGAGTAGACACAAAATTATGTGTTGAGCCACTGTTTACTAATATTAAGACCTGTCTCCTACCTAAGACACCTTGTAACTTCATAGTGGTGCTGTTCGGATTGCCCAAGATGGCATGAAAGGAGATTTCAGTCATCTCATCACTTGGTTCATCCTCAACAGTTTCGCCAACAGCATCATTTTGTGATTCATCTTCTGCCATTTCCATCAGTGTTAAGGTAGCAGATTTACATCGATGACCTGGGGAAAATTTTTCATTGCACCTGAAACAAAGTCCTTTAGCAATACGTTGTTGTCTCTCTTGGTCCCAAGGTTTTGAGGTTAAATTTCGGTTAGAAGAATTAGGCTAAGATAGATGTTGGGTGAACTGGTTATTGGGTTGGGTGTTTTCACGTGAGGAAGTGGCTGAAAATGCAATAGGTTTAGAGGTATTGGACCAGGTAATAGATCTGGGGCCACAATTTAAAGAAACTTTTTGTTCATACTCTAATGCTAGGCTCATAGCCTTGTACACAATCCTGGGCTTATGGATTTATACATCAGCTTTTAAATCCTCTCAAAGCCCATTTAGAAAGATGCCCAATAGACAATGCTCTGGCCAATTCTTAACCCTGGCTACATGTTTAGCAAAATTCTGATGATATTCAAGGATAGTTCCAGTCTGTTTAACTGCACAGAGGTACTCATCAGGATTTGAAAATTCTGCTGGACCATAATTCTCCTGTAATGCCTTAACCAGCTCCTCCCAGAAGAGTACGCTCACTATTCATCCATGCAAATAGATCTAAGGCGTCACCCTCCAGATACATTGTAGCAATATCAACTTTGAGTTCCTCCAGAGTTTGATAATACCGAAAATATTTTTCAGCCTTAAAAATCCAACCTTGAGGATCTCCTCCTTCTAAACAAGGAAATTCCATTTTAGTGTGGGGTCTCCGGGAAGGATTCTTGAGTCACCAAGGTAATTCAGTGTCACACCCCAAATTCCTGGAGTGGGACCGGCACAGGCCACGAGAAAAAATCCCCGAACCTGCAAGCCTTACACTAGAGGGATTTTCAATATCATGCCAAATTTATTCGATTTGCACCATATGTAATATAATTGCCTTAATATAAAATAAAAGTTTAAATACAAAACAAGGAGTTTGTAGAAATTTCGGCAGCACCTCCCCAGTAAATAGGACGTCCCGAAATTTCTACAAGAACCTGTAAGGCAATACAACATATAAGAGAGCTTCGCTCTCACCAGCACAACCCAATATAACATAATTACAAAATACAACAATTATGGAAGGTTCAACTGTGGTCTCTATACCACCCAGAGATACAACCCATGGCTATCATCCTAGATATATATACATCCCAAAAGAATAAGCCACGAATATCGACTAAATAAAAAGTAAAGGCCTTGCGACATTACAAGCAGGGCTCACCACAAGACTCCTCGTCAGTGCTTTGCTGCCTCTGGGAACTCTTCAATCTCCTTATCTGAGACCAAATTTTTTCGGCAGATAGCACCCAAAATCAGTAACAAAATTTCATATATAATTAGAGAGCGAAACATGATCAAGGATTGAGTAAAATACAATGATGTTTAAACCACAATGATCAAGTTGCAATAAACAGTTGCAGATACATACTGCTATTTTCAAAACAATTAATTTAAAGTATCATTCACAAGGAACTAATAAGCTTCTGAAGATCATATCTAGGGAAGGACTACCAAGGGCCAAACCGGTGTGGCACACAGCCACAAAGAGCAAATCACAACAGGCAAGGATACACAATCCTCAAGGGCAAATAACCAACAGGCGAGGTTACACAATCCTCGAGGGCAACTAACCAACGGGCGTGAGGTTTCAACTCACGAAGATTATCACTCATCGGTCCTCGTGTGATGGCCGTCACACGGGGCTAGCACTATCACTAACCCTGCTAGCTGGGTCATTACCTAGGTGCACCAAGGGCTAACAGATCTGCTGTTGGCAGTCAGTGTCCTATCTAGTCCTCCCAATAATATTGAAATTTAAAACAAGCATGCATAGAAAAAGTAACCAGTATACATGAATCCATCTGTATTTGCAATAATGATTCATCAAGTGGTTATTCCTAACCATACGCATGAGTTCAAAATCGTAAGTAAAGTCATTTCACATATCAAGGGATTTTTATTACTCCTCACTTCAATTTCAAAAAATATAAACATAATAAAATTAATAATGATACTTATAAACATGTTCAAGCAATAAAAGTGAAGCATAAAAAGATTATTGGGGAGTGCTATCTGCGCACTTGAGTTCCGTTAAGTACCGGCAACTCGATAACTTCCCTCGGGTGACCTTATCACTTTTATGAGTTACTTACGCCAATAGGAAATCAAGAAATTACTCTTCTTCCTTCTTTTTACTCAAAACAAACCCTAACTCAAAATCCCTAATTCCATCACTAACTTTCCCAGACATTTCGTCAATTTACATTTTCTAACGTGAAAACTTTCTGAGTTTTCATTTTAGTTCCAGATTTCATACCCTTGCCTTTAATCCAAGAAAAACCATGATTAACAATAGGTTTTCATGCCATACACCTTAAAAGTGTTCTTATAGGATCAATTCGAACCCATTACCATGCAGCATTTCACCATTTTCTGAAAACCCCAAAATTTCGAAATTTTTTCAGTTTGGTCCCTGTCAACACAACTTCTCAAAAACTAGTCCAAAAATCATGCTTCCAAAGCTGAAATTTGATGGATAGGGGCCGAAAAGAAAATGCTTCTCCTAATATTATTTTCATGAAACAAACACTTAAAACTCATCAAAATCGCACCAAAACGTCGCTGGTTTGAGCTTCACGAAGACCGCCAGAAAACTGACGTTGCCGCCGGTGGTTGCTAGCGGTGACTGGCGAGAACACGTCATTGGTGAGTGAGGAGCTGGCCGGAGGTGGTGGTGGCTGGCTGTGGCAGCAGGGAGCAGCAGAACTCACCAAAAGTGAAGTAATGTTTTTTTTATGCAAAATGACGGGAAAGAGATGGAAAATGGAAGAAAAAGTAAGAGGAGCAATTTGGTAATTTCACCTATGGGGGACACGTGTTAGCACCAAAATATTTCTGAAGGAGGAAGGAACTACATCTCGAATCCACGCCCTCTTGAATCTAGATGCCCAGACTTACCACTAAGCCAAAGCTCATATCTGATTAGTAATACACACCATAAAGATTAATACTCCCCTCTTTCCTAAGAACAAAATTTTTTTGCACTATAATTTGGCAAGTGTTACATTCAGCATCATCATTAATGTCCTCTGCTCAGGAAGGCTGGGCCGTAGCTTGCAATCCAACTGGAAATTCAGGAGTCTTGCGCTTCTGGTCAATAGCTACTGCTAGTGTTGTTGTTTGGTTTTTTAAAACAGCGTCTATGGCTTCCATTCGTGAGGTTAGATATGACAGTTGTTGGAGGATGGCATTCTCAGTAGAGGCGGGGTTGGTGGTAGGTGTAGTGATTGGTGGATGACTGGTTTGAGGGGAAGGCTGCATGGGTTGAGAGGGGTCAGTAGAGGAAGAGGAGCGGGTAGTGACCATGGTTGGATCAAAATGGCTCTGATACCAAAATGATATGAACCAGTGAATTGCTTTTTTAGATAAGAATTAGATCGAAAAGTAAGAAGAAAAGTGAGAACCAGAATCTAAAAACTCTCAAATCGTATATGGAGTAGACAAATCTCCAAAAGAATTTACTGAAATTTCTCTCTACCCAAATGAAAGCATAGATACATATATATATATACTCCTTAGACAGAAACTATCCATAGAAACTGACAATATAACTGCCCCACTACTAGTGCCATTAACATATTACAATAAAAAACTGACATTGACAAAAAAAAACTAACACAACAATAATTGACAAAATTATAATAACTATTTCCCTTCAGCTTTTCCTCTTATGTCCCGGTATTTTCTTCAAAAATAAGTCCTTAATGGAGGTGCTTTATCAGATTCAAACACATCTAGGACATTTCGGAACCCTAATCTTTTGAGACTCGAACAACTAAACCAGTTGGTGTCAGGTCAGTTTCAAGATGACCAGATACAATCAAATCGCGGAGGTGAAACCTCACATCAAGTGGAGACATCTGAAAACGCATCTTTTCAGCTTCTTTTACTTTCGTTTTGGTGAATTTTTTTCTTCGGGGGCTGCAAGGTGAAGACATTAAGGTCATTGGAAGCGTGGAGACCAAGTTGAGTGAGCCCGGCCTTAATAAGCAGTAGAATCCCGCGCTACTACGAAGAGTTCGCAGCTTTTGGAGGCGGAGGAAATAGCACCATCATAGGAAAAATTAAAAGTGAGAATTGTGAAAACCCAGATGAGAGCAAACATCAGAAACTGAAAATATGTATCGACAGGGGAAACTGAGATTTGAGACAGGGAAATGGTATAGCTTTCTACTTCTTGGGTGGCAACTGATTTTCTGGTTGAAGCAAGATATCTAAAGCATCCATTGCTGATAATTTTGATCGGTTTTTGCTTGTTCTGACCTTTGAAATCCAGAAATGGTATTGCTTTCAGCTTCTTAGGTAGAAACTGATTTTTGAGTCACTGCTCTGTTGTGACATGTTTTCTGATCGGCTGAATCAAAATTTGAAGCCCCCGCTGGCAAGGATTGATCTGATGGGTTTCAATTCGAAACTCACCCTGGAAGCAACCGTATCACATTCTTTTTGGGGGTTTGGCTGTCCCTGCACTGAAGCACAACATAGCCGTTGATATTGTGCCATCGGCCAATTACATCATTTTAAAAAAACTAACTGTTTATTTCTTTAAAAAAAAAAAAAAAACTAGTCACAGAATTAAATTAGCCACAATCAAAAACTGAGAAAAAGTACGCTTATTATTTTTTGTAGATAATTCAAATTTTTTTATTTCATTTAATGACTTTATTTCTGACAAACCCCTGTTTTTTTTTTTGAACTCACAAACGGCGACTTCAATGGTTCAAGAGTGAAGGAGGGTTCAGCCAACCATGCTGGACCTTGAAGCTACGAGAATGCAGAGAAAGATATACAAAGATGCAGAGTTGAAAGGACTGCAGCAAGGGAAATGCATTAAACAGAACAAAAAGAGGACAAGAGGCTAGCCCTTACTCTGATTTGGAGTATCATGGAGATGACGATTCACAAAGGGATGGCTTACAACAGGGCGAAACTCGAAACGTAAGTTATACACGACGATGATGAAGCACCTCAGGTTAAGGAAGAACAAGTGCAGAAAACGAAAAAGAGCACTAGCTCCACCCTTCGCTCACACAGCACAGTACAGAACAGAGAAGGCGACGGAAGAGCGGAGTGAGCTACTGGAGATTCTCCAGTAATGTCTGGCCTCCAGATTTACATATATAAACAAAAATTTAAAAATATAAAAATAAATATTTTTAAAAATAATAAAATATAATATTTTATTATTAAAAAATAAAATAATTTTTAATATTTTATCAAATATTTTATAATTTATTTTACACATCTCACAATATAATTAAAAGAAATTAAATTATTTTTATTATAATTTAAAATAATATATTTTATTTTTAAAAATATTTATTTTTATATTTTAAAAATTTTTATATTTAATAATTTAGAGCCATTAGATATTGAATCTATATGTTATTGAAAATTTTTTAATAACAATATTTTATTTTATTATTAAAAAGTAAAATAATTTTTATTATAATTTTTAATATTTTACAATTTATTTTACACATATTACATACTAGTTCCTCACAGTGTAGGTGCTCGAATTCTACTAAATCACTACATGTGAATGATAAATTGTATGCTCCACAGATCACAAAAAATTTACTTAATGTCTCCCAACTAACAAAGGATAATAACGTGATTATTCTTTTCGACTCTTATAACTTCATTGTGAAAGACAAGCTAGCCGAGACTCCTTTGCTTCAAAGGATGGAGAAAGAAGGATTGTATGAAGTGGTTGATAGCAATAAGAGGCATGACGGACCAAAAGCTTTTCTGGCAACAAAAGGTCTTTGGGCATCAGAAACTTGGGCATCCATCTGAACGTGTTCTTAATCAAGTTTTACACAGCTATAATATCAAAACTAAAAGTAATGAAATAAGTTACTTCTATGACTCTTGTCAGTTGGGAAAGTCTCATGCATTGCCTTTTAATATGTCCACTTCTCAAGCTAAACAACCACTTGAAATTGTTTATACTAATTTGTGGGGACCTGCACCAGTCACTTCTAATGCTAGTTTTAAATTTTACATTTTGTTTGTTGATGATTTTAGTCGGTTCTCATGGATCTATCCACTAAAAGCCAAAAGTGAAGCCATCACTGCATTTAATCATTTTAAAAACACAGTGGAGAACTTGCTTGATAAGAAAATAAAAATTCTCCAAAGTGATGGAGGGGGTGAATACAGAAATTTCCCTTGCAAATTTCAGGACTCTGGGATTACTTTTCGATATACTTGTCCCTATACTTCTCAAAATGGCAGAGTTGAAAGAAAACACAGGCATGTAGTCGAAATTGGCCTCACACTTCTTGCACAAGCACACATGCCTCTGAGTTACTGGTGGGAATCGTTTAGTACTGCTGTCTTTCTAATCAATAAGCTTCCACCACCTATCTTGGAGGGTTTTTCACCTCTTCTCAAGTTATTTAATAAGTAACAGATTACAAGAGCTTGAAAGTCTTTGGATGTGCATGGTTTCCCTGCTTAAGGCCTATAAATTAGCATAAACTTGAATTTCACACTCAAAAGTGTGCATTCATTGGGTATAGTGAAGCACACAAAGGCTTCAAATGCCTTAGCCCAACAGGAAAAGTCTTCATATCTCGACATCTGGTCTTTAACGAGTTTGACTTTCGTTTTCTTGCAGGTTTTATTAATAAATGTAATCCTCCTTCACTTGAGGTTATGTCAGTTTCCGCTTTTCCTGATTTTCATACCTCAGTAAGAGGCAATCCAACAGCTGCTCCATCTTCTTTTGAGTCAACTCCAGCAGAGAATACATCCAGCTTTGAACATTCAGTTAATGACACCTACAGTGAGCAGTTGGCTGAAAATCAGCACACAGAATATGCAGAAACTGATCAGTATGTCAGTGACAATGTTGGCCTAAATCAGCATCCAATGATGACACGAAGCAAAAAAGGTGTTTTAAAACCAAAAGCACTCTTTACTGGGATCTCGTCAGTAGTAGAACTTGAACCCTCCAGTGTTAGTGAAGCACTTTCCTCTCCTCAGTGGAAACAAGCTATGACAGCAGAATATGAAGCTTTAATAAAGAACAAAACATGGGAATTAGTATCTCACTCAGATCAGAGAAATATTGTTGACTGTAAGTGGGTTTTTCGAATTAAATACAACTCAGATGGCACTATTTCTAAATACAAAGCAAGGCTTGTTGCTGAGGGTTTTCAACAAGACCCTGAAGTCAGTTTTCTAGAGACATTCAGTCCTGTAATCAAAGTTGCAACAGTCCGTATAATTCTCTCCCTTGCTGTCTCCTAAAATTGGGAAATAAAGCAACTTAATATCAACAATGCCTTCTTGAATGACATGCTGAAAGAAACTGTGTACATGAGGCAACCTAAGGGATTTGAGGATGTTAGCAGACCCACACACATTTGCAGACTTAAGAAGGATATATATGGTCTCAAACAAGCTCCAAGAGCTTGGTTTGAGAGCCTAAGAAACACACTTACTGAGTGGGGATTCTACAATAGAAAGGGTGAAAATTCCTTGTTCTGTTATCGTGACAAATAAGAAGTTATTCTGATCTTGATATACGTGGATAACATTCTTGTCACTAGGAGTCATTCAAAGAGCCTTATTGATTTTACAAATAAGCTAAACAAAGTTTTCTCTTTAAAGGATTTGGGAGACTTAAGCTACTTTCTGGGAATTGAAGCACATAGAGATGAAACTGGACTACATTTAAGACACGAAAAATATGTTAAGGACCTGTTGTAAAATTCAGTATGTCTAATGCTTCTGCATGTCCAACTCCCTTCGTTGCTGGAAAAACTCTGTTAGCACTTGATGATGAACAACTCAGTGATCCCGTAGCTTACAGAAGTCTGGTTGGTGGCCTTCAATATCTAACAAATACTCGGCCTGACATAAGCTTTACAGTAAACAAGCTTAGTCAGTTTCTGAGTAAGCCAACTTCTTCTCACTGGCAAGCTGCAAAACGTGTTCTGAGGTACTTGAGAGGAACGTTAAGCTATGGTCTTCTGATTAAGCAGTCATCCTTTCTGCATATCTGTGGTTATTCTGATGCTGACTGGGCAACATGTCTAGATGATAGGAAGTTAGTAAGGGGTTACTGTGTATTCTATGGAGATTCATTGGTTTCATGGTCTTCAAGGAAGCAATTGGTCATTGCAAGGTCTAGCACAGAATCAGAGTATTGTGCCTTAGCTGATCTTGCAGCAAAAATGGCTTGGATGCAGTCTCTGCTCTCTGAAATTGGATTCTCTCCTGGACAGACTCCTATAGCTTGGTACGATAACTATAGTGTTGTTACTCTAGCTTCAAATCCAATATATCATGCTAGAACTAAACACATTGAGATCGATGCTCATTTTCTAAGAGATAGAATTCTTGAGAGTAAACTATCTGTCAAGCATGTGCCATCCACTGATCAAATTGCAGATTGCATGACAAAGCCCTTAAGTCACTCTCAATTCTGGGAGTTCAGAGACAAACTCGGGGTAAAAACTTTACCCTTTCGTTTAAGGGAGCGTGTTGAGACATAATGACCCAGCATATAATTAGTTGATGGTGTATTGAGCTAGCTGTAATATGTATACTCGTAAAGCAGGTTGTTATAGATATTCTTTGTATTCTGTTAGGCCTTGTTTACAGGTGTCACTATTTCATTGCTCCATGTATCCTATTCTTTCTATATAAATAGTCAACACATAATAATATGCAGGTATTTAGAGCCTTATTTCTTTATCCTTTTACAAAGTTTATGTCAAATCAAGAGTGGAGGGTTTTCGTGAAAGGCTGAAATCGCAGGGAGAAGTTACAGAACGTACAGAATGGGGGGATGTATTCTGTGAATCCGATGTACGAAAGGTAAGAATTTAACTGTGAAGAGATTTAACGGTTTACATTAATTTTAATAATTATATGAAATAAAAAATTATAAATTTTGATGACATATAATTTCAAATTTTAATTTTAAAAAAATGAGAAATGCATACCTACAACCAATTGATAAATATAAGAAATCCATTTCATTATTCTATATATCAATTGTTAAATGTTTTATTTCCATACTTAGTCAATTTTAATCTTTGTATCGTATTCATTTTATCATGTGGCACTAACCAATTAGGATCTATTTAGATTGTGGTAAAAATATGAAGTTATACTTAATTATAATAAATAGTTAACTAAAAATTTAATGATTTAAATTTATATTAAATTAATATAATCACGTATAAGTATATTTTAAATTTATAAATTAAAATCTATTTAATGATTTATTGTAATTAAACATATTTCGGCAAAACATATTTTGGCACTAACAGCTTACAGGAATCGCGTGGTGTGACACGTACGGCTCCAGAACGTATTTTGGATTAGACGCCAGCCTTGAGCACCTGGGACCCACCTTGCACTTTTCCCCTCTTTTCTCTCAGTTTCTCTGCAAAATGCAAGCTAGTTGAGAAAAAAAAAAAATTGAGTCCCAACCTTTGACTTCTCATGAGTCCATGCTTTGGCCTAATTCTTTTTCTTTTTCTTTTTTTTTAAATCGCAATATGCACAAGATTTGGGAACAAAGCGAAACGGGACCACTGAAATTTAAGTTGAAACTGTGTTTTAAATAAAATTAAATTGTTTCAATTTATTTAAAAATATAAAGAACGTGTCAAAAATAATGAAAAAACATTCTAAAATTAAAAATGATTGAAATAAAATAAATAATCTTGACTTTTCCAAATTTTAGTTTACCAGTTTAAAAGTCTAACAAAAATTTTTTTCTCATTTTGTAGTTTCCTAGACTTAGATGATTTTTTTAATTCTTATTTATTCTTTATAAATATCAAATTATTTATTCTTTTTGAATAATAAAAATTATATAATATATATAATTATATGATTAATATTATTACAAATACCTCTCATCACTTTAACTTTGATAATTATTAGTGCAATAATTATGTCTGATTCGTGCTATATTAACCATAATATAATTAAACCACTTGTTTTTAATAAAGTTAATAAGTAAAGTACGGGCTTTTTGAGCTGCATGCATTAAAGAAAAAATAAAATTTGTCAAATTCAACTCTGCAAAAAATATTTCATTCTAATATCAGATTTTGTGTAATTCAGAGTGTCTCAATTTAAATCTGCAAAAATTATAAAATGAACTCGGACTATTTCAGTTCGTGTTCCCCTATTATATAAAAAAATTGAAATATATAATGCCTCGGAAACTGGATGGCAAAAATTGGTTTATGTGCCTTCCTCCCACAGATTTTATCTAAGCATCTTGTTTCAATCTCCTTCTCTTTTGATTTATTATTTTCTTGCTCTTTTCACATCATCATGTACATTATAAATTTTACATTTACACGACTCTAGCCTCAATTGTTTTCTCTGGATAGAATGAATTCTTTTCTTATTATTTTCATTCAAAAATGGACTTTTCAAAGAAGTTTGAACCTTTTTAGAAAACTGTTATTTTTACTGTCAAGTTTTTATTTTTATATTGAAATTACTATTGAAAAGTTAATTTTTAAAATACATTTTTGTTTTACATTGAAATTATAAATTTGTAAAAAATATATAAAATTTTTTAAAATAAATTTTGTTTTACTTTGAAATTATAAATTTGTAACAAATATATACAAATGTTGTAAAAGCATAATTTAATTGTCAGATATTAGTTAACTTTAAAACTTTGATTTGTATATTTAAAAGGGTGTTATTGTGCCAAGTTAAATTTTGAGCAATTGAGTGTTTTTATTAAGCACAAATTATACATATATGATTTTTATAATTTTGGTGTACTTTTTTGAAAGTTAGAAAGAAACAAAAAAAAAATAAGTGAGTGAAAAAAAATTCGGTAAGGGCAAAATAATCATAAATAAATAATTTGAATTGCTTGTGTATTTAAAGATTAATACTTAATTCGTTTAAGGGGCTTTATTTATACAAGTCAAATTATGACTTTAAGTGTATATAAGCATAATGTGTGTGAGAAATTTTTTTATTCACAATGATATTTAAATGATGGACATCTCCATATTATATATAAAGGATGGTGTTTAGTAGTATAATATGTATACTATCAATTGAAATTTTTAAAAGCTGCAAAAGATCATATGATGAATATAATAGAGGAACACGGACTGAAATAGTCTGAGTCTATTTTACAATTTCTATAGACTCACACAAAGTATAATATTAGGGTGACATACTTTTTGCAGAGTTGGATTTGATAAATTTATTTTTTCTTTAAGGTATTCGGCTCAATTATGGATTATAAAGTACATGTCTGATTTGCATTTTAAATAATGAAGAATAAAGTGAAGGAATTTCGAGTAAAACGAATTTTTATTATAACTTTTTTCTAGAGATATTTAAATTATATAGCTCTCTTATTTATTTTAAAAGTGTACACACATTTTTTTAAATTAATAAATGGCCAAAATATCTGCAATAATAATATTAAGATTTCTTCAAAATATTTTTTCTTTTTTTAATTTTAATACTTATATATATATATTATCCAACTTTACAATTTGCTAAATTTAATAAAAATCGAAAATAACAGTCATATCTCATTGTGTATGCATCGAACTGAGCAACCATAGCCATTGCATAGGCTAGACCTCTACGAAAAGATCTTTCCTTCCCTCAATAGTGACTTCAATGATTTATAAAATGGCCCAAGTAACTTTCAGATTTCCGAAATAAATAATCTTCATCAATACCAAATTATATAAATTTTTAGACATAATAAACATAACAAAATTAAAATCATGCTATTTTGAATAATAAAATATGACATAGCAAATCAGTAAAAATATTAATCATATAATTTATATATTATATAATTTTTATTATTCAAAAAGAATAATATAATATGATATTCATAAAGAATAAATAAGAATTAAAAAATTATCTAAGTCTAGGAAATTACAAAGTGAGAAGATTTTTTTTTTGTTAGAATTTTAAACTAGTGAACTAAAATTTGAAAGTATGAAGAATTTTTATTTTCTTTCAATCATTTTTATTTTTAAAATGTGTTTTTAATTATTTTTTGGCATATGTTTATATTATTTGTGAATAATCAGTAATGAGTTGAATTATTTACATATTTTTTGGATAGAGACCCTAACTTGCGGCTTAATGTTGATTAGTAATTATCCCATCAGATTACTGATAGAAAATTAATAAGAAAGAGATTTGGGTTATTTACAATGTTAAAACATAACTAATGGATGCATTAATTCTTAGTTATCATTTTTGTCTCTTTCACTATTCCTTTGCCAATTTCACTCCTCCATATATATATATATATATATATATAAGATGGGTTGTCTTCATTCTTGCATAAGGTGGTTGTGCAAATTTTATTGCACCTTATCTTTCTCCATTCTTTCTCAGTGTATTTTAACTCTCATGAAATTAGGTACTCGCTTTACCAATTACTTTAGATATGGCTTATCTATCATCAACTTCAAGTCAGTATCTTATATTTATGCAATATACCATTTTGAACATTATCATGTGTAACGTTAATTATTTTTAGCAAATGGTATTAGAGTCTTGCTTAAATGTTTTGTCTTCAGTTTCTATGGCTATTTTGTTGAATAATTCATTCTAAAATTATAATGGTTTATGTATGTTCATTCCTTTCTTATGCATTTATAAATGAATATGTGAAAAACCCATTTATTTTTAAACTCATACTCAATGTAGAGAAGGAATTTTTTGAAATAAAGTTATGGGTTTAATAGATTATGAGATTTGGAACAGATTGATATCCAATATGTGCCTTGAAACGAGAAGAATATACATGGCCTCATTAACACACAACTTCAAAAAAATTTTAAGCAAATTACTCAAAGAATAGATTGAATCTCTTGAAAATAATTGAAGGGTTTTATTTGCTAATGAGTTTTGTACGTAATGGTGTCCTAACTTGTTTCAACTTTCGAAATTTTTTGCTTCCATTAAAGACCCAAACATGAACGAAACCTTATCCTTTTTTGACCAAAAAAAAAAAAAACTCCCGTGTGGTTGTGTTTTGGCAAGAATTACCTTAAAGATCATTGAAAGATAATCATTTTGACACCAATTTTGCATGTCAAAGTGCTAGATTTTGTCAAGTTAAAAAACAAACCTAGTTGCAAACCTTGTTACAAAGGAAGAAGATGACTTTTACATGTGAGACGAAGCCCACAGACAACTCCAGTGCGTGATGGCACGTGAGATTCACGCGTTAGTCATTTGAACCCTAAAAGTTTGCAATTTGACTCCACGTGGTATTTCCTATTTTTGGTGAAATTTTCAAAATTTATGGAGGCCAGGAAATGTGAGTAATTTCTTGAAGATTTAGGTTTTAAAATATAGTTTAATGTCATTGTTTTAATCTAAAAAAAAAAAATGTGACAACCATGCATAAAAAGAAGCAACATATCATGCTCATTCTTCTTAATAATATTCAGAGGAATTAAAATTAAATTTTTTTACATAATTAGTGAATTTTATTCCTAATTTTGTGTACAAAGTGGAAGAATAAGTAAATGGATTATGTTTTGGACCATGTTGGGGCATTTGCACCTAGTGGCTGTATGTTCATCTATCATAGACTCAATCATGATGGTGTTGGCTTTGTAAACCATCATTGTTGTGGTTATTATCAATTTACTCTTTAATTTATACTATAATAATTAGGGAAGAGGTTAATTGTTGAATCAACCCTGCAAAAGAGAGTTTATTATGTTTGTAATGGACATATCCTATCGATGTGACATTGTTAATATAATTTTGTGAATTTGGTGTATTTGTGACTTGTTAACATTTGGATGGATTGACCTATTATGTATGAAATTTGACTCATTGGATGCCTTCATGGCATTTAAGGCCATTGTTAAGTTGAGATCTGGGAAGGAAATTAAATGTGTAAGATCAGATAGAGGTAGTAAATATTATGAAAGATATATTGGAATAGGTAAAAACCCTAAACCTTTTGTTATATTCTTATAGGACCATGGAATTAAGGTTGTGTATACCATTCCTAGCACTCCCTAACAAAATGAAGTTGCGACAAGGTGTAATTGTACCTTGATGGATGCAGTTAGTAACATGATTAGTCATTCTATCTTGCCAGAATTTTTGTGGGGTAATACCCTTATGACAATAGCTTACATCCTGAATCAAGTTTCAAGTAAGTTAGTTGAAAAGACTTCGTACGAGCTTTTCACTGGTAAGAAACTTAGTTTGAGGTATTTTTCGTATTTGGGGATGTAGAGCAAAGATGAGATCCTATAATCCTCAGCTCAAAAAACTTAATTCTATGACCATCAGTAGATTCCTTATTGGGTATTGTTTAGCATCCTAAGGATGCAAATTTTATTGCCCTACTCACACTATCAGGGTTTTAAAGTCTGATAGAGCATTCTATTTTGAGAATGACTTAGATAATGAGACTGATGTTCTAAGGGTTACCAATATGCATAATAAGGATGTCATATTCCCAATGGGAGCTTTGTCATCTCCATTTGTTATTCATGCTAATAGAGATAAAACTCTTGTTAAGAATCTAATTGATCCTAATACAAAGGAACTAGTCATTGAATTGAGACGGTCATACAAGGTTTGTAGACCTGCAATCCCCAATGGCTACATAACATATTTGTAAGAATTTGAGTCAGATTCTTATGATGAAGTTGTGATAATTCATCATTCATTTAAGTGGTTAGAGGCAATGAATGATAAAATTGCCTCCATGCATCATAATAAAGTATAAAAACTTGTTGAGTTATCATATAGATGCAAACCTGTTGGTTGCAAATAGGTCTTTAGGACTAAAAGAAGGGCAACTGGTGAAGTCAAAAGATGTAAAGTCAGACTTGTAGCTAAATGCTATAATCAAAAGGAAGGGATTGATTACACAAAAACCTTCTCATTGGTGTCTACTAAAGTTGCCTTCAGAGTTGTAATAACTTTAGTTACACAATTGGATCTTGAACTTTACTAAATATATGTCAAAACTGCTTTCCTAAATAGTGATTTGCTTAAGGATGTTTACATAACACATCCTGATGGATTTGCTGAAATAGGAAATGAGTGCTTAGTGTGCAAACTACATAAATCCATTTATAGGCTTAAACAATCGTCAAGACAATGGTATTTGAAATTTGATCAGATAATCACCTTACTTAGTTTCATAGAGAATGCTTCTAATTAGTGTATGTATCATTAATTTGAAAGAAACAATTGTGATTCTTACGCTATATGTTAGTGACATCTTATTGGCCAGTAATTCAGTGAGTTTGTTAAATGAAACAAAACATGTTTTAACATGCCAGTTTAATATAAAAGTTTTCGATGAAGCCTCTTTTGTGTTGAGAATTTAAATTCACTGTGATAAATATCGTGGCATTCTTTATTTGTCTCAAGCAACCTATTTAGATAGAGAGCCAAAGAAATTTAACATGAATTCTTGCACTCTTTATGCTACACCTATTCAAAAGGTTGAAAGGTTGTCTAAATCATGATGTCCCAAAAATGATGATGAGCATATTGCAATGAATGAAGTTCTATTAGTATCTATTGTTGATAGCCTTATGTATGCTCAAGTATGCACATGACCTGATATTGCTTTTGTTGTTAGTATGCTTCATAAATATTTGTGTAATACTAGTCATGATCATTAGAAGACTGTAAAGAAAGTTATGAGGTATCTGCAAGGAACAAAGCATCACATTCTGACCTTCAAAAAGTATGAACCATTTGACATAGTAGAATATTGTAATTTAGACTATACATCATGTGTAGATGATTGTAAATCTACTTTTGGATATAATTTTTATGATGTCTAGAGGAGTTGTTTTATGGAAAAGTTGCACGTAATCAATAACAACTACCTCAATTGCGGAGGCAGAGTATATCGCTTGTTATAAGGCTATTGTCAGGCTATATGGTTTAGGAAACTAATGTTTGACTTGTATATAGTTAATTCTATATCATGACCTTTAACTATATACTGCAATAGTTCATCAACTATTAACTTTTTCAAAATCACAGGAACTCCAGTCACACTAAATACTTTGATGTAAAGTTCCTGTTTGTTAAAGAAATGATTATTGAATCTTAGACTCATTCAGTTCACATATTAGGTCAACATATGTTAGTTGATCTATTGACCCAAGGCTTACCTATCAAAGCATTCAAAAGTAATATGACTCGTATGAGTGTTATTGAAAATTTTGATGTAGCATTAATTTAGTAAGAGTCTGAATTGAGTTCTTAAATGACTTTTATAATGTAATATGACATCTAAAATGTCATTTTGTATGCTATTATGTTCAAATATTAACACTTATTTGTGATAATACTAACATCGCTTGTTTTCCTATCAAATTTAGTAATCTTTGTGTAGTTTCATTTCTGAACTTTGCATGGTTTAGTGTGTGCACACATCTATAAGTTTACGTAAATATTAATTGCCTAATTCTGCACTTTTGTTGATTAACCTAATAATTAATTAATGTTATCCAAATAGGAGATTATTAGAATGCTTTTAATTATTTTATAGATTAGTGTTAATTAATTATTAGGTCAATTTCTTGTGGTAATTAATTAGGTAATTATTATTATTGGACTAAACTAGGAATGTATTGATTTCATGTTATTTGTGAGTCATGTTAATAACTAATTATCCCATCAGATTACTAATGAAAACTTAATAAGAGAGATATTGAACTTATTTACGATGCCAAAACATTATTAATAGACGCATCAATTTCCAGCTACCCTTTTGTCTGTTTCACTATACCTTTGCCAGTTTCACTTTTATATCTACGGAGGGTTGTCTTCGTTCTTGCATAAGGTGGTTGTGCAAATTTTATTGCACCTTTTCTTCTCCCATCTCTAGCTCACTCTCTATGTATCTTAACTCTCTTGAAATTGGACACAATGGGTTGCCCGCCTCTACTAATTATTATAGACATGACTGATGTATCATCAACTTTAGGTCGGTATTTTATATTTAGGCAATATCCCATTTAAAACATTATCATGTATAATGTTATTTATTTTTAGCATTGCAATCAATAATATGTACATTAAACTAAGTTGATAAGTTACCGCATGTTACAAAGTTTTAGAATAAAAAAATATCAAATTTTTTTACACAAGTTATAAGAAATCATCGTATAACATTTATATATTTTTGTAAGACAATGCATTTCTTTATGGTACGTGGCTATAAGAAATCTAGCTCATAAGCATAACAAATAAAAAATTAACAACAAAAACACCATGAACATATATGTGTGTGTTTATGCAAAGAGCCAATTATACGCATGAAATATAAATATCTCCTAAACAGAGACCGTTTTATTATGATTGATGTGGTATAACCAAGTACCTTCATATATGAATACTTGGCCTCGTCTCTGGGTAAACTCTCCATACTTAGCGAAAACTCTACTTCTTGAAGCTTCCAGGATCTGTAGCCATCTTCTCTCTTCTCCATCCCTCTCCTTTATCTCATGCATGTTCATTCTAACTTAAGCATTGCGCTTCTTATCATCAGCTCTACCCATTACCGTTATTGCATGTTGACTTGGGCACTTGGTTTTTCGCAGGTCACTTTTTTTTTTTTCTCACAGTAGTTAGCCGTATTAAATACGTTATCTGTTATGTTTTTTGCTTCTTAACTGGGTGGAATATTCCCTGTTTGCTGTTGTCATACGGGTGTTCTATGGAATTATTGCTTTTGGCTTTCTCTGGTATTCTCTGTTAAATTCTGCTTATGGTTCTATTCTATGATGACTTCTTGTGTCAGGAAATAGATTGTTTTGGCCAGTGGCATACAATGGATTGAAAATATCTATGGGGGCGACTCTCATTTAGAAGACGCTTCATCGCACAGCAATAATGATAATAAATTTATGACTTCTCATAATGACCCTTGTTTATAGTTAGTGAGAAGTATGATCCAACATACGCATAACTATTGTTCGACTTGCTTGATATCCATCATTTAGAACTCGCACTAAATAATGCATGGCAATTACAGTTAGATTTTCAAGTTGTTAGGCATGAGGGTAACAAATACCTGATTGAATTTCAGAATAATGAAAATAAGAACTTCCTCCTTCAGCACGGGCCTTGTCTATGCAAAATTCTCTTTTTGGTTTTAGAACAATGGTTAAAAAACACCATCCTCAGTGAGGTATGTTCGAATCGAATCCCCATTTAGGTGCAATTCTGGGGTTTGTCCCTATAATATCCCAATAATGAAGTTGCAGAAGTTTTCGCTCACCTAGTTGGGGAACCACTGACTATTGATAGGAACCTAAGCTACACTAAAAACATGCGTTTTTTGAGAGACAAAGCATTTGTGGATCCGTTTCAGCCTCTCTTCATGCTAGTTATGATTAAGTTGGAAAATAGGCGAATAATCCGGGTGGATTATCAGTATGAATGAATGTTTAGATGGTGCAAACAATGTAGGTGGATTGGCTGTGTGAAAGAGGATTGTATTTGGTCCTTCGAACAAATCAAGGAAGCCCAAGGTATATGCAGAGAAAGGATAAAGGAAAAGTTCGACATGAACTTTGTTACAGATTGGCATTTCCATATGGTTCATAACTTTGCTTTAGCCTTTGTTAGAAAACAAAGTGGACACAGTACCACGAAGATACGATGGTGTGTAAGCGCTGAGGGAAGTTTCTAGTATCTATACGACAAAGGGCCAGCTTTTCTTGATGACTCTGCCCCTCAAGCCATGCAAACTTTAGATTATATAAGTGCTCACCAAGATTCATTGTCATCGGGATCATCCAACAATGGTACAGATATGGAAGTTAATGAAGGTGGGAGAACCTAAAATTCTAATCAACAATGTCAAGGGGATTTGAATATACCTAATAAAGGAAATGCTGATGATCATGGCAATACGCGGAGAACTGACAATACAGAGCGAAATGAATGTGTGAAGAATATTCATAATACCTCTAAAGGCCAATTGCTTGATTGGGAGTTAGATCCCCCTGCTCCACATGGTTACTATAATACAGATGCTTGCTTTGACTAATCAACAAAAAGTCCTAATCAGCATCAACAGAATATAGTTGACGTGAACATCGATAATACAAGTTGGGGAACGGCCATGGACAAATTCTATCAGGACTTGGAATTGCAGGATAACCTTCTGAGTTGCTCACAACCTGAGCTACAGGAGAATAAAGAGAATCTTTTGAATGATGAAGATACTAAAACTGAAAGACCTGAAACTAATAACCTCATCTCTTGATTAAATCCTTTTTGTTCAGATCATATGAATTTGTCTAGCTGTCATTTTACAGGACATAGGGATTCTGATACGTAAAGCCTTTCTCCTCAGTCATTTATTCCACTACATATTGACTTAGACATGGATACGAAAAATGATAATTCCCAATCCTCGCTTGATTATCTCTGGTGTAGCAAATTTGAACAAATGTTATCAGAAGAAATGTTTTGCCCTTCTCATGGTGTGCTCTAAAGCTTAATTTAGCCAAAGCCTTTGACAGCATCTCCTAGGATTTTATTGAAGCTGTGCTTCATAGAATGGGTTTCTTGGGGAAATGGATATAGTATATAATTCAATGTATCTCTACTGTCCAGTACCAAGTTATTATAATGGTGCCCCATCTTCTCCTCTAACCCCTGGTACAGTATACAATAGGGTGACCCTCTTTCTCCTGATATCTTAATGTTATGTGCTAATGTGCTATCTGGTTTAATCTTAGAAGCTGAGAATAAGAAACTTTGGAAAGGAATTTGCATTGGGAGAGGAACTCGGCTGTTACACATCTCATGTATGCTGGTTATATTATTCTTTTCTTTGAAGGATCAGTTAACGCTTATAACACTATCAGTAATATCTTGCAGAATTTCTATGATTTATCGAGACTTAGCATTAGCAAAGGCAAATCTATTATGGTTTTTAGTCTTAATACCCCTCATCTGTTTAAAAAATTCCTCTCAAGTATCTTCAGAATTAAATTTTTTAGAAGGCTTGGTAAATATTAAGGGACTTGGGTTAACTCGGAAGGGACAAAACACCCATATACAATGAGCTGGTGGAAAACATTGAGAAGCAACTTCAATCTTGGAAGTTTAATCTTCTCTCACAAGTCGGTAGAATTACCATGATTAGCTCATTTATTCACACCAGCTTAACCTATCATCTCTCTTGCTTTAAACTCCCCAGAAGAATATGTAAGAGAATAAACTCTTTGGTAGCCAATTTTTTATGGGGATTCAAAAATGATAGACCATGTATGCACATGCTCAGCTGGAATCAATTGCGTTTGAGCAATTCTAAAGGTGGCTTGGGGTTTCGCCAGATACATCTTTTCAAGAAAGCTCTCCAAGCAAAACAAGTTTGGAGAGTCTTCTCACAAGATCAGGCCTCTTCATCCTTATTTTATATTCTTAAGAGCAAATATACAAAGACTGAAAATTAAGGCCTTCTGATTCAGATATCTAACTCTTACTGGATGTGCAAAGGCATTCGCAAATCTAAGCCCCTCATATATTCCCAACTCCAATGGCAAATTGGAGATGGTAAATCCATTCACATCAACCATTATTTATGGTGGCATATGCAGTTTGGTCAGAATAACCACATATTTAAAGTCTCTGACCATATTCTACATCAGCAGCATAAATGGAATGTTCAACTACTAAAAGAAATATATTTTGACAACTTTAATCATATTCTTGCTCTAGATATCTCACCTACTAAAGCACAGGATACTCACTAAAAGACGCTTTTACATAGTTAAAGATGGATATAAGATGTTGATGGGAGAAAGTCAGACTTATGTCAATTCTAATTTTTCTACCTGGAGGAATATATGGAGATTGCATCTTTCGCTAAGAATCATTACCTTTATCTGGACATTGGTAATAAAATCACTTCCAAAATTATAGATTCTCAATAAGCATCATTTGCACTTGGATAATATGTGCCATTTCTGTGATCTAGCTCCAGAATCTATTAATCATATTTTACGGGTTACTCCTTTGCTAAGGTCCTTTGGCTTGCCTCTCCCCTTGGCCTTAGGGTTGACATATTGGAAAATCAAGACATCATCCAATGCTCCAAGATTGGTTCTTAACATATAACTCTAACTTATCTAATACCGATTTGCTTATGAATTGGATTTGTGTTGGTCTCTATGTAATTTGGTTCTCCAAGAATCAAGCGGTACATAATAGCCAGAATGTCGATACAGAGAGTACAGTCAAGAAATTCAATTATCTGGTAAACCTATATGCTGCAACATGGAAAATGAAAGGTTATTTATAAATCCAGGCCATATCAGCTTCAAACTTACCCCCTTCCCTTGCCCCTTCAGAAGGGCGGACAATTATTATATGGGGCTGTCGCAAGCTGAAAAGGAATAAAAAATGAAGATTGACACTCTATTCATTTAGACATAATCCTAGTTTGACCTTGGCAATGGGTGGTAAGTCTCGAGTTATCTTCTTCTCCGGCAACCCTTCAATTTATCCATCAAGCTATCTTCTGGATCATGCTGCAAGAAGGGGTCATTGTCAAACACCAACCTAGGGCTTTTCTTCATTCAGCTACATCACCTGGAATTGACGTAATCCAAATTTGAATTAGATTTGTTGCTTCATGTGGCTGGACGAGACATAAAGCAGCTCGTTGATTCATTCAGTTCTTCTCAGCTAGGAATGCTTGATAGGAATGTAATCCCTAACCTTATTCCCAAATTCCCTTTTAATTTTGATTTTAATTTTAACTCTTATTATAATCAGAATCCTTAGGCTTATCCCTCTGTCCTTGTATACAAAAAAAAGGTAGCGTAAATCTAGATTTCTATACTTACCGGGATCTCATATATACTTGCACTGAAAGATTAAAAAAAGAGTAAAATTCATGTGACACTAATATATATATATATATATATATAAAGTACCTTCGTATATCACCTAACAAAAGGAGAGTCTATAATATTTATATTTTCTTGAACTACATATCATTAAAGTGCATGCTTTCACTTCAACAAATTGAATGGCATGCAAAAACCCTTAAAAAGAAATTTAACATATACACACAAGTATTCAGAGCAGTGAAAGAGAATTCAACTCTTACTAAATCACATGGTCGTGTGGATCCTATCTCATTTTATAATCATTAGCACCAAGGAGAGAAATAAAGAATGAACTATAGGGCATTTTAAATGCCAAACATTACCCATAAAATTCCACAATTAAATTTAAGTCAAAGTCCAAATAAAAAAGAGTTTTCATTTTAATTGACAATCAATTGGTCATATCAAGAGTAAAGATAGAACTGTCTTATAATTAACTAGAGTGAATATTTTTGAATCTATAAAATCTTTCATTTTCTCTTAATCTTTATCAAATTTATATAACCAAAATGATGTCATTCATCCAATAGCATAATTTATTTGAACCATATCTCACTACTGAGAATTAACTCCAAGAAGAACAATTTAAATAAAAAATGAAAAATTAAAGAAAGAAGCATATACCAATACAAATTGAAACCAAACGTAGTGCCTTCAACTTTTAACATATTACCATAACAAACGCATGCCAGAGGATTTTATCATACCTCAAAAAGTCTAGATCCTTCTTTACTAGATCAGTTGTGCTTCCTCTTTTTTCAACTTTTCTACACATTGAGTAAATTAACAAATCATGAGCAAATTTTAATCAAACCCTTCAGAGTTCTCAAATATTTTTAAATTGTTATGAATAATAGTTTAAATAATATTATAAATAATTTTAATATTGGTAAAATAACAATAATAATTATATGTATTCTAAAAAATGAAAAATATTATTGCAAAAAATTTAACATTGCTTTTACATTTATTTGTTTTAATACTTTTTTAAACATGTTGATGTTTGTCAAGGTTTGAAAAGAAAAAAATATATATCTTGTTATGTTGTCATCTTATTTAACAAAAGATTGAGAAATATAGAGCAAAATAGCTTCTACTCTTATAAGTTTTCTTTTTCTCATTTTTAAATAATGATATCTTATACAAAAACATATTTATTTTCTTATTTTTGAATTTTGATACATTCTTTTTTAAAAAAATTAGTATTTATAAACAAATAAAATAAAATAAAATAAATGGCTGTACTATGGTTCCTCTCCTTTTTTCCCTGAATTTTTCTTAATCATGCGAAAGTCATAAAATAACCGCTATATTATTTTCTAATGGAACTCTTCCCATCTAGGATCACTATCTTCTCTTCTTCATAATTACTTTCTCTCGTTCTTTTGTCTTTTCAGTGCCAAATTATTTTTTTCGAAAAACTAAAGAGATTGAAATTTTCTTATATATGTGAAAAGAAATATAATTAACTTGCTTTTGTCATTATATAAATAATTGTTCTATCTGTTTTTTTCTCTATATAACTGTAATACCACAGGAAATAAATTCAAATCCGAACAGACAGTATATTTGTCTTTGCTATAATTATATAGTAATTATGAGTGAAGTATTTGTGATGAGAAAGATAATTTGAATTTTCTCATATTTTCTTCTCTCGTTTTCATGTCAAATACTTATTTTGTATCTATTTCACTTGAACATAATAAAAAAAAATTTTAAAAGTACGAGAAAATTTAAATTTGTCACATACTTATTTTTGTATCTATCTCTTGTTAAAATGATATAAAAAAAATTAGAGAAGATAATAAGAGAGGATCCTAATTTTATGAAAAGTCTCATAATTCTAAGTTCAGTATCAATTCAAAATTTGAAACACAAGCTTGATAAAAGTAATTACTCCTTTATTCTTATATTCACATATAAGTAAAACACATGAACAAAAACAATAAAAAAAATGTTGTAATACTCAATGATTCATTACTTAGTAGAGGTATAAAATATATAAACAATTATGTTATAGAAACATCTAGTGAGGCATTGAAAGCTGGAAATTTATATAATAGATGAAACCAAAAATTTCTGTAACAAATACTAGAAGCTACATGTGACTAACTGAATATATAAACCACATGCTAGAAAGTCACGTTATTTACTTCTAAATTATACTCTAACATCCCCTTTCAAATGAGAGGGTGGAATGACCACACCAAATTTGTCCTTGAGAACTTCAAAGCGTGTGGAAGCTAAGGGTTTGGTTAGTGAGTCTATCAACTACTCAGATGAAGGAATATATCTTACGAATAGTTTATTTGTCAACACTTTATCTCAAATAAAATACACCTCCAACTTAATGTGTTTGGTTCGAGCATGATACACCAGATTGGAAACAAGAGCATTAGCACTCATATTATCACACCATGATAAAGGAATATCATCTGCAGTAATTCCTAACTCTGATAAAAGTGATTGAACCCAAGTAATTTTAGTAGCAAGGTTAGCAAGAGCTCAATACTCGAACTCAGTACTTGAATGTGAGACGACTCCCTATTTCTTGAATGACCATAAGATTAACGAGTCTCCTAAAAAGATGCACATCCCTGCTATAAAACGATGATCATCAGGGTAGATAGCCCAGTTAACATCAGAATAACCAATAACTTGTAGGTTGGAAGATGGTTTGATGTGAATGCCCAAATATACAATTCCTTTGATGTAGCGCAACAACCTTTTAACAACTTGCCAGTGCACTATAGTTGGAAAGCTCAAGTATTGACTGAGCTTGTTTACTGCGAAACAAATATCAGGACACGTGTTGGTGAGATACTAGAGGCCTCCAATGGCTTGTCTATAAAGTGTAGGATTATCCATGAGTTCCTTGTCATGAGCAGAAATAGTTCTGCTGACTACCATTGGGGTTGGACAAGGTGAGGCATTGTGCATTCCAAACTTATACAGTAACTCCTGAGCATATTTACTTTGGTTTAAATATAAGCCTATCACATCTTTACATGTCTCTATTCCCAGAAAATAATTAAGAGGTCTAAGATCTTTAAGAGCATAACATCTGTATAGTTTTTTACTAGTAAGATTTTCAAGAGAAACATGGCTACCAATAAGGGTGAGGTTGTCAGCAATGGACTTCATTCTAACTAAGTACTCTTCCATCTTGTGAGAGCCTTTCCTAGTCTGCTGAAACTAATGCTTATATAGTATGATGTGAGATCGAAAGTGTGCTCCAAACAACTCTTTGACTACACACTTGAGCTCCTTTGACATGGTGCAGCAAAAAGTCAGTGAAGCAATCTCAACGGTCATTGAATTATAGAGCTACACTATCAACAATTGATCAGTGACAATCCAATCCTCATAATTAGGATCAATCTTTTGATCTGCACCTTTAAAAAAGAATTGTTAGGGACAAGGTTTTGTACCAAGGATAAACCTGTCAAGTTTGTGGCCTTTGATAATAGGCATTACAATAGAATGCCAAAGAAGAAAGTTACTCCGATCTAGCTTGATGGAGTAGACTTGATTAGGAGAATTAAAAAGATATTGAGTTTGCTTGGGCATAGTAGCAAAGGATGAAAAAAGAGACAAGGCAAGAACAGGGGTGGAAGGAGGAGAAGATGCCATGGTGAGTCAGAGAAGACTCTGACACCAAGATAAGTAAAACACGTGAATAGAAAGAATAAAAAAATGTTGTAATAGTCGACACTCATTATTGAGTAGAGGTGTAGAATATATAAACAATTCTATTATAGAAACATCCAGTAAGGCATTGACAACTGGAGGTTTATATAATAGATAAAACAAACAATTTCTATAACAAATACTGGAAGCTACACATGACTAATTGAATATATAAACCACATGCATAAAAGTCACGTTATATAGTTATGAATTATACTCTAACATTCACAGCTCCATGTATAGTTAGTAAATGTAATAAATTATACAAATTTTTTTAAATTTTTATTAAAATATATGGATTTTTATCTGGTTGTAAAATATACATAAATTTGAAAAAAAAAATTATCCTACACTTTTGTTTAACTCATAATTTTTCAACTATAAAGCTCTCTGTTTTTAAATTTTAATTTTAAAATATATATTAAAAAATTAATCATTTGGTCCTTATAATTTACCTCAGTTTGCAAATTGGTCCCTATAGTTTAATTTTTTTCAAAGAGCCCCCTGCAGTTTCAATCTGTTTCAAAAACACACCCTCCCATCCATTTCTGTTAAAACAACGTTAGTTCAGTGATGTGTTGGCAAACGGCATCCATGTGACTATAAAAGTAATTGATTACACGGCATATACTTACACAAGGGCATCCAACTTGGAAAATCACTTGTGGTTAAAGCAGAAGAAGAACTACGTCTTGGGGGGGGGGGGGGGGGGGGGGGTTGTTGTTTACACAGTGAAAAGCAAAAAAGAAGCATGGTGAAAGTATGGTTGTGTCTCTGTTTTGAGTAAAAAAACAGAGAAGGAGTAAAGAACAAACGTTAGAGGGAAGTAAAAAGAAGGGAACGGAAGAAGTTTGAGAACGGGAAGGCTAGAGACCAAGAGAAAGGAAACCAGAGATCAAGTGAAGAAGTGGAAGAAGGGTGGAAAGGAGGTGAAGGACGACGGTAGGTGAACATAGAAGAAAGAACGTGTGGGTTGATGCATGAAGAAGACACGAAGCCTTGAGAAGAGAGGGGTGTTTTGTGCTGTTATATAGAGCAAAAGCAAATGTAGTATGTACAAGCAAGAGAAACCAGTGATCCAACATAGTGTTCTTGAAAGGTAACCCTTAACTATGTTCATGTTATTCTATCTTCAGATTTAGAGCATGAAAGTGTTTGGGTTTCTGGGTATGTCTTCTTTTTAATGATATGCTGTGAATGATGTCTACTTGGTGACAATAATGATGCCAGTTTAAACCTCGCTTTCCTTGACTTATTTCAGCTTAGGATTAGGATTGATTTCCTCTATCTCTCTGAATGTCTATCCCATGTCTGAGTATAATGGTTTTGTGGTTCTCTGTGAAAACTTCGGATCACCGTTTAGTCTTATGGTGTAAGAACTTTGGCGTTATTGAGTGCTTTTGATTTAGCGTGAAAATTGCATAATTACCGAATGGCTTTACATCCCTGAGTTAACTTCTTCCATACATGCTGTTATCTTATGCAATTGTGTGGCACTTGGATTTAGTGTTAGAATTTTGCACTTGACATATGGTTTCAAAGATTGCTTAATGATGGTCAAATATTGGTGTTAGTGTTGTGTGCACAGTTTAATATATATGGTAACCACTTCAAAAATATGACGTAATTAATCAATATGAATAAGAAATTTGTTTACATTTGATGTTTTCACGCATTTGAAAACTTTTTTTAACAGCTTGTTACTAGATAGAATTTGGTATTATTTTCGTGGAAACGGTGTTAGTTTGTCCTGAGTCACAAGGCAAATAAACATCTAAATGCAAAGATACACTTTTAAGTGTTTGACCTGGAATTCAATATTTTTGTATAAAAGGTCCAAAAAAAACCAAGATTATACTTTTCAATTTACAAGCAACCTCCCTTGTCTATATATATAGCCCATTTATGCATGCACCTTTCACTCCCTCGTTTTCTAGTCTGCCTTTGTTAATCTCCCTTCTCACATCACCAAGCACTTCTCTATCTCTTATCCAGCTATTCAAAATCACAATTGATTTTTTTTTTTTATAAGAAAATAAAAATTGATTTTTAAAACCTGAGTTATAGCCTTCCAGATTTGACCATATCATGCGCTTTAAGTATTCTTAAGCAATCTTCTATTTTCGCATTAAACAGTATATCAAGAACGGAAAGGTGAATTCTTAAGCTTTAGTATTAAATACTTTACATACGCATCATCGTCTCTTAAGTTTATCAATCAGCAACACCTTCAAACAGGACAAAAATTAATTTACAACGGAAATTCCAGAGATTAATCCTCATATTTTCTCCAAATTACAATTACAAAGGGAGGATCAGAATGACAGTACACATAACTACTACAGACTCAGCCTGAAAACTCCCATCAAGTTTCTATCTTTAAGAATCAGTGTAAAATTGACAAGACAAGAAAGGCTTAGCATTCTTATCTGCAAATTTACAGGCGAATACCTCAAGCTCAACGAAGCTTTCACCGCCATCCAAACCTATCTCAGCAAAAGCTCTTCCCAGCGAGCCAACAACCACAAAACCAAAGTGGTCAAGGACAGCCAAACCCCATTGGTGCATAGCATGGATGACAACGAAGAGATCACCAATGAGTTTCAAGGGGTCAAGCTCTGGTGGGCTTCAAGCAAAACCACCCCCAAGACATAGTTCTTCTGTTTTATGTCACACCCCAAACCAAAGGTGTGATCAACATGGAGGGTGAAAGATACCTCACCTTTGTGAACTAACAATAAGTCATACAACATAATCAAGATAACCACATATTTTCATAAAGTATATACAAAATCATATCAATCAGTTGACATATATAACTCATATGGAGTAAAGATAAATAACTTATATATTATATGACTTTTATATGAAAATTTCGATAGTCTCCCTGAAATGTGAACTTCCTGAAATTTTCACAAACAGACATGCACATAAGAAATATAGGGGGCTCCACTCTTACAAAAGTTCTTAGTCAAACAGTCCAATATTTCTACAAAATACACAAAACCCTGCCTGTGACATATGGAGCTACTAGAGTTCAATATATATATATAATTTACAACAAAAATACTCTTTCCCTAACAGATAATGCAAGACTAACCAAAAGGAGCTTATCTCGACGTTATACTACGGAGGAGGGTCCAGACTCAGTGCTGCTATTTAAAAAACGTAAAGAAATAAGGGTGTAAATACCATTAACTATATTTAAAGAGGAACAGACAAATAGTAGAATCTTTCTAAAAAGTTTAATCACTTCAAATAAAACTATAAGTCCTGAATTTCAATAAAAAAAAGTCATAATTTTTATGCTTATAAAAAATTTTCTTATTCAATCATAAGGCACTAAAAAGGCAATATCCAAACCACAATTGTTATAAATATAGAATTGGGTGACATCCCACAGAACCAATAGTAGATTAATAATCAGATGTTAGCTAGAACTAACAGTAATAGTTGAGTATGGTGCGGTAATAAAATAGGAGCAAGTATGTTGACAGTCAGTCAATGATACGACACAATGTCTCAATACAATAATATAGTACATGGTGCACCATGACTAACGCTTAGTGTTGTTAGCTACAGAGTTTTAGTAACAAAATTCATTCAAAAAGCATATAGAATTCATATAGAGACCTTTCACTTAAATCTTTTGGTGAATCAATCAATAAAAAAGTCATCTATCAACCATAAAACTTCAAATTTCCAAAACAGGTTATTAGACAGTATTTAAATCATTACACAAAAATCAATACAGTTGTAAATGAAACTTTATAATAAAATCCAATAGGATCTTGAATAAAATTAAGAAGTCTATTCCTAGGATGCCAAAGTGTATAAGAATTGTTAATTCTCAAAGTAAAATTTTGAAATATAGAAAACTAATATGGCTAGTAATATTTACTCACCTGGAAACAGATACCAACCTCTTCCTAATCTGTTTACAATTTCGTTGTGGATAATTGTCCTAAACACCTATAATATTAAGCAAAATGCTCTTAACCTCTAACATATGTGAATGATTTAAACCTTTCAACCTACCTAATTTATTTAGTCATTCATTTACTTTTAACATGTAATATGAATTTCCACTATTTAAAAACTCTCAGATTTTCGGATAGAATTCCCATAATTTCTTCATTATCATTTGTACTTCTTACTTCCAATATTTAAAGAAATTAAATTCTTGGCCCAAATTTATTCATAATATTTTTAAAATGTTAAAGGCCTTTAATCCTATTTAATATATTTTATTATACACTTATGAAAATTCTAATAACCCACCATCAATACTAATATCACCTCAAAGATTATTCAACTAAATTCCAAAATCCTTTATTAAACATACATTATCATTCGAGGCAACTTAATCAAGCCATATAAAGTCTCTCATTCAAATTTCATCCATTTTTCTATATGGAAAATTTAGAAAAAATATGAAAAATTAGCAATTTGACTTATAATTCAAAATAAAAACTTCCACTAGCCTTAAATCACCTCCTAAATACTTAATAATGTAAGAGAAGCCCAAAAACTTCAAGTTTCATTGTCTACAATAATGCACATACACCTTAAATTTGGGGGTTTTTAGTCTTAAAGTTAAAACTCACAATTGATTAATAATTATAGGGGAGAGAGATGTGAAAATTGATTAGGAAGTAAAGTCTTAACTCAATTTGAAGCAATTACACTAAATTGAGCTCAATTTCTCCTCTTTTTTACATGAACAGTGCAAAACATTGGGCCTTCTCGATTTGGATTTGTTTTAATCAAATTAATTGGTAGTTATGTAAGAGAAGTAGTTGAAATTCAATAAGAAACCAAAACCTAAAGCTAAATTAAGGAGGAATTAACCAATTTATCGGATAAAACACATTTTAATTGAAATATAACATATGTATGCTTTTTTTTAATAATAATTAGACACGTGAATGAATTTAATATTTTTATAATAAACATATAATTTTTATAAATTAACATTACTTATAATGAAAAATTCTTACCTACACTTAAAGCTTCAAAGTATCTATACAACAATCAATAATTAAATTTTACTATACATCTCCACAGCAACAGGTACTATATATCTAAACTTTGACTCCATTTGAATAAATAGTCTGAAATTTTGAGTGTACAATCTGAATAAATTTATTGGACCGGGAGGAGGGAGAAGAAGAGGTGTGGGACCCATCCCCACTGTCTCGCCTTGCAATAAGGCGAGATTTTGAGTGTACAATCTGAATAAATTTATTGGACCGGGAGGAGGGAGAAGAAGAGGTGTGGGACCCATCCCCACTGTCTCGCCTTGCAATAAGGCGAGAAAATCTCGTTATGTCCACCTTTGGACTTTTTTGCAAGAAGGCTGGCTTGAAGGCTAGAACGAAGAATACAGAGCGAACAACATTGGAAGCCTATAATGGAGTTTCCTCTTGAGACGTGCGGTGCTTCCTTCAACACCGATTTCTGCTTGCGAGTTGCCTACTCCGTTCTGCTGAAACAACTTGAAATGGGTTCAAATTTTGTTTGCTCCCCATTGTCTCTCCATTTCTTACTCAGCCTTGCTGCTGCAGGATCCACTGGCAGAACCTTGCAGCAGTTGCTTTCTGTTCTGGGATTACAACGCTACGATGATTTACATCTTTTCCCTTCGCAAATTATCTCTGGAATACGCATGCTCGAGGGGAGTCATAGTCTCGCTCAAGGTCCTATATTGTCCTTCGTCAATGGAGCTTGGGTGGAACAGACTTTTGGTTTGAAGTCTTCCTTTGAAGAGGTAACCAAAAATGTTTACAGAAGCCAAGTCAAAGCCGTTGACTTTATAGACAAGGTAACAAGAACTTCATATCAGTGAGCAGAAAATTGAAAAAAGTTGCGAAGCCTCTTCATCTTGTTTAAAAGAATCTCCTCAATATCTGCTTATGTATTTATTGTAGGTTCATGGCTTATTCTGGTTCTTTATACTGCAACTTCATATTTGCTTTATCATGTTAATTACTTAATTGGATCTAGATCCCATGAATTGCAGGATATTTTTCTTTTGGTAGATATACCTCTTTTTTTCTTAGATACTTTCTCAGCAAGGTGACTTTCTTGTACGAAAAATAGGGGGTTAACTTAAATTCACTCTTACGAAATTTGATTTGCTTCTAATGATTATTTGTCTAGACAAGTTGATTTTTTTTTTTTTTTGTTCCTTTTCTTTGGATATAACTTGATAGGCTGATCAAGTAAGAGAAGAAGTGAATTTGTGGGCTGAAAATGTAACGAATGGACTAATAAAAGAGCTCCTTCCGTCGGGTTCTTTGGATGAGGATACGAAGCTAGTTCTTGCAAATGCACTATATTTCAAAGGAGCGTGGGATCAAAAATTTGATCCATCCATGAGTAAGACCAGAAATTTCAATCTTCTCAATGGGCAAATTGTACAAGTTCCTTTCATGACCACCATGAGACGTGAAGAATATTATTACAGATATTTTAAGGATGTCAAAATACTCAAAATTCCTTACCAAAATGGCAACAAAACACTGAAGTTTGCTATGTATTTCTTTCTCCCACATGAGAATGACGGGCTTCCAAATATGATTCTCTCTTTAAACTCAAATCCCAAATTTTTAAATCAAGATTATGGACTACAGAGAGAGAAAATTCCAGAATTTTGGATACCACGATTTAAGTTTTCCTATGACTTTGCAGCCGCAACTAGCATGAAAGACTTGGGACTAACGTTACCATTCATTCCTGGGGAGCTAACAGAAGTGTCAGATTCTTTATTGAGGCACAGGATTTATGTTAAAGAGATTTTTCACAAGGCATTCATTGAAGTCAATGAAGAAGGAACAGAAGCTGCAGCTAGCACAGCAGCCGTTGTTGAGGAACAATGTGCCAAGCTCCACATACCAAGCTTTGTGGCTGACCATCCCTTCATGTTCATGATAAGGGAAGAAATTTCCATGGTGGTGTTCTTCGTGGGAGCAGTGCTTAACCCACTCTTGACTTCTTGATGTAGTAATGAGTTAATTAGTCATAGTTGACATAAACAATTTATAATATATATAATGCTCCTTGTTGTAATGAATAAAATGTTGTCATGAATGGCACTTTAATAATTTGAATGGTGTGAAAGATTTCTGGTTGTTTTATGTGTATTTAAAGGTGTGAAAGATTTACAGCTATAGTAGATCATTTCATAATGTCCTCCATCAATGGAGCAGAGTTTTGGTTTGAAGCCTCCTTCTCAAGATGTTGCTGAAAAAGTATATACAAGCCTAGTCATACTGCTTTCAGCAAGTTGTTATTTGAGAACATAGAAGAAAATAATTTAAATCGCTTCTAAGAACACAAAACGTCAGAAAATTTTACAATTTACAATTCCTTTAATAGTATTGAAATGCTTAAAATTCCTTATCAAGGTGTTGGTAACCTAGTAAGGATCTGTGTATTTTTTTCTTTCATGTGAAAGCGTTGGGGCGGGATGTTGCTGGTTTTTGGTGAATGCTAACAAGGCCCTGACAAAATCCTTAGAGGGTAATTATTAATTAATAAATGCTCCTTGAGGATCCAGAACTAGGCGGCAAAATTTCATTGTACATTTTGTATCCAATTCTCTATAAAATTTGGGCAAATCATACAGTGCTTAGCCCACTCATGGTTTCTTAATGTTCCAGTAAATTAATTACTGATAATTAGCATAATATACTAGATATGTAATGCCCCTTGCTGTAATGAATTAAGATTTTATCTCCAACATGGTACTGTAATGATACTAAGGGTAATCGATGACAGTTAGATAACCGTATGTTTGGTCATGCATCTGAATGGTGTGAAAGATCTATATCTAGTGGCATTTTTTGATAAATGAGAAACATTATTATGAATACTTCAAATTCCTTATCAAATCCAGCTAGTTTCTCGGTACATTACTTTCTTTGAAAAGTGGTAACTGTTTTATCATGAAAAGAAAAAGATACTTTTGAAGTAATGTAGTTTTTAATGGCAAGTTTGAGTGTTTGCCAGATAAGGCAATTTCAGCTTTTATTGATCTAATTCAGCATAGAATTCTCTTCTGAAAAAGAAACTCTACTTCTTTTGAATGTTGACATATGGCAAACCCTTTCTAATACTATTGCTGTGAGCAATGAGTTGTACACTTGTACTTCTCTTTGTGTATGTTCCCCTGCAACAGAAAATGCAAAATCTGAAAGTATGCAAAAGCATGTTGGCAAGGATTTTGGTCTGATTAAATTTTAATGTTTTTTTCCTCTTACTCTTCTTTCACATAAAATTCTGTCACTTAGATAAAAGCTTATTGTCAGCTGACAAGTACTTATTGGACAGTGTGATCACTTATATATATATTATTTTTCAAGTTGGATGAAAGGCTGGACTAATTAGATCATTCCAAGAGGCGGCAAAATAAAAATCACTCATAAGGAATTGAGAAGATACTGTAATCCTGTTGGCTTTTGGTAATTGCTATGTACAAAACATAAAACATAGTATTTCCCTTTGCCTTTTGGCAGCAAAGATGGAACAATGCTTTTACGTTGGCATTAATAATAATAAAATATATGAGATATTCATACAGAAATAACCAAGTGTCCCTTCAAGAACTCATAACAGGTCGTTACTAAGTCATCCGAATTCTTACTACCTATTCTCTTGTAAGTTGGGGTAATTTGTGCAGAGAAGAGAAGGCAACAGAGGAGCCATGTTGAAGCGTATGAGAATGGAGTCCCCTTCACAGATATCTGACAGTTCCTTCAACACTGACTTTTGTTTGCAGTTGGCATACAAAGTTCTTTTGAAACAACTCGAGATTCATATTATATTGAGTCATGTTGCTGCAGGGTCAACAGGAAAAACCTTAGAGCAGCTTCTTTTGTTTCTGGGATCAAAGAACATCAGTGATCTGAATTCATCATCTTCAGAAATTGTTTGTCGTATACGGCATGCTGAAGGTATTGAAAGTGGGGGCTCAATCGTGTCCTTTGTCAATGGGGCTTGGGTGGAGAAAAGTTTTGGTTTGAAGTCTTCTTTTGAAGAGATAGTGAAAGATGTTTACAAAAGCCAAATTGAAGCAGCTGACTTTGTAAAGAAGGTTCTCTTTTGATTAACATTTCTGCTCTTCACCTGCTTGTTGACATGTACATAAATTTACTGCTATTTGAAAGTACAGAATAAACAGAAACATAGCAATTCTCCCTTATAAGAATATTCCTTCTTTTGTAAGTAGAAAATTTAGAAAAACCTTAGGTTACGATGTAGATTATTGATCCTCAGAACCAATTTAGGTTGATGGCTTGTCTGGTTCCATGTTCTTGGATATATTACTATGAATCGTATCATTAGGTCCTACTGCAGCTTTTGAATTCTTAACTCCTGTTCATATATCTGATCATGTTCTTATGTAGGGTTGTAACGGATTTCTGTTCTTTCTTTATGGACAAAGCTTCTTAGTTCTTTTCATCGAGGTTGATATCTAACAGAGAACAAATGACAAAGCATTAGTTTAATTAATTATATGGGTTTCGTTGTGTGGCTGTCTCACTAGGCTGATAAAGCTGCAGAAGAGTGCAAATGCAACCAATGGACTCATAAAAGAAATTCTTCCGTTGAGTTCCATAAACACAGAAACAAAGCTAGTTCTTATCAATGCATTGTATTTCAAAGGAGCATGGGATCAGAAGTTTGATCCATTCCACACTACAACCAAAATTTTCAACCTTTTGAATGGGCAAACTGTAGAAGTTCCCTTCATGACCACCATGAGACGTGAAAAATATTATTACAGGTTCTTTAAAGTTCTTAAAATTTCTTACCGAAGTGGTAACAACCCACTGAAATTCGCCATGTATTTCTTCCGTCCACATGAGAAGGACGGCTTGCCAAATTTAATTCATACTTTTAACGCAAACCCCATATTCTTAAATCAAAACTCTGGAATGCGAAGAGAGGAAATTCCTAAGTTTTGGATCCCAAGATTTAAGTTTTCCTTCAACTTCGAAGCCAAAGAGAACATGAAAGACTTGGGACTAGCATAGTCTTTCACTCCTGGGGACCTAACCGAAGTGTCAGATTCTTCAATGAGACACAAGCTTTATGTTCCAAAGATTGTGCACAAGGCATTCATTGAAGTCAATGAAGGAGGAACAGAAGCTGCAGCTAGTACCGCTGTTACTTGTGTGTTATTTGGTCGCAATCACGACAAAACAAGCTTTGTGGCTAACCATCCCTTCATGTTCATGATAAGGGAAGAGACTTCCATGGCTGTGTTCTTTGTACGAGCAGTGCTTCACCCAATCTTGGCTTCTTGATCTTATAATAAGTTAATAGGTTATAATTAAAAAATTATGATATCTTATGCCCCTTGTTATAATGAATTGTATTTGTTTTTTGGTTGAACATTGTACTTTGGCGATACTAATGGGGTTAAATGTTGCGTGTTTTGTCATGAACTTGAGTGGTGTGAAACATTTATAGCTAATAGCACATTTTGTTATGAATTGTTATGTTAACTACTTTATTTATAGCAACTAATCTCAGTTCCTAATTTTTCCTTATTTATTTTTTAAACTTAATGGTATCAGGAAAATAATTTTAAGACTATTAAATTGTTTTTCTTGATTCAATTAGAATAATATCTATATTCTAATTGTTCATTCTCATAAATTGATAATTTCTCAATTAATCTTAAGATGAAACATTTTACCTAAATATTTCCTCTAATTTCACAGCTTATTCTTATCTTATTACTAGAAGAATTCTCAGGATATTATATATATTACCTAGCAAAAAGGCAACATGACGTAAACACATTGATTTGTCAAATTTCATAAAAATATATACAATATATGCACACATAGAACACAATAATACACATACATACATGTACATATGACACAACAATATGCTGCAAACACATGTTAATACGTCAATTTTCAAAAATTATTAGATGCCAACGCACAAGTGATATAATATTGTGCACATATATATATACAAACATGCATAATATTATATTGCATGCCTACAAACAAGCAAGACACAACATTGCAGACACACTTTTACACAACACAATATAACATTACACTTGTGCAAATGTACATTTCCATACATACACATGCATGTGAGCATACAAACACAATACTATTCATGCATACACATAACATGGTAATGTACGTGCACACTCATGCAAGTGTGAACAAGCAACATGACACCATACATATATGATATATTTTATGCACACCTATATGTAGTGGTAGTGTCAGGACCTGAGTTTTTAATATTAGTGGGGGCTCAAATTTTTTTAATATTTTAATTTTAAAAATTATATTTTAATATTATATTTTTAAAATAAAATTCTTCTGTTGAAACTTTTAAATTAAATTAAATGAGATTAATTTATTAACAATACCTTGACTTTCTCCATCTTAGTTTTTTTTTAAATTAAATTTCAATAAGTCTTGTATTTTATATTACTCTCCATATTAAAATTAACTTTATTACCTAAATACTTATGAGGACTATTGTATTTACTCACTATTAATGTAATGCTGAAAATATATATCGTTATTATAAACACCATAATAGTTTAATAAACAGCTTAAAATAGTATTTTAAAAGAAGTTGAAAAAGTTTATCTGATAAATCATCTATTAATTTGCAAAACAAAAAAAGAGTAAATTTTTATAGCATTATAAATATTATTTTATCTATCAATATTTCAAAAAAGACATTTTTAAGGACAATTATTTAAAGTCTAGCTAAAAATAATATATTGATATTTGAACTCAATTATATTCTACTAAGTTATTGTAAAACAACTATTTACAAAAAAAATATCAAATTTTTACCCATAAATTAAGTATAAATATACATAATACATATGTGATTCTAATAGGTTCAAATTAAAATATCAAATAATAACACAAAATGATATGACCCAATCATATAAAATAATTGATTCCAATAAGTGTAAAAAAAATAAAATATTTGAGGCATAAAATTATAACTTAGTATTATATAGATAAAAAACAATTTGACTTGCCCTCTCACAAACATGTGGCTCGGCCACTGCATATATGCTTGTATACACATAAGCATAACATGGTGTCATAGCTCAACATCTTACTATGCAAGCATGTTCACTCATAATACAAAATCGCATATGCATGTGCACCTTGGCTTACAGCAAGAACTACATACACACACCAAGATGTTAAATTTGAATCAAATAGTTTTCTTAAAAAAATATGTGAATTATAACATTTTTTTAATGTGTGTTTGTAAGTTCATATATATATATATATATATATTCATATTAGTAGTACCTTTTATAATATTTATCACTCATATAAATTAATAAAATTGGATTTAAATTGGAGTTGTAATTTTATATTTTAATTCCTTACTTGAGCCAAACATAAATATGTACGTGTCTATTTGAATTGCATTTAGCATTGCAGTACTTAATTTATTTAGTTTACTTTTGGCTCGTCTTTTCCTAATAAAAAAGAATTATTCTTAAGGACAACAGCTAAAGCCTAAAAATTTGTTATTTTAGTCAACGGGTTTATCGTGTATAGGTTTGTTCAACATTAATGTGATTAGACTAACACACTAATTAAGAAGATTATGTTTGGCATTTGGGTAAAGGGTTGGGAGAATAAGCTTTTGAACGATTTAATAAGTTAACCTTTTGTGGAAGATCCTATGAGGCTAAGAAACAAATGGCTTGTTGAAGAATCCGGAACAGGCCGGCACATATTCATCGGAATTATTACAACTTGTCTCCTTATAAATATGGGCTAGTCATACAAAGAAACCACATTGAAACTTCATAAAATGACGTCCCCTCCACAGAAATGCACCGTTTCCTTCAACACCGACTTCTGTCTGCAATTGGCATACAGAGTTCTTCAGAAACAACTTGAAAAGGGTTCCAATTTTGTGTCTTCTCCACTGTCTATTCACATTATATTGAGCCTTCTGGCTGCGGGATCAAAAGGAAAAACCTTAGAGCAGCTTCTTTCGTTTCTGGGATCAGAGAGTAAAAATGACCTTAATTCAGTATCCTCACAACTTATTTCCAGTATAAGGCATGTGGAAGGGATTGAAAGTGGAGGCCCAATCCTGTCCTTCGTCAATGGGGCTTGGGTGGAAAAAAGTTTTGGTTTGAAGACCAGTTTTGAAGAGATAGTCAGAGATGTTTACAAAAGCCAAATTGAAGTGGTTGACTTCATAAACAAGGTACTCTTACTGTTCTTTACCTGCACTGAGCTAGATAATTCAAAAAACATGACAATTGAGGTAAGATGTTGATTATAGATCCTGAAAATCAGTTAAAATTAAATGGTTACATAGTTCAACGTTGTTAAATATATTGCTATGCATCATATCAGTAGGTCCAGCTTCCTATTTTTAACTTCTTCGCATCTCTGATCATGTTCCCAATTGGAAATATATCCTGTGGTTGGAACTTGCAATCCCTTTGGGTTCTTTTGTACGCAACTTCTTGCATGTTTCCTCGTCAGGGTTGATATGTACAGAGAATATACGACAAAGCTTTTATTTGATTGATTGTATGGCTTTTGTTCACTAGGCTCATATAGTTGAAGAAGAAGTGAACTCATGGGTAGCAAATGCAACCAATGGACTAATAAGAGAACTCCTTCCGTCAGGTTCGTTAGATAAGGAAACGAAGCTAGTTCTTGCCAATGCATTATATTTCAAAGGAGCATGGGATCATAAGTTTAATACATCCATGACCAGAATCAGAATTTTCAATCTTCTCAACGGGCAAACTGTAAAAGTTCCCTTCATGACCGCGATGACATATGAAGCATATTACTACAAGTCCTTTGAAAATTTTAAAGTACTCAAAATTCCTTACCAAAGTGGTAATAGCTCACTGAAGTTCGCCATGTATTTCTTTCTTCCTCATAATACGCACGGTTTTCCGAATTTGATTCACACTTTAAACTCAAATCCCAAATTCTTAAATCAAAATTTTGGACTTCACAAAGAGAGAATATCTGAATTATGGATCCCAAGATTCAAGTTTTCCTTCAAATTTGATGCCATAGAAGACATGAAAGATCTAGGACTAACTCTGCCTTTTACTCCCGGGGAGCTAACAGACGTTTCAGATTCTCCATTGAGTCACATGCTTTTTGTTTCAAATATTTTGCACAAGGCATTTATTGAAGTAAATGAAGAAGGAACAGAAGCAGCAGCTAGTACCGCTGCTTTTTTAGCGCTTAATTGTGCCAACCTGAGCAGGACAAGCTTTGTGGCTAACCATCCCTTCATGTTCATGATAAGGGAGGAGACGACCCTGGCTGTATTCTTCGTCGGAGCGGTGCTTAACCCACTCTTGCCTTTTTGATGTTGCAATGAATAATATTTTGTCTTGAATAAGACACTTTAATGGTACCAATGGTGTGAAAGATTGTGGTGTGTTTTTTTTCATATACTAGAATGGGGTGAATATATTATCGCTAGTAGCATGTTTTATAATGTTCTTCAAAAGTGGAAGTTGGGCGGAGCAGAGTTTTAGTTTGAAGCCTTCTTTTAAAGATGTTACTGAACACATTTATACAAGTCAAGTTGATTATACTGCTGTTAGCGACCAACAAATTGTTATTTGAAATGACAGTATAATACGACACCATCACCACCACTGAAAACTCATTTAAGAAAGAAGCAGAAATCAAGTGACCAGCACATGAGTATTAAAAAAATTTATTTAATAATTAGTCAGTTATTATATATAATATTATTTAATATGTCAATTAATGTCTGTTATGTATTAAATGTCAAGTACTATCTATTAAGTGTCGGTTATTTTATATTAAGAGTTGATTATTATAAATTAAGAACAGTTATATAGCAGTTATGTATGTCAAAACAATTACAAACTTTGGTATGGTATTTGTGCAAGTCTGGTGAAATGAATTGGCAGACATGGATTATTCAAGTTAACATTTAATAGAGATTAGTACATTTCACACAGACTAAATCTTAGGTGTTAAACATCCTTGTACTCAAGGACTTCTTTCTCTGTATTTCTTAGTAGTTTCCACCATAGAACAAAGAAATTCAAATCCATAAGAACACAGTGAAAGTAATAGGGTGATAAAGAGAAATAGAGAAGGAGAGAATTAGAGTGGAATGGAAAGCTAAGTCAATCTTATTGAATTCCTCGATTGTTGTATATATAATATAATGTATGCCAGCTATAGATTAACAGCCTAATGTAGTTGTAATTACCAAACTCGACCAGTACTAGACTTAACAGCCTAACAGCTTGTATCACTCATAACATCAGAAACTTTTGCAGTTTAGAAATCTATGGAATACTTGAAATTCCTTATCAAAGTGGTGATAATTTAGTAAGGCTCTGTGTATTTTATATCCCAGATGCGACAGATGGCCGGCCAAATTTAACCAATAAATTATGATCAATGGAAGTTGTTAAAAGGTTATCAAATTTTAACAATTTGATTTTAAGAGATAAGGACCCCCTATAGTTTTTCACACAAATAGATCAAATAATGGATAATCTTGTTTGAATATTGGTCTTATTGATTTATTGGATTCTTGTAATGTGTACAATTTAAATTGGTTTTTCACAATTATGTTTTATAATTTACAAACTACAAAGCTAAAATTGATATTCCATTACTGATTATTGAAAATTAAGGATTATTTTAAGATATATTGAAATAAATATAAATCTTGGACTGAAATTTAGAAATTCTTATATGTTTGGTTAGATATAATTTTAACTAGTTAGATTACTAGTGCATTTAAAAGATGGAGTCTACATCTTGTTTCGTATTTATCTATGTTTAAAAGATAATTTTTATTCCTAGATAAGAAGAGTTGTGTAACACATTACACACCATGGACTATGAGTTAGTGATATATAAGATAGTGGACAAAGAGGAAAATAATTGATAAGTGAATGAGAAAAGAGTTGTGGTCACTACCAAAGCTAATCATTTCTTTATACTATCTATATGAAGTAGTATATGTCTTATGTATTGTGGCTTTAAACAAACATTTAGACATAATACCTTGAATCATGTATTTGTATGTGATAATGTAATTACAATTAAACATCTCAAACTAAGGAATAAATTGGTAGATGTGATATCAAAGGACTCACAAAAGAAATTGCAAGAGATTTTTAATGAAATGATATTAAAACCCTTCAAATAAAGTCATTAGTAATGGGAACCTGACCTTTAACTAGACCAAATTTTGTTTAAAGGTTCAATAGGTAAGAACAAGTTACTGATAACTAACTAAATGCACTAAAAAATATTTAGACATTTCAAGACAAGTACACATGATAAAAATTTAAGTGTTTAGGGTGTATTAAACTTTTAATGGATTTAAGAAAACCTAAAAAGATTAAGACTTAAAAGAATCTACCTATGTAAACATAATGAGTGGTGTTGCTCCTAACCTGAATTTGTGTTGATTCTTTGAAATGTTCATGAAAAGCATAGGGTGAAACACATGACTATATAAGTGCTACAAGTTTTGCAAACTTCTTTGAAGTTATAGATAAAACTATGTGTGTAGCCCTTCCAATTTTAATGTAAAATTGTGATTCAATGCTTTAATGCAACCATTAATTTGTTAAAACTTTGAAATACTTACACTAACAATAAATGTAAGTTGAAATACACATATCTTCGTGCATAGTCTTATGGATTAAAGAAGAGAATTAGTTTTTCAAACTAAGTGAGAGATTGTTAAAAATAATTAGCCTGAAAAACTAAGTTATGTATGTGTTGAATTAAATAAATCTAATAGCTCAAATTAAATTTTTTAGTTTGTTTAAAAATTTAAATATAAAAAGATTTGAAATCTCCAACACACACTCTAAAAGTCACTTGCGGTCAGAGATTTAATTAAACTATCAGATGTAGAAAGATTCTCATGACCTCAATAATATTAAACTTGTGAGATAACTAAGCATTCTTTACTTCTTTAAAATGAGTATACAATAATATTTTATTAATTTTCTCCTCATTATGACATACAAAATTTTTTTAATTAGTCAAATTAGCATTCATTACTCACAAGCAATTAATTATAACAATACACTACATAAAATACCTTTACGGAAAAAAATTAAACTAGAGTCCTCAAATATTTTTAAAATATTTATGAAAATTATAGTACCATTTTCTTGAAAAAGCATAAGAAATTGTAGGCAAAGTGAACATTTTCTTTTGAGACAAAATAGAGCCTATGTGCGCAAGATTTTAGTTTTAGGCTATAATTGATGTTGAATATTTGAGATTTTATAGTTTTAAATATTGTATTTAGTATTACGTAATAGATTGTGAGGATTTGAATTGTTTTTTCTTTTGACACAATTCTGTTTTAAGTAGTTGTGTTTGAGTTATATTATTATTTTGCTCGGTAATTTTACAGTTTTACACTATGGTTTTCAATGAAGAGATATAAATTTTATTTGTGAAAATATATTTACATCAGTTAAATTTTATATATATATATATATATATATATGTATATATGTGCACACACACAAACGCATTATAACAATAATTATTAGAATTTTAGTAATTTTAGATTTGAAAGTTTTTCAGAAAAATTAAATTGATAAAATGAAATTGACTTAATTAAATTCTGCAATTTTAGAAGCATTAGTTTTTCTTGTGCTTTTAATAATTCAATCAAAAAGAGCATATAATATAACTCTATCCATTTTTAACTTACTATAAAATACAAGAATTTTTGTTTTACAACTAAATTAGCATTCATCACTCATAAAATATTAATTATAATAATACATAATATAAATTTCCATTATGAAGAAAATAAATTGATAAAGCGCCTAGTTAACTGAAATGATGAATTAAACTTGTTTTAAAATTCTGTAAAACAGTTACTAGTTAACTGAATACTAAACCAGTTGACTAATTTCAAAAGAAGCGAAGATGTAAATGTTCAATTGCTAAGTTTGAAACTACTTCATTTATTTTCAAGAGAAAAGCAGCACAAAACGGGAATGATCTCTGGTTATTTACAAGAATAGACATTAAAAACTACTAGTGAAATTCTAAAATAATAATGTTAACAAATTTATTACCTCTATAATAATGATTAATGTACTCAGTTAGAAGTGCAGCGCAACGGCCTTAGATGCCTCAAAATCCATTCTCATATTTAAAAAGAGAAATATTATTTTGTTCCAGTTATTTTTAAAATGATCCCCTAATGATGTAAACTTTTCATTTTGGTCCATCTATTCTCCGTTAATCTGCAGCTGATGTGGCCGTTAATATCTGATGTGGTGTTAGAGCTGTAAACATTGTTCTCCCTCTCTCCCAACGAGAGCGAATTGTCTTCAGTAGGAGATTTTTTAGTCAGATCTAAAGTTATTGGATTCAGATTTAATGGCTTTAGATTTAATAGATATAAAAAAAATTTTAAGAATAATATTTTATTTATTATAATATTTTATTATTATAAAATAAAATAATTTTTAGTATCTTATAATTTATTTTACATATCTCACAATATAATTTAGAAAGATTGAATATTTTTAACAGATATAAAAATATTTAAAATCTAAAAATAAATATTTTTTAAAATAATATTTTATTTTATTATTAACAAATAAAATAATTTTTAATATTTTACCATTTTTTTATATATTTTACAGTATAATTCAAAAAACTAAATCATCTTCAATAGAATTTAAAATTTTAATATATCTTTTTTTAATATTTATTTTTAGATTTTAAAATTTTTTTTAGATCTATTAAATCTGGAGCCGTTGAATTTGGATCCAATGACTCTAGATCTTAAATCATTTTATTTTTTAATAATAAAATATTATTTTTAAAAAATATTTATTTTTAAATTTTAAATTTTATTTTAAATTTGTTAAATTTAGATTCAATAACTCCATATCTTATTAGAAAATCTACCGTAACTGAGGCTACTGGTGACAATCTGTTCTCCTCTTGCAACTTAGCAGCTAGGCATTGAAGAAGGCTTTCTTCGTGCAAGCTTGAAGTCAGAAGAGATTCTCCTAGAAGCAATAATAGAGATTATTCAACATCTTGCAGGGACAAGATATATGAGCATGTTTAAATTCAAATTATACATGAGTTCTTTAAATTTGACTCTATTTTATGTTTATATTAATTAATCTTTTTTTTCTATTCACATTACTGTCACTCTTATTTATGCTGCATAATTTGTTTTACTAATTAAAATACGTATGTGTTTGAGAACAGGTTTTTTCTTGGGGGACACTGGCCAAATTAAAATAACTAACTAAAATAAGTATAATGCAATCCAAATTAATAGACATGTACAAATCTAGAAGAACTTAATTCTCATAGCTTACAGTGCAAATTTTATAATATGTATGTAAACTTATTTCTGAAAGGTAAAGAAAGAGATCATTTATACTAACATTAGTGCTAATTCTTTCATATTCCTTGAAGCTTAAATTGAAATGAAAATTTGAATCATAAGATCCAAAAATAATGACTTTGCACTTTCCCTACTCTCTTGTCTGATTTAAGCATATGAGGGGGTTGACTTTAATTAATATATTAGTTAAACTTGGCAAGCCATCTTTCTGATGTGAAAGAAATACGTACATAGAACTTCATGTTTTCAGGTATCACCACTTTGATAAGGAATTTTAAAGTACTTGTAATATTGAAAAAGTTTCTTACAGTTTGTGTTATATTAGATTTCAATTATTTTTGTTATATGTTCTCAAATAACGATTTGCAAGTTGCTGGAAGCAGTATGACTTGGCTTGTACATGCTTTTCAGCCATGTCTTGAAAAGAAGGCTTTAAACGAAAACTCTGCTCCAATTATCTTCCATTGACGTGGGACGCTATAAAATGTGCTACTATAACTATAAAATGTGCTACTATACACATAAAACACACCACAAAGTTTTTTATACGATTCAAATCATCAAAATGTCGCTCAGCATGACAACATTTTATTCAGTACAACAAGGGGCATTACATACGCACATACACACACAATTGCATATGTCAATCATGACTAATTAACTCATTCCGACGTCAAGAAGCCAAGAGTGGGTTGAGCACTGCACCGACGAAGAATACAGCCATGGAAGTCTCTTCCCTTATCATGAACATGAAAGGATGGTCAGCCACAAAGCATGGCATGCGTTGCATGGCACATTGTTGCTCAATGATAACGGCTGAGCTAGCTGCAGCTTCTGTTCCTTCTTCATTGACTTCAATGAATGCCTTATGAAAAATCTCTTTGACAAGAAGCTTATGACTGTAGAAAGAATCTGACAGTTCTGTTAGCTCCCCAGGAAAGAATGGTAACGTAAGTCCCAACTCTTTCATGTCCTCTGCAGCTGCAAAATCGAAGGAAAATTTAAATCGTGGGATCCAAAACTCGGGAATTTTCTCCCTTCGCAGTCCATAATTTTGATTTAAAGTACTTGGATTTGATGAGTTTAAAGAGTGAATCAAATTTGGAAGGCCATCGTTCTCATGTGGAAGAAAGAAATACATAGCAAACTTCAATGGTTTGTTGTCACTTTGGTAAGGAATCTTGAGTATTTTGACGTCTTCAAATGATCGGTAATAATATTCTTCACCTCTCATGGGAGTCATAAAAGGAACTCGTATAATCTGCCCATTCAGAAGATTGAAACTTTTGGTCTTAGTCATGGATGGATCAAATCTTTGATCCCACGCTCCTTTGAAATATAGTGCATTCGCAAGAACTAGCCTCGTATCCTCGTCCAAAGACTTTGGGGGAAGGAGCTCCTTTATTAGTCCATTCGTTGCATTTTCAACCCACAAATTCACTTCATCCCTTACTTGATCAGCCTATCAAGTTATATCCAAAGAAAAAGGAAACATAATCAGTCTCTCAAAACAAATTATTATTGGAAGCAAACCGAATTTTGTGAGAGTAAATTTAAGTCAACCTTTATTGTTTTGTACTAGAAAGTCACCTTGATGAGAAAGTATCAAAGGAAAAAAGAGGTATATCTACCAGCAGAAAAATATTCTGCAGTATAGTTCATGTGATTTAGATCCAATGAAGTAATTAACCTGATAAATCAAATATGAAGCTGCAGTATAAAGTACCAGAATAAGCCATGACTCTAGCTAGAATAAATACATAAACAGATATTGAGGAGATTGTTTCGAACAAAAAAAAAAAAAACGAAGCAGCTTCTCAACTTCTTTCAATCTTCTGCTAACTGATATGAAGTTCTTGTTACCTTGTTTATAAAGTCAACGGATTTGGCTTGGCTTCTGTAAACTTGTTTGGCTACCTCTTCAAAGGAAGACTTCAAACCAAAAGTCCGCTCCACCCAAGCTCCATTGACGAAGGACAATATAGGACCTTGAGCGAGGCTTTGACTCCCCTCGAGCATGCGTATCCCAGAGATAATTTGCGAAGGGAAAAGATGTAAGTCATCGTAACGTTGTAATCCCAGAACAGAAAGCAACTGCTGCAAGGTTTTACCAGTGGATCCTGCAGCAGTAAGGCTGAGTATGAAATGGAGAGACAATGGGGAGCACACAAAATTCGAACCCTTTTCAAGTTGTTTCAGCAGAACGGTGTAGGCAACTCGCAAGCAGAAATCGGTGTTGAAGGAAGCACCGCACGTCTCTAGAGGAGAGGAAACTCCATTGTGAGCTTCCAATGTTGTTCGCTGTGCGTTCTTTGCTTTGGGCTTGCCTTCTTGCCAAAAGTCCAAAGGTTGACATACGAGATTCTCGTCCCTTATTGCAAGGACAGGGAGTGGTGATGGGTCCTACCCCCCCTTCTCCTCTCTGACTTTCGGACTATTTATTCAAATGGAATTTTGATGTTTACATATGATACCGTAATGAACTTTATTGTTGCACTGGAGTGCTATAACGAGATTTAAATATTGATTAGGGTACTGATAATTTGAAATTCTAAGTGTAGGAAAGATTTTTTTTTTTTTTTTGAATAAATAAAATCACACACATGTTATAATTTATATTAAAAAAACTAGACAATATTTTAGTATTTTATCTCATATTAATCATTTAAATAATATTTTAGTTTTATTATAAAATTACTTTACATTCATCTTTTCAACAAATAATTAAAGAATAATTTACAAGAATATTCCTAAATTCATTTTAATCTAATTTTAATTTTTTTAATTAAAATATCCTCCCTAAAAAATATGTAAAGTGATATTTTTAATATATATATATATATATATACATATATATAATTAATGAAAATCAATATATTTAAAATTAAATTAAAATGTATTACAACTTTTTTGTTTTAATAAAGATTTGCACATATTTTAAAAATAAAAGAGATTCATATAATTTTTGTAAGAATTAGACTCATAGTTTTTAATATTTTTATTATATTATTTTTTAATTAAAACATGACGAATGTATAGTTAATTATTAATAATAATATATAATTTAATTTAAATATCATATAATTATTTATAATGATCATATATATTGTCATATAATTAAAAAATTATATATCTATTATATTTCAATTGAAGAATAACATAACATAAATATAAGGAATTGCATATAAAGTTTTTTATTTTTTCAAATTTAAAACTACACATAATCTCCTCTAATTAATAAAATTGGTTATGAGACCAACAGAAACCGATAATATAACTGTTTAATACTTAAATGGGTACAAAATGACCACATCAATCATTTTGGTAAACAACATTATTTGTCCCATTAGTATGTTTATAAACTTGTCATTAGTATTATTCAAAAGCTAATAAATTTTAAAGGATCAATCAAATTGGTACAATTTGTTTGGGAGATGGGAAAAAAATATTTCTCTTAGACAATTTCATGATACAGATGAGGGAGCTAGAAAAAAAAAAAAAAAAACAGAATCATTTCTAAAATAATAATGTCATCAAATTTGTTGCTGATACCATAACGATGTCTCAAATCCTAATATATCAAGTTAGAAGTGCATTCGCTTTAGATGCCTCAAAGTCCATTCTCATCATTAAAAGTTGTCTCGTGTTTATATATTAATATTAATATTAATATCCATACTTAAACAAACATGTATTATGTTGCTATTATGAGGTGATTAGGAATATTTTTGTACTATTCAGTGAAAAAATGAGAACCCCACGCATAATGGTAAATCTTTATTAATGAAATAATTTATATACTTTGTTTTTCTCATCATATGACAATCGAAAGTGTTTATTTCTAGAACAATTTACTAATGCGTGCATAAATACATGTGGATGGTGGATGCGTAAAAATGGGTTAGTTTGTGTCAGTGGGTTGATCCACGCAAGTTGTGTGTTCATTTTAGTTTAGTAAATTAGGATGATGGATTGAACCTATCAAATACTTCGTTTAATCCAAAAAAACAAAAAAACCACAAAAGTTAAAAAAGAAATTCAAATTAAAAATATTTTATCATCAAACTAAATAACTTTTCTAATATGAAAAAATTCATTCATGTTGTCAATTGTTAATTAAGTATAAAATATTTAAAAATAAAATAAAAATAAAAATAATTTAAGATTGTGAAATATTAAATTTTTAAAAAAAATTAATAAAACAGTTTAAGTGAACCAGTCTACCTAAAAGTTAAATGGGTTAGGTAATTTAGACCAATTATGTTAAATAAGCTTAAATCCTCCAAAATAATAAATAAACAACGGATCGAAAAAAGAATTTAAGAATAGATGGATCTTTAAAGTTTTGCTAAAATTATAAAAAAAAATTTATTTAAATATACAAAGAATTTTTTTAAAAAAATAATTATACACCTGAGCTCATTTTAATTTTTTGTAATAATATACTCGTTATTAATTTGAGAACATATACTTTGACATAAAAAAAATTCAAAATGAAGTTTTTTAATTAAGTAATTTTTAAAGTAAACTAAAATGTAAAATAATTTTGTATGTTCAAGAATAATTATATATTTTAAAAATAAAATTAATATAATTTGTTTCTAAGCACGCGCCAATCCAATATTATGTCTTTTTTTTTTTTTTGTTACATTTTTTCTGCAATCCCGCACGGCACCGAGACATATAATTATTTCAACGGAAAGAATTCGAAAGAGACTTGTACATTGTGGGCCAATAAAAGAGAGAAAGACACTTATTCTTAATTTAATAACGACATCTCAGTTTCTTCAGTAATAGATACTCTCTCCCTGTGATATAAACAGTAAAGTACATAACTCCATCTTATGAAAGGAATTATTGCAGGGTTACACAACTAGATTCTATCGAATCAAGGAGAAGCATCCTTGGAAGAAGCAGGTGGAGGGGAAAATGGAGGGAAAGGAAACGGAAATGCTGGTGTTGGAGATGGAGCTAAACCCGGTATTAGTGGGAATGGTCCTGATGGAGGAGGCTGGAGTGGGCTCGGGTTAGTTATCGGATTCGGAAACAGAGGAGGGGGCTGAATTGGATTTGGATTAGGGTTAGGGTTAGGGATAATTGGCGGTGGTAGCAATGGGTTAGGAGGAAAGCGGAAAGTATCAGTTTGAGCTACTTTCCCATCTGAAAACTGAGGTTTATTTGAAGATTTTGCGGTGCTTTTTGGGACTGGTGGTAGCCATGGCATTCCTGGAAGGGCCGGCATAGGAGGGAGTTCTGGCAATGGCGGTAACACTGGCAGTTTAGGAAGAGGAGAAAGAAGACCACGTGGCGACGGTGGATCCTGAATCGGAGGTGGAAATGTTGGACCTGTATATGGAGGAAACGGAGAGTTGAAGGAATCAAGTTGTTGGGAATTCTGAATGCTTGGTTTCTGATTACAGAGGGTTGGCTGTTTAAGGGGCTTGAATGAGAAAAACCCAGCTGAGAATATGTGCTCTCCTTGCCTTCTTGATTTGAGACGAAGGGAGGATGATGTTGCAGCTGAAGCCACTGCACAATATGGCTCACTGCTGCTTATCAGTTTCACAGTGCATCCCTTGATTCTCTTCGCGTGTTTGCTCACTGAGAAAGGAAGCTGGACTTTGAATTCCCCATGCTCGTTTGTCTTTGCTTCTTTCCTGAATCTTGGTTTTGAATTCTCATCTTTGCATTCCACAGCAACTGATGCCCCTGCACACAACAACGCACATCAAATTTCAGAATGGGAATGCTGAAGTGAAGAGAGTCAATCTTGCAGCAAACGAGTTGAGTAATGGAAATGCCACCTGAAATGAAGTGGCTGCTCATGGAGAAATCCTGTTGAAAGCATGTGTCGCAGTAGACAGTGCCAACAACAACAGCAGCAGAAGGATGCTTCGTGTCATGACTAGCCTCTGAAACACTACCAAATGTGAGACTGAGAAACAGAATTACAAGGCACCAAGGCATTCTTAGGGATTGTTCTCGGAGAAACAATGTCTGATTGTGATTTGAAATAGATAATGAAGGCACTTATCAAGTATGCACTTGTCCCTCCTTTCCTTCCTTATCTTTCCTTGTCTCTTCTTGCAGATGAAGAAAATCAACCATTACTTAATATAGACCTCCTCAGAAGAGGTCATTTATTCCAATCACGCAAAAACCAGTCAACTGCAAACTAGAAAGCAGTGAATGTAGGTTTGATTTCCTTCAACCAAGCATCCAAAGACAAAGGCAATATTGAAGTTTGTTCATTAGTTGGTAAAAATGGCAATTGAGATAGTTGGGGCCCTGTTGGTTCACGAGACACAGAAAGTAGCCGCATATTCTGTGGGTCTACAAGACATGACCGATGTCAAGCACATTTAGAAAGTATGTCTTTGCTGGATTCACTGTGGTAGCCATGACCTGCGTGGTGCTGGCTTTCAGAGCTGCGACGCGTGAGCACCATGTGAAGCAGATGTGCATGTGATGCTTCACATTTTCACGGTAGTTCTGGAACTCAAGGATGGGTTTTAAAGTGGACTTGGAGTTAAGAATGTAACAGAAAAAAGGGAGAAAAGAAAAGATTGTTGCAGAGATGAGATATGCTTGTTTAGAGTTCTTACCTCGTAACAAAAATGAGAGAGAAAACTCTTCCACTATGGACTTAAGTTACAAATCTCTTACGATCAATTAATAATGGAGCTGCTTATATGAGTTCATTATATTATCTTCACTTGTTTGTGATGGTTACATTGGATTTGGAAGTGCTTTTGTTTCATTGTCGATCTCTGTGTACCTCCCATAAAAGATTGGTTTAAAGAAAACCGTCTTTAATCTTTGACATCTTTCTCACTTTGAGGAGGACATACTCTTAGAGAAGGTTTTCAATTATTGGATACTGTAACATTTAAATTCTTGTCGGTGCAAGATTGCTTCATTAATGTGATGTATGACCCGGAACTGTAAATTCTATGCAGCCAAAAACTGTTGGGAGATTTGGATAGGAATCTCATTAATTTACACTTTTATGTGACTGCTACTGCAGCTAACTATTTGCATGAAGCACGTGATTTTACAAAAGTAGATTCCTTGAGTTTTTGGAAATCTCAAATGTAGGTGAAGTTAATGAAATTTGGACCGTTAATAAAAATTTAACGATTAAAATTTTATAAAAGTTAGTAGACACTATTTAATATTTGTTAAAATCTGAATTATTAGATAAAAATTTAATGATCCAAATTTTAAATACAAAGAATCTAAATCCTGATTTTACACCAAAATACGCCCAAGAGGTTATTTAATGTTGTCATTGAATTAATATAAAGCCATTTGGATTGACAACAATGCAACCATCTAATTTTAGGAATGACTCTCTAATCCTTAGATTATGTTTGGTAGTTTAAGAAAAAATAAAATAAATTATTATTAATAAAATGACATAGAATAGAATGACTTAAATAAATATATTGTTTAAAAGTTTTAATGACTTTATTATTTTTATTTAAAAGTTACAATAAAATGAAATGACTTATTAATTATTTTTTTAACATTATCTATTATAACATAAATACATAAATAATAATTTTACTATTATTCAATACATGATATAAAATATAATAACATTTTAAATTACTTAGTCACTTCCTTTGATCTCTCAATTTGAAGGAACATCAAAGAAAAAAAGAAAACAAAAAGATTTTGGATAGTTGGGATGTTAGAGGCCTTCACAAGTCATTTCATATTTTTATTATAAAAATATTTAAATATATATTTATCTCAATTTGACAATTTTAGTCATTCTCCTTGACCCTCCATCGCTTAATTATCATTTTCTTATAATTTTTTACTCATCCATTTTATATAGAATACACAAAGCTCTACAATCAGATGACATTGGCTTTGGACGGCATTAATCACATTCACATGCAATAAAACCATTGACCCGTGATATATAACATCCTTCCCAAACAAAAAGAAAATAAAAACTATATGAAATAAAGGATGACATGGATTTTCTTCTTTTTCTTTTTTTACCTTCCTCTCTTTGGGCCAGCAACAGTTACATTATAAAACCCCAAAAAATCTTATAACAAGAAAGAATACAGAGGACCATATTTTGAAAATCATAGCAGATTAAATAACTCTAATGTCTGAAGCAACCCTGCATTTGGCAACATATGTAAATAAGTCCATCCCTTTGCATAAACTGCATCAGAAGGAAATATATATCACTAAAGTTGTGATCTAGGCATATTTTTTATTTTAAAAAAGGGTGCACAAATTTGCAGAAGATTCAATCGCCATCTTTGCTTTTTACCCATATGCATAATTTTTTTTTTTTTAAATTCAAGGACTCATGTAAATGGCATGAATGTAACTCCATTTATTTTTTCTTAGTCACGTTGATAGCAGGAACGAGACTCATTTTGTCTTTTTTTGGTTTTATTTTTGCTATCAACATGACTCATTTTGTCTTTTTTTAATCTCATTTTTGTCATCAACATGACATGTCTCTTTAAACATGTGGATTAATCGTAATATTTTTTGTCTCATCCTAATCTCGTTTAAGCCATCAACGTGATACAACCTAATTACCCATTATGAGTTAAAGCAAAATTTCTACTTTTGGTATTAAAAAGTTCAATTAATTTGCAAAGCATTACTTATACATAAAAAATTTGTAATTAAATACTCTTAAATTACCAATAATAAATGTAGTTAAGAGTATTAAAATTGTGTGAGTATTATTATAGTTGGGCTAACGTACTATCTTTATAAAGTTTTGGTTTATTTTCAATGTAGGCTTTATATGTAAAAATTTTGTAATTAAGTCTTAATAATTTTATCAACATTAAATGTAGTCCAAATTAGTACAATTATGTAAGTATTTTTTTTAGTTGAATGTATAACAATCTTAATAATTATTTAAATTATGAAGACATGATTATAAGATTAAGAGCATAGTAAAAATATATGAAGATTGATGTATGTGCACAAAAGAAAAGATAATATGAAATAATAATAAAGCAAAATACATATAATATACTTAGAAGTTTAGAATTTAGAAATTATGGTTAATAATACATAGTCTGAAAAAAGGAGAATAATGTCTATGATCCATAATATCGCATTTCCTTATGTTTACAAATATTTAAATATGTTCTTTTTATTTCCTACTCATTCCACACTTCATTCTTTCTACTTATATATTTTGCAATTTATTTCTTCCTTTTTTTCAAATAATTTCAATTTTTTTCTCCAAATTGTCAACATGATTAGCATTTCTACATACACATACATATTGAGCAACTCAACATATTAACACAAACTAATGAAACAAAAATTAAATATTGAAATATTTATAAAGTAAATAAAAATCACACATCTCATTATTTCTTATTTATTTTATTTTATATATCATTAAATATTCTTATCATTATACATTACTTTTTTCACTTGTTTGAAATTTTAAAATTAAATCAAAATTAAGAATCATTATTTGATTTTTTTTTGCAATATATTTGTTTATCAATAGTATAGCCTTCAATAGAATTAATATACACGTCGACAAGAAAAGAAAAGATTTAAATGAATTATCTCATGTTGTAAAAATTATTATTAATTTGAATGATTAGAAAAAAAAATTATATTATTTTAAATTAATAGGGCCGGCCTAAATTTAGATAAGCTGGAATATTGTAGTCTTGTTCTCTAAACAAAAAGGTTAAATTAATAAGTTTTTAACTCAATTTTATTTAATATTTTAAATTATTTTTAAATTTAAAGTGTTTTAAAATAATTTTTAAATTTTTAAATTTATCGCATAAAAATTCATTCTGACAAATTTTTTAAACCAGTCAACTTAATTTATATTGATATATATATATATATATATAGTTTCTTTTGCAAGTTTATAAGATGAAAATGAGATATAACTAAGAAAATTATATTATATTATATTATATATATATATATATATGTATGACTTTATTTGTAAAGAAATCATTATTATTAGTATTTTTGTTTATTAAAAATGAAATGTAGATACTTAATTTAATTTAATAAATTTATTTTAATTTTTTTATAAATTATTAAAAATATATCATTTATTAAATGGGGGAACGGGTCCTCCACGCCCCCATTAAACGTATACAACATCGCTTTCATCTGCACAATGTTTTTTTTTTCAAAAGAAATACTCATTGAGTTGTGGGAATATCACTCCCGCGACTCAATAAGACAATTTTCTAATCTCTTCCGTTATTTTTTTATTCAGCTTAAAACTAAAATCAGAGAAAAAACAAAATAAATATCGTGCTTGTCATCAACCTGATTAAAAAAAACAAATAGTCATGTTCTTACTATTGATATGACTCCTTGAATTTATAAAAAAAAAAATTTTAAGCATAAAAAATAAGGACGATGACAAACTTTTAAATAGTACGGTCAACATGCCGGCATCTATGTATCATGACGTGGCTGTTCTCTGTTTTTCTTGTTTCTGTCTCTATACAGATAGTGTACTCAGCAAATATTCCCAAAGGCTTTTCTGACAAAATTGTTTCTCGTAATAGAAATAGTCATGGTTGTCCCTCACCAAAACCCTCATATATTTCCAATTTGCCATTCATTAAAACATGCCACTAGAATTTTACATCGATGATAATATACTAACCAGTAGGATACTTCAGCGTTGCTGAAACTGATAAAATATTATATTTTTATTACTACATAACAAACGTGTTGTACAGTAGTAAATCAATAAAAAAAATTTAACAAATAAAAATTTAAAATAAAAATTTTGTGCATATAACAACCATACAACAAATTTGTTATATGGTTGATTCAAATTTTCTCTTAGAGTGCCTAAACAAAAATTAATAAAATATGACATAATTGATTAATATATTAAAAAAATCTCATTTCCAGAAGAACTGTGATATTGATAATAGGGATAAATCTAATGGGAGGTGGGGGTGCAGTTATTCCCTAAATTTTAAGTATTTATCTCTCTTTGTTTAATTTTTTATCATATTAGAATCGAATATTAAAATTTGCCCTAAATAGCAACAGGATAAAATCCAACTCCTAGAGTCACTGAATACCACAAACCCCATCACAAAATCTGGCAGCCATCCCAATGCAGATGAGAGATAGATCAGTCAAATGGAATTCATGAGCATCTCAATACAAAGAACCACTTCTAGAGAAATCAAGTCAGCTATTTAGTCACATCGATTCAGCATCTCTGACTACCCAAAAGCAAAAACGAGAGATCCAATGGTATACCAAGTAAATCAACATCATATAGAAAATCCAAAAGCCTAATCATTCTATCCTCATAGCTGGCATAGGTAATCATGACCAAACACCACATTTTCTTTCAGAGCACTTTAAATTTAAACCTGTGGGGAAGAAGGAAGTATGAAGAGGCTTTTATCTGGACTCCGATAAAAAAAAAAAAAAAAAAAGGTATAAACTTCTTCATGAATAAGATCCTTTGACCTATTCAAAATCTCCAGAACAACAGTACATGCTGGAATTACAGTGCTGGATGCATACTCTCTCTCTCTCAGCTAATGGCAGCTGATTCCAAAATGAAGCAGCATCCCACAGATATATTTCACTAACACAGGAAATGCTGAATTAATTGGCACCCTACCATATTAGCCTTCAGGAGTGCAGATTATATAATCTCAAGTTCTGATCTGCGATCATCAAACTCTTCAATCTTTTTCCACTCTTTCTTCAGAGAATCTTCTGCTTCTTTCCCCTCAGCACACAATTTATTCAAGCTTTGAACTTCAAACATCAGGGTGGTTAAGCTTGCCTTTGGCCCAGCAACTTCTGTTTCCTCGGCCCGAAAGTCTAACTGAATTCATGCAAGAGAAATATTGAAAAGGAAGACGTCTATATTTAAGTAAATCAGTAACCAAAGAAAAAGGTGCTTATTGTAAGCCATGTGAAGTTTTAGACACCATTTTCTTCTTTTTTATTCAAACTTTATAATTTATTGTAGCAGTTATATCTCTCTTCTTTTCTGCTAGAATCCTAAAACCTATCGCAACAGAGTTATACTTTCCATTTTTTCTGCCGAAACACTAAAACATCTATTCTTCTTTGTACAGGACTTCGAAAACTATTCTATAATTCATTCATGACATAACATTTATTGCACAAATAGTAATGTTTAAATATTATTTTAAGTATTAAACATGATAGTGTTATAAACACTAACAAAACATCTTATCTCATTTAAACTAAATTTAGAACAGGATGTCTGTTCTTTTTAAAAATAAATTTTATATTATTTTTTTGGATAATGTTTATCATTCTTCCAAATATTAATATTGGAATTGAATTTAAAATTTGAATCTTATGTTCTAATTTTTTACATGATCTAAATATGAATTTTAAATTTTAAATCAATTCCAATCCTAATAAAATTGATAGTAGAATTATGATTCTATATTTCAACTTTAATTCTTTATACTGAACAAAGCTTGAAAGACTTTTCAAGGACGTTTTATTCTTCTTGAATTATTTTATCCTTTTGTATTTGGTAAAAAATGGGCATATGTTTATAATCCATTATATGATTGACCACATTAATTATGATATACTGCTACCATATTGAAATTTTCTAAGAGCTTGTGTTTTATAAGGAGAAAATGAAAAGAGAATGATTTTAGTCTCCATTTTTTGCACTAATGTCAATTTGACGCTTCACCTATTCAAGTGTCAAAATGATTTTCATATAGTATGAGTATTATCTGTCATTCATTTCAACATTTTTACATACAATTTTTTTGTTGTCTAATTTATTAACTTGAGTTAAACAATTAATAATAAATAATTAACTGAAATTAGGCTAAGTGCTCATTAAAATTTTATTTATTTATAGGCAGGCCCTAGGGCCTCAATCTTGTGGTTTAAATGAAATAAGTTAAAGTTACAAAAAATTTGATTAATGAAAGCTTGGGAGTGACTGAAAGGATTCTAAGTTGAGGTCAATAAGCCCTTGAATGATGATTTTGACACTGTAAATTTACAAATTGTCATATTAACATTGATGAAGAAATGTGGAACTAAAATGATATCTTTTAAAAAAATTCAATACCTGGATAAGTAAAATAAAGGGAATATGGTATATTAGAAATTAGATTATAAATTTTGTTATTTATTAGAATTTGGATTGTAATTGTTGGTGTTGTGCAAATGGCCAACCTTACGTAAATAAGTGATAGAGAGCCTATAATTTTTTAAGCAAGCGACGGAATCGTGGAAGTTGGAACTCTGGAAAGTTCCATCCAAATAATACTGAGTTCCAATGAAAACATGGTTACCAATAAAAAATTATTAGTTAGCTCTCTCACACTTATATGACAATTAATTTAATATATCAATTCTAATAAAATTATTTAAAAATAAGTGGGAGTCATCAAAAATTAATTTTATTAAAATTAATATATCAAATTAACTGTTAAACAAATATACTAAGATGAACTAATATTTTTTTTACAGTGAAGAGAAGCAAAATTACTACACTAACACCAAATGAACAATTTGGAAAATTTATAAGTTGTTTTTCATATGAAAGTACTATTTTTTTCTCCAAAAGAGATCTTTATATATGTACTATTTTAATTAATTAAAAACAAGTTATTTACATTAAGACTAGAAATAGTTGTTAGATTAGATTATATTATTAATATATAAGTAAAATCAGTAACATAATGAGATAAATTGCCTCATAGAATATATTAGATATTCCATCTATATTTTTTCTTTCATTTAATAACTAAAAGTTGTATTAAGAATAAAGCTTATGAACTCAAATTCTTGTTTTAAATTCGAGTTAATTCAATTCCGTTATAATTTAAGTAAAACTTCACTTGTATACTGAAATCTGTTATTTTAAAAGATAGAAAACTAACAAACAGACGGTGGTGCGTTAACGGGATTAAATATATTGAACATAAAGATTCAGTCACAAAGGGACATTCCATGAAAAATTCCATCTTTGCCTTTGTCCTCACAAATTTGTAAGGAAAAGAGAAAATACTTTTCTTTTTCAATATAATACAGCAACCCTCTAGATATGATACGCAGTGCGAATTGGGGTATGAATTAGGAGAAGTAAGTGTTACTCTTAGACTTTTTCTAATTAAAATTAAAGTTGGGGTTGGATTTCGACTCGCACCGAAGCCAAGGAAACAAGGAAAGAGACAAGGTGGGTAGCCTCAATTTCGCGGACTCATAGCTATTATCACCAAAAATTCCAAAAACCCCACGTTTGTATCCTTTTTTAGAATCCGATTTCCGAATCATCTAATCCACCGAATTTCGGACCTCCAGGTTTCTCTGTCGTTGTCTTCACGGAAGATCAAAACTCAATTTAATTCTCGTTCCACTAATTTGCTCTCTTTTTGTCACGCGGAGGTATACTTCTTTTTCAAATATCCTATATCTCGCCCAGTTTGAATTTTCGCTTCCGATAGTGGTTTTGAACACTCCGATTGCCTTTTGATTTGATAAACTCAACTGGGTGAATTCTTTTCCGTCAATCTTCTTGGTCGATCTTTTCCTCTTCGATATAAAGTCGCGTTGTATACCTGGATAATCTCAATGTGATTTCCACATTGATTTATCTGGTTTTTTAGTTGTTCTAATTCTTGGGTTAAAACGGTTTGCCTGTTCTCTTATCGTTGTAATAGCTGTTATAATTTTCCATAGGAAAGTAATGATTTTCCTGCTGGTTCATGCATCGGGATGGGCTACCACCGAAGGGAAGAATCAATTTTTTCCAACTTCGGAGGAACAATGTAAAGATGAAAATTGTCGGTTTGTGGCAAAGAACTAAAAGCTTTTCCTGGAGGCACTTAAATTTGTTATTTTTTTATTCAATATTAATTAATTTCTTAGTTGTGTCGTTTTTTTTTCCTTTGAATGGCGTGTTGATCTTATATTACACTCCTGATTTGCCGTTGGGGTTCTTTGTGCTGCTTCTGAGAACGAGCAATGGCTGCAATGCTCGTTAACAGCTTCTGGAGCTTATATAGTAAATATTAGTTATTGTAGTATGAATTGCTGAACGACCACTTTAACAGCTTTCCCATCCATTCTAGAGTCTTCTATTAGATTTTGGTGAATTTTCATGTGAGAAAGACGAGTGTAATGTAAGCTGATTATCCTTATTGCAGGGGCATCTGAATCAAAGAGGGAGGTTGCTGGTTTGCAGAGGCAGTGGGACTTCTGCGAGCTTAGAATCCTCTCTCGTTTGTTGATCGAAGCATAGCTATTGCTGTTGGAGGCTCTTCTATAATAGTTGGATGTAGCACCATCTATTTTAGTTTATCAGTTGGAGAGGGAAATTTTTAAGCTAAAGAAAGATAGAAGCTGGCACAATGGGTTCTGTTTGTTGTTGTTTGAGTGCTGATGAACTTGAAGATTATGTAAATCCAAATAGTTCTGTATATAGGAATTGCGAGTGTCTCAGTTGCTTCGTACAGAACTTTTACAATGTGGTATGCAGTAGCCCCTCCTCACCTTTTATTTTTTTTTTCCCTTTTCTCCTCAATATTATGTGTTTTTTGTCCATAATTGAATTTGGTTGCCCACCTTTATGACTTGAGACTTTATTGTTTATTGTAATTCTGTGCTTGTGGAGTAGCATGCATGTCTGAAATTACTTCAGGTTCATGCCTGTGGTTTTTTAAAGTAAAGGTTTTTTTTATTTTTGGGTCTGATTTTTAAAGTAAAGGTTAAGGGGAGATTGGTGGCTTTTTCCGATTCAATATTCTTCAGGTTCAGTCATTTCTTTTTTTTTTTTGACTAGAAATAGAATTGTTTAACATGTGAATAATTACATATAACTAAACTGCTGAAGTCATTTGCAGGGGGATTGGTGGCATTTTCTGATTCAATATTCTGGTCTTTTATCCCTTTAGCCTTTGAAGCTTGCCACCTAATCCTCCAATAATTAGGAATGTTTATGTGAGTGTTATCAGTTTTGGAAGTGAGCCTTAAAATAAGTTACCTGTATGCCAGTTGTTGGAGAGATAAGTTTGCCATCTGAACGCCACAAATGAAACCAAATAAGAGCAATTTGTAATTGCCTATGACATGGTTTAGGAAAGCTATTTAAAGCTGTTAATCTAATTTTCTTGGTTCTGAATACATTGTAATGATCACCTTTTACATCAATATTTGGTATATTGAAGTTTGCAGAATATTGTAATCCTAAATTCATATTTCAGTATGATGTATTCTGTCATTGATGAGATCTATACTTGATAATATAAATATAACCAGATTCCAACTTACCTTAAATTTCAGTATACATCAATTTTCCGTAGAGGGGAAGTGCATTCGCTTCCTTCTTCTATACAGGGGGCAGCATCTATGACTTCTACAGCATCACTTGATAATTCGCTATCTGACATGTACCGTTCGCCTCCAAGGCCATTGCCTTATGATGTTGATCCTAGGCATTTCCGCTCACAGCGTGATGTATTCATTTCAAGAAATGAGAAAGGTTCAAGTCATTTGAATGAGGAATCAGAACCTCTAAGGAGTGATGTAGATGTGGATCGAGAATCTTTAAATTCAGGAGGTAAATGGAATGGATCTGCCCGTGAAGATGGATCAATGGAATACCGGTCCAAGTCCTCAGTAAGATTCTCATCTGCAAAATATACAACTGGAGTTGGGCTAGTTTATTCATCATCAGAAGAGGAGGATGTTTGCCCAACTTGTCTTGAAGGTAGAGATATTCCTTACCTTTTAATCTTGAACTTTCACTACAAGACCCCTAAGAAGACAGGATTAATCTTTTGTGAAGTATTGATATGTAGGATGGTATACTGAGAGATTTTGATATGTGATAATTATTTGGTATATCTATTGTAGTTTGAGACTCTATAGTGCAGTTATTTCTTTTTGTTTAGAAAATTTATTCGCTTGTCCCTTAAATTTTGAAGAGGCAGAAAAAGAAAAAAGAGAGGGGGAAGTGGGAGATATTTCGGTTGATTACAGAAAATATTATATGACATCTCTCAGTTATATCCTTTCCATTAGTAAAGCTATAAAACAATAATTTACCAATTATGAAGAAGCATTGATATATAAATCACAATATTACATAAGCACATGGGGCTTATAGGAGGCCAACCTTTAAGTCTTGTACAGTAATATTGTGAAATTATGATCATTGTTACAATCGATAGTTTGTTGATTTTGGGAAATGCAATATTAAGAGAAGAGGACCTTTGATAGGTTTTCATGTTTCTACTATTATTTTTGTTTGCAGAATATACTCAAGAGAACCCAAGGATATTGACGAAGTGCTCTCATCATTTTCATCTTGGTTGCATTTATGAGTGGATGGAGAGAAGTGAAAACTGTCCAGTATGTGGGAAGGTAATTATTTCTCTTGATATTTCCTGTATTCTTTCTGACTGAAATGATTGTCAATTGATCATCTATTAGCATATGATATGTCAAAGTAAGCTTGACAATTTCAATCTGTAGGCTGTCTTAATTCCATATAGGTCTCCTTAGGACCTTACATTATCATGCTTAACTTAACATACTTTGTTGTCTCCCATCATCTCCTTCTTTTAACTTCCTCTGCCACTTTATCAGAGCTGTATGTGATGATTGACTTGTTAATAAGTTTAGAAAGTTCTAGGAGTATGACCAATTTGGTGATTTTGACATTTCATTCAATGTAGATGCAGTTTTATGCTTGTAAGTGGGCTTCGTTTGTCTGTCAAATTTTCCATGGTTTAACTATCACTTTTAGAATTCTTCCTGATGTAAGAAGAACTAAATTGTGAAGCTCTGCTATAGTCAACTATGTTTAGGACAATCAAGGTGGTTTGCATTAGCACTTGACATTTTGTTTTTCTGCCTGTGCATTCCTTAATCTGTGTTAATATGTCACAGGATGGAGAAGGCTTTTTTAGCTTCTTTCTGAGTTTCACTTGGGGGGTGCAAGGGCTCAATTGTTTTTGCGGAAAAGATCTCTAAGGAATTTATGTTTTCAGAATAATATTTTGTGACATATGTGTCTGTTGATTCAGTAGCATGTTTGATCAAGTAGTTTCCTCTTTAGAAAGTCCTGCACTAGTATAGGGTAGTCAATGTCCCATATTTATTCTCTTTGGTAGCGCTAGTAGGAAAGTTTCTAAGTCTACAAATAAAACCATAATGGAGCCAGTTCAGGGAGTTGAGAAGTAAGAGTGAAGTTGAACCAATGAAAATTGAGTAATGCCTGTAAGCTTGGTTCCAATTCAAGCGCCCCTGATTAAGTGGTGGCCTTACTTTTGTGTCTTTTTTTCTCCCAGTTGACCATATAATCTTGGGAAAAAAAACAAAGGATCACATCTCATTTCTCTCTTACTGAAATATTGAACCAATGAAAATTGATTTTATAAATACCTCTAAGCTAGGTTTCAATTCTGTTGTTTCAGCTATAATTCACTTGGTTCACTATTTTCAACTATATAATACTCAATAATCCTCACAATTTTCTCTTTTGCTTTTCTGCAAAGCTTTTTTATGTCTATTTCAATTCCCAATAAAATCCTGATGTTTGATGGCTGTTTCCAATAAACCTAGCCTTTGATTTGCCACTATCTAGAAATCCCAGCAAAGCAATGCATAGCTGACATCTAAAGCCCGGCAATCCCCTTATCATGTTTTACCCCTCTTGTGTGATGTCTAAATCCTTTATTCACCCTCTTTCAATTTCAAGTCTAAAGCTTGTTTTTTTTTTTTGGACTCCTAAAGTATTTACAATTTTGGAATCTCTATCAAGTCATTAGTGAATGGATCAGTCTGATCTTCTGTTTCTTTTAGGGTAGGGATGGAACAGTGTTAATATATCTGATTTAACCATTGTAAACAATTTGACCATGTGGCCACAGGCATGTTCTTAGTTCATATTTTAATCTATCGGTACTGTTTGCTGATCTCCTTGCTAATTTACTTTAAAAATCTGCTAATCTTCAATTAATTTAAAGGTTAGTATAGAACTTTATATTATATAATTGATTTTGTTAATATATCAACAGTTAGTAAGCAATTAATTGGTAAAATTTATCAGACTTGATCAAGTAGTACTCCACTGAACTCTCTGGGTTTTCTATTCTTCATGAAGCACTCTTCCTACTTTACATAAGATTTAAGGCTGTTTATCAGGTTTTCGATATGCCATGTATTGTTCTTTGGCTAGTTGTTTCCTAGAAACAAAATGTTGGAAAGTTTTGGATACTTCCCTTACATGTGTTAGGTATGTGTCATATTGTGTTAATTTTTATGTTTGATAGATGTGGAGTTTCTTGTAGTTGATCATTGTGGATGCAAACTACATAACCCATTATATTAACTGAAGAAAGAGAAAATAAGGGTTTATTATATACTAATTTTACACTGATATCCACATGTGTGTGTATCTCTCAAGGTTTCAAATTGCGGTTGCTGCGAATGTTATAATACGGGATGTGGTCACTGTAATTGTGATCCTTTTAAAGTAACACCAACTATTTAAAAATATATTTGACTTTTATAGCTCTCAAATATAATATATCATATCTAATATGTATTTTGTACAAGTATATTAATATAAATTGAAAAATTTTAAAAATATTAATAAATCAAACATAATATACCAATAAACTTACATAATTAATACTTGTTATTTGTTCTATGTTATTAAGACATTATGAAAATTTAGTTAATACTTTCATATACTTATATAGATAAGTATTGGTTAATAGTGTTAATTTAGTTAAGTTACTGTAATTATTAAAATTATCTAATAAATATGTATTATACTTATTATTTGTTTTATTTGTGTAGTAATTATCTAATGCAAGATGATCATATATTTTTATGAAATTATATTCAACAAATTTATATTATATATTTTTAATCTAATCTACCTTAAAAGTTTAAATCCTCCTTCTATAAATTTTATCTCCTTTAAGGTATGTTAACGGGCTATAAAAATTTAGAAACATATTCTCTTACTCTCGAAAAGACCAAATAATCAATCCTCTGTTCTAAGTTTCGTGAGCAGAGCAAAGCAGAGAGATAAGGGTCTTCTCCTTCACCAAATCAATTCAGTTACATTAGCAATTTCTTGTATAGGTTTTTCAATCTTATCCTGCACATTCTTCCGCAGCTTTCCTAGCAACAGTGGAGTGTGTATATATATATATATGTACACATATATGTATATTGTGGGATGATATGTATAGTTAAAGGTGGGAGAAATATGCAGTTTTCATCTTACTAACCTATGCTAATATCTACAGAATAGTTGAGTCTAATTCACCCCGCAATTGTGGGGGTGATGCGGCTGCGGCTACTGCTGCAACCGCATAATTGCGGTCGCGTCAGATGTAGCAGACCGCATTTTAAAACCATGGTGTGTCTATGTCTGTATAATGTATTTAAACTCACCCATATGCAATCTGTTATGGTTTATTATATTATTTTTGTATTGATTAAAAGCATTTAAAAATACAAATGGTTATATACGAGCGAAGCCTGACTTGAGCGCCAGAGCTTGAAAAATATACTGTCTAGCTGCTGACAATTTGTATTCCTGATTGATGAGCTAAATACTGCATTAGAAAAAATTTATAATTAAATAACTTATGATAGACTGTAGGTTTGATTATGTTTTTTGTTTTGGTCTAGGTGATGGTATTCAATGAAACAACTTAATTTTGAACATAAAGATTGTGTTGCGGATGAAGCCAATTACAGAGGAAAGGAAGAATGTAAGTAGACATTGTGAATACTGCAGATTAAGTGCTTGTTGTGTATAGTAAATATACAAGTTTTCTTAACCATTATTGTAAGTTGAATCTCATCGAAGATATTTTTACATTTCTCCTCCCCCCCCCCCCCCCCCCCTCTCTCGCCAAAATTTGGCAGAGGAATGCAATTTGAGATTGGACTTCTTGATGCTTTCAACAGTTCAGCCTTGCAATATAAATGTTTATTTTTGGGTTTGTTAGTTTTGGTAGTATCATGCTCATGGGTTGTTGGCCTATCATACTTTTAAGGGGAGTCTGGTAGTAAAGGCTTTGATTGATTTGGTCGGGTTTTGGCGATTCAGTATCCTTTGTCTCGTTCGATTCAAATAGAATAGAATCAATCCAATATCCTACAAGTAGCAAATCATGAAATTAACCAAATAAAACAGGCAAAGAAAAAAGGGAATGAAGAATGCAATTGGATGACTGGGTTTTTAAAGAGTAAAGTGTATGTTGAATTATTATTAGTAAAAAAAAAACTAATAAAATAATTATTTTGAGAAGTCAAATCTGAAATGAATCCCCAAAATTTGAAGCGTCTACCCATAAGACTACTGCTCTAAATGCTGTTTGTGCAACGCAGCGTGTTCCATTGCTAAAACTGGTGATACTGATAAAATTATGCTGTTCTAAGTTCTGTATGTGGCTCAGTTCTTATTAATCTTATTTCAAGTTATTTAACTTAAAGTAATTTTAACTTCCATTCCTTTAGAAGGAAGCACAATGGCATTGGTGCCTTATCTATAATGTCTTTTCTCTTATAGGCTAATTTTTTTTTTGGTCTCAAAATGCTTAACATTTCACTTTTAGGTAACTTAAAATGAGGAGAAATTGTTCTTAATGGCTTTGGTTCACCTTCTTGGACACTTATTGTCAAACCACCTTCCATTTGTGTTTGTTATTCTGATACAGTCTTTCTTCATGTCAGCAAATAGCAAGCACCCAAAAATATATATATATATATAAATATGAGACATAGAAAATAAAAACAATATCATCCCAGCTGGTAAGAGTTGTTCATTTATTGAGAAAAAAGAAGAATAGAAACAAGCATAAAAATGAGATCCAGAAATCAAAGACCGCCCTCTCGAGTCAAATATCAAAAGCCAAGGTCGTTCAGTTTATTATTACTGCATTCGGGAGAAGCGAAGTTAGAGAAATGATGATATACAAATTATACTACATTCATATCTGTCTTAGTAGAAGTTTGGATACAATATACTGTATGTATTTCCAGTCATCCGTATTCAGGAGTAGCACTTCAGAAACTTTGGGGAGACCTGATGCACTTTACTCTTCAAATTCAAAAGCTTTCATGAGCACCTCAGGGGGCTGAGCACCATTAATTTTGCGACTTCCATTAATCTGCCAATTTATTAAATGAATCAATATGCTTGATGTGTGACGAGCATATTCTGAATCTGAGAAAATAAGTGCAACTTTATACACTCACCACATAATATGGAACCCCTCTAATGTTTCTTGAGTATGTATTGAGCTCATCCTGAACCTAGTGAGAGTCATAAAACGCAACCTCAGTGTCTATTATAACCTGTCTAACCGCCAACGATTATCAAATGGAATGCTCAACAACTAAACAGATCATCTCTATGTTGATTTTAAGGTGAAAGAGAAGAATACATAAGTAAATTCAAATCCCATGAAGTGCAGTAAATGTCAGTTCATTTGAAACCAAAATGCTGCATGAAGGAATATGCTTCTATATATATAGATATATATATATATATATGAAAAACACCTCCTTGAGCCCATTGTTGGGGTCTTGAAGAAACTCGGCAGCCCCTTCCAAGCCAGCCTTCTCAGCACATTCCAAAAGAAAATCACTGCAACCAAACACAAAATGAATTAATGATAATGCCTGTCATTATCAGAGAACAAATAGCCATTCTTAATCACACTATAAAGAGATAGTGGACCTATATTCTCATTCTAGTTTCATACTGAACATCCATTTCCCGCCTTGGATACCAATCCTATATATGACACAACCTTTATAATAAGTCAGTTTGCAGTTTTCATTTCCCATTGATATCTAAGCACAATCATCCATCAAGAACCAAACAACATATTACCTCTAGTATTACAACATAAACAAAAAGAGGGAACATCACCAAATGTACTTACTGGTCACCAATGTATTTTCCCTGTGTGAAGTAGCCAAGTGACAGTTCTTCTACAAGGCGATGTTGCTTGTCTGAGCTCTGCTGTCCAGCAAAATATATAAGCCTGTGGCTGTCCATAGTGTTTCCCCTGTGGATAAGTAAGGCAATGTTAGTTGAAACCCAACTAGAAAATGCTTATTGTCCATTGCAGAAATGTTAAACCACTCTCAAGCTTACGTCAATCCAGATATATTATATTCCAGGCCAACGTTCCTAAAAACCTGCAAATATTGAAATAAAAACTTGATCTCCAGAATCATAGTCAACAAAAGCAATAAACAACAAAGACTAAAGCCAACAAGTAGACAGAAAAACCTGTGACATCCGAGCTTCCATCCTTTCTGATTGAGATCCAAACTTTCTTCTGTAATACTCTCTCTTGTCAACGCCTTCTTTAGGGGCAGCAGGGTTAAGTTGATAAGGATGCCATTTTATCTGTAATTTGAAGTCAACATTTAGTTAGCAAGGCGTAATCCCACAGACATTTGGGCACAAAACCGACACACACAAGAACACGGAGAGCATAAAACCTCGAAGTTGTATTGGTCACTAGAGCAAGCTACGGCTTGATCTAGATTTCTTTTGCCGATAAAGCACCATGGGCATACAGTATCAGAACTGATATCAATGTTAACAAGCTTCTTCTGAGTGCTGGAACTGGAAGCGTTAGTCTGGTCCTGCTGCATAATCTGCAGTCTTTCTAAGCAGACAAATATAACCAGATTCAGAGACGGCCCTCGATAATTCACGAAACCCACCGATGAAGAAGACCATAGTGTAAACAAAAATGCAATATTTCAGCCAGAACAGTACACAGCTATTAAAAAACAAAGGTGGCTGTAATTAAAAACCCATAAAACGAGAAGATGAAGAAAACGGATTGAATTGAAACGAAAGCGAATAAATCGGGTAAGGGAGAGAAGAATGAATACCCGGAAGGCCCCGAATTATTGGGAGAAAGGGATTAGGAGATTAGATAGACAGAAAAACGCATATAAAGTCCGTTGAAGAAATTGTGAGATTCATATAATTCAGAAACAGGGTAGAAAGTCCATGTTCTAACGTTGACTTCATCATCACCGAGGCTCCAAAGTCAGAAAGCTTAGAACTTCGGACCTGCTTCACGCCGTTAGGAAACTACATTGCAATTAATGAGATGCATCAATACAAAATCCAACCAGATTTGTCTATGCAATTACTGCACCTATACTTGGATAGTTGCTGATTCGGGAAATAATTCAAATTTTAGTCCTTTTGATTAATACTTCATTTTGGTGTAAATTTTAATTCGTACCTATTTTATTCATTGAAAGAAGTGTCAATTAATATGTAATTTTGGGAATATATATATATATATATCAATGTTCATAAACAATATTAACTGTAATTTTGTTTCAGACTTTGTGCCTATTTTCTTTTCTCTTATTTTTTCTTCTGTGTTCTCTTTCTTTAATTTTCATAATTTTAACATTTCATCAAATTCAAAACGCCCACCCTTGCTTCGCTACATGTGTATGATCATTCATACTCAAGGTTTAATGTTGGCCATGTATATGTATGGAAATAATCTAGTATAGTAAGATCTCCATTGAAGATGTTATCATTTTTCAAAAGTAGTACACCGAAAAAGTTTTGAGAAAAAGTTTAATATTTTTCAATAAAAATATAACGAAAATTGAGTTTAATTTTTATATTGAATAAAAATAATCATGGTAAATATTGTTCTTGGGGTTAAATACATTTTTAAAATTTAAAAAGAATAAAATATTGGATTCGGAATTAAATCTCATTAGTTTATTATAAATCAGACTTGAATGATCTCTCACTTTCTTTAAATTTTGATAATTTTCTATAAAACTATTTTTTCAATTCGAAACATGTCAAACAAAAGAAAACATATGCATTGACATCGTAGGCTTATATATATCGAATACATATTTGATACAACGTATCCATGCAGTATAGACCCCAGCTAGCTAATCTCTTTGCATCAGTTTCAACCTTGAAAGGGGGAAGAAGACCATTACATTAGGAACTTTCATATATATTATATTTTCTGCAGATAGGAGAGGCTACATCCCCAACAATTTGAAGGGCACAGACCATACAACAAAATATACGCAGTTTTTTAGCTTACGAGCGAAGCAAAAGAAATGAAGACATACAAATAGAAGACATATTTGTCTTAATGGAAGTTTGCACATAGTATAATGTTGTTCCGGAGTTTCATCTTTATTCAGCAGCAGCTACACTGTAGAAACTTGCAAGAGATGTAATAAGCTCTACTCTCCAAATTCAAAAGCTTTCATGAACACCTCAGGGGGTTGGGCACCATTAAGTTTGTAACTTCCATTAATCTGCCAAAATGCTAAATGAATCAATATTCTGAATCTGAACACAAAATAACTGGAATCTCATACACTCACCACATAAAATGGAACCCCTCCAATGTTTTTGGAGTATGTATTGAGCTCATCTTTAACCTAGTCAGAGTCATAAACAGTAAAGTCAGTTTTGTCACCTGCTTCAGCTTAACTGCCAACGATTATAAATTTGAATACTTGGCTGCCTAACAATTAAATAGAATATCTCCATTTTGATTTTAAGGTGAAAAGGAAGAAAATATGTTAAGAATTTGGAATAGCCTAAAAAATACTCAAATCCCACGCAGTTGAATAAATTTTAGTAATCATTTTAGACCAAATGCATCATGAAGGAATCTGCTTGTATGTATGAAGAGAACCTCCTTGAGCCCATTGCTGGGGTCTTGAAGAAACTCAGCTGCCCCTTCTAATCCAACCTTCTTAGCACATTCCAGAAGAAAATCACTGCAAGCAAACCACAAAATGAATAAATGGTTATGCCTATCATATAATGTATATTTGGATTGAGGAAAATGAAGTTGAAGAAAAGGGAAGGCAATGTTTGATTTAAATTGAAATCAGCGGAAATGTGCGACTCAAACCTTCCCTTTCCTTCCTTTTCTCCTCTATTCTCCTCAATCCAAACATAACTTTAAGGGACCAGATTCAAAGACAAAAAGCCACCCTTAATCACATTGTATAAAAATTGTGGACCTATCTTCTCATATTAGTTTCTTACTGAACATCCATTTTATACACAGCTCACAACCATTCCAGAAGTCAGTATGTAGTTTTCAATCTCTCCCCCCGCAGGAAGCGACAGAAGACATGTCCATATAAATCATATCTAGGCTCAATCATCCCTCAAAAATCAAAACAATGTAGTACCTAGTAAGGTATCACAACAAAAATGTGAAACAAATAGAGGGAGCGTACACCAAATGTACTTACTGGTCACCAATGTATTTTCCCTGTGTGAAGTAGCCAAGACCCAATTCTTCTGCAAGTTGAAGTTGCTTGCCGGAGCCCTGTTGTCCAGCAAAATATATAAGCCTATGGCTGTCCAGAGTGTTTCCCCTGTGGATAATTTTAATAGTATTAGTTGAATCTCAACTAAAAAGTGTCCGTTGTTCATTGAAGAAATGTTAAGCCACTCTGAAGCTTACGTTAGTCCAGACATATTGTATTCCAGGCCAACGCTCCTAAAAACCTGCAAATACCAACTTAAAACAATGACTTGTTCTCTTGAATCATAGGCAACAAAGACGACAAAACAACAAAAGTGATTGAAAGAGGCACTATGCCCACAAAAAATAAAAAATTGAACCTCTGACATCCGGGCTTCCATCCGTGCTGATTGAGATCCAAACTTTCGCCTATAATACTCTCTCTTGTCAATACCTTCTTTAAGGGCAGCGGGGTCAAGTTGATAAGGATGCCATTTTATCTGCGAAATTGAGTCACAACATTTAATTAGCAAGGCATATGCCTCAGACATTTGGGCACAAAAAGCTAACGAACAAACAGAGTGTAAAACCTCGAAGTTGTATTGGTCCTCAGAGGAAGCTATGGCTTTATCTAGATTCTTTTTGCCAACAAAGCACCATGGGCATACGGTATCAGAACTAATATCAATTTTAACAAGCTTCTTCTGAGTGTTGGTACTGGAAGCGTTAGACATGATCCTGTTGTATCTGCAGTCTCTCTGATTCAGAGACAAATATGACCAGATTCAGAGACAACCCACTATAATGATTCACGAAATCTATCGATGAAGAAGCTCAGAGTGTGAGAAAACCAAATCCAGTAATTCAGCTGGATTACCTAACAACTACACATGAAAGTGCCTATGATTAAAAACCTAGGATTCGAAGATGAAGAAAACGGATTGAATTGAAATAAAAACGAATGAATTGATTAAGGAAAGAATACCTGGAAGGCTACGAGTTTTGGGAAGATTAGAGAGAGGAAAAGCACCAAAGTCCAAACGCTTGGCCAGTGGGAGGAATATAGAATTCGGAGATCGCCTACACAGAAAAACGCGCATAAAAAGGGAAGATAGAAAATCGTGTGATTTATTTAATCTCCAATCAGGTAGAAAGTCCTTATTTTGGCGTTTTCTTCACCAAACCCACCAAAGTCAGAAGCTCAAGCTCCGACTTTTGATCACGCTGTCAGAAAACTACACGAAAGCATATCTCCAGTCTAGTCCCTGTTGTAATTTTTTTAATTGAAAAAATAATATTTTAAACCTTTAAAAAATTATGACATTTTTTACTATACAACAAGGATCCAAATTCAAAACTACGTCTAACAAAATTCCATGCCAATCCCTCAAAAGAAAGAGTCCAAATGAGCGTTGCAAAATTTGACATGTCATGAAACAAACGGATTAGACTTATATTTTGTGGTAAAAGTCATAGATTTATTGTACTTAAAAAATGTAATAACAAAAGAAGAAAACCTCCATATCCAAATTATAGCAAATTAGTATATACAATGATTACACGCTCCTATCATTAAGATCGTTATTCATTCGTCTACCCAAATCAAAATAGCCCGTATTCAAATTTTAATTCATTCTTATCTTATCTATTGAAACCGATATTAATGAGAAAACTATCACGTACCGCTCGCACTTGTAATTGCGAAGTAAATATATATGATATAATTGCCAAGTGCTGTACAAAAATATAGCATGCCTCAGATAGGAGAGGCTTCATTCCCAACACTTCGAAGGGCACAGCCCATATATCAAATTATATATGCAGTGTTTAACTCGGCACTTACATAGCAATTACATATCAGTACTGTTGACTCTTGCAACGTTCATCTTATACATTATATATCATAAATTGATCAAACTCATATATATATATATATATATATATATGAGTCTACCTAGTCAGGTGAAACTGCATCCGTCGTGGCCTGACCATGCTATTACTAGGACGAGCTTGAGCTTCAGCCTCCTCCACCTGCGCTCCTCCTGCTTCTGATGTTCCACTGCATCATTTTATAATTTACATTTTCATTATCTTTTATAACAATATATAATGTGCGTATGATAAAGATAAATATCATTTTTCCCAGCGCAGCTACATAGGAAGAACTGACATGTAGATTGCGAATATCTTCACATATAGTGGAAGTGCATTTGTAAGAAAATAAACTGTACTGAATCTTTCTATAGTTCCTAATTAACCTAATGGGGTCGTAAATTGAAACAATTGAACACAAGTTTGTTCTGGCTAGCAAGGCAGAAGTAAAATCCACTAACTATATATATATATATATATATACATGATGCAGCATTGAAGTTATGGACATTCTCGAAAGTTCTTTCTTTCTCCATAATTTTGGGTAGAGAGAGAGAGAAGTGTAAATATATACCCGAGAGTTAGCTTAGGAAGTAATAGTTGTGGAGGTGGTGGAAGCTGTGGTGGGGATACGATGATGTTGATTGGACACTGGTCAAGGGTTCCTTGTCTGACTTGGGGAACCTCAGCAATCGTCAGAGCATTCTTCTCCTTCTCCTTAATCTGTATATGGTCATAGATTAATGCAATGAAATCATTTTTTTTAATTTTTAATGTCTAAACACTACATATAATTGTGTGTATGTGTGTGTGTATATATTATATACGTGGCTTATACCTTCCTTGTTAGCATGCTGTTATGGTCCTGCAATGCCTTTGCCTGTTATAAGCAAATTAACGAGACAGTCACCTTAGTACTTCCAACTCGCATTATGCAAACACCTTATGAAACTAATTGCACTTCGTAAAAAAAAAAAAAATATAGTTTAATAAACTCTAGTATTGAAAGAAATTGAAAAATACAATAGAAAAGAAGACAACTAAGCATTACCTTTTAATAAAGTCATAGCTTTTGAAGATTTGCTCACTTCTGAGCATAACTTATATATAGCGCCAAAGGCTCCCAAATGTCATAGTACATAACATTGAGAGCTCTACATGAAAATGCAGGGCTAACTTTTGAAAAAAATTTCAAAACATAATTTATCATTATTAACTAAAATACCACGGTGATCATTCCAAAGAAGCCTCATAATAATATAATAATTTACTACATGGAATATATAAATCATAAATATGTTAACGTTTAACGAAGTTTCGGTTTTAACTTTATCCTAAGATAGCTAAACCAACTCCTTCCTTATGCAAGACCATCATAATTATCAGCATTAAGCAATCCCTTTATTTTCTCAAAGAATTCTAAGGTAAACATTATTCTACCACGTCATTGTACATAGTTTAACAGCTTTAAACCAACTCATTTAAGTTTACACATACCTGGGCCACAATACATTTGTTAGACAATGAAAAGGAGTTATAATTAGCAATTAGTTTTTCGGTAACCCTCTCTTATAAATATTAGAGTGATGATATTAGAGATGTACAAATGTCATGGTACCATAATTGTCCAAGAATTTCTCCAATTTCCTCATCTTCTTTTGAGGTTTCCATTTGCACATCAATATATCCAAAGCATGAGAAGTGAAGGATGGCATTACCCTTTTCTTGTGCTCTGTGGTTCATTAGGACTCCCAAGTGAACCTCTGATCATATCCTTCTCAAAATCACTAAGGTGATGTTTGGTATAAAGGAATAGGGAAGTATATATGGAAAGGGAAAGAGAGATGGAAAGAAATAAAATCGCATTTAGTATTAGGAATGGAGAGCCCGTGGGAAAGCCCATTACCATGTATTGGGATTTGGGAATGGGGATTTCATCAATTATCTGATGGAATTGTCTAGTTTACTAGGAATCAAGTGGCTTTTGACTAAAATGCCCCTCACTCTACATGCAGCCATCATCTCCCTTCTTCCCGTCTTCCATCACACAACATCAAAGGTCATTGCCAGCACTGAGATCTGCAACTTCGACAAGGCGTCTTCCTCCCTACTTTAGCAAGGCAACTTCCTCCCTATCCTAGCTGTTGCCGCAAACTACATTGACGACAAGTGAAGGAGATGATGGAGGGGAATGACAGTAAGGAGATGGAGGAGTAAGATGACGAGATTGTGGAGATGAAGGGTAAAATACTTGCAAAGGTGGGAGATGGCGAGATTTGGAGATGAAGCTAATATCTGCGCAAGAGGGAGAGTTGAGATCGATGAATGTTGCATAGGAGGAAGACGGCAACATATTGGGAGATGAGGGTTTAGGGATATTTTTAATATAATAATATTAATTTTTTATCAATAAGGATAATTTTTAGTCTTTATATCCATCACAAAAAACTACTTATTATTCTCATTCCTTTCCATATTATACCATACATGATTTTGAATTTTATAATATGATTTCATTAAAGTTTATTCCTAATTCCATTCCCATTTTCATTCTTACAAAAATCATTCATCCTACCAAACATGCTTTTAAATTAGTGCTTTTGTTGTTCCATTTATATATAGAACGCAAGCTACAGTGACAGTAATAATTTCTATAGCATAGGTATAACCGACCTACATGAAAGTTGTAACGCTGCACATGTTGCTAGAAAACAATTTTAGAGAAGATCAAGATCACCCCACTTAGTTGCTTTCTTTAAAGTGATATTCACCTTTACATGCAGTTGATAAAGAGTTGATGATAGCGACACTTTCCCATAATACAATGAAGTATTTGTAAATTTTTTTTACTAGCAATATCATGAAACTCCCTAACAATGATATAACTAGAAAATAATGTTTTAATCTTAGTAGGAAAGTCTCACTATTTTTTCATAATTATTATGTCTCATATATGCGGCTCTAAGAAAATAAACCAAAATGTCTTTTCATGTGAAAGACATAAAGATACGCATTTAACTCTTAGAGGATACCATTTTCCATATTAAAGTTTGTATTATAAAGATCTTTAACCTTTGGAGTTACAACCTTTCATATAAATTGTTTGCATCATGAAGAGGTGCATTCTATCTTTTAATTTCAGTAGATGAATCAATGGAGATGCATTCCCACTCTTCATTCTTATATAAACTATTAATGCATGTACAAAAATTTTATAGCTGTATATAATATAACAGTCTCCCACTAATATACAAGCTTTGATACGTAATACAATTTATGCATAAGAGAAGGTGTCACTTGGACTAAATCTTATACTAGTGTAAGTTTGTAAGTTTCCAACGAGGCGTCTTGTCAATTTAACCTATACTCCTATTGTTAGGTCCGAAAAATTATAGACATAATCATACTCAAATCAAGCTTTAAAACATCCATATGGTTTAGCATCATAAATTCATATAGGTGGAATTTATAGATAATAAAATTATTTATCCATTAAGAGCGTCCCATTAAACCTTGAAACTAGTGTTCTATTAGAATAAGATTGGGCTTCCATACTATATATAGGTTTTAAGCCCATCTTCACGGCAATATCTTTGATCTTCTCCCTCGATAAATCTTTTTGACAATGGAGCTACTAAATTACTTTTGGACTTGACATATATGATGGTAATTATACCATCTCTTATTAATTGCCTCACAAACTTGTGTCTCAAATTTATATGTTTAGACTTTTCATTATAAATTTTATTATATTCTTGAGGCATCGGTGACTCACTATCACAGAAGATTGAAATTGTTGTCAACGACAATGGCCATAGCTCTAAGTTTAATAGCAAATTCCTAGTCCATCTTCTTTACCTATATCTAATAAAGCTAACTCAGCTTCCAATGTCGCATGTGATATCTTGAAGTGGATTAATTATCACTAAAATTTGTAATTGAACGAGCATCATAATAACATTCTAGTACAGTGAAACTATCATTATAATGTAATCCCAAATTTATGGTTTTCTTGATATAACAAAAAAAATCTTCTTATAGCCTTTTGATGATCAGTAGTAAATTGTGAAAATCCTACAAGAAAGTTATCCTAACCATCGGTGAGTTTATATCAAATTAGTCTGGGCCTTCATTTAATATAAATTCCTTAGATACTAACCTTGCTTAAAAGGTTAGTCGTGAGCCATCTATATTTTACCTTTTTTCAAATATCCACTTACAGCCAACATGCTTTAGTTCTCAAGGCAAACCAATTAAAATCCAAGTATTATTAGAAAATATTAAATCTGTTTCAGAATTCATAACCTCGTTTCTAAAAGCGAATTCTCTAAAGTTATTGCCTCTTTATAAGTTTGTGGATCACTCTCCACATTGAGCATAAGCGTAATCTTATTTATTACAAAATCCAACCCAGAAAGTTATAGCTAGAGAAGAAACAAAATTTGAACCTAAGTCTTTTTCTTTTCTCATCCTTTCACTTTTTCCTGGTTCAACAATCTCATTTTCACGTAGATGTTTATCACTTTGATCATTTGTTATCGTTTCTATTGGAACTAAATGTTGAATATAGCACTTTGACCAAGAGTTATTTGGGGAATATCTCGATAATTGTTGATATTTTATGAATTAACATTAATTATTCTATCAGATTAATTTCTTGTTATCAATTATTAGGCAATTGATATTATAATGTATAAACTATGAATAGATCGGATTTTATTTTAATTGTGAATAATCGATTATGAGTTTAACTATCCACAAGTTTACTGGGCAGAAACCCAACCCATAGCCCAAGAGCATTAGTAATCATCCTATCATATTACTAATTATGAGTTTTGTTACCCAGAGAGATTTAATGGGCTTATTTTTCTCTAAATAATTAAATAAGAAATTATTTTAAAGGATTCTGAGGATTTTATTTTAATAATATAATTAATTAAAATTATTAAAATAAAACCCTATAAATTATACTTTAATGCCCTAATTTTGATACACACAAAAATACAATCACTCTCTCTGACCGTTTTAACACTTAGAAGTCTCTTTTGAATATTAAGGGTTGAAAATATTCTTATCAAGTAGTACTCATCTCACAATTATGTCATCTTCATCAGGTCAGACCTTAATTTATTATTCTTCCTATTTTGTATTCATGTATTATATTCTATTCAGAATAATTACATGATCTATTTTGTTTTCAAATGGTATCAGAGTCTCAATTAAATGGTTATGAAATTTTTTAAATTTCTTTCCTGAATTTTGTCCTCATTAGAACCACAATTTTTTGGGTTATGAAATTTTAATTTTCTTTTATTATTATTATTTTTGTATTGTTATCATCTTCATTAGTCACCGTTGCCTACACGAAATTTTGTTTCCAACACGAAATTTTTTTTGTTTTCCCCTGTCGCCATTCGACATGGTTGCCGGCGGGGCTCCATCACGTGACAACCGTTGTTGATTCACGTCGCCAGCAAGCCCCTCAATCAGAAAATTCTTTCCCTTAAGCTTCCCCATTTTTCGAACCAAGACCACCAAACTAAATGCAAAATTTCGAATGAAAATTTAACTTAACTGGAAGGAAATCACACGAAACCGCCATAAGGGATTTATAGATCGTGAAATGACGATCAAAATGATCCCAGTTTCGAAGCCTGAGAAGCTAAAAATTGGCGAGTCGAGATTCCGGGTCCGACAGGTTATCTAGCAAGTCGAATTAACCCGCTAAACGTTGAAGCCCACGCACATCGTTGGCACATATGGCTAACCCATTGGTCAGACAAACTTTAAAATTTTACAATTCGCCTCCATTCGGCTTTATCTAAATTATGGTGATTTTTTTAGAATTTTTTGAGTCTTGGAAATAGGTATTTTAAAATGTTTTGAAGACTTAGGGCCTTAAAATAATATGTAGATGAGGTATTTTGATTTGAGAAAATTTATGTACAAACTAGACATTGTACGAAATAACCTATTTAGCTCACTCTCTCTGATTATGTGTGAATAAATTATAATTAATTTCTTTATATTAATTGTTAGATTTTATTCCTAATTTAAACACGTGCATTAAAAAAATAAGCTACGTGTGGAATTTGTTGTGACTTTGGGTCACATGCACCTATTAATTGTGTGCTCACCTATCGTGGGCCTAATCATAGTGATATATCTTTTATAAATAATTTATACTATGTTTGTCATTTTATTCCCTACATTTAAGAATAATTTAATTACCATTATCAGGGATGAGTCTGAATATTAAGATAAGTTCACTAGAGAGTGTGTGTGTGTACGTATATATTATGTTGACAATGAACATACCCTATTGGTGTGAAATTGTTAATATAATTCTGTGAAATAGATATATTTACAAATGGTTAACGGCATTTTAAATTGATGCTTTCATAGTTACTTATATCCTGTCGATATGGAAACCATGGATGCATTTTGTATTATTTCTCTTTGTGGTCAAATCTTTGGTACATATGAGTTTTCTTTCTTGACTTGTTGTAGTCCAGAACTTTTAAATGGGATTAAAATGAATATGTTATGATACAGTTGCATAAGCTGAATTTTGTGAAGGAAACCTTGTTTTATAATTATGTTTCTGGGACATAATTAATGTTTCCTAGTTTTGTTGCATCATTTTCTGTGTTCTAACAACTATCTGTGGTGAAAACTCTGAATGGGACGAACTTTGATGACTGGTATGAGTCCCTTGACATGTACTTGATTATCTCTAAGGAGGATTTGGCCATAAAAGAACCAAAACTGGTAGATCTTACTGCTAAGTCTACTGCTGCTGACAGAGCTTATCACAAGCAATGGTATGAGTCCAACAGAATCTGTTTGACAATTATAAAGTACACTATTGAGAAGACAATCAGATAGAGTATTCCTGAGAAGGACACTGCTGTTGAATACCTTAAGGCTGTAAGTGAAAAGTTCAAGAAGTTTGATAAGAAGTAGGAAGCGTACTATCTTTCCTTACTAAATAACACTCATTATGACGGAGTGTCTGGTGTACGTGAACATATGATGAAGTTGGTGAATTACTTCAACAAGCTAAAGTCTATAAATGTGGACTTAGGTAAGAGTTATCTCGTCTATAGAGTCTTACAGTCTCTTCCTGTAGAATATGGGGTTCTCAGAACCACCTACAACTCTAAAAAAGCAGAATAGACCATTGATCAGATGATGTTCATCATGATTCAGGATGAGGAGTCATTAAAGAAAACAAGTTAACGTGGTCATTCAGTGAACTACATCTTTCATGGTTCGTCAAGCAAGACTGGAAATGAGAAGCTTAAGAGAAAGAAACTTGAGGGTAAGGCTAATGGTAAAAGGTTCTTTGAGCTCAAGAAGAACAATAAAAAGAATAAAGGTCAAAAGCAGAAGATATTTAAGGGTGAATGTCATTATTGTAAAAAGTCTGGCCACAAGATCTCAAATTGCTTCAAGCTAAAGTACAAGCGTGAGAAAGAAGGTATCTTTCTTGAAATTGCCCCTTTACCTCTAGTTTGTCTTGAATCTAATAATTTTGAAACCTCTATGGACATTTGGTGGTTGGATTATAAAGCAACTATTCATGTAACTAATTCCTTGCAGGGGCTCAAAGACAGGAAGAACCCAAATAAGAGGGAAAAGACCATTATGGGAGTGGAAGGAAGTTCAGCTGCAGTGGATTGCATAGGAATTGTAGTTTTGAACTTGTATTTTGGACACAGTTTAACCTTATATGATGTTGTCTATGTACTTTCTTAAAGAAGGAATTTAGTTTCTAATTCTGTATTAGACAAACATGGATATTCCTTTTGGCAAGGAAATGGTAGAATTAATGTTTACTTTAATTCAGTCATTATTGGAACTGCTAGGTTAATGAGCGGTTTATATTGCTTGAATGCAAATGTTAGTTCAGATTTTACTTCTATGGTCATTAGACACAAACACCGAAGAATTGATGAGAACTCTTCCATGTTATGGCATCGGCATTTGGATCATATCTCCAAAGAAAGATTAGAAAGGATGGTTAGACAAGGAATATTGCATGACTTAAATTTTTTTGATTTTGAATCATGTTAATTGCATTAAGAGAAAACTTCCTGCGAGAGCTAGAAGGAAAAAAGCTAATAGATCTGAGACTATTTTGGAATTGATTTACACAGATATTAGTGGACCAATTACTCTTCCTGCTATGGGTAATTACAAATATTTTATAACCTTTATATATGACTATTCCATATTCGGCTGGATTGATCTGTTACATGATAAATCTGACTCATTAGATACCTTTAAGGCATTTAAGGCTGCTATTCAATTAAACTCTGGGAAGGTAATCAAAAGTGTAAGATCTGACAGAAGTGGAGAATATTATAGGAGGTATACTGAAACAGGAAGAAACCTTGGACCTTATGCTCTATTCTTACAAGAGTAAGGAATTAAAGCTCAGTATACTATGTCTGGCACTCCACAATAAAATGGAGTTATAGATAGGCGTAATCACACCTTGATGGACATAGTCAGAAGCATGATCAATCACTCTTCGTTACTATAGTTTCTGTGGGATGATGCCCTTAAGATAGCAGCCTATATCCTGAATCAAGTTCCAAGTAAGTCAATTGAAAAATCACCATATGAACTTTTCACCGATAAAAAACCTAATCTGAGGCACTTTTGCGTATGGGGTTGTAGAGCAAAGGTGAGACCCTGTAATCTGCAGCTCAAGAAACTTTATTCTAGGGTTGTTAGCATATTCTTCATTAGGTATTGTTCAAGATCCAGAGGATGCAGGTTTTATTATCCTAGTGACACTACCAGGGTCATCAAATCTGATAAAGCATTCTATTTTGAGAATGACTTAGACAGTGGGAGTGGTGTTCCTAGAGTAATCAACCTGCATTGTGTGGATACCATCTTTGTCATTTTTACCTGTGGATCATGATATTAGAAATGATACTCTTGTTAAGAATCTGCTTGATCCAATTGTAAAAGCTCCTATAGCTAATGTAGGAGAACAAGTTGTTAATTTGAGACAATCACATAGGACTTGTAGACCTGCAATTTCATATGATTACATAATGTAGTTACAAGAATTTGAGTAAGACATTGTTGATGGCACAAATCCAATTTCTTATGATAAGGTTGTGTCATGTTCTCATTCATCTAAGTGGTTAGAGGCTATGAATGATGAAATGTCCTCCATGTCTCATAATCATGTATGGGAACTAACTGAGTTACCAGATGGTTGTAAACCTGTTGGTTGCAAATGGGTCTTTAAGACTAAGAAATGGGTTAATGGTGAAGTTGAAAGATTCAAAGCCAGACTTGTAGCTAAGGGCTATAATCAAAAGGAAGGAATTGATTATACGAAAATATTTTCACCCATATCTACTAAAGATGCCTTCAGAGTAGTGATGACTCTTATTGCACAATTGGATCTTAAACTTCATCATATGGATGTCAAAACAGCAGTTTTAAATGATGATTTACTTGAAGATGTTTATATGACACAACCTGATGGATTTACTAAAGCAGGGAAAGAGCACTTAGTGTACAAGTTGAAAAGATTCATCTATGGGCTTAAATAAGCCTCAAGATAATGATATTTGAAGTTTGTTCAGATAATCACTTCACTTGGTTTCACAGAGAATATTGCTGATCAATGTATCTATCAGAAATTTGACAAAGACAACTTCATGATACTCGTACTGTATGTTGATGACATACTGTTGGCCAGTAACTCCATGACTATGTTGAATGAAATCAAACATGTTTTGTCATGCCATTTGACATGAAAGATCTTGGTGAAGCCTCTTTTGTCTTAGGAATTCAAATTTACCGTGATAGATCTCGTGGCACTCTTGGTTTATCTCAGACAACCTATATAAATTGAGTGCCGAAGAAATTTAACATGCATGATTATGCTCCTTATGCTGCACCTGTATAGAAAGGTGAGAGGTTGTCTAGATCATTTTGTCCTAAAAATGATGATTTAAAAATTGAAATGAATAAGATTCCATATGCATGTGCTGTTGGTAGCCTTATGTACGCTTAGGTATGCACACGACCTGATATTGCTTTTGCTGTCAGTGTATTTGGTAAATACCTGAGTAATCCTGGTTCTGATAATTTGAAGGCTACAAAGAAAGTTATGAGGTACCTACAAGGTACAAAATATGCTTACTTTTAGGAGATCTAAGCTATTTGAAATTGTGGGTTATGCAGATTTTGACTATGCATCTTGTGTAGATGATTGTAAATCCACTTTTAGATACATTTTTATGATGTTTAGAGGAGCTGTCTCATGGAAAAGTTGTAAGCAATCAATAATAGCTACCTCAACTATGGAGGTAGAGTATATCGCTTGTTATGAGGCTACCTGCTAAGCCATATGGCTGAGGAAACTGATATCTAGCATGCATTTGGTTGATTCTATATCACAACCTCTAACCATATACTGCGATAGTTCATCTGTTGTTAGCTTTTCTCAGAATCATAGGAACTCCGGTTGCACTAAACACTTTGATGTTAAGTTCCTATTTGTTAGAGAAAATGTTGCTAAATCTCAGACTTGTTTACTTCACATTCCTAGTAAACATATGTTGGCGGATTCGTTGACCAAAAGATTACCCGTAGGAGTCTTCAAAAATCATGTGACTCACATCGTTATTGTTAAAAATTTTAATGTAGCCATGGTTTAGTGGGAATCTGAATTAAGTTCTTAAGGGACTTTTGGATTGTAATATGACATCTTGAATGTCACTTTGTATTTCATTCTATTCAGATAATGAAACTTATTTATGGAAATGTTAACATTACTTGATTCCCTATCGGTTTCAATGATCTTTGTGTGTAGTTTCATTTATAAATTTTGTATGGTTTATAAATATACACACATCCATGTGTTTATGTGAATATTAATTGTCTGATTACGTATTCGTTTATTAACCTAATAATTTAATTAATGCTATCCAAGTGGGAGATTGTTAAAATAATTTTTGATATTTTATGGATTAGCATTAATTACTCGATTAGATTAATTTTTTGTTATCACTGATTAAACAATTGATATTATAATTTATAAACTATGAATGGACTGAGTTTTATTTTAATTGTGGATAATCGATGATGGGTCTAATTATTCACAAGCCCATTGGACAGAAATCCAATCCACAGCCTAAAAGCATTAGTAATCATCCCATCAGATTACTAATTGTGAGTTTTGTTACCTAGAGAGATTTAATAAGCTTATTTTTCTTTGAGTAATTAAATAAGAAATTATTTTAAAGGATTCTGAGAATTTTATTTTAATAATATAATTAATTAATATTATTAAAATAAAACCCTATAAATTATATTATGATGCCTTAATTTTGATACACACAAAAATATGATCACTCTCTCTCTCTCTAGTCATTTTAATACTTAAAAGACTCTCTTAGATATTGAGGGTTGAAAATATTCTTATTATGCAATACATATCTCATAATTATGTCGTTTTCATCAAGTCAGACCTTAATTTATTATTCTCCCTATTTTGTATTCATGTATTATTTAATTTATTATTCTCCATATTTTGTATGCATGTATTATATTCTATTCTGAATAATTACATGATCTATTTTGTTTTCACTTTTCTCATCCTTTCACTTCTTCCTGGTTCAACAATCTCATTTTCACGTAGACGTTTATCACTTTGATCCTTTTTTATCATTTCTATTGGAACTAAATGTTGAATACAGCACTTTGACCATGAGCTATTTGGGGAATATCTCGATAAAAATTTTTAGAAAACAGCGTTACAGATTACCAAAATTGCCACAGGACAAATCATTTCAAGGCACGACTTGGTCCCTTTCTTTATAAATATCCACTCTCCCACGTAGTTCCTAAAGGGTTTTGATGATACTCTCCCAAGATACAAAAGCCATTACGAATGTCTTGATTAGCAATATCAAGAAATTTTCTAACACTCTAATAACTTGAAATGATTCGTTTTAAGCTTCTAAAACAGTTTTCTCATCCACACTTTGCAAAGCAATATGGTAGTCTTTTATATTTAGTATGAAAGTTTCATTATTTTTTTTATAAGTATAATGCCTCATATATAAACCTTTTAGAGAATGAAGTCACAATGTCTTTTCACAGAAAAGACATAAATATATGCATTTAACTCTTAAAGTTATAATGTTTCATATTGGAAGCATATATCATAATGACTCTTAATCTCTAGAGTTAAGACCTTACAAATGAAAGGTCTTTATCATAAAGAGGTTCATCCAACCCTTTATTCATTAAATGAATCAATAAACATACATTCCCACTCCTTATTTTAAATAAATCATATATGTATATACACAGCTTTTAAAGTTGTAATTTGTTAAGACACTATTAAACCCTGAATTATATAGCACATGCTAGGAGCCATAATGTTTAGCTACAAACTACTGCGTGAGCTACAGCTAGCCTTATTAATTACTATTCTTCTCAATGGCAATAAAATAAAAAGTAAACTAACCTATTGCATACCTAGATCTATCTTTTCATGTTGTTTTACGCACACGATTTTAGTTCCAACTATAGTTCAAAGACATCGAGCTACAAGAGACTCTCAAATTTAATGCTACTTAATGTGACACTATCATAGTACCCCACCTAAAGTTCTTTGTTTTTTTTTTTCAATGTTCAAGTCCTGCACTGGCCAACATTAATAACCTTTTTTTTAATCTTATATACAGTTCAGCGACCGTACCTTTCTTTGCCTCTCTGAGATGGACTCATTCATGGCTTGGTGCTGCACAAATCATATAATTAACCCGTAAGTTGAATATTAACTGAAACAACTTAAATAGATATTGGCTAATTCAATTTTCACGATACTTTTGATTCCCTAATTCTTTCATATTGCTTCTCTTTTTATTTCATGAATGTAAATTGTCATTGAGCTAGCTATGTATCTTCACCTTTCTTGTTCGAATGCGCTTTAGAGCATTGTCAAGCTGGCGCTCCAGACTCTGAAGCTCTCTCAAACCCAAGGAATCCAGATCCTCTCCTTCATAATTCCTAGATTGAAGATGCACAAGAAATATATCGTTAATACTGTTGATTTTGAGGCATCTAATCACTTATATAGAGCTAGCTTGCCCTCAAGGGTTTGACCCCATAATCAATGAACCGCACCTTTAGCAGATAAGTTATATCCAGAAATAAATAAATAACAGAAAACCCAGAAAGCGAAAAAAAGTATTCGGTGGTCTTATAATTATCCTATTTATGCTTGCACCAGTTCTTTACTTTGAAGTGATTTCAGAGAGAGAAGAGGTTCATGAATTGTTATTTCAATGCATTTGAAGAATATTCTGTAAGTAATTAACTAAGCCAATTATCACCAAATTTATAGTTCACATGACATTGGTTTTTCCCGTTTTGAAGATTGAGAGATGAATATGAAGTCAAAGGTTTGATTCCTATTTTGTTCTACGATATTAGCTGAAAAATTAGAAGTTATTGTGATTTGTACCTTAGGTTCTTCTCTAAAACTTCAGCTCTAGTAGTGAGCTTGAATAATTCCAAGGACGGGTCTCCCTACAGTGTTAAGGAAAGGGTTATAGGGTCGACAACAATCAAATGCCCTTAATTACTATCTATAAGACATGCATGGAAAGAAAAATTCATTTTCACTTTAATCATATATTTATAATTTGAGGAAACTAATTAGATGTTTCACAATTATGCAACTCGGTTATTTACGGCAGGTTGCATTAATTGTAAATTTAATAATCTATACCAAGTTATAATTTGACTATATTCCATTTATTTTCCTTGTTTCTCTTCGTATTTAATCTCTAAACTCGGTCTGTACCACAATTTTATGGCATATATGAAGGAAAAAACATACAAGGCAAAATTAGTCTCATGCTTCTATAAATAACCACCTGTGAATCATTGTTAGTTCCAGCAAGTTGTTCTGACTGCGAATATCTTTCATATCGATCCAGGATGCTATCCATTCTGTCACATAAATAAAAAATAACACTCATTTAATTATTACTATTTGACAAGAAAAAGAAAAAAGATTTAATTACAGGATTTCACGACCAAACAACATGCATATATATGTTAAGAGTGATCTATTAGCAATGAGACGGGCAAGTAACCATATATTGAAAATTGTTTGGGTGGCATTAAAGAAACTTATCCTAAACAGAATAGAGAGCCTGAAGAGTTCTAGGTTAATTACTGTTACGGGTAATAAATGTTGCAAGAGATTTCTATTAATACTATTAGTAGCTTAAATCTATTAATATTGTGAGTAGTTTGGTTGTTAGATAACTTTAACTACCATTAGGTAGTTGAACGAGAAATATAAATAGGAAGAAGAGGATTGTAGAAGATGAGATTGAAGTAAGAAAAAGTACATTTGCATATTCTCTGGCCTAGTATACCATCTGGTGTCATTGGTATATGATAAGTCTCTAATTATACTATATTTGTATAAGTTTTACTTGGGGCTTACAATGTATTTTAAATAAATTCTTTTGATTTAGTGGCCAAATAATGTTAGTTTTATTTATTTTATGAATTGCATTATTTGGTTGTCTCCTTGCATAATTTGATTTGATTATCCATTGTTCTAATGATAATTGTAGAGGAATTGATTTGACATAAGAAAATTGAAAGATTAAAGGCTTGGAAAAGAAGACTCAATGATGTTTTGAAGGCTTTTACAAACATATTGAAAGTTGGAATAAGTCAAGAAAGAAAGTTAAGATAATTTTCAACTTAAGACAGTGAATATTCAACTTCAATGTCAATTTTGGAGCCCTAAACATCATAATTTAAGAAGCAAAGTTGTATAACTTGTTGAGATCTTTCTAATGAGTAGTCATTCACCCAATTCTGACACTAGATCACAAAGATATGCCTAAAACATTAAAGCTATGTCAATGCACAAGTTAAAGCAAGAAAAAAAAAACACGATTTTAAGATATAAGAGAGGATATCTCAGGTTTTGAGTTAGAGAGCTAATGAGAAAGGCTATAGGCACAAAATAACTTTGGAGAACAAGGGTTTTTGAATAAATAACTTGAATCAACTTGCTCTTTCAAGATATTTTCATGGAAAGAGAAGCCAAGTGTTCGCCTTCTTGGACTTCTCTTGACTAAACCTCTATGTATTCTTTTATGGAGGGCTCCATCCACTCCTTTCTCTTTCTCTATCTTCTTCATATTTTTTTGTTATTTATGTAGAATAGATTGAAGCTTGTTTTTAGTTGTTTGGTTAGATGATTGAGAATATTGAGTTGGAATTTGTTAACTTTGTTTTCGTATATATTAATTGAGATGATTTCAATTCTCATTTAATTTTTTATTAGATTAATGAATTTATATTGCTTCTTAATTGGGGTTTTCATAATTACAAGTGAATAGAATGTGTTATATTATTGAATTTCTTAATAATATCTATTTATGGAATTGAATGCCTATAAGGTGTTTTATGAAATGATTTATTGAGAATTGTGAGTAATTTGCCTTAAATGTTTGAAGACAACATCTAAAATAAATTTATACTTACATTCTCAATGATTTTCCAAGTATTTAAAACATCTTAAAATTAGTTTTGCTTAAATGTTTGGAGACAACTTCTAAGAAACACTATTGATTAAGGTATGCAATTTTACCTAACTGTTTGAAAATAACCATTAGCTAGGTTGTGATTGATAATTTAACTCTTAAGCTTAATGCATTCTAAAGAAAGTTACACTTAAAAGTTTGGAGACAATCTAAGTGTAATTGGAATTAGAATTAGAATAACATCTAAAAACAAGCTTATCTTTTTAGTAAGTTAAATTATTTAAAAGTGCAATTGAACTATGTTGGTGCAAAGTTAATAATGATCTTGATAACTTAATTTATTCTCACTCAAACTCTTAATTAGCTTAATCTAGTATAGTGTCTTGAGTCTTTTATTTTTAGTTTAGGCCCCAGTATATCTTATAGTAGCTTAGGTGATTTGTTTACTTTTGTTATCCTTGAATCAATTCCTAGTAACTGAATTTATCTAAGCTGCTAATGTAAATATGCAAATAATCATACTAACCCATACACATTATTCTTGTAGGAATGATACTTTACTAAAAATTGACCTATATACTTGATGTTCATTAGTGCTAAAGCTAAACTAAGCCACCATGGCTAAGGATGTGCAATCGCAAGATAAAACTCAAAAGTTTAAGTAAGATATCATTCAAAACAAAACGAACATTTCGAAAAGAACTCCGTATTAAATATTGAATAGATGATGGGTGAAATGGCATATTATCCACCTGATTGTGATTGTGTTCGATGAAGGTAATGGAAGGAATGGAGGTTCGATGTAGGGTGGTTAGTGTGTAATTAATCAGTAGCCTCAATTTGGATCATTTCAAGGGCCCAATCGTCTATTTACTCATTTTTTAAAAAATTATCAAGAATCAAATTTCCTAAATTCAGTGGTTCCAATTTCAAATTAAAGGAATTAAATAAAAAATAAATTCGTAATTTAATTCAAGTTAAAAGACTTACATATTTTTTTTAGTTGCAGAAGCTTATTTAACACTTTTACTATTCAGTTAAACACATATATCATTGTTCATATCATCTTCCGAAGTCAATTAATGCTTCATATTAACATTTGGAGGGCGTAACTTAGGAAAGATATACTTAAACCAACCACACACTGCACTTAATTATAAAACCAAATATAGATATTAATTCTCATTTGAGCATAAATATCTTCCAATCAATATAAACATATGTGGTCGAATCTATGATCATTAACGCATTTTTATGAACTTTTAATCATATAATGCAGTACAATAATAAACAGAGGCAGACACTACTGAACTATATATATATATATATATATATATAACGAATTTAGACATTGAGCATAATTTATCATCTTTGATCCTCGTTGTTTAATTCTTCTCCTAAATTCTTATCCAATCAGATAGTCCCACAACTTGAACTAATGAAATCATATAATTAAGCCCAAGTTAACTTTGGCCTTTTTTTGACTTTTCGATGAACTACATTCAAACGTAAAGAGAAAAGGGCATACCTAGGGGTACCAAATTATGTGATAAACCAGCAGATACTAATGCGAGAGAGAGAATTAAAACTCCCAAACACCAAAGTATAAATCAATCAAATCATCAAAGATCGATATCCTTTACAAGCATCATCTACCTCACTAGTACACTGTTCTTATAATAACTATTTCTAGTTATTATGACTAATTTAACTGCCACTTTTCTATTTATGTATCAAAATTCAAATACACATGCATCTATACTTATGCATATATAAAAGATTATATATATTTTTCAACATTATGTTAGTTACATATGCACATGTATGATATAAAAGTTTTTTTCTGACTAATATGGTTTATTTATATGCTTATAAATACATCTAATATATACATAACATCGTTTACGAGTTGTAAGCACTCATTTTATTCAACATTAAAGCTCGGAGGTTCCATTCAAAGCAAATGACCAAGTTTGAGCATGTAAAATTTTAATTTTAATATAAAAACTGGTCCAGTATTATCATTTGTGGCGAAAATTCTGTTCGTAAAATTAATCCAATAATATAATTTAAAGTCTAAAATTTATTAATTTGAAAGACAAAATAATGTCTCACAAGTAGTGCAACACACGAGGACAAGAGTTAAGTGGTGGACCAAGAGTTTATGACTCATAAATAATAATGTTATTCATACATCAAATGACACCTGATGACCAAGAGTTTGAAAGAAAAAGTAGTAAGAAATAGATGAGAAGAAAATAATTAAGTTTGCTTTTTCTTTGGAATATGGGTGACACACGTGTCCCACTCAGAAGAAATAGGAACTTTTCGTGCATATCATGTTTAGCAAATTGTACTAGCATTGGCCAGCCTCCCATGTATAAAAGATTCAGAATGCAATTACGCTGTACAAAAGCCACGTGTACAGCGTTGTGTTTGGAATCAGACGAAAAGGTTAAATGAAAAAGACAAAGGAAATCTGTCATATTCTTCTGTTTTGTTTTCTGAAGTGTATTTACCTTTTTTGGGTTTTTTTAAATCAAAATTTTGTCATTATCATCATTGTAAGTAATATCATCAACATGCGAGTGGCTGTGATTTATTGATCTAGTGTATTAAATATTGGATAAATTTGACATTACGAGGAGTATTTTCAATAGAAGGCTTATTAGGTGTGTATTTATATGTTATCTGCACTTTTATGAAAAGAGCATATCATATATACCACAAACAAAAGCGCACCTTTATGTTTTATAGTTACATATATTTACATGTAAAATAATATTAGTTTTTACTCTTTGAACAAAATTAGCCTACAAGCCTTGCGTGCTTTATTTGTTTCCTTATATATGTTCTCATATAGGAATAGGACAACTGTTATGAGAATAATCCTGCAGAGATCATTTTCCTTCCTTTTATCTTTCCACAAATTACTATTATAATAATAATACAATACATACACATTTATACATAGAAACATACATATAACACTGTGATATATATGTATATGTATATATTGGTGACCTCATTTTACCCGGTACATGGTGTATAACAATAACAGCGTACTGCATAAACAATATCGAATATGACTCTGCTCTAGCCAAGGACTACATCGTTTGTTAAGTATAAATAAATCATTTATAAACTAATTAAACATATAAAATGCATAACGAGGTACATAAACTGAATGGTGGAGCATGCATGAGACACTTTAGCTCATATCATAAAGACTAGTTATGTCACCGGAGAGCATGGTACGGTAATAAATGGTCAGAATCAAGAGGTTAGGAAGCTAACGAGTAAGACGAGAGAAAACTTGGTTGGGGGAAATTGTTGAGACTGAAAGAGGGTCAGAATTCAAGCGCCATTAATGACCAGACGAGTAAGTAGGACTGAAAGCTACTAATTGCTTTAACACTAATTCAGTTTAGCATCATATTGTGATATCGCCGGCACTGTATCAGGAAGGAATACACAAAGCAATAACAGTAAGTAGAACATGGAATCTCCAAACACAGATAAGATCAGAAGAAGGAACCTGGAGGATGGAGAGGAAAACTCAGTGAGTTTGCCTTTGCAATTGAAGACGATCAAAGCGACTTCAGCATCACAAAGCACAGAGATTTCATTTGCTTTCTTGAGCAGTCCCGTTCTGCGCTTTGAGAACGTCACTTGTCTGCTCGCTTTGTTCTCGATCCGCTTCAGCTGAATCTTACCTCTCCCCATCTTGAGCACTACTTCTTCCCTCTTTAACCAAACACACAAATCCAAATCAATCCAAGGAGATTCGAGACAAGAATGAGCAACAACCAAGCCAAACAAAGACACACAGAAAGAAATTATCGTATATATACATAAAAGGAACCCCTAAATAGTCACCATATGAACTAAGCCAGATAGAGAAAGAAACAAATGTATGAAGGGTGAAGAAATGGGAAGTGTTATTGAGCCTATAACTTGGGTAGTTTTCTACTTTTGTGTTTGTGTGTGCGAGATAGGTAAGTTCTGTTGAGTTGAACCATGAACGATAAAGCCGAGGGAGGGGAGAAATGACTACCCTGCTTGTGCAGTTTGGGGAAGAGCAAGAGAAGCTAGCACTTTTTGTACAATGCGTTGTCGAGCTTAGATTGGGGGGCCAAATAAGGACAATACGTTGTCGAGTTTTGATTGGAAGAAGAAATACAGTCGACAGTGTCCCAATGGAAGGAAAAGTCCGTCCAAGTTGGTGGGACCAAGAATGGTTCATTGGCTTGTGCGCTGTCTTTTCCGATCAACGTCGGCTCTTACATTTTGCTGACGACGGCACGTATGTTTATTAATTATCAATTTTTTTTTCTTCATATACGTCTATTCAATCTTTCATGGAAAGAAAAAGGCGGGGAAAACGATAGTGCAGGAATTGCCTTATTTGGAAATTTGGATTAAGAAATTATTTTCTATGAGAACGAAGGCAGTCTCTACATAGGAATTATACTCTCCATGAAGTCTTATCTTTGTCAATTTCATAAATACCTATAAAAATTATATATATATATTACTAATATTTATATCATTTAGTTATTTAATTCATTATTTATTTATAAAAATCTAAACTAAAAAAATCAATTTCACTTATTATATTTTAGTCTTCTTTATTTTGAAGACTTCAACTGCATATCAGTAACATTCTTAAAAACACACATACTGCAATCATAGTGTGTCTCTTCTTTCTTTTCTTACGATTGAATTATGCTTGAGCATTTAATATTTATGCTTTACATTTTAAGATTTTTTGTTCAAGTTGCATTTATGATCATTTATCTAGTCTTTAATTGTTGTTGTGTGAATTATGATTGGTAAGCATACAATTTTGAAGCACAAAAAAGTGGCTTATATTGCAGTTGATGATATTTAAATATGAATGGATTGTGTGCTCTTGATGCGTGAGCCTAAAATAAAGTATAAAAACAAAATAATAGAGATTTCCAGAAACTACTTAAACATAATTTATATTAGCATGTTATGATAAAAAGATCTTAAATTTAAATTTCGCTCAGAATTCAGAAGGACAAAATTGGATTTGAAAATTTTTAAAAAGTGATTTATTTGAGGAAAATTACATTAGTTGCTAGGCACTTTATTAATAAAAAAGAATTTATAATATATAATTATGTGCCAGAAATATTTTAATTTTAAAGTGAGGTGTTATATTATAATGGAAAAATTAATTATATTTTTTATTTTATTTTTTTTGTTTTATAATAAAAAATTTGAGATCCCATCAGGATTCATGATAATGTGCATTCTCATTAGAAATAGTGGTAGGAAAACAATTTTCACACGAAATGGAATAGGAATAGAAGTAAATAATAATAATACTTGATGGTGGCAATGAGGAGCAAAGTGCACAACTCAATTTTACACCGCAAATTGCCATGTGTAGAAAAATTGACCAAATCTGCAAAGTATGTCCAAGGATAAATTTACTAGCCAAAAAATAAATAAAGAAAAGCCATTTAATGGTATGTCTTTAAGAAAAAAAATAAAAAAGAATGAAAAGCTTCATCTAGTAATTTTATGTGCACAGAAAGCGAGAAAAACTGTGAAAGTATTGACAAAATATTTCATTTTACTTCTAAAATATATCTTCTATATTTTAGTAAGAGATAAAAAATGAGTGAGCATAAATTATTTTTTCAGTTCTTTTAAGTGCAAGAGTTTGAGTTTGATTAATATAAATTATACACATTTGATTACTCATAGCGTATATTTTAATGTATGTATATTAATTAATTTAGTATATTAAAATTATATAAAAAAATATCCAAAAATAACACAATAATAAAAATTCTTAATGTTTATTATGTGTAATTTGAATTATATGAATAATTATTTGATAATTTTTATTATTAATCATGAATTTATATAAATAAATTCTAATTTCAAAAAAAAATATTCTTAAATTTATTTTAATAAAAAATTTAAATTCAAAACGTAAAAATTTAATAAAATATGAAATATAAAGTTTTTTTGGTTAAATATAAATTATAAAGTTTAAGTTTGTTATTGGTTAATGCAAACTACTAAAATCCCTCTTCAAGTGTGTGATTGCATAGATCAAATTTACAGGGATTTTATTTTGAATGACTCTGCTAATAAGAAAAAAATTCATTTGATTAGTTGGGGTAATATTTGTAAACCCAAGAAATTTAGTGGTTTGGGGTTCTAAAAAGCTTGGGATTTTAACCAAACTTTTATTATGAAGCAAGCGTTGAACCTTATTCACAGGAAAGATGATTTATGAGTGAAGGTGATCCATAATAAATATAGTTATTTTGAATCTATTATTCCAATTGTTCATTAGTATAACACTGCTTCTAATTTCTAGCAAGGTATTATTCACATTTAAGCGCCCTTTTATCATAATCTTATTTAGCGTTTGGGAAATGATAATTTGATACATTTTTTGACTAACCATTGGATGTCGGGAGTGCATATGCTTGAAGATTTTGCTATCATCAATATTGATGATAGTATTCATGATGATCTTGTGGCATATTATGCCCTTAATAATGGAGATTGGAATGTTCATAAGCTTCAACAAGTCCTTCCTGCTAATTGTGTGACATTATCGTTCCTCTGAAAGTCTCCCCTTTAGTTGTTGATGTTGACTCTGTGGCTTGGCTTCCTAGTTCTACTGGTATGTTTTCTTGTAAATTTGCTTTTGATTATTGTTTTGGTACTAATTGTAAATTTCAAAATGTTCTCTTTGGTAAGATTTGAAAGCTAGGTATTCCTTAGCATATTCGTGCTTTCATATAGCTTGTTGCTAATGAAGCTCCTATTACCAATAGTGCCCGCCATCGTCTGTTTTTGGTTGCATCTCCTAGTTGTTCGCTTTGTGATTCTGATAATGAAATAATGCTCTATGCTATTCGTGATTGTAATATTGCTAGTTTGGTGTGGAAGAGCATTATGCCTAGTTCCCATCATGTGGTTTTTTTTTAAGGAGACCTCATCCAATAGCTAAACTTAAATCTAAATAAGGGAGCTTGTTTATTTAATAGGGTGAGTTATCTCCATGTCGTTCCGACTATTTATGCTAAAATTTAGCACATGAGAAATAAATGAAGCTTTGAAGAAATTAACATTGAGCCCACCAATTTCCTAAGGTATATAACTGCTTTAGTCTTAGATTATCATTGTGCCTTTTTTTCTTTTCCAACTAACTAAAAGCACCATCAAGGATTTCTCTACTCAACACATCCATTGAATTCTTCCTCCTAATCCTGTCATTAAGCTTAATATTGATGGTTTTGTTAGAGGTAATTTTATAAATGGTTTTAGTGTTAAGCTTCCAAACTGCACAATCACTAATGCTTAACTTTGGGGCTTACTCTATGGGCTCAAAATTTGTTTTAAAGCTAACTATAAATCTATTTTTATGGAACTTGATTCTTTGATAGTGGTTCAGATAATCCATAATTTGCAGGAGATTTTACATGGAAGTTTGTGCTATAAGGCATTAGTTGAATTTAAATTGGTCTATTCAAATTTTTCATATCTTTTATAAAGCTAACTTTGTTACTAATACATTAACCAAGCATGGTCATAATCAATTTCCTTCCTTCAAGTGTTTTGATATTATTCCTTGCTTTACTTCTCTAATTATTTTTGCTTATTTGCAAGGCATATATCAGCCTAGGCTCGTTGCTTTCTAGTTTATTTATTTTATTGGGCGTTCTGCCCCATTGTTTATAAAAAAGATGTTCACTTCTGTCTATCGATCACAAAGTAATCATTTCTTAGGCTTCCAATGTCCCAAAACTAGCCTTATACATTTTGTTTTTGGATTTATGTAAATTTATTAATAGAAATACCTAAAAACATTATACAATAGTTGTATTAACTATATCCTTTTTTATCATATATTTTTAATAATAATTTTTAATTGTATAAATTTTAAAGGAAAATGTATATTTTTTAATAATTCATCATTATATGATTTATTTTTAACAAATTCACATATATTATACTTTTCTTGAATCTTATCGACTTTTTTATTCTGACACTAAGTACTGATTATGAATGCTCTATTTCTGCCTCCATCAATCTTATTCCTACCTATGTTGTGTTGGACTTTTTTTTTTTTAATTTAGCAGATCAAGCAGAGCAGTACCCCATAACTGCAGTAATCGCGTAGAATAGGAACACGCAATTCAAAAAGAAACCAAGTTCTGATCTAGCATGAAAAAAAGTAAGAAAATGACTGGTCGCATGGTGTGTCGGCTGGAAGAGGCGTGCAGGGACATGAACTGAAAAGGTAGGATGGGGTACTTTTTGGAAAAATTCTATTTTGGTCCTTAGAATTTCAATAAATTTTTATTTTAATCTTTATAGCTTAAAATTTGCAATGGGATCCTTATAGTTTATATAATTCTTAATTTAGCCCTTATTATCACATTTTTGTAATGCTTTGCTATATATATAAGTTAATTTCAATTCATAATATATTTTTATATCTCTTTATAGTAGAGATTATACATATTTGAAATGCTAAATTAGTATATAGTTAGTTATACTAGTAAAATTAACATATTATTAATATAATTTTAATAATAGGGTTTAAATTAAAATATTTATAGATTGTGAGGACTTAATAACAAACGTTTAAACTATAAAAACTAAAAATATAATTTTTCCTTTTCTTTCATATTTTTATTTTGTTATTTCACCAATATCATACTACACTCCATTCATATTTTTATTTTGTTAATTTTTCATTGATATTCACACATATTGTTTTGCTGATCCGTATTAATGTTGAAGCAATTAGTCACGGATTACTACTGGCTCTTGTATCTTGTATTTATATATATATATATATGAATTAAATTTTCTTTAATCTCTGTCTGTATAATCTTTATTTCTTTTTCTTTTTCCTTTTTTTATCAATTTTTGAATGGGAGATACTGTTTTTAACACTCTCACAATCATTCATATTGAGACTGAAATGGTTATGAGTAATCAATTTTGGTTAATTACTATATCAAATATGACCTAAAGCATTCATTGCTACCTTTATATTATATCCTCCGTACTTGGTTTACATTCTGCCAACATCTATATATCTGATATGATAATTAAAATTAATTAAAATTTCAAAAATCTCGCAATGTGTAGGTTAAGCTATAGACTAAGTTTTTATTTTTTTTTAATTATATTGATAAAAATTTAGAAGATAAACAAAAAGAAATCTACCTATGCAAATTGGTGAAATTAAAATTATTGTTTTTATTTAACATATTTTTTGTAATATATCCCTAGCTCTTCTTTTATATATACACACACACACATTGCAGAATTCAAATTGAAAATTTAAGATGAGGGAGTTAGGTTTAAATTTAAAATTATAACCTAAGTAAAATAAGTTAAGCATTCTAACTTTAAAAGAATTTATGAATAACAAAATATTTTAATTTACTCTCTATTATTAAAAACAAAATAAAAATATCAAAGAAAATAAAAATTATATTTTTAGTCATTATAGGTTAAATGTTCGTTATTAGATTCTTACAATTCGTAAATATCTTAATTTAGTCTTTATTATTATAATTATGTTAATAATTTGTCACACCCCATAATCTTGGAGTGAGACTAGCACAAGAAATGAGAAAAATTCTCGAACCTGTAAGCCAACATTAGATGAAAATTAAATCCATACCAACATTTTCTAATCTTGCATCATATTCAAAGTAAACTTTGTCCTTTTTCATAAAGATATTTAGTTTATATACAACATAAAGATTTTGTAAAAATTTCGGCAAAGCCTACCAAGTAAGTGGAATATCCCAATATTTCTACAAAATCTTGTCCATCAACTAGATTTACATAACAAGAGTTTCGCTCTCACCAAAGTGAACTAAAACAAAATACACAAAATACAAAGGGTAGGGAATGCTCATCTGTAGTCAGGATACATCGCAAAAGCGAACAAAAGAATAGCTACCTAGAATTTATATATATAACTCAAAAAAATAATGTACAAACAACATGAAAATAGAGCTAGTTCTCGCATAACTAAGCAGGCTCACCCAAGGAGATCCTTATCACTCCTTATCTCCCTCAGGCAAATCACTAGCTCACAATTTGAGACAACAAAATTTTTGGATAAATAGCATCCTAACATCAGTAAACAATATACATTTATGTTTAATAATCAAAGGCGTAATGATGCTTTGTATGGATTCAGATAATTATTTAAACAAGTAGCAACCAACTGTTTGATGCACATTGTAAAATATGTTTTATTGCCTAAATCAAGATGCCTTATAAAGTGAAAAGAAAAGAAACAGTGGATTCCTAACTATATGTTAAGGGGAAGGACTACCGTAGACTAACATCTAGATATCTAATGTAGGCACATAGCCCACAAAGGTAACTCATAACAAGCGAGGATACATAATCCTCGAGGGTAAGTAACCAACAAGCGTGAGATCATAACTCATGAAAATTAATCATCCATCCGTCCGCGTGTGATGGCTATCACACGGGGCGAGCACCTTCATTAACCCTGCTAATTGGGTATTTTCCAAGGTGCACCAAGGGCCAATGGAACTGCTATTAGCTTCCAATGTCCTAACTAGTCCTTCCAAATTCAAAGAAATATAAAATAAAGGTGTATGGAATCCATTTACCTGGCGATTTCACTTAACCATACTCATAATTCTTCAACAGTTTTTACTAGTCCATTCATACTGTAATTATGTAAATTACCTTTGGAAAAACTCTCTTATAGAATTTAACATTTTTGAATAATAACATTAGCAATAATACTGATAACAATACTCATCAAAATATTCTAATAAGAAAAAGAATACAGAAATCACGTAAAAGAATTGGGAATACTATCTGCGTCGTCATCTAACAAGCAACCAATTTCCTTCAACTTTGGTGAAAGTCTCACCCCTAAGAAATTTTTATGCTAATAGAAAAAGAAAAAAACGAATTACTTCCCTTTCTCTTCCCCTAAACATTTTTAGCATTAAGCTTATATCATAAGTAATCACTTCATCATTCGCCATTCTTCAATCAAGGGTTAATACCCTTATAACATTTTGATTTAGCATTTAAGAGTTTCTCTACTCCTAAGAACTCTTACCACCACAAGGAAATAAGATCTTATAAATATACCCCAACAAGAATTTCTACTCTAGCATATCATCAAGTAATAAACAAATTTATCAATTCCCATTCATTCTTTTTATACAATTCCCATTATTAAATTTCTTACAATATGATTAGACTATAGGTCATTTATCATAGGCTTTTACATAAACTTAACCTTCCTATAACCCTTCCATAAATGTAAAATTCAAGGTAAATTCTGAAACATTATCAATTCATCTTCCCCATCAAAACAATAATTTCTAATTGTTCCTTTTACTTCCTTTATGCTGCTAATTGAAGCCTCAAATTTAAAAAGTTTAGTTTAGTCCCTCAAGAACCCTAATTCATGTCAAAATTGGGGTTTTTCACCATGGGCTTGAATTTCTTGAAATTGAGAGAAAGAAATGGCCAAAATTACTGAGAAAACAACAAGGCACATTGAAGTTTTGAGTTTAACTTACCAACTCGAGCTCAATTGAACGAATTCGCGACTTTTCCCCTTTTTCGAAACCTTAACACAGCCACTTGAAGAACTGCCAAATTTGAAGAAATTTCCAGGTTATTGAACACGACATTAGAAGGGAATAGCTTAAAATCATGTAAGGAACAAAACCCACTACAGAAACACCAAAGAAAATCGCATCCTTATGCTGAATTTTCTCTGAGATTTCGGTGTGCAGTGACCCATGAAAACCAGTAGGTTTTCGCTAGAAAATTGCGACCTCTGGCCAACGACTTGCAAGTGACAACAGCACATATGACAAAGGACAACGCTGGTGATCAGAAATCGAAGCTTGGTGGACGGGAAGAAGATGATATAAGGCTGGGGGCATTTTTGTCATTTCACTTCTCAGGGACAGGTGTCAGCGCCTAAAATGACAATGGAAGTGGAGAAGTTAGGATTTGAATCCTTGTCCTTTCAAATAATGCAAGTGAGGTACACTAAACTAACCTTAATTTTAGGATAAATTTCTACCTCAGATAATGTTATACCTTAGTAAAAAAAATTTTGAAAATTTCCCTCTTCATTTATTCACTAACTAAGTGATTATATATATATATATATATATTCCACTAATTAAGAATTATTAGTTCATTACATAATCTGTTACAATTTACTAATATAACTAATTATATACTAATTTAGTACTTCAAATATGTATAATTTTATACTAACAAGATAGACAAAAATAAATAATGAACTAGAATTAACTCATATATATAGCATAATATTGACTAAAATATAATAATAAGGACTAAATTAAGAATTATTGAAATTATGAGGATCTCATTACCAATTTTTAAGCTCTATGAACTAACTTAAAAAATGATTAAAATTATAAGGACCAAAATATGATTTTTCCAAAAAACCTCACTTCACCCCTGCCTCTCAGCTGAGGTGATGCCCAAGGGTTTTTGTTGGTTACGTGGTCAGTAATTTTCTTTTTCCTTTTTTAAGAATTGCGTGACAGAATTTTCTTGAATCGCGTGGTCTGACATTACGTATTTCTTGTAGTTGTTCAGTGTCATGTTGTGCTGCCCCACGCGAACTAATGAATAAAATAAAAAAAGATACAATGCAGTGAGAAAAAAAATTGGCTTCTTTTAGACCAGTTTAGATCATCATGTTTGAATGATCAGAACCTCTTGCCAAATCACCAGCCATCCATAAATAGTAATTATGTTCATATTTTAAAAAATGTATCTAAATAATACATTATATTACTTTTGTTTCAAAAATCATAGTTGATTCTCTTAACATTTTAATATAAATTATTTAAAATCTTTTCTTCAATTTATTTTTGAACAAAAAGTTAAAATTTTAATACAAACATGAGATTGTAATTTTTTATTTTATTATGATAATAATAAGTCTTAATATATGGCGTTTAAATTAATGTGAAGCTCCAACATTATACTAGGATAATCAATTAGTGTCTCGCCATTTGGAGCTCAGACACAAGAAAGGTCATGTCCAGGACTTGAAGAATTAATTTTTTTTTTTTCCCCCATAGGGCATTCATGTAAAAATTCAAGTAATTTACATTTATTTTATTTAAGTTTTGGCTAAATTATTTTTAATACTCTAGTTGATTCAAAAAGTACACTCAACTCCCTTAACATTTTGATCTATTTTATTGTAACCTCTTTCCTAATTTACTTTTCACTTTTTATACAACATAAGATTGTGATTATGTTCTTAATTTGACAGTAAAATCAACTAAATTAATATTAAACTCGTACATTAAATCATACTTATATTTTGACAAGTACTTTTATATTTGAAAAAGAAACCTTTTATTATGCAGAAAATTTACTTTAATGATTAAAAATAAATTAACAGATAATTGAAAATAATTTCTAAAAACACAAGTATTAAGTATAATTTAACTAAAATTCAAAAAAATTATGTAGTATATTTTATTGCATTCCCTTCAATAGCCAACGTTTAGCACACTCCCTTATCTATGGGAATGAAGATTCCCATGAGAGTAAGACTACCTTGCTTATTTTCAAACCAAACATGGGAATGGATCTTGTACATTAATGGCAGGCGACGTCGCAGAGCACGAGCGGTTCCAGATTCGTCCACGCATTGTGACTGGCTTCTCTTCTCTCACCAGAACCTCCTTTCTTTCCGGTGACCATGAAGAATAGAACAATGGGAAGAGAATAGTACGGATGCTATAGTAGTGAAGAGTAAAACAGAGGAAGAAAATGGTGAGAAGAGATGGGTATTCTAGTAAATTTTATTACATTCCTCGTAAACCCAAGCATTCCCTTCAGTAGCCAAGGTTTTGCAAAGTCCCTTATCAAGATTACCTTGCTTATTTTCAAACCAAACAAGGGAATGGACTTAGACTTTAGGGTTTAAGTCAATTCTCATTCCCTCTTACAAAACAAGTCATTAGAGTGTTAAATGCTTCAAACCTTAACACAACATATGTGTTCTTTATTTATTTATTTTTTTTTTTATGGGGTGGTACTTTATTAGGATTCATGGGGCTGTGCCTCCCATTTCCGGACATCCCCATTATTAAAAAAATAATTTTATTAATTAATATATTAAATTTAATAATAATGTAAAGTTTATAAAAAAATGTTTTTTAAAATAAGATTAATTATATAAAAAGTTTTAAAATTATTTTAATAATTAACATACTCAATTTTAAAATTAAAAATAAATTTTTTATATATTTATTTGTGCAAAATTAATGTTTTAATTAAAATAAACTTAAACTCCTCTATCTTAATTTTTTTTTAAAACTATGACCTTCTCTTAAAATTTGATTTCAATTAAAAATTACAAACCCGTGGAACAACTAGAGACAACCACCTGGTTTATAAGCAGATTGAGATTTCTACTTTATCTTTTTTAGAAGTAACTTATATAATTATTCTACCCTTCTTTATCTCATAAACCATTAAAAAAAACAGAAGGATAAAAAGATCATCTTTGTATTGTTCAAAGAGATCATGCAATGACATATTAACAAAGACATTCAGAAAGATATTAGAAGGAGAATTAGGACATATACCAGGACGGTACCATGGCTGGCATGTATGCAAGTCAGTTTTGACCAAAGTACCCTTGAGAACTTCCTCATTTAAGATCCTTTTATAAAGTTAATGACAAACCAATTCTTCATCACTCGTATAAAACCGAAACCAGCTGGACAAATAGAAGAGACAAGTAGAAGAGTTTAATTAAAAAATTAATTTTGCACAAATAAATATATAAATTTTTTTTAATTACAAAACTTTCTATATAATTAATCTTATTTTTTTAAAAAAATTTATTAAATAATAAAAATATTTGATAAACTTATATTATAATTTATTTTATTTTATTAAATAATAAAATTATTATTTTTAATAATGAGGACGTTCCCCCGTTGAATATTGGGAAACGTCTTCTAGATGTGGAAATGGGGGCACAACCACCACAGCCCGCCAGCCAATAAAATATATATATATATACATATATATAAGGGTTGTAGTCAGAAGTTTGGATCTTGGGATGCAAATTTTTTTTAAATTTTGTAAATTTTATTTTTTTAAAATTTTATTTTAATATTATATTTTTTTTAAATAAAATTCTGTTATTTAAACATTTCAACTAAACTAAATGGAGTTAATTTACTAATAATATCTTGTTTTCTCCTTCTTAAATTTAAAAATAAGTTTAAATTTAAATAAGTATTGTACTATATATTAATCTTTATTATTAATTTTGTAAATACTCATATTACAAAAATATACTAAAAACAATATATTATCACTTAACAACACTATGATAGTTTAACCAAAAACTCACAGATAGTATTTTGAAAAAATTGAAAAAAGTTTATCAGATAAAGCTTTAAAATTTATTATTATCAGTTTGTAAAAAAAAATTATAGAGTATTGTAAATATTATTTTATCCAACAATATTTTAAAAGAAAAAAAAGAATTTAGCATTTCAGGGACAATTGTTCAATGCTAACTTAAAATAAAATATTAACATTTGAACTTATTTTTATTCTACCCAATAATTGTAAAACTACTATTTACAAAATTGTATCAAATATTTACATATAAATTAAATATAAAACTTGTATACATTATACATATATAAGTTTAACGGATTCAAATTAAAATGTGAAATAATAAAACAAAATAATGGCTCAGTCATTTAAGACCAATAATTTAAGTGGGTTCAAAAACTAAAAATATATGGGGCATAAAAATTATAGTTCAATACCATATAAGATCAAAAAAAATATTGACAGGGCAAGTGCCCCTACTCATCAATGCCTGCATTTTATAGTAATTTTTAGACCATTAAATTTTGATCTAATAATAAAAAATTTATCACATAATTTTTTAAATTTAATTTTAATAAATGGGTTTGAGGCATTTAACGCCCTAACACTGAAAAGCCAAGTGTTCCATTTGAGAAGAAAAAGAAGGGTGTCATGTCAATTTGTAATATACTCAATAAATCTGATCAATTTAGTCTAGTTTGAATAAAAAAAATTTATTTTAAAATAAAATTTTTAGTACATTCTTAATTTTAAATGTACTAGTCTATTTAATTATAATATAATGATATAATCATAATATTATAATTATATCATTATATTATATTTAGGTGTAGTGGAACCAAAGTTGATACTTTATTTTGATCCAATCAGTAAATTTGAATTATTTATTGTTACAAGTATTGTGTTGTACGTAATTATTTTTATGGTATATTTAATTATATGTAGTTTTTTTTTTTTTCACACACAGAGCACCTGCTATAACAGTAGCTAATAGCATAAAATTTAAACAATCCAATCATTAGTACGAATTTTATTTGATATTTAGTCACATTTTATTGTTTATTTTATTTAAGATGATTTTTTTAAAATTAATTCTTTTGAAATTTTAGTTGTTTTTCATTTAATCCATTTTTAAAGTTCAATTCTTTTCCATTTTTTATCTTAATTTTTTATTTTACATTTAATATATATATATATATATATATATTGCCAATTTGCTTAAAAAAATAGTAAAAAAAAAACCCTTATCCAAGACATTTTCTTAAAGAAAATCAAAAAGTGGACCCCAAAAAGAATGTTAAACATTTAATAAATGAATAAATATATTCTATGTCTGAGCTACACTCTACCATCAGAAACCTGTAAAGAATTCCAACCCTCAATTGCGATTCTAGGAATAGATAGAGCCAGAGAAAGAAACTTCTCAGAAAAGAAATTAGAAGTTTCTGCTAGTTTAAATCCAATTGCATGCCCAATAATGCGAAGATCCAAACGTGCTTGTCTTGTACAATAAACAAATTCGTTAATTTATTTATGGTGTAGAGCTAATCAATAATTTGATAATTGGTATCAATTAATATTTCAGATCATATTAGATTATAAATTACTACCAAATTTTTGCTTCACACAATAATCTTGAAAGCCTTTAGTGTGTTTGGTGTGATTAAGGGTGTGAGAGGTTTAAAGTCCTATTTATATGTTAAAAATGGAAGTTTGTATTACAAACTGTTTTGTTTGCTGAATTTTTAATTGAACAAAAGTGAAAAAAAAAATTGTTTTTGCAAAAATTATAATGATGACGAAATTTAATTTTGAAATGAAAATTTTTAAACAAAAATTTCAGTCTAACAAAATTAATTCTAAAAATTGACTTAATCGAAAATCGGTTTTGTTTATCTCCAATTTAAACTCAAACTAAGCCTCAAAGGCTCAAAGGAGAAGTAGGATTCGCGTACGAACTTGAATGCTATTAAGAACAAAAGAAAAATAGTTTACACCTGAAGGCTTGAAAGATTACTTATGGGAGATGAGGGCTAAGTTTAATGCTCAGGGTGTGTTAGTAGTGTGTTGGGTTTAAGGCCCAATGGTGGAAACGTAAAGGGGTCAAGCCCATGTCCCTTACTAATTTATTAATTTGGTATATTAGTAATTATAATTTTTTTTGGCATAGTTTATTTTATTTAATCATCAACCTTTGTTGATTCAAAAAATAAATAAAAATCAACATCTACAGTTATAAATATGTTCACATGTTTAGAAAGATTAACATTTGGATGAATTTATGCCAATTTTCACTATTTATGATTAAATTGAACTTAATATTAAATTTCAAATTTTAAGTAAAATGTTATTCTGATTGTTTAAATATTTTTATTGTCATTCTAAAAATAAAATTATTTTTTATATTGTACAAAATGTTCATTTTTATATTGAAATTAAATTCAAAGAGAATATTTTTTTAGTATATATCAGCTATCAAAATAGCTAAATAATATTTTAAATATCAGTTATAATTTGACATGCTCAAACTTTTTGTAAATGTTTTTAGTATTATAATTTGAAGCATCCATACGTTTGTGTGAAATCAAATTTTCTTGAGAATACATCTTTTTACCTCAACTTATTGCATTTAAAATTTGTTTCTAAAAGTTTTCTATATTTTTTTATTATTTTAAGTTATGCGTAGTTTTTCTATAGGAACTCAATTTTTTAACCCGCTTAATTGAAGAGATTTTTTGTTGGTTGACATTATGCATATGAAATTATAAATTTAAATTATTAGAAATAAGCAATTAGTGTGACAACCTATTTGTTGAAACTCTAACCTATATATGAGAAAAACCTTATCAAATTCTATTACGCTAGTGAAAAAATTTTAGCATTATATGATATACCCAATAGAGACCTTTTGTGAGAGTATAATATTAGCACATAATTATTGGGCCAAGTATAACCTTTAAAATATCATTCTAATTTAAAATTGACGAGAACTACTAAATATAATAATCTGCCTGTAGTGGCACATTAAAAGAACCGAAAAAAATCTAGACAGAAGAAAAGAACATAAAAACATATCAAGGTGGGAAGAAACGTCAATATAAGCTATAAAAAATCAATAAACTAAATGAAAGATATCGGTAACTCTTTGGCAAATAAAAAGAAATTACCTACACTAAAGTTTTGTCATTAGCTAACACAATAAAAATCTACCCACAGACAAAGAAGGGGACCATATGTAAATATATTAACTAGTCATTCTTTCAGATGAAAGTGCTACTTCAAAGATCCCAAAACATTACATGCAAACTGTCATATGGCTAAAGGTTCTCCAGCCAATTAATATTTAGTCAGTCGCTGCTGATTTTATGTCGAAACAAACTACACAAGCTCATGAACATGATGAAGCATTTACATATTGCCATTGCCATTGTTAGGTGTTTACAGAACTGAGCATGAGCTCAGAGCATCCATCCTGGTATGAAGCCGTTCACCTGTTGGGCTTGAGTTGTTACAGCTATCTGATCTGAAGCTATAGGATTATACCTGTATTCAGGACTGAATCAATAGGCACATCATTAACATATGTAATTCAGATTTTACTTCCTTGAACATGAATAACACATACAGGAAATTGACAATGTAAATTACCCCATCTGCAATGTGGGATTGCATTCCAGAGGCTGAAAGAAGCCCTGCGAGTGAGCATTGTGTGAACCAAATTGCATGCTTTGATCACCAGCTTCCCATGATTGCCTAAAGTGGTTTCTTGCATTAATTTCTTCCAGCTGCCAACAGGAGTAACAGCCAAGACTCAAGATTTATATATCAAATGCAGCAGCATATCATGAACAGCTAAGGGGAGGAAATGGAGGGTCTTCATGAGGTTTTCCTTTATTTTTCCCACTGTTGTTACTTGTTAGACAACCTTTAAGGCTGTTATTTAAGAGAAAAATGCAATCTCAAGGAACTGATAACACCAGAAAATCTAACAAGGAACAAGTAAATGGGCTAGGTCTGTGGCATATATTCTATATAAATCCATGTAGCATGAAACATGATAGCAACAAATGTCAAAGTTGCGTTGGTATGGGATAATGTTACCTTCATGGTCAGAGATCTGTTTGCTTCTGCCAACATTTGCTCCTGTATGAAAGCAATAGTTTCCAAGTATTAGGAATGGATAAAGTTGCATCATTATTATTTATTAAAGACATCAGCACGATGTTACCTTATTTTGAAGATCAGATAGCTGGTCCAGCATGAATTGGGTCTGCAAAATGATGTTCCAGACAGTGTCACAAAACCAACAGGAGTCATAATGATCTTTGCGTTAGAAACCCCAGAGATGTGAGGGAATGAAAATTAAATTACGTAACAACTCATCATTTCCAATTATGTGTGCAGCAGTGCAATTTTCAAGAATAACAAAGAAAAATGAAATATCATGATAGTATCATTCTTATTCGCCTTTAAAATTCATAAATGTTCAACAAAGATATATATATTATATAACATTACTCGCAGAACTCATGATACATAAAATGATTTGCAGGAAATAAGTTCCACATTAATAAAGCTTGCTCTATACCATATTTGCTTAAAATAAATTATAAGATTATACTTCAAACTAAATATTCCATTACCTTTGTGGACCTCACTTGCTTGAGAGATGAGTCCAGTTGTCGCTCAAGCTGCTCGAGTTCTTTGGTACTTAGTGGGCCCAAGTCCTCCCCTAGAAGGTTTCTGCAGTAAGAGACACAAATTAAAAGCCATTAATATAGATTATGCTACAGAAATGAATAAAGTTTGTGGCAAATATGATAATACAATTAGTAATCATAACTTTAAGAAGCAATTGAATATCAACCCTAATGCACAAGAAAGAAAAAGGAAAAAAAAAGGAAAAAGAAAAAGAAAAGTACCTCTGAGTCCTTTGGAGAGATTCAAATCTGGCTTTCAGCTTCAAGTACTCACGGTAGCTATTCTGCTACGAAGGAGAAATGGCAAATGAAACATAGCAAAACTGGTTGACAATATAGAATCAACGAACTTCATATGGAATACAAATTAATTTAAGAGAAACTATATTTTATCCCCTAAACTAGCCTAATTACAACATTGGTACTTGAACTTTAAAATTTAACACAATTTACTCTAAGTATGATGAAAAGTGAAATAATTATTCATCTGTTAACTTTAGGATCTGATTATCATGTAACCAACAAAAATCAACTAGTAAACCATTCAGAAATTAGCATTTAATGCTTGTTCTGAGAAAAAACTAAGAATACATTTTGAAAAAGACCCATTTTGTCACACAACAAAAATGGACTTATTTCTTCTTAAAATAAATAACACAAATTAGCTCTTGAATATTAAAAGTATGAGTTATGTAGTATTTCAAAAAAAATCAAGTCCTGCATTATCTAGAATAGCTAGCCTAATTAGATTTCTATTAGTTATGTGTCAAACGTTGAATTTAATAGATTATTAAATGTTCTACATTTTATGATAAATCTGAGAGACAAAATATTACAATTTAAGGTTAAGGTTGTGAAATTGTAGTTAAACTTCTATTCACGAGGACAAAATGTGTACTTTGTCCGTTAATTTATCCATGTGCAAAGTTGTCGCTGTGCAGTAGAACTGTCAAACTAACTAAATGAAACGTGCGGTAACGTCATTAAACAGTAGAAGTTACAGTAAAGTGATATTACAGGAGACAGAAAGTGGGAAATAACGAAGTTACCTCGAGCTCTTTGGCAGGCTTGCTGACTTCCACTGCACCATAGCTGCACTTTTGGTACCTTTCGAGTGTTTTGAGCATGCTGATTCGATGCAGAGAAAGGAAGACGAACCGTCAAAGTGATGACGATGGTTATTAATTAAAAACCATTTCACAGTACTAAAAGCAAGTGCTGGAATTCTCAGTTCATCAATTTGATGTTGGAACAGAAACTGACGACTCAATAAACAAAAAAATTGGATCTGGTGAGGATAAAAATTTAAATGCAGGTGAATTTTATATAATGTTAATTATTAGATAAAAATTTAATGATCTAAATTTTAAAAAATTATGAAAAATGTTTAATATTTATTAAAATTTAAATCATTGAACAAAAATTTAATAATCTAAATTCCTTTAATGTTATAAATTTGGATGATTAAATGTAGAGAATTCAAATTTACAAACAGTCTGTCAGAACTCACATAATTTTTATTTTGATTCCTTGCATTTAATGCAATTATAGTTTATATAAAAATTATGATTACTTGCAATTACAATTAATTTTTTGACCATGATTATGCAAAACAAATCCTAACTATTAAATCCCTACTGTTACCAACTGCAGCAAATTTGAATTCCATATTTTCTAATCCTTAGGTTAGCTCCTTGTGAACTTCACCTTCCTCATAGCTGCAACCTTGCAACCCCTTTCCATTGATGTTCATAAAAAGGTTTACATACATTAATTAAGACCTGGCTAACATACAAATCTTTGTATTTAGTGTGTGAACAAGAAATTAAAAAGAGTTTGGTTGGTTAGAATATAACAGGAGTTAAAATAACAGTAATTAGATTAGAAGACAAACAAGTGAAGATCAGCAATGTGACCGTTGCACTTTGTCCTACCAAGAAGTACAGATGTGGATGATTTTGTTTGCAAGTGAAGTGTCAGTAGATAGACTCAATCTAAAATGGCACAAGACATATGTACGGTTCTCATTTTTTAAAAAAATACACTTTTTTCCTGTCTGCTACAGTGTTAATAACCCAGCTACATATAGGACTTTTGAAACTCAGTTGAAATGTACGTAGTCCTTGCTAGCTAGCTAATTTTATATTTTGGAGGCTAGTTACACTAATATATAATGCAATTTAATTGGAATGCTCCTTTAAACTATTCTGTAAATCTTTTTAGGGTAACATCCCCACAGTCAAATAGTCATTTCTTTGTTCATGCTTTGAATCTAAATTATCATTTTCTCTTTTAAAAAGTACTGAGAATAAGTTACTTTAATATTATTGACAGCTTGACACTCATGTATGCTAGATTAATAGCACTATATTCATTCTTTGGCATGGAATGTATAGAGACAAGGCCTCTTCAAGAATGCACAGAGGCTCACCCATAAAAGATTGGACGTAAAGGGATTTTATTAAGAAGGATTGACAGCACATATATAAACTTTAAAAATTAAGAGGACTTAAACCTACACATCATAAATGAATGCAAGTCTCTTATTGAATCCCTTTTGTCAAGTAATGATTTGTCATGTTGGCCAAATTATCAAACTTTTAATCCAAATAATTAAAGTTAGTGGCATACATATATTTAAATTTTTATAAACTCATCAAATTGAAGGACATAGACAAAAATATACAGTAAAAAATCAACTGAAGTTAATAAATTTAAGTTTCCCACTTATTACTTTGGCGTCAAGGACTTTTTCTTTCCAACTATTCTTGATTCACATTTTTTTTTAAAGGGAAAGAATATAAATAAAGAGAAGAAAAAGAAATGGAATGTATATATGTCATATATAGTAAGCAGGTACCCATCTTGATCTCTCTATATTATTTTTTTGGATCTAAACACTTGCCAAAGTGCTGCGCTTTAACTCAAACAATAAGGGTCGACAAGAAATATGCATAAGGAACTCAATTGCTTATTGTCACAGAGAGAAAGAGAGAGGAAAGGAGGAAAAGATCCAAAAGATAACTAGGAAGAATATATAACTTTACCGGGCAAAATGATATTATAATCGCCATGTGTACATGCTTGGATATTAATATATATAGCTTTAACTTCTTATTAAAACCAAGGATATATCAGATGCAAAATTATAAGATATAATTCTGTTAGGTTTTCTCATTGTAGACTTTTTCTTGATATTGATTGAAAAAAACATGAGTGCAAATGTGTTGGTAGAGTTCTGGAAAAATTATATATTTTAATAATAGACTGTAAGAAGAAGACATCTAAAAGAAATTTCTGCTAATGATAAGTGACATATATATATATATACACACACACACACAAAAGACATGTTTTTATTATTCTCAATCATATGAACTTTATCATCTAAGATGAACAAACTTTTCACTTCCTGTATTTTTTAATATTAAAAAAATTAGAAAAGAAAATAAATTCTGAAAATACAAATAGAAATCAATGATTGAAAATGTTTTGGGAAAGCAAAGGCACTCGACGTTTCATACATGCTACACAGAAGCTAGTTGAAACTAATGACTCGGTACTTGTTTATTTTCTAATCTAAATCAAAAGATGAGTCTAATTGTTAAGTAGTAGAAAAGAAGAGAAATTTTTTTCATTTATTTGTTTATTTTTTATCCAAAAATCTATAGGCTTACTGTCCTAACTAGCTTCATTGGAAGACGTGTTGATACAAATTTCAGGAACAAAATAGCTAAAAGGACTTTTTCCAGTCCTATGTTTCTAGCAAAAAGAATATGCAAAGCTGGACATGTTCATGAGATCTTGGGCATGAATTGGAGTGTCGACAGATTCTTTGATGACCAGTAGGATCTAAAAACCCTCTTTCAAGGTAATCTAGCACTTTTTGGTTCTTGAAGATATGATCACATCCTTAGTCAGACTTCTAATTAAAATAATCTCTGATGATACATTATTGCAAAGAAAACTCCATAGGAGAAAAGAAAGAGACGTAACAAGCAAATTTTTTAACTCAATAATCATTATCAATAATTAGTCTCTGAAATCCAGGTTTAGCAACAAAAATTTGAAGAAGAAAGTTGTACATCGAATCAAAGGTGATAACGCCGAAAAAGAGATGGAGAAAACGAAACAGAAAGCTGATCGTTCTTCTCATAAAAGTCAAATCTATAAGTAACAAAAATCAGATCAGAACAAAATAAAACCCTGATTACTTGGATAAAACACAGCTATATATATTTCATAAGAGGAAATAGATAAAAATCCCAGAAGCCAAAGCCATTGGAGAGCACAGAAGCCTCAGACTCACACAGTAGGAGAGAAAATTGAAGAATAGTCTGTGAAAGAGGAAGATATAACATAGCCTTTAATTTGATGAAGCCCATCTATGAAATCCAAGAAAGGGCACCAAAAGGAAAGGAAACGTGTAGATCTCATCCATGAACAAATAGAGAGTGCCCCAGTATTAGAAAAAGAGATATATATGAAGGGGAAATGAAGAATATGTGAGAGGGAGAGTGCAGATGGTATGTAGTACATACCTATTGCTGCTACAGAACTCATAGAGCTTGCCACGGTTGGAGAAGATGATGAGGGCAACCTCAGCATCACAGAGAACAGAGAGCTCATAGGCTTTCTTGAGAAGCCCATTTCTCCTCTTCGCAAATGTGACCTGCCTGTTTATCTTGTTCTCTATCCTCTTGAGCTCCACTCTTCCCCTCCCCATATCCTAATAATTGAATTAAATTCCCAATCTATCTCTCTATTACGCCCTCTTCTTCTAAAACTTCCCTTTTTTATATATTTCTTTCTATTTCTAGACAATCTCTCTATCCCAATCTCTTTCCTCACTTTTCTTGTTTTCTTCCTCTCACCTTCCTGCTCCTCCTCTTGGGTACCAGTTGATCCTCTTTTCTGGGCAGTACCCAAGTATAACCAAATTTGTGAAAAACAAGAGAAAGTTGGATACTTGAAGTTGAAAGTTGAAACCCTAGAGAGAGAAAAAGAAATATTTGTGTTTTGGGTTGGCTTCTAGCTTTGGTCCTCTCTTAACCTGGCTTTTTATCCTCTCAGGTTTTCCAATCTCCACCAGGAAATAGAGTGGAGCTTGGGGGTTGGTGTTCATTCCAGTTTCATACTACCTTCTCCTTCCCATGCTTTGCTTGGTTAAGGTATTTCTGGTAAAATACATCATGCCTACCCGCACCCTCGGCGCGTAACCGTCACGCTCCGTGCGTTGAATCACATAGTGGAGTTATACGTACGTGGCAGCTGTTTATGTTTTGAAAAAAAAATTACTTATTTTATTTTTTTATGTACATGGTAAAATTTTAATAGTAATATAATTACCATTTATGTTTCAAAAAAGAAACAACAAATTAAAATTTTTCTTTCTTCATATATATTTTATTGTATTTTCTAGATAAATTTTCAATACTTTACAACTGTTTTATTTTAATATTTTATATATTACACGTGCTTATTCCATCCAAATATTTTATATATTTATTATGATTTTAATTCTATATTTTATTTAATTAAAATTAATCATCACTGTTACATAAAATTCATTTAATGTATAATTAAAAAAAAAAAAAAAAAAAGCAGAAACGGAGAACAATTTCAAGTGGTAATTTTAATGCGCATTAGCGCGTCATGACAGTTGTCTTATGTATTATTCGTCATAAGAAAAATCTGTGTCATTTTCCATTATCTACAGAGAAGTATCAGAACGTCGTCATTAACCTTAAAATGGGTCCCCACTTGTCACTTCATCATTGGCTTAGAATCTCCCTCATGCAAATTAATTTTTCTTTATTTTGAGACTAGGTGAGAGAAGCCAATTATATATATATATATATATATATATATATCATGTATATATATATATATAAAAATTTTCTTCTATTTTTGTTATACTATTTTTAAATTATAACATTACAAATGTTTAGTTATTTAATAATATTATGTCATGTGTATAGTTGTTATAACAATTTTTTAATTTTTAAATTACATGTGTATTATTATTAATTGATTCAACATCTGTCATATTATAATTGGATAATAGTATAATAAAAATATAAAAATAGTATGTATATATATATATATGAATAAACTTGAAGTGCAATAATAAAATGACATTAGTTCATGACAAATTAATATATATATATATATATATATACATACATATATATATATATATATATATATGATAAGATATTCTGTTAATACTTGGCTTAGAAATTCAGTGAAATGTAAATCAGCAATGTTTGAAAAATAACTACGAATGATTCATATATTCTACGAAGACTATTATTACCTACAGTATCGAACAAAGAACCATAAGATTATAACATAAACTGTGAAATATTAGAATCTTTATGGAAAAAAAAAAATACCATTTAGAAGTCGGAAGATATTAAGATGTGACCTTGAAAGACAGAGGACAATGGCTAGCTTCAAGATTTCACAAGTTTGAGAGGACAATGGCTACCTTCTACCAAACCCCACTTCCCCAGAACATATATAAGACTGAAGCATCTTCGTCCCCAGAATCCATCCCTATAAACTATAATAGAAATTAGAGTTATAATTATTCATCTTCGTCTCTATAGTTAAGAGAATGTTAAGCTTACAGTATATCGTCTCTACAAGATTGTGAAAACCACACCCTAATGCGAAAGGCCAAGGATTTTGTGAGTTGGATACATGAACAAGAGATTACGTAGATTGGTAGAAAAAGTAAGTTAGGTCGGAAGATTAAATGCAGAGAGTTAAAGCCTTAATTTATGGTCATTTCGTCCACCTGTATCCTTTACCAAATAAGGAAACTCATAATGAGGGAAGTGGCAGCATCCTTTACCAAAACTGGAAATAAAAAATGGCTTTTTCTTTCCTCGCTTTAAAATTATATATACTCCACTTGGACAAAGCTAAAGGTGTTTCAATTTTATTTAACTACATACGTGCTAGATAATTGTATTGAACATATTTTTTAAAACTGTAAAGTATTTTTATTGACTTAATTATTAAAATAGTATTAAAGAAAAGTATATATAATTTATATCAAAAGATACATTTCTTTTATATACGCACTTTCTGTGCAAATTATAGATTGGACCATGTTTGTTTGAAAATTTAAATTCCATATTATATAAGTAATATTGTCATAGTTTTCCAGGCTATGGATTCAAAATAATTTTCAAATATACTCTCGATGAATATAAAATGTAAGTGCGATAACTAATAATAATTGATTAAAATGAATTTTTTAAATGATAAAATTCATCAACATATTCATTTTAATAAGTCTGTATTAAAATTTTCTTTACATTAAGAACAAAAAGTAATAGAAACGATTGAAGCGCTTTTTCACATGAATATTAGTAAACATATTTGAATTTTTACGTAATCAAAGCATATTTGCTTTATATGTTATATGCTTTTTGGGGGTGCTTTAATTCACTATTTAAGTCAAAACACTAATTGATTTTTTTGTAACATTTGTTTAATAGGTTTCTCGTTTCCCGTTTAATTTTTTAACAAAAAACCAGGTTTGAGTAAACTAATTATATTAAATATTCTCTAATTCTCCCACACAATATATAACGATTATTCAACCAACATATGCATTACCATAAGAATTATTTAATCATTTAACAACTACTGTAGTATTACTTGTTATAGTAAATTGACACCAAAAGGATATTTGAGTGACCCAATATATAATATACTCTCCTATTACATTAGAATATGCATTATCATATATACAATCTATGTATTAATATTTAAAAAAAAAAAATCTTTAAGTGAGACAGTTAAATCCAATACTCTCTCATCCTCTCACATGAATAATGCAACTAATATCAAACTGAAATATACATGACCATAGAAATTACATAATTATTTGTTGTAATAGTAAAATAGAAATATTTGAGTGACCTAATTAAAATAAAGTACTCCTTTCTACCCTTATTACTTGCATTATGTAACAAGTGTGAAAGCAAAATGTGCATTACCAGAAAACTCATTTCGTCTTATAAAGATTATCTCTGCATCATTTGGATGGTAAATCTAATACAAAAATATAATAATTGAGTGAGGAAATTATATTCAATAATATCTCGTTCTTTTACTTATGTAATTTAATAACAAGTAGCAAACCAAAATATGCATTACATTAGTAGTAAGTGATACTAAATTAATATTAAAAAAAAAAACATGAGTGACATAAAACACTCAACCACAATGTGTTACAAAAAGATATACTTAATTCTTAAAAAATTATCTAAGTATCATATGGCTAGTAAACTAATACAAAAACAAAAATGTTTGAGTAAGCCTATTAAATTATAATTACTCTCTTCTCTTTTACTTGCATAATTTATAAAATTAAAAGTGTTATTTCAAAAATGTATACTATCACAAAACCCGTTTAGTCATTTAAAGAATATATCAATATTATTTGTGATATTAGATTAACACAAAAAATTTCAAATAGAATAATTATAACAAGTATTAAACCAAACTATGTATTACCATAAAAATCTAATTGGTATATTAAAGATTTTTCATAGTATCATTTTGATAATAAGATAATTACCAAAAAAATATGAGTGAGCCAACTAAATTATAAGTACGCTCTCATCCGCTTTGTTCCCTTAAATAAATTATGCAAATATTTTACGACAATGCATATATTGGTTTCATATTTATAATATTATAATAACTAAAGAAGAAGAGAATATATAATTTGATTAGCTCATATAAAGTTTTTTTTATATTATTTACCAAAGAAAACTTTATATTCATTTATTATTTCAAATAATACAGAAGTAATTCTTAAATGACGAAATATGAAAGGAAAACTTTATTTAATAAAAATTTTAAAAAATCAACCATAAAAGGTTGGCAGTTATGAAAAACGAGGTAATAACTACCAGTGACCTTTCGAGTAATTTGATGGAAAACTCTCCGTTTCAATATTTCAAATATTCCATTGATTTTATTTATTTTAATTTTGAGAAAAATAATTTTTTGGTCAAAATTGTCATTTTGATCATTATAATGTCCAAAATAGTTTTTACTCATTTAAAAAATACACTTAATCCATATTCATTAGAAAATATTAAATTAGGCCCTCAACTTTTTTTAAGAAATTATAAAATTAAGTTCTTTAATTTTGAATTTAAGATTTAGATGAACAGACTAAATATTATTTTTTAAAAAGTAAGAATTAAATATATTATTTTTAATAAATAAGAAATAAAAATAATAATTTTATAATCAATAAAAAATAAAAAAATATTTTACTCTTTTAATATTATAAAAAAGTAAATATTATAGACAAAATTAAATATACAAAACACTCAAATTAATTATTGTTGGCCTCCGCTAATATTCTCCATTTTCCAACGGTTATATGGGTGGGTGTGTGGACTCTGTAACAGCAGTAACGTGTCTGGCGGTGATGGGGAGTATGCACAGTGCCAGGTGACGCAAAGCCGATTGATGGAAAAGAAAACCGCAGCGACGTCGTACGGAGACAAATAAAAACTGAAGAGCGCAAAAACGTGTGCCCTATAAGTTTTACGTGTCGGCAGAACAGAGCGGGAGCACAAGGCTTTCGGGTGACTCCTCGTCGACGTGTGTCGTGTCGGAAGCGTGCCCTGAAAAAGCAATCTTCACCGTACGATGAATGGGCCTTCCTCGCAGCAATCTTCTCCCCTCTCATCATGCTTCACTAGATTCTACTCCTGACAACGTCCAATCGCACCATTAGTATATATTACGATTTTTTTTATTATATATTATACCGTATTTATTTATTAATAAAATAGAAAAGGTTTAGGAAACTACCAAGATTCTCAAGCCAACTAATGAAATTAGTGGTTCATATTGATGTGTCCACCATGAATAATCTCTAATTAAATTTTTACTAATATTTAGAGTACATTATACTTTTTCCCTCTTAAAAAATATTTAAATTATATAGTCTTCTACTCTATTATAAAACCATACAAAAACTGCCTTAAAGCAAAATCTAACTAAAATAATATCATTAATAATGTTACTTTTTTTTATTAAAAATATGTTATTAAAATTCTACTTCTTTATCGTTTATTTTGTGTTAAAAAATAAACTAAATTTATTTTAATTTAAAAATTAATTTTATTTTATATTGATCAAATACATATTTAACACATAGTAAAGGATATAAATGATAGATAAAATGATGTTTTGGTTAAAATAATTGGAATTATAGTTGATCTTTGTTGTACACAATTTTTGTTAATGGAATGACGGTTTAGATTTTTAAAATTAAAAGACTACATAAGTTGAATATTTCTCCAAAAAAAAAAAAAGTGTAATTTACTTTAAAATTTATTTGTTTGTTTCTTAAAATCAAGTACATCGAATTAAGACTTTATATTTATTTTCATACATGACAGAATAAAAAGTTTGAGCTCATGAACTTCTCGTATTTATTCACACTTCATTAAAAGTTAGAACTAAAGAGAACTATTATATCATCAATTCAAGGCATCATTCCCTCAATTATACAATACATTTTTCATATAAAGATATGTATTTTAATGGAAAAAAAAAATTCACACAGTACAACTGTAGTGACGAATAAAAAGATAACAACATTCACAATAGATTTGCCTAACACATAGGGCTAGTTTGCCACTATGTTTAAGAAAATGGTTTTCATCACCTTTTGGTACAAGAGCACTCAATTTTTACACACACTCTATAGCCGGAAAAGCATAAGGAGCCTTTTGTTGTATGGGGGATGTATGTAAATTGAAAAATCTTCAATTAATTGAATAGAATCATCTGAAGTCTTTCAGATTTAATATATACAAATTAGAAATTTTGCAAGTATTGTTTTATGCATACTTCATTATTTTGGTATCATCAGAGCACTTATAGTGGTAGCTTGTTGAGAATCCAAAAATTGTGTACAGTGATGCAGAAAGGAAGGTGGTGAACAAGTAGGTGGAGAATTTGTCCCTTTCGGCTAAGGTGGTCCAATGACTGAGATAAAAGCATCAATGTGTTTCCCAGACAGTAATAAAGTAACACTGACTTCCCTCGTGGTGTGCTTGAACTACTATAGTAAGAATCGGGTTCCAGGCTTATCAGTCAAAAGCAAGTAATGAAATTTAAGAGAAATCAACAGATAGAGATGGCAAACCAGGGATCCTAGCAACAAGACTTGAAGCTGAATTTCCTTGAGAAGAGTAAGTGTTTATTATCATATATTTTTCAGTAAAATGCACACGCGCCTTGCATACCATGACTCATTTGTAAACAGTCCTAATGTATTTTGGAATCTGATAATGAACTCTCTACTTTAGCATACTTCGGAGAAAACCCATCCAACATGGTATTCTTAATTCTTAATGGTCCTATGTGTAAGGATACATAGCATATTATGATTGTCCAACACTTCTAACATGGTAATCTTTCGGTCAAATTTTAACATGTCATTTGTAATTTATAATTTGTAAATAAGTAATATAACAATTAGAGAAACCAAAAAGAACTTAAAAAAAGTTCAAATACTAGCTTACACGATTTTCCATTTCATTTTCTTCATCCTTCCACACATGTGCACATTAGGCATCGGTTAAATATTTGACAGAAACTGGATGGACGGGCTAGCTTCCAAGTATGTTGAAGGACGTCAGTTTACTATTTGGATTTCAAAATATATGGTAGCTGTTCCCAAATGGATGAAAGTACAAGGGTTATCTGTGCATTCCTCTCTTTTCTTAGATGAGCCAATGATATAATGCAGAGTTGTAAGAAAATATCTAAATGTGATTTTTTATTTAAGAATCTGATAGCAAATACAAAGATAAGTGCAACTAATCATCTTTTTGATAAGGAGCTGAGTAAAAGGGAAACAAGCAAAAAAACATCATTTGACTCTAAGATATTATATTGAGGACGAGAATGCTTGTTGATAAAGAAGATATATTACATGACACTGAAGTAAAAAAAAATCAGTTCATTATGGTCTGGAACAATCAGGACATGAAAAGTAACCTCTGGCTTGACATTTAATGCATGCTATCTGCTTCCCCGATGATTTATTCCCAAGGGTTTCATACAAATCCTCTACAAGGCTAATACCAAATGTTCCCCCTTCCCTGATTGATCCTGTTCCTTTGCATCTAGTGCACGCTATTCTCCTCAGATTGCCACATCGTTTGCACAGACCCAATGAGCTGCATTCAAAGGGTTAAGACATACATGTCAAGTGAGTTAGAGATTATGTTAAAACCAAGGACTACCGTGTGAGGGGAACTTGTTAGGTAGACCTTCACTTAACGGCTTAAGTTCAGAGTTGAAGTGACCTTTAACGTGGCATCAGAGCCTTTATAATTTAGTGGATGAGTTCAATTCTTGAAACCCTATACTCTTAATTAAAATTAAGTTTAAGCATAATGCATAATGTGATTCTTTATAAACTTAATCATCAGAATTTACTTCATCAAAATCCAGGGGTCTATGAAGGACACAAGACTATAATATGAAATCAGTCAGTAAAGCAACCTACGAATAATCATAAATTTATAACTTGAGGGCAGAGACAAACTAATAGACAAATTAAGAAGCAGCAACTACGATTCTAAAAATGCTTGTCAACTGACAGAATTAATGCATCAGATCCCAATCTTTAGCAGGAAGTTAGTCAGATATAGATGGTGGGATAGTAGAAAATACCAGACTAACAATACTAAGTGAAAAAGTGCACAAAATGGATATAAAAGAATCCAAGCAGACAAAGTAGCTCAAGCATTTAGCGAGCAGCTCAATTACAACTACTAAACTTCCGCACTAGAGAAACAGAAAATTTCCAACATCTTGATGAAATTAAATTACATAAAGGGAATATACAAAACTCCATAAACACCAAGAGTTCCATAACCCTCTGACAAGTAGCAAGATCTACCATCCGATACAATAATTATGAATGTTTTTTTCCCCTGAAATTTCTGGTATACAACTGCTATACTGTAATTAAGCTGGCTAATTTGAAAGAAAATTTGTCAATGAGGATTTGCAAAAAGATGATGAAACCCACATGCCATCAACTTGTTAGAAAATAAAAAAATTGACCTGCATGGTATAATTGCAGATTCTCTTCGCAGGCTGGTAGTACGTGGTAAGCAATAAAATGGGGAAATCTTACTTTGCTTGTATGCAACAGCAATAATCTAAAAGCAAGAATTGGGCTCACTTGGACCACACAGGGTTTTTTCTCTTGTTGGACTGACGATGTGTGCAGACTTGGATTCTGTGTCCTTAGTGTTTTTCAATGTCTAAAGAAGAAATTTGTAATTTTTCATGTGCACATACTAGTATCTTGCGATCATTAGAGGGCCAATGGATCTAATCACTGATATTTCCCATAATATCCCTAATGTAATGAGCAACTAGCCTAATACATCTCTATTCATTATGGCTTGTAGAGCTTATTTGTTGTCCTAATCACTACTGGTGCTACTAATCATCATGCATGAGCCCAATACTCCCCTTAAGGACTTGGTCTAATCACCTTTCCACCTAGAATCAGCAAGTTTTCTAATTGACCTGGTTTTGAATAACAATAACCAGCCGAGAGAAAGAGAAAGGGGGATGGTGTTGTTGGGCGGTAAAAGTATTAGAGAGTACAGGTTGGAGATACCACAACAAGATTGAATAGACATGTTTGGTTAGTACATGGCCATACAGAGATAGACCATGCATTGAAAGGAAATAACAGTTAAATAATGTTTCAAATTAATCAAAGTCCAGTAGTCTAGGTTAAACCCAATGGCTGGGCAATACCAATAACACCATAACAGTACCACAAGTTCCATCAGAATTTCCTAAAACGATGTTAGGCATGTGGATATCCTAAATTTCCCAGACTTCAGAAACCCACTTACAAAACATTCAAGCTTGATATAAGGAAAAAAAATATCATCTCTATATTGATTAAGATATACACAACACATAAATTTTAAACTTTTCATATTTGTAACATCTTCTAAAAGGTTTCCAGTCACTTGGAAGATCATATACCGAACATACCAAAGCCTTCATACCACATGACTAATGAATTGTTATGTCAAAGACTGACCTAGCAGTAATCTAATTTATCACCTACTAAACCAGTAAAAAGGGTGCCCATGAACATCATGAACTATCTTGACGCACAACCCAAACAGAGGCTTTCATTGCATTAAGATTGGAGGCAAATCTGACATGGTTAAGCAAAAAGAGTTGTAACAAAACACAGTACTAAATAAATGAAATCAAATAGAGTTTATTCATCATAACACGACAGTGGGATTGATATATATGGCAGAAGCGAACAAAGTACAGAAGAAGGATTAAAAGGAAAAAAATAAAAAATAAAAAGAAACTACAGACGAAGCAAGAACTCATTTACCTGCGCTGAGAGGCAGAGAAGAATGCATCGATTTTGGGGGCCGCGATGGTGGCACAAAGGAGCAGAGTACCCACTCCAAAACCTGCTAGTTCACTCGCGGTAATGTTATCCATATTCTTGTCCGGCTGAATTCTGATGGGTATATGTCAAATCACTTTACCAAATTACATTATATTAATTAAAATGTGACTTTTAAAACATCGGCCTATTAGCTCAGTTGGTTAGAGCGTCGTGCTAATAACGCGAAGGTCGCAGGTTCGAGACCTGCATAGGCCAAAAATGTAATTTTATTTATTTGGATTTTTAAAAAAGTTGGGCTCTAACTAGGCCCATTTATGTTGGGCCTGATCATTCGTTTAGCAAAATGAACTTTATTGCGATATGGCCCGTGGATCTTCGCCAGAGACACGTGGGCGGATTCCACATATGTTGGACTCGATTATTCGTGTTTAGAAATGAATTTAATTGGCTGGCAAACTGCTATGTGGCTCATGGATCATCATCAGAGACACGTGGACGGATTGAATTATGTATGGCTTTTCGGCGTTAAATAGAGATGCGGACAAGAAGAATAATTTGGTTTCTTTTCAATGAATCTACGTATTGTGGTCTTTTAAAAAAGAATCATAATGTAATTATGTTCTATATTCTTATTTTTTCACTTATTTTCATAAAATTAATGATCATTAACCTTTACTACTGTTTACAAAATTTAAGTGAACTCAACTATATCTGATCTGAAGAGTAAGAACGAGACAACATATATTTGTAAGAATATTAATTTGGCCAAGGGATGAACATAACAAGCACTGCTTATAACTACACTGGTTAACAATTTTACAAGTGCAGAAAGAAGTAAGAAAATTGACTTAATAATATAGCTGCAGCCTGCATGCAAATGGAATTACATAAGATAGACACATATTTCTAGCTAGTTCAGCCGAACATGTACTTTGCAAAGCATAGGTCATCGGATAGATCATCGAAACAAGAAGTTGTATCTTGGTTTTGCATGGCGTACTTGCTGAACTGGTCTACATGATCTCCATGACCTTGTGTTTCGTCAAGGTTCCACAAGTTAACCCATATGCCTTCATCTTCTTCTGCTGTACTTTCTGATGGCCATAATGTTGGAAAGCACTCTTGATTCATGAAAGGCAAGTAATTGTATTGGTCTTCTTCCATGGGGGTAATTGGGCGGTGGTTGTCTTGTAGAACAGTATCAGACAGGTTGGTTTGATTGTTTGACTCCGCATGCGACGAGACGATGCTTTTCTCATCGTCTTGTTGAGGTTGTTGTTGTTGTTGCTGTTCTTGTTGTTTCATCTGTTTTAGAATCTTCGCTCTTCTCTTTTCTTGCTTCTTATTATTACGAGAGGATTTGTCCTTCTTCTTGAAGTGGGTTCTCCAGTAGTTCTTGATCTCATTGTCTGTTCTACCAGGCAAATATTTTGCTATTGTAGACCACCTGTATTCCATAATTAGCATGCATATATGCATTAGATGAATAAGAAGCGAGAAAAACGAAAAGCATGTAGTAATCAGTACTGTGGTATATAATTAATTACTTGTTACCCAGCAGAGAATGGAGTTCAAAGATGACGGCTTCTTCTTGAGGCGTTAATTCGCCTTTCTTCAACCCTGGCTTCAAATAGTTCACCCATCTCAACCTGCAACTTTTCCCACTCCTATTTAACCCTGAAACCCCAACTAATATAACATCAGCCTCAAATTAGAAATCAACCAATTAATTTACTGTCTTTCATTCTTTTAAGTGTATATTTGGTATGTGAAATAATTCCAGTATTCTCATATCATTTCCCACATTCACTACCAGACACCAACTAGTTGGAGTCAACATAAAAATCTTGCTCTATATAATTCTTCTCATGCATTCCCAGTTTTTTAACCTAGGTTATTTAAGTGTATGATTTGGATATATATAAAAAAAGAGAGAAATAAATGTGAATCAAAATATAAATACAAAAATATTAATTACCTGTAAACTTGGACACAGAACTCCACCTCCCTTCCCCATGCAAGCTCACATATTCACTAAGCAACTTATCCTCTTCAAGAGTCCAAGGCCCTTTCTTCCACACTTTCTCTGAACCCATCGTTATAACTACCATACTTTCACTTTAGATCCAGTAAAAAATTTTATCTCCCAATTCTATGACAGTACACTTAGCTTTTGCTCTATCTATTATATATATACACACACAGACACACTCTATAGCGGTGGGTCATCTCGACAGTCTAGTGATTAGTATTGAATATTAACAACTTTGCATCCAATTTCTCATTGAATTTGTTTACGTAATATGACGTCATCAATTGCTAATATTCACTTTTTTATTGAAGATCCAACAGTTAAAATTGGTGCTTGACAGCTTCAGTAATACCTTCCCAATCAGAATGGTGCACGTGGGTCAAGCAAAATCTTAATTCGCCGTACGGAGGTCGTAATTTAAGTACAAAATATTCAAAAGAAAGTTCAAATAGATCAAGAAATAAAAGAGGGAAAATGAAGAGACAAACATAATCTTGATGAAAACAACATAAGATGGAGTGGGTTGTTGCTGTTTCCTTGAAAGCGGCTTTTGATCCAATGATCATTCCACAGGTGGCTCATTAACTTAATCGTTAATTCCATGCCTTTAGATTTCCTACATATTTTAATGGAGATTATTATGAATGCTACGCCTGCTTTAGTTTTGTTTTTTGCCAACCTTGGCAGTGTAGTGTGCTTTAAAAACTGCTCAATGCAATTAACCACTGAATTGTTTAAACCATAAGATTCCCATTAAGGTAGCAATGGGGACATGAATTTGTCAGCGATGAGTCACTAAGCCAACACGTGGCCTCGATCCCTACTGTTTATAGCAGCATATTTGATATGTTAGGACATTGTTTAATTGGCTTAACTCATATGATTGTGCAGGTTTTGCCCCTAAATAGGTATTGATTGCAACTTAAACCATTCTTTAATGTTAAAGGTAATAGAGACTTCAAGATCTACTAAAGTTTGTTAGATCATGTTGGGATGCTTGATTTGATTGTGCTGAAAGTAAAAGAAATCCATGGGTCTTCGCCTTTTGGAAGAATTCCCATTCAAAATTGCCTAGATTGGTGGTGTTTAGGTGTATGTGTAAAGAAGAGGAAGATTACAATCATTTCGATAATTTCTTAAAAATTTTAGAACTTTGAGTGATGACGATCGAATAATCACAATATTGACTTCAGACTTTTCTCTATGAACAGGAGATCCATCCAAATGTTTGGTCCAGTTTTTTATGTGATTTCTTTTTGCCGTGTGTGTGAGAATATGCTATTTAACCTTTCCCAACTCTCTCTCTCTCTATATATATATATATCTATCTATCGACAGGGTCCTGAAGATTATATCGCCAGGCTTGGCTTCTAGATGATCCAGCTATGATTCATGCATGACTTAATTTATATATATATATATATATATATATATATATATATTCACGGGTGAATTAAGCTTCTACCACATAAATATTTATCAATAAAATATGTATATACATGTTCATACTAAAATGCCCCACCAAGTATTCTTCTAGATTTGTTTTGCTGCTGCAATAAACATTCAAACTTTTAGGTAACGATTCAGTGAGCTTTTGAATTAATGTCTGAATGCATTGTAAGCAATTATAAACACCTAGTTAAATAATTAAAAAAGAAATGCTTAGTCGAATATTGTTTTGACGTATTATAATTAACAAGCTGATTGAAGGCATGAACCGCTAATTAAGGAAACGTATTTATATTCTCCAAGGAAGTTAGCTCATTTGGTATTAGAGATAGTAAATATTTTGCCTTGTCATTCCATGTCTTTTGAAAAATAAGCTAAAAGTAAAAATTGTAATGCACCAAATACAGAATCTCTTACTATAGCGTAAAATGGCAGTTAATAATTATGCTACCCTTACCTTATTTATTTGTTTAAATTTAAATATTCAACTTCCAATTAGTGTGACGCTGATCATTTTTCTCTCACATTAAGACACTCAAGGAATGCATGCCCCTTTATGCTGCCTTCATGACATTTGAGATGGATAAATTCTGTTGTTAGTGTGCCATATATATATATATATATATAATGGTCCCTAAACTTAATGTTCTAAAATAATTCTTTAATTTTATTTTAAGTGTTAAAAAACAGCCCTCGTACATATATGCATATAAAAATCTCATTTTAATGAATGTATGAACCTAAGTAAACCATAACTGATGAAAAAAATTAGTAGAAATGCCAAGGAAAACAGTGTACAGTGCATTACTAATATTAGCTCTTTGGATTTTTTTGGTCGAAGAAATATTAGCACTTTAATATTTAAGAATGTTCAGAGAAGAGCAAAGCATGTGCCATGGCCTATTCAAACCCAAAACAAAAAAAAAATCAATCATCAACTTTCTTGGATGAACATTCTTTGCATGGTATTCAAGTAGCTTAATTCTTTTAATGGTTTATTTTTCTCGGTTTCAATTACCTTTTGATAAAACAAAATTTCATATGCATTTTTTATGAAAATTTCTAAAAATTACAAAAAGTTTAGGTACTCTTAGAAACCATTTTGAAGGCAGCTCAAGTGCACTCTAACGACAGCTTTGTCTACCTAGAATCTCATTTAAGCACAATGAAAGGAATCCATAAAGTGTCCTACATATCGATTATATATATATATATATATATATATATATATATAAAGATTAACAAGGCATAAATTACAATATTAGGGGATCAAAGTATACTAAAAAAATATTAAAGGACTAAATTGAAATAAACAAGTAATTTAAGAGACCAACATATGAAAAATATTAAAGTTACCTTTGTCATTTTGGGCATTAGGATTGATACGGGAATGTATCAATATCTTACTATTCTTCACCTAGTTATTGGTTCAAGCTAAGCTTAGATATTTGTTGTTCGTACCAGTTATGTGAAAACATGTGTCCGGAAAATGCTATAGTTTGTATGTAATCTTTGAAAGTGCTATACATGAACCAGTATTCTAGTTTTCTAGAAAGATTTTACAAATTTTTTTTGTATAATTTTGATGCATTAATTTCAAATATATATTTATTTCTTGGTTGAACAGAACAAGTAATAAACTTGCCAATCGGAAGCCTCAAATCAATATTGAGTAAGCACAGTGTCACTGCTATAGAAGTAACATTGGTTAACAACAATTATTGTAGCATGAAGAAGAAAGATCAGAAATTTGGTACATATTAGTAGAAGCGTCAAAATAGGTTTGACTTATCAGGTCGAACCCGTGCAACCCACCTAAGAGGTGGGTTGGGTTAAGGGGTTCCTTTAAAAATTTGTTTAATATACTTCTATCAACTCGACCCGTTTAACTTGCGAGTTAAACAAGTCAGCTCACAGGTTAAACAAGTTATTCATTTTTTAAAAAAATAATTTTTCACTCACTCAGTCCAATGTCTCAACCCACTGCACTTTCCTATTTAAAAAAATTAACCCTAATGTATATGTTGTATTGTCTCTATTATTTTATAATTTGTCAAATTTGAATATTCTACTCATAATCATATTCTTATTATTAATAAATTATTGAATTATTAGATTACTCTATTTGTTTTAATCTGTTGAAACTTGCTTTTTATTTATTTATTAATACTGATATAGAAATTGATTGATTAAACAAAACATGTGTTTAAAAAAAGTCACATTTGAATTTTTATGTTATTTTTATTTCTTTTAATTTTTAGTGTGTTAAACGGTTAACTCGCTTAACTCACCAGGTAAGGTGAATTGAGATTTTTAATCCACCATAAATGGTGGGGTAATTGGCTGACTCATTTCATTCACCAACTCGGATGAGTCAGCTCGAGTAGGTCAAATTGATCCATTTTAATAGCTCTACATATTAAACATAATTGATGATTCATATATATATATATATTGTTTGTTCATATTGATATGATCATAACAATTGATAAAGGTAAAATGAAGAATGTATTTCTAATCTTTTTATAGTATTAAATTAATATATAAGCTATTAGTTTAATTTGTATATAACTTGATATATAAGATTTTTATAGTATCACAATAAAAAATTCTTGCATATATTTATTAGAAGAAAAATATTATCGTGGATTGTTTAGGAATTTGCTAGTTAAAATTCTTTGGAACTTAGCCTTAAATGATTGGTTCGTTTTAAAAATTATTTTTACATGTTATATTTTAATTGAGAAAATGAGGACTATATTCTAGTGTCATGTTTATATCTTTAATTATTATCATTTTCGTTTTAATTATTTACATCAACTTTTAGAAATTAAGAAAATAGATGTGAAAACTCCTTAAATTTTGGTTACAGATAATATACGGTCTCTGGACTTTTAAAACCAAATGATAAACCCTCAAACTTTTATATACTGAGAAAGTTGATTATTTTGTCTATTTCACCATTAATGATGTTGTCTCGTATGTCACTTCATGCAGCCTCTCTTGTAACACCTGATCTATTTGGATATCATATCATATCAACTAGAGATGATTATAACCATCTAATTCGGCTAATTCAGTTGGACTTGTTTGGTCATATATTTTTTTTATTTATATATATTTTTTAAATTTTTTTATATTTATATATATTTGATATTTTTTAAAAAGATATAGTCACTTTTTTAATTTAGGTTGAATATAAACTATTTTTATTATATAAAATATCTCATTTATTACATATAAATCATATTTTTTATTTTTTATTTTTAACACTTATTTTAAATTTAAATTAAAAAAAATTGAAGAAAAATCTGATAACCTAACCCAACTCAATAATATCCCGAGTCCACTGGGCCGAGTCTCGAGACTAGGCCAAATGTATTCTGATAATAACCTAACTTGACCCGGGGTTTGAACACCCTTAATATCAACTATGAAAAAGTCTAAAGTAATATACATGAAATAACAATTCTAAGGGAACAATAAATAAGATGACTTATTTTGTAGAAGAGATAAATATTATTTTTATTCGTCACTTTTGAATTTAGTCTCATTTTGATTTTGTAAGAATTAAAAGTCTTGAAATGACTATATATTATTGAATCTAATATTATTTTTATTTTCTATGATTTAAAAATCTCAAATTGATTTTGTTCAAAATAATTATTCACTTTTAAAATTAATCTTATTTAGGAAGAAATTACTATAGATGTAATCACTTGTGACTTAAAAAGTGTTATAAATTACTCAGCCCATAACAATATATGCTAATATATAATATTCTTGTGTTGTGGAAACAACCTTGCATGAAGTTTTGAACCTAATCTCTTGGGTCATATAATTAATAAGGAATATTTTTCATAGTCCAACTAAACGTTAAAGAATAGATTGGTGAACTCATTGTTCATTTTATTTAGCAAAAAAAAAAGTAGCTCTTTCATTCTTGGACTAACTTGTTTCAGATTGACGCAGAAACAGCACTGCCAAGATTTAAAAAATGGAGATTATAATATAACACACTTATATTTATTATTTATAACTAAATATTGAGAAAAATATCTTTTGGGTCTTCCACTCATTGTACATAATGCTCAAAATGATTCTCCTCTTATTAGACAATGTGACATTTGGTTCTCATTTTTTAACAAAATATCATAATTACTCTAAATTCAAAAAACTAAATTTAGTATTTTTTTTTTAAGTAAAAGATCAAGTGTAACTTTTATAATAAGTAGAGGACCATTTTAAACATTAAAATGAGTGAATGATTAAAATAATAAATTTGTAATAAGTGAAGGAAATAAGAACATTTTATTCAATAAGTATTAGAAATAAATCTGATCAATATAAAAATAGGGAATTTTACAAGTTTAGTATAAATTAAATTAATAGTTTTCAATACAAAATGAATAAAATTAAAATGAAATAATATAAAATAATAGCTTAATAAGTTAAATTTTTAAAAATAAATTTAATATTAAACTTGAGGATATAATAGTTATATTTTAATTGAGAACATGTATTAAAAAATAGTGAATAATATTCTCAAAATAAAATTTGAAAGAGGTCATATAGTAATTAGTGACCATCACATTGGACTTTCCAATTTGCTCACGGAAAGTGGTCGAAAGTGGTCTTATATATTAAAGCCCAAACCCTACATTAGGACGGTTCCAACCCCTACTTTCAACATAACCCAACAACCAAAGCGATCAACTCCAAACCCACCATCACTATTTCCACAAAGACCAAAAGTTCATTTTGAATCTCAGTGTTCCTTCGGTATTTCTCAATTTAACTTTTTATAAATTCCCTTTTTGAAAAAATTAATTTCTTGTAGGATTGTCATATTATATCAAATTAGTCCCTTATATGAATATTTTTTAATTTAATCTCTTATGAATAAAATATTATCAATTATATGATATGAAGGACATTGTTAATAATGATCTTTTTTGTGGGGACTAAATTAAAAAATAAATTTTGTAAGTGGCTAAATTGAAAAACCCACCAATGTGAATGATCAAAATGAAATTTTACTCATATCTACAAAGATTCAAACTGCTTCAAATTATGCAAATTACTAAGCTTTAATAATACACCATCATTTCCATTAATCTCATTTTAAAAGATGTGTGTGTGTGTCTCATTATCTTATTAATATACGAAAAGAAAGAGGTCTCAGCGGCAAAACAGCAAAAGTTTTCGATCACAAAAATGTTGCCGACCATCTCATTAATATAATAACTATCATTTTTGCCTTTCTGCTTGTTCTATGGATGAAACAATTTTTTTTTTTTCATATCAATGTAAGGGTCAATTGATATATTGAATAAAATTTCCTTTGGGTCCCTTAATTATATGAAGGCTATTTTTTAAATTGACCCCTCATAAAATTTTCTTCTTACTTTGGTCCCTCTCAATTTAGTACTCCTCATAAAATTGCCATTAATTTGATCTTTCACATATCAATATTTCTTAAAAATATCCTTTATACTTTTTTAAAGATATTACAAGTAACAGATTTATTTGTGAAAGATTAAATTAGAAATGTCTATTTGCAAAGGATCAAATTTAGAATATAATTCCATGACCAAATTAAAAAATATCTTGTTTGTGAGGATTAAATTTTAAAAAAAAATTATAAGCAACTAAATTGAAAAATATTCCAATTGTGTGGGGACCAAAATAAAGTTTTATTCATTGATATATTTGAAAATTTAAATCCAAAGTGAATACCTTTTGGAGTAACAAGGCATAAGCATGATAGTACTCTCTCTTAATGCTAATTCCTTTTGTGTTAGTGGAGTAATTATATATTAGTAATTTAAAATATTCTATAATTAATAAGGAAGTGTGGGTGTGGCTCAAGGGGCCGAACCAATTAAATTAATTTCCTTTCTAACATCTTTCATTCTAATCCATAAAAGTTGGGAACATTTTTGACAAATTATATAATTAGTGCATCCAAGAAATTAATATTCTGTCATATATTATGGTTATTACAATAAATTATAATCATTATACCATTATTGGGTTTGACGCACAAAGACAGGACATTGTTGGCACTCATGTTATTGATTTGTCCTAAAAATTTGAATGTTTGTGTGTGTAGCTCATCCAATGATATTAATAATATTACTGTGAACTAAGCTAATCCTAATCCAATATCAAATATAGTATGCTGCAGCATTGCTTTCATACTAAAACAATGATCGTTGCTTTGAACTTTGAACTAAGCAGAAGGATTAACAAAAGAAAAAAAAAATTGTGTCTATGCCCAAATAAATATTTCGGAAGAATATAGGGATTACTTTTAGTTCACAAAATACTAAAATAAGAGTACTATAAATTCACCGACCTTTGTCATTAAAAGGGGAATAATGTCAGAATAAAACTGAAAATTTGAAATAAAATAATTAGATTTGACATAAAATTCATTGATGTATATGTAGTCTCTTTGCAATGAAAAATAACTGCAACCCACAATATTCACATGTAGGAAAAAAGGTTCTTCAATTAAAGAAGTGAAATTTTAGCTAATTTATATAAAATAACTAGTTCTAGTAATATATTATCAGTTGAAGCTTATCTCAATATAAGTTCATGAATAGCTCAACATATAATGAGCTATCCAATGATATAATTCAATCTATTTAAATAATATGAGGTACCAATAATTATTTCTTTGATATTACTAAAAGTATAATATATTAATTAATCTAATAATTAATTAATACTAATTCACAAATTAATTAATTATTTGCTTAAGAAAAAGATAAAATATTTAGTGTATTTGCAATTTTGAATACAAAATACACCCAGTTATAATGTAAGGATATAACTTGGTGTACTGATGTACTCAAAATTGTAAGTACACCAAATATGACACCTAAAAAAAATTCACACATCCCTGAAATTATAATTATATATAACAATGATATTGAAATACCTATGACTAATTTAATGTGAATGACATTATGAACTCTCAACATGAAGAAAATAATACTTAATTGTTTAGAGAATGGCTTGAAAAGACTAATTATTTAAAGTGTTTGGTTTATAAATTCAAAAGTATCTAGGAGAGTGAGAGTTAGGATTTATATTAAAGGAGATGAAGATGGCAAAACTCTTATTAGATTAATTTGATGGTGAATATTGCATGTTTTTTGAGAACCTTTTAAGGGACGATAATAGGTTTGGTATGACTAGATCAGTACCAAACTCAATATATATGGTGGATAAAGAAATTTTGTTGTTAAATCTTAAAATTGTAGACCTAATCACTCATTTATTTAGAATAATTTAAAGATAAATAAGTTTTTCTTATGTCAGGACTCTTTCATATAATATATTCATATAAAATTATAACAAAAACAAAATTGTCTTCATTGAATAACTATTCTTGCGGAATATGGACTACGTTATAATTTTCTACCAAAATTAGAACAAAGCTAATATTCTAATTTTCTCTTTATCCTCGCTCCATCTTTGAAGCGCTAGATATTCTTGCAGAATATATCTGGAATATGTTTAATTTAGCTAATTACATTAAGTTAATTATTACTATGATTTTGTACCAAATTCTCATTCCTTACCAAAAGGTCGGTGGGGCCATGCATGCACTTGTTTTTCATAATTAGTTCGATCTTGGTCATATCCATCGTCCTAACTTCTTTAATTAGATTCACATTATAAAGTGTAATTATACGCTGAATATAATTAAGTCGTATGCGCAAAAAATTAGTTCATGGCTTCAACCCTAAGTTAGCATCAATCTCCATCTCGTGACTTAAATCAGAAAACGGATCTCAAATCCAAAACCAGGTCAAAAGAATATATCTATTAGGTATGTATATAATCAAATCAAATCCCTTTAAGGAAAAGGTGAAATTCATAGTCAAAATGTTTGCAAATGACTAAATTAAAATTACATAAAGGCGGCTAAATAATATCACATTCATGAACTTCTTGCTTCATAAAACACCTACAACTTGCTATAATTTTTCTACCCCTGTCCCTCTCTCCTCATCATGTCTCATCTTCTTTCACTAATCCATATCACTTTTATTTTTCTTTATATTAATCCCATACTAATCAATTTGTCAACATATTCAACATAGAGTAAAAGACCGTTTGAGTGCCCAACTTTTGAGATAATTCTTAATTTGGTCCTGCTTACATTTCAATCCATTCTTAGTCTAATTGTTTTACAATTGATTTTGCTTCTCACTTTATATATTAATTCATTTTTAATTTGATCTTTTACTAATTATAAAATTAGTTACAATTGAGGTATTAAATGTGCTAACTTTAAACTAGTGAGAAATCATATTAAGAATAGACTAGTATGTAAAAGGTCAAATTAAAAATAAAATAATAAATAAAAAACCACTAAAAATCAATTGATAAATAAAAGATAAAGAGAATATTTTACTCTATTCTAGTATTCAAAATCTGTACGTGAAATCTGCATTTATATATATATATATATAGTTCACTACTGATTTATACTGAATCTATTTTACTCTTCTCTGTAATCTATTATCTTTTAGCTAGCAGTTTTATTTATTTTAACGACAGAAAATAACTGCGAGGTTAAGATCAGCATAGGTTCACTATATAAGAAGAGGTAAGCAGCCTCTAGACTTGTAGTCTTGTATGGCTCGCCAGCTCTATATATAGAAACTCCTCTTTTCTCTGATTTTGCATTTTACAGTGCACTTCTCTGCCTCTGAAGTTCAGAAATGGCGAACTTGGATGAGATGCTCGTGTCAAGCTGGTTTAACCTTCATTCCTCTGTGCCTTCATCTTATGTGCAACCGCCGGAGAGCCGACCCGGCGACCTCATTCCCGCTTCTGGCAAGACAATTCCGGTGGTTGATCTCGGAGCAGCAGATGCAGTTCTAAACATTCTGAAAGCCTCCAAAGACTACGGTTTTTTCCAGGTTAATTCTTCACTCAAATAACCTTCCTTCATTCCTTCACTTTCTCACCCCTGCTTGATCTAATAATCACAAGCTAGATAGGTTTGTTTAGGTTTACCACGTTTTCAGCCATTGAATGAGAAGAAGGTTCTTTCTTTCTTTCTTTTTTGGATTACTTCTAAAGTGCTTGCTACATATAAAATAATAAGGTTGATGAATGTAGATAATATGTGCTTTTAGTTCAACATCTGGTAAGTTATCCCATTGTGCGTGTGAGGTGCAGGTGATCAACCATGGTGTTTCTGAGGAATTAATGAAGAATACGATGAACGTGTTCAAGGAATTTCATGCGATGCCTGCAAAGGAAAAGGTGGATGAATGCTCGAGGGACCCAAATGGAAGGTGCAAGCTGTATACAAGCAGCGAGAATTACACCAAAGATACTATTCAATACTGGAAGGACACATTAACACACCCATGTCCTCCTTCTGGGGATGATTACATGCAGTATTGGCCTCAGAAACCATCTAATTACCGGTATTCTCTATAAGTATATTAATGTTGCTTTCTTTGCCTTCTTTATGTTTCATAAAGTATAATATCACATGGAAGTATAATATTATGATCTCAGTTGATTAGGATGCATTTCAGAATTCTAAAAAGTGAATATTGTTTCATTCGAAAAACAGATTAACGTCACCGTCCTTCATTAAATGGCATTCAATAGATTTAAGAATTTGATGTGACCAAGAAAATCCTCCTCAAAGTGCATAGTGAAATTGAACATATCTAGAAAATCAAATGTCACAAATCTTTTCCTTGATTTCTTTGTACGGTCACCCTTAACATATAATATAACCTTATCATTGAATAATTTTCCACTATTAATAGGATGACATTAATTGAATTGATTTACTGCTTCTTTTTTTAGCTAAAAAAAGAATCCGCATTATCTCTTTTTTTCTTTTTTATTGCGCAACTTGCATAACATTAATTAAACTTCATTGTTTTTTATCATGTCCATATCAAAACGCCAAGCTTAATTTAAAAAAAAAAAAAAAAAATTGGGCAAAGGAGTTTATCACATAATTTTTTTTTCGTGAATAAATTTGATTAATTAACTCAACTTGATTTGGCAATCTGGAGCAGTGAGGTTGTTGGGAAATATACACAAGAACTGAGAAAACTGGGACTGAAAATTTTGGAGCTGCTTGGTGAAGGATTAGGGCTAACCCCAGGATACTTATGTGGTGGACTCAGTGAAAATCCAGCACTGATAGTTCATCACTACCCTCCATGCCCTGACCCAAGTTTAACCTTGGGTTTAGCCAAGCACAGAGACCCTAACCTCGTCACCATTCTCCTTCAAGAACAACACGTCAATGGCCTTCAAGTCCTCAAGGATGGCCAATGGATCGCAGTTGAGCCTCTTCCCAATGCCTTTGTGGTTAACATAGGCCTTCTCTTGCAGGTATATTTATATATATTCTTATTTCTTCATCAACCTTCTTATCCTACCATTTATATACAATTCTTTTGATTCAGAAAACTTCCATATCCAAACAAACCATTCAAGAGATAATTAAATTACTTCGTGTCTGAGTGATGCAGATCATCAGTAATGGAAGGCTTGTGGGTGCTGAACATAGGGCTGTTACGAATTCAAGAACTGCGCGTACAAGTGTTGCCTATTTTATTTATCCATCAAATGAAAGCATCGTAGAACCTGCAAAATCTTTGATCAATGGAGGCACCTCAACCTATAGATCCATGGAGTTTTCAGAGTTTCGCAGAGATTTCTTCTATAAGGGTCCCAACGTCGAAGCAGAACTGTATGCCTAGCCACATTCCTGCATTCCAACAATTATGTTATAACTCATCGTATTTGTCACTTAAGAATTTGAGTAGTGAACTGTACAAATTAAATTTACATTAGTAAAGTTCCTTGCCTTTCGTACATATATACACTTGATGTTTATGGAGGAGAAACCGTTGGGTGCACATATAAACCGACATTATTAATTTAACGGACCAGGCGACCAGAGAACAACAATCAAAGGAATATAATCGTACGCTTTTTAATTTAATTTTGGTTTCATTAAATTCGACAATAAATATAAACCATGAACCACTTAATTTTCCAAAAAATAGGTCATGTTTGAATTGGCCCACTACTCCAAGGAATATTGGGCCCCTTCTTGTAGTGTAAGGAAATAATGGGCTTTTCTCTTATATCTTAAATCTATGCTTCGGCCTTGTTTACCTATAATATAATGTGGCCATAACTGATAGACGACGTTTAACCTCATTTTCTAATTTCATCCAACTTTTTTTTTTTTTTACCTGTTTCTTTGATTATTTTATATTTAGAATATTGAAATGGAAAATGGTATATTCTATATTAAATTATTCCCCAATTTGGGCCTCCGTGGATTAGGGCTAGGATACGGTCCAATGGGCTTTAAAAAATCTGTGTTCGTTACTTCATTATAATGACATTTTCTGTCATTAACACCAACCCAAAAAAATGCTTTAGTAAGTGGTATAAAAAACTTGGAGTAAAATTTGATGCCCCAGGTACATTTAGTTTAAATTTAACCAAACATAAAGGGCTAAATGTATTAATTTTTTATGTTAGTGAGGAACTGATTTAATAATAGAATTTAAATGATTAAACTGAGATTAGACTCACCCAAAATAAAATTAGAAATCAATAAAAGATCAATTTAAAACTCAATTAATAAATAAAGGATCAATATAAGATTATTATTCAAAATGCTTGATATATGGGCCCAATCTTTATTGGGCTACACTTTGGTTGTACACATGTACTGAGCTATAACGCTTACAGTCACCCTTTCTCTCTCATCTTTTCTAGAAGTTTAAAACAATGACTTTTGTTGACATGAAATAAGGACCACGTGCACAAGAACCTGCGAGGAATTAACGCAGGAAAGGACATGTCAAGATAACATATTTAAAAATGCCAACAAGTACCCTTACTTGTTTATGCTTATGACATCTTTATATATGATTCTGTTCAACCATACCATTAAGATACACTATTGTGCTCCCATGTTTGCTGTTTGAATAATGGCCTGCATCTTAAGAATGTTTTAAAGTGGCACTAATAAGATAACCTAAAAAAACAAACAAACCTCGGGAAAACAAATATATCCATTTCACTTTAACACACAGTTTGCTGGCAATATGCACTCTTCTGGCTACCTTATGACCCGACACACACCCTATTGGTTACTAATTTACAATCAGTAATGGGTTTGCCTTTTCTTACTTAAATCTGTGCTTGAGTTGTCTTCGATCGTCATTCATATCCTTTTAATTTCTTTTTTCTTTTGGGGGTTTGAATCTTTCTGGCTTTCCAGTTTCTTATTTTCTATTTTTCAGGGAAAGAATTAATGATTCTAATATCATCATTGGCTTCAGAGGAATTATAAGGTAGAAAGAAAGAAAAGAGAAACTTTTTGAAGGAATGATTCTGAAATATCACTGTCATTAGGGAATAATATTCCACTTTGCTTCAACCAAGCATGACTTTAGGAGATCTGGTGTTTGATCATTGGGATTCATGAATTAAAAGTGAGATTATAGTAACCAACTTTCCAAGATTTTCAAATCTGAAATAAAAAAGCAAAGCACACTGATCTGTAGTACTTTAGAATGAGAAGAAAAGTGGGATTTTCAATTGATGCGAGCCTATCTAATTCTTGGGGCCATATCTCCCATTGGAAATTAAAAGGATCTTAAGTTGGACATGTGAAGCAACATACATAAATCCACCGACACACACACACACACACGCAGATTCAGATTTTAGAGTCAAAGGAAAAAGCCATGAATTTTTGAGTAGTGCAATAATATTCCTCAAGTCAAAATGGCCACTCATTCAAACACAGGGTTCGATGGGTTAATTTTTGAGGCTTGATTTGGACCAATCATTTTGGCTTAGTTATCCAATGTATTTTTGTTACGAAGCATGTGATTAGGTAGGTTAGGAGCTACCTCACACATGCTACGCAATCCAAAAATAAATGATTAAGAATCTAAACAAATACTAATCTTACTGTGAACAGTGAACCCTGAATTAGTATATGTATTAGAATACAAGATCTGATGATTAACCTAATATTTGCTTCCCCTAATTCCAAGATGATTTGGTCGCTTTCTGCAAGAATAGTGGCCCTCATGTTATTGGTCCTTCAAAGTATATATAATTATATATATTGTAGAATTTGCCACACAAGTAGGGTTAATTTTTACGCATTATCTATCAATCTTTATCTACCATTTTTAGGGATATGAATCTTTAACTATATCCTCGTGATGGGTGTGGTCCTTTCTCTTTTCCAAAAAATAAGGATTTTTGAACAACACTTGAATACAGTTTTTAGATGTTTATTATAATTTTTTAAATAGTTATGAAAAGTGAATATTCTTTACAACTCTTCATCTCTTCGAAAAAAAAAAAATTCCTGCAGATCATTTTTTGATTGCATAATCTGACTAAGTACACGTATACTTAGTAAGTTTTACTTAAATCTAATCCTTAATTTATCAAATTCATATCTGTAAGACTCCAGTTGGCAGAACCGGGTAACTTGACTTGATAATTTTGGTTGAATTTTAAATTTTATTTTTTTCATAAAATTTCATTAAATTTTAACTTCATATTTATTTGGATTAATGAAATTTGAATTGAGAGTCCGAAACTTTATACATAAACTGAAAAAAAATTGCTCAACTCAATTTTTGAAAGGATAAATATAATTATTCTAAAAAATAATTACTTAGAAATAGTAAAGTAACAAATTTGAGCCATTAAAGGATAGATAGAGACTTGACTAAAAAAAAAAAAAATTAAGCTTTTTAAAGAGGCCATCGTGACTGGCAAACTGGATTTCATCAATAGAAGGAATAATAATTTCAACCTTAAGAAAAAAATGCGAAATCTAAACCAGGCAGTTGAATATGATAGCAAGATGGAAGTAAACAATAAGAGAGTAGTGGATGAATTGATGTATAGAAGTGAAGGTGTAAGAGTGAAGTGTAAGTACGTACTACAATGGTGTGTGCTCATAAAAGGAAGGAGTAAGCTATAGGAAGAAGTGGGAACGGGGATAAGAAGCTAAGTGTAGGGTACTTGTGAACAGGGTTAGTCTTGGTACAAAAGGACGATTACGAGAGAGTCCCACGAGGAGGAGGGGCTAAGATGGTATATAGCTATAGGGGCAATATCATTGATGGCTTTTCTGGCAGAAAGGTGTAGGGTAAGTAGCCCCACAAGTGTGCCCTTCAACAATTCATCTTCATGCTCATTGTGGCCAAGCAGTCACCGGATCACATGGGTTTTGGTACTCTTTCAAACATGAGGGGATACCTAATGTGGCCTCCAGGAATTATAAAATGCCAACATATATATATATATATATATAATTTTTAAAACCCACATTAATGTATTGCAGCATCGGTGGGAATGAGAGAAACAACAAGAGGAAAGACAAAGCGATTTCAAGTATCAAACAAGGTGATATGGGGGACCTTCAACACATGGGTGTGGGGGTGAGGGCTGAGGCTGAGGCTGAGGCTCAGCTTCACCCTCATCCATCTTCTGCAGTGGAGCCACCCCATCATCCCATAAAGCTAAGAATCTTTTTCCTCTCTTCTTTATTGCAACCCTAAAGTGATTATACCCTTATTGCTATTTTCAAACTTTTCCATTATATATATCATCCATCGTCCAGTTTTGTGTTTTGAGGCTAGACTTGACATATCCTTTTACCACGATCAGATCGCAAATGTTTATAGGTTTGAATTATATATAATGCATGTTCTACAGTTCAAGATTCAAAAAGTGCAAAGGTATATATTATTAATCTAAATGTGGGTTTTAGCTTTGAAGAAACTCATCTAGCACTCTCTTCATTCCACGGCTCCTTTAAATTCTTTATAATAATTCAGATCTCCAAATTGCGTCCTTTCAATGGGTGAGTATGCGTTTGAGAGATTTTCTCGTGCGGGAAAGAACGTTCTTTGAGAAATTCAAGAGAAATCTACGATAAGTAACCTCTTCTTTTTTAAAAAAATAAAGAAATGAATTCAAAATCATTTTGATAGTAAATGGTTAATTTTGATTCCGACTGACGTTGAAACTTAGAAATATCCTTATTGAGAGATAATGCTCATAGAAACAATTAATTTGGAACCTCTTACCTAGTACTTAACATTAATTTGCTAATGGCTTTGTAGTTAGGAAAATTAACTTATTGCCCCATTAATTTGTTCCTTTTTCTTAAAATCTGGATCGTAATTTTTTTAACTATTAAATAAAAATTTAATGACTGGCAATAAATATACTTGCATACACTTAATAATGAAAATCTGACGCAGTCCAACAAATCAAAAATTGACACTGCAGCAGTAATAGCAAAACTTTCAACTCTGTTTTTTTTTTATTCACCCAAATCAAGAGCATATAGTATCAGAGCCCTTTTACCAAGTAGTCAATATTCTAGGTTTTGAAACAATGAAACATGTTATTTCCCTCCTCATTTCTCATGCTTATAAAAATGACAATAAAATAAAAGGCTTTGTTGGGGCATACAATAGATTCTTGAGATGTTTTATATGTTGGTCAACATTGAATAGTAATTGTGTCTCTCTTCACTATAATATAACTCTCAATTATTGGGCATCCTATGCTAAGATACTCACCACCATTTTTGGGTAAAGTCACTGGCTCCATACCCATTTAAACTATCTACATATATTTATATAATATATATCCCTGCAAAAAAATTATATTCAATCTAATATATAATTAAGATCATTGATTATTATTAGTAATATTCCTTTTATATTTGTAATTTTTTTGTACATGCTCGTTAAAAACATTTCAAATTGCAAATCTATTTACTTTTTTGAACAGTGTAGCCTACCTTTGAAAGTTGAAACGACGCAGAATGATCACATTCATGAGATGTACTGCTTCTCTAGATCTGGAAGTAGATGCAATGGTCCATTTGCGATCCCTTCTTAGCGTGTTAGATATGTTAGAATGAGGCAAATTAACTATTTGATATTAAAGACAGGACACATTATACAGTGATAAATATCTATCCATGGATTAAATAAAAGTGAATAAATTTTAATTATACCATATTGACCTTCACATTTTCGCCCCCCACACTTTTCCAACTCTCAACTCAATTTCTTACTCCGCGCGTAAGCTATATATATATATATATTCGCAGGACATTTTAAGTTTAATTATTAAGTGTTTGTTAAATAATATTATTATAATTCAATATTACATTATATTATATTTGTATTAGAAAATCGAATGACAACTATTTAAATTTTTTTAATTTTTAATGTGGTTTTAATACTATAAACTTGGTGTTGAGAGAGAAAGAAAGTGACGATGCATTATTAAAATACATATTTTTTATTTATTCAATTTACAATCATATATAATTAAGATAAAAGACTTGATTAATAATGTTATAAGTGAAATTAATTAAAATTGACCGCGCAATGCAACATGTACCAAACACTTAATATTTATAAATCATATTATATAATTCTATACAATTTGACTTCATATAATATGCTAAGCAAAGATTAAAATTGAAAATAATACTAATTTAATTTCTTTCATGCCAAGACCACAATGAATAAAATTCTTCCCAGCTTCTCTGTAAACCAAATCAATATTATTTTTAAAGTTCAAACAACTATCAATAAATATTTTTATTAACTAGGCATACGTTTTGTTCAATTTTCTCGTAAAAAAATTTTTAAAAAAATAAAGAAAAGAAAGGTTAAGTGGTGGGATAGGAGGTTAGAGATGCGATGATGCGATGATGGGTTAAGGTGGTTTGTGTGGGACCCCGTAACCAAGAATGGACCAGTAGAACAGTAAAGAGTTGACTATACTCATTGATTTTGAGTGTTGGGAAATTCAATATGGACCACCACACGTGAACCCTCCCCCTTTCATTACCCTTTCTTTGCCTTTACGGTTTGTCTTATTATCCTTACTCACACAATTTATATATTTTCCCTGTAAAAATGTTTTTTGTTTAAATTAACTTAATTTGATAATATTTGTTTCACATAAACTATTTCAAGGGAAGCCTCTAGAAAGGGCCAGGAGAAGTTATTGAAGACTTTGGAGATGTTTAGTTGTAGTGTGCGTTCCTTCCTTTTCGTTCTTTTTTGTGTCATGATCATGTTTAAGGCCTCAGAGGCTATTATGACAATGTCATAAATAAGTCTGCCCTTCATGTAAGCTCTTTGAGCCGATGAGATATAATCTCCTAGAATGCTTTTCTAATGGCAGTGACTTTGAAGATTATTTTATAGGATACATTGTATAGGATGATTGACCTAAAGTCATGCACAAATTGCAAGGGCTAATTCTTTAGAACGAGGGCTATGTGCATTTGTTTAAGGCTACGTAGCAAATAGTCATGTTTGAAGAAACTTTTAACCATTTTAACTACATTTGCCTTAATGATATTCTAGTATTGTTGGTAGAACTTGGCATTAAAGCCATACGTACTCGAAGCACTGTCAGGATTGAGGTAAAAAACAACCCTTGCAATTTCTGATTCATCTGGCGGGATGTCAAGTCTTTGTCTGTGCTTTAGAGACATAACTAGGATGTTTATCTGTCTGAGATATTCTTGAAGGTTAGCAATGTAATAAGATAGGGGAAAGTATACTTGCACAAAGTGATTCTGTAATTGCCCCTTTATCTTCTCATGCTCTTCCATCCAAGCACATGTGTCATCTTTGAGTCTGACAAGTCTCTTGCTATTTCGTTTATTCAAGACAAGTGCGTGAAAGTATTTAGTGTTCCTGTCTCCATGAAGCATCCATGATTGCTTGGCTCTTGGTGCCTATAACATATTTTCGCAGTCGTATAGGAACCTAAGCTCGTTTCCCATATCTTTATCTATTTAGAGATGATCGACTGCTTGGTCCATGTAATATCTCAAGGTTGGATTCTAAAGGTTATTTTGTAAGTTGCAATTCCAGGTCTAGTATTCTCCTGGTGAAAAGGCCAATTGACATTTTATTCCATTGTTGCAGTGCTTTTTTTGTTCTGCATAATTTGCTATATAAGGAAAAGCCAAGGGATCCCTAGACTTTAAGGGTCCATAAATTCTTAATTAACTGCTCACAAGCATTGTAAGCCATCCAAAAGTTTTAAAATTTGAAACGATGCCCTTCGTTGTTATTTCTATTTAGGTATGTTCTAAGCAAGCCAGGGCTATGGTCTGAATCAGCTAGAGGGAGTAGGGTGAATGTGGTGGAAGGGAAGTTAGTAATCCAAAGGAGATTGCACATTGCTTTGTCAAATTCTTTCCCAAACTATACATTCCCTATGCTTCCAATTATTGGTCCAAGAGTGCTTTTGACCATATGGAAGTATGTTTATGAGATTACAATCTTCCATTAGCTTTGTTAAATCAGAAGCACCATACGTTGATAGGTTAAGACTGAGCTTATCTACGGTGAACTGGATTTGGTTAAAATCTCTTAGGATGATCAAAGGTTCTTTGATATCTTTGGCCATGTGGGAAAGCCAATTCCAAATAGTTATTCTTTGATTGACCTTAGGGTGCCCATAAATGAAGGTGATAAAAACTTGGCTTCCATTTATGTTATTAGAAATGTGAATCTAGTTGTTAAAGCAGTCAAGATATCATAGGAAGCAAAAATTATACATAGCTAAGGCTAGGCCACCACCCCTTCCTGAGGGGTTGGTTCCAAACACACTTGTATACCCAAAAAGCTTCATTTTACTGGCAACAAAGGAAACATCAACTAAGGTTTCTACTAAAAAGATAAATGAAGGATGGTATTTACGTGTGAGTTTCTTTAATTCATGAATTGCCATGGTTTTTTTGAATCCACGACAGTTCCAACTTAGGCAGATCATGGCGTCTTATGAAGCTTTTTAGGGCTAGCTTCCTAGACATATTTGGATTTTGGCGAGTTCACACATTGATAGTAAGGTGATTAAACTCAGACCCAAGATCAGCTTTTTTCTTCTTCTTCATGCCCTGGTTATGAGAATGTGTAACCACTGTCTCCTACCAGGTTCTTATAAATAATGACAAGACCCCCTCGATCTACCCGGGAAAAGGACTCAATAAGGTGACCCGCTTTCTCCTTATCTCTACATCCTTTGTGCCAAAATTCTCTTATGTCATATTACAAAGGCTGAGCGGCATCACTCTTAGACAAAGGTCAAAATTGTAAGGTTTACGACTTTCATTTCGCATTTAATGTACGCTGATGACATGTTTCTCTTCTTCGAAGCCTACAACATAGTCAAAAAACCCTAGACAATTTTAGCAGCATGTCTAGACTGATTATTAACAATGGTAAGTCCATTTTGTTCTTCAGCCCAAATAACCCTGGGTGTTTTAAGAAATTCTTGGTAGGAACTTTCAAATCAAGCACCGGACCAAATAGGCAAATACTTAGGCTATCATATTAATCCAAGTGCAAACAGAAAACTTGCCTATTAACAAATTGTTAACAAAATTGACAGGAAGTTCCAATCCTAGAAAGCTAACCTTCTCTCCCAATTAGAATGTTGGGATTGGAGAATAAATAACCGTCCCAAATCGTCTCTAAACTACAGTTAAAAAGGGAATAGATCCCCCAACCAATCTAATGTTGATTAACTTACTCAAAGCAAACAAATCCGTCTAGGACACTAAGATCCTAACCATTTTATATCTTCAGAGAGAGGTGGAAATGATCTCCAATATCCCTTATTCAATATTGGGAAACAAAGACAGCTTCTCATGGTCTAAAAATAGGACTGGAAACTACACGGTGAAAAAAAGATACCTACTTTAATAGGATCCTCTTTGCAACCCCAGTAGCTTTAAACAATGGGATGCCCTCTGGCTAAAACTCTCACAAAGAATTCTCAACTTCATCTGGAAGTTAATCTCAAAGGCAATCCCCATAGGTGAAGTCCTAACAACTCACTGTATGCTTGTCCTAAACACTTGTCCTTTTTCTCATGAAGTGAATTAAACAATAAATCATGTCTTTCTTTAATGCAATTTCACAAGAGCGATAGGGTTTGTGAGCCCCCTTGGCAAAAGGATAGACAGATTCCAGGATTAAGATATAATTCAATGGCCTCAACTCTGGTTTAACCTACCCAAGGATAAAATGAAGGCTTTGGATCATATATCAAAATTCCTCTTGGTCAACTTATACACAATTTGGAACTTCCGAAATAAAGTTATGCACCATTTGCTGCCTTACTAGACATCAAGAGAATCTTACATAAAGCCAATCTAACTTGGAAAGATTGGACGGAAAAGGGAAAAAATCAAAAGGCTCGCTTCTCCTATGAGAATCTGCAAAAGCCTTGGTCGACACAGGAGTGGAACGAACTTGGATCATCTATAGTACTGTATAATCTACTGATCTAATGGCTCATATTTTACTTATTTATTTAAAATAAAAAATAAAATATGAGTCATTGGATTTTGATCCAATGACTCATATTTATTGCAAAATCTACAATAAGTATATCCTACTGTAGGTGATCTGCTAGAATTGTCGAAATGGACCAACTCGATTCACCTAAGCTGATCCACTCGAGTTGGTGAGTTAAACGAGTTAGCCTGTTAAACCCACTATAAGGTAGTGGGTTGAAAATTTCAACTCACTCTACTTAGTGGGTTAAGCAAACTGACTTATTTAACCCACCAAAAAAAATTAAAAATAATAAAATTAAAATAAAAAGTTATAAAAATTCAAATGTGACTTTCTTTAAGTACATGTCTTGTTTAATCAATCAATTTCTATATCTATATAAATAAACAAAAAAGTAACTAAATAAAAAGTAAGTTTAAATAGATTAAAATAAGTAGAATAATCTAATAATTTAATTATTCATTAATAATAAGAATATGATTATGAGCAAAATGTTCAAATTTGACAAATTACAAAATAATATAGACAACATAACACATATATTATGGTTTATTTTTTTAAATAAGAAAGTGTAATGAGTTGAAGTGTTAGACTGAATAAGTAAAAAATTTTTTAAAAAAACAAGTGATTCATTTAACTCGCAAACTAATTTGTTTAACTCATAAATTAAACAAATTAAATTAATAAAAATATATTAAATAGGTTACGGAAGAACTGCTCAACCCCCCGTTTTGACGCATCTATGATCTGCATGCGGGGTGGAACATAGTTCATTGGAATTCCAAAGCAGCACAACACATCCTTCCGTACATCATCCCTATAGCCTTATGGGCACCAAATTTAGACAGATTATCCTCTGGGTACACAATTTCGACCTCTGCCAATCCCCGCTTGACCACAACATCCAGGTCGTCTTCACCAACACAGACAGATTATCACATAATTTGCTAGATTTTACACGCACCTGACTCTAATTGTGGAACACGAATCCCTACTCTGAATTTTGCACCAATTTTTATTTAACTTTAGCATATATAATTTTTGAAAAAAATTAAAATTATTTCATTTTTATTAAGATTAAATAAAAATATCACATAAAATATTTTTAACTACTAAAATTTTCAGGTAATAATTCGCATGCGTTGCAGAGACAAGGGGATTTGTGTCGGTGAAGAGTGGCGCATTTAGTATTTGTTTCTTATCAAAATCCATAGATTGAATAATCCAAATATTCAATTCTCAGAAGAAAAAAAAAAAACCAACAGAGAGGAGGATATGAAATAATGAAAGGAGTTAGGGAGGGTGGGGTCGTTGGTCATACTCGTTTACCAGGGGTGACTCCGTTAATTCATTAATTCTGAGTCTGATTAATAAAACTGCTGACGTCACGCTAATCTACAAGACACCCACCAAATGCTCAAAATTATCAATAAAACCCAAAAAAAAAAAAAAGAGAGAGAAGAAAATAAATAAAAGCACAGAGCACACCCACCCACACACATCGAAGGAATCCATCATCAATCCACTGAATACAAACAGGTGCACGTGGACACGACCTACCACACGTGCACTCAATCATCATTATTCATATTCATTTCATATCCCCCTTCTCTCTCTCTCCTCAGAATAACTACAAAACAGAACAAGCATCCCCATTCACCAAGCAATTCTTTTAAAGGTAAATCACTTTTCTTTTAATAAAGAAAAAATTTAATTACGCATTTCTATAATACAATATATACCCATTTGATTTAAAAATTAAAATAAATTCCGATGTGAAATTAATAACTAAAAAATTGTTTAGAACTTTTATTTTAGTATAAATATAAGTTTTTGGTCAGTTATTATAAATATAATTATAATGTATTTTTTGCAGCAATAAAAAAAATCTTCGTGATGCATATTTTAATTTTACAAGAATAAACTACGATTTTTTTAAGAAAATAAATGATACTATTATTTGAATATCTCTCAAAAATTAGAAGTCTGCCTTGCCTTAATTCTTATATAAATTCAATGATTAAGAATAAAAATATTAAATATATTAATGTAACATTTGTTTTAATGAATATTTATAAATACGGTCGTTAATACTAAATATATTTATATAGTTTTGCCTATTAAGATACTGTTTAAGGACAACTTCATGAAAAAATTTCAGTGTCGATAGATATATTTTGAATTATATGTATTAGAATATATTGATTAAGCTCTAAATTAACTTCAAAATTTAAAGTTTGATAAAAAAAATTCGTATGATCCAATAGTAAATTTCTTTGTCATTTTATACGTAGAAATTGATTCAAATGTTTATGGAAATATGACATATATATAAATGAAATAATAAATTATTTTGATACAAAAATGTCAAAAAAAATGAATTCTTAGGCACTTATAAAACTTAAAAAAGAAATCTCTTTTCTTTTACCATTTAAGAAAAATGCTTTTTTGTTTAAAATGAATAAATAAAAACATGTTATTTAAAGTATATCATTTGAAGAACTTGAGTTTTAAGTATTAAAATTTATGAGCTATTTGTGGGTAATCTAAATTGAGGATAAATGTGAGGGATAATCAAAGGTATCTCATTCATTGCATGGAAAGCGAGGAAAGTTGTACGACTCCACGAAACATTATAGGGTAGGTCTTAGGTGTGGCCAAAATGCATTAACTTGGACTGAATGCATTGCTTTAAGCTAATTCAATGAGCATCGAAGTTGGCAACTGAGATTGTGAGTCTCAAGAAATGAGAGAGAGAGAGAGTGACCGTAAATGGAGTCTCTTTCGCCATTGAATTTTTGACAGTCTACTCTAGTATTTACCCCTATCTAGTACACTCTAAACACAAGGCTACGTTAACGTTGAGGAATCATAATGGATTGGAATAAAATGGTAATATAAATATTATTTTATGTTTATTAATAATGTGATTTATAAATTATTTTTATAACTAAAATTAATTTTAAAAAACTTAAAATAATAAAAATATAATTATAAATTTATTATTTATAATATTTCATCCTTTCCTAAGACCTGATTTATTTTGAATTAAGATTTGTCGAACTTTTTAGAAGAAATTATTTGTTGTTAGATTATATAATTTTTTAAATCTAAATTATTAAATTAAAAATTAAAGTTTAATGACATACAATCATCAAAATTAATTTTAAAAGTGAATAATACAACCTCTAAATTCGTATATTCCTGGCCTACGAACAGACTTAGACATCAGATGCCAAAATGGGAACTTCGATAAATTCATCCAACATTAGCATTCTTAATTGCAATGCTAGTTCTGGAAATGCGATTTGTTTTGGTTCAAGGTTATATTGGATTGATGACCATTCCATCAATGATGTTTCAGCTTTCATTGAAGAAGGCTCAAGATAGGATTTCGTAGGGAGTAGCTTAGCTAGTGGGTGGCTAAGTTACTCTAGTCATTAAACCAAGCAACGGATTGGTTTGACTTGCTTAAATATTTGAATTAATTGAATTACTCTGATTGAATGTTTAACAGTTTTTTCATCAATTCATTAGATTATTAGTCTAGTCTTAGATTTAGGTTGAATGTTTAACAGTTTTTTCATCAATTCATTAGATTATTAGTCTAGTCTTAGATTTAGGTTGAAGAAATCTTCTAAAATTTATAAAATTTTATCTTGAATATATTTTCAACAAAATTTACACAACCACACATTAGATACAGAGCCTTTAAGATTAGGTATTAGTCTATTAAATATTTGGATATTAACTAGTTATATTATTTAATCTATATAATATAACATTTAAATTTTGTTTAATTTTCAGTCGTCTGATTTGTTTGAGTCAAACGTCTAAAATAAGCATTCAATCATTGAAATTATTTAATTAGATTTGCTGACCACAGAGATTCAGAACATATTCCATGATTTCTTCAACCATTCATAGCGCCCTTCACATAAAATGTAATGCTCAATTTAATAATTTAATAATTTATTGACTTAACTATCAAATTTGAGTATGAAATAATAATACCAAATGAAAAACAATGTTAAATGTGATATATTGTTAACTTTATCATTAAATTTTATATAAATAATGTGATGATGTAGAAGGATAAAAAATGTCTTTAATAATTAAACAGAAACTAATTTTTTTGAAAAATGAGATAATATTGTTTAATTTTAAATCAGGGAGATCAAAATAATTTTTTTGGAGTTAATATAGAAGGATAAATTTGCGTTTTAGCCATACCTTTCAAATGATATATATTTTTTTAATTAACTAATTAAAGTTAGAATATGAATCTTAAGATATATCAAATGGTTAAAACATTAAATTTTGAAAAAAGATACAAATATAAAACTCTTCATACATATCATTGTATAATTTACGTATTATGTTTTGAGGTCTTCGAAATTTGATCTATAACTATTGGAAATGAAGAGGTTGAAACTACAAGAAACTCGACGAATGCGTAGGGAAGCATAATTCAGAACATCTGATTCCTTCAGTCTTAAGAACAAACTCTCATAATGTGCAAGTTGTTGAAGCAATATGAGATGGTGAAAGCCATTAAGAAGGCCAAAAAGAAAATTAGAAAGAAATATAAAGAAAAGTGAAGGGGTTTAATTTGGCCATATATCATGAATTTAATGAAATGAACATCTATGGACACAAAGTTCTTTGTGAATCCTCCGAAATATAGTTGAGCTAGTGATAGCAAAATTGATATGAAAGGAAACATTGGGATGGTTCATGAACATGTTCATATGAAAACAAAAATACTGACAAATTCAACAGTGCCAATTTTGGAGCAAAAGAAGATAACAAAAGTTGCTGATGATTGTAAATATTTTACACCTACCAAAAAGCCAGAGCGAAATAAATTGTTGAATTTTCAAGACAATAACTTTTCCATAGAATCTGCCAAAAGAACAGAGTCGTGATAAAACGGTATGCGTGTATTAATTGGCTTTATTCAGCAAGGGTTATCAACATAATTAGCTTCTCATTGTCGCTAATATTAAATATATCCATAAAATTTAGATGCAGTCCTGTAGCAATTTATCATTAGATTTTTTCATAAAAAATTTTTAACATGTTCATGCACTTATTATAAATTTTTCATTAATTAATTAATTACTAATTAAAATTAGACACTAAAAAATAATAATTTTGGATCCATATATATATATATATATATATATATATATTTGAAAGCATGATGAAGCTAGCTATGCATGATTGGGATAGTTCAAGAAAATGCGGAGCTAGAGGACAAGCACACGAGAATTGACGAAAAGGAGGAAAAAGAGAGACAAGATCTCACGCCTCAACAAAAGAGATAGTCTTAAAACCTAAAAAGGTTTAAGGAAATAGGGTAACTAGCTAGGCTAGCTAGGGTAAATGTGCTGACAATTCGTGAAAGCCCAAAACTGCCCTTGCAGATCCATGCATATTACGTAGAGAAGGGACTCACGTGTGCACATGTGTGACCATATAAAGAGATGCCCAGTTTGCAATTATTAAAGGAAAAAAGAATTAATTGTGAGGGAGAAAAGGTGCTGATTTTCAGGCACAAACAAAGCACAACACAACAAAATAGAGGCCCTCGTGCGAACTGTATGTCTCAATGTAAATCACAAACTTTTATTTAATTCGCAAATAAATCTGAAGCAAATTATTTTGTTTTCTTTTTCTTTTTCGTTCTTTTTTTTTGGTTTTGATTTATCAATGAGAAGCCAATTAGGCTGAAGAGCACGGACGTGTGGGTAGACATTCCCTTCTCTTCTGCATAGTCTGCCATGTCTCTTTCTCTTTCTCTTTCCAAATCAATTATTGAGCACTTTTTTTTTCTTTTTTAAAGATTTTAAGTAGTTACGTAGATCTCTTCTATAATATATATTTTTATTTTATACCTCATATCCGATCGCCCAATCTTATTGTTATTAATTATTTTATTCTTTTCTTTTCCTTCTTATTTTCATATTTATTTTAGTACATTTTTTTACAAATGTACGATTGGTCTGGCTGTGTTCATCTCAATTATTTGACCATAATTATTGCGATTCATATTAAAGGCTCGTGTTACGCCATTTGTTCTTCATCATCCCGTCCACACGTTTGATTCAAGATATCTAGGTGCAAAATGTTGTAGACGTTTGTGTCAGATTTGGAAGCAAAAAGGTTTTCAGATTTGTGAATTTATAATAAAATTAAGGAGATATTTTTTATACATTAATAATTTTAAGTGCATTAATGTATTAAATAATAATATAAAAATATAATTAAAATAATATCAATTTAAATAATAATATTATTATAATTATATCACTATATTATAATTTAATACATTGACATATTTAAAATTATAAATACATAAAAAATGTTGCTTAAAATTAATTATCGGTATATTTTTTGTAGTTGGCGTTCATGACTCAATATCGTAATATTTACAATTTCTAGTCACCATGTAACCCATATATAGATCTAGTTTAGAATCATGATCACGTTGGAGAATCACCATTTGACTCAAAACCTTGTATACATATGTTAGTTATATTTTTAGAATATTAGAAACCTCGTATCTGCAATTTGTTTCCAAAGTATTTATAGATATAGAAAAATGTAACATATATTAATTAATATTATTTGTGGTTGATTTGAACAAAGCAGTCAATTTGCATCTTCTTATATTATAGTATAAATATAAAATTATGTTTAATCATGTTGGATTATTAGATAAAAATTCAATAATTTATATTTATAAATAAAAAATATAATTACATGTAATTATATTAATTTAATATAAATATAGATCATTAAATTTTAATTTAATAATTTATTATGATCGAATATGATTTTATACAAACACATAAATGTAATAGGTTGGAATTGGTTTGGTCCATGCTTAGGGTTATAATTGCGACACCAACCCAAGTGGGATGCCACTTTGTTATTTTGCCCTTATTCAAACACATGAGCTGGGGTAGATCAAAATCTCTATATATTTATCTACGTATCATTATTCCATGACAGCTGCAAATCAGATCTATATATATCATGGTTAATTAATTTCTGAATTTCATGCATGCATTACTAGCTAAGTTTTTAGTGATATATATACGAGAACAAACAAATAATAAAAGGGAGAAGAAAAGGGAGAGGGGGGGGGGGGGGGGGGGTTGTGGGTTATCTGCATATTGTTGTTTGATGTCAAATCTCTTTCTAGGATCCACACTTTTTGTTTCAAGTCACCATCCAATCTTACCTTTTGTGCCACTTGAAGACAACTTCCCCTCCGTCGACCCCTAGACAAAACACACACACAAACACAGATCGATCAACCCCCACAAATCATACCCAAACGCACGCATGTCTATATACAATCACTGATTCCACCCTTGATCTTTTCCACACCCCTCCCCTTTCCACTGTACGGATCCATATCGTCTCAACATTATTATTCACTTCTCATCTTATTAAATTCACTCTAACTAATATATATATATATATATATATATATATATCCAATAAATTCAAGTTTTACCTAGCTAATCTGTATATATTATATATATCAGTAGGCTGACCAAGTCACCGAATTAATATGCTGAGTCAAAAGTAGCTTATCTCGAGCACACAACCATGTTGCACCAAATTACGAGATTCATGTATGCTTTGTGGATCCTAAGGTTTTTGCATTGTTAAATTGTCACACCCTCTCAAAGTCAACCAACGATCGTGGCTATTATCATAACAAAACTCATTGATCCAGTAAAATTACCATTCTATCCTCCACGACCATTTACTTATGCATAGTTCGAGATGTATATATTGCGTTCTTATCACCCTAAACACCTTAACAATATCTATATATAAAGATGGAGAGATCATGAATTCAAGATCAGTTCTATATAGGTTTAGTTTTGGTCAATCTTCTACGAATCTGTTATTTAATAAATTAATTTTTAAATTGGATAGAGACCAAATGTAGCTAGATGGAAAGTACTAGCTAGATGGTGTAATAATTGGATGAATAATTCATGAATATTCTCATCCTCAAGATAACATACATTCAAAATGAGAGGAAAAGAAAAAGTCTCCTTCCTCAGATTGGTATCATGCATGGCCTCAGCTCCACCACAAAGGTTCCAAAACAAGTCCTGCTTATTGGATTGCGATTGAACATGGCCGAATAGTGAATATTGCTTTCAAAGATTTTTCAGAATAATGATACTATGAAGAAAATGCCAATTTTTATAGCAGTACATATATGCATGTCATCCTCAACTTGATTGGACGACTGTACATTACCACCATACGTGTGGTTCATGTCCAATTTCACGTCCAAGTAGACACGACACAAATAATCCATCTTTCTTCTATGTAACAAGTCCATCAAGCCTCAAATCTGAAAATTTCAAATTAAACTTTCCGGGATTTTCATTATTTCTGTTTATGTTTAATAATCAATCAAGATAATCACGTTTAGCATCTGGGTTCGTCGCCTATCGTGGTAATGGGACCTCTGATGTGATAATTTGCACAAAACTCAGTATTTATCTTCCTCTGCTGCAAATCTAAACCCTGCGACCCATCTTAATTCGACACGTTACACATATAACTGAAAGTGACCTCATCTCCTCACTACATCTTAATTCTCTCATTTAATTCCTAAAACTATTTTCTTTCTCCAGAAACTTGTCATAATCACCTCTTGCCGTGAGTATCATAGCTTTTAATGACTCTCTGTCAAAGATGGTTTCTTCTTATTATATCCTATAATGCAATCTCTCTCTCTCTCTCTCTAACTGTCTCAATAATTAATTATAAAAAAAAAAAAAAAAATTCAACAGCCTTGCTTGGAAATTCACGTACTTTGAAAGACCACAAGACAGAATGAACAGTCCTAAAAGTCAATAGCACCGTTCAATAGTAATCCAGGAATTACAGTCCACAGATTGAAACTGCACCAAGGACCTACGTGAGTGTGTGTATTTATATATATATATATATATATATATATATATATATATCTGGAAAAGAATAAGCAGAATCAAAATCAATCAAACTATTAATTAACCATCACATAAGAAATACAAGATTATGAAAAATATTGAAAAGCAAAATTTATGAGAAGGCAATGAAGCATTTCTCTTTCCCCATTTCTCAGCACATATTCACATGGTAACCCAAGGGGAGAGTGTCCTGTAGTGGGATTTATGTAATTGCATGACCAGATCTCATTGACAGACATGTGATGGCTATGACCACCTTTTGTTTTAGGTCCAATGGGGTGCTGTGCATGTGCCTTTTTCTTCAAATCATTTATAGCTTTTTTTTTCCCTTCCCTCTCCATCTTTTATGAAGGATAGGATAATATATTTTTTAAAAATTCCCTTAATCTTCTCCTTGATATACTCAACAACACTTGTTACAAAAAGAACTGCAGCAGTAAATAGTTTACAGTATCTATGCTCACTCACTCAACCATCATCAATTATCCTTCCAGCCCATCCTTCTTTTTGGATAGATAGAATTGAAATAAATAAATTAACTTAATCTATAGAGTTTTATAATTAAAAAATGAGTAGAATTTAGGTATATTTTTAAGTATTTATTATTATATTTTAATAAAGTCTAATACATGAATTTTCATAATATATATTAATTATAATTCACAATTACATGATTAAATATTTTTTAAAATTTACCTGTTATATTTTTATTAGAAAATGTAGTACAAAATACTTTGTTATTCTTTGTGTGGAAAATTTAATTATTCATGTGAAGATATATTTATAAGATGTTTAGATATAACAAATATTAAAAATTAAAAAAAAATTATACATTTTTATTTGTATCAAATCAGTTTCTTAATTAAAAAAGTTTTTTTTAAAAAAAGAAGCCTCTGAGAAATTAAGATATTTAGGTACCAAATACAACCTTTGAAAACTTAGCTTTGCTTAAATCTCGTCCTACTGGAAACAGATGCTTGTTTTGTTACCCCAAAGGAAAAAAAAAAATGATGCTTGCCATATTTGTATGTCTTAGTAGTTTATTGGATTTTTTTTAATAATTTGAATATATTAAATATATTTTTCAACTCTGAATCTATAAAATATAAATCATTGTAATTGTTCACTTTTCCTGAAATCCTTCAAAAAAGGTAATCTTTTTACTGTTAACTAATTGTTTATTTCCTTTTAGATTTTTCTTTTATTCCTCCAAGCCCTGGCTACAACAGGGGATACTGCCTGGTAGAGTTTGGGGTTTTGTCTGTTTGGCTTTTTTTTTTTTTTTTTTTCTTCTTCTTAAATGCAAAAGGTAGCACAAGAGGCCTATATATATGTGTGTGAGTGCACGCTTGAACACAAAAGTGAAGCAGGTTTAAACCTTATTTTTAAAGCTCTGCGTGAGTTGGTTTTTGAGTGGGAGCACCAATGGCTGTCTTCATGGCAATTATTGGTGTGTTCTTGGTGCTCTGTTTTTGCTCTGCTCTCTTGAGGTGGAATGAAGTTAGGTACAGCAAGAAGGGTTTGCCTCCTGGAACTATGGGTTGGCCTGTCTTTGGAGAGACCACTGAGTTTCTAAAGCAAGGTCCAAGCTTCATGAAAAACCAGAGAGCAAGGTAATAAAACCACTTTTTATGGGTTTCCTCATATTTAAGTCTATCTTCCTCCTCTGTTTATAGCCTATTTTTCTAGGCCTAGCATGTCCCATTTCAAGAGGATAGAAAATTTGGCAATTTCGGTCATGACATGAAATGGGTTTTGGATTCGCTTCTGTTTCTGATCTGGGAGATACCAATGAAAGTCATAAAAGCAATAAATTTAATAAACTTTCAATGAAGGGAGGATGAATATGAAGACCCACCAAAAAAAAAAAAAAGACAAGTGAAAAAAAGAAGAAGAATTAGCTCGAGAATCACATTCACAGGATGAATTTATGTGTGTAAGTGGAAAAAGTCATTTTTATTAACCTGGGTGTGAGGTAAGCAGAACTGTTGAATCATGTACTTTTTACCCCCAATGAGTAATGATTGTAATCTGTTACTTTATCTTTTTCACCTTTGTGAATGGCAGGTATGGCAGTTTTTTCAAATCCCACATACTGGGGTGTCCTACCATTGTGTCTATGGATGCAGAGCTTAACAGATACATCCTAATGAATGAATCAAAAGGGCTTGTTCCAGGATACCCTCAATCCATGTTAGATATCTTAGGCAAATGCAATATTGCAGCTGTTCATGGCTCCGCTCACAAGTACATGAGAGGGGCTCTCTTATCCATCATCAGCCCCACCATGATCAGAGATAAGCTTTTGCCCAAAATCGATCAGTTCATGAGAACACACTTAAGCAATTGGGATAACAAGGTCATTAACATTCAAGACAAAACCAAGGAGGTTTGTTGCTTTGTTTGTGTTACTCATCAAAACTAGAGAAAAAGAAATGGAGATGTTAAGGAATGAAGTTTCTTATACTAAAACTTGATATTTTCTGCAGATGGCTTTTCTCTCTTCTTTTAAGCAAATTGCTGGCATCGAATCGAGCTCAACTTCTCAACAATTCATGTCAGAGTTCTTCAAGCTAGTTTTAGGAACAATCTCTCTGCCTATTGACCTTCCTGGCACCAATTATCGTCGTGGATTTCAGGTGTGTTCAGGTCCATTTTTCAATTAAAAGTGTTGACTTTCTGATGGAGATAAAGATGGAAAGTAAAAGGATTTTTTTAAACTGTGTCTTGCAGGCAAGGAAGAACATTATAAGCATTCTGAATCAGCTGCTAGAAGAAAGAAGAGCTTCCCAAGAAACTCACCTAGACATGCTCGGATGCTTGATGAGAAGAGATGAAGGTCGATACAAGCTAACTGATGAAGAAATCATTGATCTGGTCATTACGATTATGTATTCTGGGTATGAAACTGTTTCAACTACTTCAATGATGGCCGTGAAGTACCTCCGTGACAACCCAAAAGCTCTTGAAGAACTCAGAGTGAGTGCTAAAAGTTGTCTCGCTTTCTTTCTTTCTTTCATGCTTTTCGTATTTCTTTTTTGTTTTGACCGTATTCATTGGAATGACTTTTACAGAAAGAGCATTTGGCCATAAGAGAAAGGAAAAAGCCAGAAGATCCAATCAACTGTAACGATCTCAAGTCTATGAAGTTTACTCGTGCTGTAAGGAAATCATACTTTTCGAACAACATTGTCCAGTTCATTTTCTAAATTACAAGAATTAATCATAATCTTACCGTTGTCTTGTCCGGTTCCTGTGTGTCTTGTGCAGGTGATTTTTGAGACCTCGAGATTGGCCACAATAGTGAACGGGGTGTTGAGAAAAACCACACAGGACATGGAGCTGAATGGTCGGTCGGTCGTCTTTTTAGCTTTTCATTGTGGTGTCAATAACTAATACCATAGCTCTAGCTAGCTTCAGCTTCTGAGGATATTTATGGGCTCAAGAAGCTATTTTTGACTTGTCTAGCCTTTCTTTTGGTCACTTTCGAAACTACGTACTGTTGATACAAGAAAAGAAAAAGATATTCCAATTTATCCCTAGGATAGTGATAATACACTTTGGTATCATTGCCCACCAGTTCAACACCACCCACCATTCTACTATAACAATTTTTTTCTGAAAAAGAGAACAGAGGGGTCCCCTTCCCACACGATCCGTGTCTTTGCTTTACCATTCACATTGATCATCATTAATGAAATCGTACTGAACTCAAGGTTACTCGTATTGTGTTTTGCAGGGTATTTGATTCCCAAAGGCTGGAGAATTTACGTATATACCAGAGAGATTAACTATGATCCATTTTTGTATCCTGACCCACTCGCATTTAACCCATGGAGATGGCTGGTTCGTCCCATACCTTGCTTATATATTTATTTTACTGCATAAGAGTTTTCCAGATCAGAAGAATGTTTATTAATTACCCAGAACTTCAAAATGCAGGATCAGAGCATAGAATCACAGAGCTACATCTTGATATTTGGAGGAGGAAGCAGGCAGTGTCCAGGGAAAGAGTTGGGGATAGCAGAGATTTCCACTTTCTTGCACTACTTTGTAACTAGATACAGGTGAATGATTCACCTAACTTCAATGTGAAGGTTAGCGAGAAAAAACTATGTTGAAAATGGAACTCAAAGGTCTATGTGATGTTGTTGCAGGTGGGAAGAAGTAGGAGGAGATGTACTGTTGAAATTTCCTAGAGTGGAAGCACCCAATGGACTGCACATAAGAGTGTCATCTTACTAACTAGACTTAGGCTTGTGTGTATACATGTGAGATATAGCTTGCAAATAGTAGGGCTTCTGTATGATAATTGCTCTAACAGGTTAGAAAATTAATGTAATTACAGTTCTTTCTTCTCTTTCTTCTTACCCTTACCAATTGGATCTGTTCAGTTTCCCCCAGATTTAAGAAGAGAGAGATGCAAAATGTGAGATTTATTATTCAAGTAACGCTCATCTTTTTCCAAAATTGATCATGTTACTTTTGGAAGAAGATTGCGCAAATATGACAAAATTAAATTCATTTAAGCTCCATGATAATATTTTATATCACAATTATTTTGCTAAAAAATATATTATATTTTATTTTCATACTTAATTATAGTCAGTTTTACTTAATATAATATTATTATATTATTAATAAAGTCTCCATTACTTTGATTAGTTTTATTTTACAAAGTATAAATGAAAAATATTTTATTCTCATGCTATTGTACCCTCTTTATTGCAACGCCAAATTAGGCCTTATATTACCTTTATTCTATCTGAACTTATTACTCTAACCCTTAAACACTATTTTATGCCAACATATTAAATGAAAAAGACAAAATAAAATCATCATTTAATAATGGCTTAAAAGGGAAAAGGCTTTAGGGAGTGGGGCCCATAGTAGGCCTGGCCCATTACAAGTGGTAGGTGTAGCCCATTGATTAATAAAGAAACCTGTGTGGGCGCAGGCATATGTGGACCACCCCCAAACCATATTTAGAGTAACTAGGCAATGCGTGGGCTGGCCAGGCCTATAAATACGATGCTCATATCGAGGACTCAGTCCCCACAGGCCTAGATGCTCTGGGCCTAGTGTTTCGAGGCCCACGCTGGCCTCAGCCTACTCTCTTGTATTAAATCCCACGTGAACCATGGAAAATATGATACCAGATTAAAAATTTGTGGAATATTTATAGAAGTTGGATCCAAAGAACTTGCTATTTTTTTGTATTGTATCTTTATATATGTAGATATATTCTTGTTGACTAACTTGTTTCATTGCTTAAACCTCGCAGCATTGTTAGCGGTATAATTATTTTATTGGGCAAATTAAAGCATAATGTTGTAGTTTGATTGGAACTCAGTTTGAAGTGTCTCTTTTTGTTCTTGTTTTTGTTTTGGATTCTGTTTTATTGCCATTATGGTATTTTTGGTTTTCCTCTAAACCAAAATAATTATGTCAAAGTTAAAATGATAAACAATATCATTATTGACAGTATTTAAGACCATTAGTAACATTTAGTTAATATTTAAAGTGAAAATTATCCACTGGATTCATTAACAATCTCCAATCAATATTGTGAAAATACTCAAGATATAAGTATAATAAATACATAATAATAAAACCATTCATCATTCTTACACTTATATAATATTTATAACTCCTCGTTTAGTGTCATGGAGTGACCGCTGGTGTCCTCCAGCATGAGGCATCTGGTGCGAGTGGTGTGTTGCATTTGGTTATGTGACAAGAACAAACGGCAGCTTGTCCATGTTTGGCCACAAATCAAACTAGTCTAACAACTGTTCCATTGATGGCGACGCACTCTTAGCTATCCCTCTCTCTCTCTCTCTCACTTGCAATGGTGGGGAGCCAGGGTCATTCTTTTGATAATCTATCAATCGTTTCTGAGAAAAGTCGTACCATTCCACTGCCTAGCTAATGGAACTCTCTCTCTTAAATACATCACTCTAAAGGTTGTGCACTAAACAGGGTCAGATTTTGTTTTTGATTTTGACGTCCTTACATAGATTTGGAGAATACAACTACCTATTGTTGGATTAAGTGCATCAGCTTAATGCAGACTATTTGATAAAATTTTTAGGTTTTGCCAATTTCAATTTTTAATTACTAATTTTCTTTTCATCTACATAGTATATTTCAAATACATAAAACCAAGTCCATGCTTTGCTGAGCTAGATAATTAAGATGACTATGCCCTTATAATTTAGGGAGGCCGGGCATACGAAAATGTGAGTTAACATATTTAAAGTATCCAAAATATTGACAAAAAAATTATAATGACTAGTGTACTAAACAGTCATCATAAAAGTGGAAAACTTAATGCGTGGGATGAGTTCAGAGCTGTTTTTGATAGCTAAAGTCTACAGATAACGTTGGATGTTCAGGTTAAAAATAGTCCAAAACTCCAGGAGTCATAAATTAACTGGAGAACCTTAAAAGCATGCAAGATTGCTAAACTTTTTTGCATGCAGCCGGTACATTCTGCGAAGGTCAAAATTTGATCCGTATTCAGAGTCTACGTGGAACCGGCACATAGAATCCTACCGATCAAACCACCTAACAACGTTGAGAATTGTTCTGGAGAAAACTTAGATGGTAATGTTTACTTATGGAAGGGAAATGATGATAACAACTAAACCTTAATCAGAGTTTACAGTGTCCAATCAGATCACGGCAGAACTACCCGTGAATGTTGGTATTTTACAAAAGGTCCACTGTGCAACATCACAATGCTGACCTGATTCCTTTCTTCTCATATAGATTTTGATCAAATGTTTGGTAACCAACCAAGGTCCAGTTATGAAACCAAACGTTTGGACTTCTTCAAGAACCTGCATCTCAATTTTGTAAGCCACAAGAAACTGCATTATTTTTTTGTGGTGCAGTTTGCACATGAAAAAGGATTAAACAAATAAGAATAGGGCTTCTAGACGTTATGATGGTGCTTTCCTAATCCTGCCTTACTAAACAACAGTCATACTTCTATAAAAAAAAAAACAAATCGAGTAACAGAGAGAGAGAGAGAAGGAGTATAGACATGTGCGAGCAATTTCTTTTTGGTCCCCCAGAAAAAAATGGTGCCCAAGACAGTGAAAAGAGAGTTTAAAAAGTAATCATACGAAACACAAACAAAAATTCACCATAAAGAAAGAATATCATTCCCCGCAGTACAACTTTCAGAAATAAAAACTGCTGAATTCTATATCTAGTATAAGGGGAAATGGCTCAATCTTGACGCAGCATTTTACAAGAAACAGTTACTAAGCACAAGGCCCTCTCTCCATCAAGCTCTGTTACTCCTCTATCTACAAAATTTCGTTGAAACAAATGTGCCTGCTTTGGCAACAGAACCTCTAGATTGAGAAATAAATTTCAAGAAAGAACCTCGTTTGTGAGCTAAGATGTGACATCTTCCATCTTCTGCTTCTTACTTTTAGGTTCTTCATCGTCTTCGTGGTTGAGAGCTCCATTAACTGCTGCTGGACCCAAAAGAGAGACATGCTTGCTAGTAATTTGACGCCCCGCCCTAAGTTTAGGACCCCAGTGCCTTTCAGGATTTGGCAGAAAGCGCGCAACCTTCTTAGCTTGTGCCTTGCTAAGAGATGCTACAGCTCGAGCAAAATTAGCCTAAAGGAAAACAAATAAAAAGTTTTAGCCATCTGCCATTGGAGACCTGAATAACCTGATTATAGGCCAAATTCTTGCCTTGCTAAGAGATGCTACAGCTCGAGCAAAATTAGCCTAAAGGAAAACAAATAAAAAGTTTTAGCCATCTGCCATTGGAGACCTGAATAACCTGATTATAGGCCAAATTCTGTGCCTAGACTGAGTTCAGAGTTCTTGGAAAGCCAATTCATCATGCAGCCAAAGCCCACCAATAAGCCCCAATATGGACTAGTTATAAACAGCTAAAAATTACATATCATAACTGTTCTAGTTTTTGTTACATCTTCTTATAATCATTCTGCTTGCTTCAGTCAGACAGTTGGGCAGCGTGCAGTTGAGCATGGCATTCCTGTCACAAAATCAAACCTACCCCTGCCCACCCCATGCTTCCAGCCCTTTATTTATTCCTCCTTCCCACCACCACAACCCCTCACCCCCCAAAAAAAAAAAAAAAAAAAAAAAAAAAAAAAAGGAAAAAAGAAAAAGAAATCCCAAATGCGCACTATTCTAGATAGTCACCCACAACCACAAGCATAGCATGAAGAGGAAAGAAAGGAGGGCGGGGGAAGACAGGCTCCTTTGCAAGTATGATAATAAAACATAATACGCAAAATATACCTGCAGGACAGGTTCCTTTGCAAGTATGACACTTCCTGGTTGATCTGAAGGTTGAGCTTTCACAGGATGATTTTTTACCTATAGTAAAGAAAATCAGCGAATGAAAAGTAGAAGGGCAGATAATACCCTAGTCTTGACCAGACTAATCAGACAATCAGGAAATGAGCCACTTCATGTATAAGTTATGGCTACACTATTAAATACATCATGAGACGAAACCATCAACAATTATATTTAATCACTTACCCAGCAGCGCATTATGTCCCAGATGACATCCATGGGTGCATCTGACTTTAGCCCCAACGGATTGACATGAGTTCCAGATATGCGATAGCCAGCATTGATCACAGCAGAACGGAAAATAACTGCTGATGGAGAAGTGCATTTTAGAGTTGAACAGAGGTTATGCAGACTCAGAAACAGAGGAATATCTGGCAGTTCCTGAAAACCGTAAATATATCTAATTTTAAAAATAAAAAACTACATAAGCAAATAATTTCTATGTGACAGATTTTAACAGGTGTTGGAAGTCCAGAAAGTTGCACGATGTGAAGATATACATCACACATCCAAGTCATACCATACCCTATAAGCTAAGAAGCACGGATATGAGTACACGTATCCAATACAATACGGATATGACATTTTATAAAATTTTAAGATACGGGTATGGGAATATATATATATATATAATTATATATATATATATACATTCAAAATTAAAAATTAAAAATTTACAATAATAAAAAAATAAAGGAAAATTAAGAAAACAATATATTTATATTTAGAAAAGTTCTATTACAACATCAAATCAATTAGTAGAATATTCTATTAAAAAATTTTTGTCAATAAACTATACAAGGCAACTTTTTTTTATTTTGGTCAAAAATTATACCATGCAATTACCCAAGAAAATATGGCCAAAAATAAATTACACTAAAGAAAGAAAATGTAGAGTCTTTCATATATAAGAAGACAAAAAACTTAAATAAAAAATAAAAATTTTGACCAAAGCAGATAGGCATTATCGGAAACCAAAAATTATGCCTTGGGAAAGTATGAATTGCCTGCTGGAATCATTATGATGCTTCAAAAGGCGCACAAATCTTGAGGGTATCAATTGGAAAAACAAAAAGACAGTAAAAGCAAGTAAATGAAGAGTTGCAGACTCAGTGCTCCAAGGAAGAAGAAGATAACTGCAGCTGGAAGAAGAAAATCACAGCCGGCAGCTCCAAGGAGATGCTTGCACAGAGGAGCACAGGAATTTGCACAAATTCGTGTCTCTTAAGCACAGATTCACAGAAGTAGAAGTTGAGTGAAAAAAGTCTTAGAAGAAAAAGGTTTTCAAGGTAAATATTTAATATTTTTTTTAAAAGGAAATTGTTTCACGTATTTCAGAGATGTTTTGAAACTCACCAATAAGTTTTGGTATGTATCCAACAAAAAAAAACGTTTTGGATATGCGTGCAAGCATACCATATGCGTATTCATATCATATGCATATTCGATACAGATATCGCTGTGATTTCCACGTATCCGTGCAACATTGTCTATAACCCTATTATCAACAATGTGTCAAAAATTAGACATTAAATAAAAATAAACCTCAGATATTGTAGTCAAAACAGCGGATATGCGATCATAAGCAGGATAACGGTCCTTCATAGACTTCACATCTTCTAGTATGGAAGCCACCCATTCATGGTCATGGATAGGAGCAGACCATATAGGTCCACCCATATTGAATTTCTTTCCACAGTCACTACATTCTTGAGTAACAACAGGACCAAAGCCAGGCAGATATCTGACACTGTTATTCTGAAAAATGATAACATATAAATAAATTTTCTCTTGAAGACAATATTCTTACATTATAATCAATCAAAATAAGCAATAGACTTAAATAGACTATGCAGATGCAGGCTTTAACAAGTACAACATAGTCACTCTTCAAGAAAATTTATTAATTGGCCTCAGTACAGTTCTATTAAGGAAAATCAACTCACACAATCAGAAGATAAACAAGAGCAAGACCACAAAAATACTTTCAATCTCAATTTCTGATATTTTGCCAATTGCCATCTACTTGGCAACCATATAAACCACTGGCATTAGACACTTAATACACAACTTAAAGCTATTTAAAAATAGTAAATGTAAAAATGGAAAAAGTTTAAATCAAGCCATCAACAAAAGCATTGCTCATCCACTCATACACAACAGATTACATTCTGTGGAGGAATGAAGCCTATAGGTAAGGTGCAATAAAACTAAACAAGAGAAACAAAAATAAAAGGTTTTGAGAGAGCTTTTGCAGCATTGTTCCTATGTATGATATGCAGTGTCAATCAACAGAAACCTTCTGAAAACAGAGACAGACAGGTCAAAATCATAAACATCAAGCCGTTTCTTTCTTCCACCATTAATGGATCATAATCAGCTGAACTCATTCTATATCTTCGTTAACAACATCTAAATACAGCAGTTTGCATGCTGAGTTTTTTTTTTTTTTTTTTTAATTTTCTTTTTCTCTAATGAGGCTGAGTTCATATGATACTAAAGTATTCCCAAAGTAAATTATCCAACCAGCATGCAACTTAAAATGCAAGAGAAAGTTTAGTCCCTCACACTGGCAAGCCAAATCAACAAACATTAATAACCAAAGTAATCATGCAGATGGATGTTAAATAAAAGGAGAAGATCATGTTATAGAAATTCATAGAACATAATTAACTGATTAAATCATGGAAAGGCCAACAGCTTCCAAATTTACAGAGTATCCTAGAACATCATATTAACATGCCAGCCTAAAATTAGAGACACTAAGGAAGAGAAGATACAGAAATTATCTGAATGAACTCTTTGTTCTTCGAAGCAACATCAGGTTTTTGTGATATAAAAACACACAAATATGATTTCAATGTGTAAGATGTCAAACTGGTGCCTGCAGCAGACCTGAACTGGATACACACCTTGGACATGGTCCTCCCAAGGGGCTGTAGGTGGAAAGAATCACAACCAGTGCACTGATAAACATATGAAAGCTTTAGCGGAGTGTTCTTCATTGCACTAGCAGAGCTGCAACCAATTATTTCAACTTTCAGTTGGCAGTAAAGAAAGTGATACAATGTCTTGGAATCATCACTTTGAAGAGACACAAACAAATAATTTACAAAATTGACATGGCAGAAAAGCTACGGATTTACGTGTATATGCGAACAAAAACACGAACATAGAAGTCCATCTGAACAGATAGCACAGGAACAATATACCGCTTGTAACGATTAGCATGACTCTGCATTACATGGAGAACAAATAATAATAAGGGTACTAAAAGAGAAAAAGAAATAAAAAAAAAAAAGAGAGAGAAGTCTTTAATCTGTCCAAAATCTAACACATTGGGATTACTGCCTGATCCAAGCTTGGCTAGATAATATCAGCTTAGGCATCCAAATGAGAAAAGGGAATACAGCAGCTATGTATCAACTATCAGTTAACAATCAAGCTACCCCAAGTCCACTTACAGAAAGTTGACTTTCATGACAAAAGTATAATTGTAAAAGCAGATGACATAGAATTTTAACAGATAACCAGGAACGTTATAGGTATCAGAGATGTTTCAAGAATTATATATTGAGGAGACAATCAACTGATCAAGTCACCTACTAGTTCCTTCAAATTTAAACAAATTTGATTACTTATTAAAGAGCTATAAGTCTTATATGTATACCTCAATTGAAGCCAGAAGGATCCTCAAAGCCATTTCGTGGCAATATTTACCTCTCAGTGGATATGATCCATATCTATTATCAAAAGCAGTTGCAAGCAGTTCAGTTTACCCACCAAATTATTGTTGAATCAAAGTCCAAAACCAATAAGAGTATAAACATTACTTTGAATAGCAGACCTCCCCATTTCCCCCACAGAGCACCGCCATATCCGTTGCAGTACACATCAGCATACCTCCATCAACAACAGATTGAACTGCTGAATCCAGGAACACAGAAGGCGAACCATAAGGATCAAGATCAACCTGATAAAGAAGAACACATATAGATTAAAAAAAAGTGGCCAAATCCAAAAGAAATACATATAAAGCCATTTTGCATAAGATAGAATGACAATAGAAAATGTTTCAGTTTTTAACAGTGGATAACAAGGGGTGGATCCTCACACTCATTAATTCAAAAATTCTGTTCTTTAAATAAAAGTACAAATACAGGTACATAACAGTAGAGTTGACATACCACATCAAATTCTTTAGGGTGAGTTAGCATATATACACGAGCATCAGCAAGATGGGACTCCACTATTGAACATGCAACTGAACCATTAAATTTAATGTTCCTTCTGCAAGCTTCAACAGAAACTGCCAAAAGCAACAAACAAAATAAGTCCGCATATCCATAGGCTAGATAATGCAAAGAAAAAGCATTAACATCTTAAAATGTAGGGTGCAATAATAAGTTTATAACTACACAAAAGAATAGCCCAACCCACAACTCCTGCCACAATCTAGAGTCCAGGGAGTTGTAGCCACATACGTAGTTAGCATTCAACATACAATATATAACATTTGTCCTTGCGTTTATATGTAAGGAAAAAGGTTGAAGCACCTTTGTCATTGTCCAGAGCCACAACCTGGCCAATCCCTTCTATTTCACGGGCATATCTAAGAGCCCTTAACCCAGAAGCAGACAATGCCTGCAACAGAGAAGCAATGATACACATGATACTAGTTCCAGAATTGCATTAGCAGAAAGTATATCTAAAACATACATTGATAAATAATGGTGATGATAATGCCGAGATGACATTAAAGAGTTAAATAAATGGAAACTGAAAATTATAGAAAACCTCAAGAACTCTGGGTGGCTTCAATTCCCTCACTCCTTTTCCTTCAGTAATATTAATTGGCTCTCCTGTTTTGCTGCATTCTTCAGTGTTCTTGGCTAATTCTTCTGTCATGTTGCATGCTCCGTTGATCTTGACTGATTCTTCCGTGGTTGTACTTGACTCCTCTGGCGGTATCTCTTCATCTTCTTCACAATCCCAATTAGATTTATGATCTTCTTGCAGAGATTTAGGTGGAACATCCTCCAAAACAGATTCAGAACTATCCTTCTCTGTAACTTTCTGTGCTGATTTTGTCCTCTTGGAAAAGGATGCTTCATGCTCTTGCTTACGTTTTGATATAAAAGTTCTCAAAACAGCAATTGATATATCCCTGTTATTAACCTGAAAATTATATAATGGCTCGATCAGTATGCAAACAAATCAGTTCAAAGTGCTATACTAAAGGAAAACAAATTTTTTTTTGGCTCACAACCTTGAATAATAAATGAGAAATTAAATAAAAATGTCGTGGAAGAGAACAAGATAAAGAGTGCCTTCCTTGACCCTCTTAACATATATACAGCATTTTGTTATAAATTTGAAAGTTTGATTTCCTCCAATTTTTCTTAGCAAAACTCGAACACAGTTTCTCAACTGAAAACACTGATTCGTTTGATTCCTAAAAGTGTTATTTTTCACTTACAAACACGACTTGAATGAACAAAAACTAAAAATAGCAAACTTTGATACCTGAGTCTTATTGAAGAAGACTTCATTCTTGGCGTGCATAAGAATCTCAGCTTCCCCTTCCTTAATAATGGTATAATCATTGAGATCTGTGGACATTGTTTCGCCTATAGCATGTAACAGCAAATTCAATACTTGAGATTCTTCTTCTTAACTTACTGATTTTGGAAATTTAGAGATAAATAAAAACCGTAACAAACGGTTTCTTCCGCTGCCCGGTATTGCTTTCAGAACGTGAGCTTCGTGCAACGGGAAACCAGCAAGTATACAGACGTCCTTCGGGACACAAGGGAAGTGGAAACCCTATATGGGAGTTTTCCAATTTTCCTTTCGCCGAAACGTTTCGTCTGCTTAAACCCTAACAAATTGCGGGTTCCTGTAGATATTAATTACACTTATTTGTAAATTCTCCAGGAATTATAATAATCGAATTAGTCTATTTTAGTCTCTTTCTCGAATTTTTCTTTTTTTATTATTTAAAAAAAATTAAAAAAAAATACTCTACAATATTCACAACACTGCTATGCTATTAACAAGTGTTCTTTGTTACTGGCAATAGCACTTGAAAATATAAAATTTGTTCGGTTTGAAAATTTTTTTCAATTTTTGTTTACTAAACACATGTTTTATTTTAAATTTGACTTTAATATATGTTGGATTATGTATTTTTCTTAAATAATTTCATTCTTAGATTTTGGATTAAAGAAAGAACAAAAGCCTCCAATAAAGCAATCTACTTTGGTTAATTCGTTAAAGCATGTTTGATATGTTTTTTATCTTACTGTGATTTGGTTTAGCATTTTAGAAATTTAAAAATTTATTCGTATATTTAAATAATAATTTGTTATATAAATAATTTTGTTTGATTTAACATTAAATTTTTTAAAATTAATTTTGCTCTTTAAATTTTTATTTATACATAAATACTTTAACGTCGAATAATTTGATACCAAAAAATTCAAATTAATGAAACTCACACTGTTTCAGGAACTCAAGCATTTCTAACAATCTACTTTAAATCATGCTTAGTATTATCCAAAAAGATAAAAAGGGCTCAACGTGAACCTCATTTTAGAATCAAGTTGTGCAAATATAATTTTGAATCAATTTAATTTAATAAATTTGATCTCAATTAAAAGTGATTTTCTATAATCATAATGTATGATTAAAAAATTTTATTATCACTGCAATTTATATAATACAAAAAAAAATTTTCTACCTTTATACAAAAACTTTGAAAGAATAGACTGATTTTATTTAAAAACTTAATATCAAATCAAACAAAATTATTCATAAAAGAAAATTTTATTTTTAGTATATAAATAAGTTAGTTCTTTAAACATCAAACAAAACACATTATAAACTTTGCAAAAACTTTCATAATTCATATTATAAAAATGCGTCGAAGTGAAAACACAAGGAACAATTTTTATTATTTGTAAAATTATACCATATATGTTTGCTTTTAAAATTAAAAGTTGAAAAAAATTAAAAACTTTTCCTTCTCAATAATTTTCACTCATATTAAATTGCATGGGTACTCGATTATTAAACATTTGATAAATAAATATATATATATATATATACACAAGTGGACACCGCACTATTTCCATAGTAAGTGTACGAGTATACAACAAGCTAATGTACAAACACAACTAAGAATACCACTTACATGAAGTGGTTTTATTCGTTTATACTTTTAACCAAAAAAATAAATAAATAAATACATATACAGAAGGTTCACTATCTTTATGAAGTTTGGATTGTTGTTTCCATATATATATAGAACATGCACAAAATTCTTTTGGTTTATACCATATTTATTTTTAAAGTCATTTTTTATATCCTAATAAGTTATTTCGAGTCGAGTCATATACTTTCAAAGAATTGGAATTGAATTTAAAATATAAAACATAATCTCAAACTTAATTAAGTTCTTGCCTTGCCAGAGAGAGAGAGATATATATATATATATATATCTATATATATTACATATTTTTATTTTTGTGTGTTTTTTAATAAAATTAATGGTAATTTTTTTAAAAAATAACTACTTTTTTTATTTGTAATAAATATAAATATTTTTTATTAGTGTAAAATATTTCATTTATTAAATATTAATAATTAAAAGAGTACAATAAAGAGGCTAATCATGTTTGCAGATGAAGAAGTGAACATAATTGATTTGCTAATCCAAGATGATACAAAATCATACATATACAGCCAAATAATCCAGCGTGCCTTTATGATTAATAGCTGTATGACCATGATCATTATTAAGAAATGATGCTACAGCGACATAGGCACCTATGTTATCTAAATTTTGAACAATGGAGGCCCAAAAAGAAAGTGAAATTACAGGGCCTAAGCTCTCTTCCTTTATGAATTGGAGCAATAACGAGTCTATAATGGCATGGGCGGTACCCAATTAAGGGATAGGTAAATTTTTTTAAATGTTTAATAATGAAAATAAAATATTTAGGAAATCTTTGCTGGTTATAATTTATTAAAAAATTAAATAAAAGAGAATCAAATCCATTAGAGAAGGAATGATATGCCACAAATATTTTATTGATTTTTCAAAATTGGCATTATCCTTTATATTTATTAACATTATATATAAATATGGGCACTTAATACAAAATGCTATTGTTTCAATGCTCGAGAAATAATACTGTAGCCAAAAGGGATAATCTCCAATGAAAAAAATTTATATAAAGTTATTTATATTTTTTTTAATTATAACATAACAAGTATTTAGTAGTCTAATAATATCACAATCTAGTGTATTGTTGCAAATAATTATTTTATTTTCAAAGTAAATTATACATTATTATTAATTTATCAAGTATTTGTTATATTTTAATTGAATAACAGCATAAAAAATAATAAAGATATAAAGATTTGTGTATAAGTCTAGTCCATCTTTGATTCAATAAATCGATTTTGATATCTATATATTTGTCATATATATATTTTTTAATTATAACATGACAAGTATTTAATTATTTAATAATATCACAATTTAATGTATTTTTGTTGTGAAATAATTATTTTATTTTTAAAGTAAATTATACATTATTATTAATTTATTAAATACTTATTATATTTTAATTGAATAACAACATAAAAAATAATGATATAAGAAATTGTGTATAAGTCTAGTCCATCTTTGATTCAATAAATCAATTTTCAGATCTACCATTCATGTCTCTTTACATCTCAACTATAATTCAGCATTATCTTGCAAGTTACCACTTACCATGTTAATGAACAGTCACCAAAAAGGTTTTTCAGCTTTCAGTTTTACTCGTAAAACTTGCCCTTGTGTACGATCTTAGGGATTAGATCTTAGATTCTAACAGATGCTACACTAAAATATTGGAACAAGATACACGTCCAAGGCTAAAATGGAAGCGCAAGAACCAGATAATTGAGCAAGTGAAAAATGCATGGCTGTTGAGGAAGCCCATCGCTTAGAGGAAATTGTTGAATCAAAATTTAACCCAAAAAAATTAAAATTTTAAACTTTACTAATTGATTTCAATTTTTTTATAATTTTAAATACAAATCATTACATCTGCCCAATAGTTTTGATATAAGCTGTCAAAATGGCATAATACAACTTGATTGTAGAGAATTCAAATTCATGCGTTGAGGAGAAAATATGATGGAACAATAAATTATTGACATATTTTTGTCAAACTTATTTTAATAGCTAATTCTATCACCTCAAGGATGGAATCACCATTATTTACAAACCTGGGAATGAGCTCTACCAAAGAAATGACAATCCATTTTCATAGGTATGCAGCTGGACATGATTCCCATAAATCCCAATTATTAGAATAATACTAATAAAAATCATTCAAAATTGTGCAATATTTTAAAAAAAATTTTAAAGTATTTTAGCTTTTTTCTCTCTCCTTAAATACATTCATTTTGTAAAATTTCAATTAGTGCAAGGATAAGATAATAAAATCACTACCTATGTCATTCCAACATATTGATAATGGAAAGGAAATTCCCACAAATGGGGCAATCATCTCCTCCAAGAAAATAACATTCCTTCCTACCAAACACACACCCATAAAATGTTATCTTCATTCTCATTCTTTCTGCCATTCCTTCTTACCAAACATGGGACAAATGTAGGAATTATCATTGCCTAAAGAATGAGAATTCATTCCCACAAGTGTGCTACATGATTCACATATTTTCCAAGAATCTCTTGCCCTTTTCATACATTAGGCCCAAATTATGCATACCAAATGAGCCCAAAGGTTTAAGAAGGGACTTTCTAACTCTTCATAACCAGTACTCTTTGTCGTTGGTTAGGGCTCTTATATTCAGTGTGCCTCCGTTCTTCTCGTAGAAATTGAATATCAGAGTCATTTAGTCCTATGTTTATTGGAAGCTTCATCAAGTTATTGTGTAGATGACTTAGAGCACTTTAATTAGGGTAGTACAAGAGCAAAGGAAAAATGAAGAGTTAGACTAGGCGTTCATAGTAAAGTTTAGAGGGGGCAAACTCATCAGTCGTTGCATAGGATAAGAGGAAAATTTAATGGGATGGTTTTAATTCTTGGAAATTTATAGATATAATGAATTTAGAATCAAGGTTAACATTAATAATTAAGTAAAATATCTTTATAATTTCTCATTTGTCGCAAATTACTATTTTAATATTTCATTTATTGAAATATCTAAAATAATTTCTTATTCATTAAAAAATATTATACTTATTACCTAATTTTTTGTAAAAATATCTAATTTATTCTCATATTTAAAGTTTAAGGTTTGATATAGAGACTAAATTTAATAATTTTTTAAAAAAATAAAAATTTGAATATGATATTTTCTAATAAAAAATTGATCATTTTTAATAAATTAGGAACTAAAATCACAATTTTATGAAATTGAATCATAATTGATTTTTCACTTGCCACAAAATTACTATTTTGATCACTTATTTATTGAAATGTTCAAAATAGTTTTTCATTCATTAAAAAATGTTACTTTAATTTCTTATTTATTAAAATATTCAAAATAATTCTTTATTCATTAAAAATATCACACTTATTATCCAATTTTTATAAAAATATTTGATTTATTATCATATTTAAAGCTTAATGTTTGATATAAAAACTAAATTTAATATTTTTTTAAAAATAAAAAATTAAGTATGAAATTTTTTAATAAACAATTAATCATTTTTAACAAATTAGAAACTAAAATCACAATTTTATTTTATAATATTGAAAGAGCAAAAATATATTTTTTTTTCATTAATAATCTCAACAGCCTGAGCGAGACTGCGAAAGCAAGGGCAATGGTTTACTTTCAAAGTGAAAGGGGTCGAATCATAATTGGATTTTACCTGATTTGTCTGTTGTTGGTAGCCTTAAACAACTTCAAAAATCACATGTCACTTTACCGTTAACAAATCGCCCGTCGCATAAACCTGTGCTCCCATTTGTAGGATAATTGATTTCAGTTCTATAAATCATAGAATCAAAAGGAGTATCACGTCGGTGCATAGCTTTCAAGAGAAGTTCCATGAGCAAAGAGAAGCTTCGTCCAAGGGCCACAGACCAAGTGACGAAAGGCTTAAAAAAAACGTGGGTTATTTGAGGAATATTACTTTTGAAGCATTCAAAATTTTGTATAGATGTTTGCTGCAGTTGGGGTGTCCTTTTTCTCAGAAAAGAACTCACCATCTGTAACTACCACGCTGCTTGCTTTTGCTTTCTCCAAACTCATATGCCTCTGAGTCAACGTGGAAAGTGGAGACAAAAGCAAGATCATAAAGAGGACGACCATAACGGGACATTTTTATTGCGTTTCATGCCAAAACATTTAACGCTTTTCTGCATTCCAATCATTCTGGGAAAAAATCCCAACAATGGGGAAATTCCTAGAGATATCATCTTTGAAAATCAGGTAAGGAAAAAGAAAAGGGACAGAAAATGTCAGATTAACAGTGGGTTATTTGATTAATTGACTGTGTTCGTCCCTTTTTGCCAGAGCAAAAAACTTAATAAGCAACTAGGTTGTTTCAACTTGAAGACAGGACGCTTTGCAATTGGTGACATCATATAACATCTTCCTCTTCTAACAGAACCGCTGAAGTGTTATGTTCACTCAATATTTCCCGCCCTCTTCTGGTCCATAATTGTTGCTTTAAGATATGGGAAGTGAAACGCAGAGCCAGGTATGAGACAGCGATGTATTTAAAAATGAGAAGATACTCAACAACCATTAGGTGAGCCATCAAAGGAAACGCCCAGAAAATTCTCAAGGCTCTTTTTCTACAATACCACACATCCAATGCCCTGTAGTATTTGGCTGCTAAACATCCCTTGGTACAAAAAAAATTCTGCCAATTCCAAACTAAGTGCAAGAAAGTTGGCTAATTTGAGGCTGAACACGTTGAAAACCACAAAATACAATGAGACTAGTCATCTCAGCTCTCTCTGTTATAGTGCTGTTCTCTTATGCAGGTGAGATAACAAGTTATTTAGTTCACTGGTTTTGTTTCACTGTCATATACATATTCTAATAATATGTTAATGATCTTGTGCTGTAGCTGCATATGATCCTCTGGATCCAAATGGAAACATAACGATCAAATGGGATGTCATGTCTTGGACCCCTGATGGCTATGTTGTAAGTGCAATCCTAGAATGTCAATATTGAAACAATTAGCCAAATAACGTTGTCTTGAAAGCAACCATTGACAATATTCAGTGACCATAGATCCTAATGAAATTTAACTATCTCTGCCCCTTTGCATTTTTAATCAGGCGGTGGTGACAATCCACAATTTCCAAATGTTTCGGCACATCATGAATCCTGGGTGGACGCTAGGATGGACATGGGCTAAGAAAGAGGTTATATGGTCCATGGTAGGAGCTCAAACCACTGAGCAAGGGGACTGCTCTAAGTTCAAGGGCAATGTGCCACATTGCTGCAAGAAAACTCCCACAGTCGTGGACTTGCTTCCCGGTGTGCCTTACAACCAGCAATTCACAAACTGTTGTAAGGGTGGAGTGGTGGCTGCATGGGGCCAAGATCCTTCAGCAGCAATCTCCTCTTTTCAGTTAAGTGTTGGTCAAGCAGGTACTTCAAATAAAACAGTTAAACTCCCCAAGAATTTCACTCTCTTGGCTCCGGGACCTGGCTATACTTGTGGCCCTGCCAAGATTGTCCCTTCCACCGCTTTCCTTACACCTGACCGGCGCCGCAAGACTCAGGCACTAAGTAATTTCTCTTTGCAAATATCAACTTTTAGAGATTCTTAGGTGAATTCAGTCTTCAAAAATATGTAGACCAACCACAATTTAAGGGGACATACTTCTAATCTACTTATTTGTCTCTTTATAAGTAGTTTGATTTGTTTGTCTTTGATAAGTCAGGTGTACTCAAGAATTTTTAGTCAATTTCCTCACCAAATTCTCAAACTTTAATCTGTTCCTTTGTGTGCAGTGACATGGAATGTAACCTGCACTTACTCACAATTTCTGGCGAGGAAGTACCCAAGCTGTTGTGTCTCTTTGTCATCCTTTTACAATGAAACCATCACGCCTTGCCCCTCTTGTGCGTGTGGCTGCCAGAACAAGAAGAACTGTGTCAAGTAAGTTAGAAAATTTCCGTTCATTGACCCCATCGTATCACACGATGTAGAGAAGATGACAGAGCTCCCCATTATTTTATCACAGGAGCGACTCTAAAATTCTCAGCATGGTGGGAGTACACACTCCTAAGAAAGATAATGAACCACTGCTACAATGCACTCATCACATGTGCCCAATCAGGGTACACTGGCACGTGAAGCTCAACTATAAGGATTATTGGCGAGTCAAGATCGCCATCACAAATTTCAATTACAGGATGAACTACTCCCTTTGGACTCTTGCAGTTCAGCATCCAAATCTTAACAATGTTACCCAAGTTTTCAGCTTTGATTACAAGCCTCTGGGTGCCTACGAGTCCATAAGTGAGCTTTAAACCTAGGCTCTTTTAAGAGTTCAACAATTTCAAAACTTTGAAAATGACTAATTCTAGTGTATTCTCATTCTCTATGCAGATGACACTGGTATGTTTTATGGCATGAAGTACTATAATGATCTATTAATGGAAGCTGGAGCATCCGGCAACGTTCAGTCAGAGGTGCTTCTTCAGAAGGACAAGGATACTTTCACTTTCAAGCAGGGTTGGGCATTTCCTCGCAAGGTGTATTTTAATGGTGATGAATGCATGCTTCCCCCACCTGATACATATCCATTTCTCCCTAATTCTGCCCCTGTAAGTGTACTCAATTTCCTAGCATTCATCTTGTCATTGCTTTTCCTGTTAGCTGTGTGGTGATTTGATACATAGAGAATTGAATTTGATTTCTGCAATTTTGGTAGTCATGTATACCTATATCTGATGCAAGAACAGAACAGGTATACTGCCCCCAGTCATTTTTTGGACGCACGCATGTATTTTTTGTGATTTATAAGCAATGAGAAGATGTCCCAACAATGTGTTCATCTAAATCGTGACAAATGCTGGTATTGCATTGGCACTATGAATACTTCATCTTTCTTATTCTGCTTTTTCTTTTTTTTTGGGAATTACAAAAAATATCCTGACGAAAAGTAGGGAGCTACAGTTCCATATATAAATCAAGGAAGCCAAATAAAATAATTGAAACTAGATGAATGAACAGTAAATAGTAACAACTAAAATAATGATAAAAGTAGTATCTATCCGTGTGATATGTTCCTGAATGTAGTATTATAATTACAGCTTCATTTACAATAAGGATCCAAAACAACTACAGGCATCGTTACATGAAAACAGACAGAAAGAACAATAAAGTAGCACTCACGTTGAAACTGAGTAGCAAAACATGAGCTAATTTTGAATTGTCACTGGATGTAATCATCCATCGTGCTCCAAATCTCATATCAACATCCTTAAATGGAGTGAAAATTGGTCTGATTGAAATGAAAGTTGAGAATAGCACGGATAAGAACTTCAAATAAATGCATTAATGACCAAGGCTACCAAGCAAGACATCATTAAAGCGAGCAGGGAAACATCTTGCCGGGAACCAGCATTAGGCAACCACGGGTAAGCATCTGGTGGTGGCATCACACAATTGTCACCATTGAAATAGATCCTCCGAGGAAAAGCCCAACCCTTCTCGAAGGTGAAAGTTGATTTATCCTTTTGAAAAAGTAACTCTGACTGTACATTACCAGTAGGGCCAGCTTCGTTAAGAAAATCATTGTAGAACTTAAGTCCCCAAAGCATTGCAGTATCATCTGTTGAAAAGCAACTTTAGTTAGTCACTTGCCCACTCAATAGTTTATGGAAGAAAGGAGTAAACAACAATGATGTTATATGATGAAAATAAATCAAAAACCCTCATTGCTCATACTGCAATATGACCAGAAAAGATCAACATCACAAGATTTACCGCTCCTGAAATTCGACAATTTATTATCCTTTTAATTCTAGACATGATAGAAACATTAACAATTGCTGTCAAACTGTAAATTATTTTCAATTAACTTATTAAAACCATATATAGTTCCTGTCAAAAACATGGCAGGAAAAATTCATAGAAACATTAGTATACACAATTTTAACTTACTTATTGCCCCATACGGTGTTAGCGACTTGTAGTTGAAACTGAAAAGTTGGGTCACATTGTCAAAGTTCGGGTGTTGAACTACCAGGTTCCACTCAGAATAATTCATCCTATAATTAAAATTGGTAACAGTAACCTTAACACGCCAGTACTCCTTGTAGTTAAGCTTAACATGCCAGTGGACTCGGATGGGGCACATATGACTAGTACATTTAACCAAAGGTGTCAAGCTGTTCTTTCCAGCACCAGAAACAACTGATGCCAGATGTGGTGAATCTCCCCTGCCACGTAGAGAAGTAACACATGTCAGAATATAATTTCCATCTGTTTAGAAGGCAATCATAATGTCCTAGTCAATGAAACTTACTCTACACAGCTAGATGAGTTGCTCTGGCAGCCACATGAACATGTTGGGCAGGGTACAACAGTATCATTATAGAAAGAAGAGAGGGAGACACAGCAAGTGGGTGTTTTCTGAGCTAGAAATTGTGAATACGTACATGTCACATTCCATGTCACTGCAATTATTCGAATAACATTAAGGTCAAATATAACTGATATTGCTGGGATCTTGCCAATAAGAACTAAAAAAGATGTCAATTAAAAATTTCTCATTTTATAATATTAGAAGAATCAGATACAAGAGAGTGCAAGGTACAAACAGAAATAAAAACTTATGAACAACATATGGTTTAACATATGAGGAGAGGGTGGGGGACAGAATTCAGATTGTTATAGTGAAAATGAACATGTAAGTTTAATAACTTACTGAGTGCTTGTGTAACTCTCCTTTTGTCTGCTTGTATGAATTGAGTGGGTTTCACAATTTTTGCTGGCCCACAAGTATATCCAGGTCCTGGTGCTTTCAGGGTGAAGTTTTTGGGCACCTTGACTGTCCTATTAGTGGTTCCAGCTCTCCCAACACTTACCTGAAATGCAGCAACCGCATTGATTGGATCCTGTGCCCATGAGCTGAGTACCCCACCTTTGCAACAATTTGCAATTTGCTGATTGTAAGGTGTTCCTGGAAGTAAATCTACAACTGTTGGGTCCTTCTTACAGCAATGTGGGACGTTTCCTTTAAATTTTGAACAATCCCCTTGTTCAGTTGTCTGTCCTCCCATCATGCTCCATATTACCTCCTTCTTTGCCCATGTCCATCCCAGAGTCCACCCTGGTGCTGCGATATGACGATATTGTTGGAAATTGTTCATAGTAACCACAGCCTGTACATTCAATTGCATTTAGGTATCTATAGAACTAGAACATAAAATGAAACAATTTGAAAAGTCTGAGAGTCACAAATTTATTAATATTCATTTATACACTTGAATTCATTAAATAATTCTGAAACTTGATCACAAGGTTAAAATCTTGACAAGAGGCTTTGAAATTCAAGAAGGATGCGCACAACCAATAGAGTGAAAAAGAGCTAAAGAACTTTTGATGTCAAGCCTAGTTGCACCACAAAGGCTTTGTTGCTGCTATTAATAGGTGATATAAGGAAAAGAGTACTTACAACGTAACCATCAGGAGTCCAACTTATGATATCCCATTTGATTGTGATATTTCCATTTGGGTCAAGTGGATCATAAGCTTCTGAAAGATTAATAGCCAACCAAAGAGAAAGAAAGTGTAAATGAATAGGAGATTTCAAAATATCAAGCTTGAAATGAAATTGATAATGGTAACACGTATGAAAATGAGCAATACAAATTATGTGAGATACACAGCAGTAAAGCACCTGCTTAAGTAGTAAATGACCGAAGAAAGCAAACAAGCAAATATTTAGTGTAAGTAGACGGCCAATTTGTTAAACTGTCTTCAATTTCAATATCTACATCATGCAATCTTCCCAGAAAGTTGAACGCGAAATTTCAATAGTATGATAAATCTTTTAATCATATCTGGTCAACTGGTTCTATTAATAAAGGACCGGTAGATATTCACAACTTAAACAGAAGAAAGACCTTCATAAATGAATTATCCCACTTAGCCAAAAGCCCAAAATCAATGAGTATTCTGTAACAACCGATTTCTAACGTCCTTAAATGTTGGACTCTTGCTCTTAAGCACAGATCTTCTGTCTTTTCTTGTCATATCACTAAGAAAATACTGATGCTTAATCAATTTTCGTCCATGCAATTTTTTTTTAATAAAAGAACAAATCAGGCGATATTCTATTAGCAAGAATCAGAGTACAAATAAAGAAGAGGAGCTAAACAACGTATTCTCCATAATTGGCATCCACAGGAAAAAGACGCCAGAAGCTAATAAATGAGCAACAAATTTCCGCTTAAAGAGAATAGCCCACTTTCTTTGTCAAATTTAATGAACAAAGCTTCTCATTACAAATCAACAGAGCGTAAAGTCCACGCACCAAGAAATGAAGTCTACCATAAACGGAAACAAGTTTGAAGCTAAACATAATCGACTAATCCATTCACGCAAATTCCAAAACTTTAATCGAAAGAATCAAGAAAAATGCACGAACCTGTAGAAGTGAAGCAAGTGAAGGTGAGTAGAAACAAAAATAGAATGCCGGAACTCGCTAAGGAGAGGGATCGAATTGTGGGTATCAAACAGAAGCCCATTTTCTTGCAGCAAAGGTAAGAGGGGATTCTGGTGCTCTGAGTTATAGCCTGATCAGTTCAAGATCCGTGGAGAACTGAAGAAAAAAAAAAAAAAAAAAAAGGAAAAAGAGCGAATGACCCAAGAATGAAGGCAGCGAGAGTGTGTGTGTGGAAAAAAATAACGCGGAGGCAAGCGACTGCTTTCTCCCAGTTGGCTCCTCACTTTGAATAAAGTAATTGATGATAATACATCATCATGTGCTACTTACACCAACTTTAATTTTTCTATGAACATCATTTTCAATTTTGTTCAATGCAAAACATTATTCTAAAGCCTAAATTGGAATTAGAAAAATAAAAAAAAGGGACACATTGTCCACACCTACTAAGAAAAACGGCAATGATATGAACTATTATTATTAATATTAATTATTGTGAAAATTGAACTATTATTTTAAAATATATGATAAATATTTTTTTATAATCATATACATACTGTAAAAATAATTATAAGAAAAAAAAATTAATCCTTCATAAATTTAAATTTTTATTAAATTAATCCTTTTATTTAGATTAATAAAAAACTGAATTTACATACCATTATAATTTTTAAAAATTAATTTATCATAATTAATTTATAAAAAAATTAAATTATAGCAAAATATAAAAATAAAAAATCAATTTGATAGTTTTTTTTAATTGTACGATCATGATTTTTTCAAATTGTGAAGATACAAATACTCACTATTCGCTTTTTTTTTTTTTTTGCTTTTGGCAAAGTAGACCCGAAAGGGGCTCGGAAGAGTAAAAACATGACATAAATGGAAATAATAATAATAACAACAAAAAGCAAGTAAAATTATGAAAATTAATAATGAGTCAATAATTCAATTTTTTTTTTTGGGTCAATAAGGTTTTGATTAATGAATTATTTCTCTTGGCACCGAACAGCCCATGTCGCATTCGCACAGTGAAGAACCAGCTCATTTTATGATAGAATAGTTAACAAATTTTGAATTGACCCGTTCTTAATTAAGACAAGCCAACTGCCACATCTGATTGGCTTAAATCTTTATTAATTAAACAAATTAATGTTATTTTTTTTAAAAAAAAAAAAAGGAAAATAGTTGTCGGTGGTAATGGCTTGCAGGGTTGTACCTTACCGACACAACTTGCGTTGTAAATTTTTGTGTGCGGCGTGGGCGAACACGTGTGATTGCGGAGCACACTAATTTAGTCATGATGATGGATGATGAATATGTTTATATTGAAATATACAATACAAATTTAATTTTGATTAAAACATTTACATAATCATAATTTACATTTAAAAACTAAATTATAGAATTTCTTATAACTTCTATATAACTAAGAATTTAGAGGAGAACCTTAAATTTATAAAAAAATTTAAAATTAAATTAAGGGAAATTATTATTTATAAGACAAATTCTATTTTAATATGTAAGTGATCATTTCAGTTTTTTAAATACCAAATCAAATATATTACAAATTCACTTTGTAAAAAGGAATTGGTCTTTATGATACGAGTGAAAGATAAAACAAAAAATTTCATAAAAGACAAAAACTTTCCTTTCATATTACTATAAAGTGATGTGCAAATTACTTCAAGTATGCTTCAATTAGTTATGCGTTCCGTATAATTAGAGGTATCTACAAGAAAAATGTTGCAACTTGGCCTTGCAAAATTTAGTATAGTTAAAATTTAAACGCTGTATTTTTTTTCAGTAGTAGATTTGGACCATTTCAACAGTTTTGATTTGTTATTGTAAAAAATTAATTTTAAAATTTTTTTAAATTTTTAAATTTTTATATAATGGTTCAAATTTAAAATATAAAAAACTTCTACGGTAGTAAATCCTTGCACAACTTGAACATGTGTAGTTAGTTATATGTTGCATACTCACCGGTAAATAGTTATAATACTTGTACATATTAATTTTTTAGATTACCTTATTTTAAATATACTTCAAATCTTAAATCATTGTGTAAATAGTTAATCGTAGACCGTTGCCACGATGAAAACTCTTCATCAATTTCAATAATGCAACAAGACACTTGCATTTATTCATTTTTCATGTTAGTACCTTAACAAGGGTGTGATAGGTATTTACAATGAAATTAGAAATGTAAATAAAAATAATAGTTTTGATATAACGTGGAAAGTAATCAAAATAATCACCTGCTCCAATTTTTGGTTTGACAAAAATCGGAGGGGATTGGCATGTAATAAAGAGTAAAAGACATTCATACCCTTAAAAAATAACAAATAAATAAAAAATCATTTGCCCTCAACTGATCCTACCATCGTCTGGCGTTTGCGAGGGAGACGTCTCTCGAAGCTCCTACCACACAATCTCGACTACGGACCACTCTCGTACAAAACGACAACAATAGCATCATTCTGTCATCTAGAATGGCATTGTTGCTCTCACTCAATGGCTTCGTCCTTCTTTCATGGTAGAGCTGCATTGACAATCGATCATCGCCGGCATTGGAGGGAGGAGAGAGAAGTAAACAGAAGGGCATTAGAGGGAGTAGATAGAAGTAGATCGAGAGGCAATTGAGGGAGGAGAGAAAAGTAAACAGAGGGTCATTGATAATCGATTATCACTAGCAACACTATCATGAAGCTTGTTTTCATCTGAAAACCAGAGTATGTTCTCGTCACAGCATCACATGTTTGGAGGACCACTTTGGGTGCAAAATAATTTTGTCCAAAAACGTTATCTTTCCTAGGAAAGAGAGCTTTCTTTCACATGGAAGTCCCCATTCCTTAGGGTCAATTTGGAAGTTGATTGGAAATGAAAGGGAGTGGTAATTGAAATGATGGAGAATGAGATGGAATGGAGTAGAATGATTTAAATAGGTATATTGTTTAAAAATTTTAATGAAAAAAAAAACTCATAAAATTTTTATTTAAAAGTTATAATTAAATTAATAAAATAGGATAATTTATTAATTATTTTTTATAATATTACTTTTTATAACATAAACATATAACTAATAATTTTATCTTTGTTTAATATATAAAATAGAAATATGACTCATTTTTTTGTCAATTTTTTTAATTTCTCAATTCACAAAATACAACATAATTATGAAATAAATAAATAAATATATATATATATATCTTATGTAAACAACTTATAATATATAAAAATTACTTATTTTAAAATTGTTTTGAATAAATAAATTTGATATTTTAATTAATAATTTATTAGAAGAAGGATATAAAAATTAAATTTATTATTCATAATACAAACATTAGATAAACTTATAATTTTAAAAAATTTAGAAGGGTATAATAACATTTTTAATTAATGAATCACTTTCTTTCATCATTGATCCACCAATTTGAGGAAAACAACAAAAATAATATTTTAAATAGTTAATGAAGGTCTTGGAGGTCATTCCTTATCATTTCATTTTCTTATTATAAAAATAAATATGTATTCATTTAAATTTAACCATGTTATTTCTTGTCGCTCTTCTCGTTTAAACATAGCGTTAAGGTTGCATATTGTACATAAGAATAGGGGGCAATGGGAATGGAAAGGACAAGATAATGGCTGGGATGCAAGTTTGGTATGGAGGAGATAGGACGTCACTGGAATGTGGTTTCCCATAATTTATTTTCATCACCACCAGATGGAAAGATCCATGATTCTAGGAAAGGAAAGATAAAATGATGAAAATGTCTTTGGGTTTATTAATTTAATGTTTTTGGCACAAAAATATTAGGGGCATTTTGATTTTTTTAATTATTATTCTCATCCTATCATTATTTTTATTCTATTAAACAAATTTTACAATTATATTTTCTTTTTATTCCTAACATATCAAACAGATTTTGATATTAAAATTTTTTATTTCTTTCTCATTTTTGTTACTGTTTCCTTTTTCATTCCTTTTCCCAAAACGAGCTTTTAAGTTATATGAACCTAGTCTTCCTTGGGTAGCTCTCTCCTTTTCTATCTCACCTACCAAACATCAGTAAAATCACTCCCTTTCCCTCTCCCTTTTGAATTTGGCTAACCAAAAATTCTCCAATAGTGTAAGGGTCTTGGCTTTGATTATTAACAACACACCAAAAGCACAAACTTTAAAGGGAAATGTAGACAACACCAAAGACTACTGGAGATTTCGACGTGCCATGAAAGACAGCTCAGAAGACTAACGAAAATGGTCAAATGACGAAAAATGATGAAGAGACGAATTGATGAAAGAAGAGAAGCAAATAAGTAAGAGGGAGAGGTGAGGCCTAGCTCCATCTCCATCCTCATTATTTTTTTATTTAATTTCATAAGATTTTGAAAAAATAGACAAATAATAAATAGAACTTACTTAACTACAAAATTAATAGAAAAAATTGAAAAAAATATCCAAATTGAGACTCGTGCCTTCAGTTTACTTATTTATCATGAGCCTAGAAAAGAAGGAAAGATATTAGTTATCAACTAGAAGATTAGGAGAAAAAATCAATAGAAACCTACATCAATCTATAAATTGAAAATTTCAAATGCTAATAATGACTTCAAACACGAGCTAGAATTTTAAAGGTGACTGTTGTTGACGATGAAACTAATTGAAGTATTAGATTGCGACCTCTAGTTCAAATGGTCCTATAAGTGTTCTGAACGACGGAGATCTAGGATTATATTTGAGAGTTTAAAAAAAGATAAAATAAAATGATTATTAATAGAATGATACAAAATAAAATAAAATAATTTATGTAAATATATTGTTTAAAAGTTTGAATAAATAATGAAAGAGACATTTATTAATTTTATTTAAAAGTTACAATAAAATAAAATGACTTATTAATTATTTTTTTTTTATATTATCCCTTGTAACATAAATATATGACTAATAATTTTATCATTATATAATACATAATGTTACGTAATCTTTCTATCCATATTTCTTTATTTTATTTACTAATTATTATATCTATTTTTTTTACTAATACATTTATTATAAAATATCTATGTTACTTCAAAAAATTTTAAAATATCTATTCTTTTATTTTTCTCTTTTTTATTTTAAAATTCCAAGTTAAAAAAGAGAAGAGAGAAATGTTGTTATCATAATGATGGAAATTAAATAAAGATGTAATAAATATAATTATGTATATGAATAATAACATAATGATACATTAATATTAGACTACTTAATTTTATTTTTGATCTTCCAATTTAAAAAGGTACTAAAATTAAAATTTTGGATGACAAGCACCTATCTTGTCATTATATTTCAATTTAAAAAAATATTTAAATATAAATTTAATTCATCTTAACCATTTTATTTTTTATTATTTCTTCTTTAGTCAACCATCCAAACATAACTTTAAAATTGATATTTCAATATGTCACACGAGAGTCTCACTTTCAATTTCAATGGCGCGTCCATGAAGCCATGCAGCAAGGAAATCGGTAGGTCAATACGTTCATGCATTGCATTTTTCCAGGCATCAGTGCTGTTTTACTCGAACCCATGAATTTTAGTCGTTCTAGCGTCACAAAAAGTTTTGTTCACACTTCAATTATTTCTCAAAATTACAAGAAGACTCAGTAAAACTAAAAAATATGATATAATTCGGATTCTCTATTGTTTATTTATTATAACCATTTAATAATTCATATTAAATAAGTGTGATATTTAATAATTTGTATTTAAAATTTAAAAATTAAAATTAATAATTTTTGAAAATTTATGTGATGGTTATAAACAATTGAAAATTTAATCTTACGATCGCAGTAAAAATTGTTGGAAAAACTAACGGTAGGGGTTTTATCCTCAAAATATTAGTTGTAAGTTTGTAATTGTATTTTAATTACAATATGTTTGCCTAATAACTCAAGATCCATATATTATTTAAATCAGTACTATAGTCTATATGATTTGATTATGTACTAAAAAAAACCTCCAATTTTGGATCTCCTAGTTGTCATACCATGTTGACTCAAATTCAATTTTCTACTTTTTAAAAATTTTAATTAGACTTATCATCCGACTTGAATTCGGACAACAAAAAGATCCAGTTTACTTTTTAGTTAAACTTTTTTATTTAAATTTTAATCATATTTTTTTGGCTGATTCAAGTAAATATTTAAAAGTTAAAATAAAATATATTTAATATTTAGAACTTGGAAAAAATAATATAATTAATTATTATTATTATTTATAAAATTATATATAAAAAATATAAATATAAATGAATTAATATATAGACATAAATTATTTAAATAAAATATAATAATTTTTAATTTTATATTAAAATATCATATTATATTAAATTTTTTTGTAATAATAAATTTTTTTTATTAGATATTGATTTTGACTTTTCAGATTTAAACTAATTTTAAAAAACTCAAACACAACTTGTTTTACAAATGAATTTTTTTATCTAACTTTCTTTATTTGAGTTTTATTATTTTTAAAATCAGACTTATAAAATTGGGCGAGGTTTTTAAATTGACAAAAAGATCAAGTTTACATTTTAGTTAAGCTTTTTTATTTGAATCTTAATCATATTTTATTGGCTGACTCAAGTAAATATTTTAAAATCAAGGTAAAGTCTATTTTCTATTTAAAATTTAAGAGAAATAACATAATTAAATTTTATTATTATTTAAAAGATAATATGTAAAAAAATTATAAATACAAATAAATTTATCTATTGACATAAATTTTTTAAATAAAGAGTAATTATTTCTATTTTTTAATTAAGATGTCATGTTATATTAAATTTTTTTAAATAATAAATTTTTTTAATTAATATTGATTCAGACTTTTTAAATTTAAATCAATTTAAAAAATTCAAACACAACTTATTTTATAAAATAAAAATTTTTTTATGAAACTTTCTTTATTTGAACTTTGTTTTTTTTTTTTTAAGAAAAATCAGATTTATCAAGTTGGATGAGGTTTTTAAATTGAAAAAAATCCTAACATAATCTTCCACTCATTGCTCTATTCTCCGTTTGGTCCTCCAATCATTCCCATTTTCCAAACAGTCCCCCACTTAGCCGAATCCTTCTCAAATTCATCCCTGCTCATCCCTTTGTTATAAGACCATTAGGTTGCCGATGAGGTGGCTCGTTTATTGCAGATGTGCCACGTTGAGAGCTGACTTGGACATCATCTCCAAGCTAAAATAGTCAATCGTTCACCCGTCACTGCCGACTAGCAGAGACGAGACGCTTTTGGGTCAACATATATACCCACCACACCACATTCCTCTCGGCTCTTTTCGTCATCATCGTCGTAGTAGTAGGATTCTGATTCTGGTTCTTGGTATCGCTTTTTTTTTTTCTTTTGCGTATGAGACTGAAAATTGGGTTTTTAGATGAGACCTCAAATGGGCTTTTGTAAGTGTGCGAGGCGGAGTGAGAAAGAATGGTTTTTGGGAGGGTTTTGTTGCAGAAACCAGTGTTGGTATTGGCGTCTGATCTAGTGAGAGGGAGAGAGGAAGTTTTTAAAAGGGAGGATGATAAAGTAGAGAAATTTGTTGTTGCAGCCATGGGAGAGTGAGAAGCTTGGGTTGCAGTATGAACAAAGAAGCATGAGAGAGACGGTGGAGGAAGAAGATGACGAAGAAGCAATATAAAACAATTCATTATTGGCTTTAAGAGTTCAAAGCGACCAAGAAGGCAAAATTCCCTTTCTAGCTTCTTGTTTTTTATTGGAATTTGTGAAGTTTTTCTACGATTCAACCACTCATGTACGACCGTTTTCAAGAATTTGTTTTTCTTTAACACGGTGATGCCCATCCCTATTTAATATTTATTCAAATTATTTTTCACATGCATTCAATATTTATTCAAATTATTGAAATACATTTTCTTTGTCTCGTTCTATACATTTACAGCCCACAACAGCAATTAAGTAGTCTCCCTTGTTCATCACCATCAACGGTTACAACACTCACATGAAACAACACCATGTACCTTAAAAGCTTTGTTTAGATTGATGACCAAAGATGAATAACATAGAATGAAATAATTAATTTGGTGTGTTATTATGTTTGAAAATTTTTTTTAGAGTTGAATGAAGTAACAAAGAAGAGATTTCAATACCTTTTATTGTTATCTAAAACTTTAATTGTTTTGTCTTTCATATTATGAGGTTAATAATAAAATAAAGTGTTTAAGTAGTGTATTTATTATGATATCCTTTTTTATTAAAAACTTATTATAATATCATTCTATTTATAATATTATAAAAATAGTATGTAAGTAATTCTGTTCTATGCCTTTCTCTTTTTGTTTTATTAAATTTTATATAAGGGAGTGATGCATTTTTTGTTATTTTACTCCCTTTCATTAATAATCGTTTTATTCAATTCTTATTAAAATTTTTAAACATAATTTTTTGGTACGTGCAATACAAATAAAGTGATGGCAAATGGTAGAATCAAATTACTGTAATATGGAATAAGGATATGGCAAGAGATGAGCGTGATGGCAATTTCCTTTGGCAACTAGGCAAGCACAATGGTGTTTTGATTTGGCTGAGAGACAAGCACCATACTGTGCTCATTTGGTTTGTGAAAATATACGTGAATGAATGAGAATAATAATGAAAATATAAATAACAGAATAAAAGTTTATAAATGTGTTAGGTTGTTTATGAAAGGAATGAAAATAAAATAATATTGTCATGTTTGATATGTAGATTTAGAAATGAAAAGAAAAGAAAAATGATTAAATTTACTATAATATCCATGTTATATAATAATATATATTATATATAATTTATATTTAAATATTAAATGATATTTATATATACAATAATATATTTTATAAATGATATATTTTTATGAAAGAATTAAGTAATTAACACATTTATAGATAATTTAAGATTAAAAACTTACATATTTCTTTTGATTGCAGAAGCTGATCGAAGTTTGGTCGGGATCACTGATCGTAGGAGATATCCATAATGTATTTGGTGTATCTTGAGTTTTTACAGCTTAAATTCCCTTTTTAATGCGACTGCAGAATATTTTATAAGTATTCTTCTTAGAAGGTCTTAAGTCTCTATAGACTATTATCTCAATATATCAGTCTGTATCTTTTTTATTGTATAATATTTTAGCTCCTTTTATAAAAGGCTAGTTAAAGTTTAGTAGTAATTTTTGAAATTATTATTTTTTCCTTATTTAATGAGCACCCCTTATAGATTGTATAATATTTTAATAGATTTAAACTCTAAATATTATACGATATTCTAACTTTAAATATTTAATTAAAATTAACTAAAATTAAAAATTTATTAATTAATATTTAAAATTTTAAAACTAAAATAATAAATAAATTAAATATATAATAACAATAGCATTCCGTATTTGCTAGCTCATGCTCCTCCACCATTTCATATGTCAAAGTGATGCTGATTTTGCCTTTTTTTCTTCTTTTTTTTTTCTAATTTCACATTTTTGTCACTTTCTCAGCAAACCACCAAACAGGACAACAAAATAATGCTTAGCTGAAGGTCATATGCAAAAGAAGAGGGAGAGATGGGCTCTGATGTAGCTGACAGGGGAGATGCATGACATTTGTGGCAAAAAGGTTAAAGTTGTCCAAAATTCAGCATTCTTGGGAAATTGACTTGTTTCCTTAGGCTTTTAGGAGGAATGCCCACCCCCACACTTGCAGGAATAGACATTCCTACGGGAGAGTGATTCCAGGGCCAAAAAATGAACCAAACATGGAAATGAAATTTTCATTCCCATTTTGCAACCAAACAACCACATTGTGTTATGGAAGAAAGATAAAAAACCCTTACCCCTTTCTTTGGCTATACTACTTTGGCATGGAGATACTCCGGTAATAGTCCAGGTCAACTTTTAAAATGGCATGTAAGAAGTAAACATGCCATGTCATCTGCAATCTATCGGTGATAGAATAAAGGGATGAGTTTGAGAAGGGTTTGGTAAAGTGGGGATTATTCTGAGCATAAAAATGACTGAGGGACCAAAATGAGAATAAAACAGTAGGTAACGGATCAATAAAAGATTTTTATCTTTTTAAATTATAATTATGTCTCATTTCAGTTAGCAACTAATTCTAGGACTCATGTGGAATATACATCCTTTAGGGAATTATACCTCGAATGAAGGCCATAAAGATATATTAAATCTCCGGTCAGAATCTCTCGATTAAGACAAGTCTTTAAGGCATTAAGATGTCATGGGCTTATTCACGGATTGTCTCTCTTCTTAGGGAAAATTAGGAGCTTCTTTTTTGTGTAATTTCATGATTTTTTTTCTCCTCCATTTTTTTCATTTTCCATTTCTTGGTTTATTTCATACCATCCTTATTGTTCCTTTGTGATATAATAGTTCATATTTGAACCGATCGCTGTCCGTTCTTCGTAAGATATATTTTTTGTTATTTTTGGCCAATACTTAACTTTTCTTATTTGTATTTCCCCACTTTATTTCTTCAAAACATCTTTCATTTGTTTGATTAAAAAGATCATTCCTTTGCTTTCAAGTCAATGCTGTGTTTGCTATGGCATCTAAATAGTTATAAAGTATGTTTGCTTGAGTTTCCATTCATTTAATTTGATCCAGTGTTAACTTTTTTCTCAAATTATATATGACCTCTAAATTTTTTTCCGTAAAATTAAACTAAAAAGTTAATTATGACTTAAATAATATAATTTTAATAAAAATTTTTAAATATAAATTTATTTTTATAAAAAAAAAAATTTATGAACTAATACAGAGATTATTAAAACAGCTTTATTTTCGCTCCAAGAATTTAGCGGAGTCGCTCCTCTTGGCAAAGGATGGGTTTCCCAGTTTTCTGCTAAATTTGATATGTTAGATCCGAAGGACTCAATGGCGGCCTCCGATTCACGAGCCCACTCGTTCGGCCAGACTGAGATTAACTGGGACAAGTAACGTTTGCTTTGTCGTAATTTTACAATTCGCACTTTTTTTATGCAACTCTTAATTGAACCTCTTTTCATGATTTTTCATATATCATTTACGTGTTATTAATGACATTTGAACCACTGAATGAATGCGTTATTGATCATTTTAGTCAATGTATGGTCCATTGCGAGTTTTGATTGTCTGGAACGAATTCACATACCTATGTTTAATATGTTATGTTAATGGGGAAATCCATTATTGTTGTTGTAGTTTCGTAATGACCCATGTTTTTTCTTTCTTGTTTTATTATTAGTGAGGTAGGGGAATGACTTCTGGTTTTGGTTAACACTAAAGATTAAACGAAATTAAATCGAGGAGATTGATTCTTTGCCGAGGAACACTTAGAGGCATCTAAGTTTCCTTCACAGGAAGAGCTTATTTGACTGTAAGAAGTGATATTTGAATTTATAAGATTCAAGGTTAACTCCTGCTACTTTTATCTTTAACATCATATTCCTATTGGGAACTACAATAAGGTTTTTCTGCTACTTCAGAAGTACTTTGTACTGCATTCAATCTTCCGCCGATAGATGCCATTCTTCATTATCTGCATTTGTTTGCATCATTAGTGCACGTTATAGAATTGATGACTTCTTTCAGCTTTTAGTACCGAACATTGTAATTTCAAGCTCTGTATATCAATTAGTTACTTGTTTCTGCAGGCTAGATAAAACTAAGTTCTATGTTGTTGGAGCTGGACTCTTTACAGGTCTTACATTGGCTCTCTACCCAGTTTCAGTAGTGAAAACTAGACTGCAGGTTGCTTCAAAGGATACTGCAGAGAGAAATGCTTTTTCTGTTATAAAGGGATTACTTAAAACAGATGGCATTCCTGGTCTGTATAGAGGGTTTGGCACAGTTGTCACCGGTGCAATTCCTGCCAGAATCATATTCCTTACTGCACTAGAGACCACTAAGGTGGCTACCTTCAGGACGCTTGAACCATTTAGACTCTCTGAAACCACTCAGGCAGCCATAGCAAATGGAGTTGCAGGCTTGACATCATCACTCCTGTCTCAAGCTGTGTTTGTTCCAATTGATGTGGTATGATAATTTGATTCATATAACCTATATATGTGGTTGTTCGCTCATATACATCTACAAAAAGTAAGATTTAGATATGTAAAAAAATCTTTCATGTTATGTTTTTGCTATGCTGAGTACTCGGGCTTGGTATTTATATTTACTGATGCTTGATCACATGTTTGCAGCAACTTAACTTGATTACACCTTTGAAAGTGTTTCTTGTACTCATTTCTTCTTTATAATATAATAATTCTATTAAATGTTTATTTTAAAACTATTCTGCACTTAATTAAACTTTAATTTGTGTTTAGTCCTTCTCTTTCTAATAGTTAGGACAAATAGTTAAAACAAAATGGTTGATTTTATACATCTTGAATTCCAGAAAATGTTATTTGGGAAAAGGAAGGAGACCAAGATTTTGCATCGGTGTTGCAGTTTCATTATAGCATGATGCAATATTTTACAAGCAGCAGTTTATGTGTTTTAGCTTATTTGGTATATGAATATGCTTTTTCTTTGACTAGTGCTCTGCTCTTTGAAGGCATCTCAATGACAGATATATGCATAAATAAGGATGGTTCATGGTTATTAAATATTGTTACTCATGATGTGTGTGTTTTTTCTTCTTTGTTTTATCTTCTGCTTTTGTTATGGTGACATTCCTATCCTATCATTTGTAGTTTTTTTCTCAATTAGATTTCTTCTTTATCAAAACATCAGCTTTTCCTATATGTTAAAGACCTTTAGGTTGATTGGTACTCAGGTTAGTCAAAAATTGATGGTGCAAGGATACTCAGGCCATGCCCAATATAGTGGTGGTCTGGATGTTGCTCGCAAGGTATTAAGATCAGATGGCATCCGGGGATTATATAAAGGATTTGGTCTGTCTGTTATGACTTATGCACCTTCTAGTGCTGTATGGTGGGCAAGTTATGGTTCTAGCCAACGCTTAATTTGGAGGTGAGACATGGTAATACATGTTGCTAACATAAAACCATTGTTGTATTTATCTCTTCAATCGATTTTATATTATTATCAAATGGTTGGAAAATCTAAATGCGCATGGAGATCCATCAATTGAACCCTACTCTTCTCTTTTTACAGTTGGACTAGACACTAGTACCTTGAGTCCACTGTGTGAGTTTGAAAGAGCTCACTTATCTTCATAATCCATCAATTAAGGAGGTCTTTTTTTTTCCTTTGTGATCGATCAATTAGGTATCAGATATATATTGTCCTCTGTACTCTATCTAAACATACAAAAATTTCAGTTGAATTGGGCCGCTTGGCATGTGTGTTGGTGTAACTGCATGCAGGCAGTGAATTATTGTAAGTCAGAAAGGTTAGGATTGATCTGGCTGATGCTATGCACTGCACATGCCCGTCAAAAGAATAACTCAATTTTGCAGCAAACTTGCAAGTATAGCTTATTGATGTTATCAGTAAGCAGGTAATGGGCTTTTAGTACATCATGTGCTCACCAAAAGTTTTATCTATACATGTTTGTTGGAACTTGTTTACATTAAGGATAATCAGCACCTGGTTGCATGGGCAGATTCTTGGGACATGGTGCTGAATATAGGGAAGGCAAACCTAGAGTGCAGGAGATTATGTTAGTTCAGGCTACTGGAGGAATAATTGCTGGTGCGACTGCTTCCTGCATTACAACACCATTGGATACTATTAAGACACGGTTACAGGTATGCATAACCCTGTTGGAAATGTTATTATAGATTGGATTCAATGTTCCTACCATTTTCAATGTGAATGTTTCATATATTTTCTGGTTGAAATTTTTCTTTATTGTTTAGTAATATAACATTAAAATATATGTAATTTAACATTAGTACTGTGCTATTATGGTGATGATAATGGAGCATTTAATGAACATTATGTCTTTGCAATTTAGTTTCTCAATTATCTTTATTTGGACCAGTTACCACCTACTTAATTGTTCTGACTCAGTAGTTCTGCACTCCAGGTGATGGGACACGAGAAGAGAAGCTCTGTAAAACAAGTTGTCAAAGACTTAATAAATGAGGATGGTTGGAAAGGTTTATACAGAGGGTTAGGTCCAAGATTTTTCAGCATGTCAGCTTGGGGTACTTCAATGATATTGGCTTACGAATATCTGAGTAAGAACTCTTTATATCTATTTTTCCATATATGTGTGCATGTGCATTTGTGTGTTTACAATCTCGTGCAATTATTCTGTTATTGTCTATTCAAATACTGGAATGACATTTGAACTTAATATTTGGGTCTGATAATCATTGTGGTATTTAGTTATATCTTGACATCTAATTTCATCATCCTTGGTCTTGTTTGCGGACATGTTAATTAACTATTGCGGTGAAGTTTTGCTGTTCTATTTATATGTTTTCTGAGTTATACATTCTTTCTGTTACATCCATACAAGTTTTAAGGTATCTGCATACTGAAAAGTTCTGTTACGCTATGTTGCTATGTAAAGTTACTCAACCTTGGATTCAGATCATCTCCTACTTTTAGTATCGTGCACTTATGGCAGCAACAGACTGGTTGAAAGCTACAAGTTGCCTTTTTAATATCGCATACATTAGCTTTTTTCCATTACATGTAGCTTATGATATGCTCAAAGCATTGCTGAATGCTGAGCTTAGACAATTTGAAAAAGGAATAATGAAATATTAATCTGGAGTCTTTGATGGATTTTTTGAATAGGCAAGTTGTCATTGAAATGGAATGAGCTTTAAATTTGTGTCCAGTCACAAAATCCAAAGTCTCAAATAAACAGCTTCACTTGGTAGCATTGAGCGAGCAGTGACTAATACTATAATGATGCTCATTTGGGGGGAAATCATCTATAGTGTCCCACATTCTCTAGAGCTCGTGCTTTCTTGGCAAGCAAACATAACCATTTAAAGCCTACATCAGGACGTAGTCCACCATTTTTGCAATGGATTGGTGGCTTTCTTGAGATGCAAAATGCAGAAAAAATTACAAAACCATCGTGGTTTAGTTTTTATTGTAGCAAGGGGAAATCCCTTCACATATTTACTCGCAGATAAATGCTGTCCCTAGATTTATGTTGTAAACACTTGGGGGGCCTTAAAATGCATATATCTGGTAGATATTCCAGTTATCATTACTTTAGCTTTATTAAGGATCTCACTTGTTAGCCGACTAATTGTTTATTACTGACACATTTATGTCCTGTCAGATACTTGCATATCTTTTTTTCCATTCTTGTGTTCTTAATTGTTGAACTTCTCTATTTGTTCATTTATGTATGTTGGTAGTAGTTATTTGTTGTCATTAGGCTTGGGGTTTTGTTCTCATAATATTGGCAATAATATTCGATGTGAATCTGGAGAACTTGAGTTTTAATGTACCATGAATCATGGTATGTTGACTCTGCTACATATCTAGCTCATCCTGAAAGTTACTCTTTCTTTTTTGCTTAGAGCGCCTCTGCGCAAAAGATGAATAGATGCAACTGGTTCGCAACGTCTTCTTTAGCCAAGATTTGGTCTCAATCTACTTGGTATTTGAAATCCTTTTGTTGGGCAATGATGTTGAATATGCACAAAATGGCTTATAATCCTACAGCCTTGATCGCTGGAGTTGCTGCTGGACATTATCAGTCTTTCGTTAAAACTATATGTTATTGCTGCTCACTGAATATGCTTGAAATAACTATTTGACGCATAGATAAGGATTTTTTCCATGTAGGAATTTTTATTAGTTCCATTCTTTTTCAATGATGAAAATGAGTTAGGCATATTGTTTTAGCATTGCAATGGATATTGTATCAGGAAAGAAAGAGATTACAGTGAGATGTAGCGTTTTTTTACATGTACTATGTTCAGATTTGTCTCCTTTTTGGCCCCCCCTGTTTTCTTTACCTTTATCCTCTCAAGTTTGAGTAATATCTGACATAAACAAGGTTGAAATGCGGTTTTTTGACAGTAAAACTGTCATATTAATCTTAAATTTCTCAAACCTTGGTCCCCTTTCAAAATGCACATATACATTTTTTATTTTTTTTAAAATTTTTTTAAGGTTGCGAACCCTGTCTGACCGTAACCAGTTTTTGTCTTTATTGGCTGAGCTTTCGAAGATCAATTGTTATGTTCTATATCTCTTTCAGGTTGACTTTTTTTATCTTAATTTTAAAGTAATATAGAATATAACAATTGATCACCGAGAGCTCAGTCAATGTCGATGAAAAAAGAGATCAAGCACGGGTTGGAGTTTCTAAAGGTGAGTGGTCGCGCATGACGGCATTGTCGACAGGGAAACTTATGGAACTACTAGATCGGCGACCTCCTGTTCAATCGGTCTGACGGTGTCAGGATCGGAGATCTGAAAGTTGGTATTTTGATATGTCACATGAGAGTCTCACTTTCAATGGCGAGTCAAAGAAGCCATGCTAGAGGGAAATTGCTAAGTTTACTATACCCCTTCAGGTCTTGTATTTTTTAAAAACATCAATGTTGTTTTACGTGAACCAATTATCTTTGTTTATTCCAGCGTTACATAAAAATGTTTGGTTGATTGGTTAATAATTTTTCATAATTGAATGAAGACTAACAAAATTTTAAAAAAATATTACATTGTGAAACCCCAATTGAAGTAATATAATGACAAATAATTATAATATTTAGGTAAAATATTTTGTACATTCATAATTTTGAAATTGTCAGTGTATTCAGTTATAATGTAGAAATATAATTATAATATTATTATTTTTTAAGTTGATATTATTACAATTAGAGGTGATCAAGACCTGATCCAATTTGGCTCGATCATTTTAGGCTGGGTCATGATCATCCTGACTCACAAGATCGACAAGACTGGTCCATCATAAAAGTACTTGGTCTTGAGGCCATATATATATATTTTTAATTTTTTTATATGTTTATATATATATATATATATATATATGGTATTTTAAAAAAAAGAAATAGTCACTTTTTTTTGTTTATGTTGAATAGAGATCATTTTTATTAATATAAGATATCTCATTTATTACATACAAATTATATTTTTTATTTTTTTAAACTTATTTTAAATTTAAATAAATAAAATATAAAAAAATTTAAAAAACCCTAGATGACTTGACCTAGTCATCTCTTGGGTCCACCAGACAGGGTCAGGGGTCGGGGTCCAACCCAGCCCAACCTAGGGTTTGAACACCCTTAATTACAATTATATTCTTATATTATAATTGGATACAGTGATGCATTTAAAATTGTAAATATATAATACCTAAGATTTAATAGTACATATTTAAAACATAAAAATTAAAATTAATAACTTTGAAATATTTTATCAAATAATTATAAATAATTTAAATTTTTTATTTAATAGTCGCAATCAAGCAAGACATCCATATACAAAATATTAATTGTATGTTTGTAATTTATTTTAGCTTAATAAGTTTGCCTAACAACTCAAGATCTGAGTATATATATATATATATATATATATTAATTATTTGTCAGAAAATCCAAATTTTAGATTAACTAGCCCCAAATCATTCACCTAATCTGATTTCTATTTTTATTAGTGGAAGTCCATAATTCCTAATCTTAAATTTCATATCCTGTTGAACTCCAAATTCAATTTTCTTTCTGCAAATTTCAACTCGTAATTAATTCTATGACTCATATGAAATGTACATCCATGAGGGAATTAGACCACGCAAGAAGGCCAAAAATGTATTTTATTAAATCTCATAGGCTTACTCATCGATTCTCTCTCGTCAATGGGAAAATTAGGAGCATCCTTTTTGTGTAATTTCATGATTTTTTTCCCTCCATTCTTTGATGTTCCATTTCTTCGTTTATTTTATACCATACTTTTTATTCATTCCTTTGTGAATTAATCCTTTTGTATTAATAAAATATTTTATCTTGTCTAGTAAAATATTTTTTCATCGCTCACATGTAAGATATTTATCAATTTAATCTTATAGAAATATATTTTTAATTTAGTCCCTCATAGATAAAAAATTTTCAATTTTATCCCCCATTATCTTTTTAACCTAGTCCCCCACATAAATATCTTTCCAATTTAGTCACTCACATTTATATGGTTTTTCATTTAATCCCTCACAAATAAAATGTTATTTATAATATCCTAAAAAGTAAGTTAATTTAATAAATTCTAACTCATAAAAAATATTTTCAATTTGGTCCCTATCATATAAGATATTTTCAATATGATCTCTCATAAAATTGTCTCTCAATTTGGTCCTTCACATATGTATATTTCTCTATTTGATCACTCACAAATAAAATTATTATCAATAATATTCTAAAAATAATAATTTAATAAATATGAACTCATAAAATTTTTTCTCAATTTGGTCCCTTACATATAAGATATTTTTCAAATTGTCTTCTCAATTTACTCCATCTCATATGTACAATTTTCCCTAAAAAAGTATGTTAATGTAAAATATATAAACTCGTAAAAAAAATTTTAATTTGGTCCTTTGCACATAAAATATTTTTCAATTTTTTCTCTCATAAAATTTTTCTATCAATTTAGTCCCTCACAAAATTGTTTTTTAATTCAATCTTTCACATATGGACATTTATCTATTTGATCCTCACATATAAAATTATTATCAATAATATCCTTAAAAAATAAGTTAATTTAAAATATATGAAAGACATCATTGATTATAATTTTATTTATGAGAGACCAAATTGAGAAATATCTATATGTAATGGACTAAATTGAGAAATATCATATTTGTGAGGGATCAAATTAAAAATATTTATGTGGGACCAAATTGAAAAATATTCTATATGTGAGGGACCAAATGAGGTTTCAATCATTTGTTCTTTATTTCAAATTTTAATTTTTCTCATTCCACCTTAAATGTGAATTGATATATTACTATTAGTATAAATTTGTATAAGTGGCAAAAAAAAATAAAATTCATTTTCTTTTGAGTATTTTGTTGAATATAATTGCATTGAAGTTAAAGATATTATTGTCATAATAATTAAATTTTATTATATCTAGTATTATATAGTTTGTCATCAAATATATAATTATATTATCTTATGTAGTATGGTATTATATATAATATTACACCAAATATTATATAATATTAAATTCTTATCAAATCTTATCTTATTTAATTTTATACTATTAGACCATACACGATGTGTCAAATGTCCGGGATGGTTTTTCTTCCCTCATAAGATATATAGAAAGCAGATGAAAAAGGTTCACGTTTTTTTGTTACTTTCGGCCTATACTTTTTTCTTTTGGTATATCAAACAATTATTTTTTCTCAAAACATCTTTCGTGAGTTGTTTGATTGAAAAAAAAAAAAAATTCCACTTGCTTTCTAGTTAAGGCTGTGTTAGGCATTTAAATGGATATAAAGTCTTGTATGCTTGAGTTTACTTTGGATGTAATTTTATTTGGTTTGGTGTTAATTTTTTTAAATTTATGTTTATTCTCTAAATATTTTTTATATAGAAATAAAGATAAATGATTTGTTGCAATGCTCTAGTACAAATTACAATCATTATATGACATACATGTCATATTATACTCATGTATAATAGCATAAAATAGTTTATTTTATTTATATTTTGATTTCATTATTTTAGATTATATTTATGAATTTAAAGTTCTTTTTGAAAATTTTAATTTATACTATTTACTTTTTATTTTTTAATAATTTCTTGACTCCTTAATTTTAATTTTATTTTTAATTGATAAACTAATATTTTGTAGATACTAAAAAATAGAAAATAAAGGTAGGTTGAAATTTTTTTAAAATTTAAATTTATAAATAAAATCTAAAAACATTTAAATCAAAATATAAATATAATAAATTATTTTAAATTGACGTATAAATAAAAATTTCTCGGATGCCTCGGGAGTTTAGAGGCACTGGTGCCCTATACATGTAGTCCAATAGAAAGATGCTATGGAGATTGTTGATGGTTGTATATGGATATGTTAAAGACCCAAAGATTTCCAGAAGTTTTATAATTTAGTCCTTAATTTTTGTTTTTATGTTTATTTTACTCTCAATATCTTATATTTGTAAAATTCACAAGCTAGTCTCTCTACTTTATTTATTTATATTTAAACTTAAATACCTTACATTTTCATTGCTTTTGTCTTCTGTTATTACCCATGGCGCAAATCCAAAACCCCAAAAATCATCCAAGGCAAACAAAACATCATAAAACCCATAAAGCAAACCAAAAAAAAAAAAGGCACAAACAAAGCGGTGAACCTAAGAAAAAAATTGGTGAACAAAGTCATCCAAAATTTAGAAAGAGCACAAGAAAAATCCTTCAAATCTAGAAAATCCAATGACAACAAGTATAGCAATTCAAATATGTTCCTGTCATTGTATACACATAATTATATGATTATACAAAGGCTGATTATTCAACTGTAAAGAAGACGAAAAACAAAGAGTAAGACATATAGCAAAACATCAAAAAATTGGAAAAAATGTTTTCAACCAAAACTTTAAATCTAAAATTAGAGACTCTAATATCATATTTATGACTATCTCTAACCACATAGCAAAAGAAAAAAAAAAGTTATCAGTTAATTGGCGTTAAAGTAATTAAAACGTTGAATTTGTGAAAATGAACATAGAATTTAGAGATAATGAAAGTGAAAACAGCTCACATAGCAAATGAACCAAAACCGTGGTAAAGAGGATCAAAATAGTAAAAGTTGTGCGGGTTGAAGAGTCCTACTACTACTGTCATTGGATATTGTTGGAATATATTGGAAGTATTGGTCAAAGATATTTGTGTATGAATTTTATCTAAACTGATAAATAATCACATCACTCGGAAGAATTACATGGCAAACCAAAGAAAAATGAATGGCTTAGTATTAGTTATGTTTCCACTAGGTACCCCCATTTTAGAATGAAGTTTTTCTAGTATGCAGAGCATACAGCGGCTATGAACGAATGAAAAGCCGAACACTTGGCGTCCTAAATAATAGTTCATAGCATGAAAATATTAGTCACGTGGAGCTACCATCTATAAAGACTATTTCATTATATCATAGAAAAAAAGTAAAAGGAAAATAAATTGTGTGAGAAAAGCACAAAATGATTGGGTTGTTGAAAACATGCCCAGATGAATGGGAAACTCCACTGCCTTCATTCATCACCTTGCGTCGCTTTCACCTGCTCTATGTATAATTGAGTTATATAGAACCAAGTCTTATCTGAAACATAAAGCAGGTGATGAACAAATATTACTTAAAACTCCCTCTCAATCTTAGCCGACCAGCTTCATAGCTTCTCTTTGCATATTGTTGTCGTGCTCCCTGTACTAGACAAATTGAGCTTCGCTGCGTTAGCCACGTAGGATGGATAAGACGGAATTATAATAAAAAGGAACCGTGGGGACCAAATTTTAGAGGTTTAGAAGTACAGGAATAGATTTGAAAAAAAAAAAAACTATAAGAACCAAATTAAAAATTGAGGTAAACTATAAGAACTAAATGATAATTTTTCCTAAAATTTTAAACTATAAAGATCAAGAAGACTGGCAGTTGGGGGCACCATCAAGAAGACTCCCGAATGATATCCAATTAAGGCAGTCATTGCAAATACATAAGGATTTTCCTTAACATTTATCACTTTCAACGCAAGAGCAAGGGATTCAATCGGATTCCTTCCAAAAAAGTATGCAAACATTGGCCTTCAATTTAATTTCATAGAATATGCTAAAATACCAATATCATACTCATTGCCATACATTCGCATTCAAAACTGAAATATATTCCCCTAGTCTTTAGAAAATACATCAAAACCCTCTATTCCAAAACTTGTGTCTAACCATTATATTTTCTACCTAAAATTTAGCAGATATGCTAAAACTAACTGCAATAAGATCAGTATCCCCATGATATAATTCTTGTAGGAAACCGAGGTATATAATTCTCCTCGAGTCTATTCTTTGTATTCATTTACTCTGAAGCCTTGTCCTCATTATCGTCATTGTCATTGTCATAGTCATCACAATCTTCATTCTCACTGTCATCATCTTCATCACCACACGCTTCATCATCATTATTAACATAATTATTATCACAAATTTCACCTTCACCGTGATCATCATTGACTCTGTTCAATTTAGCATAATCCTCCAGAGATGCATTGGGAAATAATTGTCCAACCTCATTATCTTTATTATCTGCAGGAGTTTTTCCCGAACTTTTGGATTTGCCTTTGTTCATCTGTTGACAAAAGTAGAAAAGAGAATAATCAATTAATCAGCACCATCCATCATGCATGTTTGCAGAACAGGACATTGTCAAAACACCATATAAATGCAAATGCATCAAGATCGTGTTATACAAGCAGCTTCCCCTATATTTTGGCGAAGCTTTCCTTTTACCTACAGGTCGGTAAAAACTTGTACTATAAGCTTGAGAATTAAAATGTGACAATTTGCTAATAAAGGACTAAAAAATCCAAAAAACTATGAATATATAGCAATTAGATGTATTAGAAGAACCATACTATGTATCATATTATTATAGATCATAATTATCTTTAAGTAGGTATAGTTGTGCTTTAACATGTCTAAAAGGGCCTTGGAGTTGAAAAATTTATCAGAGGTGGCATGGTTCATGAATATAACTAAATATCATAGGGCTTTACAAAATGTGAATGCCCTGTGCCCAACCCCTGCACACCCTGAGATTGGGGGACTGTTGTATTCTGCTAATGACCCCTATGAGGACCGTCACTATTTAACACGAGACTTACTGCCAACGTAAATTTTGCTTAATGAAAGAAAACAAGGCAATGAATAGGTTCATGAAATAGATATCTCATAACTTTGTAGCCATGTTAAGAACCTAGCTTTTACATTATTTCTTTTGTTCCACTTAAGAGTTTTAAACCATTGTCAACTTCCAATAACTCACCATTCCAAAGAAAAATAAAGAGACGGACAGACAAATATGGAGACATTGACAATGAACATTTCGATCAACCATTCAGAAAACTAGAATGTGGGTATGCATCATAATTAATTCCAAACAAAAATTTACAAGCTAATGTTGTGTATTATATTCTATTGCAACGACTGTCAGGGAAAACTGCACCCTTAGACACAAAAAGGTTACAGTATATACTATAAAGAACATATAATTTTAGCATCTTACAGCACGCAATAGGGTTCTCCTGTCCCTCTCCCGAGAATTCTTAATTGCCTGTGACAAAAACACCAGTATTATGAGCTTCCAGAGTAAAAACAACTATAATGTTCATAATGCATATCAAAAAGAAAAAATAAAATTAAAAAAGAAAAAAGAAAACCTCCTCAAGCTGCTTTTGCTCAGCTTCTACATCTGAAGGATCCCTACAAAAATGGAAAAACTAGGTTACACCAGTACTAATTTTTAGTTCACCAATGACAACAAATAAAACAGAATCAGAATTATTCGTCAAATGCTGAGACAACCTCCCAACTATACGGTCCACAGTGCAACAACACTTTGCGCATACACCATGCTCCTTGGCGCAGCCTAAAATATCACCAAAACCAATCAGTAAACAAAAAATTTCACTAACAACACGTGTTCCTGCTAACTTAAACAAATCTTAGAAGCAAAAATGATATAAATAAATAAAGAGAAAGCGAAACTAACCAGAACACAGGTTATGGTAAGCTTGACGAACAGCACGTTTAGAACATCTCTGACTGCAACAATAGACATTTGAAATAGCTAATCAACTAACCCAATACTGTAATGCTAAGGGCTAATAAGATAATTGGAGCAAAATGGGAACGTAAAAAAAGCAAAAGGAAAAAAGGAATACCATTTAGCAGGTTCAACGAGGGGCTTGTATTTGCCATAACGGCGTTTCCAATCGATCTGTTCCTTACATCGAGGGCATACCCCAGTGATTTCAGAGAAAGGCCTAAACTTCCCTCCTACCTCCTGCAGATGTGGGTGAGCAATCAAAAAACAAAAAATTGAAGAAAAAAGAGTAATGCAGAGTGCTCTCACTGTTTCGTTGATCTTGCGGCCGGCGTTTGGTTTCCACGCGTATTTGTTCTGGTGCGTCGGCGGCCCCCGCCTCCCGCTGCTCATCTTGCACCCTCTTGCGCCACTAGTCTTCTCCTTCTCCACCTCCTTTCGCCGTTTCACATTCAATGCCCAACATCGTGGGCTTATGGGGCTTCGGCAGCGCAAAAAAATAAGCGAAAAAAAAAAAAAAAGTTGTGAGCTTATCGTTATTATTGTTATTTGTTTTTTTTTTTAAAAAGAAAATTAATCTTGGATCTTTTTTTAAATTTTTTTGGAGAGATATTTAATTATATATTTGTTCTTTGTATAAAAGTATACTCAAGTTCTTTAGATTAAAATATGTTCAAAATATATTCAAAATTAATATTGATTTCTATATAAACTTATTGAAAATTCTATTTGAAAATTTTTATCTCAGTATTTTTTTATTTTGTGTTACAAATATAAATTTATTAATATTGATTACATACATGTTTAATATTTATTAAAATTATGTAAAGAATATATATAAGGATATTTTTGTCAAAATAAATATAACTATAATTTATTTTTCATTGTAGGAGGGATAAACTATAAATATAACTAAATTTTGTGGATTTTATTTTATATTTAACTTTGTAATTTTTTTTAGACTTCAAGTAGTTTCTTAGTATGTTATTCCTTCGGTCTAAAATAGTTTCCTTATTTGTTTTTTACTTAGACATCAAATAATTTCTATAATTGATATTTCTTTAAGTATTAGATAATTGTTTAATTTGTTATTTCCTTAGCAGTTAATAAGTTTACTTGTTTTTCATTTTTCATATGTATTAATTTAATTACTTTATTTGTTCTTTACTTAAACATTAAGTTAATGATAGGCTATATATTCTATTCTATGATATTGTAAGATGCAAATAATTTTGAGTAATTGAGTGATATTGAATTTTTTTTATCTCTTTACAAGTAAGGCACGTCTTTGTTTCTTAATGCATCAATGATTCGATATCTTATTAAGGTATTTTTTACTTTGTGGCGATTTCAATTATTATCTTTTTGAGTTTTATTATTTACGTTTCTAGAAACATATTTCTTAAGGGTTCAATAAGGCAAGAGTTTGGATTTAATTGTTGCTTTAGTTAAGTGTGTATTAGTATTTCAATCTTTTTAGGCTGGGGTTCCACATCACCACTTCCCAATGTGCCTTCAAAGTAGTGTAGTTCAGATGCAACTTAGATGGTCATGGAGCTAAAAATCAGCCAGGCAAAAGCTTATATGTAGATGTCTAATCCTCGAACTCAAGATTGATCTTCCACTTAACATCATTAAGACCAAATGGAGGAGGACATGGCTTAGTACCCAGAATGTAGCCATCTAAGTTGTATCCTTTGATAATAGGTAACACTAAGGATTGCCACAATAAACACTTGTACCTATCTAACTTAACAAGACACATATGGCTGAGTGTGGAGGTTGACGAAGGAGTTTTGAGTTATGAAAGAACAATAAAGGCAGAAGGAGAATTAGCAGAGATAGGAGGAGTAGAATTAGAAGACACTAGGTCTCTTGATACCAAGTCAAGCAATGAGCAAAACAGAGGAAATAAATGAATTAATACTTAGCTTGTTATTGCACTAGAGTTGTGGCTCTTATTAATACATGATTATGTTATAGATAAGCTAACTAATTAGTGATGCATGTCTAATTGACTTATGCCGAACCATGTGCTGATATACATGTGTACAATAATTTACAGCATATATACACTTTAGAATGCTAACTCATGTATCACATATTTCTTACTCTAATAAAGATAATCATTTTTCATTATATCATTATAAATATATAATTACTAAAAGAACAATTTTGGAATAAAACAAAATACAAGAGGTGCTAGAGATGATTATGACATAATTTTTTCTTATTTAATGAAGGATTACTCTCTAAGTTAATTTTTGTTCTTATAGTTAGTTTATTTGTTTGTGCATTGTACCAGTCATAAAAAATTAGTTTGTTTTACTATATATTAATATATTTTAAATCAATAGTATACGTAAGTCTTAATAGAAAAAATTAAATTTAACAATATATTTTGATATAAAAATAATAATAAATTAGAGAAAGTTTATAAAATTGGCTATATGAGATTTGTGAAATAGTAATGATGATTGATTCATTGAGAGGATATAATCATAAACCATTTAAATATATATTATTTTTATTTGTTTTAATTTTGGATCATATCAAATTATATTTATAATTTTCTATTTAAGAAGTAGCTAATTAATTTATTATTTTTTCTCATTTATTTAAAAAAATTTTTAGAGTTCGATGAATAATTTATTAATTTTCTTGTTTTCTTCAAATAATTCTTACAAGTCAACAATTTTTTATTTAAGAGACAATTAATTAATTTATTAATCAATTACTTCATTATTTTTTTCATTAACTATGAGGAATTCACATACTTAAAATTTATTTTTGATATATATATTAAAAAAATTAAAAAATTATTGCATAAAAAATTGAGTTTGCCCAATAAACCTCTATTCGGTGAATGAAATTCCCACAATAGCTTTGGAAGAGGCGCAAATATGTTGGAGCAGCTCCCTAGAGAAAACATGGATTTAGATCGTCTATAGTACTACAAATTCTACAGTGAAATGTTGATCTAATGGCTCATATTTTTTTTAATATTTTTTAATATAAAAAAATGTGAGCCATTGGATCAAAATTCAATGGCTCACATTTCACTACAAAATTTACAATAAGAATATCTCACTGTAGATGATTTGCAGGCATGAAAACATATATACTGAGACCAAAGACATACTGTATTTAGTGAGAGAAATAAATGCAATAATAACTCAGGAGGGAACATAATTCTGGTATGATAGGAGATTGTTGTTTTACAGTTGAGTAATTTACATTTTGTTTTTGGGATTGGACTCAAATTAGTTTGTTCCTTTTAAGTATGAAGTGTCTCGTTCAATTTTTGTTGGTGATTAATTTTGTTAAGAACTTTCTTACCTTTTTTTTTTTTTTTAAGATTTTCATAATAATAATAATAATAACAATAATAATGATAATGTAAAAGTTAAACTATTAAACATTTTAAATGTACAAATTTTAATATATGTTAACTGGATTTATGATTTTGTAGAGCTATTATGTAGAGTTGTAGACTACATTGACATTTTCAGATTAAATTATGCAATTTCATTTTAACATTCATGTAGTTATTTTTGGCAGAAGTTATATATAAAATACTATATAATGATCGAGTAGATTGTAACTTTTAAGTATCAAACCACACACTCGTCAAACATAATGAATAAGCTAATTTTGAGCCAACATATAATTGCTTAGGTTTACATAGATACAAATTGTAATATTATTAAGCGTAACAAGAGTAGTCTAATAATAAAATTTTTTATGTTCATCTAAATAATCTTGAACTCAAATTGTAATATGAACAGACATTATAAATTATAATGTAATAATAAATAAAAAAATTGTGATGTTATTGGAAACTATAAATTTTTTCTATTTTAATAAAATTATGAAATAATAAAAATATAAAGAACTAGAAATATATTTGTTTAAGTATAATTTACGCTATATTTAACCAGTCCTATACGCTTGAGCATGAAAAGACAACCTATATATTAAAACTTGGACGGCTTGAATGCACACGCAATTGGAGAAGACAAGAAAACTCGGTTGTGAAACGAAATATTTCATTGTCAAGTCAATGGAAAATTAATATTATAAATCTCACCATTTACACGGGCTTTGGAACGCCGTCGTGGATATTCGGCGAATATGCCTCACCACGATTTATATCAATGATTATGGGATCATTTTCATGGTTAAACCGTCTATTTCACCTCTAACAACTTCCTCTAATTATATTAAAAAAAAAAAACAATAATCTGATATGACCAATTATATCTAAACCTTCTTCTGTTTTTGCAATGATATCTAAACGAAATATTACATGTATTTTGGTAAAATATATAATAAAATAATTAATTAATTAATTAAACACCAAATTTTTTTTCGAATAATAAGAATTATTTAGAGTTTAAATATTTTTTAAAATTAATAAAAATAATAATAAATTAATTAATAAAATTAACTCTTAAAACTTTTTAACAAGCAACTATAAATATAATTTTACATAATCTAAAATTAAATAAAAAATAATATATAATTTATTCAATAATTTGAGTTATATATTATCTTATCATACTCAAAGGTCAAATGTTATACGTTAATTTTTAATATTCTTTAATTCTTTAAAAGAGCAATAATGAGATGTTTCATACAACAATGTTTTTTTTTTTTAGTAATGCCCTCCCAATTATTTCATTATTCTGTGTTCTCTCTCAACAATTTTATTGAATGAATTTTATGTGCTTTCTTTAATTTATTATTTGGTTTTTTATATAATAATACATTATTGAATTTCAATTTTTTTAACATTTATAAATATTATTAATTTAAAATATATTGAGATATAACAAAATATACTATTTTTTTTCATGGCCCTGTCAAATAAACTAGTCTATTATTAAAGGACGCATTGACCACGGTTGATAAACGGCAATGTTATTGTCAAACCTAACTTTGGAATTGTACCATGATCACTCCTAAATTTCTGCTTTCTATAACTCGACGTATCATCCTATACACCACCATAAAAGGTGAACAGTAATTGTTCTTGATTGAGGTTTAACACCTTTCTCTATATTCATTGATCCTCTTCTTGATTCCTTTCCTTTCCTATCCTTTCCTCTCTTTTGTCCTGTCCTTATCTGATAATTCAATGACTTTCCTTCGTTTTCTCAGCCCACACAGAAAATTCTCCCTTTGGGATTCTTCTGAAATGAGTAGATAAAACCTCCTTCCTTGCAGACTCCGATTCACTTTGGCCAAATGGGGTCTCTCCCGTGCTTGCTTTTGGTCGTTTCTCCATTGCTTTACAGTATCGCTGCTGCTTGCTCTGATGGAAGTTGCAGGGTTTGTATATGTCTCCCCCTTCTTCTTCAGTCAAATTCATGGTGTCTCTGTAAGTTTCCTTGTGATCTCAGTGGTTTAAATTTGAAATCTCTTGTTAGCTTCTGGATGAGTGTTCGTCCGATGGAGACTGTGGTTCGGGGCTCTATTGTTTCTCGTGCCCACTTGGATTCTCAGGCTCAAGGTGTGTGAGATCCGCCATTACAGATCAGTTCAAGCTCATTGTAAGATGCTATTCCCTATCTCTTTGCCTCATTTCTATAAAAGTTCCCACAACAACACAATCTTAAAATAGTGATCCATAATGGCATCATCAATGTCCAAACATGGAGCCAGAAATTACTTCATCGTTTAAGAATGATCTTTTGAATGTTATTACTGGGGCCTGCGTGCTGAAATGCTTTTGATTATTTTATTATGCTCTGTTTTGTTGAAATGATTATGGTCTCATATAAAATCATTATCTCTATTGTCACCTAACCGATAATGGGTCCTCCTAATTGTGAAAGCAAGAGAGATAAAAATAAAAAATTGTGAAAGCCAGATGTCAGCTATTATTATTTTTCCTGATTTGAGTTGCAAATTATAGAGAAATTCTTATACACGTCCAGATGGGGAGTATAATTTTATTGGGAGGAAAATTTTTAAAGTAGGTATTTTTAGTTGAATAAATTATATTCTACCTTCAAAAGAGATGTTTAAATTATTTATCTTTTCTTTCAATTTTAAAAATTTATATTTTTTTATATCAAAATGCCCATCTTTTACACTAAAAGATGAGATACAATGACATTTATTTTGATAAAAGTATTTGTATATTTATAATTTATATAATGCAACAAGTATTAAATATATCCTTGGCATTATAAAATAACTAATTTTTAAATTTAAAATAATAAAATATATAATTTAAAACCAATTAAATAATATTGAAACAAAAGTTTTTTATTGATATATTTTTTTAAGTTTTATATTGAATAAGGTAAATTAATATTATACTTGAGGGCATTTTAGTCATATTATAGTTTTACAAGATTTATGTACATAATAAAAATTAATTTATACACTATTTAATAGCGAAAATACCATTTTGATCCTATTTTAATTTAGTCTTCGATATTTATATCATCTCAAAATAACCTTTCACATTTTTTAATGTTAAGAAAATTAGTCCCCCTACAAGTTTACAAAAATTGAATTGAATAGTTATTTATTGGCAAAAGAACCAAATTTTAAAGTTAAAAAATGTATAAGACCATTTTAAAACAAGATAATGTGAAGATAAGTCAAAATGTGAGAGACTAAAATAATATACATTTTTCCTACTTAATATGTATTATTTACCTTTTGTGTACCTATATGTTGTCCATGATTTATATATTTCACAGATTAAATTTATTAAAAAAACTCCTACAACGTCCAAAATGCTACTACTATAGAAGAATTACTTTAATTTGTGATTTTTTTTTTGGGTGAAAATAGAACAACTCTCTGCCTTTCAACAAATATGCATTTTTGACGACACACAACGCTTTTGCCATTGATGGAGAGCCATCCCACACAGGAGTGCCTCGCTTAACCGTCACTAACCAAGAAGACACTATCACCCAGCAGCTCAATGTACGACATTCAAGCAGCAACCTTAGCTTTCGCTTACAAATTTTCTCTTTCTGATTACTCAAGGCATGCTTTATTTACAATCACCTTCCTTCTTCTCTTCTGCAAATTGGTTCATTTCAAGAATGGAGTTCGGGCTCTAATGCTAGATACATACGATTTTGACGGAGACGTGTGGCTCTGCCATTCATTTGGAGGAGAATGCTATGACTACACAGCTTTTGTAAGTAAAACATGTTTGTTTGTTTTGGTTTCATACTTTTGAAACTCTTCACTCACCAGAATGAATCTTGATATCCTCACTTGGTAATGGACGAGTAGGAACCTGCCATAGATACCCTGAAGGAGATTGAAGCGTTTCTGTCAGCAAACCCATCAGAGATTGTGACTGTGATATTGGAAGATTACGTTCAAGCCCCAAATGGCTTAACAAAGGTCTTCACCGATGCTGGTCTCATGAAGTACTGGTTTCCTCTCGCAAGCATGCCTAAGAATGGTCAAGACTGGCCTCCAGTCAGTGATATGCTTGCTAAAAACCAGAGATTACTTGTCTTCACTTCTGTCAGATCTAAAGAGCAAAGTGAAGGCATTGCTTACCAGTGGAACTACATGGTTGAAAATCAGTGTAAGAAACACACCATCCTTCACATACTTCCTTTAGTAAACCATTCTCATGTTATGATAAAACTATTACATTTTTCTCTTGAATTAGTCATTGGCATGTTAGGTATTCTTAATACTCTCATTTGCGTGTTAGCGATTTACAGTAAAACTATTCATGAACCTCTACTTTGTGCAGATGGTGATGGTGGAAGGAAAGCAGGAAGTTGTCCAAACAGGGCAGAGTCACCTCCTCTTGACGACAAAAGCAAATCCTTAGTGCTGGTAAACTATTTTCGATCTGCACCAATCAAGCCCATCACCTGCGCAGATAATTCTGCAGATCTCATTAACATGCTGAGCACTTGTTATGGTGCTGCTGGAAACAGGTGGGCCAACTTCGTTGCTGTTGATTACTACAGGGTACAGTTCTGGCATTCTCTTTTCTTTCCCTTGTGTTTTCTGCTGCTAAAGCATCCATCTTTGGTTTCAAATACTGTAAAGCGTGCTAATATGATTCTGATATGCGCAGAGGAGTGAGGGAGGAGGGTCGTTTCAAGCAGTGGACACTCTTAATGGGAAGCTCTTGTGTGGTTGTGACGATGTTCATGCGTGTGTGGTAAAGCAATAATCTTGAACCTTCTTCTGTTATCTTTTTAAGAAGACAAGTTTCAAGTTCAAACAAATTAATTATGAAAGTCTGATTCTTGTGATTTCAGCCTGGATCAACTTCGCAAGCTTGCTCGTCAGTGTCATAGAAAGGACGGGAACAAGTGCAACGAGATTCCGGACATGTTTTAAACCAATATGCCTGTGTAGTTCAACCTTGGGATACAATTATGCGAATATTGTAATTACTTATTTGTCACCTTCAATTTCTATTCGTTGAACCAAAAGAAAGGGAAAGAATGAAAATGTATGGAAATATTGCGTACATGATATGAAGATTGCATCAAATAGACCTTAATTAACACCTTCGCACTCTTAATTCTCTGTTTTATTTTGGAGTTTTAGCCCTAACTCTGATCATTTTATACTTACTTTGTGCTTTAGATTCAAATATACACACCATGAATCTTTCAGATAATTGAAACTACAAATGCTGAACGAGAGTTTAACAACTTTGAGGAACTTAATTTACCAAATGTTTTAATCTATAACTTGTAATTTTTTGCATGGATCTAGTTCTTACACATTCAGGGGTAAATATTTGACTCTAATGTTAGTTCACATAAATCTCATAAATAGGAATCAAATCGTAACTTTACAGTACTAAATGCATACAAGAATAATAATTACTAAGGTAATTAATGAGTCTGTGTACATAGTCATATAATGTTTAGTAATCTTTCACTTGAAATTATTTTTAAAAAAATTGCCAAAAAAAAATTGACTTCAACTAAAAATAAATTAACTAAACTATTTTGATTAAAATTAAAAATCTATATGACTTTCATAAAAGATTATATGCTTTAATTGAAGTCACTAATTCACGGGGAGTCCAAGTAATTATTACTAGGGAGTTTAGGTCCAAACTTTAAGAAAATTATCAATTTTGATCCCTTACATTTAAATTTTATGACAATTTAATCCTTTACAAATTTAAAATAACAAAATAATTCCTCAAAAATTCCTAAAGAAACCAAATAAGTCCCTTTATAATCTTTCCATTAAAAAAAAAAACATTGAAGTGGATTGTTTTTAATTGAAGTTAAAAGAAAAAGTTGTAAATATGGGATAAATTTGATTGAGAATCTTTAAAAATATTTCACACATGTGTATTTAGCTTTTAAATCAGTAAAAAATAATCTACCTTAATTTTTTTTAAGAGAAAGATGATAAAGAGATTTATTTGGTTTATTAATAAATTCTTAAAAAATCATTTTGTCACTCTAAATTTTTGTAGAACATCAAATTATTACTAAATTAAAATATAAGGGATTAAAATGATGGTTTACTCTTCAAACTTCTATATTTTTATGCTAAGAAAAAGATTATTTGAATTGAAAATATAAAAACATATTATTTCATTAAGCAGATTATACGAACTAAAAATACAGAAATCTTAATTTTTAAAAGATTCGAGGGCTAAATTTCTCTTTGAAGAGACAAAGGTGAAAAACGCTCCTAAATGGGTAGTCTACGGATGAAAAGAGCAATCATTGGTTACAAAAATAGAAATCTGCTCTATCTAGGGTTTCTGTACTTTAACCAACCCTTAACAGAAACAGAATTTCAGTTATACCGTTGTTACGAAACGACGCCGTTGCATGTTCGAGATTCGAGATTCAATCTCGCTCATTTTTGAGTTTAAAAATCCCAACATTAGTGTCCGAGTGTAATCCTACACATCGCACCTCCATTCCAAAATCAACGTCCTCCTTCTCTCTTTCTCACTGCTTCGCCCAACCTCTTATCTACTATCTTTTTCCTCTCGATCCTTAGGCTTTACGGGGGTTTAAGCAAAACCTGACCCAAACCCTAAATTTCTGTTTTTTTTTTGGTTTTTTTTTTTTGTCTAATTCATATCTACTTTGTCACTGCCTTTCTCATCGATCATTTCCGAGCCCGTCTTGCTCTATTAACTCAAGTCTTATTATACAAGAGATCAAATTAAAACTTGCGAATCACTGGTAAGCCCGAAATTGTTTTTCAACTTGATTTTCTTTTCTCCTTTATCTCCTCCCCAATTTGTTCCTCTCGCATTCAAACTGAGACCAGCTAGGGTTTGGGCTGGTACTTAATTATTTAATTATTTTTTTCTCAGTATCTGTTTGTTTTTATTAGAAGTTTAATGGGTTTTCCGAAGCAATAAAGCTAATAAGTTTTGCTTGAGTAGTAAGATGGAAGTGTGTGTGTGTGTGTGTGTGTTTTTTTTTTTTTTTTTTAAATTGTATTGGTGGGAAAAATGAATCTGTATGAATAGTCACATCTTTGCTGTTGAACTGAACTCTGTTTGTTACCCTTTGTTCTTCCTTTTTTTCTATCATAGAATGGAATCTAAACTTTTTTTTCTTTACTTTCTCAGCAATGACAACAATTCAGTTACAAATTGAATCCTAATGGTTTGATATTTGGGAGTTCTGGAGTGAAGAATGGTGCTTTTGGGCGTATATCTCAGGTTCAAGTGATGTGAAGTGCTGAATATGGGCGATGGTGCTGGGGAGACCGGAAGACAGCTTGAACAACCAAATACACGGAGAAAAGTGGGCGGTGATGACTTTGCCCAAGCAATTGCAAAAGTTGCAGTAGCACAAGTATGTGAGAGTGAGGGATTTCATACTATTCAACAGTCAGCTCTCGAAACACTATCTGACATTGCAGTTCGTTATATTCAGAACATTGGGAAAACTGCAAGTTACCATGCTAATTTTGCAGGCAGAGCTGAATGCAATGTTTTTGATGTTATCCAAGGGTTGGAAGATATGGGATCTGCACAGGGTTTCTTAGGTGCCTCGGATATTGATCATTGTGTTGGAAGTTCAGGCATTGTTCAGGACATTATTCAATTTGTAACTGAAGCTGAGCCAATTCCGTTTGCCTATCCCGTTCCACAGTTTCCAGTTGTGAAAGAACGGGTGCTGACTCCTAGCTTTTTACAAATTGGGGAAGAGCCTCCTGGGGAGCATATACCTCCTTGGTTGCCTACATTCCCGGACCCCCAAACATATGCTCGGTCACCTACAGGGTATAAGAGAGGGACGGAACCTCATTCTGCCAAACTTGACCAGGAGAGAGAGAATGGTAAGGGGGAGCAATGTTTGTTGAATTTGCAGCCTCAGCTTGTATCGGATATGTTTGAAAAGTCTTCCTTGATTGGCCCTGCTAATGCCAAGGCAAAAAATGTAGCAGGCGAAAGTAACCCATTCCTTTCTGCACCTCTGCAATATGGGGATAAGGAAGTGGCTTCTGTGGCTCCGCCTGCTAAGCTTTTCAATGATGTAGGTTCAGCAAACCCTGTTGTGGAAGATTGTATTGAAAATAAATTTATTTCAGTGCTGGACACATTTGCTCCAGCAATTGAAGCAATGAAGAACACTCAGTCTGATTGTGAGGTAGAACAGAGTAAGCTTCTTTTAAATAGGAGGCCTACTGTGCAGTTTAAGATTGGAATTGAAAAGAATTTTGTAGGTAGGTTGGTAGATTCGAACCCACAAAATGAAAAGCATAAGAAGACTCTTCCATGGTTTGCAATGGAAGATGAGAAAGATGACAGGAAACGGAGGGCCGAGAAAATTCTGAGGGAATCTTTGGAAAATTCTGATGAACTTGTTCAGTTGTAATATAGACTACTTTTAGTGAATTTGTATACTTGTTCAGGGTCACTGTCTGGATAGCTAGTTCTGGAATAGTGAATTCTAGGTCCTTGTCAGCTTGTGGGCATTATAGGATGGATATTACTATTATCCAGAGACATGTCCCCACTTTTGCAATCTGAGGTATGTGCATGGCAATTGCTTGGAAGATCAATTGATGATTCTTTAAATTGAAGTTTGATCACATTCTTCATGATCTTATACTGAATAGCATTTCAAAGCATCTCAACTTCTTATGTGTAGCAGTTGCTCTGGTTTTGTGTGCCACAACCGTTTTATAAAAATAGTATAGTTCACTTATATAGTTTAAGTGTTCGTTATCTTGTTTAGAAACGTTTGAAATAAAAACCTGTTCTTTAAGACTTGTTTTATTACATTAATAATTTAGTTGAGGCCTAGCTGCATATGCATGTACATGCAACTTATGGCATGTGTTTTAACTATCTAATTCATTTCTTTATATCCAAATGAGTTTAACTTTGCCTCACATATTAATGAAATGTGAGCTGGAGTTGAATTATAAATAGTAAGCTTGGCGGTCTATTTCTTTATAAGTTTTTGGGAGAAATAAACTCCAAAGCTTCAACTAAAATATGTTATTCAGTTTATGATAGAACCCATACAGAAAACTGAGATTACGTATGAAATATAATGTTTATAACTGAGAAATTACCAGCAAGGGTTCAATTCTACCAGAAAGAAGAGTTGCTCATGGTAAACAGAGCATACTGCACCAGAACCGAAAGAACAGTAGCAGAACCAGAATTAAGAAAATGGAGAAAATATATATAAGTGGTAGGCCTCTGAGATGCTAGCAGCCTCCCACCCAAAACCTTTCTGAATTTCTTTCATGGCTGTGTCTCTCTCAGTCCTTTTTATTGACCATTCCTTAACTAACTCTTGAAACTCTCACCAAAAGTCAACACTTGTTCCTTGCCTCTTGACTCTTTTCTGAACCTTTTTCAGCCATGCCTAGCTGTTTATCCCTGATTTCCTTCCTAATTAGGGTATCCATCAGTTTACCATTGAAATTTGTAACAGCACAGGCTGCTAGCTGAAATGTAGGATTAGCAGCTTGCAACTTGAGTTGCCCGGTTACTCCCTTTTGCTTTTTTAAATGTTAAGATCTGAACTAGCCAGGTCATTTTTCCTCTAAAAGATGAAGCTGTTACCTCATCTAATCAAGAACTATAATGTTAATTTATACTCTAAGGGTTTTAGTTCCAGCAGTTCTATGTTTAAAAATGCACTCTTTCATTCCTATGTCTAGGAGGGTGGAGGACAATTTAATTGTGTAAGAATAATCAGATATTTGACTGAGACAGGAGATAGAAAGAGCAGAGTTTTCCAATCACTGAGTCATTTGGCTGGAAACTGGTGTTTATGGTTTCCGCATAATTGTCTATGCAGCTTAAACTTCCATTGGAAACATGAATCATCATTAGTTTGTATCGTACTTATTCGCTAACATGAAGTGCTATCACTTCTCTAAAGTTGAATGAAGTGCTATCACGTCTGTTTATGGCCTTAAGTTTGAACAAGTGGATTTATATATTTATTCTGTAACAGTGATAAGTTTGAAAGAAATTGCTATTGCTCTTATTTGTATATGTATTAAACCTAAAAGGAAACAATCAATTTTTATTTATTTAATTTTTTCAGTTTACAGAAAAAAATCTAATTTGAAGATCCAAAATATCACTTTTCTCCAATTTTTCATTTGTTTGCTTCTCTACTTGAGAAGGATATTTTCCTCTGTCTGCTATGCCTTTTCTTTATATGCTTGACAAACCTATTTTTTTAAAACTCTGGAAAAGAAAATTCTTGAGGGCCCAAAAATTTTCATTGTGCAAAAGATAATTTTACCAACCATTTTTCAAGATGAGTCACTAGTTTCCTAAAGTATCATAATGGAATTGTCCAAATTGTTTGATGTTAATTATGAAGTCGCCATTTATTCAACAATTAAAAAGATGAAACTTATTGATGTATGTATGTAACTCTGCAAGAATGAATTGCTGGGCTATTTTAGCATCTGTTCATGAACCAAATAATCGCAACTTACTATTTTAGCATCTTTCTTTCACTTTTGTAGCTCAAATATTCACAATAATCTGATTTGTTTGTCATTGATGATTAAAGGGCCGATGAAATTTTGCTGACCTTTTTTCCTGGGGTAAAAATAGCTGACTACTTACTGTTGCTTGCTTCTTTGTGAAAAACCTAGGTAACTTTGAAGTCAATAGGACTATTCTTGGATCAAATACATATTATACACTTAAAGATAGGGCTTATTCAGTGTAAGCTTGCCTTCAAAGTTGTGGGGCATTATTACAGCAGTTACTTTAGTCAGTGGTACAGCTATGTCATAATACAGATTATATCAATTCAAGGTTCTAGCTGTAGTATATTTTGTGGCCTTTGATTTGAGTGGTCTTCTAACAATGTTATAAACTCAAAACACATAATATATGGTACTGTAATTATTGCTTTTTGTAATGAAATTCAGAAGCTGCTGTTGCAGCTTTGAGGATAATATTCTGTATATTTTAACAAGTTACTTTAGAAATAATAGCAACAAAACCACTCATGCATTGCATGGGTAATAGGCTAGTTTTGTCTTCAACACATACATCATATAACGTTGCTTAATATTTAAACTATAATTAGTTCAGTAGCTTAGAGTCGTAGACATATGCTAATGTTGCCTATCACTTATCAAGTAAAGATAGGAGGTTGACAACTGTTAAAAGTTCTCTTGATTTTGTTTTGCCATGTGATTGTGTTATATTTTGGTTATTGGTAACTCCACAGCTCTGCCATGTGATTGATGTTAAATTGATCCTATGCCAGTTGACTCTTAACCATTGGCTATGCTCTGCTTGGGAGTTTGCTTACCATTCTGTGGCACTATGTGTGGATTTTCTCTTGCTTTCTATGAAGCTTAAATAATGACAATGGACATTAGGCACAATACGGCATGACATATCCCTTCCTAGACTAGAAGATCCTTTTAAAAATGAAGGGACCAATGATGATGCAAACTCACTCCTCCCATAAAGGTCACACATATACATAATACACACGCACACACACATATGTAATACTGGATTCTAGGCAGAAGATGAGATCAGAACTTTTGGTTCATCATACCCATGACAATTCCCTTTCCATGTACTTCTTAATTATATATGACGAGTACTTTGGAATCCAGTTAATATTTTAAAGGTCATAACAGACAAATTCTTCCCCTTATAACTACTTCTAATTCCTCTAACTACACATTTCACACGAATCAATCAGTTCTCCCCCTCTCTAATCAATCCTTGTCCTCGACGATTGTATGTAATGGCTCTTAAGTAGGGAAATTAATGAATTGACTCCTAGGTTGTAGGGTGGACTGCTCTTGATACTTTTTCTAGCTCTGATTCCCTAGTATTCCTTGGATTTTCTGTGGTGCACAGCTTATAGAAACTTCAGTGATGTCCTAAGTGTCACCAGCAATTTCCTCTTCCTCTTCTTGAACCAGCATCATGAAAATTTGTCAATCCTTGCATTTGCGATCCAATGAGTATTTCACAGAACACCAGCAACGGAGGCCCTATTTTCTCCTTTCATCCATATCCTTCTTTATGAGTTGTTGGACTTGTTTGTGAAGTGGATAATTGGGTTTGTACTTGGCTAGGTTGTAGGCTGCGTTTCTGTTGTTTGCAGGGAGGTTTTGCTGGTTCAATGTAGTTGAATGGGGTTCAGCTAGTGGAGTTATTCTATGTTTGGGTTCAAGAAAGTTCTGGGAGTGTTCTGTGATGCAAGATTCTGTTTGGGTTGGTTAGTGGGTTAGCTTTTGAGGGCTTGGATAAATGCTTGTTGCAATCTTGCTAGGTACATAGCATTCATGTTGGTGCTGGGATTAAACAAACACACAGTTGCTTTGCTTTTAGCCTTCAATTCTTTCAAAAAACAACCAATGGCCAGCCCTTCATTCTGCTCAGTCTCTGCCAATAATTCCGCAAATTTTTCATGATATTCTGTCACAGTTTCTTCCTGTCCTGAGATTTTCAGCTCAGCCATGGAATCCACATGCAAGATTTGTCCAGGATGTGTGCCCAAGCATTCCATGTATTCTGCCCAACTCTTCAACTTTTTCCTTCATGAAAATTTGATGCCACCAAAGGGGATTTCTTTTCGATCTGTACAAAAGTGAAAAAAAGTTGCTTTCAAGTTAATAAACTGAAGTGATGGCAAAACTCAATTTTGAAATGAAAGTTTCCAAACATAAATCACAACTGTTATAATATCTTAACTGTCATAACTGACAAGCTCTTTCCCTTCCAACTACTTCTAAATCCTCTTACTACACATTTAACACGTATCACCACAGTTTAAGTTTTACATATTTCAGTAGCAAGCAGATAAGATCAAGTGATTATAAGTGAGTTAATAGTTGCAATTAATTATCACACCCATTTTTTGATTTATGATGCTCGTGTATAAACTAATAGTTCTTAATCTTTATGTTCTGTACATACAGCTAGTGAACTATCTTACTTAGCAATTTTGTGTGATCTAATATTACATGTCGTTTCTACGGATTAAAAACCAAAATACTGGGTTTTATACTAACATATTTTCAACTTTGAGTCTGACATCTCTGTCCCTCCACCTCCTTTATCTTTCTTATGATTGGTAATTTAAATATGTTCAATGTGCAACGTGGCTCTGAAGAGGGATGTCTTTTTTCGACACCAGAAGTGTGTATCCTGGGATCATAAAGTCATTAGGGCTTTATTATTATCATGTTTTTCAGGTGGTTTCTTATAACCTGGTCTACTTGAACGGCCTTCTCATAACTTTTTGTTCTCAGTTTTTATAATTATAAAAATTTGAATTTTAATTAGAAATTTTAAGTTTGCTTCTTTCAATGTTAAAACTTTAAAGTAGTTCTAGTTGATTGAATTTGTGTGGAATGCTTATCCCTCTAGTGTTGATTATCTTCCACTTCCATTTCCTTTCATGCTCATAATCTGTCCTTACTGTCTTGCCCATGCATGTTTCTAATTTATTTGGAGAATGGGCGGAAGGATTTGAAATTAAATGAGGAAATTTTTAAAGCATGTATAAAGAATAAAAATGGAAATGCTTATTAATCTTTCTGAAATTTTAACTCTGGCTTCTAAATAGTGCTTGCTATACTTTTTCTGTTGGATTAAACTTTTGCACTTGTTTATTAGTGTTATGTTAATGAACTCTTCAAGGATCCTTGTTGAAAGCTTCTAGGAACTTTAATATTTGGACAAAGCAAATGTTTTCACTTCAGCTGATGTGGGCTACCTTAGCAAATTTTCTGTGAAGATTTTGCAAATGATATATTTTTTTAAAATTTATTTATGCTGTTCTGGTATAAGATTCGTTAAACTCTTAACCTTTACTCATTAATGCAATGTCAATTGATGTCTTCAAATGCTGTTTTGGCTTAGGCATTTTAGCTTTTAGTTGGTATTAATGTGATGTTTTTCAATTAATTTGAAACATAGTAAAGTTTGCAGACATTGTCACATTTATGGCTAGAAACTTTATTTATACGCCCTTGCACTTGTGCTTTGCTGTGTGTTTTTCATTATTTAACAGTGCAAAGCTTGTGCATTTTTTTCATCAACTTGCGTTATAATTATTTGCCCTTTATAGAACCTATTGACATCATCAGGAATGCATGTTGAACACCAATCAACTGGCTAAGGCATCAAGGTGCTTCACAAGTTCAAACATTGGAAGATTTTGGTGTTGAACTTGAAATATAAACCTGACATAAATAACAAATGGTGACAAGTATGAAATGACTTACCTCTACCTCCCCCTTTTTTCCCTTCAATGGCCGAGAGCAAGATACTATAAAGCAAAATACAGAGTGGTGAAGAGGGCTAAAAGTTGACTGGTGTTCTGGTGTATGAGATGTCTTATACTCTGTTCTTTTAATGGGGTTACTTTTAATGCTTAAATTTCAAGTTTCTCCCATATACCTTTTTTTTCATATATAAAATTATGAAAGATGTATTCTCATTGTTGAGCCGTGTGATGTAACTTTGGAGGTAGGACTTGTATACATATTCGTAATTTGTGCTCTTTAATCCACCGCTGGAGCACAGTATTCTTCATTCTCTGTCAAAAGAACAGAGTTGATGCTGAAAACGGTTGTGTCCTCTTCATAGGTGTTAAAAATTTCATATAGTTAACGAGTTTTTGTAGACTGGGATTACACTGGGTGCATGAACTATCTTCACGTCTTGCAATTGATATAAATATGGTTGTTGGCTCTATACCAGCTGTGAGAGAGAAATAGATATGGACGGTGTTGGTACTGTGTAGCTGTGCTACACATAGAGAACAGTGTTATGTAGTCCTGAAAGCCGGACGTACCTACTTGTTCCAATGACTAACTCTGATAAATTGAAGACATCTGGAATGGAACTTACAAACATGAACTCACTGATTATTGATATATACATTTAAATGTGTTTCTACATCTATTTAATCAACATAGGTATATAAACACATGCAAGAAAGGCTACAAAGTTACACATCAAAGTGCATGACTTTATACGAAATGAAGTTTGTCATGTCAGTCAAGTACCTTCTTGCCCTTGAAACTATTATGTATAGCTGAAATGGAAGGCAAGTGAAGACAATATTTGTAAAACTGCTTAGCCACAGTTCCTATTTGGGAAACAGCAGTTGCCTGCAATGCTTACCAGGATGATTAACTACTTCACCCCTCACAACTTCAGTTATTAAATCTTTAAAGATCAACCGTTCAATATCTAACACAATATCTGGGATCTCACAGTAGTTGTTTCTCCAAATTGTGGGTTGATGCATCAAATCTCCCCATACGAGACTCGTCAAATTCTCATCCTCATTAGTCAGGCTGGCATTCTTACTTTGGCGTTGCAACTTGTCAAATTCTGAGCAAATTTCACACAGAAGCTGTTGCCCCCTCAATTTTCTACCTGTCAACTCATTTGGAAGGAACCACTGACTGGGAGAACTCTCAAATATCAGTTTTTGAACTAGAATATCATGAACGACATCAAATATGAGTTTTCTTTGCATTTGCTCATTTGTCTTGGCACTGTCTTCAATGTTGCTAAGCCTCTTCTTTGTCTTGATTTGTTCTAGTGCAAGGAACAGCTTTTTACTATTCAGGTGGGGTGATGATTGAAATGTCTGGCTAGAGCCATGTCCACTGAGCAGACCTGATGCAAGCAGTATTTCTGATATGTAATTATGGTCAGGATCTTTACTGTTACAGAGTGTATCATTGAAATTGACGGTTTTATCATGAGTGCAGTCAAGTTCTTGAACTTTTTGAGCCAAATTCTGACTGTTTAAGTCTTCATCACTGGCCCTATCACTGATATTGACTTTTGTGGTGCTGGTAAGATCTGCTGAGCTCTCCTCCTCATAGTCATCAGCATTTTGAGCTTCATCTGTAGCAATAAATTTGATGAGAATCAAAATGTGAGCCAAAATCCTTTCTTGGATGGTTTTCTGAAGGCCACTTAAGAAGAGTGCGGGTGTAGTAACTACCAGATTTAGATGGATTTACAATTTCAAGTTTTAGAAATGAAATGTGCAATACCTGAATCTTTAGAGATGTATGATTTCTTTTTTATTGGAGATGGCGGGTCATCTCTATAGAATGCAGCATCGAGAACTGAGACAGGACTTGGTTGTTCTGCAATAAGTACTACTTCAGCCATAGAGCTTTCCTTGCTCAGCACTTTAGTTGCATCCTGCTTAATGAAATAATATGAAGTCACTTGATTTAAATGCATAAATCTAATTTCTAATGAAGAAGTACTTACATTTTGATTCAGGCCATGCAGCACGAAAGAGGTGCTGCTAATCTTTTCAGGTTGATCAGTGTGAATGACTTTGATGTTGCACTGAATCGCTGAGCTTTTATTCCTGTCCAAATCTGGAGAACTGGCATCAACATTGTTGTTGAAATTTTTTCTAGGACCAATGGTCTTGCTGAAGCGTTCATTTGCTTCTTGAAAATTAGAGAATTTTGGTCTGGGTGTTGTGCTTGGGGAGGATAATTCTATAGACTGCCTATTGTTTCGTCTTCTGTTACTGCTGGAACATGGTGTTGGGAGAGAACGCCTCTCCAAACCAAACTTCTTGTGCTGTCTTGGGCTCTCTGTCCCTGTTTTATTGCTAGAGCTGATGTTTTCACCACTGGTGTCTTGTGGAACTTTGGGGGCTTCGATCAATTTTGAAGTTCTCATCTTATCACTCGTGTCTGCTGAATGAGGGGGTTGACTAAAAGGATCATTAAGATGTCTAATTGTTGGAGGAATGATAGATTTAGCTGTTTGCTTGTCAACCAATCTTCCACTTCTGGGATTACCAGGGAGAAGCTTGCTGGGGCATGATTTACCATGAATCATCATATCTGAGGAAGCTGGGCTATTGGTTTTTCTTCTAACTTTTGCTGGTTTCATGATAACAATTGGCAATTTACTCCCCTGGTGTGAATTTGGCCTATCAACTGAGACAGATATTGGGTCCGTTTGTTGGTTTCTTGGGCTTTGTACTCTTGAGCTTTCACTGGGACTGCTGTTATTCCTGTTGTCAGATGGACAATTTGAAGCTTGATCTCTTGTAATATCTAATGAATCTTTGTATCTCTGCATGGCTTCAAGAATCTGTTTAAGGGCTCTGAGATCCTTTCCTGACTTTTTAAACTCAAGTTCTGCCAGCCTTTTCTCAATTTCCCCATATACAGAGTGGGAAGAATTTGAGGCCTTTATTGGAGATTCCACTCCCTTCAAGGCTGGAAATTGAGACACTTGGCTTGCATCAGGTTGCCTCCATGGAGTTGGTTCTAGTGAGGATTGCGAATATGGTGTGCCATTCATGGTTGAATCAGCCCTTCCAGACTGGAGCAAGTTGGACCCCTTGCATTTTCTTGGGGATCCAGAACTTCGCTGTTGCTTACGTTCATCACTTGTGCTCAATCTTGATGAAAGCTCCCTTTTATTGGTGGGGCAGTTTGCAGTCTCCAGCGAAGGCTCACTAGTTTGTGTGCAGTCTGGGAAGGTTTCCAATCCCATTAACTTCGCTACAACACTGGATTGTCTTCGGGAGGATTCTGGCTCTTGCAACTGGTTGACCATTGTGTTGGAGCTCGCATACCCTTTATGTGGACTCCTTAAAAAATTGCGATATTTTGTTCCTTCATTCAAACTTTTTATGGATCCTTCTCTGCTGTCCAAGGAAAGCCTTGGGAGCTCCTTATGTCTCACAGTGGATTTGAATGTATCTTGTATATCCCTTCCATCATAAGAGAGTCGCGGCAAATCCCACGGTGTTCTTTGGGACTTTGCAGGGACATGGAAAGGTTCTTGGGCCACCATAACTCCTGTATTGACAGATTTGGAGGCCTGAAAAGGCCTGGGCGAGTCTATGTATTTCAAAGTATGACCTCCCTTCTTTCCTTCTTTAGCCACAGTTTTCACTGATAATCCTCGGGCTTCTCTATGCCCCAAGTGTTTGACATTTTCACGAAAATCAAGGGATTGCTGGCCTGGGGTTTCAAGTTGCTTCGGTGCTGCTCCTGAACTGTGGATGTCTGGATAGTTTACTTGATGAATTGATGGTGGTTCTACCTGAACTGTTCTACTAAACTCAATGGATGACATGCTAGAACAGGACGATGAAGACATAGAAGTTATTGATGATTCTGTGGAGAATTGCTGCTTCTCTCTCGCAACCTTAAGATTTTTTGCCTACAATCATACTAGCGAGTTCTTAAATTGTTCTGTTAGATTTCTCTAAAGAGTTAAAATACTGTTATCTTACCTTTGCTTTCTGCCTTGTAGTATCATGCTCTTTGATGTTATCATTGCTTCCACCTGAAAGGAAAGGAGAATCAGTTTGGAATTAATAGCGTACGTCTTCTGAAACTCTAACCTTAACGCTCCCCTGAGCCTATTTTAGAGCATGTTATGGCGACTTGTACTGGAAGGGATTTTCTCCCAAGGGTGAGAAGATTATTGGATCTAGATTCAATAGTTTTCAATTTTTTATAAAATATATTTTTTTAAAAGTATAGAATAATTATTTTTATAAATAAATATATATTAATATTTTAATTGTTTTATATTAAATGATATTTAATTCAAAAAATAAAAAGACTGAACTGTTTGTAACATTTTACAATCTATTTAGTATATTTTAGAGTCTATTATTTTTTTAACTAGATATTATTTTGTATAATAAAAAAATAATTTAAAATATTAATATATTTTTATTTAAAAAAATAATTATTTTATAAAGAAGAATTGAGGACCCTCCCCCTTCAAACTGGAGGGGATCCGGAACTCTGTTGTGGCATGTTTATATGTTACATTTACCCAACAAAGCACGAAAGTTGATGAAAAGACTCTAAACCTTATGGTGAAAGATACAGTGATGTTATGACAGAGAATCAGAGAATTCTATTGGGAATCCTGATATTCTATGGGGTGGTGTGCCATATGAATTATTGGTTGAGGATTTCATATCCGTTCCATACATAGATGGCTACGAGGTTTCACATTTTTATGGCCTCGGTAGTCAGATCCAGTCAAGTAAAATGTAAATTCCAGCTTTTATGGAAAGTCCCCGGGTCTATCATGTTTTATTTAAGAAAGGAAAAATGAAATGATTCGAGGGGAATATTACGCTAGAAATTCATAGATAAAGGTCCTGTTTAATATTAGGAAAGAGATCCCCGGATATGAAAAAGGAAAGGGAAATAAATATTAAAGTATTTGATATACTGATATTTCTTTTGGAATAAAAATTTTATCATTTTAATGAAACAATATTTTTATTAAAAAATGAATGAAATGAGATTGATACTATTAAAAAATACTATAAATAACTAAATTACCTTTAAAGTCCTATCTTTATCCATAATAATAATAATAATAACAGTAACAACAACGATATTAATTATTATTATTATTATTATTATTTGAATGTAAAGATAGTTTGATTTTTTCCTTATTTTTTAATTATTATTTTTGTTTTCATTACATATCAAATATATATTTTTTATTTTATTTTTACCCTCATTCACATTTTATTTTCTATTTTTTTTTCATTTACATACTAACGATATTTATTAAAGATTACTGATACCACTGTGGGATAAAAATTATAAATTTCAGAATTCTGAAAAAAAAAAAATGTGTCTACCATTTGGCAGCTAAATTTAAAATTGTCATAGAAATACAAATTTTTTCGTAAAATGATGAAAGGCAAAATGTTTTCAGCTCCGAAAACTATTTCTGTCAGACCCAAAGCAAGGTAAATTGGATTTGGATTTGCACAGCAGGGCCACAGTTTTTTATTTTTTCGGTTTGAAAACTTTCGCAAATGTTAATTTTTTTTTTTTTAAAAAATCACATTCTAAAAACAAAAAGAAAATACTAATACTTCTTAAAGAAATTGTGCTTTAGAGAAGACGTTTATCTAGTGTTAGTCGATGTTAAAAAAAAAAAAAAAAAAAGGAAGAGGAAAACCAAGTCGTTTATCCTACGTGCGACAACCATCAGGTGCACAGTACTCTGCTGTGCAACTCCTGCAGAGCAGAAAATCCTATCCTATATCTTGATATATTCTAAATTTGAACTCTGAATTCAAATCCGTGTAAATTCTCTAGATGTTAAATGGGTAAACAAAAAAAAAATGATAGAGAGAAATTTTGACGCGAAACTGCCGACAATACCAAGTTCGACCAAAGAAATCAGAACCCAAAAAAATTAGCATAAAGGGGTAATCAGTAAAAACAGAATGCAAGTCAAAGTATAACTAGGTACTATGTGGTTTTACCATCCTGTCCCATCCATCCAAAGAACAGAAAAGTATGAAAAGTATGCGAGTGGACGCACTGGACTGACATGATTGTGAAGAAAGTAATTTTAACATGCATGTCAAGCCAAGCTTTTCTTCTTTATTTTTCAAAAATAAATTTTCTCTAACAAAACCATCAAAATCAACTTCAGAAGATAATGCAGAAAGAAGGGATATTGTAAAATACCTGTTAGGAAACGATGGCGGTCAAAGAGCTGAAATAATCCATTGATGCACCCAATCTGCTTCTGCAAATCTGAGTTCTCATCCTTCATTGATTTTAATGCCTTTCTGGACATCTTTACTTCTTCAATTTGTTTTTTCTTTCTCTGGGCCTTCAATGGAGGTAAGAGAATTTGAAATGTCAAGCTGACTGAGAAGGAAAGATTGGCTTTTGAAATCAGAAAGTATTCAAAATTCAAACAACACTTGGTTCTGGGTTCTGGGGATTTCAATTTGAGATGATTTATCTGTTATACATGGAATGTAAGCACATGAATACATATTATATATATATATATATTCAAAGAACAGAAGAGAATGTCCATGAACAGAATTACAGAACATATTCAAACAGAGAAGAAAGAGAAACCGACCAGAAGAGCAAATTATATATATTCAGATGTTGGGTTTTAAGATAACAGCAGAGAGAACATTTTCTGCAGAAGCAGAAGGAACAAAAAGAAGTATAAACGAAGCAATCCCAGAATGCTACCTTCTTTCTTCTGACTAGTAATTCCCAAACTCCAGAAAACAATTTGATAGACCCAAGAAGAGATTTGTACGTCTTATTTTCTGTGAGAACAAAGGATTACTTTCTATCTCTTGTTCTGTGCAGTAGAGGCAGCCAGAGAAGGAAGAGTATTATATATATGAAGATGTGTTGAAGACGATGGTGCTAGCTAGGAATAATAAGTGGTAACAACCTCTTAATTACATTACGTAAGAGAGAGGGAAAAATGAGTGGAATTTGGGGGTCAAATAACTTGTGAAATCTGAAAGAGATAGAGATGTTAAATAAATAAATAAATAGTGAAAAAGAAAGAGATTGAAGAAGTGGAATAGGTAGTGTGTGAATGTGAGAATCAGATCTGCAAGCTATGGCCATTTCCTACCACTTCCATGTGGGTGGGTGGGCTTAGAAAGCTAGAAGTCTCTCTATGAGCATGTGGAGTCTGTCAGAGATGAGAAGAAAATTAAGCAAGCAAGTTGATTTTATAACCAAAGGGACTAAATAGATATATTCATTGAAAGCCTCCAGGCACAAAAGTAAAAGGCTTCATTCAACTATTCGCACTCTTATTTTTCTTTTTAGAAATAAAATATACAGCCACATATGCCTTACAGGTAGTTTGATTCAACAAACAGCTATAGATAGGACTAATTGCAAGCAGAAATTTTTATACTATTTTTAAGAGAAAACAAATGTATTTTACCTCAACCTTCTCCATAAGCCATTATTTGAGTTTATATAAATTTATGTAATTAATATTTAATTATTTATCACAAATGATCTGAAAATTTTTATCGTCTTAAAGTTATCCATTTTTATTATTCACTTTCATTTGTGTGAGAGTAAAATTTATAAATAATACCCAAAAAAAAAAAAGATCAACTTACAAAACGATCTTATACAGTTTAAAGTGCAGAAATTATTTCTTGAAAGTCATTAATCAATATTTATCATTACTTAACCAATATGAAATGGGTATTAATATTTGGAAAACATTACAGGAAGCGGCTTGCAAACTTTTCTTTTTCCAATTGTTGTCTCTCAATTATCTGTGTAAATAAAATTCATTAATTACGTAATAAACGTCCCAGAAAAAAATAATTTACACCATTTCACTTTGCTATTATTGAGGATGATACATACAGGTGAAAAGTTTAATTCTTGAACGTTCCATTAATTTGTTCCATCTGGATGGTGTAGCATGAAAGATTCATTTACCTTCTCTCAAGGTCATTAATGAATTAATATAGTTTGTAAAATGGCATTAATTAATTACAAATTGAGAAACATTACAGGAAATGAATGACTTAAAATTGAAGTGTTAAATGTGTACTGCTCTTATCCACAGCAGAAAAGTGGTCCAATATGTAGGCAGAAACATACATCATGCAAGAGCAGACAGGAACTATCTATGTGTGTCAATTAAATGCCACGACCACTAGGGTTTCCTTAATCAAAGTTTTCAAAAATTAAGGATAAAATATATGAAACCTGAGTGAGTCCTCCTGGAAACTATATACGTATCGTTTTCGTCGCCAATCTGTTACCACTCTGCACATGTTATCTTGTGCCTCATCGCTATCATAATGAGTACTGTCTGGACTGTGTACTATATGTAAGAACGAGAGTGCCACTTACAAGAGGGCAATCAAAAGAAAGGGAAAGAGAAAATATACTACTTTCTGCATATATATCTTCAAGATAAGAAAATTTTCTGCTCATTTTATAACTTACAACCAGAAAATATTTGAGTGGATCGAGCTGGTATTTATAGCCTGTTATATTTATATCAACTTTTTGCCTCGCTTCTATCTTCAACCCTTAAGTCGTAAATATGTGTAGAAAATAATAAGCCATGAGAATGGCATCCGAATGGAAGTTTAAATTGTTCTTCGTACAGGTATGGAATATTGGAGTAAGAAAGAACTAATAATGTTGTGAGCTTCCAATATTTCACATGCAACTTACAAAATCTTATTCCGTGATGCCATTTTATATCTGTAATCTGATAATTATGCGTCACACGCGCAGTTGTACACTTAATTAGTGGATTCTGACTTCTGACCATCTGCAATATGTTTTAATTACTAAATGTTTTTTCTTCTAATTTTCTGATATATATTAATGTTGCTAATTAACTAATTAATTAACCAAAAACGAATCAGCAAGCTGTGTAGTGTTCATGCATTTGAAGCACCCATTCCCTCTCGAAGTACACTTTCGTTTTATTAGATTAAGAATGAATTTTTATGTCTCTTATTATTGAACCTCAATACACTCATAAAACTATATATATATATATATATATATATATATAAAGCAGAAGTTTGTGTGACGCTGAGCAGTTTTTTGTGAGATCCCCCCATTGTACTCAGAGAGGTACAAATTAGTGGTCCGCTTAGCATTCCAGAACTGTAAAGTATAAGCATTAATATTTGAGTGACGCTGATATTGCTTTGTCTATTTTAAGGTGAAGTCTGGTCTTGTATTTCTGTCGCTATGCTCCAAAAATATTCGCCTTTTAACTCTAATTGTTACGGTAATTTAGCTATAACAGAATGTGATAAAACAAAAAAAGGAGCTTATATAATATACATGTGTGTGTGTAAACTGGTGACTTAATATTTTAGGTTTAAGTCCAAATGTAGTTGGATATATACTAGGCTAGGGGTAGGTCATGCAAAATGGACGTGGAAGTTCGATGAAGGCAATAATAAATTGTGTTTATGACATCATATTGTCCTAATAATTATAAATGCTAATATTCAGTCTCTACTAGCCTTGTTTTCTTAGAAAGTCTTAGTTAGATTAAAAGAGTTACAGTTGCATATATATTGATGACCTCGTTTTTTGGGTTAACCTTCAAATGTTAACTAAGTTTGCATGCTGGACTACATGAAGGGTTAATATTGAGTTTAGTTCATATATATGATGGTAAGTGATATTTTGAATATATCCAATTCTTTATATTTTTGTAATGATTTTTTCAATAAAACATAATAAATATATAATTATTCAATAATATCACAACATATATACAATTATTGCATATAATTATATAATTTTATTAAATTATATAGTTTTTATATTATTATTGATTAATCATATATTTATTATGTATGAATTAAAAACACCTCATTACAAAGACAAAAAGAAATTGTACTTAAATCTAACAATCCTAACAATTTGTAATCGTAAAACTTAGGTGTTAATAGCTAGGCTTAATGCTTTTATTAGTATTATTTTTTAAAATTAAAGGTTAAAATATAAAACCTTTTTAATTATGGGTGGTATCCAAACAACCTAAATAATATGTAAAGCTATATATAAATAATTAAATTAAATCCAGATTTATTATTTGGTAAGGTAGGAAGATGATAATGAAACATGATGGCCCAGTTGATTTCATTTGTCTGATCATATAAACTAGACAAGAAGAAATAGAGCATGTGGTAGAGCGGATTGCTTATGATAGAAAAACTGCATGAAGTACGGATTTAGTCAGTGAAAGGTTTACATCGACTAGCAATATATTAGCCAGCTGTGACACTCTTTTATTGCCCTTATGACTATAATTTGTCTATCGAGGGTCTTATTTAGGGGTAAATTATAAAGAATTAAAGATGGGGCAAAATATTCAACTTAACTATCACATAGTTACTATTTAAGTGTAAAATAACTAAGTGCAATTAAATGCAAGGAGTAGAGGAATTTTATTTCTTTCTTTTTCAATGTTATAGTTGGAAATATATCCATTTCCAAGGATGTTTTGTATAATTTGATAAACTTCATGCAAGGACAAATAAAAGAGAGGAAAAGTAGCAACAGAAACAGACAAGTTTGCAAATATATATTAATGAGAATAATCAAATAGCATTCCATTTTATGTATGATTTCACTATTATTTAATTCAGACAAGGGATGAATAAAATTGATGAAGCCTTTAAAAATGCTAATGAAACCATTAATTTGTATTCAGTAACGGAATGTGTATACAGGAAAAAGTGATATAAGTTCCAATATATATATATATATATATGTACTTCTTAAATGCAGAACTATAGTCATATGTTGTACAAACTTTAACTTTTTCCATTATCGTTTTCCTCTTTTTGGGGTAATTAATTATGGCAGTAAAGAGAGGAGACTCCTTGCCTAAATCAAAAGGCTAATTTTCTTAAAAAGCTCCCAATAGTTTGTGTTAATTTGTAAAGGGTCTAATTGCTGCCATTCTAATGTCATATTTATCAAATTTTTTCATCTTCATATCAGGGAAAATCCAATATATATTAAAAAATAAGGAAGAAAAGAAAGAAAAATAAACCACCTCGTTCCTATATTTTGACAATTATTACAGCAGTACCATTTGAACCAAAAAAAAAAAAAAGGTAAAGTAAAATAGGTTTAAATTAATTCCATGTATATATCATTGCTTGCAGAGGGATGATAATGGATGATTGAAATGTAAATGAAAGTGGGATACAAGATCACATGGAAAAAGTAAGCACCACGAGGGATCTTATACTTTTGATTGAGTATGCATGGACCAACTAATGAAGCCATCTCCATCATTCAATTATATCCCAAACTATAAATTTTACTCCATTATATATATATATATATAGCAATTATTTATTTATCATTATTGACACATGATGTTCCCACCATTTACCATGTGCATTACCAAAATAATTAATGTGAGTTTGAGCCATCGAAGATGAATTAATACCCGAATTGTCTATCTAACTATCAAATAAACAAAAGTATAGGGACACATAGATTCACAAGCAAGCAAGCCAAAACTAGAATCTCATCACTTTCTCAGGGATATTGCCTAAAAGGCACCAAGATGGAGTGACCTTTAAACAAGGGACAGTCCATGTTATAGAGGTTTATCGACCACCTTATCCCTAATGTCACATGAAAATGTCAGCCTTTGAAAATTTACTTATCCAAGTTTGAGTGTGTAGTTTTGATATCCAATCATTCAACAAATGATAGGGACAACCTCTATTGTTTTCTACGATAGAGATTTTAGATCATTGCATCAAATTTTCAAATTATTTGTGATTATCGATCAAGTATTTAAAAGTATTTGGATTTCGATTTTAAATACCATTTCGGTTACCCAATTTTAAATGCAAATCCTTTAAATTTTTTGAGTACAAAGTGAAAAAAGAGAGTTAAGGAGATTCAGATCCTTCAACAATTAGCCCTAACTACTCTTGAATTGGTTTTATTATTTTTCTTGTTTGGTGGGGTAGATGTAGAATTTGAAGTCATATGCTACTTGGTTTCCTTTCACTTTCATAGGAAAGAGTTCTCCAATAATTGAACCATATGGATATTAATCTCTTTCTTAGCATGTTCAGGAAATAACCAAGAAGAAGAAGGGGAGAGAGCTTTACAAGTGGTGAAATAAATAAATAAATAATCAAAAGTGGAAGATTGTGGACCAGGCTAACTGATCACTTGCATACGCATGACTTTTGAATTCTCTGACATTTCTTTTATTCTTTATGTATATATATATTGGAAAAAGAGGAGGAGAATCAAGTATACATCAATAATAGGAATCACGTGTACTAAGAATTATTTGTCATAAATCAAAGAGATTTTCATTTAATGTCATTGCATACAAAAAGTCAAAAATTTATCATATTATTGAATCACTTGACAGGTCATCAGGATCTAAAGGTCACAGTACTGTATCACATGCCCATCTTATAAAAGTTTCAATATCTTTGGGCTTAATTAAACAAAAAAAAAAAAAAAGGGGAGAGAATCTATGGCATTTTTTCTTTCTCTTTTCTTTTATTTGTTTACTATTTGTCATCAAGAAAATATCCAATTTTCCTGTAGGCCCAGTAATCCTCTTCCAGGACACGGTTTTTTGTTGGTGTTGCAGATTTATACTGGTCTGTATTGAGTACGGTGTTAAACAGATCGTTGAAATTGCTAATTAGAATGAAGTATTGTAGATAATACAGCATACTGTAAAAGGAAACATATATTGGGCCCAGACCCATTATTCCTCTGTCCTTGTGGTGGCCCCAGATAATAGTTTTGGTACATTTCAATCTAGTAATCATGTGGATCTGTGACCCCAAAACTATAAGAATAAATTATATTCTTTATTTTTGAAAAAAAATGTAAATTACACAACCCTATTCGTTACTTTGATTATTTGTACTCTTTTCCTTTAAAATTTTAAAATATGCTACGCTAACTTCTTTTACATTACCTACGTACAATTATATTTATTTTGATCAAAATACTCTTAGAGTTATTATTTATGTAATATTACAAGTATTAACTATGATTTTACTAATATAAAAATGGTAAACTTTTTAAGTTTAAATTAAATTAAATTTATAATTTTGAACACAAAATAATTAACATTACAACAGAAGTTTTTTAAAATTTTAATAAGTGATGTTTTTATAAAAGAAACCTAGAAGTATGTTAGTCAGCTTCTAGAAAATTTGTATAAATTTTTATGATAAAGAAGAAGGCCTTGTACTAACCATCTCTCTAAGTCAAACTAAAAACAAAAGAATCAGTGTAATCACCAAGAGCAGCCACAGAATTGGTTTAGAACTAAACTCTATGATGGTTGATGATGCCAGCCTTAAAGAACGTGATACTGTAGGAAACAGAACAATGTGATATACTTGTTAGTGATCATGATTGCCATATTGTATCATATGGATCTGCTACTGAAAAACTGCTCAATATTTTTCAAAAAATTTTATCACATTTTGTTGGGTATTGGGCAATGAGCACCAAGAGTGGTGGAGAGTCGTCACTGTGTCTCAATGAGTCAGGGAAGAATAATGAGCAAGTACGAATGCATGCTCAAACTCATCATATCCCTTCTGTGAAATAGTCATAAACTATTCATTATTTATTTTCCATAGTGCATCAAGTCTCTTGCTATTACTCAAAGGCCCTTGATGCTAGCTAGTAATATTGGGATTTTTTTTTCTTTTGCATTGACAAGGTTTACATTACAAGTGTTTTGTTATAAGGTACAGACAACAGGAGAGACAGTTTCCGATATTCAGCAGGAAAAGAGGTTGGAGGACAGGGGAAACTGGAAAAATAACTTTTTTCCTGTATTCTCTGAAATTCAGGAAAACTAAGGAAGAGACAAAAGCTCAAGTCCAGGTTTCAAACCCCACAAAGTACTAGGTGAGAGGGAAGCCTTAAAGATGATAGTGTTGTTTTTCAATATCTTTCGTGTGTGTGGGATTTGTGTGATCCGATGCATCTCAGCCCCAAACTGGACCATTACTTCCAAAGCAATTTGGCTATTTGTCCAACTATTTAGCTAGCCCAATTTCAGGTTTACGATGGATTGAGGTTACGAAAAAAAAATGCCATACTACTGAAATAGCTTTATTCCATCTTGTTTGATAATAAGGCTGCTATTATTAGACTATATATATATATATATGAATAGATATAGACAAAGGTCCGTTCTTGGATAAAGAGAAACTCCTCCCACAAATCCGTTTCTATAGTATCATATAAATATAGTGTTCAGAGTAGGATTGAACCCTTCCATCTTTACATTTGTCTCTAATCTTCCTTCTGTTTTTTTTCATTAGAACTTGGTTAGGTTCGTCTTCTCATTGGGCTACCGGAAAAAAAAAATTATATATAAACCAATACTAATGTACCTTATCATTGAAGTATCAGAAAACAGAATGCATGTAGGTTCATTCTTGATATTTACATTTACAGCCATGCTTCAAATTGATTGGGATTGGGAAATACTTGCATGATATTTGCATGTACTCCCATTCTAAAGAGTTTAAGGCTTAATTGCCTCTGGCATTATAACTGACATACGTTTCATATTTGCCACATACAGAGCAAGAGAGCAAGTAATGCAGAAACATGATGATAACAAACCAAATAAGCTTTTTTTGGCTGAAAGAAAGTTCAAAGAAAGATATTGTTCTGATAAATGCAGAAACATGATGATAACAAACCTAAAAAGCTTTTTTTCGCTGCAAGTTCAAGGAAAGATATTGTTCTGAGAAATATAGAGGAAGATTTTGAAGCAGTTCAACCAAACGAGAGGACACAGTTAAAGTAGGGTAAAGGAATTCTCAACACACAAAGTGACACGATAAATCATGATATTTTTCTTCACTTCAACAACAACCTCATGAAATTCACTAATAGATCCTAGTAGCCAACTTGTTTGGTACAGCTTTGCTTGCAAGTAACATATTTGACATCTTGAAAGTAACTGTGATGATGGAAAATATTAACATCTGTGATATTTTTTATGAGAAAGAATAAAAGGCTTTCTAACACTCAATTTTAAGCCGACAGACACATCTTTTCAAGTTCACAGGTAGAAAGACTACTGATAACTTGAAGGTAGAAGCTCCAAGATGCACTTTTTTCATTGATAGGTCCTTGACCATAAGGGTTTTGCTCAATATACTCTGTCATATCTCCAGCTTTAGCCAAACCATTGAGGTATTCTCGCAGATCACCCCCAGCGGCTGTGATATGCAAGAGGGTTATACAAAAGAAGAAAGCCATGCAGAACTGTATAGGGTTTAGAATTAGAAGGATCTAACTAAGCCTCAAGCATACTCATCTGCATTTATATATAAGAATACAAGCAGGTAATGTACAAAGTTACCATACCTAATGAATTGTCGGATGTATTCTGATATGTGTATGTATATGGGAAGATGGAGGTGTGTATCTGAAATAAATGTCGAAAGCACTCATAAGGATGTGAAATGATAATATTGTGTAAACAAATATAGCTGATACTACTTAAATGAGGGAAGAAATAAGGAAAGATATATATATACAGGATTTAGCAGTGCTTTGTAGGGAGAATCATCCAAGAGCAACGTATTTGATTCATTGTAATATCCCTTCTCCCATGGAAGATTAGGATCATGCTTCTCCCAAATTTTCCTCAGATCCTTAAAAACCAGAGGCTTGTGCTTGTTTTCAAGAGTGTTAAAACTTGTTGGAGTACAATGAGAATGATCCTGCCATATTCAACAATATGAAAGAATCAATAGAGGCGGATAAGGGTTTTGAGATACTTTATCAAATGAGGTTAAGTAGAAAACTTCATAAATTAATTAGCCGAAATCACCCATACTGCATCATTATAATAAGAGAATATGCACATAATAGAAGACATGCACACTCATGAACATCTTATGCTAATTAATGCTATCTAGGTTATGTGGACAGCAAACATACAAGATATATATAATAACATCTAAACTCAATTAACATGTCCTGGCGAGATCACCATGTAACAGAATTGCATTGACAGAAAAATTGAATGATTGCTTCCTAACATAGAAACAAGTTTGAAATACACTGCCAATAGCATGTTATTCAAACAACTATCATGGTCAGCAATTAACTAACATAATTGCCCTAAGTCTTGCATAGCTAAACATGAGTATGGAATTTACTAAAACAAGTTATTTGTAGCATAAATCATATCAGAATAAGAAGAACAAGAGCAATGAAGATTTGGAAGTCAAAAGCAATAGCTCAAGTGATTACCCAACAGAAAAGTAACTTATGTTTCATGTCTCCGATCAAATAGTTGAGGACTATATCAACATTTTTCCTTCAAAAACAACAACTTGAAAGTAAGGTTATCGCTCATATTAAACAGCTGATTGATAACAATGACACTGAACACAAGAAGATATGTACAGTGACATTAAGTAAAATTGAAAAGTACTTAATTCTTGAAGACCATACAGCCACTTCAAAATTCTCAAAGCAAAACTTCAGAAACTCAAGATAGAACGGTCTCTTGAATACTGAAAATAGCCCAAAAAAAAACAAACCTCATTAGTAAAGTATGATCAAATTATTAGAAATGCAGCGAAAGACATAACACAATTGTTACTCACCTGCACGCCTGGCAATAATGGCATCTGCTAGGTGATCCCTTGGTGGGGGAGAAACTATGTCAGCAAGCAGCCCATTTATATCAAGAACAAGAAGCCTTTTCTTCAAACATCTAACCGATGTTCCAACTAAAGATATTCTCAAAACCTCTAACCTACCCTGTTCGTTTGGGACAGAAACAGAATCTTTCCTCACTGCATCAGCATAAGAGACAACTACTTGCGTGCCCTTATTTGCTTCATCAGTATCAATCGGCTTGTTAATAACTTCCTCTGGTATATTACAAACTAAATTATTTCTTTGTCCTGCACAGGGCTCCATACTATTTTTCTTTATAAATCTTGAGTTAGCTCCCAACATTTGCTCCAATGCCCTTATCTAAATAACCCTGCAAATATGGACAACATTAAATTCAAATGAGGTAGCAGAAGTATATATATTGAAACCGAGCAGGCAAGCTAACATATATGATTTAAATGCAGTTCAGAACTACAAACAGTATACGTGTGTGTATGGCTGGAAATGAAATCTTCAGTAGTTTCATTGGTTTACAGACAGGAAATAAAATCTGAGTCTCTCTGCAACTATGGACAACTTAAATTCAAACAAGGTAACTTATATGATTCAAAGCAGTTCAGAACTACAAACAGAACATATATATAGCTTAAGAATGAAATCATGTCTCTCATAGAGCAGGGCTCTTCAGTGTTTTGGAAAAACCCTGTGTCCCTTGTACGAAGTACCTTTATCCAATTATAAAACTTATAATGCAGCATTTTCTACTCCAGTTATGCACTTTAATGATCCATAACAAGTTTCCAATTCATACAATTTCTAAGTTTTGTGATTCTCCTAATTCCAGAAATGGCTAACAAATTAAAACAGGAGTTCAGACTTCGGACGTAAAGGCTTCATTTTGCAATTCACCATGATAAAAGTAAATGGAATTAATGATATCTTACACATAAGAGATCACGCCATCAAAGGGATAGCACAAAGCAGGAATGAAAATATGTAATCGACTTCTAATGGAGAAATCAAACAGAAAGATCCATAAAAATTTATAACCCCACAAGGAAAAAAAAAAAATTACTACTTTTGGTTGCAGTCGGAGCTTTAATTTCATACAGAAAAAGGATAGTGTAAAAGAAAAGGTTGATCGAAGCAGGGGGAATTTTGATATATATGAAAATTCAACATAAAAATAAAATTGCCATGTAAAATATGCAAAGGAAAGAAGCAAAGCAAAGAAGAGAAAAACATTTGACACTGAAGTTTAAACAGCAAGATTCCGATGACGCAAGTAGCCATACGTAAAACAAAAAAGAAGAAGGAAGATACTCAGGAAAAGCGGGGCGAGTACAAGGAATCCGAAGTTTCGGAGTGAACAAGGTATGATGCGACAGTCTTGTGATTGTCGTTCTACTGAGGATGCGTAGCAAATGAAAAAATCCTTGGCCTGTGACCTTTCATGTCGCTTGTTTTTGAGCGTCATAAACGTTGTGTGACTTATAGAGAAGAAAATGCAAATCCTTAACCTGTAAGGAAACCACAAAGTCAAAATCAACTCACGCGCCGCCATCGAGAGAAGAGCAGCAACTGCAATGGCAGTTTGGACTTTAAGCATTATGTGATGTTTCTAATACTATTCGTGGAAAGTGGAAACGGTTCTTTTATGCTTAGTTGTATTAATTTGCCTTATGTTTGTTATATTTTCACTTTAAATTATGTACTTAAAGTTGTGAACGTTATATTTCAATCGAGGAAGTTAATGGTAAACATAATGAACAAACTGTAGAAGTAGTGGATTTTTTTTCGTTGTAATTATTATAAGATTTGTTAATTATATATATAATAATAATATGTTAAAATATATTAATTGTATGTTAATTTAAAATAATTTATTATATTTATATTTTAATATTAATTTTTTATATTGTAATTATAAATCTAAACTTCTTAAAATTTTTAATTTATCCCTCCTATTTTTGATATTTTCTAATGATTCTCACAAACACTAGTTTGTAAAATTCTTAACTCACACCTATACTTATTTTAATTTTTAATAACACTCCAAGTCCCTCATTATATCTTTATTTTTAATTTATAAAAAGTTATTGAAAAAATAAAAAAAAAGCAATTAAAAATTTCAAAACAAACTTTGGATTCATTGATAAAATTTGCAAAATCTTAAAATTAAAATATAAATAGAATAAATTATTATAAATTAACAAATAGTCACTTTATATTAATATGTCATTATTATATATATATATATATATATATAGATATATTTTAAATATTATATAATTATTGCACTAGTGTAATTATTTTACGCCAAAGGACGTGCTTCTATTTATGATTGTTGTTGTTGGTGTTTTGATAGGTATTGTTATTATTATTTACCTATATTTGTTTTAAACTTTGTATTTTAAGTGATTCCATTCAATTGTATTTCTTAGCTTAAAAGAAAAGATTGTAATTATAAGGGTATTGGAGATTATTAAAATTCTGAACATCCATGAATGGAAGCATGTATAAAGTTCCTCGTGTTCACCTTGATATATATGATATTTTTCAATATATTTATTTTTAAAAATTATCAAGCTAATTTGATTTGATGGATGAGGTTTACTTAAGCCTTACTTCTTTGGCAACAGCTGGCAAGTGAAAAAAGAGACACATAATTTTGATAATTTCAAGGTACAAGACAATCAATAATGTAAAAGTATTTAATTTTCACTTAAGTAAGATGTGATTACATTCTAATTTGTTACTCTTTATTCGTTAACCAAAGTTTTTGAAATGGACCTAGGCCATAGTTGCAGAGTTTGTATATTCACAAATCTATATGTTAAAAATTCAAAAAGGAAGGTCCTGACTAGGCAATGCCAGCTGGATATTTTCAACTACGACAAACACTAGAGTTTACGCAACAAATCGTGTTTTACTTATGTAATTAAATAATTAATATTTTCTTTTTTTGGTTTGAAGATTTTTACCAGGTTTGAAAACTATTATTGGCCAAAAGTTTTTGTCTGAAAAAAAAGATGGGAATATTACCGTACAAAGAAGGATAATGTAAAGAGTAGGCCCAATTTATTGTAGACAAGTTTGGGCTTTCATTCTAGTTAGGATTAAACTAGGTTAAATGTGGGATTGAAACCCCGAAGATAATTTCGGCCAAAACGTGACCACGTGGAAGAAATTTCATTAAAATAGAATAGGGTTTTTATTTGAGATAGGTGTTAATGGAAGCTAAGAATTTCGCAAGTTTTGAGTAAAGAAGGCACCATTAGATTCGAAACTCATTAGCAAAATAAAACACTTCAATCAATTTTGGCCAGAAATGCATCATTTAGGAGAATTTTGGTTTGAAAAATTAGGGTTTTTTCGCATGCATTGGGCTTCAATAGCCGTTGCAATTTTCAAGAGTTTGAATGTGTGCAAATGGTGTCATCTGGCTTGAAATCCTCTCATAAGGAGAATCCATAAATTATTTTCAAGAGATTCAATCTATTCTTTGAGTAATTTGCTTTGAAAAATTTTGGAGTTGTGCATTAATAAGGCCATGCATATTCATCTCGTTTCAAGGCATTTATTGGGTATCATTTTGTTCCAAATCTCATAATCTATTAAAACTCTAACTTTATTTGAAATAATTCCTCATCTAAGTCAAGTATTTGAGTTCAAAAGTAAATAGGTTTTCACACGTTCATATAAAGATGCATGACAAAGGAATATACAAATATAAACCAATATAATTTCAAAGTGAATCTTTCAACAAAACAACCTATGGAAATAGAAGACAAAAAATAATAACATTAAACAAGATAACATTCAAAACGGGAGAGTGCATGAATATAAACATTGATCTGAAATTGATGATGTACCGACTATGGCTCAAATGATAAGCAAAGATGAGCAATCATAAATAAAGGGAGAAATACCATTTATAAAGGGAGGAAAAGGGACAAAAGTGTAATTAAAATTAATAAAGGGTACCAAACTTGCTCCCTGTCTATTTATGATATTTAACATTGCAAATAAGTTCAATCTCTCTTTCTAACTCTCTATCAGTAATTTGATAATATAATTACTTGTCAATATTAAGCTTTAGGTTAGGGTGTCTACTCAATGACCTTGTTAGTAATTTGACACATAATTGATTACTTACAAAAAATATGAACAAAATCCATTATTGATTTAAACCAAAGTATTAACTATCCAATTTAACAACTATGAAAATTGATCTAATAATAAGATTAATATTTATCCATAAGATAAAAAATATATTCTAACATTAACTAATTCAAAAATAAGGTTAAGATAAATTAAACGACCATAAGAAATAAGAAATGAGTTGTGTCTTGTAATCATACAAAGAAAGAAGTATCTAATTTTTACTCAAGTAAGATGTGATCAGCATTCTAATATATTACTCCTTATTTGTTAACATTTTTTATTATATCAAACTCACATTATAGATAACTAACCAAACTTTTTGAAATGGACCTAGGTCATAATTGCAGAGTTTGTATATACACAGGTCTATATATTAAAAAATTCAAAAAGGGAGGTCATGATTAGGCAATGCCAACTAAATATTATGAACTATAATAAACACTAGAGTTTAACAACAAATCATGTTTTGCTTTTTTTTTTTTTTTGGGTTGAGGATTTTCTCAACATTCAACAAATGTTATTGGCTAAAAGTACAAGTTTTTGTTTTTTAACAAAACAAAATTCAAAGTGGGAATAATAAAAATCTTATTTTGGACCTTCACTAAACACCTTTTTTCTTTGTTACCTCCACTCAATAAAAAATCTAAATAAGTCCTTCACTTTGTCATCAAACCATCTAAGTGTCATGACCTTACCTAAAAGGATGTAACCGGCACTGGAAACAAGGTATCATTTGCCCTTGTAAGCTTAACTAACAAATAAAAAATCATATGTTTACTCAATATACAGAATTTTCATTAACTAAAATTGAAATAGAATACCCACAAATACATATATTAAAAAATAATCAATCACCTCTGTATAGAAATTTTGGTAGAGTCTCCCTTAAAATATGAACCTTCTGAAATTTCTACAACAGGAAACTTGACATATAAAAGGATGTAGAGTTCTGCTATCTAATATATATACATATCTAACAACCAACCATCAACAGAACAATAATCAAAAGAACATCTGCCTGTATACAAAGATAGCTACTAAATCTAATTGCAAATTTACAACAAAAGAGGAGTTCTTGCCCTTGCATCAACAAAGCTCACCAAAATAAGAAATACCTACAAGCTTATACTCCATAGCTATGTGTTCTAGACCAGCATTGTGATATGAAAAATGTTAGATTACGTGTGGTGAATAAAAACCCAATGAACAGATAATATTAATTATACAAAATGAAGGGATAGATAGACCACGATAGAGTTTTTTAAATAAAAATCATGTTTTGTCTTAAAACTATACATCTTCCATGGTAAGTAGAAATGGTATAGTATGCGAGACATATCTTAAACTTCAATAAAGGCCTCAATAATAAAATTATAAATCTAGTTTCAAATGAAAATAAATAAACACTTAAGTAATGCAAAGGTTTTCTAAAATCATCTGAATGTTTGGGAACAACCTACAGAACCATCAGAAATCATAATTGAAGCTAGCCCAAAGCCAGTATAAATCATAGCATATTATATATTAGTCACGAGCTACAAGCTCAGAATATTCAGAATAATGGTCTTAGGCTAACATCTACTGTTGTTAGTTACAGGGTTATATTTTAGATGTATTCCCTAAATATTTCTTTAACACACATGAATATATAATTAAACAAATCAGAAGTAGTAAGTTCAAATGTTTAGAGTCTGACTTATTCAAGTAAACAGACTTAGACAAATTCAAAATTTTAAAGTCAGAGTACATCATAATATAGAATTAGCCTGCATCATAATTAAATAATCAAAGTACTTCACAAACATAGAGTCAAATTACTTCAAAAAAGTCAGAAGTTTAGCAAATGCTTGATACTTCCAACTACAAATAAAACTTAGTTAAAATTTAGAGATTTCAAAGTATCCAAAGAAACAAAATAAGAGTAAAACCTCAAAATCAAAATAAATTATAATTACAATTTTAGAATGCTTCATCATTTAAAGAAATAGTACTTCATGATTGTAAAGTTAGAACACTTTAAAGTACAAAACAAAAATGTCTAAATTTTGGAATCATTATAAATTCAAAGCTTCAATAAGTGAATCTAATATATGTAAAATTAGAATAATCCATAAATCCAAAACCTTCAAAATATTCAGAAAATACATATGATGTTAATAAATCACTAGATGTCTGTCCCAAAACACAGGAAGTCCAAATAATAAAAGTTTTCAGAAAGAGATAACATAAATTAGAAATTCCCTTAACTAGTATTATCTACTCACTTAACTAAAGCCGATACAACTCACTCTCTTAGTCACAAAGTAAAATGCAACAGCTATGACCTTAAAAAACAAATGATAGACCATTAATGTATCATGCTAAGCAACATCTTAACTAAGGTAACTTCTAATAAAAATGTCCCACAATTATTCCTCTTAATATTTTTAATTGTCATAACTAGCACATATATTCACATATCCTTAGAAAATACTTCAAGATCCAAATGCTCCATAACTTAAAGTTACAATTTCACTAATATCCAACATAGATAAATTGCACTAAAATATCCCAAAGCATTTAATAATGCTCATATAACCACATAATTAAGTCCAAAAAGGCTCTCCATTCAAATTTTCATCATTTTTCTTCATGAAAAATTTACAAAAAATCCAAATAATTATTAAATCAATTTAAAATTTATAACAATGACTTCTAATAACCTTAATTCACTTCCTAAATGCTTAAGGATATCAAAAGAGTCCAAAAACTTTGAATTTCATTTCCTATAAGTATACATATACACTTCAAAATTAGGGTTTTTTAATTCTAAAGCTAAAACTCACACTTCATCAATGAATCTAGGGGAGAGACATGCAAAAATTACCTAGAATATAAATCCCCAACCTAATTTGATGATATTGCACTAGACTGAGCTTAAACTCGTCACTTTCACGCATGAATAGTACTAGAGATCAAAGGTTTTTTATTATAAGTTATCTGAACGAAATTGATCAGTGGAAATGAAGGAAAGTGGCTGAAAATTATCAAGAAACATGAAGCAAAATGCACCATATTTGATTAAAATTTTGATGAAATCATGCCAATTATTGCTCACTTGCATTTTTTCGGCCAACTAAAGGTTGGCGAAGGTTGAATTTAGGTCGACAAGGATGCAGTGAAGTCGGACAACCATCGACAACCTTGAATAGCAATGATCACAGCAAACTCGAGCTAAAAGAGGGCATAGTGTGAGAGTATCAGGGAAAGAAGTGAAAACGCGAGGAAGGAAAATTCTGATGGAAATTTAATCTTACTAAGGGCATATAGGTAATTTCTTAGATAATACTTTGTAATATCATATCAAAATTATAGGAAATACCTTATTTACATAATTTGGGATTCATTTACAAATGTTAGAAATGTATATAAGAAAGCTTATATACTTATGCTAACTTCTAGTTGGATATGATATTATCTACATCTATATTTAATACTCCTCAATTTTTCCTTTCCTTCTTTTATTTTCAATGTTCCATCCTTATTTAAAATTTATACTAATCTCAAGTGCATTTTCCTTCTCTCTCCAACCCTTAAATTTTATATAAAAATGTTTACTTAAAGTAACTTATTTTACATACGAATTTATGGGTATTACACTAAGAATAATTTAACATGGATAATTTATTCCGAGGTGGATTGTTAACTGATTATATAAAATAACACATCAGAACAAACTCTTCTTTCTATTAACATTGCTTCCTTTTTCTGGAATGGAATTACTTAAGATATTAGAACCTAAAAATCCTTGTTATATTTTTGCCATTTTTTTGGGGTCAGTACTCTTTCTGCCATTAACAATTCTGCATCTTGTCTGTAGAAGTGATCGTAAAATTCACCCAACGCTTATCATGCTAATCTTATTTGATGATACGGCCGTTGGATATGCTTGTGAAAGGGCCTTCATCGTTAGGGTTGAAGGTGAATCTCTCTGATCCCACACCATCATCTTCCATTAATTGAACAACCTCGTATTCCCAAATATTGAGCCTGCATCTCCTTCCCATTTCACATGCATATATTCCATTTCGTTCCCTTTAGATTTATATATAATGTAACATTAACTAACCAACCATTTGGCCATTTCTGTATTGTATCTCAATATGCTTCTAATATGAACTAGTGTTTGAGCCTTTCAAAAGTGGGTTTCATGGTAGAAAACACGAAGTGTAAGAAACTACCTCAGTACCTTGGCCTTTATTATTGAGAATAGCATTTTAAAGCTTATAGGTATTGTTCAACTACCCTAATTTTGGGATTACTCTCACTTTGAGTGGACAAATCAACAAGAGACTGCATTGTTCCCCTTCTACCATCTACCCATTATGAAGATGATGAAAAAGATGTATATAAAAATGGTGAACGCAAGATTTAGTGGGGAAAAGTGAAACCTCTTACCAAATGTGGACCTTACTTTAAACCTTCCTAGTTCCTACCTAGTTAGTTCCCATTTTTGGCTATTCTACTGTGTGAACTAAGAATCTTATTACGTAAAAGCAAACAAGGAAAACAAGTATACGCGAAACTTCGTTCTTCAATCAATTTCATTTTGATTCTACAACTTAGATTGGGTTTGTAATTTCCCTCATTGCACTTTTCCATTATTTCTTCCGTAGAATTTTAAGATGATTTATAACAAGTCTTCATGACTTAACAATAATAATTAAAAAAAAAGTTAATTTTTCAATGGGTGAGTGAAGGGAAAGATTTTGTTATTATTATACTAACTTTTATTTTACAAGTTCCAGATAGTCCCACAAGGGAAAAAAATGCCAGATATGGTTTTCAGCCCAGGAGGTGCACAAAAATGGAAATGATGATGTTGACATTAAGTGTTAAAGGATTGTGCAATGGAGAGAGTAAAAGGAGACGTTAATTGCGACACGACCACAAAGATAGTGGATGTAGATTTCCGCAGGCTAGATGTGCAACTGAGACATTAATGGGATGCGTGGCTAAGATGTTAGTGGTAAAAGGAGAAAGGGATTCTTAGGCTTTGAAATGTTCAACAACTCCATGTCAACTGAGGGAAGAATTTATCCATCTAATTAGTTGGAATAAAACATCCAAGTCATATTTTTTTAGACAACTTGATAATAGAGGGGTGAACTGGAGTAATAGAGCACTAAGTGAGGGAGTTATTTAGAATTTTGACTGAATGGAGGACCAGAATGAAAAAAAATAATGAGTGGGAGACTAAAATAAGATTTTTGTCAAACTGGGAATATTATCGTGCAAAGAAAAGTAACGTATAGAATAGGCCCAATTTATCATAAACAGATTTGAATTTTTCTTTCTATTTAGGATTGAATTGGATTAGATGTGGACTTGAAACTTATGAAAAAAAAATTTAAAACAACAATATTGAATCTTGAATAGCGGATATTACTTCATCTTTAATATGGGCAAAGTCAAAGAATTTCATCATGAAACATGTATTTTCTTGAATTACAATTTTAAATGTAAATATCAAAATATAACACTTAACTCTTTTAAATTATCACATATAAACGTAAAACATTGTATATCTATTAAAACTAACGTTAAAAAATTTTCATAATTACTGCACAGTAGTATATGTCTCACTCATTTTCCCTAATTTCCTTTCTAAGCAAATTTTAACATGTTTTTCTCAAATTTCTAATTTCTGAGATATTATTTGTCATTGGGTTGTAACCTTTTTACATTTTTTTTTATTATAATCTATGGATAGATGGCTGAATTTTTTAAATTTGAATACCCTAGTTATTGTTTATATATATATATATATATATATATATATATGGAGATAGTTATATAAATACAGCCTATCTTAATTTTATATTAACTATCTATGAATATCAATTTTTGTAAAATGATTAATTTTTAGTAAAATATTTAGAGTTATATAGTTCCAAAAAAAAAATTGAGAAGTGTTATACATATATACAAGGGGATGAAAGTTAGAATATGGATTTAGGAAAATAAATGTATTATATGCATTTTGAGAGAAATAAAAAAAGTATACCTATAATTCTTTATATAGTTACTATTAAATTTTTTAATTCATAAATAATAAAAATATAATTAACCAATAATAAATATATATATATATATATATATTAATTGAAAAATCATACAAGTATATGTAATAACCATGTATATGTCATGATATTATTAAAAACTCATATAATTCATATATTTTAATTAAAAAATAATATAACAAAAATATCAAAATTGTACATTAATCTTTTTTCTTCATAAAAATGTAGTTCTCCTACTTTCTTCCTTCTGGTGTCTCTATTTAAATGTGCTTTGTATATTTAGTTGTGGAAATATAATTAAAGTTTGAGAGATAGATAGGGCATCAAAGTTAGATAAAAGGATAGAGAAAGTAGGTACTTGTAACATGCAAATGACATGCCGTGTTTCCCACCTAATTTGCATTGGATTCACAAAATCCGTGAAAATAATTTGGACCACTCCATCTTCGGTCTTGATATTCTTGCATGGATGGGTGAAAATTTAATGGTTTAAATTTATAAATAAAAATATAATTATATATATTTATGTTAATTAAATATAAATTTATATTATTAAATTTTTATTTAACTATCTACTATGATTAAATATAATTTCATACTAAGACATTAGGGATCCAAATTGCAGGGCCATACCTCATTTGGACACTCATGTGTTACAAACACTTTTCAAGTGGCACAAGTTATGTCACTGCTTCTTCTTCTTCTTACATTAATTAAAGCATGAATAATTCTATCTTTTTAATGAGAAATATCAATATTAAAGATACTGTTATTTTATATTAAAAATATGATTCAATTAAAAGATGTATTTTTTAAATTTTTATTTGGTTATTATTTACTTTGTGTGGACAATTAGAAATTTAATTTACTTTGAAAGTTTATCAAAATGATGATAATGCTAATGTTTATCAATGTATATTTGATAAAAATATCATTTATTGTATTAAACATTATTACTCGTTATTTTTTATTTGATTAATGTTAAAATTAATTATTTTTTGAATCAAGTTTAAAATTAATTAGTGAATATATTGTTTAATAATTTGATTTTTATTTTTTTCCAATGATTATATAATATTTTAACAAAAAATACTATTTCAAAATTAAAAAAATAGGTTCGCAGCTCAAGTTACATTATTTTTTTCAGATATAGTTGGTAAAGCTTAATCATGAATAGATCATGGTGGCTAAAATCTGGCAAAAAAACAAAAAAGGTGACTAAAAACTTATTCTTATTGATTGCAAACATCGTCTCGTGATATAGAATTGGTCAATGATTTTATAAAGTAGTTGAAAAAATTGAATTTACATTAAGTTGATTGAAAAAAATTATAAAAGATTTAATAAATATTATTTTTGAAATGACAATTCAAAAAGAGAAAAGTTGTCTAGAATTATTTGTGTGCTCCAGATGACTTTTTATATTTTTTTTACATGCATCAAGAATTTGTTAAAGAGTGAATATTTTTTGGAACCAATCATAAAAAAATGAAGTAATAAATAAATAAATTATCTTTTAAATGGGAATTATTTATAGTGAATGAGAAAATTAATAAATTAATAAATCACATTTTAAATCATAAATTTTGTAAAGTTAAAAAATTTATTTGAGTCAATATGAAGAATAATGAATTAATTGACCATTTTTCAATAAAAGACTATAAATATAATTTGATATGGTCCAAAATTATAAAAAGATAAAAAAATTTATGGTTATTTAAAGTAGACTTAGGAGTTCTCTTTGATTGATAAAAGCTCTTCTTTGATTATATTCTCAAAAGTCTAAGAATTTTTTGAATAAAAAAGAAAAATAATAAATAAATTAATTACTTCTTAAATTTCATAATAATGGACTATAAATATAATTAAATATGACAAAATGATATATGATTAAATGATTTGCTTGTCTATTGACATATGTTACTCAAAATTAAATACAAAATTAAATGTGATTTTATTAATTTTTGATATTTTAAAATTATTCAGAAGAACAATAATAAGAGTTGTTTCGTACAACCAAAAAAATGACTTATGGAAGTACATTTCCAATAAACTAATTATTACCATTTCTCTCACACACTAATCATATAAAATTAATTTTATACATTTTTTTTCAATTGATTGTGCTTTCTTTATATCACAATATATTATTAAATTTAATTTTTTTTTATTGACATTTACAAATATCATTGATATAGAATGTGTTTCTTTAAGATCCGTACAACACATAAGCATGTAAGTTTGTTATCAATACCATTTATATTTGCTTATTTCTAGATTGATTCAATAATTTCTAATGTACTAATATATCAATATTTTGCATATTTTTTTTTATCAATGGGTTAAATTAATATGAGTAAAATTTAATTCTTGTTTGATTTAATGACAAAAAGCGTAAATAATTAACAATAAATCTTAAATTTATTTTCTTATTAATATGACTTCTACTTAAATTTAAAATTATTTTGAAAACAATCTCATAGCTGCTAAGCCAATGGTAGTTTAAATATCATTATTCTGTCATATGAAAATAAAAATAAAAAATTTGGGAATATTTCCTTTCACCAACATTTGCATGAAGTGACTTCTCTCATCAATAAAGTCAAACGCTTATTTTTGGCTCTCTTTCATGTTTCTTACTCGCCAAGCTTGGGGCATATTTTTGACAACAAAAAATATATGTATTCTTTTAGAATTGAGATACGACTAACTTTTTATGTCTCCAATAAGTAAGAATAAATATAATTTTAGATCAATATAATATTCTAACAAACCAAATACATTATAAACTATGAAGATTATTTATCAAAATTTTATTAAAATCTATAATAAATGATTAAAATGATATATATGAGATTTATGAAATTTGAGATTACATACATTTTAAGTACGACAAATCTGTTATAAAATTCAAAACAAAATATACGGACGTCAATTTCGTAGGCACACAAACTTTGAAGCGGTTCTAATTCTCCTAGTTTCGCTGATCAGGCTCCGTAGAGTATAAAGCAGCCTCCATGGGTAGCCATCTCTGTCGCAGTCAGCTGTTCCATCATTTTCTTCCATTTTGTATTCGAGATTCATCTGAACATCATTAAAGTCCTCTATTTTCTTTGACCTTTGATTTCACTGCGTGCATGCATTCCACCGATGGGCAATCTCTGTGCCATCTTCGAACCCCAATCATCTAACAGAAAGCAGACAAGGCGTTTACCCAATGAGCCACCACTTTCCAATTCGAGTAAACGTTGGGCCCTGACGCGTTCTTCTCGTAAAGAGAAGATCGATGATTCTGTAATTCAAGAACAAGCGCTGGCGGCAGCCATACTTTTCAAGCAGCATCAGCAGAATGGTACTTCACCGTTTGATCGATCCAGTTCTCTCCGACATCCGAATGCCGGTAACAAGAAGAATTCGTTGCCGCGGAGCTCGAGTTCCAGGGCTCGCTCGCTTACTGACCCTTTGCTACAGCCTCATCAGCTTGTTAATAAGGTTTGCGGTCGTGGGTGTTTGTTGAATTAGTTGCTGCCATTCAGTTATTAAGTGAAAGAATGCTCATGTTTGCGTTATTTGTTTATGGGTTTCAATTGTTTAGGTCCAAATTTTATCAGTTTGACTTATGATCATGGCCTTGAGGAAGAAAAAGAGTACTCACTCGTTGTTTTTCAGTGATTTAGTTTCTTCGACTTACATCAGACGATTTTGGAAAATGAGAGGATTTAATTAGTTATGATATTACTCAGTTTTCGTCCCTTTGCACAGACAGTTGTTGTTTAAAATCGTTAAAATTTGTTCTGGCGATTGATTAATGAAGTGAAATGACAATGAGTCTGGGTTTCTGTTATTTACGATCAGATCAATCTTCTACCAATTTATGATCTACAGCTCCCTCTCGAAACATGTCTTTATAGAACGAAAATGAGAACTGTGAGATGATTGTTCTCTGATGATCATTATTTTAGTCATATGTCAGAATCTTTTTCTGGACCGTGCAATGTGGTGAGGGGAAGGTTTAAGAATTTTCGTTGTTTCCTTGAATATTTCAAAGCACACCTTTTGAAGTATTTCAACTAAAAGTTGGGTGTAGCTTTGAAGGTAACTTTGTTTTGCTTCTTTCTGTTCACATGAGAGATGTAACACTTAAAGATGGATCCGATAGCACTCTCTTTGACTTGAGCCTTTGAAGGTAACCTCAGCTCCATTTTGTCTTCAAAACTTAGACGGTTGTTGTGGAATGTTACTTTTAGAAGTGGCCGACTAAGTTGTCTTTCATCATGGCATGTGTTTGTGGTGTGTGGAGGTACCACTCAAAGGCGTACTCGGTAACTATTTGGGTCTTTAAAAAGACAAAAATAGTTCCATTAAGGCTAAAAGTTACTAATGCTGTTATAAACCATTTACTTCTAGTTGTCAGCTGTAGTATCATTTGATTAAGGTTTACATAATACAACGGCTTTCCTTTTTATTAATAAGATAGCTTGTTCAAAATCACCTGCAACAGACACCTTATTGTATTGGTTGATAAGCAAATGGTAAAACACGAATGATTTTCAATATAAATTTAAAAAGTCTTTACATCACTTTTTTCCTCATCATTTTATGTTGCCGGGATTTCTTTAGTTATGCCAAGATTTGCAATTTGACAGGGTATAAAGCTTGATGACCTGGAGACCAATCATTTTATACTTGTCCATGGAGGTGGCTTTGGCGCTTGGTGTTGGTATAAAACTATTGCACTTCTAGAAGAAGGTGGTTTTAAAGTAGATGCCATAGACTTAACTGGTTCTGGAGTTCATTCGTTTGATACAAACAACATTACAAGTCTATCACAATATGTGAAGCCACTTACTGATTTTCTTGACAAACTCCCTGAAGGCGAGAAGGTGTTTTTTCTCATTGCTTTCCCATATTTAATAACTGAAATTTGTTTAATGTTTCTTATATTTTTCTTCATAGGTTGTTTCTGAATCTTGGGTGGTATAGGTTGCATTTTAGCATTTAGCATATCTATTGTGAACATTGCCACCATCTTCTTAAGTGATGGGGATGATCATGGATAAATAGCCTCTTAGCCCTTCAAGTTAGAAGGAACATGATTTGTGTAAAAAATATAGATGCAGAAAAATGAGAAACAAAGATGCTGAAAAGCAAGGAAAAATGATTTGGGTTGAGATGGTGTAAAATTGGAAGGATGCAGTTGAAGATATTACCATTGCCTAGGTGTGGTTGAATAGCTAAAGAAAAGTAATGTAGTTGATCATAGTTATTTCTGAATGTTTGTAGATCAGACTGCAGGTAACTGGTGTTGAGGTTGATTTGAATTGTTATTATGATAAAATTAGCATGGCTTTCTTGAGATTGCTTAGGAGATGTAGTAACATGCTTTACAGGATTGCATCAATCTTGGCTTTTATCTTAATTTTTCTAAGTGTTCATAGAATCAATTTAACCCCATACAGATTGCACTGATTAAATTATGAAACTGACTCTAGCATCTATATTTGTTCGATTTGAATTACACTGCTGAAAACATGGGAAGAAACGTAAATATTTTATTCTCATTACACTCTTGAGATAAGAATTGATGATTTATCTCTGTTCCACTTGGTATTGTTTGGAAGGATAAGAAAAAGCTATCTGCAGTATATACACCCTGTCTCTTACTTTCTGATTCTTATTGCAGGTGATCTTGGTTGGACATGATTTTGGTGGGGCATGTATATCTTATGCAATGGAGTTGTTTCCTCTTAAGATTTCAAAGGCTGTCTTTATTGCTGCAGCAATGCTCATCAATGGACAAAGTACTCTTGATATCATTTCCCAAGAGGTAATTTCTCCTGTAAGCCGTTAAGACTGATACACCTGTATTCTGTAAAGCTAAGGTTGATAGGATAGGACTGGAAGTTAGCAGTTTATAATTTTATGTTTTATTATAATTACGGCTATGATTGTATCTGTCCAAAATATTCCAGTTTTTTCAATCACCTCTCTGCCTGTCTTTGAGTAGCATTCAAAAGGCAGTACGAATGATGTGCACAGTCATTTTTCCTTCATCTAATTAGTGGATTGTGTTAGTCATTTTTCCAATTAGTAATGGCTTTTGTTAAGAGTTCCTAAAATTCATTTCAAACTAATATACTTTGGAATATTCCCATCTGAGAGTTGAAATGCTTATTGCCTGAGTTACATCTACTCTATAGCTGCGTGGCTGTCCATAATATGTGTTAACAACTTTTGTAATTGGTATTTTATGTAAATTTAAACAAATCATCCCTTTCAAACAAAAATATTGACTATTTAAAGCTTGATTCTCAATATTTCTTTCATCTTTTAAGCTTTAAGTGAGTTAGAGATGAAGTGAAAGAGCATTCATAATTAAATTGTAGTTTCCTGGTCTTATGCAAAACAGTTAAGATTTATAAATTATAATGTAGAGTTTCTCTATCCTTTCGGTGAGCTTCATTGCAGGCAGGTTCAAATGATCTTCTACGAAGGGCTCAGATCTTTTTGTACTCGAATGGGAAAGATCAGCCTCCTTCCTCTATTGATCTAGACAAGTTATTGTTGAGAGATTTGTTATTCAATCAAAGTCCAGCCAAAGTAAGTCATAAGGAACAATTTAAGATTTTGACATGATATACATGAAATTGATTTATTGACAAACTTTTTCCATTTTTTCCTTGGGGGCGGGGGGGATAGCAAATTATTATAGCTATAGCATACATATAAAGCTTTGAATGCCCTTGATAAGCTTTTGTTAAACTATGCAACTGTAACTATAAGCTTTTCTGAGCCCTTGATAAGCTTTGCAAGGAGGGACTGAACGGGCAATCTCCATTACAATTGTGATACCTCCTGATGAGTAAAATTCTTTGTTGATCTTGGAGCTATGGAACATCAAACTTTCATTTTGCAGAGTTGTGATCATGAAAAGGATGCATATGTCAATATGCTGGCTAATATTGTGGAACTTTGTTACTGAGATTTGATAATTGTTTCCGTGGTTGTCGTCTTTGTCTGTCATTCTTATGTGCCAATATAGGAATAGGATTTAGTCTATCAGCCCTGGATGATCCTCTCCCCTTTTGTTGATTTTGTTGACCGCTTTGTTATCTTGGTACAGGATGTTGCGTTGGCATCTGTTTCGATGAGGCCAATACCATTTGCACCAGTATTAGAGAAGCTTTCCCTTTCTGATCTGAAATCTGGATCTATAAGGAGGTTCTACATAGTAACTCCTGAAGACAATGCCATACCCATTACAGTCCAGGAGAATATGATAAATGCAAGTCCCCCAGAAAAAGTCTTCCGATTGAAAGGAGCTGATCATTCTCCTTTTTTCTCAAAGCCTCAAGCCCTGCACAAATTACTAGTAGAGATATCAAAGATCCCTTGAGAACGTTTTTCTGCATAAATTGCTTGTGAAGGCCTGCTTACGGTAAAGCTCCACTAACATGACGTAGGGATGCAAATAGTATTAATAACTTAATGCAGTCCCTTTAGCAAAATGGGACAAAACTTTCGTCATGTTTTTTAGGTATTTGCTATTATGTTCTCCATGAAAAATGTGACATGTAAAGGATATTTTTTAAATTACCCAATTATGTGGTGCTAAGTTGTAAAAAAATTCATTCATCATGTTTTTATGGGACAACTTAATGGCAAATACCCAAAATCATATCTAGGTTTTATCCATAGCAAGGGGGTAGCATGACTTGACTACGTCAGTACTTGTGCAAGTTACAGGTTTCTTTCTTCTCTTTTTTCAGTTAAATTAGGAACACTTGCCAGTACATATCAACTCTTGACAGGCAATTCACTAATACTTGCGATATGAAGCCGTGTTATGTTACAAGTATTACTACTTAAGAGTGTCGAGAGTTTGCTTTGCTAAAGGATTTTACATTCTTTTGATGCTCAATAATCCTCGCAGATTTATTAAGGCTTGCTTTTAAGGAATTCTGGAGACTCTAGTCTGGGGCTCTTTTTCATTTACTCATTTTTGTATGTATTCTTCTTTGATTTCTTTGTATTTGTTACTCTAGGTATAAGAATTTTGTACGTTTAGCAGTATGAATAAATAAATTTCCCCTCCTCTGTAAGTTGTAGTGAAGTTAATAGCATTGATTTTCAGTTAATAATATTAACAGATATGCATGTCCAGAATTCAGAATTAGTTTTACGTAGTTTTAATCGAATTTGACTTCTCTTAAAGAAAGACAAAAATGAGCTATTTAAACTTGCTATTCTTTTGCTTAGTATTATTATTTCGATCAATAGAATGAGTTTTGACTTCTCCTGTCAAGTCGTTCTATGTCAGGGATGGAGGGGATTCGGATTTGTCGGCAAGAATTATGCTAATTTTGAATTATCCAATCAAACAGTGTTTAGAATTCGAACCATCAAATTAAATTTTTTGATTGTGCATGATAAAAAAAGTTATTAAATTTATTCTGAATTATTAAATATGTGTATTTTGTTCAATAATATTTGTTAGATCTACACATTTTGGCTTCAATTACAATAAATCTTTTTCCGAATGGAGGATGATGCATTGTTTTTATTGAATTTTTTTTTACTCTTGTGAGACGGAAGGATAATTTGTCGCTTTTAACAAGAGGCGATTTATTCACTTTGAATTATGACTAAACTAATTACATTACCTTAGAAAAAACTAATTACTGACATTTTAAACTACAAATATATCATGATTTATGTTAGAATATTTGCACATGTTTAGCTTATGTCTTTATAATACATGTTTAGTGTGCCCATATTTGGTGAGCTGCTTTCATCATCACCATGAATTCGGAAAGATTCTTAGACATACTTATCTTTTAAAAATAAGATAAAATTCATTACAAATAAATATATAAATATGCTAAACATGACCAATAATTAGCTGAAATCTGCTATTTAGTTAAATAATCAAAATAAATGTAGTTATGTTCCAAACTCGTTCTCTTAACGGCAAGTTCTGTGACCTCAACAATGAGATCCCTCATTTTAGCTATTCTTAAATAGAATAATTGCTTGCTTAGAGTGGTCACTTATTACACATCTATACATAAGTAACTTTTTTTGGGTTAGGTAAGGGTTAAGCAACAAAGCTTTAAGTACAAGGTACCCCAGAAAGAAGTGTTTGATCAAAGAGACGAGGAAGATCCATAGCAACTGCAAGTTGTCACATGGCGTGATGCTTGAGAAAGGTATTGTGCCTTTGGCAGATTACCCTCTTTTCCAGCTAAAGTCGGTTCCTTCCTTTATCACTTTGCCTCACCGCCAAGCAAGTAATGGCAAATGCAATGGGCAGATATCTTCCCCAAATAATTTATCTGAATCGTTATATTTTATCCGAGGGATAGTCTATAATTATTATACAAATTTTATTATAGGAGATCCTATTTCGTGTCAATTCACACTTACACTACAATGTAAATTTATTTTTTTGGATTAAGGTAAAGTATAACCCTATTAGATATTTGAGTTATGTACAAATAATTTTTTTACCTTAATATTTTATAATAAATTTCCCTAATTTTTTTTGGCCAAAAAAATTTGCTAAAGTTTTAAATTTTGCAAAGATCAAAACTTCATTTTGGTCTTTCACAAAATTACTTTTTTAATTTGATTTCTCACATATAAGTATTTTTGAATTTAATCCTTTACAAATAAAATTGATATCAATAAATCTATAAAAATCATGTTAATTTTAAAAGTATAAAGTGATAAAAATTTTATTTGTGAGGAATTAAATTAAGAAATATTTTGTTTATGAGAAATTAAAATGAGTTGACAATTTTATAAAGGACTAAGCTAAAGAATATCCTATATGTATGGAATCAACATAGAGTTTCTCTCACTATGCAAATAACCCCACTGTCATTAAATTCAGTAATTTATTAACAGAAAGGTGCTACATTAGATTAAATAAATTTCCTAAACTTCATTATTTGTGGACATAAATCCTTAACTTTGGATCATGTACATATAACCTCTATATTTTAGATTATGTGTAGATTAATCTTGATGTATTATGTTCTTATTAATGAAATAACAAATTAACAAAAGACTAACAAATGATAGGAAATTATTTGCACATAATATCAATTTTAAAGCGTCTATTATCAAGTTTTAAAGGTTAAAAATTATCTGCAAATGACTCAAAATTTAAAAATTTTTGTAAATTAACCTACCTTTAATCACAGCTAGACTACTATTATTTGGTGAGTTTTCAGGCAATTTTTTATTTCGATAATAGCATTAATTTATGTATATTTTGCCATTGGTTAATTTTTCCAGATAAGGATTAAAAGAAGCATGGCATTCTTTTTCAATATATACCGTTGGCATACAATAATTTTTCCTCATCTTGAAATACACATAAATTAAGACTCAATAATAAATATTTGAGTAATAACTAGAGATTATAAATACTAATACAAAAAGTTGGTATGGTTTCACATTCGGAGTTAATTTGTTTTAACTTACAAAAGTGAATGATTTCAGTAAGTGCTAAACTTAATCTCTTTGAAATATTACTTGACAAAATGTGATTAAAGTTGTGAAATGTACATTAGTTACTAAATTTTTTTAATACAATATACATTACATACAATATGAGAGAAAAAAATAAGATTAGAGAAAAAAGGAGAGAGATGTAATTAACGGTGGATGCTTTGGCCAAAGAAAAAAAAAAACGTGAATGCTAATGTAAGTAGATGAAAAAATGACTTCGAGAATTTCGGTGATTCATTTTCAAATTTAGTTTTATTTTAGTTTTTCATGAATTAAAAATATTAAAATAATTTTATTATTTAAAATTTGATTCATAATGGTTATTTATTTTTACATTTCGAGAAGATAATTTTGAAAAATGAAAAATTATTTTAAAAGATTTAATTTGTGAAGGACTGAAATGAAAATAAATTTAAACATAAAGGATCAAATTTATATTTTACTCCAATTTATAAAGTTAGGAAATTTAAAATATTATGGATCAAAAGAAATTTTTAATAAGTTAATAATCACATTAATATTTTAACCCTTTTTTTAATATATAAATGGCTAGTCCCGTAACCTGCCACTTGGGACCAACCAATTGAACCGAAACCCAAAGGCGCAAAAGCTATCTCAGTTTCTTGATCCCGTGGAGCAAATTCCAACCCAAAAATAATATTAAAAAATGAATTTAATAACTAAATTACGTTAAATTTTTCTTAAATTTAATTAAATTATAGTTAATAATTTTCTTATTTAAAAAAATTTGTATTCAGAAATATATATTAAAAAAGTTTCTGATTTTTTAATTAAAGAAATAAACTTTTTTATGACAATAAAAATAATTAAATTATGTTAATTTAATATGAAATTGTAAATTTATTTTTAATCGAATAATTTAAACAATTACATGATTTTATTTTTGAGATAAATATATTTTTATAAAAAATTAAATTCAAAAAATAAATTAAGAAGAGTACCACATAATTTACTTAAAAATTTTTTATATAAGCTGTAATTTATTTAAATCTAATTTAAAATTATATCTTAAATTTTTTAAGCTCCTTTATAAATATTTGTTTATTATCAGTTTGAGAGTTTGCCTCGCTTCTCGCCCACTCGCTCTCGGGAACAAGGTTTGGAAATCCCAGATCTGACATTCTGACTCTTTTCAGGATTTTCATTTCGATCCATACTGTGAACTTCGCACTTCACCTAGAGCACTTCGGTTTTGATGTCTACTCTACTGTGATAATTTCCCCAATCAATCCATCATATTCTACTGCACATCCCACCTGCTTTCCTAGTCGTAGATACGTTTATTTCTTTTCATGGCATGAAAATTTGTTGGGGCTTTGACTATCATGTTGGATTGAGCTAGTTTTTAGCTTTTATTCTATTAAGGTTTGACATATGTTGTTTGTCGACAGTTGGATTTATGGGTTTTAAGGGACTGTTCCCCTGGCATTGCAAGATTACTGAATTTCCATAGTCTAGTTTGGTTTTTTGGCCCTTGAATCGCATAATGCTGAGTTTTTTAACATGGATTCGTTCACGGGGTCACATTTTCTTTGCTTTAGCATCTGATTTCAATGGTTGTCCTGTTCCCTCGAGGTAGTTTTATGGTAATGAAGAGAAAATTTGTGTCAAGTCATCAACGAAACTCGTGCTCTTTGAAACATGAAAGCAAGGTGAGGACTCCAAACTAAATTTTGAGACCAGCTTCGTGCAAGAGAATTGAATTATCAGGGTTACCCTCGTTCTATACAAAAGCAGTGTCCTTGGTTGGAACTGGAAGATATAGAATGATATGCGTTTAGTTATGGGTTGGCATGGATTGGTAGTTTATCGGTCTGTTAACTGTATTTCCAATGGCTTGGTCTTTTTGTTTTGCAGTTGTTTATATTAAATTATTCTGTCAGTCCATAATGCTGGAGGTTAAATTTCTCATCAAACAAATTGTGCAATGCAGGTTTTGCCACTAATTCTAAACTGACTGAAAATGGGTCGTGGGGTTAGCAGTGGAGGTGGTCAGAGTTCTTTGGGCTATCTCTTTGGAAGCGGGGAAACTGCCGGTGCCAACAACTCCCGAGGTACTCCTGTTCAAAGTCAACCTGCAAACGTAGGGCACTCTCAAAATGCAAGTGTTGCATCGCCGCCAATTGATAAGGGAATTCCAGCTGGAATTCATGGAAATCTCACAAACAATTACCACCGTGCTGATGGGCAAAACTGCGGGAATTTTATCACTGTATGGCCCTTGTTGACTTCTCTCTTCACTGCATTTAAATTTTACTGCATGATTCTCTTTCCTCCAGTACCTATGCTCTGACATTGTTTGTCACTGGCCTTGGCCTAGTAAATTTTGAAATACTCAAACGCTCTAGTTCTAAACCTCAATATAATGAGAAATGATGATTGGAATCTCCCCTTTTGCATTTCATTCATTCATAATGCTCAGTAAAAAGTAAGGAAGGTACAATGTTAGAGTCCACAATTTATGCCTGGGGCAAAACAAATTTAGACAGTAAGTAAACAAAAATGTGCATAACAGGGCTACAACATGACAAATCATAGGTGCATCAAATTCTAGAGAAACTGTTTGAATTTGAAATAACTGCAATTGTTCTTGTCCTTGCTACCATAAGGACAAGAGCAATTTGATGGCAAGATGTCACGACTTGCGAGTTAGAAGGAATTCTGTTCTTTCATATCTGTAGGCAAAGTATGATATGCTTTCTTAATCTTTATTGTATGTGTTATGTGGGTTATAAGAGTAGCACTTTTCACATGGCAATTAATTATTTAATCTGAATTATTTGAATAGGTTCTGAAAGATTACTGATAATATAGTGATTCGATTCACCATCTGTTTTGAGTATTATTTTCTCCCATCCTTTTTCTGTCTGTAAGTGTATTTTCTAAGACTGTAGACTCCCTTAACATGTGTTTCATTATTGGCATTGGCAAAATCACATGCTCAAGAAAATTGGTGATATTGCTGTATCTTTTCACTTGGTAGTCATTCTTCAGTTCAGAGTGCTTTTCTGCATAACACACTTACGAACTATCAAATTGCTGGATTTGCTTTAGAGCTCCCTGTGCAGCAATTCCTTGCTTTGCCCCATTTAGTATTTACTTATGGGATTTTTCGTGTCTGATTTATGTCCATTCTGGTGATCATGGTAAGTCCTTGGATATGAAGCTTTCTTATAACTCTTAACATATTTGCTGTTGTTCAAAGGTATATGATAGAGCATAATATTTAGAGATCGGAGGGTGAATAAAATAATAGTTATTTCTGATACTTTAATACATAATGATTCCATATAATTAAAAGATAATATGCAGTACTTGCCGCTCTACCTCCTTTCTACACAAAAGTTTTGGCAGGGTGATATAGGGGTTGAGATTGAATAAAGTTCCTTTTGTGGTTATGATATCTAGGCAATGGTGTTCTTATTTGTGGTTTCCTTTTGAATGCAGGATCGACCATCAACCAAGGTTCATGCTGCCCCGGGAGGTGGATCTTCCTTGGGCTACCTCTTTGGTGGTCCTGGGAACTAATCATCTGTGTTATGACTTAAGAATGCTTTCCATTAGCACGTTTTGTGTGTAATTTAGATAGTTGTGTTATAAGTTTAGAACCTCTGGACTTATTCCATGAGCAATTGAACTCAATGCCTAATGTTGGTGTGGCTGATGACCCATGATTTGGTGATTGATAGGATTGGTGTGCTTTTGTTGGCTTTCAATTAATGAAACTGACTCTGTTTATAAACTAAAAGTCTTGCATTCTTCTCCATTGGCTTTATCTATTTCTAGAATATATTACTTTAACCTTTCTTTTGATTAAATTACACCTCGTATATTACTTATTTCAAATTTATCATCTTATTCTCCTGACATTTGATATCTATTGCAGAAATTTCTCCATCAAATCAATAAAACTAACTTTTTACTTAATATGATGTTTTTATTTTATTCTTTACATGACAGTATATATAAGTTGATGTCAAGCTATAATATGAAATCGCTTGTTTGTTTTCAATACAAATAGTAAACACAGTTAAGTATCTATTTCTGCAAGAAAACACGGAAAGTTTGTTTGAAATAAAATAAATTGGAGCAAAGGTTTTTGCAATATGTATTAAATATTAGGTAAGTTACATAATAGTTTTGAAATAAAAGTAGTATGATGTGTAACTTGATGAAACTATAAAAAATTTTGGTTTGTCCAAATGAATCCAAGGAGATAAATTAGACTTTTAAGAATTGAAAAAAGGAAAGCTTTTCAGAATTTTAAACAAAACTTGAATTGTTTTAAAAGTTTAAAGAAGAATAACTTCCTTAATACCGTGTAACAAAATAAACAGAAATGAAAGTCTTATATTAATATAAGGTTCCTTCAAAACAACATATTAGACAATCAAATTTATAGTGATTTAGATTGAAATGATCCATTTTCTAAAAATAAAGCAAAGGAATTTTCATTATGGAAAGAACTCACAATACAACAAAGCAATGACATAACCTTTCTCAAAGGATTAGCCATTTAGCTTTTACTACCTAATCACAAGTTAACCTTAAGGCTCAACATAAATATTTATACACCTAAATTGCAAGAAACCCTAACATTTTGTCTTAGCTCTACGAGCTTTTACAACCAAATTAGATAACCTAAAGCACTAAAGGCTCAATTTGAGAATTTTACTCCTTCAAACTACTGCCGAGAGTCTCACAAGTTCCTATCTACCAAAGACTAATAGAGTTTAAGAGCCGAAGTATAAACAATTCACTAAGAGTAACCTTGCTTGAAATCTTATATTGAGTAAAAGCACTCAGCTAAAGCATAGTAAGCAATGGATGAAGTACTTCAATAAATGCAACGTGTATTTTTTCCTCAAATTCTCTGCTGCTTTCTTCTTCAATGGCTTTTTAAACATCAATCATCTGAAAATAGTCTATTTTCACAACTTGCACCTTCTCTTTGCATATTAGCTTAAAACGGATGGAAGAGCTTCACCATAAATGCTTCATAATGTGTGCAACTTCAAAATGTTTTTCTCCATTAAATGTAGTGCCTCCATCTTCAATTTACTCTTTCTTCTTTGGAGCATTCCTCTTTTTGGGTTTCTTGTTCTTTAAGCCTCTCTCTCTTTCCTTGTGCAACAAAGTTAAATTTCTATTAGTAACAATTTCTTTTGATTGTTGCTTCTTAATTTCAACATGTACATGTTAGTCAATTTAAAAAAGATATTTTTTAACCATTTTTTAATGTTATACAATAATAATACTTTTTTGACCATTTACTTATTACAAAATTATTGTTTTGATCCCTCGTTTGAAAATGTTATACTAAGTACTTTACTTTTCGAAAAATTATTAGATTTAACCTATTTATTAATTTTAAACCCTAAATTCAAGAGTTAGATACAGTATATCTTGAAAAGTGAGGAATCAAGTATAACATTTTTTAATAAGTAAAAAATTATTTAAAAAATTTTAAAGAGTAAAAGATCAAAATAATAATTTTATATAAATAAAGGATCAAAAATATGTTTTACCTGACTCCATAGTCTACACCCACTTTGTAAAAAGTCTTTTTGACTTTTAAGTAAAGGCTTTTTTTTGGTGTAATAGATTTGAATTTATAAATGACCATTTCTTCTTATTGTTGCTTCCTACTTTCTTGTCACACTTCCAACATTGTATATGTTTGTCAACTTTGGGTGTATTTTTAACCATTATTTTAAGAATTTGGATCTGCTATTGTTGTGTGGCAACGGACCACACAAAATTTTTTTTTGTCTATTTTTTGTTATTATTAATTTTTTTTTTTTGAGTTGCTGTCATACAATAAATCTATTGTACAACAATGGATTCAGATTCTTCTTCTAATGCGCTACTCTATTGGACACCTACTTTATACCAAGTCTTTTGACTTCTAAATAGGGGCATTATTGGTCATAGCCTCGTGCTACAAAAGGCAAAGTTGGATAACATTATCGTAGAATGCGTTTATATGGACTTTCATCTAAGTTTTCTTTTACTCATTTAAAGCACACGTGTGCTGTGAAAAAATGGGTTTTCGGCCCAATAGTGTGATAGAAATGTTTATATGAAATACAAAGTTTGGCCTAGAAAAAACAATTCTAATTTTTCAAAAAAACATTTTTTTCTATAAAATTCATTTTTTAATGTTGATATAATTATTTATCTGATTTTTCCTTTATGGCTTTTGATAAATAATATTGATATAATTTTTTTTCTTTATATTTAGATTGTGACACTGACTATATAAGATTTACCTATTAATTATATCACTGCCAATGAAAGTAGTCAAGAGAATGCTGATAATTATTTTCGGACTAAACGATTTCCATATCCTAACGATAATTGACTTCTCAATTCAAAATTTCAAAATATTAGCTTTTCCATTTAATCTCCTAATCATAATTATTTATAATTTTGGTTCATGTAGAGGATCAAATAAAAAGTAAATTACCGTAATTTTAACAGATAAAGGTATAAAATGATTGAAAGATCCTATTAAGTGATCAAATTAAAATAATTACTTATAAGATGACGAAATTAAGAAGTTAATAATTTTTCCGAAGATCAAAAAAATAAATATATAAATCACCCTCATTTTTTCACGAAGGAGTCCACTATTCCTTGGGCTTTTGGAGTATATTATTTCAACATTTTTTCCCCAAATTTTGGAGAAATGTAAATTACTGATTGGGATTATACGAACAAGGGATTTGGAAGCATCAGTCCATAAGAGAAAAAAATATCATTTCCTTGATAACATTGTTGAAGTAATTGCGATGAGAAGCATGGTTCGAGGACCAAATGGTTTTTGCGAGTACATTAAGAAATGAATTTATGAATATTATTTAAATTTTAAACTCATCGATGAAGTGATTCTTTTGTGAATTAAATCAGTCTATATTATAGTTACCATGGTCGTTAAAATCTAATAAATCTAGTTAAAATTTTAGTTTCTTTCTGCCACTTAAAAAGTTTAGTTAATTTTTTTGCATATCATGAAATCTATTCGGGTTAAATTTAAATACTGTTTATATATATATATATATATTATTCAATTTTTAATAAACACGTAATAATTAATAATAATATAAAATATAATTAAATTAAAAAATTATATAATTATCTATAAAAATTATACACATGTCATATTAGTATTAAAAATAATATATATTTTAATTAAAAAATAATATATAAAAATATAAAACTTTTTATATAAGTATTTTCATATTCATATTTATTCTTTGCATTTTCTTTCTTTGTTTTTACTTTTTAAGTGTTTTTCTTTTATTCTTTTTGAAAAAACTCCAAATACGTTTTGCTTTTTCGTATTAACACATTGAACATTAGAATTAAATTTGAGTACTAACTAATACAAAATATAATAAGTAATCAATCATCAATCCTAACAAATTTAACATCTAATTATTTATATTATATACATAATTTCATTGTAATATATAAATTTATAAAAAAATAATATTCTCTAAATCTTCCATAAAATTATAAGAAGTATATAGATATTCTTAATAATAATAATAATATAATAATAAATTGATAGTTTTTATCAATAAATATATAATACTTATAACGCAACTTTACATGTTGCATTATTTAAAAAATAATTTCTGTGTCATAATTTTATAAAATAAAAAAAGACTTAATAAATAAAGATATACAAAATTTATACTCAAAGTTAATTTTCAAAAAATTATTATATAATAAAAAAGGATTTCAATTGCTTGGACCGCAACTAGTGTATTGCAGGTAAAATCTGGCCAAAAAAAAAAAAAAAACTGCAGTTAAAATGTAACATGGCGTTTTATGGATGGTTACCGTAGTCGTATAACGGTATAGTATTACGTATTATAAGCAGACAAAGCATTTAACCTTTTCTACGGTTAAAATATTCCGAGTTCTTATTGAATAGAGGCATCAGGGTTTTTCGTTTCCCTATCGTCCACAGTGTGCCTCGCTGCAGAAACTAGGGTTTCTACTTTTGGAGTTGCAGTGAGCTTCACAACCACAATGACGACCGTGGTGCCAACCTCTGAGGAAGATCCGGCGCTCTCCGTCGTTCGATTTGCTTCGGAGCTTGCCTGGGCTGATGCCGGTCCTGAGGTACTTGACGCTGCACTATCTTTGATTGGGTTGAATACGTTTTTGCATTTATTCTCGTTTGCTCGAAAGTTCCCTCCTGCTAGGATAGATATTTAGCATCATGTATACGGTAACTGGAGAGGCTTCTGGAATTTGATGTTAAAGTTTGATGGTAGAGTAGTCGGGCATGATTAAATGGCATCGAGGATTATACATACGTGAGAACAGTTGAGTGTTCTTTACTTATGCTAAATCTGTATTCTGATTATTAATCTACTCCATTTTGATGCTCCGAAAGTGTAACTATGGTCACAAAATATCGATAAAACCTTTGAAAGTTTTGTTCAGTAGGGCGTGCGGGTGGAAAGTGGAAGTGTATGGAAGAAAAACCGGGTTGAAATTGTAAAGGATTTTTTTTAGTTTGGGTTTTCTTCTTTTTCTTTTTTTTGGGGGGGAGGGGGGGGGTGTTGTTGGAGGAGGTGGATAGTGATTGTGCTTAATTGGAGCTTAGGACTGGGGAAAAGTAAAATGTGTTAAGACTATTTTGACAGCAAAAAAGGGAGCAAGAATGAAACTCTGAAATTGTCAGGGCTGTGTTTTTTAGGGTATTGCCCATGTTTCGATTTTATTGTGCTGATCAGCTGATGGTTATTGGGTGTTCGAGTTTGAAATTAAACAATCATTCCTTCTAAACCCTGGTCTTTATGCATTTAGGTATTTTTCCTTCTCTTCTATCCGTATACTTTTGTCCTCTATCCTATACCCTGGTCTTTGTGCATTTAGGGCTCTGTTTATTTGGGTATTGGCCATCATACGTCATAATTCCATCCTTTCCTGCTTCAAGAGTCCTATCTTTGTATTTTAACAGACATTTTATATCAACCTTTGTATTCAGTAATACATTTGTTCTATGTTATATAGAAAATATGGTATGATTCGGCGATTCTGAAGTTAATTAGGCTATCCAATACTTGGGACACCTTGTTCAATCTTACGTAGGATCATGATTTTGACTACCTCTGTAATAACTAATAAGGGTTTATGTGGTTTTTAGTTATAATTTTTTTAATCATTTTGATGCTAAACACAAAGTGAATTGAATGTTTTGTATCGCCTTACTGTCTATCAAATCAAGTGCTAGATTTTGTTGATCTTCCCTGTCTGTTTATTGATGTATTTGGTGTTGGTTTGTCAGGTTGCTGAGCCACAAGTCAGTAGACTATGTATGGAGGCTGAAGAATTCATTGCAATGGGAAAGTGGTTAGAGCTAGCGTCATTGATGGTTACTTCTGCTGAATTGATATTCTCAAAGGTGTCTGAAAAAGGTAGAATACTCCCTTTGCTTGATATGCTGTCTACACTCCTTAAAATTTCAGCATACTTGTACATGCTATGATGCTAAGGTGGTGTTGTCTTCTAGCTTTGCAGTTATATTCTACTCTCAATTCTTTTTATAGAAACATGATAATCCTCTTTTTTATCAATGTTGTCGAAGGCCCTCGCCTCAGCACCTAAGGCCCCAAGGCGAGGCTTTATTTGAATCCAGCGCCTCTCATGGTGTGAGAGGCGCTAGCTTTGGCTAGGCGCTCAGTTGGCACACCTCTACTGTCTTTTTGGCGGTCCAAGCAAGCACCTTTTGGTGCCTTAGCTAACTTGGACCTATTACAGTTTTTTTTTTTTGCACTTACTTAGGGTTAACTTGAGAAGCCCAGCCCAAATGTTTAGTGCACTTAACATTATTGTGACTTCATGAGTATGACTTAATGATTATTACGATTGAATGGTGATAGTAGTGACCTAAATTAGTTCATTTGATTATTATTATGTCTCTTGACTTGATATTGTTATGTTTTCAACTTTGAATAGTTAATTTATATGTCAAATATTGTTATGAAGTTACAGTTATTTATTTAATTTTTCATCTATATTATATTTTTAACATTTTTCCTATTTTAGCACGTTATTTCACTCAGGTGAGTACCTTTTTGGCATCTCTCGCCTAAGGTGTTATAGAGGTCTGACGCCGTAAAAGGTGTCTTTTGCCTTTGACTACATTAATGTTTATACATGGTACAATTATCTGAATTCTTCTCCAATTCCCACTACTGTGGTGGATCATGTCATTATTGATACTTGATCTTCTTTATGCCCTTTGTGGATGATATTGCATGTTTCACTTCTTGCGGCTCAGAAATTTGTTAGTCACAAAATTCTTTTCTCTCTCTTGTTTTAGAATGTAATTTGAAAATAAAGAATTGCTGAAGGCAATTGGACTTGCAATTAATATTCCAAGCCAAATGTTGGCAAGTGTGAATATAATCTCTTAAGTTGTCCAACACAGACTCTATTATTATCTTGATGACAATCATAATTAATTACTGTGGGCCTGTGGCTGTAATTTCTGATACCAGATGTTGAGTCCATCTTCACTATTATATGCAATCTTGTTACAAAGACTGAGAATCCAGATGAAGAGTTGGAGATTACAAAGGTCATAGCAGCAAAAATAATTCAACAACCAAATGAAAAGCCTGTAGTGCGCTTGAAGATGTAATATTACATCATACATTCATACTTGGTTTTTAAAGTTTTGGTTATGTATGACTGTGGTTAGTTTTTGAATCTCTTATTTGTTTTTTACAGTTTGTTCAATCTGTACAACCTTTTGGAGACTCCATACAGCCGGTTTTATGTCTACTTGAAGGTACTGAATTTAGCAATTCATGGGAAAGTCACAGAACACGTCATACCTTCATTCGCAAAGATGGATAGCTTCTTGAAAGACTGGGGCAGTATTGGTATAGTGGAACAACGTGAGCTCTTCCTCACTATCTCTGACATTTTGAAAGATAACAAAAGGTACAGAAGTCAGGAGTGTTTTTGTGAACTGAAATTTTTATCTTTTGCTTCACCATATTTGGATCTGTGTAAATTCAGTTCCCTTCTATCAGTACAATCCTTCCATACCAAAGGGTTAATTATCTAATGATTTGTCTCACAACCTCCTCAATTTTTAATAAACATTTTTTCCCTTCTCTCTTTTCTCAGCATGGCGAAGGATTCTTTAAAGTTCCTGACCAAGTATTTGGCAACTTTTTCTGGGGAAGATGCACATGCATTAAGTGAAGCCAAAGAGGAGGCTGTGCGTGCAGTTGTGGAATTTGTAAAGGCACCTGACATATTTCAGGTACTTTATATGATTGTATGAGATTTTAAGGATTTCAGGAACCCTTTTTTGTATGCTTTTGTGAATAAATGCCTATCTTACTGTTCTTGTTCCTACACTGTCCTTTTAGAGTTACTTTGGTATTCTTAAAATTCTTGTGGTTTGAGGGTGCCTGACTTTCTCTGTTCTTTAGTTAGTGTGAGTGAAACCATAACAGTGACATAGTACATGATAATTTGTTGACTAACTTTAAGATCCTAGAGGTGACCTGGATGCTTTCGTGCTGTCAATATATTAAGACTCATGGATAAATGGTCATGTTACAAAAGAAATAATGGTTCCCCCCCCAACCCCCTTCTCCCCACCACTCCTCCCCCAGAAAAAAAAAATATATATATATAAACAAAAAGAACAGGATTCCTTGGCACTGATCTCTTTCTTTTCTACTTTGCTTCTCTCAATTGCCTGTGTGAATGATAGGGACATGGGTAGTATGAGATGCTTAAATCCCACATCGAGTAGTATGAAATGTTTGATAGGGTACTTAATGGGTTTGGTTCTTTACCCTTGCTAACTAGTTTTCAAGGGTAAGTTCCTCATACTCCCTTGGGTCTTATCAATTGGTATCAAAGTCTGGGGCTGACGTCATGGAAGGGGCTACTTACGAAGAGTTCTGACCGACAAGAAGGTCAAATGAAGTGTCGTAGAGTGCAACTATCAGGACGTTAGTTCTTCAAAGGCGGTGCTATGACAAGGATATGGGTAGTATGCGATGCCTAAATCCCACATCGAGTAGTATGAGATGCTTGATGGGGTACTGAAGGGATGTGATTCTTCCCTCTTGCAAATTGGTTTTCAAGAGTGGGTTCTTTACACTCCCTTGGGTCTTATCAGCGAATCTTTATCTACTAGAATTTCCAGGGTGATGAATATGGCCCATGGGATGTCTTTTCAGAACATTTTGGTTTAGTAATTGTAATTGAAAAAATCCCAAACTAGAGCCAAATATATGTGATTTTCCAATTGGCATCTAGGCCAGACTTCCAGTGATATACAGTAGTACTAATGATGCTTTCGCTCTGATAAATGTGTCCAGAAATTTCCGTTTGTTCAAGCTCCAACATGCGATTTAACATTTGGATTGCAGGTACATCAGGAATTGTGGTATTTAAAGGCTCTTGGGTTTTAGAGGTCAAGATGCCCATCATTTTTCTACCCTCTATTGTGTTTTTTGAGTCTTGACAGAAGATTTAGATTATCATATATTGTTCCATTCTGCTGTTTTGTTTCATAATGGACCTAAGTTTGTTTTCTAATAGTTCAGTGCTGTTCGTGGTCTTTTTTATTTTCTTTTCACCTTTTTAATAAGTCTTCTGCTTTGTCATGTCTTTGCTGTATAAGTTCTGGATGAGCTTTGATGGTCTATTACTGTCATTTGCAGTGTGATTTACTAGAAATGCCTGCTGTTGGGCAACTAGAGAAGGATGCTAAATACACATTGGTATATCAGCTACTCAAGATTTTTCTCACTCAGACACTGGATGCATACTTGGAGTTCCATGCTGCAAATTCTACGTTGTTGAAAAGCTATGGTAATCCTTTATTCGTGTCACAGATGATTATCTATGGTTGCATGTGCAAAGCTATCTTCCTCCTTGCTTTATAACCAAAACTTATGATGGAATCATGTCTTCAGACCTTGTACATGAAGAATGCATTAGCAAGATGAGGCTGATGTCTCTGGTGGACCTTGCCTCTGATGGATCGGGCCAAATTCCATATGCACTTATTAGGGACACACTTAGGGTATTTGCATTTTGCTTTCTTTTTCTTGTATTCAGCCATTTTCTTTCTTCTCTAGCTTAATTGAAACATTGCAAGTCCCTTCAGATCAATGACGATGACGTGGAGCTATGGGTGGTTAAAGCAATCACTGCCAAGTTGATTGACTGTAAGATGGACCAAATGAATCAAGTTGTAATTGTTAGGTGTGCTTTCTGTATCCAGCCCTCCAAACTCCTTTCCTCTCTCTCCCCTCCCCCTTCAGACTGTATGGTGTACACCTGGACTGGCACCTGTCAGCTGTAGCTATTTCTTATCCAGTACCTTGTGCTTTGCTTTTTTTAATAATTATTTATTTGTTACCCACGATTTGACCTAAGTTTATCAATGCAGTCATTATACTGATCGCGTGTTTGGGCAGCACCAGTGGCAAACTCTGAGAACAAAGCTAGAAGCATGGAGGGTAAATTTCTAAACTATAAATTTAGTTAATACTCAAAATGACAAAAATGTGCATTGGATGATGTTTGCTTCGATAAATGTTGGTTCTTTGATGTTTTCTTGATGTTGGTAGAGCTCTTGAGAGAAATATGATTCTGAGTAATGGGATGCAATGCAGTGTTTTCCCTCATATATTGTCATTTTGTTACTTGTTGAAATTCAAGTCTTTTGGTTTGCTATGACGTATGATTGTTGACATGCATACCTTCTTCAGGGTAATATTGCAAATGTTATCAGCACCATTCAAGCTAACAAAATAACTGAAGATGGCACTCAGGCAGCACAGGGCTTGGCGGTTCGCTAAAGGACGGTTCTCGGGGGAATATTTGTGTGAAGAATTAAGTTTATCTTGAGTTGGAATAATTTCAAAAGCAAAAAAAAAGAAAAAAATTGTAATTCGTTCTTAGTTACAGTTCTTCCATTTATTTTTGTTGGAATTGGAAGGTGAAACTATTGTACTACAAATTTTGGCCGAGGTCGTCTGGGTTTTAGTTATCATCTCAAAACATGCGGACTACACTAACCACTGTTTCACTTGCGGATAATTATATTTATATTTTTCGGTTTTTTTTTCAATAATAATTATTAATGTAAATTATGTAGATAACCTTTTTGTTTTATTTAAATTACAGTATCTCTATTTTTGAAATATACATATTAGCTTAATTTCAAATTTGTTTGACTAAAACAACTTTCATAAGTATATGAAGGTATTTAGGTAATGGTTGAGTATTGTTAAAAAAAAGATAAAATTAGATTAAAGTGTAGCATAATGTTTATTTTTGCGACAGGTGTATTTTTTCAAAATTGGGGAAGAGATATGTATGTTTTTGGTAAAATTTAAGAGAGGTTTGTATAATTTACTACAATTATTATAATGATGATTTCGTTATCATTGCGGTTGATTATAATCAATAAATAAGCCACCATCAATATTTCCATTCTAAAAAGTTAAGAACTTCAACGAGGTAAATAAATTTGGAAAAAATGGCCTTTTTGGGTGTTTCAAATATAATTGGAAGGGAATTTAGTAAAATTTTGTGAGAATAAAAATGAGAAAAGAAATAATAAAGAAAATTAATTTGAACATGATCAAATTTGTAAGATTTAGGCAACCCTACGATGAAAGAAATATCCTCCTAAATCCTAGTTGGAATAGGCAGAGGTTGCAAAAGACTAACAGGTGCTAATGTTTGATACTTGTTTAGCTAGCAAGTAAGGCAATTTTGTACATAGTGTTTGACATCGTGCTTCATTTCTTGTCACTAAAAATTCTGTGTTAAACGCTTTAGTGTATGTAATAAAATTTAGAAAGTATTTGCTGCCTTAATGATTCATGCAATGGGATGACCAAGCGTTCCGTGTAATAAAGCTTCTTATTAGCAACATGAAATTCTATGGTAAGAAGAAAAATCTTCAACCAAAGTACTCATGATGTTACTGGTATAAGGATTCATAACGAAGGCTTCTAGCAATTCTAAAAAATCTAATGAAATTGGAAAAGCCAAGGTAAGAAAGTCAACACATTTTAAGGTAGTGAGGGAGAGCATCAACACCTTTGTTATCACGTCCAACCCTGTACACAATTGAAAAATCAATGGGCAAAAGTTTCATAAGAAGGCCTTGTTGTTCATTAGTGGTTACCCTTTGATGCAAAAGATATTTAAGCCTAAAATGATTAGTTTAGACATAAAAATGGTGTCCTAATACATAATGATGCCATTTCTGCAATGCTAGAACCAATGCCAATGATTCTCGATTATAGGTAGATTTGAAGTAATTGGAAAAGGAAAACATTTTGCTGAAATAGGTATAACTGTCAAAGTGGGCTAATTCGGTCCACCCGAGCTGACTCACCCGAGTTGGTGGGTTAAATGAGTCGGCTCGTTTAACCCACCATAAGGTGGTGGGTTGAAAATCTCAACCCACCCCACCTGGTGGGTTAAGCGAGCTGATCCGTTTAACCCACAAAAAAAATAAAAAAAATTATAAAAATTTAAATGTGACTTTTTTAAAGTATATATCTTGTTTAATCAATCAATTTCTATATCAATATAAATAAACAAAAAAATAACTAGATAAAAATGAAGTTTAAATGAATTAAAACAAGTAGAGTAATCCAATAATTCAATGATTCATTAATAATAAAAATATGATTATGAGCAGAATATTTAAATTTAGCAAATTACAAAATAATAAAGACAACACAACACATACATTATGGTTAATTTTTTTAAATAGAAAAGTGCAGTAGGTTGGAGCACTAGACTAAGTGAGTGAAAAATTAAAAAAAAAAAAAAAAAGGCAACCCATTTAACCCACTTAACCCGCGAGTTGGCTCGTTTAACTCGCGGGTTAAATAGGCCGAGTTGATAACGGGTTCTTAAAAAAATCCCTCAACCCAACCCACCTTTTAGGTGGGTTAAATGGGCTCGACCCGATGGGTCGAACCCGTTTTGACGGCTCTAGAAATAGGCAATGAGGTGTTCTTCGTAGATTTAAATAGCCCCAGCTCATTTAGATGATGCATTACACTTCACAATAAAAGGTTGGCTAGAATTGGGCAACCTTAATACTAGCATTGTAGTAAGGGCATATTTAAGTGTATCAAAGGCCTTTTAAGCATGATCAAACCACAAAAAGGCATTCATTTTGGTAAGTTTTGTAAAAAGACGAGCAAGAATGCCATAAATTTTCACAAATCTTTTGTAATAGCCAGTAAGGCCTAAGAACCCCCTTAACTCTTTCACATTGGATGGCTAGCTAATCAAGTACATTCTAAACTTTTTCTTAATCTACTTCAACTCCTTTGTAGGAAACAATATGTCTTTAAAATGTGACCTAATTTTGACTAAATGAACATATAGACTGTTTGGCAAAATACTAATTGTCGACAAATAATTTTAGGGCAGTTTTTAGGTGCTCAAGATGGAATTCAAGTGAAGGACTATAAATGAGGATGTCATCAAAGAAGACAACAATAAATTTTCTAAGTGGAAAAGGTCATTCATGGCAGCTTGGAAAGTGAATGGTGCACTAGAAAGTCTAAAAGGCATAACTACATACATATAATGGTTTGAATGAGTTCTAAATTCAGTTTATGAATGTCATCTTGGTTAACTTTTATTTGGTGATAACACATTGGTCAATTTTAGAAAAAATGGATGCGTCATGTAATTCATCAATAAGTTCATCGATATTTGGAATGAGATATTTATTAAGGATAAGCTTGTTTTGGGAACAATAATCAACACACATCTGCCATGTATTGTCTCTCTTTTTAACCAAGAGTACACAACTAGCATAATGACTTAAACTAGGGCAAATAAAACTAGAGAGAAAGAATTTAGAAATTTGTTTTTCAATTTCTATTTTATAGGATAAAGGGTGGCGAATATTTAGAGGTTTAAAGTTTGATAAAATGGTATGGAATGAATGTGAGAACGAAAGGAGGTGGAGTTGTCAGTTCTTGAAAAACAGAGGCAAAGTCCGTTAATAATGAGGGAATTGCAGTAGGGGTAAACGAATTAACGATAGTTTGGGCTAGTGCAGTAACCAAATATTGGAAAGTAATAATAAAATAGGATTTTGGAGGCACACCTTTCAATTTATATTTTTTTCCCATTGAGATAAAAATTAAGAACATTTCTTGCGAATTAGCTTGAATAGTTTTAAGCGATGCTAGCAATTGAATACCTAACATTAAGTCTGATCCTTCAATAGAAAAAGGAAAGTAATGTGTGATTGTATGGACAAGTAATTGCACCTCCACGTCCTTTTAAATCTCATTGCAACAAATTACTTGCCCATTTCCAATTTGGTCACCAAAAGAAATGGTTGTTTCAACATGCAATCCTAAAATTTTTCATCAATTGATTAAAAATGGAATTATGTGTTGAATCACCGTCAACCAAAATCAACAAATCAATTTGGTTCAACTTTAAGTTTCATGGTAGAAATTGTAGAATGGCCTAAGATGGCATGAAAATTGATTTAAGAAATTCCTTTTGAATTGGAAAACTCCTCCAACTTATCCTCCATATTGTGTTAAACAGCTAAAAGTGCCTCATTTTCAAATTCAGAAATTTCCAAAAGTGAAAAGGTTCCTAGTTTGCAATGATAGTTAGGCCTAAACTTCTCATTGCACCACATGCAAATACCTTTTCCTAGTCCATTAGTTAGGAGGGTTAGATTATAAAGATGAGGGTAAGGTTTTTTTGGGACACCTTGCTTAGACTCAAACTCTAAGGTCAAACTCATCGCTTTATAGATATGTATGGCTTATGTATTTTGACATTCACTTTAAGATCATCATGTAAGCTATGAAGAAACACACCTAACAAACAATGGTTAAGCTAATTTTGAACTTAAGCCACTTGTTTAGCAAATTCTTGTCTATATTCTTAAGGAGTAAAACCCCAATCTAGTCCTTGAGAGATGCTTACATTCTTAATTTAGTCCTTGGAAGATACTTCTAGTCAAAATAGTCATTTATAAATCATTTCCTTACCAAAGAGGTCCCTTCATCATAGTTCCATTAGTTTAATGTTGATATGGCACATTTTTTTTGTTGAGATAGCATTATGACATGAAACTCAAAATTGAATCCTAGTTAGATTAGAAGTCTAAATTATATTAAAACTCTTTCTCATTATAGATCTACAGGATGTATTTGACTGAAGGTTCTTTCCTCAAATTGTTTCTTTATTGCACAACCCTAATCTCTCACCTTTTGGTTGAAACGAAGCTCCAAGCGGCCTCAATTGCTCTGAATACTTAAGTTCACTAGGTACAACTTGCATCCAGCTTTTACTTATCCTTCATTTCACTCTACCATGGTTCATGACATTCATACTAAATCATTTGAATGTGTATTCATGATCCTTCATTGGTCCTTTGCTATTCATTCCTACATCATCCCCTTATATGCTTACACATGTCTTAATGTTTTATCTTGATTTTAAAGATAGAGTTAATCCATGGAGAACATCATTTGGAGGAATGAAGTGACAAGTCTCAAGTTCACAAATTAAGAACTTCGATCTAGAGTTGCTTCTCTTGCAAGAAATAAAAATCCATTCTCTATGATATAAATTTTTCTTTTCTTATTGGTTTTTTTAATGCATATTCTTTTTGTTACATTCAAGAATTGAGTTATACTATGCTTAGTGTGAATATACAAAGTACATGTTATTCTTCAAAGTTGTCATGCATTTTGTTAGATGATTTGCATTTATAAGGATAGTGGGATGTCTATAATACAAATAGGAATAAAGATGGATAATTGGCTGTAAAAATTGGAATTGGAATGGAAGTTGAAAAATAATATGGGTAATTCTATTCCTACTAGTAATGTGTGAGTCATATATGTGTGAATGCCTAATCTATTATTTTTATCTTGTTGCTAACTATTGAATGATCATTTACGGCAAGTGAAGAAAATCATCCTTCATAGGGTAATGCTTCGAGTATAGTGGATGTGAATGATGTGCTTTGTTGGAAGTGCCAAAGGGGAAAGTTTAAGGAGAAAATTCTATTGTGTGTGGTGGCTGCAATAGGAGGTTTTCTTTGATCACAGTGGGGTTGGAAAAATATATGTAAGTAGTCATAGGACTATAAAAAATTATTAAACTCTGCGTAAAAGAATCACTTGTAATATGATATATTCTTTAAGTTGTCATTTTAGTCATAAAATTCCCTGTGTTCGTTGTTATTTGAAGTAATTTTCATTGTCACTGGGTGAAATGTTTTGCTATCATTCACTTGAAACTCAATCTATATGGTGTAAAAACATTAGAATTGTTAAGCATTGAAGCATTAACAAGTTCTAATTCAATCTATATGATGTAAAAACTTTAATTCATTTTTACTGACCACATTCAATATCATTTATTTTTACATATATCTTCAAGTATGTTTCAATAGGCTTAGCCAACAATAAAAGTATGATTCACAAGGAGGTAATAACTTCTCGTAACAGACTTTTCAGCGTAATAAAATAAAAAGTGTTTGAATTTATTCTAAAAAATGAATCTTGAAAATCAATTTATTTGGAGTCGCCACCAAAATTTTTAACGAAAAACTTTGGAAAACTAATTTAAAATAAAAAGAAAAAGTCAACATGGTCTACACAACCAAAGATGGGTTCGGGAGTCTATTTGAATGTAGGGAAGGTTTTAGCCACCCCACAACACCTGTCCATAAGGACAGTTACCTTAAACCAGTCAATTAAAATGGAATATGGTTTTTAAGTTTATCTCAATTACCCTTTTATCGACATGCACGCCCGTTAAACAATGGAGACAAAACAACAATAACGAAAGCAAACAAATAGATATTTACAAAGGGCGGATTTTAGGGATATAAGGAAATTAAAATCTCACATGATCTCATGCAATCGAGGAGATCAACATTCTCACACGATAATTTTGTAAATAATGGAAAAATATTTAATTAAAGTAAATATTTAATTATTATTATTATTTTTAAGACAATTGTATACTAATTTTAGGGATCTAAGGAGATTAAAATCTCACATGATCCCATGCACTCGAGGAGAACAATATTCTCATACGGTGATTTCGTAAATAATGGAAAGTATTGAATTAAAGTATTTTTTTTTATTTTTTTGTCATTATTTTTAAAACAAATATGTACTAACTTTAGGGATCTAAGGAGATTAAAATCTCACATGATCCCAAGCAGTCGAGGAGACAAATAGATTTTCTTGAAGCTTTACTTATGGGACTAAGATTAATCTTATATTCACATAAAAACAAGTGAAATAATAATGATGATAATTAAAAAAAACCAAGTAATAAAATAAAACAACACAAAAATAACAATAATGACACTAATGAGAATAAAACAACTTCCTACTGGTTCATTTTTTCCTACCTTATATATATTTACCTATGCATGCACCCATATATTCATGTATATATATATATATATATATATATATGTATATACATATATACCTGTAGACATCCCAAGAAGAAAAACAACCTCTTCTCAGTTCATTCTTTCCTTTGTACCTTATATATATATATATATATATACACACACCAATGCACACCAATGCACTCTTTCTTGTTCTTCTTTTTTTCTTGCCTCTTATACACACTGAAACACACACAGATGCAGGCATATGTATATATATATGTGTGTGTGTGGGCATATATATATATATATATATATATATATATGTACACCAATGCACACCGATGCACTCTTTCTTGTTCCTTTTTTCTTGCCCTTATACGCACCAAAATACACACAGATGCAGGCACATATATATATATATATATATATATATCACTCTTGGTCTCTGTTGGACCCTTGCTTTTATACGTATATATATATATATATATATACATATGCATATATTTTTAGATCAGTAACATCAGCTTGCAACCAGTGAATCCAACACGATGAAGGAACCAGTTTGCAAATGTTATGCAGCAAGTTTTAATGTTGTTGGACATCCCAAACTGAGACCCTTACTCATCGTCTCTCAAGCACAACCCAACAACTAAAAAAGAGAGATAACAACCAAGTTTCTATATGCATTCATGGTAGACCAGATAATGAAACTAGGGAAAGAAAAACCAGAAAATGGAATAGCGAATTAAGGGAACCTGGCAGACACCTTTAGCAGTTTTTTTTTCTCTGTTTGCCTCTGTTTTAATGTGTTTGAACAGAGGAGTTAGTTCCAGCTGTGTTACCTGGTGAGCTGACGGAGAGAAAGCTCGATTTGTGGTTTCATGGTCTTCAGCTTAGATTCCTTGCTCCACTGTCATTCCTCTGTTCTCGTCACTCTCTGCTCTCTGTTCTCTACAGCCTCTCGGTCTCCCTTCCCCAACGCTCTTCTTCTTCTCTCTCGGTTTCTATTTTTACCTCCAGTAACTCTCCTCCCTCAGTTCTTGGTTTCTCTAACAGCTTTCCTCCCTCAGTTCTCCCTTTCTCCAGTAGCTTTCCTCCCTCAGTTCTCCCTTTCTCCAGCAGCTCTCCTCCCTCAGTTCTCCCTTACAACAACTCTCAGCCTCCTCCTCTTTTTATCTTTTTCACGCTGCCTCCACTGCCATCATTGATTTCCCTGTGCTATTTGCCACTTCCTCAGAGCTACGGTAACTTGCATGAAGAGGCGGCTATAGCGTTGGCAAAGCAGCATCCACTTGCAGCCACCATCAAAATGAGCTAGCATCATCATGTTCTACCAATATGTATTATAAGTGATTGGTATTTAATTTATTTCGAATTTGACCCCCTCTTTCTTCCCTTATTATTATTATTATTATATTTATTCATTATTTATTTATTTTTGTCATCATCACCATTAATATTTTCTTTTGGATTTTTCCTATTTTTGTGTCTTTTATGATTTTTATTTTGATTTGTTATTATTATTATTAATTAATTTTTAAATTTCATTTTTTTCCCTTAAAGTTCTCCCATTATTTATTTTGAATTTTAAATTGCCTTTACTTAAAAATGTCATTTGAGCCTCTGTCATTTTTATTTTCCTCATTTGCTTAATTATTAATTAATTAGCGAATCCATTGATTAAGTAACTAGAGATGGGGTGTTCACATAACTCCTGAGAAATTAGGAATAAATAGGACAAGAAAGGGGAAAAAAGAGTTAAAGAGTGACATTTTGATGGACCAACGGACAAAAAAAATTCACATACTTTCATTCATTTATAAATTAAAAATACATAGGTACTTCCATTCACATACTTCCATACATATATATTTAAAAATCAAGTCTTTGCATCTTTAAAAAAAAAAAATGCATATGTACATCCATTCATATATTAAATAACCAAGTCTTTCTATCCATTTAGAAATAAAAACACAAATACATCCATTCATGTATTGAAAAATCATGTCTTTGTATCCATTTATAAATAAAAAATGCATAAGTATGTACATTAACATATTAAAAATCCAAGTCTTTGTATCTATTCATTAAAAAGAAAAACACATAGTACATTCATTTTTATATTAAAACACCAAGTCTTGCTAATAAGAAACTCCATTCATATGTGTTATGTTGTTGACTCTTGCGTCTCAAGGTGTAGTGCAAATCTTTTCCTAGTAATGCTACTTATGGTTGCCAAAGTCTCTTGACTAATTTTGGCATTCAGTCCATAGGTTCCTTCTTGAACACTTTCTCCCTGAAGGTAAGAAAATGAAATATGATTAATGTTTATACTTACAAATGCAATAATTGAAAACAAAAAAATATACCGATGTGTTATTCGACATCCCTTTGCAATTTCTGTAGTTATAACCAGTGAACCCACACATAGAACACATAGGAAATAACCTCTTATTTTGCTTTGTAGAATCTTTAGTCTACTCTTTTTCTATAGGGTCCTTTTTTCTCTGCTTTTTTTTGTCTCCCCTTCTTTTTCTTAATTGGGGAAGGTTGAAGTTTGTCTTCATTAATCTTTTCCCATAAGTTTTAACCATTCAATGGTTAGATATATGACTAGTACACTATTTTAAAAGTCTCCTTTATGAGGTTATAATACATAAAGCCCTCGAGCTTCAAGTTCCTCCACCTGATAACGGTAACTGAATGTGCACATAGGATTCCACACAAGTCACAAGATCTAGATGAATAAGTCTTTGCACCTAGGTCAACAACATACCTATCTAGCTTGTACCAAACCTTAAATTGTTCACCATTTAGATCCTAAACACATTGAGGCACCCAAATCCTGCTTCTTTGTTTATTTTCTTCTAACTTCACGCTTACTCATAGGCAAAGTAGGTTTTTAAACCTTTGTAGCTTATTTCTTTAATCAATCATCTTTTTCATTATATACAACTTAATCTCTTCCAATATTGAAATGATGGGCTTTACCCAGGCAAATCACAATCTTGGAATTGAATTGTTCACACATATTATTAGTGCATAGGTTGTGACAAAGTAACTCTAGTCCATTGCTTGAGGGGATTTTCGACAAGTACTCCTTTGCCTTCTGGTTGAAATGTTTTATATTGCCCATGTTATGAGTGAATTCTTGCATCATTGTTGCTTTTACATAACTCCGCAAAAAATCTTTTAGGTCATTTCCCTTAAATTGTTTTACATAATAGTTATATATATGATATACCCAAACCAGTGCTTACTATTAGGGGAGATATCTGTAATGGTTGGAACTAGTCCCTAATAATGTAATGAAATATGACACCATATTAAATACAATGTGAATGTTAGGCAATAAATTAACAAGATAAAGAAAAAATATAGGGTACAAATTACCTTTTTATGGTCCATTATAAGTTGGCCTAATGTCCTTTAATAGCTTCCCCAAAAAGCTCTCCGCCTTAACAACTGCTAAAGCAATGGTTGTCCTCATCTTGTCATACTATGCATAATAATTATCCACTGTAATATCCTTTCAAAAAACACCTATCTAACCTAATCATTGCCTGCATCCAGTAAGGAGTCTTATCTTGTACACATGAATGCACATGTATAATCTATTAAATGTTGGCAACAACTTTCGAGCTATCTTAAACATTCCTAGCTGACACTTTGAACCAGGGTTCCTTTGAATAATCTCCCAACAACATTCTCTCAAGTGTTTATACTAGTCCTTATCACTGTCTTCTATAAGTCTTTTAGCCTTCATCCATGCTCTATAAGCCTTAACTAAAGGTACACACAAATATGATGTCTTTTTTATGTAATTCACAATATCTTTTCCTTCTGGGTTAGTATTTGACATGAAAAATGGCAATAAATTCACAGCTAGCCAATTGGAGGTATCTTGTTAAGTTTTCATCATCCTATTATAGGTATATTCATTATTGTATGTCTTAACTTGACAAGAGTTGTTATATTTGACCATGACCATAAGATTATCCAAGGACAAGGGTCTTTACTCTTGCCCTACACCTCTTTCCATAGTTTTTCAAAATCTTTATCTTCAACCTAGCTTTAACAACATAACCCCTCACAACCTCTTTGAATAGAGTTAGGTTTCTGAATTCCATCCCTAATTCAATTGATACTTCTCCAAACCCTACATTTTCATTAAACTAAAGTTGTTTCATCCTTATTTTCCCATCAACTTTATCTTTGGAGTCAAAGCCACTATAAAGGTCTTCAAATTTATATTGCTCATCTGTTTCTGCAAGTATTCCCCTGTCATTATCTATTGGCATAATACATTGTGATGGCAACACTTGGTTTTCTTCCTCCTCTAGTATAGGCTCTGTGAAACTGCACATGCTTAAAAAAGAAATTACATATGCAAATACAAACATATCTCAAAACCACATGTCTAAGAATCACATACTTGTCCAACATATGATGATCTTCATTGTTTAATGAGTCAAAGTCATTCTTCTCATATTCATAATCTGCCTCAAAGCTAGTTAAAAGTTCATCAATCTCATTTCCTTCAATATGACGTTGAAACTCAACCTCAAACAATCTACTACCTTTTAAGGGTATCTTTTCTACATTAGGGGTAACATGTCTTTCCATCGTCCATAAACAAGGTAAAAAAAAGTTTAGTTTAAATATAAAATAAAAATAAATAACAATATCAATATATAAGACTAATTTATTATTACAACATGGTTGTATTAACCATATCTCTATGGCCTACTAATTTATGTGAAAAATCATCACTCATGACCCACTAACCATTTAATAAAGAACCAAAACCTAAACAAGAAGACCCTATATAGCAAGTGAAAAGAATAGAACTACAAAAAATATTCCAGTATTTTGAATAAAGATTGGTAGTCTCTTGCTTGTTGCTAAACATCTTATTTTTAAATATGACCCACTAATTTTTGTGAAAAACCAACACCTAATCACTTAATAAAGCATTAAACCCTAGGTAAGAAGACTAATTGCAGCAAGTGAATAGATCATAATTGCATAAAAATTGTACTATTTTGAATAAAATAGTTGAATAGAACAAATAAATCATTCACATGGAAATAAGGAATTTTTTTAATCCCACCAATCCAAAAAAGATTCCTTACTTCCATTAATGGTTTATATAACAACACAAATCATTGCCCTCTTTCCAATAAAACAAATGAATATATATAATAATATAAACTATTCACATGTAGACAAGAACTTTTTCAATTCCATCAATGCAAAATAATTCCTTTCTTTTATTAAAGGTTTTATATAGCACAAAACTCTGTTGTTCGAACTATTTGTCATTCATGCCAATTGAATCTTTCAAATTTTTCAAATCTATTAGTTGAACTCTATTGATTTTTTACCATATTCCATTCCATTCATTCAATTCCTTAAACATTTTCCCTTTTTTAGCAACTCTAGCCACTGCCTTATTTTGTTCTATTATATACAAGTAAACTCTTGAATATAAAACAATAACCAACAACTTCTTTTGAAAGTCACAGTCATGCATGAAGGCGAAATGATACTTTCTTTGAACGTATGTTCATGAAGCCGTCACAGTGAACCACTCTTGTGAACATAAGTTTTTTATGGAACATGTTTTGTAGATATGTAGGAAGAATGGGTTTTAATCTGAATGGGATTCAATTTGGACTAATAAATCCTACTTTAATCTACCATAGCAAAAAACATGCCACGTCAGCATTAAGTTAACAAAAGGAGGATGGAAAGACTTAATTGATAAGGAAATGATCCTTTATTTCAGAAAAAGTGTCACTCAAGGACCAAATTAAGAATGCAAGCATCTCTCAAGGATCAAATTGAGGGTTTTGTCTATTCTTGAATTGTCATCGTTTGACGAATGTCACACAAATATTCATCGAGATTCTAAATTTTTACAAGGCCATATTTTTCTTGGAAGGCTTTGATGATTTCATCTCATTAAACAATAGTTTTCTCCTTATTAAGTCAAGAGAACAAGTCCAAATTATCTCCCTCAAGATAAATGGCTACCACATCAACTTTAAGCCAAAACATAGTCCATTTTGAGTTAAAAGCCAAAATATTTTTAGAACATACTTCATTCATAATCTTAAAACTTATTATTTGAATACAATATAGATCCTTAACAACTATTAGGAAGTTATTTTCATAATAAACCCCAACACGTGATGTTATTTCAAAATCAAGATTGTTAAACTCGCGAGTTTAGGTAAACTTGTAACGTAAACTCATAAGAGTTTGCCTCGATTAATAAATAGTTATTAAAATATGTAATTTTATAGTTTAAATACTATATACATTAAAAAATTATTCAAATATAATTCAAATTATATTGAATCAAACAAAAACTATTCATATTTCATAATTTGTAATACTCAATATGAATATTTTAATATGGTTATACATAAATAATTATTCAATATAACTAATTATATAATTTTTATTTTATTTTATTTGATAAGTACATATTAAATGTAATTTTATTATTTTTTATGCATATTTAAACTTGTAATAAAATAAATTGTAAAGACTTCATAGAAAAGAAGTTGTCTATATCTTATTTAGTTTTGAGTTTAAATGATTATATTGCTAACTTTACAAATTAGTTGACACGTTAAAATCGTAAACTCGGTAGATTTGGTAAGTCAACTTGTGAGTTTACCCGAGTTTGTACTAGATCCGAGTTTACAACGAATTAACTCGTTTTCTTTATGTACAATCGTAAACTCAGATAATAAACTCACGAGTTTGACAACTATGTTTAAAATAATTCCAATAACTCATAATCAACTTGATGGTTATCTTAAGAAAAACCAACATTTTTTATTACAAATAATTCATAATAGTAACTATAAATAACTACCAACAACTACCCGTAACTGACATGAAACTACCAAGTGCTTTTGAAATTTTCTGTTTACACGTACTAATCACAGGTGTTTCTACACTTCTTTCTTCCTCCATGCATATGTTTTCAGAGGAAGGACATGTGTCATATCAGACTAGCTGGAGATTTCAGGGGGTTAAATCGTCCAAAACATAGGTATTCCCTTGAATGGATCTCTTTCCTTCAATTTTTGGAAGGAATGTGGATTTTCACGGGAATGATAGGACAAACTTGGTATCAAACATAGGAATGGACAAGGATTTCCATTCCATAAACCCAATTTTAACAACCTAACACTACTTGCATGTTTTTTGTTTCCATGAGTAATATCAGTGCCTTTTAGGCGTGGGATTAATTTTATTTAAGGTACACAGATTGACTGTTTTTTAGTAATATTTTTCAATGAGATTTGATTTCATATCATTACAAAAATTATTTAATTACTAAATTTAAGTTTATTAGATGAGCCATTAATTCCTCTGGCAGATTTTGTTTGTGGCCTCACACTATCTTTTAGCATGGGGACAAACAATTGTTACATAAATAGAATGATTTTGAACTCAAGATATATGTAAGTTCAAATGAGGATTTTTATGTTAGATTAACCTAATGAACGAACAACTATCCAAGTCCATGCTTCTGCTCTATCATTCTACACTTTAAATTTCTGTAATCATATACATAATATAGCTATAGCTTTGATACTAAATCGAAAACACAAATAATAAATTTGAATTTCATAATGGACGATATTTTCTTATATAGGAGAGGTGCAAAGTGTCTTTTTATTTTTATATTCTGAAAATCTATTTTAAAAAATTTATATATTTACACAACAAAACCCACACACATCTTAAAATATTTGAATATTGAAGAAAATATAACACGCAAGGTAAAAATTTTATTAAATAAATTGTTTTGTCAAATTTCGTTTTTCACAACATAAACTACTTGATCATTCACTTTGCCTCTAACTCTAAATTTACTAGTTTATATATTTGTATATTTTGGCCTATGTGGTTTTAAATTTGCTCTTGCTTAATAAAACGTAAAGCTAAATGATGACGAAAGAAAATCATCGTTGTTTACTTCATGTCTACTTTATAATTCTAATTCTTCGTAATATTTTGTATGAAAATTGTATTAAGTATACTATAACCTTGATAAATTAATAATTTTTCATAAAAAATATTTTTTTACCAATCTCATTATAATAAATTAATAATTAAATAAATTTATAATATCATACATTCTAAGTACTAAAAACACATAACATTTGCAAGAAAAATTATTCAATGTGATACAAAAATATTATCTTAAACTTTATCTTCTTTGTCATTTTTATGGCAATGTCAATAATGAATATATAAATTAATAAAATACTAATTCATGTATCAAACAATATATTGATTAATTAATAAATTTTCATAGTCCCAATGATATTAATTTACAGAGATTTCACTTATATTTGGATTAAATAGAACAAAATTATTAATTCAAATTCAAATCATTTTTTCAAATATATTCTCATCCGTTTTTTTTTTTGACAAAAACAAATTTTTAGTTGTTATTCACTAGCAGAGTCTGCTATGACTAACCTTCTCAATTTCGCAACCCATATAATATTGTATGTGTTTTCCTCATACAAAAGATGTGAAATCCTCAAAGTTTCGTTCAATTTCATCTTAAAATCTAAATTATTTACTTTATAAATAAATCACAGCAAATTTGCGTCCATGCCATCAGCTAAATAAATCGCAATGAAAGATTTTTTTGCATTCATAAAATATAACACAATTCGCATTTTTTTTTTCTTCATGAAGTTATCTCCTCGTCTCTTGACTAGTATACTTTTTTTTTTTTAATTCTATCATATATAAACCAAAAAATCAACAATCAACAATTGCTTGTAGTTAATTTTTGTTTAATTTCATGTCTCTCTTATGATCATTATGACAGATATCCAAATATACTTAGTTTTCTGATTGTCGCATCTATATCTAAATATTAATGTTTTATAGAGATTATGAACTCACTTTTCATCCTAAACTTGCTTCTCCATAAATTATACAGATATAGAAGTACTCTGACCAATAAATTATGGTCATAGGAATCAACTCCAGAAACGATCAAATACCAACGAGTGGCAAAACCGAAAAGGAAAAAATGGAAAAGTAATTTATCTAACTTTTTTTTTTCTTGGAATAAAAAGGAAAACTAATCTAACTTTCTTTCTTGCTCAATTGTAGTTTAGATATTCTAGCTCAACCATGTAAACCAATTCGCCCTCAATTTTCCTGCCAGTGGTTATACTTATAACTATTCTGGCTTGTATATATTCTTTCGTGACTGCACTGGAATAAGGATATTGAAGAATGTTGACGCACAAGATACTAGGATGTACATCAATATAGATTCTTTTAATTTCTCATTCAGAACGCACAAGATCATGTTCAGCAGCTAAATCCCAAAGGCAATCAAATCAATATCGAAAACAACAATATTAATTACAATGATTATAAATTGCTTGTCACAACATTATACATATATAGATATATATTTAGCTGTTGCGGCAAGAGTTGTATATATATGCATATACATCAGATTAAATTCGTGAGTTACAGCGTGACATAACTGTATATTTTAGTTCATCTTGCTACATTAATTTTCCTTTAATCTCACCGCAACCACAACCTGCAATTTAAAACATCACAAGTCCAAGTTCCGAGCTACAATTCATTGAAGAGGACATTACAGTACAGTGTATATATATTAGTGCATTAGTTGAACAATAAACACTTGAGGCATTGCTATCTTGCAAAGCTATAATTTGTACGTATATAGCAGCAAATTACGTACACTCCTTTTTCATGCCATAATATTGATCAAACTGAACTGAAAACTAATAATTAAGAATAATCAAAGAGAAAGCAGCTATTTATCAGACATAATATGCAAAATTAGCTCATCAAGTATACTATCTTAGATTGTAATCAATTGATCTCTCTCTTCCACCTTATTCTTCATGAGACATATAGGCTTATGTTCTTGATTCTGTACTTTTTCAGTGTCACTTGGAGGGAAAATCCTGTTGGTTATGAGACTGGCTTTCTGTGGTGTTGGGAGTCATTATGCTCAGGCCAAAGGGTTTCATGGATTGTACCATTGGGATAGGGTATAGATTTGGACTGGAGCCCAGCAAGTGATAGTGGGTATTGTTGATTTGTCTTGGAATATTATCCATGTCCATACTTGCTCCAAAATGTGAAGGAAAATGAGAAGAATCCCCTGTGGACAAAGACAAGGTTGACGAGAAAGGTACGACATTGAGGCCTTGCAAATCTGTCTGATGAGAAACATTTACGCCTTCTCCACCACCACCTGAACCCTCCCATTGGTACCCAAGAAAGGGGGGATGATGATGTGGCATAACTTGCACACCATGATATAATTCATTAGTATTAATATTGCTTCCTTGTTTAACCTCATCATCATTTGCTTGCTCCTCATGATCATGAGCAACCATTTCTCCTGATGATGAAGCTTCTTTTGGCTCTATTAATTTCCAGAAAGTGTTATTGGAAGCTTCCCACCCATCTTCTTCATTAGGCTGAGAATTAGAGGTAAGAATAGCACGATGATGAATGAGGGCCAAGTTTAGTGGGGGAAGAGGAGGGAGTTCATCAATTTCATGCTTTGCAGCATCAAGAAGCCAATCAATGACCTTACTAGGTTGATTAAACCCTAGCCTTTCTTGAAGATCATATAATTGAATAGCTGTCGGTACCGACAGCCTCACTCTCCTGTCTCTCAATCCTCGTATCGTGCAAACCTTGCTATGCCTGTCTTTCCCTCCATAGGCTCTTGCCACCCTCACTATCCTCGGATCCTTCAACCTCACCCATTGTGGTTTGATGCTGGCGGTCGATGACGATGCCTTTGCTTTCTCATGATCACTTGAATTATGATCAGCTTCCTGTTTTCTTGGAAAATCTGATTCTTTTGGAATCCTAATCATCTTATAATAATAATGTCTCCCTTTGTTGGTTTCCCATGGACAAGGAAGATTTTGTCCGAATCTGTACTGTGATCAGTTCTTGTTTCTCCTACCTTTTGCTTCAGAAAAACATAATAGAAAATGAGATAGACATTTGAAAGTGGAAGGAAATTAAGCCAATTCTTAATGGAATTCAAAACTCTCTTCTCAAAAATACAACACGATCGATGTGAATGTTAAACTCAGATCAAAACACTCTAGGGAAAGTACAAGCTGAATTCTCGGATTCCCGAAAACTGAGTCGAGTAAAATATATATATATATATATATATATATAGATATATATATTGAACCATATATATTGTCAGTTACGAATATTTTGAAGGGGACTGATAAATAATCAACCAAACAACTGTTTATTGCGGTGAAAGAATCAGTATTGGAATTATTAAAAAAAAAAAAAAACATGTAGAATTCAGTACGCGGAAAGCATAAGATAGTTTCAGTAAATGAAAGGTAAGATTAACAGAAAAAGAAGGGTGCAATTCTATATATGCAGATATATATATTAAATACTAATTAATGAATAAGAAAACATTAGAACAAGTTTCACTTCCAAAAAGCTAAAAGAACCCTAGTATATATAGTTGAAGATAGCATCAAGAACATATAAATACCTCAATATGCACCATAAGAGGGGAAGAAGGAAGTTGCAGATTACTTTTGACACCAAGTCAGAAGTTAGAACTGAAATTGTAGGTTGAAACGAAGTTGGGTTTGAATGCAACGATTAAAAACTTAGTGGAAGAAGTTTGAGGCCGCAGGTTTGGAAAAGCTAGATGCCGGAATTGAACCGACCACGCTGCAGTGAAAGATAAAGCAGAGGCACATAAATGACCACGTGGCACTCATCCTTATTGGTCAAATAATTTGGTAGTAACTGGTCTATACATTATCATTTTGTGGTCTAGCATATAGATAATGATTTCCTTCATAATGTCAGTTAGCTAGGGTTGATAAATGTTCTGCTTATAGAACATGTGGAAAACTGAACAATTTGTCAAAGCTAACATTAATTACTTCATCTCATACAATTAATAACATATAATAGAAGGGGACCATTGTTACTTCGTTCTCCGGAAAGTGGCTAGTCACACTTCATCGACAACTACAAAAGGTTGTGAATGTAAGTGTGCACCACATTGGGGTCCACATTTGGAAGCAAGCCTAAATCTATATAGCACAGTATAGGAAATTAGAAGTGCTCTTAATTCATAACATCAAAAGCCTGTTTAACTGATACTTGCGTGCCTTTAATATGTAACATGGTTTTCTTAAGTTTAACATCTCAGCTTCTTGATCTTAAAAGAATTTTCAGAATTTTGATAAACGACACTGTGGTAGAACAATATCATGGATCAACAAGTCTGTCAGCCTTCTTTTTTCAGTTATCTTTTTGGAATACTGAATCTTTTCAAACCAAGAAAAACAAGAACAAAAACTAAAGGAGAATTGGAAAAAGGGGAAAGAAAACAAAATATAAGGTATCCGAAGACAAATAGATAAAACCACTTTAGATAAGCGTATGATTAGTAAGATTCAAAAGTTGTGGCGTGTGAGGATTGTCATTTTGGATGTGCATGACATGATGGCTACAAGGGACAAAGGAAAAGCAAGTAGGTGAGGGACCACAGGCCTAGCGTACAAACTGGACCACACAACATTGTTGCAGAGAGATATGCACGAAAGAAACTTAAAGATTTTCACACATGCAAGTGGGTTTAATTGCATGCTTTAATGTCTTCTAAAGAAATTCCATTAATCATGCGCAAGAGATGCAGAAACGTACGCGAATTCTCTTTCTTCTTCGGCGACCGAGCAGCGAACACTACTTTCACCCAGCTAGCGCTTTCACCATTACTTGGAAGGATAAGACATGTGCTTCAAAACCCTAAAATTGTCCCACATATATAAAAACCCTGAAGCAAGGAATGCTTTATACAACCACGCTCTGTTTAACATTAGGCAGTAATTAAAGTGATCTAAGGCTTTTGGGGTGAAAAAAAACGAAGTTTTAGGATTTATTTTACTCTACAGGTCTTCCATATATACGTTTGCAGATTTGGATATGAGAAAGAAGCTAGCTTACGGCTTACATATTCTTTTTCTAATTTTCTCCCCCTAAAATCTTTCGTGTCTTGACATGTATGTATTCCAAATTGAACATATGCAATTTTCCTTTTTTCAGAAAGTAGTAACCTTTCTTCTGGTAATTTCCATGAAAAAGAAAAAGGGAAAAGTAACTCCCTGCTTAAATTACAGACCCATTTCACGCACATATATACATGACATGAAAAACCCTAAGACATGCCGGTTTGTGCGTGTGTTTTAATCTGCTAAACATGGATTAACCTTACATACCTGCGACATTAAGGAACTACTTGAGCCACTGAAGCTGTATTGGCAAGAGTAACTAGCATTTCGAAACCTATAAACGTATTAGCTTCGCTCGAGTTTATAAGAAAAATGTCAGATCTAAGGGAACTCTATGCTTTCGTCAATGTAGGGAAAAGTAAAGGATTTAGTTCATGAAAGGAGTACAAAATGCCAGATGCCAGACCAGACAACATATATATATATATATATATATATATAAACATCGTACAAAATACATACCATTAAGAAGGCCAAGTAAGACAATGACAGAGCAAGTTAAGACGAGGATGAAGATGAAGAAAGACAAAACACAAAACCCAAGTTTACTCCTGTGATCTTAAAGGAGGAAGATAATATTCAAAAATAAAAATTAATCATTAACTGTGGGAGAGGGTTCTGGCACTAGCTTCTGTTGTACCAGTGTAGGCGATGAAGGATTTCAAAGAATAATGAATTGTAAATAGAGAAGAGAGAGAGATGTGAGGGGCTATAAGAGAGTGTAAATAAGCAGCAGAAGTGTGGGCGGGCATATCAAGACTGAGTGACTGAGTGAGTAGTAGAGAAGGGTTCCATTAAGGCACAATAAAATGGTCCCCAAATTTGCAGACACAAGCCCTTGGCCTTGGTTAGGGCTCATGACTCATCACTCTCAGCTTTCTGGATTGCCAGGAAATGCATCAGAAGCAGGCGTGTCTACCCTTTTGTGTCCTCTTGTCTTCTTGCTATTTAGTTTCATTAACTAGTGAAAACTGGTAATTAAAATTACAGTTTGAGTAATTGAGCCTATTAATTGGCGTCTATATAAATTAGCTTAGCTTGAGCTTAATTGCAGTCCCATTTGGCTCATGTCAACAGCAAGCAGTTTATGATGTTTCAGTTAAAGATTAGACCCCTTTTGGTCCTCGTTCAACTTCTCGAGTCCGTGAGAAGCAAGAGGAAAATTAAAAGTGATTCCACCTCATAACCAACTCATTCAAACTAAGCCGATCCTGGGGATAATTTATAATAATTAGAATTTCTTAAAGATAGTAGCACTCTTAGGTTATACTAGAATGAGAAAGATAAAGGGTAAATAATATATATCAGTAAAATTTTAGTTTAGACATTTTCTCTTAAGTATGTATTTCTTGTCTTCTCTTCTTATTCATTCTCATTATATAGAACTCTTGCAAAGGAAAAAAAATACATTAGATTTAGATCAAAATTAAAATAGTTCAAGTTAAAATCTCTCGTCTATTACTAACATCCAATATTATATATTCTCAATGCAAACATATAAACCCCTTAATCTGCAATGGAAGAATGGGTTCATTTAAGAGTCTTCAATTAGTACTCAGAGTCCCGTAATGCGTACATGGTCATTAGCACTAATTAAGTTATAAGGTTGAAGTACAGAAGTTGAAGAATATGTTCGGCGCAATATATATATATATATATATATATAAGCAGCAAAATAATCACCTAGAAGAGGACTTTACAGCAGCCATGAAGGGTTGATTAAGAGTGCAAGACGGTGCAAATTTAACAGTTACAAGATTCTGCAGCATTAACCCAAAACAAAGAAAGATATGCGTTAATACGTAGAAGCAACCATCCGAGCAAATTGATAAGAGGGAGGAAGCAGCAGTATTATATAGAAGCTATATAGCAAATCAAATCAAATTGTGAGGCAAATTTATTTTCAATATATTGGAATGATCAGCAATAAGTGTTCTTCAATCCTCTTTCACCTTATTTGCCCCTCCTTTTTCCTGGTAGAGTTGTTTTGAAAGAGCATTAACAGACCCAATGGAGTAAAAAGGGTGAATTACTGAGCCAAAATGGGTAGAAAATGGCTACTTACAAAAAAAGAGAGCTTAACCTCGGTTATAACCATGGTTAAACCTTTTTCCCACTGTAGTAAAAACCATGGTGATTTATGTGTGGAGAAGTCTTAACCACAGTTTTAATCAACCGTGGTTAGTGCATGTTCTAACCATGGTTCATATAACTTTGGTTAATCTTATCTTAACCACGGTTCTTGAAAACTGTGGTTAGGACAAAACCTAGCTACCATTTTTTGAACCGTGGCTAAGACGTTATCTAATAACAATTACATTTAACCATTTTTATGTCTTGTCCTAACCATGGTTTCGTAAACTGCAACTAGGTCAGGATTTAATGACAGTTCTATATAATCGTCATTATTCCTATTTAACCACGGTTCAAAAAATTGTGGTTCAATAGTTTTTTTAAAATCATACCTTGTGCAAATTTCATAGGTTTTTTTTTTTTCTTGCCATTCAAACCTATAATCCAACAACTAGCCAAGCATATTTTCTAACAAGTTGACATTTACCATTCCATATACATAGCCACATGACATTGACAACACTATTTAAGTACACTAGCATAAACAAAGTGCTTGATACCTAAAGTTGTCTAAGTACATTAACATAAATAAAGTGCTTAAAACTCAAAGTTTTCTTAGTGGACTAACATAAATACAATCTAGCTACACTAGCTAGAATGCGGAGAATGAGTAGCATCCTCGGATGTTAGGTGACCATTGTTGCGATCAATTGGTACCTAAATTTCAAATGACAAAGTTCTATGTAATGACATAAAGTTTGTTATAAAAGAACATATAATGAAAGTTGAGAAACTTATAGAAATTACTCTTGTAGTTTGTAAGCCAACAAGCTCAGATGGCACTTGTCCTTAAAAACCTTGTAGAAGGAATGTCATCCCTGCCTCTAATTACCGTGTCCAAGCATCATGCAAGGCATCTCTTTCTGCATTCTGGGTATTTAATTATACTAATTTTGCATCTCTTTCTGCCATTTGCTGCTTAAGCATTGTCATCTCATTTTGTAGTTCATCATAAAAAGGAACAAATGCTAAATTTCCATACCCACTTCCACAACATCCAAATACTTGAGTTAGGCATACACCTAAGCCAAATCCACGTACTCGACTATGATGCTCTGGGGTTCCCAATGCCCAATCCAACGAATCGTACATTGAAATTTCTTGTGAGGCAAGGTCTTGTTGTACAATAGTAACAATTGTTTTTCGTACAAATTCATATAAGAAGAGAAAAATCATTTCAAGCATACATCATTTCAACAAAAGCATAAATAATCATATCAAAATTACATAATTTATATACTCACACTAATAACTTTTGCTTCATCATTGACGTATGATTCATCGACATGCTTGTAGACTACAATCCACAAATCTCCTTGTTTAACTAGCCTACCACGCTTCACTTCCTACAAAATTAAAGGCAAATGTGATGTCACAAATTACGGAATAAGTTTTGTTATATTATTCATCAAGTTGCTCATTCCATCTCAATCTTCTTTCATGCAAGGCTCTTTGATCCACTAATATGCAGCATCGTCAACATTTTTCGATTTTACTTATTCTTTTCAGCAATTTCCTAATGATCCAATATAACAAATTAGTATGATTAATTTAAATTACATATAACTCCAAACACAGTGTTATCACCTGAGTCCTCTGAGAAAGTCTATAGTCAATGAATGTTGCCCATTGATATTTATCAATACCCTCTGGTACGTCATGAAGTAATTCTTTTCAAGTGTGCATCCCATTGTTTTTATACAAGTCACAGTGTGTACTCTTCCACTTACCTCCAATAGATTGTAAAACAAACCTCTTATGGACATTGTCATTAAGTACAAACTTAGCCTGCAAGATACAAATTGTTAATGCACAGTGAAAAAAATAAAGAATGTGGCTTTACTTGGATAGTGTATTTGTACATGTCATTTCTATACTCGACAGGTACAAGTCTCTAATCCCTATAGATTATTGAAAATGCACCAAAATCTTTGGCTACAGTACCTAAGACCACTTTAAGTAGCCCACTTCCATTTCCAACTGCTTGGTGGGTTTCATTGAATGGGACTATAATTCAGTGCCCACGTGGAAAGGACCATGCATCATTTATAGTTAGTGATCAAGTCTACACATCTCCTTTCTCATCTGTTGAGAGGAACAAAGGAAGGCAATAAGAATATATAACTAATCACCTAAGTGAAAATGTAAATTTGCATACCAATGACATCAACTATCCAAGATCGTCTTTGATGTCATCGTGTAGGCTACTCGCACTCTGTAGGTTGTTCACACTCTTCAGCCTACTCAAGTTGTATGTTGTCCTCTTCCACTGATACGCTATCATTCTGAACATTTGGTAAATTCACTTGGAAGTCTAATCCTTGAGATGCTGGTGGACCTTGCGGATTAGACATAGAATTTTCACTGCTGTGGGAACCACTAGTGGCCCTACCCGCTTTACACTTTGTGAGGGGACCTCACGTATTAGACTTAGAATTTTCACTACTGTGGGAACCACTAATGGCCTTACCCACTTTACACTTTGTGAGGTTCTTTCATTTTCAAAATTCCTATTTAGCAAGAACAAAAAAATATTAGTTTCAATGCATAGGAAAAAGATTAGCCACAACATATTAGTTTACGTGTACATTAAAAAGATAAGTCATTAGTTCAAGTGTTAGTCATATCATTGTTGAAGTAGCATAATGATAATAGTATTTAGATAAGTGTAAGTTTGCTTTAAACTCAAGCAATATAAGTTCTAAGTATTGAGGTTGGAATCACTCACTTTCATAAGTAACAACCTCATCTTCTTCTCCCAAGTCATAAAAATCACAAGGCTTTAAATGGACAACCAAACTTAAGTTCTTATCTAATTCATCACCCACATAATATACTTGTTAAGCTTCTGAAACTTAGATATATGACTCATTATCTTCATTGTCATCGGTGTGTATCAATCTTGAAAAGTTCACGGACTTGAATCCTAATTCATCAATTATAATCCTTCTAGAATTTGTCGTATTAGCCCACGTATATTTGAATAAGATAAACATAAATCGCCCATGATAATTTAATTCAATACTATCTTCCAACTTTTCATAATACGACACGGCTCCAAAGCTCATTTGTCCGTCGGTACTACTTAAATAGCTTCTAATGCCAAAAGTTTTAAACACTCTACTATTTTGAGTTTTCAACCTCTAATCTTGATCGATTGTTTTAAATTTAAAACCATTTACATTATATATATATATATATATATATATATATTGGTAGAAAAAGTAGGAATAATAACTGCATAGTATATACTAAATAATTGTTAACGAAAAATTAAAATTTTTTATCTTAATCCATATAATATAAGTGATCACAAAAAGCTCGTTACTGCTGTTGTGCATGAATAATAGCGTTCAGCATTTGTTTTCAGATCCGCCCAAAAAAAAATAAATAAATAAAAACGATGACTTGTTTGTGTGCTGTTCCTCAGTGTACTGTTTACCACTGTCATCTTTGTCCATCTTTCTTGTTAAAGAAAGTCTGTGCTCTGTACCATGCACCTGACACCACTGCATCATTGCACTTATCCAATTCACTCGTTTATTACCTCTCTAATTTTCCGCTTCCAAAGTTGGGATGAGTAACTTCACATTTCATCATCATCTTCTTCTTCTTATTGATCTCCTCTTTCATTATTATTACTTGGCCCTAAATGCTTTGAAGTCATTGGAGTTGGCAAGGGGGTGCGTACAGTATAAGTTGCAAGAACGTATTTAGCCAAAAATTTTTAAAAAGTTTATACATAAATTTCATACTAATTAAAAATAATATATATATATATATATATATATATATGTAAACTATGTGTTGAAACTGAGTATGAAAATTTTTTCACATGTTATAAAATTTATTAATATACTTGGGTTGTGTCAAACTTTTCACATAAATGTAACTTATATTTTATAAAATTCTCCTATCTAACTTCTCTTCTTCTTCTTTTTTCTAATCAACATTTTAATAATAAGCACCAAAATAAAGCAATTAATATACACGCATATATCTTTACATTGTAAAATGACTAATTAACAAAGTATTTCCATATATATTTCTCACTTACTAAGTCATATTCTTATCTAAAAGAAAGATTTCAAAGCTCTAGATGCTAACTTTTTTACTGCTGTGTTACTAATCAACAATGGAGAATGATAGGGGGAAGCCCCCTTTAACTATGTCCATAGTCAGTAATTTCTTAAAAAGTTATTATTTAAATCAGTCTATAATAAATATGATAAAATTATTGTCATTTAATGGCTGAGAATAAATTAGTATGTGTAAAAATTTTAATCACATTTTGGTCCTTTTAATTTGTAAAGGACCAAAATAAACTTATGTTCAAAGATAAAGAACTAAAATAATATATTTCTCAAATAAAATTTGCATACAAATTAATTTACTTTTGTCTTTTATTATATCCTACAGTGTAGGATCAACCTCCCAAAATTTTGTTTCTCCCCTAATTAATGCCGTTCCTTGACTTATGTACACTTTATGTAGTTATCACGGGTGGCAAATTAATCAAACCAAGATAGACTTTTTTGGTTTTTATATAACGCACAGAATTAACGAAAACAGCATGAATACAAATTTAGAGAATATGGACAAAAAGGATGAAATATATACAGACTTAAAGGTCAGCTAGATATTTTTAGATTGCAGCAAATGTGGACTAAAATCATATAAAATACCAACAAGGAATCCCAAAATAAATGCTTCTGCTCTGCCATGTGATCTCATCTCAAGTTAGGTATAAGTTGCTCTCTTAGCACACAGCCCTTTTCAAGCTTGTATTATTATAATTATAACCTGTTCGTGAATCAATTAATTAAATATTTTATTTTATATAATGAAATAGAATGTATGCATTCTTATAACGTGTAGTTGGAGTGTAATTACATTGATTTATTTCATAATGAGCATGTCTTCCTTTATTTCATTTGATTAGTAGATTACATATGAAAATTAATTACATAGTGTGCATATTTTATTATATTATCTCTTATTATAAAATCAAGAAAAAAAAAAAGGCAGACATATGTATGAATTATTATTTAATAATATAATTATATAGTAATATATATTTAAGTAATAATATAATAATTAATATAATAATATAATAATATATATTTAATAAATTAATAATAATTAAGATTGATACTAAATTAATAATAATAATTTAATAAATAATAATAATAATAATAAATAATGATAAATAAAAAATAATAATAAATTAAAGTTTTTATGTATCACAGGCGTATTTTTGTTCAAAAATTATTATAAGTAAGAACACTTTTGTCAATCATATTTTCATTCCTACGAGACCACTCTCATTTTATAATTTTAATTAGGGAGAAAACTCTTTCTTATATGAGAGAGAGCAGATTCCCTAAAGAATGAAAATGATGACCCAATCTGTCAACCAAATATGAAAATGAGAGTATCTCCCATCCCATTCTCATTCCCTTGCTTTGATTCTAACAACCAAACGTACTCATAGTACCTTTAGGTTGCCTGTTAATTGACTACATAAGCATTTTGAGAATAAATAATGATCTTTTTTAATGAAGAATTCTAATTAAGGTTTTATTAACAAACATCCTTAAGATACTAGTTAAAGATTATTTATTGCATGTAATAAATAAAATTTAACTAATAAAATTAGTCAAAAATTATTTATTACAATAAATACTTATGAACTAATTTTATTGGTTAAAGTTTATTTTTATATACATTAAATAATTCTTAACCAGTGCTATAAGGACACTTATAACCCTTCTAATTTTCTTTCCTCGCATCAAATTCAGAATTATTAATAATTTGCAGGCAAAGACAATTTGTTTTTCTCTTTTCGATTTCTCAATCTTCTTTTAAGATAGCAAAAGAATGTAGACCAAGCTTCAACTGATAACAGATATGAAAGCCCAACGAATATTAAATGCATTTAGTGTTGGACCAAAGCCCACATTATTCCTGCATTAGGCCTAATGGGTTGGGTATCTATTTGACCCCAAAAACAATAAACTATACTATTTTTTTTTAGATTTTATTGAATCACATTCGATATTTTTTTAGTTTGAAAATTATAGTTAAATAAATTGATGTTTGAGATATATTGCAATAATTTTTTTAATTTATTTTTTTGTCCACAAAGTTAACTTTTTATACAAATTAACTATAATTATACTCTTAATATTATAGTGAAGATTATAATAACATCAGTAAACTCTAGTCATTCAAAATATTCTACTTGTTTTACTTTTAGTTCTGAAAAATAAAATAACATGATATTTAAAAAATTCTCTATTTTTAGTTTTTATAACTCTAAATTATGTAAAATTTTTAAAATGATTAATGAAAATCACACTGTCAAAAATTTTCCACTTTTTAAAATAAAAATTATTATTTAAAACAATATTCAAAACCTACATAATTTTTTCACATGTTCGTGTTTCACAGTATTATTCTTTTGACGAACATAAGCACAATTATTCTATTTAATAGCAAATTTTTAAATTTATCTTTTTAAATTTCAAAATTTTTACATGAGAAAAATATCATTTTGATCCCTCACCTTTTACCTTTGTATTATTATGGATCTCAAAAATTCTGAGGGGCAAAATGATCCCTTAAAAATTATAAACTATACAAAAAGATTTCTTAAAAATCACAAAAATAATCATTTTAATCTCCTACGGAGGGATTATATTTGTAGGATTTATGATTTGTAAGGACCTTTTTCATACAAATATTTTTTAGGAAACAGTATGGTACAAACACAAAAGATAGAGTATCAAAATGGTCATTTTCTCATTTTTCTCATTTTCAAATTGTAACTTTTGAGAAAATATGCAAAATCTTTATTTCCTTTATAAATTAAATATGTTTAAGTTTTATCTAATCAACCATACAAAATTTATCAAACTGATCCCCTAAATTCTCGTGAGAATATGAGGTCATGTTTGATTATAATAGATAGTTAGATGAAAAGTTACTAGTTCAAATCTATTATTTACTATATATAAGTAAAGTAGGCTTATTTTAATGTGAGAGTTTCGTTTGATCAATGAGAAGACTCTATTGATCAAACCTCCAGCTCATCATGTAATAACTTTTCACTTTTTCCATACATGTGTAAAGAATTATTAGAAATTTTTGTAATCAATAAAAAAAATAATAAAGTAATTAATTCACATAAATTTTTTGTAGTCAACGAGAAAAATAACAAAGTAATTAATGAATTAATTAATTAATTGCCTTTTAAATTGAGAATTTCTTTCAATTTGAGAAATTTTTTGGAACAAACCAAAAAAATTGATAAATTATTTTTCAAAGTCTTTAAATTCTTTGAAATAAATGAGAGAATTTTTAAATACCTTTTAAATTGATAACTTTTTAGAGTTAGGACATTTTTTTTGAGTTAATAAGAAAAATAATTAATTAATTAATTAATTAGTAGTCTCTTAAATTTTCTAATAGGAGACTATAAATATAACTTAATATGGTCTAAAATTAAAATAAAAATAATAATATATAGTTGAATGATTTATGATGATACCCTGAGTTCATTATTATCACTTTTCTTTTACCAATCTTATATAACTAATTTTATAAATTTTTTTAATTTATAATATTTTTTATATATCACAATATATTATTAAATTTAAATATTTATAAATATCATTAATTTAAAATGTATTATTATATAATAAAATAAATTAATTTAAATAAACTAATTTATATTAAATTAATATAAAATATGTGATAAGTTTTTTATTAAACTGCCCTTCAAGAAAAATGAAGATGTTAATCTAACAAAAGCTACACATTCAGGAATGAATCCTGATAATCTTAAGTTAGCTTGTGAAGAATGTGAATCCCTTCTCAAATAGGGATTGATTGAGTCAGCCAAGTCAAATTAGGCATGTTAGGCCTTCTATGTCAACAAACATTCAGAACATAATCAAGGCAAAAAAAGATTGGTTATTGATTATGAGCCTCTAAACATTTTTCTTAAAAATGACAAGTTCCCTATTTCGAATCCTGCTACACAACGGGCCTAATTACAAGGAGCCCAACTCTGCTCAAAGTTTAACCTTAAAGCAGGCTTTTGGCAACTTGGCATCCATCCTAATAAAAGGCCCAAAACTACATTTTGCATTTCAAATGCCTATTATCAGTGGATCGTAATGCCTTTTGGACTTAAGACGGCCCTATCTCTATTTCAAATAGCCATAGCCTAGATATTTAAGTCCATCTGAAGCAATGCCCTCATTTATATTGATGACATCCTCCTGTTATCAAATACTGAAGAAGAACATCTCAAACTATTACAACAGTTTGAAAGCCTCGTAAGAGAAAATGGTCTCATGTTTTCGACCCGTAAAAGCCAACTGGCCCAAACTCGCATTGAGTTCTTGGGCATGATGTTTGAAACAACTGGTACAAACCAGGCCCACACTTGACTGAATAACTGGCTAATTTCCTGGATAAAGATCTCTCTTTCAAACAAATTCAACAATTTATCAGAATTGTTAACTTCGTCAAAGACTTCATCCTGAAGTGTTCCCAACACACAAGCTAGCTATCTAAGTTACTTCTCAAAGGCACTCCCTATTCTTGGGGACCTGAGCAGATTGCAGCAATCAAACACTTGAAGGAAATTTCCAGAGAACCACCTCCATTGAAGATCCCTGATCATGACTCCACCTTGATCCTCTAGATTGATGCTAGCAACTACCATTGAGGTGTTATTTTAATTGAGTAAAAAGGAAGAAAGCAGTACTACTGTAGACATGCAAATGGATCATTCAGCAACGTTGAAGCCAATTACTACACTATGTATAAGGAAATTCTCGCCGTAAAAAATGGCATAAAAAAATTCAAATTCCACTTGGCACACCGCCATTTTATTGTGGAAATGGTAATACAACTTTCCCCAAAATCCTGGAGTTAAAGAACAAGATCATTCTAGACCCTCAACTAGCAAAATAACAAGCATGGTTATCACGCTATAAGTTTGAAGTCAAACACATCAAGGGAATTACCAATCACTTAGCTGACCTACTTTCCCGACCAAAGCCTAACACCATCTTTCTCATCACCCCAGTCACCTCTATCCCTTTGATCTTTATGATCAACCTATACACTCTCTCTGTCACCAAACCTACAACCACTAAAAAGTCCTTTCCTCTGGCTATTCAAATTCCTACTCTACCTTCTGAAGTTATGGAATTAGCCAAGTCTTCCCTGTTCTTTTACCTCTATGGTTACCTCTGTGATGTCCCACTTTCCCAATACTGTCGCGTGTTCCACCCTGATACCCCTTTCCTAACACTATTTCGTTTGAATACAGGTACATTTAATGAAGATGCTCTTTGGTTCTTATGGTCATTAACTGTTATTGATACTGCAGCCATTGAATTCAACACCATGGAGATGTTCCAATACCTCAATAATGAAGTGAATCATGAATCTCTGGTATAGACGTTCCTTGAATAATTTTCACCACTTCTATGGTGGAGAACCCAGATCAATGACTCCATCAAATTAAAGAAACTTTGAGAAAAACCTGATATGTGTTCTACGGCCTTATCAATTTTCATCATTTATAAACCTTACTGGAAGAATCAAGCCGGTTTACTTTATTCTTGTGACCATGCTTATGAATGTAATACATTTCTGACCTTTAACAAATATCATAAACAAATTTTAAAATCATTGAAAATGTTCTTAAGTGACCTTAATAATTATCATGAAGCTCCCTCAGTTGAATGCACAACTATGAGACTGTACCCTAGTGATTTCGTTCCTGGTAAACCAAGATTTCTTGATATAAACATTCCGGATCATATCCCTAAGCACTATGCAGCTCCTACTATTCCATCATATGATCAACATGTCTTAAGAACTAAGCAATTATGGCTAGCACCACCAGTTGTCACTGATCAGCCATCTTCATCCAACACATCACATTATGATCAATATGTCTTATTCAACCAACTTGAAGAAGCCTACTTTAGTCTTTTCAACAGACTAGAATTCCAAGATTCACAAGATCCATATTTTGACAGCTCACCTAATATCAGCAAATACAATCTCTCTTCGAGTTATGAGCCTATCCTATCACGCAACAAGGACCAATGACTTGTCTTTTCAAGTTAAAAGACCTTTGTCGTATTGTTCTTTGTGCGTTGTAAAGAGGTGTTTTGTCACCTCTGCTTTTGCTTTTATTGATGCATTTAGTTTGTATTATTGTCCTTTTACTTTTAGTTTGTTGGTTGTATTATTAGTGCTTATCTCTTATGCTCTGTCATGTAGTCCTTTGCTCCGTCTATATAAGGAGCCTTCCTAGTCTTTATTATTCATTCAAAGCTTTGTAATCTAACCCCAAATTGAATATAGTGTGTTTTCCATGAATTCTCTCTAAGTATTTCTGTTTCTCTGAAATCTTCTTTCTAAAGTTATATGTATTCCTATTTATTCAAGTTGATCCAACTATGCTCTGCGCTTGCCTCTGATGAGGATGTACATATCATAAAGGGTTAACAATAAACATAATCCATGATGAGAGCCATGTCTATAATATATTTAGAATTGCTTACATTTTCTTAAAAGAGATAAGTGATTTAGTTTCGTAAAATTACAACAGTGGCCTTGAGGTTTGTTGCACAAGAAAAGGTGTTATGTTCTTTGACCTTACTTTGATTCTATGGTGACTAAGTCTTAAGATCTCTGATTAGAAGAGTAAGCTCTTGCATTTGTATTATAGCTCTTATAACTCGTATATCGGCTAGAAACCTGGAACTGCAGGGCTACTGGCCCTAAGGAACTTTATGGCTTGTGTTCCTGGTGAGAACAACGCCACGTATTAGGATCCTACCCCCTCACATGGTATCAGAGCCTTAACTTGAAGGAATACACATAACCTTTAGTAGAGTAAGAAAGTAAGAGAAATATTGTTTTACCTATAAGTTCAAAAACACCTACTTCCTCCTTTACATATATAATTCCCTATTCTCATTTTATCCCCAATGTCTGTTTCCAAGCCAATACCCACAAAATCGATAATCTCGTTGAGATTTCTTATAAAGACCTTCTACCAACCCAACACCTTGAAGATACCCACCTACCACTCATGAACCCTTACTAACGTTATACCCAGAACCGCTCTTAGATCTGATCCATCAAATCCCTCATTTCCAAGCCAAAAATCCGAATTAAAGAGTATGTTTACTCTTCTAACCTAAACCATGCTAAACTCCCCTCCTACGCCATTGAGTAGTATGTCAAACTTGAGATCCCCCAACAGTTCATCAACCATTAGATCAACCAAGGATATACTCATCTTCATGTCGGAGCCATCCGACTGTACATCACTTACTATGGTCGTAAAGGTCTCCCAGTCACTGCCAGATTGGCAACCCTTAATACTACCTACCTCACTTACCAGTAAGCTTCTATCGGCACTATCCTAACCACTCTCAATGCTAGAATAGTTTTCCTCACCATTTGTCCTGATTTCAACCTGAAACTTTTAGATCTAACTTTGAAAGACCGACTCCAAGTCTAAATCCAGATCACTAGAGCTGAATAAGTTCTCGAAGTTGTGATGGCCATGATCCACCATCAAATGGCCTTCTGAGTGCAGAAGCATGTTATGGATCTGCATCTCCCAAATCACACCAAGGATGCCCTCATAATAGTTATCGAGAGATAATATGTGCCTACAATTATCCACATCCCAAAACAAATCTCTCAAGAGGACCTCCTTCAGTTTATGCCAATAGACTGGATCACCAACTATAAGCAACGCCATGTTCATAGCAAACCTCTGGCAACCACCGAGCCTCTTAAGCTTATTCATCTTCTGAACGGACAGTTCAAGCTGGTATACAAGAAGCCTGATGAGTCGTCTTATCAAGTACCACAAGTTCCTCCCTTTTTCCAGCAGATTATGATGATCAACCCTGTTCCAGTCCAAGCAATTAAGAAGTGGACCATTCCAGTCCATCATTTTGAGACTAACAGCAAACCCGTATACGTCGCTCCTGAAATGTGTAAGCCTGGCTGTCTTCGCCATGACCCTTCAAACTTCTCCTATGATAGCAGTGAAATGGACCTTTCCTTTAATGACAGTGATTTCAAGGAGCTCACAAGTGCTTATGCTCGCAATACACTTACGAAATACAAAAGGTGGTAGAAAAGACATGCTAAAAAAAAAAACAACAGTTACTAGAAGAAGAAGAGAAAAAGAAAAGAAAAACTTGCAAACCCTATCATCCTTTCAGACTTTTCAGAAAGGATCGAGATCCTGATTGGAAGTCATGGCCAGTTCCAAATCTACTACAGCTCCTTCCCGAGAAAAAATTCTTATTAAATTAATGAAAGAAATAGGCTGCTGTTGAAAGCCACAAGAGACCCTTGTAGATGTGTCTCCTTACTTTGAGCCTTTACCAGCTTTTTACAAGCCAGAGCCCATGGGAGTTTCACCAGCAAATCCCATACCCTATATGATGGTTCATCCCATAGAACCTTCCTATAATGATCTGTTCCCTCCATTGGAATGCCACACTGATGAATAAAGGATTACTTCCTAACCATATGTTACTCCCACCAGAGTTTCAGTATCTGGAAGTCCTAAACTTATTCATCCCTCAGATGAAGTGCTAAACTGGCACACCAAGAATGCTTCTGCACAGAATTAAGTCCTCTGGACCATTGGTTCCAAACTGACTTACATCCCCCAGTCACCCCAACAGACGCACTAAATAGTAGACACTCTCTCTCAACAGATTGACTAACTCCAACAAGAAACACAGTAAAAGATTCAAACCCTGGACCATGAACTCTGACAGTTCATCACTCATAATTACTTTGGTCTTGAGTTTATGAAAAAAGAAACTGAGATTCGTTACTTGAAAGATCAACTGGCACAAATGGAAGCTAACATGAGATCTTAGCCACCACAACCATCAAGATCACCTACCATAACCACCACACCATTGACCCCTGACCTTTACGCCTTCCATCTATGATTCCTTTGCCTTACCACCTGTCTACCAAACCCAATATATTCCATCTCCTTCATACTCACCATACCCATCAAAAGCCGACTATGCTAACCACTTTAAAATGACTCACTAAATTTTCTAAAAAGCTATCCCAAAACCTACACCACCACCACATAAAACTCCTTACCCACCTTAAAGACCACTTGGAGCCTTTCCCAAAAAATACTCTGCTTCCCCATCTTACACTAGACCATCTCACAGGGTTTCTTGCAAAAAACCCATATTACATTCAGTTTGATCACTCATGCTGTAATGAACACTCTATCTCAGAACGCTCTAGTTTATATTCTTGTTCAGATCATGAATCAAGCTTAGACACTCATGTTTTTGTCACGGACTTGGATAAGTCTACACACTTTACGAATGTCTCTGCTCTGTATATGGTTGAGCCAACTCACCACTGAGAAACGAAAGAAGAAACTGCATAGTCATATGTTGTTAATAATAGTGATGATAATGATGAAACACCGACAACACAACCTGCACATTAGAATCCTACACCACCTAAGCCCTCAAATGGACCTTGGTTCACCTTTGACGATGTCCAACCGTTTCAGAGGCATGATAAACTTCATAAGTTTGGCGCATAAATCGATCTTCAGATGTCTCGTCCTAATACTATCCTGACTTATGTAATCTAAGAATTTGTCTCAAGATTCATGAGAACTCTCAGAAAATGGTTTCAATTTCTTGGAGAATACCATCAATTACAAATGCTTCAGTTAGACAGTCCAACAACACTTCTTAGTACAATTCATAAAGAATTTATCGGTGACTTTTAGCTCATCGATAAATAAACATCAAGAGTACTTTAAAATGAAGTGTTGTTCTATCAAAAAACATGATCTTGATCGACACATGAAACAAATGACAGAAAGGTATTATCTTCTTAATGGTTTCAATGATATAACCTTCAGGCATGTTTTCATTGCCTTCTTACTAGAAGAGTTATAGCTAAAACTAAACAGAGCTCTACAAGCCCTTCAGTATCCTATGGCTGATATCTCCCTTGGAGAAATCTACTAGCTAGCCTTAGCTACTCTTGACAAGCTCTGTGAGCAGCAAAAGATGTTACACTTAGTTCTTTCTAGAAAACCAAAGTTCCAAAAAATCTGTCAAAAACCTTATCTCAAGATTAAGTGCAAAGATAAGCAGTCCTGTGACTGTAAGCTCAAGAAAAAATCTCATTTCAATTCCTTTAGACCTAGAACTTTCAGAAGAAAGCATCGCCCCTTGCGATACTTCCAAAAAACAGATGAAAAAAGTCCTGGAAACCCAAACTAGACGTTTGTTATATCTGTAAGAAGAAATGTCACTTTGCTTGGCAATACACAAATAAGCCGAGCAAGCTATACATATGATTAAGCAAATTGAAATGTAGATCCCTCTAAAAGACAAGGACCTTGAAGAAGTTCTCTCTAAACAGAGTGAACCAAATTATGACATTATCTTTGCTCTTTCTACTCTTTCAGACTTCTTTGACCCTAACAGTCCAAATTCAGAATCAGATTCTGATAAACCCTTTACTTGTCACTACTATATTTACAAAAATGACCATCATCATCCTCCACAAACTCCCAATTCCTCCCCATATCTCCATTTTTTTAGATAAATATGCTAAGCTTATCCTTATTATTGTCCTCATTGATATAGGCTCCCAAGTGACAGTCATGACTCCTTCCTTATTACCTATGATTGTCTAGAGAAAGCATGCATTATATTTCAAGACTGCCAACAATTCAATTTTTAAAGTCTCATTAATGACTCGACATCGAATTGGCATTAAGTTCTTCCCTAAATGCATCATATGGACACATGTCCTAGTAAGCCACATTGTTGAAAAAGATATTCTTATTGGTATGGATGTCTTATAAAAATCCCCTGGTTTACAAATTGAAGCTAAAGGAGTTCGCTACAAGCATTGGTTTAGTCCCTATACCAATATTCCTAAACTCTATTTCCTTCATGCTGCTCTTCCTCCCTATAAAGAAGTCAAACAAAAACTTTTGGAGCACTGTCCTAAATCTCACTTAGATTTTAAGCATCCATATCCTCTTTGAAAGAAATGGAAATGAATTTTATATGTCACACAGGCAACACTAGGACACAACCCAAACCACTCTGGGCTTGTCGTTCTAAGGGACAATACATTCAAATGCACGTTACTCAATAAGATATCACTCTTAGGTATATATTCATCAACTTAATTCATTAGTGTCTAGCTTCACGACGCCATAAAAATGCTCGAGCTTTGCAGAGTCGCTTCAGACCAGTTACCCAACCCAGCTTTGCTTTCGCTTCCCCTTACCTTTTCTGACGTACTTTAGTTAATGTTGCCTCCTGTTCAGCACATTCTCTTCTATGAATTCCCTCACCCTCCTTCTCTTCTTCCATGCCCTTCTTCCTAACCTCAAACACACACACACACACTCTCTCGCTCTTCGCTACTTCTCTCCTCTTTCTAACCACCTCACTTGGCCTCTCGATTCCACTAAACCCGTTATCCTATACGAGAAAGGGATTCTATCTCCTTCACCATTACCTAGTCTAACGCCAACTTCAACTGTCTCTCTGGTTTCGATCTTTGTGAAGCCACAAAATGCCACCATCTCTTACCCCACTTGACCATTTCTCACGAAAAAGTGTATATCTTGGTCGTTTACTCTCTTTCCAAACTCAGGTTTCTACATCAGAATAACCTCACACCATGTTGTTTTGGATGCCAAGACTTCAACTTCCTTTATGAAATCTTGGGTTTATCTTTGCCATATGGTAAAAAAATTGTCTTTTTCTTTGGAACATCAGCTAATGTCATTCTATGACAGAGAAAAAAAATAATAGAACCAAAGGAGTTAAGAGCTATTGAGGTAAAGTATGTCAGCGATTGGCTAAAACATGGTAGGCACAACAACAGAAGCCTCATGGTGTGGGATCTCGAGGTCCCATCAAAGGCCATTAGAAGAGTATTCAAATTGATGCGTACACAGATTGATAAATTCAAGCAAATTGTACTCGCCAAGCAGTAACAGAGCCATCCACTATCAAGTTTCATATTAGCTTGTGTTTATTCATGGGTTTGCAGAGTGAAGGTAAAGGAAACGATATTAGAAGGCAATACGAAGTCATGTAATAATTTATTCACAATACATGAACACAGAATTAAGAGATATTAAGATAAAAAGATCTGACCTAATGCTGAAAATGACGAAGTGCAGTCTTATAGAGAGATGTCAACCCACAATACCCAAGAGAAAGCTCTTAGAGTAGGCAACCACTAGATAGAGTTATCATCGCAATTGAAATTAGGCCTTACGTCAAAGTAACTTATAGGGTTTTATTTTAATAGTAATAATTAATTATAATATTAAAATAAAACCCTCATATATACATTAAAATAATTTCCTATTTCATTATTCAAAAGAAATGAAGCCCATTAACTATCTTTAAGTAATTAACTCTTAATTAGTAATCTGATGAGATAATTACTAATACTCTTGGGCTGTAGGTTGAGTCTCTATCCAGTGGACTTGTGAGTAATCCAATCCACCACTGATTATTTACAATGAATATAAACCAAATTTATTCTTAGTTTATCAATTATAACATTAATTACCTAATTAATCATAACAAAATATTAATATACTAATATAATTAATGTTAATGCATATAATATTAAAATATTTTAACACAATATTCATAAAGTTCAATATATAGCTATGAATGTGGATTGCAGGTCACGGTTGCACCCACCTCTTCCTCCCGCCTACTTTGGGAATTGCGTAGCGGCCAGAATAGCAGTTGCAGGGACAAGAAGCTTAGTAGGAGAAGATGGGTTGGTTGTGGGAGTGGAAGCCATTGTTGAAGCTTTGGAGACTCTTAAGAATGGAGTGTTGAGTGGGGCCGAAACCTGGGTGTCGTTATTGACTGGTGCGCTGAACAGTGATGAAAAGGTAATTGGGTGTGCTGGAACAACAAGGTTTATGTTTATGGCACTGATTTTGGATGGGGAAGACCAAAGAAGGTGGAAATGGCCTCCATAGATAGAACAGGAACGATTTGTGTTTCTGTTGTAGGAATGGTGACAGAGGGATTGAAATTGGTTTGGTGTTGCAGAAAGGTGTAACGTAGGCTTTTGCTTCTCTCTTCCTCCAAAGGATTGAATCTCTCTGAAGCTTTGGAAATTCGGCATGTTTATAGTATTGCTATTTGTTGTTTCTCTGGGCTTGTGAATGAGGCAAATATTTTGCCACTTTTGATGAGGCTCATTATATTTTCTTGTTTCTGTGCGAGTTGTTACTGATCTTATATGTGTCTCTTCTTATTTATGTCCCCTTCGGTCCCTTTGACTTGCAGTTCCTCTTTTCATGTTCTTTGCAGGACATTGAAGTACGACAAACACACTTTTCAAGTTATTGTTTGAAAGTTTACAAGAACTTCGACAAACTGATCAGAAAGCTTTGTTAACCTGTTCAAGGATCCAACAGTGCTCACAAAAGCTCAATTTTCATGACTTGCTTGGATTAATGAGATGGGCAATTATATATTAATTCTTAATTTATTGTGCTTCTGGTATAAAAACGTGACCTTAATGTGCTTCACTTGAAACTATTTTTCACTGTCAATCAAAATTGATTTAATTGATAAGATTGAACTTTTTTAATTAATATTTATGGGAACCTTTACTTTGACTTGGGATATCTAAACACCTCTTTTTTCATTTCATAATATTTCCTTTCATGTTTGTTGCAAGTTGTCATAATTTTTTAAGAAGGCATATTTTGCAAGTCAGGCAAATTCAATTTGAATATATACTAACCCATTATACACATAATAATACAATACTTCCAGATCCTCTATAGTTCTCTAGAGAATTTTACATCGTGGAATTGTAGAATTTGTTTCATATAAATTGTTAGATTAAAATTCATAATTGTATGCAATTAAAAGCTTTGTTTTTTATCACAGTCATTATCTTTTATTCTTAACCATTACAGTTACAAAATTCTTTCACTTGTTGGATCATAAATTTCTAAAGTAACACTAAAAGTCCGCTTTGATAATACTAAAAAAAGAACCTCTTTGTTTGACTCCGTATGAAGGAAACTGATTGTTGCTGGCACCTTTTTACACCTTATTTTCACGCCATGTATTTTATAAAATATGAATAATCGAAGTAATGCTTAACAATAAAATATTAAACAGGGGAATGAGGGGAGTTATACATCTTAACAGTCTAATAAAAAAAAAAAAAACAGAACGTGCAAGTAGTTCCCAAAGTCAACAATAAAATAAAGAAAAAAGTCCCTTCTTTAAAAGTCAACTCTTTCCTTTTGGAATAATCTGCGGCCAGCGTGTTAACTATATTTTCCTTTGCCTATAAAATGAAGCTTCAGTCTACGAAGAATTCAGACAGATATATCTTCACCATGGCCGAACAGGACGTGAAGGTTGTGGAGGTTTGCTCGGTGGCGCCACCGTCATCCGCCGCCACCCCGACGTCACTACCCCTCACCTTCTTCGACATAAGATGGCTGAGATTCCCACCCCTCGAGTGCCTCTTCTTCTACGAATACCCTCACCCACCATGCTCCTTCTTCCACTCTGTTCTTCCAAAACTCAAACACTGCTTCTCCCTCACTCTCCAACACTACCTTCCTCTTGCAGGCAACCTCACATGGCCCCACCACTCTCCCTATCCCATCCTCAATTTCGTCCCTGGCGACTCTGTCTCCTTCACCATTGCTCAATCCCAATCCAGCTTCACCCATCTGTCCAGTTCTGATCTCCGTGAAGCCTCAAAACTTCATCTTTTCACTCCCCATTTAACTGTTTCCCACGAGCATGCTTCTGCTCTAGCCCTTCAAGTTACTCTGTTTCCGAACTCTGGCTTTTCCATCGGAATCACCATACACCACGCAGCTATGGATGGCAAATCTGCAATTTCCGTTATGAAACTATGGGCTTACTTTTGCTCTACCACTAACCTCGAAGAATCAGCTTCTTTGACGGTCCCACAGGAATTAGTGCCCTTCTATGACAGAACAGTGATCAGAGACCCCATTGGGATATACGAGAGGTTCGTGAAGGAGGTTCTAAACGACGGCGGATCACCAAACAACAGAAGCCTAATGTTATGGAACTGGGATCACAAAGTACCATCGGAAGCAGTAAAAGGGACGTTCCAATTAACCTCGTCAGACATTGAAAACCTCAAGAAACACGTACGATCCTATTCCAAGCTCAAGAACAAGGGACATTTTTCGACATTTTCAGTGACATATGCCTACGTTGGACGTTGCTTGGTGAAGGCGGAGCAGACAAAATCCGAGAAAGTGAGCCTGACGTTCGCTGTGGAATGCAGGGGTCGTTTGGACCCTCCAATTTCAGCTTCATATTTTGGGAATTGCCTTGTGGGACAGAGTGCTATAGCAGAGACCAGGAGATTGCTAGAGAAGGAAGGGTTGATTTGTGCTGTGGAGGCAGTGAGTGAAGCCATGATTAGACTGGAAATGGGATTGTGCGGAGGAGCAGATAGCTGGGCTTCTAGAAAGCAAATGGTAAAAAGTGGGAATAGTGAAAGAGTACTTAGCGTTTCTGGGTCACCTCGATTTGAGATTTACAGTGTTGATTTTGGGTGGGGAAGGCCATTGAAGGTGGATATCGTTTCTATAGACAAAACGCGAGCTTTTTCTATTGCAGAGAGCAGGAATGGTGATGGAGGAGTAGAGATTGGATTGGTGTTGAACAGATCTGAAATGGAAGCTTTTGGTGATGTTTTTTGTAAGGATCTTGAATCCGTTGTGTGCCCAGAAACTCCACTATCCCAGGGAAATTAGCGAAGGATTTTTGAACAAATCGATGGGTCAAGTTTCATAGTTCGTGGATGCGTGTTAGTTCACTAAAATATATTGTTTAATTTTATAAATTCATACGTTGCATTGAAAACTGATTTTTTTTTTTTTAATTACCAATTCAAGTTGGTGACTTACTTGACGGCTAAATGCTGATATGCCGTTCCTGCAAGATAGCCTGATAATTTTATAGTAATACATATTGTAACTCAAAATTCAAGTTATGTATTTGAAAATATTGATTTATTTATTATATTGCTGTGGTTTGAAGAACTCAAGATGCTTGCCAAACACTATATTGATGCGTGAGGGCAAGAGAGAGAAGGCAATACAACCATTCAACATTTTAATATGAGGTTATTTTGTATTAGTACGAGGAATGCGTATTATTCAAAAAATTAATTTTATTAAGGTGTAATTTAATCAAATTTTAAGAGAAGTTAGTGTAATTTGCTTTATAATAAATGATGGAGTTTAGATTTCAGAATTTTATATTGAAATTGATTTACCGAGATAGTTTAGAAGAACAAGAAAAGAATATTAAACTGGGGTTTAAAAATAAACTTTGATTCTTTAATTTCTATTTTGAATTACAATTTTACTCATATAATCAATTAAACTAGGAAGTGAAACAAATTTTTTCTTAGGTTCCAAATATTTACAAAAACACTTGAATTCAATAATTCAAAGTTTGAAACAAATTTTTTCTTAGGTTCCAAATATTTGGACTAAGGTAATCCTACATGTATTCCCTAAAAATACAAGGGAAATTCTATTACTAAAGAAAATCACAAACAGGTTATAACAAGGCAAAATATAATTCTTTGGCCCAAGTCAACACAAGTTTAATTAGACATAATTACAACCCAAGCTAAAATAATTCTTTTTGAGCCCAATTCTCATTTTCCAAAATAATATCTTCACATCCAAATTATTTCCAGCTCACATAACATATTTTCAATTTTGAGATAATTATTTTTTTAACATAGTTGAAACTTGAAACATAAAATATTTATAAACAAGTGAAATGAGTGATGATATATAAAAGAAATGAAATGTCACACCCCAAAATCCCTGGAGTAGAACCGGCATAGGCCACGAGAAAACTCCTCGAACCTGTAAGCCTTATACTAGAGGGACATTCAATATCATGCCAAATCTATTCAATTTGCACTATATTTAATATAATTTGCCTTAATATAAAATGAAGGTTTAAATACAAAATAAAGAGTTTTGTAGAAATTTCGACAGCACATATCTAGTAAATATGACATCTCGAAAATTTTACAATATCCTGTAAGGCAATACAACATATAGGAGAGCTCCGCTCTCACCAGCACAGCCCAATATAGCATAATTACAAAATACAACAATTAATGAAAGTTCAACTATGGTCTCTATACAACCCCAGACATACAACCAATGACTATCATTCTAAATGTATACACATATCAAAAATAAGCCATGAATACCGACTAATAAAAAATAATAGCCTCGCAATATCCCAAGCGGGGCTTACCATAAGACTCCCGGTCACTGCTCTACTAATTCCGGGAACTTGCCTATCTTCCTATCTGAGACAAAATTTTTCCTGCAAATAGCACCCCAAAATCATTAACAAATTTTATATATAAATAGAAAGCAAAACATGATCAAGAGTTAAGTAAAATGCAATAATGTTTAAACCGCAATAATCAACTTTGTAAATCAACAGTTTCAGCTAAATAACACACTTTTCAAACATTGAATTTAAAGTGTCATTCACAAGGAATCAATACGCTTTTGAGAGTCATTTCAGTGGAAGGATTACTAAGGACCATACCAGTGTGGCAAAAGCCACAAAGGGTAAATCACAACAGGCGAGGATACACAATCTTCGAGGGCAACTTACCAACAGATTTGAGGTCATAACTCACGAAGATTATCACTCATCGGTCTTCGTGTGATGGCTTTCACACGGGGCTAGCACCATTATTAACCCTGCTACCTAGGTCATTACCTAGGTGCACTAAGGGCTAACAGAATTGCTGTTGGCAGCTAATGTCCTATCTAGTCCTTCCAATGATAGTAAAATTAAAACAAGCATGCATAGGAAAGTAGCAAGTATGCATGAAATCCATCTGTATTTGCAATAATGATTTATCAAACAGTTATTCCTAACTGTACCCATGAGTTCAAAACCGTACATAAAGCCATTTCACATATCAAGGGATTTTATTACTCGTAACCTCAATTCCGGAAAAATATAGTCATGACAAAATTAATTATGATACTTATAAAACATCTCTAAGCAATTAAAAGTGAAGCATAAATAAGAGTATTGGGGAGTGCTATTTGCACATCAGAGTGTCGTTAATTGTTAACAACTCAATACCTTCCCTCGGGTGACTTATCACTCTTATAAGCTACCTACGCCAATTGGAAAGTAAGAAATTACTCATCTTCCTTCTTATTACTCAAAACAAACCCTAACTCATATTTCCTAGTTCCATTACTAAATTTCCCAGAATTTTCGTCAATATACATTTTCTGCCCTAAACACTTTTTAAGTTTTCATTTTAGTCCCAAATTTCATACCCTTACCTTTAATCCAAGAAAAACCATGATTAACAATAGGTTTTCATGCCATACACCTTAAAATTGTTCTTATAGGATCAATTTGAACCCATTACAATGCAGTATTTCACCATTTTCTGAAAACCCCAAAATTTCAAAACTTTTCAGTTTGGTCCTTATTAGCACAACTTCTCAAAAACTAGTCCAAAAATCATGCTTCCAAAGCTGAAATTTTATGGATAGCGGTCGAAAATGCTTCTCCTAACATCATTTTCATAAAACAAACACTTAAAACTCACTGAAATAGCAAAAAAAGTTGCTGGTTTGAGCTTCACAAAGACCGCTAGAAAATCGACGTTGTCGTCGACGATGACCGGCCGAAACAAGTTGCTGGTGAATGGAGGAGCTGGCCGGAGGTGGTGGTGGTTGGCTGTGGTAGAAAGGAGCAACAGAACTCACCAAAAATGAACCAAGGTTTTGACATAAAATGACGAGAAAGAGACGGAAAATGGTAAAAAAAGTAAAAGAGGCAATTTGGTAATTTGACCTGTGGGGGACACGTGTCAGTACCAAAATATTCCTAAGGGAGGAGGGAGCTACATCTCGAACCTCTTGAATAAACAATTGAAACTTGACCACCGAACCAGCCTCAATCTCATTTGAAGATTTTACTTGACAAAATAATATACCATAGCAATTTTTCTTGCAATTTTTCTCTCATTTAATTTTAATTTAATTAATTGGGTCATTACATGAAATGAGGAAATAGTTATCCATAACTCACAAATCAATTCCCAAGGTTATTAGGAAAATCACGCATTTATAAAAATTTGTGCAATTCTTGTGGCAATTGATTTGCGATATAAATGTAATTTATTTTCTCTCACTTTCACATAATATTTCTCGTTTTACTTGATACACTCTCTATTACACTGCTTTTTTAATTTTAATAATTTTAATATTACATATAACATGTGGAAAATATATTACACAATTAATGAATAAAATTGCTCATGGACAGTTATTTGGAGCGCTCGCACAAGCAAGGGGATGAGCAGGATCTTAACTTGAAACTTAGTAATTGTTATACACCTCAACATTTTATTTGGATCTTTCTTTAATTTTTACATTATTAATGTTGAATAAAATTATGGAACAGAATGCATTTAAAAATATCACATGCCTTCTCCTATTATCGTCTTTCTATTTTTTTTCTACACTATTGGTGTTCTTGTTTTTTATTGCTGGAAACAAATTTTTCTTATCTCTGTTCTAAATGGGAATGTGAAAATCTACGGAATCCCTACATATGTCAAATTTTATTGATATTAAGTAAAAATTTATAAAAGTTAATAAATTTGAAATAATATAAGTTTAAAGTGAGATTAATCTTTAAAAACATAATAAAATTTATTTGTTAAATTATAAATATAAAAGTGAAATATGTAAATGTACTAAACCAATTAAAATAAATTAAGAATATATTAACGATTTTAATATAGCAACTCTATGAGATAAGAAGCGTGATCAAATTCTTGTCAGCATAATTTTGCACGAAAAAAAAAATTTTATGTCACTGTTGTCCATTCAAATTAAGAGTATATATAAACTTAGTTGGCCACTAGTCATATTAAATAGGGTTGAGTTGGACTTAAATTAAAAAAGATTTTATTTTGATTGAATCAGGTATCGGGCTTTTTTAAACCTCTTTATTTTACTTAAGGTAAAGTTTATTTATGATTGATTTTAAAATATTATTTTTTTCATTCCTTTGCCTTCTAGAAATTTTGTAATATTTTTTTCCTAAAAGAAAACAAAAAAGAAGAGAATTGGGCTAAATCAAGCTTATTTTAAAGTTTTAAAAGTGACTTGATCATAAAATTAAGTTTTAAAAAATGTCATATTTAGTCCATTAATTTTTAAAAAAATCAAATTTAATCCATTTAATATTTAGAGTTCTTTAAAATATAAAAGATTAAATATGAATTTTGCAATAAATTACTTTCTTCTTTAAATTCATAATGAATACAAGATTTCAATATTTTTCTATTTTATTCCACATGAATAGTTCTATTTCATCATTTAATATATATACATTATATATTATATAGTTTTTGATCCGCATCCCTTCAACAAAGATATATACAACTATATATATATATATATATATATATATATATATATATTAAGTTCCATAAAATACATATTCTTGGTATGTGGAATGTGTGTGGCTACAAATCAGTTGTCATACCTTTTTTTTTTTTTTATTAAGTTTGTTCGAGTTTATAACTCTAAAGTAATTTTAGTTCGAAAAAAAAAAAAGCTGAAGTCTGGTGGAAAATCAAAATATGTTATGCAAATGAACCATAACTTATACATCTCTAATCGTGTATATACGCGCCTCTACCTACACGTGCTATCATTAAAGTTTTTGGAGTGTGTTTGATATGTTAAAAATAGCCAATAAAAATATAATAAAAGAAGAATTTTTTAAATGACTTAAACAGAATTTTCACATTTTTTTTAAAACAAATATGACTCTCGTACTTGTGGTAATTTTTATTTGAGACTTATTGAATAAGAGTCCATGAACTCTAACGAATTATTAAAAAAAATGTAAATTTTATTATATCAAATTGAGTCACATTATCAAATTATGTTGGGTTCGAGTTTACACATAACATAATCCAATTATTATCATAATTATGATTTTTATTGTTATTCTAATTTATATTTCATTTTATTTATAATAAAATTTTTAAATTTTTTTTTCAAATTTTAATCACATCTTATTTCAAATCTTATTTTTTTATTCATTTAAAATCTTAAACTTTTGTCTTTAAAAGATTGTTTTAATAATAAAAACATTGTTTATATAAGATAAAAAATATAAGAAAATAATAAATAAACCTAATATGAACCCAATGTAACATCGCCGGTTCATTTACTTACAACACCAAAATCAAGCCAGATCATGAGTTTTGAAAAAATCCAATCTGACATAGTCCATGTGTCACCTTTACAAGTGACATGCTGCCAATTTAATTGTTTTTTGTGCATAGGTGATTTGAACATTCCCCTCATTTATCGTTCAATCTCTCTCAAACCAAACATAAAATTTTTTTTGAAAATATATTTTATTTTATTACATATCAAATATACATTTTGTCTTTTGTTATTTTTTTAATTACTTTCCATTCCATTTTTTAACTCTTTTTTATTCCAACAAAAATAAGTTTGAAGCACTAATTATGGTTTGTACATGCGTTTGGTAATATGTGATTTTCGGAAATTAATCCACAAAATTTGCTAATGAAATATAACAAACCATGAGACTATATCAACATGGAAGTTGGATATTAATAAGTTGAGTTTTGGCTTAGTTTATTTGATGGGCCCATTGCCAAACTCAACATATCGTGGTTGGTAATTAGTTCCACACGCTTTGTCACTAGGCAACGTCATCTCTTTTGCATTGCTTGTAGATTCTGTGAGTCACGTTATTATCACTGTCAACGAATTTAAGATTTAATTTTGGAAGAGTAAAATCTTTAAATTATATCATGTCATTTTTAATAAATAAAAATATTTTGTTATTATAAAATAAAGAAATAATTTCTTATAAAATTTAGAGATAACATATTATTAATTTAAGGACTAAATCGATAATATATAATAAAATTATATATATAAATTAAAATTTTGCAAAAGTTTACTATTACAACTATTTCCTATCCTCTTGGTCTATCCCTAATCATTATGCTCATACTCTAAAAAGAATTAAAAATATAATGAAAGAAACCAAAATAAAAAATAAAAATAATTTATGAAAAGATGAAAAAGAATAAGTATCATTTTTAGTGTGATTGTAACATTAAATATATTGGTGCATTTAATTATAATATAAAAATATAATTATAATAATATTAATTTAAAAAATAATAATATTATAATTATATTTTTATATTATAATTTTATATGTATAAAAAAATTTATTAAAAAATATTAAAATATTAAAATATTATTTACTTAATACAATAATATTTTTATAATAAATATAACTAATATTTCAGGGCACGTCATAGGTTTTGGATACAAACTGTAGAGGCCGAGTTCCCCTTTTATAATTTAATGCTATATTTAAATGTCCGTTAAGTTCATACACGTGTCTGTTTTTAATTGGTCGAAACATAGGGAATGAAACGAACCGAACGAACCGCATAAAATATCACCGGACCCAACTGCCATGGGGAAAAGAGGTAAATTAGTTCACAGTTCCGAGGGTAGCTTTCGCACATTCCCTTTTTTTCGTGCGCTAACTGATCGTCTCGTCTTCTCCACTCCGCTGTTCGAACGCACTGTCTCATCTCGTCTTGTAGCCAATCGCTTCCTCACGAGCTGCGACGAACATTCTCGTAAAACAGGTACGCGACATTTACTTTTTGGATTGTCGTGATGAGTGGGATTTGGTGTTATCTATGAACAAATTTATACACTTCTTTCTTCCTACCAATTGCCTGGTTTTCGTTGTTTAGATAATGCCCGTTTTACGTCAAGATTCCATTTTCTTGCTGATTCGAAAATGGGTCTTACCTTTTTGTGATCAGACATTGTTAATGGTCCTTGAGTCAGCTGGTTGATTATAAATAGTAATTAAACTTTAGTATTTTTTTTGAAAGCTTTGATATTTTTCCTTCAAGTTTGGTTTTTTTTTTTTTCGTATATAGTGCTTGATTCGCTTGCTGCAAGTCATAGTGGACTTTTTTTGTTTCTCAATATGAGGTCGCTTTAGGGTTTAGATTTCAGTTCTTTTTCTATATGGATCTGGGTATTGAACTGATGCTACTTTGGTTCCAAGTTATGAGTTGCGTCTGAACGTTCTGCGCCTGTCAAGATGTTAGCTTTATGATTTTTAAATTTTTACTTACGATGTTCACTTTAGACACACGCTTAAAATTTTATTCAAATGTGACTATATGATATATTAAATTCGTTCCCCTTCATTTTGAAAATGTGGGATTTGTATTTCTATTTTTTCTCAATGTAGCCAATTCTCTTTGCTGAATTATGGGCTATTTAAGTTTCTCACAATATCTCCCCGAATTTCTTCTTCTTTTTTCGTTCTATTTCTCTCTGTCTTTCCTGTTTAACCACCACATTTTAGCTGTGAATGAGAATGTTCAGCATTTCACGGTCAGTCAACACAAACTTCTTGTTATGGGGCCAATCAGGAGGTATTGTAGGATCAGCAAATACTTTAGCCTTGTTGCTTGATACCCGGTTGATTTGGTAAAATTAAAATGTTGTATTCAGGGACTTCACTTGTTCCATAACATTGAACTTGCCCTCAGCTTTATTCTAGCTAGCTTTTGTATGATAAGCTAGGCCTCTTATTTAAATTCTTACCCAGTCTTTCCAAATATCTATATTGTTAGTCCCATTGCTTTCCCCTGCATTTCTTAATTAGAAGTTATGGATGAGCATCATTGATATGGTTCTTTTGTCCACATATGTCTGTTGGGGTTATTGAATTTCTTGATATGCTAATTATTAAGATGTAATGTCTTGCTGAAATATATTGGTATATTATCCTGTGTGTAGATGTATGAAGAATTGTTTTTGTTCAATAGAATAAATCTGTGTTAACTGATTTGATTAAATTGATTGGCGTACCTAGTTGATACAATTTTATATGTTTTTAAGTGTTCAGTGGCTTTTTTTGCAGAATGGCCATGCAAGCAGCTACTCATCCAAGTATTCCCAGTGCCCAAGTGGTTGGACATGCATTTGTTGAGCAGTACTACCATATTCTTCACCATTCACCAGAATTAGTCTATCGGTTTTATCAAGAATCTAGTGTGCTAAGCCGACCTGATTCCAATGGGGTGATGGCATCAGTGACAACAATGCAAGTAAGTTTCCTGATCCAAAGTGGTGCCCATATAACTCTTTTTTTGGAAGTTTCTTTAACTGTCTCATTAGAGAAAGGAACACTTGAAAGAAATGTTATATTAATAGTTTTAAAAAGCAGCATATTTTAGGACTATCTATCTTGTATTCTTTACGCAGCTGCACATGGATTAATTTTATTTGCATGGTTTTTTGGAGTTAAGAAGGAGAGGGTGTTTATCCTATTAGATTTTGTTGAACTTCTGCAAATTTATACATACATACCTCAGGTATTCCCTGATTCAGGGGCATCACTGTCTTTTTCTGCTGCAGGGCATCAATGAGAAGATTCTTTCATTAAATTTCAAAGACTATAAAGCTGAGATTAAGACTGCTGATGCTCAACAGTCTTACAAGGAAGGAGTTACTGTGTTGGTGACCGGATGTTTGACTGGCAAGGATAACTTGAGAAGACAATTTGCGCAGTCATTCTTTCTTGCTCCACAAGACAATGGATATTTTGTTCTGAATGATGTTTTTAGGTACTTAGAAGAAAGTGAACCATCAGAACAGCATTCAGTTAATGAAGTTGATGATGCAACTGCTGTTGTTATAACTCCAGACCCAGGCAAGATCAATTCAAAAGAACTGTTTGCATTTCATTAGTTATAGAATTATTTGGGAACTGTATTTATGCTTTTAACGTATGCAGAGCCTAGCCATGTTTCTGATCCTTCTGCTCCGGGCCCTGCAAATTCTCATGTGAACAAGGACCAAAATGTTGCTGAGAGTGTTTATGAGCCATCTAATCATGAGAGACAGTCACTTAATGAAATTGAGGATGTTGCGGAACCTCAGTCTCACTCAAATGGCAATGATGTTTCTCAAGCCACAGAATTGGCTTCTTCTTCAGCCCAAGAGGACACGCCAAAGAAGTCTTATGCATCTATTGTGAGTGCTCGAATTTAAATTTTGTGCTTGGAAGGAATGTGTTTTTCTTTTTATAAATTTTAAGTTTATTAGGTTTCTTTTAGGTGAAAGTCCAAAAGGGAAATTCAGAATCAAGTAAAGTCTATATACCTGCTAATACTGTGAAGGCGGTGCCTAAGAAAACTGAGAACCCGTCAGTTGAGTCTGGGGAACCTGCTCTGGCCCCTGAACCTGAAACAGAACCAAATAGCACTAGTACCCCTGAAAGTAGTGATAATCATGAGGAAGGTACATGTTCATCTGTGTGTGTTTATATAATTTATGTTTTGACCTGATGTTTAAAAGTTTGGATTATTTGTATGTGAATTCATAAAGCATAAAATTACATTTCAACTTTGTCAATTTGTGACATTGGCTGCTTGAATTGACTGAAGCCAGATTATCTTGCTTGAACTTGTATCTGTTTCTAACAAACATGTTCTGTCCCCACAGTTGAAGGATACTCCATTTATATACGAAATTTGCCCTTACATGTGACGGTTCCTCAGTTGGAAGTTGAATTCAAGAAATTTGGACCCATCAAGCAAGGAGGTGTCCAAGTTAGAAATAGTAAGGTAGTTATCACATTAATTTTGCATTCAAAATTTTTAATCGCCAAGTTCCACTTATTCTGCTGTCTTAATGCTATTTTATTGAAAATGCATTTCTCTTTTTGGGTCTTTGCAGCAACAGGGATACTGTTTTGGTTTTGTTGAATTCCAGTCTCAGAGTTCCATGACTAGTGCAATTCAGGTAGACCTCTTTTTGATGAATAGTTTAGATCCGTGAAGTTTGGCATTTATTCATGCCAGTTAGTTATACATAGAATGTTCCAGTTGCTTATGAATATGAGAGTAATTTCAAATTGGATAGATGTGTCATGAATGAATTGGCCCTGGTTAGAAACATTTTGGCTCATTTAAAAACTATATACATTTCTCAAATTATAGGACATGTCTTATATGAAACTTTACATGTATTCATTTAGGGCACTTCTTGCCTCATCTTGATATTGACTTTAAACTCAGCCATCACTGCAAATATGTCATTAAAAGAATAGCACTCCAAAATCCAATGAAAATATTATTTGAATTCTTTCATGGGTGCATAACTTCAATTCGTTTGCAAATTAAATCACTTGTCTAGACAATAGTCAACATTGAGGATTTCAGCTTCTTTGGGACTATTCTGGGGTGTGGATTAAAATGTTCTTCAAATTGCAGTGCTTTTGAGCAAAGTTTTTGGAGTAAATTAATAAAGATGTGAATCATTGAGCTTTAACTATCAAACATCCCTGTTCATCTGGAATATCATGGGTGTCAATTTTGATCGCAGCAATAGTTGTTTGATGTGGAGAGGTTGCAATGTTTGGTAAAATATTAAATAGATGAGGACTTGCGGAAGTGGCCATACACTGTATTCTACGTGAATTTTGAACGAAAATTTGTGAACACGTTATTTCTGCAAAATTGCATTTTTTTTTATTCTGCTTTTTTACTTGAGTACAATCTCATGGATCAATGCTGTATTCTGTCTTTTATTTCTCTAATTGTTTTTGTTCTAATTTGGCTCTCCAATGCCGTATTCCCTGAAATTCAACACTCTAACTATATTTCCTGGTCAATTACAAATTTTTTTACCCCTTTTATGCACAATAAGTTCAGCATTGCTATTATTACTGGCGTTTTATTGTAAAGTAGCAATCCTTTTTTTTTTTTCCTTGGATGCTTTTATTGTTTGGAATTTTTCCCCTTCTGCTGGCTTTGGTTCCATGCATGGAATAAAGTACCTTCAAATGGATGCCTTTTAGCCAGTAGTGTGGTAACAAATTAGAATTATTTTTTCCCTTATTTGAAATTGGGGACTTAGGGGACATTAACCTTTCTTACCAAAATCACAGTTGGAACCAGTTCTTTTCCATCTCTTGTCGAAGTGCCTGATTGGTTGTTTGGACGTATAGCATAGTTAACTATGTACTTGAAAGTGGGAACCTACTGACTATTGCCCATCTTCTATTACGAATAAAAATGATGACTGTCTTCATGCATTAGATGATATGTATATACCCAATTGACAAGCTTCATAAGGTCCAGAGTGATTTCTTACATATACGGTTTCTGGTTGAAGAGGGACATAAGCTACAACTTGATATAAATACTATTTCTATATTCTACCTTGAATAAGTCGTCTTCTCTGTGGCCTGTTTTTAGTTTACTGTTGATAAGTGATTGTTTCAGTAATATTGGCATGCTGGTGACTACTGTACTGGGCAACCTCAGTACATGGTCACACGCATGTGTTGCCTGCATAGAGAATTTGTGGTTTCCTCTCTAGAGCTGCCCTTGAACAATTCACGCTGAATGATTTGTAGCCTGGTAAAGCAAATCTGCTTTGTCTCGTTACTTTATGTTGCTACATCATGAAAACTAATCCTCTGAATTTATCTGGTGATTGGTAAAACTTCCGCCATGTGTCTTTTTGTTTACTTCAGATTTTATAATTTGATGGGAAGATCTCAAGATCTTCAGATCTTTGTTCATTTCTAAGGCAGTCTACTCTTTCAGGCTTCGCCCATTACTATTGGCGGTCGTCAGGCTGTAGTTGAGATAAAGAGAACTACAACTCGAGGTAATTGGAAGTTAAACTCTACAGATAACATCCTTTTCAGAAAAGAACTGAAAAAAGAAAATACATTAGCTTTGGAGTAGAGTAACTGTTTGTCATAGTAACACCGGTCTCTATTATAGTTGACAATTTCTTCCACTGTTTTGTAGTTGGTACTAGCAATAGTGGAAGAGGTAGGTTCCCATCTGTAAGGGGCGGATTTCGAAATGACTTCAGGGGCCGTGGCATGTATGGTAGTCGTGGGTTTGGTCGAAATGACTATGGAAACCTGGGAGATTTCTCTGGAAGAGGTCAGGGCCCTGGCAGTCGTGGGGGCGAAGGTTATCAACAAGGGAGAGGGAGGGGTGGTCGTTCAAGTGGGCAACGGTAAAATGATTTTTGTGCCTGAAAGCACCGGAATATTGTTAGTGACAAACTCATCAGAAGGTTGTATTGTGGCTCTCTTGTTTTGGTAAGTTACTAGAAAAGACATAACGCAGGCTGCAGAATCTTCAGGCGACGCTCAAGCTGCATCAAAAGCTCCTGATGTTTTTTTTTTTATTATTATTGCAATTGCACAGTTGTAGTAGTTGTAGTTGTAATGCCATGATCCTATTGGTGTTTAGTAGTAGTAGGGATCTAGCTACCAAGATACACTCACTTTTATTTATTTATTTATTTATTTTTGAATATTATGGAACAGATGCCTCTGTTGGATTTTTTGCTTCCCCCATGGTGGATCAGTTTTGACTAGAGTTGACATTGATTTGGCCATTCAGTTGCATCTTTCCCCTTCTATAATCGAAGCTTTCTATGTCTAACACTTTCATTGTTCCATTAGAATTATGAAAAATCAATTAATGCTTTGGAAATATATGCTGTCTGATTCATTAATAATAATATAAGAAGTGGATGATTTTTGCAGTTTAATATCGGACCTTTAAAATTATTTCTGTGAAGAAATATTGAAATTAGAGTCTTTTTTAAAATTTTAAAACTATTCTTCTCTGACATTGAATCTTATGCTTTCCTTATTTTTATTTAATGAAAGATAGGTCATAAACATAGTATTTAAATAAAAGTGCACATCTATTATTTAAATATTATTTAAAAAAATTACTCATTTATTTGACAAAGAAAATTTTTAAATTTAGCAAGTGTAAATTTATTTAATAAAAAATTGTATATCTTTAATAAAAATAATGAACATGTTCACAGTATTATTGTTCAAGATAAGTTTTATTTAATTTTTGGAATAATAATTTTTTATTTTCAACGAATAATAAATAATATTGAAATAATAATGAGAATAGTTTTTTTATTAAGTTATATTTTTAATAAAGTACATCAATATTATCTGGTTTGGTTATCTTTTGATTTTAAACGATATTTATATATATATCTCTATGATAAGAAAGTTAAATATGCATTTTAGGCCTCAAGAACAGAGTAATTTATCCAAAGGAAAAAAAAATCTTCACATAGCATGTTTTAATTAAAAAATTTTGGTAGCAAGTATTAAAAAAATTTAAGAAAAATTATACTGAACTTGATTTCTGAATTGATTATAATATTCCCTGATCTTAAAGTATTTACAATCGGTCACTCTTTCCATTAACTCCGTTACATTAAACATGTACTCTCTAAATTTAGAACATTTTAAAATATATAAAATTATTAAAATATTCTTTCCATTATTTAATGTCTTTTACCCGCCCTTTCAATTAAAACACTTCTCCCAGCTGTACAGAACCCTCCGATAGTCTACCTAGGTTATTCTTAAAGGGTCCAAGTGTACGGTGAGAATTCCGAAAACAAATCCCTCTTATTATAGCATGAATCACATTTTGAATACTGTTATTAATAATTTAACGATTTAAAATTTGTACAATACGTTTTAATAAGACTATTGAACTTTTCCTGAATTAGAGTGAGAGTTTCTCCGTAATTTATACGTAGGAAAAAAAAATAATTTTAACAATTTTATATACTCAAAGTTTTTAACTTCAATCAATTAAGAGTTTATTATAATAAGATGGGTTCCTTTTTCAAAAATTGAAAAGACATTACAATTGAAGTAAAAGTCACTTTAAAAATTTATTTACCTATGGAACTAGTTAAAAAATAATTAGTTGGTTTAATACATTTAACACCTGATTCCATATATTAATTCTAATAATAATATTTTTTTAATAATTTATATTCTTTTTTTATAAATAATTTTGTTAAATTAGATACACCAAATTAACCTAAATGTGACAAAACTAACAAATATATTTACTAAAACTAATAGCTCTAATTACTCCTGTGGTACATGTTTTGAGAAATACTTGTAGAAACTAGCTAGGAAACATAATGAGAGTCATTACACACTTGATTGGCAAAAAGAAATAAAATTAAATATCAAATTGCAGAACAAAATTTTCCATCCATGTCTGTATAATCAATCAAGTGTATGGCCAAACACCTTCTACGTTCTGTATTTTCTGTGTCTCCTGAGTTTAATTTAGGACCAACCATGGATCCAGATTGGTGGTAAGTTGTGACGTGCACTTGAGGCTGTTGGTGGGAAAATCAAATATTTATGAGCCATTTGACTATTGTCTTATACGCCCACTTCTTTTCAATGTGGCAAATCAGTTCACGGCATCCTAGGTTGAAAACAAACATTGTGCCATTTTGCCATGTTTGGATGGCTGTCTTTTGAAGCAACTTGCAGTCTTAATTGGGACATACTTTTTCACTTTTATGAAGAAATTGATGGGGTTATTGCCTATCAAACTTTTATTCTTTCCTACTCTTCCCACTTGTTTTTTTTAATGCTAGCACATTATATTGGTCTCTTCAGAATTTTAATTTCATTCTATTTGGTTTCTTTTAGCGCTTCATTAACGAGTGTTTTGAAAACATTAGTTAATAATTATTTATTATATCTATTATAAATAATAATAAACTCTTATTGACCAAATTTTATGTATTATGTACAATAAATAATTTTTAAACAGTGACACTTGTTAACAAAACTTTATTTTTTTTTATTTTGGGAATTGTAATTAATTCTCTGTATATTTTGATATAATATAAAATTTCACTCTCAATTTACTTTTTGTGGATTTTTTTTTACAACATGAGACTGATTTAATTCTTAATATGACATTAAAGAGAGCTTAGTTGATGTTAAGCTCTAACATGTATTTTTTATTTATACTTTGACAATAAAACTAGATAATTAATTTTATATTTTCATGAAAGGCAGTTGCTTAAAAAAGTTGATTTCACAAGTAGAAAACATATTAAAACAAAGTTGAATATAATTTTTTAAAAATAAAAAGGATGCCAAATATAATTTGACTAAATTTTTTTAAAAATAATTTAATTTAATTCCCCATGCTTTGCTTACATTTCTCATCTCATCTACCAATTGCAATCCTACCAGATAAAAATAGGGAGTACTTCTTCCTGTTCGTTCTTGCCATCTTTTTTTATTATTATTATTTTTTTTAATTTTTTGAGTCTTCAATTATCCTCCATTCCTGCTCTTTACATCGTAATGTAAAGTCACAATTATACAATAACAAGAAATGGAAGATGGGGAGAAGGCTTGTACGTAATATAAGATTGGAGCTTCTAAATTCTAATATGAGAAATTATTTATTTATTTATATCTTAAATTAAGGCATCTATTAATATAAGAGAAATAATTAAAGAGAATATTAAAATAAATACATTCAGACATAAATACATTTTATATATTTGACATGCACGGACCCTTGTTGAATGTGGGAGATATGATTCAAATAATGTTATTTGAAGCAAAATTTGGTTACTAGGCAAGAAGAAACCATACCATAGAAATTAAATCCTCAAGGGCAATACAGTAAATGAAGGTAGTTTTGGATTATCAAAACTGATGGAGGCACGTGTACATGGTAAAAAAATTTGGAGTTATTTGTGTTTTTCCTTAGTTTTAAACATAACTTATATGCTGCTTTTATTCCAACTAAATTATTTTTTAATTTTTCAAAATTCATGTGAACCACTAATAGAAATAAAATAATTCGTAAATTTTATTTTTAAATGATGACATTGAAAATAATTACCCGTAATGACAACTCATCATAAATTTAATAAAATAAAATGTGATTTTAATTTTTTTATTTATTATAAATAATTTTTTATTTTTTAAAAAATATTAAATTTAATATTTATGATTTAATAAAATAATTAAATTTAATTAAAAATAAAAAAATTAAATATAATATTTTTAATAAATTATTAATTATTTTAAGTATTTTAAAAATAAAAAAATAATTTTATAGTAAGTGAATGAATAAAAAATTAATTTTTTAAAATTTAATAAGATAAATTATATTAATAAAAAAGTGACAAGTTGAGGAGCACGTTTAGAGGAAAAAGAGATGGAGAAGCAACTAGACGTAGTGATGTACGCTATCATTATCATACACAGCTTTTGGAAGACCGATGAAGAGTCAAGATGCCCCACAAGGGCAGAGAGCCACACCTAAACTTCTGACACGACACGTGTGTACGACACTCCCTTGCGCTTTTGTGGCGACACGTCATCCTGCCCCACCCAACATGCGCCCCTCTGAGCTGTCGTACTATGAACATCACTGTGTAAGAGGACACGTGTCCAACGCCCGCACCATGGCGAGAAAATGAAAACTGCAACTTGGGGTTTGGGGCGGTGGTGGGACCCACATAATCTGATCTTTTTCCCGGGAGAGAGATTCCCTGAGATTTTGTCTACCTGTTGCCTCCTCGTCTTCCACTTCACCCCACATCCTCCACCGTCCGATCTCAATCATTTGTCTCTCTCGTACGGTTCACGTTTTCCCCCGTTATTTTCTCCCTCTCCCAACTTGATCCTCCCCTCCCACATGTTGCCGCATCTCATTCACCATTTATATTAAAATAAGTAAAAAATATATTTTTAACTGAATTTTTTAAAATGATCTATTATGCCACACTTGGTTTAACACAATTAAAAAAAAATACTTAATTTAGTTCATCTATATTAAACTTGTAATTATAAATTTAAAAGACTAAATTTAATATTTTAAAAAAAAATTAGAGATCAAATATAATATTTTTAATAAATAAAGACTATTTTAAATATTTTAATAAATAAATAAATAAAATGATGTATTTATAATGAGTGAAACACTAAAATAATATTTATTTTAAAATAAATATATAAATTTAATAGTTTGAATTTAATATTAAACTAAGTGTACTTTAGGCCTTCTTTTTCTCTTTATTCCGTTGTTTCTCTTCTAAATCAAGCTTAAAATCTTTGCAATTATCTACAACATCATGTTCAAAGTTAAATCTTCTTTCGCAATTTTCAGTTTCTTTCAAATTTAAATTGAAATAAAAAGAATTATTACGGGCAAAAATGAAGAATACAGATGACTCTCAACTATTTCCCTTCGAACAATTACCTGTTTTGAAACACTACAATTTTTAACCTTATCTTGGACATATGACCTTACAAGACTTTTAAAGATGAATTTTAAGTATTGAATTTATTCAATTTTATTTTTATTCCTCTATTTATTTTGATTCACTTTAGTTCATTAATTTTAATAAAATTGTTTTAACAACATCAATATGCATAACTAAAAAATATTACATAACTCAGTAGTATTTTAAGTGTGATAATTTCATGATAAGTCAAATTTTCCTGTTATAATACACTTCAATATTACCGCTTAGACATAATTTTCTAATAATTATGATATATTGTATACTTCTTTTGTTTATCTGCAAACATGACGAAAACCCTAATTTTCTGCTGAAAATATTTACGAAAATTGAAAGAAGATTAGAACGTTAGATAGATTAAAGTAATATCATATATAACAAAAAGGAGGAAAAAGAAAAAAGATTCAAGGAAGTACATGGGTAATGTTGCACGAATGGAAATTTTGATTAATTCTATAAATTAAGTAATTAAATTGAAATGAAATAAAAATTAAAGAATGCAAGTAAAATTTATAATGAATAAAAAAATTAAAGTAAAAAAAGCAAAAGGAAAAAAGAGGTAGAATTGGATAACTATGAACCGTATTTTTGCCTAGAAGTTAATGTCCGTACTAACTAAATATCACAATACAACTTTTTCTTAAATAGTATACAGCATAAAGTACCTCAATAATTTCCATCAAGTTGGTACTATGAACGTCAAAATGCGTATTATATATGATATGACTCACGAAAAAGAGTAAATTAGGCTGACTTTGGCGAAGATTGATTAAATTATGCTGAATATTAATTACATTATACTATTATTCTAAACAGGTTTTATTCAATTTATTTTCTATTATAAATAATCTTTTATACATCACGAGTTTGTAATATAGTAAAAAATAAGAAATTGTTTTAAATATATTAAGTTTTTAACCTACGTGCACGGGGGAAACTTATTTTCACATAACATTTGTTAATTAACGTTTTATTTTATTTCTGTAATAATCTACTTGCACCGAAGAAACAACTATGTTTTGGTGTGACACGTAATGCAAAGCTGTCAAATAAAAGGACCAAATTGTGCAAAGTTGAGATCACAGCATCACTCATCAAGTGGTTCAACTTTTAACATATTAATCCGCGTTTTTAACCTACTAAGTACTGGCACATTAGTTGGGGTTGGTTAGTTCCTCCTATGAAATGCTTTTTTCCTTTTTGTAAAGCTTATATACTTATAACTCTTCAATTTTGGGATTTATTTTTTTATGTATCAATAATTTATATAATCATTTAAAATTCAATTAAGAAATATTATTACGTTGTATAATTTACATATTTACTTACAAAATTTATAGAATTGTTGTATGTTTATTAAATATTTTGAGAACGAAAAATATTATTATTTTTAAAGTTAATATTATTATAATTATTTTTTTATATTAAAATTGAGTACATTGCATTTAATATTATGTGCTGGTGCAAACGTTTCGCCTTGTCATTCAACCACGTCGCAATTGTATAAGTTTGCTTAATCCTCTGGCGACACGTGGACAAAGGAACTCATCCCTACCAAAGTAGCCCTTTGCTAGAAGACAAACAGCTACAGACGCCTCGTGGACGTTACCTTAAGATCTGGCATTCCTGCCACGTCAGCTCCTCGAAGCGCTTTACGCCACAACGTGTCCAATTCTCAGCTCCCCTTACGTCACGGGGGGTAATTACGCCATTTTTTACCCTCTTCCGTTAGCCGATTTTGGGATTTTTATCTTTTCGGCTTTTCAATTTTTTTCTTTTTCATCTACCTTGATTCTTCACAGTTGTTGATACCTTCGCCTTCTCTCTCTCTCTCTCTCTCTCTCTCTCTCTCTCAGTGTCTCTCCTAATATCATGCCCGTCTGTGTCTGGGCTGAAAAGGTTTTTACCGGGAAACCGCGAAAAAATGCAGAATCTCTGTTCCCAAGTCGAATCAAGGTAACCCCTGAATTTGCTTTTCCTGTGAAAGGTACAAAGCTTTGAACTTTGAAGCTCTTTCTTCCCGGGTGACTATAATGAATTTCCAGTCATTAGTATTACCCGCAAGAAAATCCCGCTATAATTTGACATTTCTATGATGTTCAGCCGTCTGTGATTGTCTTAATTTATCGAGTTTTTGTGTCAATGGCGGAAGTTGGGGATGGAGGAAAGAGGCACATTCCGAGCCCAATGAGTAGTACTTTCCCGAGAGATCTGTTGCAGAGATTTATGTCCGGGAACCACTTGCCCTTGAAGGTGAAGCTGGAGGAGGCAAGCGAAGACGAAGAAGACTTGGAGCTGAGCCTTGGACTGTCGATGAATGGTCGTTTCGGGGTGGACCCGAGAGCGAAGAAGATAAAACGCTCGTCTTCAATACCGGAATTCTTGAATCTTCGTCCAATTACGAAAGACGATGAGGTGGCGTTTGGGATGTCAATGGGATACAGCGGTGGCTCGCTGGTGAGGACGTGCTCGCTTCCGACGGAGACAGAGGAAGAGTGGAGGAGGAGGAAGGATTTGCAGACACTGAGGAGGCTGGAAGCGAGGAGGAAGCGTTCGGAGAAGCAGAGGAACTTGAAGGCCATTAGAGAACGAAACCGAGAAGACGACGTCGTCGTGGAGCAGGATGCTCCTCCGACTGTAAGTGATTTTGCCGGTTCCAGAACGACGTCGTTGAGCGGTGGAGGTTCTTTAACACCACCTTGTCCTCCGTCGTTGTCCAAGGGTTCCAATGGCTCTGAAGGGATCTCAGAATCTGAGAGTCAAGCAGCTTCAGGTAATTACGAATTAGTAATTAGTAATTACAATGCTATTTTTTTTAATTACCCTTTTTGGTGATTCAAGTCATTTTCATTGCTTGAGTCGTCGTCCTTTTTACCTCTCTTGGGTATGTCCATTATTTTAGCATTCTTAAAAATTTCAGGCCAAAAAGTAAAATTTTTTTTTTTTACTCCATTTCTTCTCTGATTTGACCTCGAGCAAATTACTCAATTTCTGTTTTTTTTTTGTTTATTTGATTATTGTGTCAGATTCCTTCTTCAATCGATGTTGCGAGATTGTTTGAAATTACTGTGTAGCAGAATAACCTTCTCAAAATGTCTATTCCCCTCGACTCCTCGTTGAACGGAATGTGTGCTAAAATTATTCACGATCTTATAGCTTTTTTTTTTTTTTTAAATGTTATTATATTATCAATTCATTGCGAGTAGTAAAATTAATCGTAATTTAAAGGATACAGTGTTAAAAAGGCTAAATCATAATGAAGTTGAAATAATTTAGCAGGAAGATTATGGAACACGTTTATTCAAGGACCATGAAGGGTTAACTTCATATCTATTGGAACTTAGTCTCCCGCAGAAAAGCAACTGAAGAAAGAAACTAATTCACTTAAAAATAACCAAATGGGTGTTTAATCAAAGTGGACAAGAACTCGGAACTTAGGTGGATTCGTCATTGATTTGTCATGTGTTAAGTTAAAGCAAGATTAATCATACCAGAAAAGAAAAAATGATCAGGCATGTTAGTAATGTGTATTAGTTTATCATGGACATGGGATATGGCTGAAAAACTGTGCGTGCCTTTGCTGTGGCTTATTCATTCTTTTGTTTTTGTTAAGAAATTGAGAGAACAGTTCAAAATTCTTACCCACATCTGGTGTACATACACTCAAAGGTCAGAATTTGATCTGTACAAATCAGCCCCCGTTCGAATCAAATCCTAATCCTTATGTGTATTCTCCTATTCCTAGCGCTGTTCTTACTCCTGACAAAAACTGAGAGATTGTTATCAATTTTGGTTGCTTGATAGCAAACACTGGTTATTCTCGTGGAGAAATTCTCTTAATTTATTGACTTACAAAGGAGCTTCATGTGGCCTTTTAGATTCAGTACAAGAAAGGGATTTTAATTCCTACACGAAGAAATCTACTTCAACATGATCCAAGCCTTAGTTCAACTTGATGATTTGTAAATTATAAATAATAGTCAGTTTGGAATTTGGTTCAGTACTTTCTCTGCATTGATTTTCACAACTAAAAAACCATAATGTTCAAATTCATCACATTTTTACCCCTACAAATATCCCGTTCTGGCTACAGTGATATGTTGTTGCCGATGCTGAGATTTTTTGCCTTCAGAAACTGCCTTATCTCCTATTATGTCCAGAAGTAAAAGCAGAGGTTTCCTGTCATAATTATTTTGATAATGGACTTTCCTAGGCATGTCCTTTGAACAATTACATCATTGTTTTGTAGTGAACTCAGCTTGCTTGGATCAAACCATTAGTACAAGGACATTGTGAGCACATATTTATATATATTTCGACACATTGTTCACTTCTAGCAGTTTGAGGTCTTGAGGGTCGGGATTATTGTTCAACCATAATTCCTGTCATGTTTTAGTTGTGTCTCACTGAGATCATATTAGTGTTATTGTTATACAGCATTTTGTCCTCCATTTCTCTCATGCTTGATCAGTCAGTGTTCTGATGCATATTCTGCCTGAGTTTCTAACAACCTTTCCATTGTATTTATGTGACTGCACTTTTTCCCTAACCAATTTCTGCTGCTTTCAGGAACAAAATCCCCAGAAACTAGAAACTCTATCGGTGCTAACTCATCACTAGACGGTGAGAAGAAATCGTTGGTGACCTCAGTAACATTGATTGCCGAAAAATCAGGCAAGACTGGTGCAGTGACAATGAGGAGCCAGGCTAACAAACTTGTGTCACCGGAAAACAAGACAGAAGATGTGATGAGGAATGTGTTGGAAGATATGCCGTGTGTGTCTACCAAATGTAAGGGTCCGAACGGAAAAAGAATACAAGGATTTCTATACCGGTACAAGAAAGGTGAGGAGGTGAGGATATTGTGTGTTTGTCACGGCAGTTTTCTCACCCCGGCGGAGTTTGTTAAGCACGCTGGTGGTGGCGACGTGGATCACCCATTGAAGCATATTGTTGTTAGTCCAAGTATTTTGTAAATGTGAGGCAGGCTAAAAGAACCACTGACGAGTGATCATAAAGTTGTTGCTCGCTTGGTTCCTTTCAAAATTTGGCCCTCGCTTTGGACATGGAAGTTCCTGCGATTATCCAATATATTAAGCGTTAGTTTTTATGTAGAATCTAATATATTTTTCTTGTTCTTGTGTTATTGTTGTGACAGCTAATTTCTACTGATTTAGAGCCCTTTATGAAGGGAAGATGGTATTGTTCCTTGCTGGTATTCCTCCATTTTGTTCGCTGTTCCTTTTCTGTGATTGCTATAGCTCGAGTGTTCTACAGTCCGATAAGCTTGTGGGTTCTGGGTGGACAAAACCGTGAGAGTGGATGTTTTAATTTATTTGATTATCTGGGGGTAGAATTGACGAACAATAATATACTGGCGTTTGGAGACGTCTGTTATTGAATGGTGAAAATAATGATTTTCAGATTACATTTTATTTGGCAAATTGCAATTTTAATAGTGCATTAGATGATTTAGTCTATAATAAATTTTCTTTCAATTTGGTTATTAAAAAAACGTCCCTTTATTTAATTTTTGAAATATTTTTTTATTAAAATAATTTCTTGGTCAGTAAAGTAATAAATTAAGTAGATTAATTAATATGTATAAGCTGTCTTCCAAACTACCCAGTCTATTAAACCCCAAAAATAACATTTTGTCTAATTTCTTGAAACTCAACTGCATCGACTAATGTCAGATCAGAAATGAAATCTTTCTTTGGGTTTGGATCAACGGAGTAAGTTCATCATTTCATTTAATAGCCACTTAATTTTTATACTTTCTAATGTCATACTTATCTAATGAAAAAAACCATTCTAATCCAAATTTAATTCAAAAAAGTACTTTTAGAAAACTAACTTAAGAAAAGAGTGATTTTATGATGACCGTATCATTAATTTAACTAAATTACATGTTATTATCATATAAGTAAGCAGAAAACTAAGAAATATGGAGATGAAGATAAGAATATTTGCCCCTGAAGATGATTCCCTGTTTCTATTCTCGTTGTCGTAGCCATTACTCTGGTAGAAGCAGCTGTAAATGGCAAGTATTTTAATAGTTTTTCCTTCGAATCATTCCTCAAATCCTCTTATTCTAAACGGATACGTGACATGTATGGAATGCAACATTATGAAAAGGAAAATAAAAAGCCAGCAGAAAACAGCATAAAAGGTATCAAGAAACTGATTCTATTCTATGATCTTATTAAATAAATGAAACAGGAATACACGTGTATGGCATGGAAATCACATATCTGCATTCTTCTGCAGATTCATCACCAAAGCCCCCTAATCTAAAAAGAAGCATTGAAAACTGGGGGCATCACTATATTACAATGTACAGTTTAGAACTCAACCTAAGAAGAACAGTCCACAAAAAAGGACCCAAGCCTAAAATCACAAATGAAATTACAAGTGGGAATACACCTAAGAAGTACAATGTCAAACTCACCAAGAGGGCTAGCCGCTAGCATGATGGCGGTTGAAGTTGCTTAAGCCTTCGTACAACCTTGTTCATTGAAGGTCTTGTAGAGAGGGAATCAACCGTACACATAATGGCTAAGTGTAAGACCTCAACCAAATCATCGGAGGGTCCTGCATCCCATAAGCCAGCTGTGAAGAACTCCTTTGCTCGCCCTTGCCTAAGTAGCAGGCACGCCCATGCTACTATGTTGAAGCCATTTCCATAGGAAGAAAATGAAGGATCCAATGCCTTCTTGTCTGAGAGCAACTCCAGAAGCACAACACCGTAGCTATACACGTCGGCCTTGTCTGAAACCCGACAAGTCATAGCATATTCAGGAGCAACATAACCAAATGTCCCTGCCACACCAGTAGTAGCATGGGTTTCTGAAGTTCCAAGAAGTCTGGCCAATCCAAAGTCAGACAAATATGCATTGAAATCATCATCCAACAGGATGTTGCTGGGCTTGACATCGCGATGAAGCACACGTGGTACGCACTGATCATGTAAGTAGGCAAGTGCCCGGGCTATGTCCAGTGCAATCTTGTGAAGAATTCTCCAGTCCACGGCCCTTGTTGACCTCTCCTGAATAAACTTTTCCAGGTTCCCACCAGGCAAATAATTGTATATAAGAAACATCTCTGTCTCACTGGCATGGTAACCAAACAAAGTGACAAGATTTGGATGACGAAGCCTTCCAAGGGTCTTAATCTCTGCATCAAATTGTTGAACACCTTGGAATCGTCCAACTGACAAACGTTTTATAGCCACTAAATTTCCTGGTGCTATCTCTGCCTTATAGGTAGCCCCAAATCCTCCATTTCCAATGCAGTTGCTTGCATTGAAATTTCCAGTGGCACGAACAACAGTTTCAAAAGTCAATGGAACCCCAATATCAGTAAAAACTATAACTTCTTTTCTCGTAGAGCCAACAACCCTGGACCTGGAGTTCCACTTGCGGGTATAGAAGAACAGAACAATTAGTGCTATGAGAACAGAAACAATAGCTGATGCAGATGTTATAGATGCTATTTCAATAGAATTGAAACTAGCCCCGCTCCCCTTGCCAGTAGCTTCTGGTGGTGCAGCAGTATCTGAATTAGAACTATCTACCTGCCCTTGTTGATCTGCTGATGGCGTAGTCAAAGATAGCGCATGGCAAGAACGTAAAAATGGATTCCCAACAGCACTGTTGCATTTCATCAAGTTACTATTAGATGGCAAGGATCCAGACAAGTTATTGAAGGACACATTAAATGCTGAGAGTGTAGTGACATTTGCCAAACCAGTAGGAATATGTCCAGAAAGTTTGTTGTTATTGAGCAGAAGACCAGTCAGATTTCTCAAGTTCTCAAAACCTTTTGGAATCTCACCCGTAAGAGAGTTTGAAGAAAGATCCAAGACTTCTAAAGAGTACAACTGCCCCAGGCTAGTAGGAATGGAGCCACTTAAGTTATTACTGGCCAAGGAAAGAAACGCCAGATTTATCATCTGGCCAAGGCTGATGGGAATCGGACCTCGTAACTGATTCCAACTGAGGTTCAGTGCAACAAGAGATACAAAATCCCCTAAACCAACAGGAATTGAACCAGTAATCTGGTTACCGGATGCATCCAAAAATTTTAATGACCTGCACATTTCACCAAACATGGCAGGGATCTGGCCAGATAACCTATTATAACTGACATTTAAGAGCAACGCATCTAATCCATCACACTTGTCAAATAAACTGGTAGGAAATGGCCCTGTAAGCTCATTTTCTCCGACAAGAAACGCATAAACAATATTCTTTCCCAGTCTGTCATGTGCTACTGGCAATGACTGCATACCAGTGAAATTGTTGTGCCCAAAGTTATGAAAAACTGAAAGATCAACTTCTCCCAACGATGACAAAAGGGATCCATCATGAACTTTAGATGAGAAAAAAGACATATATGGAATTGACACATTGTCATCAAACAGATTGCCATTCCGGGAAGGAACTGAGGGACAAGTACCATTAAAGAATTCAGGAATTGAACCAGACAAGATATTCCCACTAACATCAAACACAGTCATACAAGGAACATGAAGTTCTTCAGCAAGCTCCCCGGTAAGGTTGTTGGAGCTTAAATCAAGAAAATGAAGCTTCTTGCAGCCACTAAGATGATTAGGAAATTCCCCAGTGAAATAATTCTGAGCCAAATTGACCATCTCTAAGTTATCACAAGCACCCCAACTGCTTGGAAAACTGCCTTCCAGAGTTGCCCTTGGTGCCCATAATATTCTCAGCTTTGGAAGGGCTGTAATTTCTACAGGCATGGCACCTTCAAAATAATTCAATTCATCATTTATGGAAACCAACTGTGAAGAGTCCCTAGCGGTATTGTTGACTTCTGGAAGTGGATTGAAAAGATTTGATAGCACAAGGACAGACAACTCCGAACATTTCCCAATCTCCGGAGGTACTGGACCACTGAGAGCATTTCTAGAAACATCCAACACTTCAAGCTTCTTAAGTTTACCAAGTTCATCCGGAATAACCTCTTCTAACAAATTTGAATACAGCAGAAGTGTCTGTAACTGACTGCAGTTTCCCAAACTGCTTGGAATTCGCTGAACTAAGAAATTACCCGACAAATCCAGATGCTCGAGCTTCTCACAATTCTCCCCGATCTCAAGGGGTATAGGTCCACTTAGTAGATTAGACAATAGATATGCCCCTTTCAGCTTACCAATGAACCCAGGAACAGATCCATTTAAGCCATTCGCAGCTAAATTCAAAACTTCCAAACTTCCAAGACGTGCGAGTGAGCTTGGTATCTCCCCTACAATTCTATTAAACCCGAGATTAAGAACGCGCAAGTTCCTCAAGCCATCAAAGTGAGAAGGAAGAGACCCAGTTATGGAGTTGCCCTCTAGGTCAAGAACCTCTAACTTGCCCATACCCCAGATTTCGTTAGGAATTTCACCCTCAAAACCGTTGAACGGAAGTGACAGAATCCTGAGCTCAGTAAACTTACTGATCAAAGGCGAAACCTTCCCAAACAATGCTCCTTTACTACCGTTACAGCTCCTCCTAATTCCAAACCCATAAAGTGGGAATTCAGCAGAATTAGAACACGGAAAAGAACTTCGCTTACCTCCACCACCATTTCCAGTAACGTTGAGTGAGACAACCCGTGAATTCGAGTCGCAGAAGACACCGAACCAAGAACAGTGATTGGAATCACCGGCCGAATTCCAGGTCGAAAGCAGCCCTGATGGATCGGAGACTGAATTCTTGAACTGAAGAAGCACTGATTTGTCTGAATCGGCAGGAACGGCGTCACCCCAAGACGTTAAGAGGACCGATAAGAGAAAGTAGAATATCAGAACAAGCAGAGGGGACAGAGGCTTGTGAAAAAAACGCCATTTGATCAGTGATGTAGAAGGAGGAAACATCTCACAAACCCTTGAAGGGTCCTCAAGACCCAAATAATTTAAACCCTAAACCCTTCCCTTTGAGTTGCAGACAAAGAAAAGGGTTATTTTTCCTGAAAACCCTAACCCTAATTTTGCTGGCGAGGAAGACAGAGAAAAAAATTGGGAAGCCAAAGGGCAAAGGAATAGTGTAGCAATCAAGAGTGTGAATATTTCAACAGTGTTCTTTTCAGACAACGCGTTTTTCTTCCTTTCCTTTCCCTGTTTTGTTTTTGCTTTTTTTCTTCTTCTTCTTTCGTTTTCTGTTATTTAATTTTTTCTTTAAAAATTATTTATGGTTATGTTTGTTAAAAATGAAATTAAATAATGGAAAAAAAAAAGGTTTCGTGGCCTTTGGAATTGGAGGGGTGATGGGGTCCACTGCACATAGCCAGTAAGAGTGGGGACCACAGCCGGTCAATAAATGATGAAGCCACGTCAAATTAAAGAGTCCTTGGTGGTTAGGCTTAAAGGTGTCAAAAGATTCCTTAAAGTTAAACACGTGTCCGTATAGAGGGCATCCCACGTGGGATAATGTTCCAGATTGAGAGAGGGGCCCAGCTTCTTTTTGGTAGTGTTGGCCTATGGTTTATGAGGTCCAGATAAGCCAAGGGCCCTACGACTTGCGAATTTGTAGAATTAAGTCCCTCCTTTATCCTGCTTTTTTTTTTTTTTAATCTTTTTTTGTTTTTTTTTACTGAAAGAAAAGCTCACAGCTAAGGAAGATTATTTACGAAGGGATGAAACATTTTGGAGCAGTTAATTTGAATGTGGATGAGTCCTAATCCTAAGGTGGTATTTAAAGATTGAAAAATTATAGCAGATTGACAGATGATTCATCCTTATTGGTCTGAGATAAGTCATTTTTTCGACGTCTGTAAGGTTTGATGAGACAATTTCCTCCATGACCGAGTCGCCATAGGTCAAGGTTTCATTCATTTGTCTTTTGGAAGCCCTCAGGTTTGACTTGAAAATCCAAAGCCAAAGTCCTCATATACAACAAATTCATAAATAAAAACACCCTCACTTTGATATGCGAAATTCCAAGTATTATGACGATTAATTATATTTTAATACATAAATATTTTTGTAAAAAACTTAATCTAATTTAATTATTACTTAAAAAATTAAATTATATTACAATATAATATGAATAAAAACGCTCTACTACATGATTATCAAAAATGCATTCAATATTCAAAGGAAAAATTTAATGTAATATTAGTATCTAAACGTAACAGACAAAGAATTGTGAAACATGCAATGAATATGAAAGTCAAACGACTGATTTAGACGTAACAAAATTAAACAAATGTTTAACAAGAATATTGATGTATAAACATATTTTATAACTCAATATCATATATTATTAATTTTTCTAAAAATTTCTAATACATGGAGTTTTTATAAAAATTTGGTAATAAACAATTAAGCATTACACATCTCACATAAGTAGGTTAAAACGTTTCCCGTCCCCGCAAAGCGTGTAGTGTGCGGGTTTTATGGGAAATGGCTTGCGGATTTAGCTGCCCAAGCCAATCTTCCAATGCATATAATTGACGAAAACAGGGATGGGCGAAATATCTGTCACTGGGAATGAATAAAGATAAAACCAAAAATTCAAACTTTATGAGTGTTCTTAAAGTTTATTTGTTCAGAGTTCTGGTATAGAAATTTTAATAGGTAGGGTTTAAATCTAAGTATGAAGATCTTTCTGGATATTTTAAGGATCTAAATTCAAGTCTAAATATGAAGACTTCTGTAAATATTTTAAGGATCTGGATCGCTACTCCTGCCCTTTATATTCTTGCATGTTTGATACGATGAAGTGATAGACGACAGTAAAATGATGTCAGTGATATATCCAGATTTGATTAGCAGGTCCAACAAGAAGATGAAGATGAACAACAACGGAAGTAATACCACCGATTTGTTGGACCAGGATTTGGTGCTGTTGGTGCTATGTCAACGTCAGGGCTAGGAGGTCGTACTGGCTTCTCTGGCTCCTGCTTTTCTGGCTTCATTGCTATTGAACTTTTTCTTCCAACATCGACTGCCAATCTGAAAGAACTCAAGTAGAAACGGAATATCAACAGCTAGAAATCATGCCCTCTTCGCTAATCAAAATAATTAAAATCAAATTACTGTGAAGAACAAAGGAAAAGCACGTTTTAAAACCACCTATGGTAGTATGAGGCTTAATAAGCGTAATGATGAGCATTGGTTTCCCCTTTGACAGATAAAATACAACTTTCTCATTCAATATGCAAATCTTCAGCATAATCATGTATGGATCGAGATAGGATTCATCACATTCTCAATTTACAAACCTTGAGCATCTTCGCTTAACACGAAGGAACAGATAAATCGTCTCACACATCTAATTTGTTTACATTCTACCGCTTTTAGTCGTGGCAAATTACTACACTAATGTATATACCAGCTATCAGCATAGCTTTGTTAATTACTGACAAGCAGAATATATCTTGTTAACAACTTAGTTACTAATACCAGACAGTATGTTACTAGCTTTACTTTGAATGAACTCAGTATCATCAGCCAAAAGAGGAAATGGAATGCCATTTTTTCCCTCTTTTTCACTGTCCTGTGTCAACCATATTTAAGGGGTATTAGTGTATATGTAAAGTAATCCAAGAAGACAATGTATGCTCAGTCTTGCCAGTGCATATACTTATACAGTCCTAACTGAGAAGTATGGAATATTATTTCTGCTTAAAAGCAAGACATGATGGAGCTTACACTGGAAATTGAAAAGATTGAACGCTCAAAAGGCTCTCATCAGAGCGGTCAGAACCACGGGTGATGTGCCTGGCCTTCTTACTAGGGGCTTTTACTTCTTGAATATTACCCTCTGGAGTTTCACGCAACACAACCGTTGCACTTTCTGCCGATGGCTCTATTGATTCACAGTGTGTCACCATGACCGAGCCCGCAGTTTCTTCAGTTGTATCTGTTGTTCGTACTGAGTCAGAGTGCCTCTCCGTCGCGTCAGCATAATTGCTTGGAGCTACCTCTTCTATAGGATGCAGAGCCGTAGACATGCTGGTTGATTCATCAGGCCTGGGCGAGTCTACATTTTTGTTCCCAGAAATAAAAAGATCCCTCGAGAAACTATTGTTTCCTGCCTGTATACTGAATAGTGAATCATTTGAGGTATGACTCCATGCCATAGGATTTGCAGGTTTACTAGAAAATATAGACAATGGAATTCTGTTTGAGTCATAGCCAGGTCGAGACATCGTTTGACTTGGGGGAGATTGTGTAACTGGCGCACTTTGGAAGCTCCAAACCGGAGATGGGTAAGCATAGTCATTTGAATATGTCCATGGTGGAAGCTCATTATCAGCATGCTTAGGTTCAGAAGTATCTATACCATTTTCATTATTTTCTAGGACGACTGAATCTAGTGATGCATCTGACACAATAGAAGATCTTGACTCTTTTCGGCGAGAATTGGAGTGAGCTTCATCCTCGGGAAGTTCAAACTGGACTTTCAGATTCTTACCACTTCCTTTCTCATTTTTGCGTTCCAAGGCAGCCATCATCTTTAGTACTCAAAATTACTCTTGATATCTCATAAACAGATTATCACTCTGCAAAAGCAAGAGAAGCATCACATTAAATTGCAATCGTTGCAAATCAACAAATTACCGGGTTCGGTTGTGACAAAAAAACAAATTTTAGTGGGGATGATTGCTGAGGCATTAGTGCATAACAATAACCATAAAATTAAAATGAGTTAAAAAAAAAAAAAAACATTGACGTAGGCCACGCACAGGAGAGTTAAACATATCTCACTCGTCCCTTGCACAAGGAGAGAAGATTTAAGGAACATCAAGGATTGGCTAGTATAAAAAATTACAATAAAATCAACCAAAGTTCCTAAATTGTCTGGTCTCATCAACGCCAGGAATGCACAATTACTTGACAATGAATATCTCATTCATACACAGTGTGGTAAGAAGCCAACATATTCATCACAAAAATTCGCAACACGAAACTAGGATATATATATATATTTTTTGCTTCTTCAGCGTCGTTGATCATCAGAGAACAAAAGCTACAAGAACTGTCTCTGTGTAAAATGACCGAATAAAATCCACGGAATCTACACTTACTCAGTGACCCGTTGCAGAAGCCCAGTAGACTCCTCAAGTTATTATTGATCCTCTTCAATCACAATAATGCGGAAAGACGAAGCTCGATGGAAAGAACCCAGAAACAAAAATTGACACGTATTGCATAGCGAATGAAAATGATGAAGAGAATCAAGGAGCAATGCTGGGAAAAAGATAAGGAAAAATCAGGGTACAATAGGGAGATGGAAGCTAGGGTTTGCGGAGGGGGAGAAACGTGAAGATGAAAGGAAGTAAAAGAAAGAATATCGGGGAATAATCTGTTTCGTTGCGAAGAGACGAACAAACACACCAAAGAAGACGAGCAGACAAAACGAAGTTAACGAACTTCAAGGTGGCGCGAAAATGCCAGCATCCTCCAGTTATAACGCCGAACGGCGAGCCCATTACTGTGTTCTCTCGGGCCAGGCCCGGCCCATAGGCAGCTTCTTAGGTATTCAAAACTGAATGTGTTGTTGACCTTTGACTAAAACAAAGTTGACCCTTGACCAGAAAAAAAGAAAAAACACCGCGTATATATTTTTAAAATGTTTATTTTCGATACTATAGTAGATACATTTTTTTAGATAAAATTTGTAAAAAAATTTTATCATGTAATCATAGTGTGCTTTATCGTATTGATTTTTTTTTTTAATTTTTTCAATAATTCATATAACCCTAAAACGTTGCAGTCTTAAGAAAAAATCGATGAGAGAGAATCAATTATATGTACAATTTAATATATACGTTTAAGCATTAGAAATAAATAAATATCGGAAGACTCTTTTGCCTAACAAAGATTGAAACTTATTATTTTATTACCACAGTAAAAAATTTCATCCTCGTTGACAACATAAAAGAAATAGAAGATAAAACCTAAAAGGAATACAAAAAATGGACCAATTTGAATATGCAAAAATATTTTGACAGAATATTATTCACTAAAAGTCAAGCGTGAAAATTAAATTCGTAAATAGAAAATTCACGCTGGAAGGGCATGTTTGAAAATACAATGAATATTGAGGGTGATTAGAAAAAAGCTGGATGTAAGAAGTTATCTCCAGAGCTTGTGATGGTTATTCATACAGGGACGTACAGGCCATCACGGCGAGAACTTAATTCTCTATGCAAAAATTTATAGGATATTGAATGTAGTTTAATGCAAAAGTGCAGCAATGGATGCGGTTTTGCATAATCAGCTCTTCAATTCTGGAATTCGCTTCCTCAACTGTAAGCTCTGAACTCATCTTTCAGCTTTTGAGCTTCTTCACTTCGTATTTAAAGCATTGCCTTCTTTGGACTCTGCTTGTTTGTTTTCGTTCTCATTCCATCACCATCCTTTTCAGCATCTATTTCTGAATCAGCCTTAATATTGACTGCTGAATCATATTCAGTTGATTACTTGTATTATATAGAGTTCCTATGTTCGTTCATCCATTATATTTAGTAGATTGTGCTTAATGGTATGCCCTAATTACTAATAAATGCCTCAGTCGAAATTTAAGAATAATCAAGATTTTCTGTTTGAATGATTGTTTGCAGGTAAAGAAGCAGCAAATTACCATATTGGGAGTCCAATCCGTCACACAACAGAACCAGGGCTAATTCAGTGTTTCAGTTCTTCAATCCATCAGAGATTGCCTCCAGTGGCATGTGATTGCAGAGGTACCGTGAAGGTAAAGTCCAGAGGATATGTACTTTTTGCCCTGAATGATACATCTTTGACATGATGCTTACATCTTGCTGCTATACTTAAATAATTGAGCCATATATCTTTTAAGGACTAAAAACTACATTTCCTCTTCCAAAATACTAGTTTTTCTGCTATAATGGCAACTTCGAAGTCCATTGTCTTATCTGATATAAACTTAACATTCACTTTGACATAAGGTTTGTGCAATGAGAAGGAGGAGAAGGGCAAATGAGAGGACTGAAACTTATGTATTGCTAGAACCAGGAGAGGATGAGAAGTTTGTAAGTGAGGAAGAGTTGAAGGCTACATTGAAAAATTGGCTTGAAAACTGGCCTGGGAAGACCCTTCCTCCTGATCTTGCAAGATATGACACCATTGATGATGCTGTTTCCTTCCTGGTAAGGTCTGTTTGTGAACTGCAAATAGATGGTGATGTTGGTTCAGTCCAATGGTATGAAGTTCGCTTGGAGTAAAGGAAAACGCATAGACTCAGCTTTATTTTGAAACATGACAGCACTGCACTTTTACGGCTGAATTGAGAAACCATTAGTGTACATTTCTACTGAGTTCTTTGTACTAGATCTGATATGTGCATTTTAAAGCTGCAAGGCATTTTCTTATCAATCACTGTTGTTGAGATGTGCGCAAATTGACTTAAACATTATGTGACTGAGAGCCGAAAATGAATATTATTGAAATCCTTGAACTTGTATTGGTTGGACTAGTACAAGTATGGTAGAAATTAGATAGACTAGGACACCAAATTCAAAACCTTCTGTTATTGATGGTAAGTACCTTGGCTACGATGACATGGGAAATTTTGAAGGGTAGAGAATTTTTCTGGGAAAGTGCGTACTCTTTCAGAAGATTGCCCCATTATAAAGAGATCCCATGAGAATTCTTATCCAAGGTCCTAATATCCACACTAAAAGTAAGAAACGTTTAAGCTAAAAAAAAAAAAAAAACAGGAAAGAAATAGAAATTCTTTGCGAGAAAGATTGAAAGATCACCTCTAACTTCAAAAACAAAGAAGCTAATCAAAGATAAATACAGAAAAGGAAGTTCTTTGAAATGGCTTAAACAAAGTGACATCTCTCTGATTCGTGGAATGAATTACAAAAATATGATTTATCATGTCATGTCAAACAAATAGTTCGAAAATGGCTCAAGTTGAATCAAGCTTTCCATCAAACAGCGCATGTACATTCTTCTGAAAAAGGCCCCCTACCTGTTCTGGTCTACAATTCAGAGGTAAAATCAAAAGATTATCTGAGAAAATTTTGTCTTCGGTACAGCTCATTGACATCTTTCATTGTGATAATATTCAATATTAATAATAAATTAAAGATATGACTCCTTGATTAAAATTTGCAAGTTTCCATGAACAGTGGCTTTGCTTCAAATTTCATACAGTACAGCAAGTGGGGCATTCAAGTTTGAACCAAGTGTTGCTAGCTGGATCCACAATTTCTGCTGCTGCAAGCAACACCAACACTGATATTTGAAGATTTGGTTGACGTAGTAAAGAGGGAGGCAGAAATGATATATATATATATATATATATATATGTATGTATATATGATCAAAAGGAATATTCTTCGTGGGAACAAAAATCTTCAGCGGAGAGGAAATCAGGCCCAACTGAGCACGGCTATGAATGAAGTTGCTCAGTAATTCCCTTTCACATTCAGTGAGTGAACACCTCATTCTCCATTTCTGTTTATGCCCATTTCACAGGTAGCACATCAAACCCATAATGTAATAAAGGAAACAAAAATGGTGGCATATGTCCATGTCCTGCGGATTGAAGGCATTTCTTTTGGTTTTCAATAGAATTAACCATAGGTGTTAGGTGAGGTTGTGAATCTGATTTTTGCTAATTTAAACAAAATAAAATTGGAAAAATGAAATTTTCAACCTTATTACGAAAAGTTTGAGTTCTTCAAAAGTAAAAGTTTTTTCATCTTTAAATTTTTTCTTTTGTCTAAAAATTTTAATGATAAGATCTAATGAGATATGTAATTTTTTAATCGTTAAAATATACCTGTATAAGTTATTTGCTTTGATTCGCCACTTGTTGGTCCCGAAAAAATTTCATCTCTTAGCTCTTTATTGATAAGAGATTAATGGGTTTCGAGTTAAAAACTTTTAGGATAAGATTGCCTAGAATGAGATTTAGAGCCCAAGTAATTGAAACTTGCATCTTTTGAAGACAAAAAGTGTATTTCCTCTGGGCTATAAATATTTTTAGACAAATATAATAATTCAAATGTTAAAAGGAAAAAAGAATATTCTATGAAGTTCAACTTTGATAAATTTATGGTCAGCATATGTATTTGTATCAGATTTGTTGCACTTCATATACACTAGAATACACCTCATCACCCGTATATCATGGCCAACATTCATAACAGATTTAGTCAGCAAATGCTATAGTGACCAATGGAGATTTTTTGTATAAACACGTGGACATTTCTTATTGTGTACAGTTCATATATTCTTTCATTCTTTTTATGTATTGTAGCATTTGTTCATTCTTCTTCGGGTATATATGGATGAATCTGTAAGGAATAAAAGGCGCAGCTTTTCTATTGCTCTATTTTTCTTAATTTTCATGGTATCATAGCATCACTGATCTAGGATCTCCTTCCTATGGCTCAGTCATCTTCTTCTACTACATCTGCGCCCAAAACTGCTCCTTCTGCCAAGAATACGTTGCTTCTTCATGGCTCGGATCACCCTGGTCTTTCTTTAGTTACTGTCCCATTCAATGGCAACAACTATAGAACTTGGAGTACATCTATCCGTCATGCTCTATCCCCCAAGCATAAGGTTGGTTTTGTCACTGGCAAGCTCCCTAAACCTGCCGAAGATCATCCTACTTATGATGATTGGATTAGCGCCAACGTTATGGTTGTTTCATGGTTACTTAATTCCCTCACTAAAGATCTACATGATTCTTTCGTTTATATCACCACTGTACATGATCTCTGGATTACTCTTGAGTAACGCTTCAGTGACTCTTAATTGTTTATTGATTTATCAACTCAATTGTGATTTACTTTCTCTGTCCCAAGGCAATTCATCTTTATCCTTCTACCTCACGAAGCTCACAAGGCCCTGGGATGAGCTCAATTACATTACTCATTTACCATAATGCACCTGTTGAAAGTGCACTTGTGGAGTTTCTGCTGAGATTTTGAAGCTGCATTCCTCTTCCAAGATCATTCAATTCCTGATGGGGCTCAATGACTCATATGATCTCATTAAAAACCAAATATTATTGACGAACCCATTACCCAATTTAGACAACGTGTACTCTATGCTTTTGAATGTTGAAAGCAAAGGTAAGTGATTGTCTTACCCTCTGAAGTTTCTGACCAGTGTCATGGCCACTATTCCTCATACATCACCACCGACCAAAAACACCCCTTCCTAAAAAAAGACAAGAAAGATGATCGCAAATGTACCCACTGTGATGCGTCTGGCCACACTGTTGACACCTATTTAAAAAAGCATAGGTATCGAGACTGGTGCAAATAGTTTAAGGCTAAACAAGGAAAAGAGATGATTAACCATTGTGCTTTTGAGCTTGACACTCCCCTCAATTCTGACTCTTCTCCTCCCCCTCTGTCAACTCAAATTGTAGATATTGTTCAACAAGAAATACAAAAATATTTGGCCAATACTGCTTCCTCTCAAAGCACTAATATTAATGCAGCTTATTTCTGCTTTGCAGGTACTATTCCCTATACTTGTTTCACACTTGATTCACTTGATGCCAATTCGTGGATTATAGACACCAGTGCTAGTAATCATGTGTGTGCTTATTCTTCTTCTTCTTTTTTTTTTTTTTTTTCTACCATTCAATCTTCCATGGTTAATGGTTTAGTTCATCTTCCAAATGGACAATCTTAGAAGATCCAATACACTGAAACTATTCCTTTCCATCCCTATCTTTCATTACATAACATTTTCTTCATTCTTAGTTTTAAATATAACTTACTTTCTATACCTCAATTGGTTGTAGGTATTAGTTTTTCATTTACTTTCTCACCAGACTCATGTTTTATACAAGACTTCAAGACTAAGCATATCATTGCTGTGGGAAAATTGCTTGGCTACCTTTATATACTTAACTCTAGCTCTTATTTGAGACTACTACTCCTTGTAATAAATCTGATGCACTTCATCATACCATTAATAAAATTTCTTTTTCCCTTTGGCACTCACAACTAGGTTATCCATCCCACACTACTATAAGACACATTCAAGCTATTAATTGTGACAATAAAGAATTCCTTTCTCCATGTACTACATGTCCTTTTGCTAAGCAGACTCAATTACCTTTCCCCACCAATAGTATTCATACCTTTGCATCTTTTGAACTACTCCACATTGACATATGAGGACCCTTTTGAATTTCTTCAATCGTTGGAGCCAATTTTTTCCTAACACTTATAGATGATTTCACTCGCAGTACTTAGACCTTCTTAATGCAAAATAAAAGCCAGACACCATCTATCATTTCTCACTTTTTTAAATGGTTTACACTCAATTTAACAAATCCGTTAAAACCATTCATAAGGACAATGGTCCAGAGTTTCCCAATAACATATGTTAGACCTTGTTTATAGATCAGGGCATTTCACGCTAGAAATCATACACATATACCCCCTAACAAAATGGAGTTGTCAAAAGAAAACATAGGCATTTGCTTCAAATTGCTAGAGCTCACTTGTTTACCTCTAGTTTACCTTTAGAATTTTGGGGAGAATCCATTCTCATTGGTACGTTTCTTGTTAATAGACTTCCAAGTTCTGTACTTAATTGTAAAACTCCCTATAATTGCTATATCACCACCTACCTTCATATGACAACCTTAGAGAGTTTGGCTCTCTTTGTTTTGCCACAAATAATAATCCATCTAAGCATAAATTTTCCCCAAGAGCTATGAAATGTCTTTTTCTTAGATATGCCCCTGGATCAAAAGCTTACAAAGTTTATGATATGGAAAATAAAACTCTTTTAACCTCAAGAGACATTATTTTCCATGAGGACACATTTCCCTTTAATGACAAACCAGTATCTTCTACTGATCTTGTCCAATACTGTAGCACTTCCCAAATTATGATGCAAAATTTTGTTCTTAAGAAAAGAGAGAGTATTAATATTTGTGGTGGGTATTATTAATCAGATATGAACTTTGGCTCAGTTGTAAGGCTGGATATCTGGATTTAAGAGGGCGTGGGTTTGAGATGTATCTTCCTCCTCCCTCAGGAATATTTTGGTGCTGACACATGTCCCCCTAGGTGAAATTACCAAATTGCCCTTCTTACTTTTTCTTCCATTTTCCTGTCTCTTTCCCGTCATTTTCACGTCAAAAGCTCTCCTCTATTTTTTTTATTTTTGCTACTTTTCTCTGCCACGGTTAGCCACCACCACCTTCAACTAGCTCCTCCCCTCACTGGCGACGCATTCTGGTTGGTCACCGTCAGCAGTTGCTGGCAGCAACAACAATTTTCAGGTGGTCTTTACAAAGCCTAAAACCAGCAACCTTTCTACGAATTTGGTGAGTTTTAAGCATTTGTTTCATGAAAATGAGGTTAGTAGAATCATTTTTGGCCCTTATCCGTCAAATTTTAGCTTTGGAAGCATGATTTTTAGCTAGTTTTTTAGAGTTGTTCAGATAGGGACCAAACTGAAAATTTTTGAAATTTTGGGGTTTCCAGAAAATGGTGAAATGCTGAGATGTAATAAGTTTAAATTGATCCTATAAGAACACTCTTAAGGTGTATGGCATGAAACCCTATTGTTCATCATGATTTTTCTTGGGTTAAAGGCAAGGGTATGAAATTTGGGACTACAATGAAAACTCAAAAAGTTTTTAGGGTAGTAAATGTAAATTGATGAAAAGTCTGGGAAATTTAGTGATGGAATCAGGAAATATGAGCTAGGGTTTGTTTTGAGTAATAAGAAGGAAGAAGAGTAATTCTTTGCTTTCCAATTGGCGTAGGTAGTTTGTAAGAATGAGACAGTCACCGAAGGTAAGACATTAAGTTGTTAGTAGTTAATGGCACTCTAGTACGCAGATAGCACTCCCCAATACTTTTCTTTATGCTTCATTTTTCATTATTTGGAAATGTTTTGAAATTATCATTTTTTATTTTGCCATGACTAAACTTTGCTAGAATTGAAATTATGACCCAACTAACAGAGTTAATGACCCAGCCATTGGTGCACTTAGGTAATGACCCAACTAACAAAGTTAATGATGGTGCTAGCCCCGAGTGATGGCCATCACATGAGGACCGATTAATGATAATCTTCGTGAGTTATGACCTCACGCTTATTAGTTATTTGCCTTCGAGGATTATGTATCCTCACCTGTTGTGATTTTTCCTTGTGACTATGTGCCACACTGGATTGGTCCTTAGTAGTCTTTCCCCCAAAACGATCCTAAAAAACTTATTGATTCTTTGTGAATGGCACTTTAAATCCAATGTTTTGAAAAGTGTGTTAATTAGCGGAAACTGTTGATTTGTAATGGTGATTACTCACAATTTAAATGCTATTCCATTTCATTCAATTCCTGATCAAGTTTTGATTTCAATTTATATATGAAATTTTATTACTAATTTTGGGGTGTTATCTGCCGAAAAAATTTTGTCTCAGATAGGGAGATAGGCGAGTTCCCGGAGGCAGCAGAGCAGTGACGGGGATTCTTGTGGTGAGCCCACTGAAGATTGCAGGATCTTTCTCTTTTTTATTATTTTGTTGTAAATGGCTCATTCTTCTTAAGATGTATATATTATAGTGATAGCCATTGTTTTGTATTCTAGATTGTATAGTGACCACAGTTGAACTCTCTTTATTTGTTGTATATTAGATATATACTACTGGGTTGTGCTGGCGAGAGCATAACTTTCCTATATGTTTTTGGTTGCCTTGTAGGATATTGTAGAAATTTCAAGATGTCCTATTTATTGGGAAGGTTTTGCCGAAATTTCTACAAAACTTATTGTTTTGTATTAAACATTTATTTATATATAAAGGCAAATTACATCGTATGAGGTGCAAACTGCATAGTCTAGGTATGATATTGAATGTCCCTCCAGTGTAAGGCTTGTAGATTCCAATTGTGCCAGTCCCACTATAGGGATTTGGGGTGTAACAGATTGGTATCAAAGCCTGGTTTGGGGGTTCTCCTATGGTCTTATAGGATAGTAGTGTCCTTTTGTGGGGTCTTCATTATTGTTATGAAACCTGGACATAACCATAATTGGGATACCATGGAAGGCCTAGTCTAGGGTGTCAGTATATCTAGTTTTTCAATAGATCTTTCTAGATGTTAGTTAGCCTTGTCCATCACTTTTTGAATTAATTGGTAACTGTGGAGGCTGAATGTTTGTTATCTTGTGTTTTAGATTGAGGATGCATTCACATACACAAGGTGGCCGTCGAGGGGTGGACGTGTTGAGAGGTCGAAAAATGCATCCGTCCAACCCAAAGTTCCCCTAACCTGGGGCTGTACCAGAGGTTCTAGACTGCTAGGCCACTAAGAGTTGATTCCTACATGGAATGGGAGGAGAGGTCACAGGTTCAGGGAACTAATGTGCCTCCAACATGAACAGAGTCCAGAGATTCTCAAGCTGGACAACCGAAGGTGGTGACCCTAGTGCAGTTTGTGAGGTTTAGGGCTCCCATTTTCATAGGGTCTGGTAGTTAGGAAGATCCCTACCACTTCATAGAGGGAATGGAAAAATTATGTAAGGCATTGCATTGTTCTTACACGAGGCTGGTTGAGTTTGCGGAGTACCAGCTACAAGATGCAGTATACTTGTGGTTTCAGACAGTATTGGGTGAAAGATCTACTAAATTACCTTTCATGCAATGAGATGAATTTAAAGAGCTATTCATGGACCGATATATACCCTAGAGTGTGAAGGATGCTAGGGCCCATGAGTTTAAGTTACTCAGATACGTCCCTGGTGAAACTGTGCTTAACTACGACATAAAATTCGCTCAACTCTCCCGATATGCACCGCATCTGGTACCCACAAAAAGGCACCCTATTAAAAGATTTCTAATAGGGTTACCCAAATACATATATCGTGCTCTGTCATCTTAGATGGATACTTTCTCTTCTTACTCAGTTGCCATGAATTGTGCTCGTAGAATTGAACTACGGGAAATGGAAGAGGATATTGTTAATAAGAAGAGGAAAAGAGATCAAGGAAGGAAGCAATTTGGTGTTGGTACTTCATCTGGGGGATCAGGGGTACCTAGGCCTCAGAGATCATTTAGGCCTATGCAAACACAAGCTCACTCACATACACTGCCTTTATATAGTAACCCTCCTCATCGATCTAATTTGAGGGGTAGTAGGACCACCGAGCCCTATGACGTATCTCATTCTAACTGTTTATGAGCGGCATGCCCTACTTGTGAGAACTTACATTCAGGGGTATGTTATCATGCTACTGAGGCGTGTTTCCATTGTGGGCAGACGAGCCATTTTAAGAGAAATTGTCCTCTAGCACGACAAGTTTCTAGCCAGGACTCAGTGCAACTGGTAGCCTATTCTACCCTACATAGAGTTACATCAGGTATAGGCCTTTCCACTTCTGCCGATAAGGGTATGCCCAAAAGGGGCTTTGGCAATCAGGGGCAGACATCAACAAGTAAAGGCCAGACATGTGTATTTGCACTGACTCGACAAGATGCTTGGGCATCAAATGTGGTGGTGACAGGTATGATTTCAGTCGATTTACATCCCGCATGTGCCTTATTTGATCCAGGTTCTACTTATTCCTATGTTTCTCCTCAACTTGCTAAGTTGTTGTATGGTACTCCTATATGCATAGAAAATCCCATACTAGTGGGTACCCTTTTAGGGGAATCAGTTATGGTTAATACAATATATCAATCATGCAAAATCTCAATCAAAGATAGGGAAACTCTGGTGGACTTAATGGTATTACAAATGATAGATCTGGATGTGATTCTTGGTATGGATTGGCTAGCCTCTTGCCATGCAATTTTAGATTGCCATCAAAAGGTAATACAATTTAAAACTCTTGGGGAAGCTCCTTATGAATTACAAGCGGATGCAGGGGTGACTTCAACTAGAGTGATCTCTGCTCTTAAGGCACGGAAGCTTTTAAATGGTGGGTGTCAAGGATTTTTAGCTATGGTGAAAGACAGAGGAAAAAGCAGCAGGGCTAGATGAAATTCCTATGATGAGGGAATTTCTTGATGTCTTCCCTGAGGAATTGCTGGGTTTGTCACCGGATAGAGATGTTGAGTTCTCCATTGATCTGATTCTAAGCACTCAGCCCACTTTTATTCCTCCTTACCAAATGGCTCCTACGGAGTTAAGGGAGTTAAAGGAGTAATTACAAGATCTCTTGGAGAAAGGGTTTATCCGGCCTAGCACGTCACCTTGGGGTGCTCCTATCCTATTTGTTAAGAAGAAGGATAGTTCTTTAAGGTTGTGTGTGGATTACAGACAGCTGAACAAGGTGACAATACATAACATTTATCCCTTACCTCGAATTAATGATCTTTTTGATCAACTTTAAGGAGCTCAGGGTTTCTCGAAGATTGATCTTCGGTCGAGGTATCATCAGTTAAAGATCAAGGGTGAAGATGTGCCTAAGATCGCCTTTTGTACCTGCTATAGTCATTAGGAATTTTTAGTAATGCCTTTCGAGTTAACTAATGCACCTACAGCCTTTATGAACCTGATGAACGGGGTATTCAAATAGTTTCTTGACAAGTTTATGATTGTCGTTATCGATGATATTCTGGTTTATTCTAAGAGCCCCAATGAACATGAACAACATTTTAAAACAGTGTTGCAACGGTTAAGGGAAGAGCAACTTTATGCTAAATTCTCAAAGTGTGAATTCTAGCTAAAACAAGTAGCATTCTTAGGCCACATTATCTCTAATAAAGGGATCCTAGTTTACCCAAGTAAGGTGGAAGCAGTTCAAAAGTGGCCCCGCCCTTCCACTGTTATTGAGAAGCTTCTTAGGCTTAGCGGGATATTATTGGCGTTTTGTAAAAGATTTCTTCAGGATAGCTGCTCTGTTAACACGGTTGACCCGAAAGAATGTAAAGTTCATCTGGAGCGACTCTTATGAAGTTAATTTCCAAAAACTAAAGGAATGTCTATCTTTAGCTCCTATCTTGAGCCTGCCTTCTGGCATTAGTGGGTATGCATTGTATTGTGATGATTCTGGTGTGGGATTAGGGTGTGTCTTAATACAGAATGATCGAGTCATAGCTTATGCATCCAGGCAGCTGAAAAAGCATGAGCAGAATTACCCTACCCATAATTAAAGGACAAACATTTTCACTAAAGTTCTCTCATCTTCTCAATTTAACGTGTTGATTTCTAAGTTAGGATTGGTGCATCACCACTCTCCAACTTGAGGGGGGATGATAAATTTACGGTCAACATATGCATTTACATCATATTTGTTGCACTTAATATACATTGGAATACACTTCATCACTCGTATAGCATGGCCAACGTTGATAACAAATTTAGTCAACAAATGCCAGAGTGACCAATGGAGATTTTTTATATAGACACATGGACATTTCTTATTGTGTACAACTTACATATTCTTTCATTCTTTTTGTGTATTGTAGCATTTGTTCATTCTTCTTCGTGTGTATATGGACGAGTTTGTAAGGAATAAAAGGCACAACTTTCTATTGCGCTGTTTTTCTTAATTTTCAAACTTTTCATGGAGAGCAGGTATAATATTGGAGATAAAAATTTAATGTTAAAAATGTAATCCTTGTCATCAACTTTCTAAGTTCTTACTGTTGGCCAAAAGCTTCCATTATATATATTATGATAATGTCAAATATTTGAAAAATATAATATTCATGTGTGCTTGCTTGTTTAATATGATCTGTGTATGATTATGATCATTAACTTGTAATGCAATAAACTTGAATTATGTTTTATTCCTTACCTATGAGATATACTTGTTTGTAATATATTTAACAGGTTTTGTGAAATGTTATATATATAATCTTAATTGGATTAGATGCATAATTATAATAATGTCATATATGCATGATAAAATTATTTATATTGCATTAAATACTATTAAGTAATGAGTATTGTTAAATTGTTAAATTAATAAGCTAAACATTCTTTATGTATGATGATAAAAAAGAGTGAGCAAAATAGAACATCATACTCTACTTAAAGAAATAAGTGCTCCAAGAATTGAAAGAAATAACGGTCATATCTTAGCTACAAGGTGACTAGCGGCTCATGACAATCAACTAGCAACATCGAAAAAATTTTATTTAAGTGTATAACGACTCTTTTATATACTAATAACTAATTTTTATATATATGTACTTTTAACATTATCATAATTTAAAAAGTTGGTCCAACCTAAAAATATAAAGCTTAAATAAGGAAAAATCTTATTAAAAAATCTAATTTTTAAAATGGATCAGATTTAGACTTTTTGAAGCTTGACTTAAGCCTAAATCAATATTTTTTAATAAAAAATTTATTATTCAAATAAAAATTTAATTTGATTATTTAAAAAAATATATCTTATGATTTAATATATGAAAAAAAAAACTATCTTAATTTTAAGGATATAAAATATAAGTTTATTAATGAGATTAACTCAAATTTAATTTAATGTGATTATACATAAAATCATAGGTTAATGTGACATAATAACTTAATAAATAAATAGTAATTAGTGCTCTTTATCTAAAGAATTTAAGCTAATAGAACAATTAATTTATATTTATAACTTCCCTACATACTATTATGCAAGTAATAATAACCATTAACCATATAATCTATCTTAAGTTCAAAGTAACCAATGAATTTGATCATTACTTGAAAAAACTATCTAACTTGAGAAACTTGGCTCGAAAAAATAAATAAAAACCCACATAGACAAAACTCTTGTATAAAACACAAGCTCAAGTTCATTTTTTTCAACAAAAAAACAACTAGAACATCATAACTACTTCCAAACATGTTTGAAAGATAACCATGTTAGGGTTTTTGTCAAGGGACATAAGTCTCATGCTTAATTCTTTCCTTAGAAACATGACAGACATATGATGAATATGTAGTTATTTCCTAGAGAAAATTTTTAATTGGAATAATCAGGTAAGGAATTTTTTTTCTATAAACAATAGAGCAAAACGCTATAAAAAAATAGAACTATCAAGCAACGAGTTTAGGGTGACAAACACCCTGCAAGTCAGCAGCAATAACTAGAGAGGTGAAACTAGGAACAATATAAAAATACTTGAAAGAAGGAAATTAATTATATCTATGCTTAGCAAAGGCATCAGCAACAAAATTTGTTTCATGAAAGATATGAGAAATGTGGACAAACCAATCCAAATTCAATCACTGCCTAATAGCACAAACCAGATGAAAGCTTTCATGTAGATTATCTTATAAATTTTGAACCATCTTAACCACGATCAAGGAATCAAGTTTCACAAAAATAGACCTATACCTAGCTTCAAAACAAATTTTGAGCCTATAAAGTAAACTTCAAAGCTTAACATTGGTAATTGTGCAATTTGAAAGCATGACACTAAAACCCTTGATAAAATTGTCCCTACTGTCTCTTAACAGTCCTCCACAAGCTGCAGAACCTTGATCTGAAACAGAACCATCAGTATTAAGCTTGATGGCATGATCAGGCAGAGGAATCCAATGGATATGCTGAATAGTGAAATCCTTGATGGTCTTTTCAGTAAGTTGGAGAAGAGAAAAGGCTAAGTGATAATCCAGAACCAAAGCAACCATATACCTCAAGAAACTAGCGAGTTCAATATTAACCCTTTCAAAGATTTTTTTGTTTTTCATATACAAAATTTCAACATAAATATATGGAAAAGCATGAAGCCAACTCACCTTATTAAAGAAAAGAGCTCCCTTATTAAGATTTGAATCCAGCCACTAAATGAGGTCTCCTTAGAAAAAACTTAAATGAAGATAGCTAGGCACAATGTTCTTCCATACCAAACTGGGGGTAGTGCAATCGCAAATAGCATGAAGCACTGTTTCATCACCAAAGCCACAAAGAGAACAAATTAGAGAAGCAGCCAAAGATTAATGATAGTAAGCACTATTAGTTAAAAGAGCTTTATCAGCAACAAGCCATATGAAAGTTTCCAAATCTTACCAAAGAGATCATACTGAAAGTTCTAATTTGTTCCAAAACAAGAATCAAAAGCAGATTTACAAGAAAACATACCAGTGATATTCGGAAGCCAGACCACAAAGTCAACATCCTTAGCCAAGGGGGAGACTCTTAGAGGAATAATAATATACACACAATCAGTAGGAAAGACTTATTGAAGCTTAAGAACATCCCAATCTCCATTTTTGAGAACATAATTAGCCACTAATTCATCTTGTATAGTATCATCAACATCAATGGTAGCAAAATCTTCAAGATTATGAACTCTCGGCACCTAATGATTAGTCCAAAAATGGATCAAATTACCATTCCCAAGATGCCAAAGAAGATTATGATAAAAGGGTACACAAATCTAAACAATTCCACGCCAGAAATTAGATATGGCACTGTGCTGATGAACAATTAGAATAATTGCATCAGAATAACTATATTTGCTATAAACCACCTTCACCCAGAAATTTTCTTTCTTATGAATAAGTTCCAAGCTTACTTCATAATAAAAGTTTGATTGGAATCATGAACTCTTTGGAAACCTAAGCCACTAAACTTCTTGGGTTTGTAAATGTTATCCCAACTAGTCAAGTGGATCTTTCTCTTATTTGCATAACCATTCTAGATAAAATCCCTACAAATTTTGTCCATATGATCACACACCTGAAGAGAGATTTTTGTAGTTTGCATCACATAAGTGGGAATAGAAGCAAGGGATGGTTAAGTCAGAGTGATTCTCCCAATAAGTGAAAGAGTATTAGCCTTCCAACCATTTAAATTATTTATCATTCTATTAATAAGATACTGGAAATCTCTGTAGCAACATCTATCATGAAACAGGGGAATACCTAAATATTTTCCCAAATTATCAGTTAAATTCATGTCGAAAAACTGGCTAATCTCATGTCTATTATCCCGAGGGACATTAGCTAAGAAATAAATGCCAGATTTTGAATTATTAACCTTCTGACTCGAGCATCTACAGAAAACCTTCAAAATCTCCTTAATAACGTGTACTTATTGAATAAAAACAATACTAAACAAAATAAGATTATCTACAAAGAAAATGTGAGAAAAGATAAACCCCTCATATTTAAAGAAATAGGATCTCAACGTTTCTGCTCAACAGCTAAAGAGATGAATGGGGAAAGTCTCTAAATATAGAGAGCAAAAAGATAAGGAGAGATGAGATCCCCTTGACAGATCCCCCTTGAAGGAAAGAAAGGGTCAGTAGCATGATCATTCCAGAGCAACTGCATGTCTGCAAAAGTAACACTTTACTAAATTAGATTGATAATGTTTTCTAAAAGGCTAATATCACCCAGGGTGTCCTTTATGAAATCCTATGAGAGCCTATTATAGGCTTTCTCAAGATCCACCTTAAAGGTCATACAACAAACATTACCCTTCTCAGTCCTCATAGTATGGACAACTTCCTGGGCAATAATGATATTATTAGTGCTTTGTCTCCCTGGCACAAAGCTACATTAATTTGATCCAATAATTTTGGGCATAACCTCTTTAAGTCTAGTGGTAGGAATTTTAGTCATCAACGTGTACACCACATTACACAGTCCACTGGGTTTATAATGCTTCATCATTTCTGGAGTAGGAACTTTCAAAATAAGATAAATGAAGGTATGATTTACAGAATGAATAGTTGCTGGCTCAGAAACCACCTTGATCACTTAATCAACTATGGAGTCCTTCACATCATGGTTGTTAACTCGATTAACTTGCTGAGTTAGTGTTTCTACATGCAGAAATTGGGTCAGCGTTTCTATATGCAAAAATCATTTTAATTTGTCCAAATGAATAAAACCTTTTTTTTTTCCTTCTTTCATAAGGTATTTTTATAAGTTAATCCTTTATAATTTTTTTTTTCATTTTAATCCCTCACGGGAAAGATAGTATTTTAATTTAGTCCTTCAAAGAATTTATTTTTAATTTAGTCCCTCATATGAATATTTTTCAATTTCATCATTCACAAATAACATCATTATTAATAATGCCCTTCATATTTTTTTATAGTTTGAATTTTATTTTGGCCAAATGAATAAAATCTTTTTTGTTCTCCCACTAATAGATTATTTATTAATCTGATTCCTTATAAAATTTATTTTTTATTTTGGTCCCTCAAATAAAATACTTCTCAATTGAGTCCCTCATAGAATTTTTTATTAACTTAGTCCTTCATATATGGATTTTTTTCAATTTGGTCCTTCATAAATATCTATTTATTAATAGAAGTAAACTCTTATGAGTCTACATTACGAGTATATACCCCCTCACAAGTCTACTTGGAATTACGAGTTTGACAACCTTGCTTCACATGATCCCAATTACAATGGTAAAATATCACGAGAATATTGTTCGGACCATGGGCTTTCCAGGCACCCAATATTAAAAAGAGCTATTTTAACTTCCTCTTTTGTATCCTATTTGCTAGGGAGAAAAACTCAGTTTTCATCATATTAGGGAACATACCAGAAATAGGGAATTGATCATGGAAGTCCTTCTCCTCATACAGCTTCTTGAAAAAGGAAATATCAATTTCTTGCAAAGTATTTTGGTCTTCAACCTAAGAACCGTTTTCATCTCCTAACATAAGAATTCTATTTTTCCTTTTCTGAGCTAAAGTCATACCATGAAAATAAGTAGTGTTATAATCCTCGTACGAAAGCCATTTATATCTGGAAATTTGCTTCCAATAAATTTCCTCTTGGATGGCCAAAGTTTTATACTCCTTCTATAACTGAACCTGGAGATTTTACAGGAAAACATTAGTCTAAAAACCTAGAGAATGACTTATACCTTCTAATCCCAATAAGGTTATGTTCTTTTTCCTAATTATATTACTAAAAACATTTTTATTTTAGTCTTTAATCGCCTATATAAAGGAGTTAATATTGGATTCTAGGTCCCCTTTCTTCAACCACGACCTTTGCAAAAGATCCTGAAAAGTATCATGAGCCAACCAAAAAACTAAGAATTGAAAAGGCTTTCTAGCAATATCAGTTAAGCCATTGCCCCTAAAATCTAAAAGGATTCAAATATGATCCGACTTAAGCTTAGAATGGTGCTTGACCATAATATTATCAAAGAGAGTAGACCAGAGACTATTTGCAACACAATGATCGAGTCTTCTTCTAATATTATTGTGTTGCCAAACAAAAGGTTGTCCTTAGAAACCAATGTCATGATGGCCACAATCAAGTATAGTGTACTTAAAAATAGTAGAGTCACACAACATTTTAGAAGAACCACCAGTATCATCAATAGACAAAATAGAATTAAAATCACCCCTACACACTAACAACCTATAGTTTGACCAGAAATCTCCTTGAGGTCAGCCCAAAAATCCCTTTAAGAGGCAGGTTATGGACGTTCACAAACAACAGTGAAAAACTAAAGGCTGTAATTCTCAAAAGCAATTTGCATGTAAACAAACTGACGATGAGACTGAAGTAATTGTATATGCCAATAATTAAGTTTCCACAAACACTAAATACCACCAGAGAAACATATACCATCCTAAATATAGTAACCATCAAATTTTAACTTTTTTAAAATCTTCTTTACTTTCTCCCCACTCACTTATGTCTCTAATAAACATAAAAAATTAGTATGATATTTATTCATCAAATCACTAATCATTATAGTGAAACCTTATCTTAAGACACCTTTACAATTCCAAATTAAAACATTCATTTAAAGGTTAAGAAAGGAAGGATTAAGATAACAACATGTGCTAATCTTGCTTAGTATGATGGGCATTCCCCAAAGCATTTAGAGTAAGTCCAGTATGAGCCCCAACAACATTATCAATATCTATCACCATTTCCCCGACAACTTCTTCAATTACCTTCATCCTTCTCTCAAAGACTAAATTTGGGTCTAAAGCACTAGAGGCACTAGTTTTATTTCTTGAGAGTGCTCATAGTCTATGAACAAACTCCAAGGTTTCCTTATCTAGACCCTGAACATGTATGGCAAGAAGATTTAGAACATCCTTCTGACTAGTATTATCCTGTCAACAAACACAATCCTAAGTGGGATTATCCTGATAAACAACTAACCCTTTCTTTTTACAATGTAGCTCCTTAAGGGCTTCGACAAAGAGATTCTTCACCTGGTTTTGCTTTTGAGTATTTACCTTAGACTTATTCACAACAACTGACTGCCCATTATGGGTTTCTAGACTGAAAAAAGTCTTTGACATTTTTTTTATTGACGTTTAAATATAGTTTTGTTAGCTATATCTTTCTTAGGAATATTACCACCAGTTTCCATATCACCATTGACCCTCCTGTAAGAACTCTGCTATTGTTCCTTGTTTGACGTATCCACCTCAGAGTCATTCTACACTAAAGAATAATGTGTGCTATTAAAACCAAGATTAGTCTTGTTTATCTTATCTCTATCAAAATGATGCCTTATTCCCACATAATATCGTTTCAAGCACTTAACAACCATCTATAGTCTAAAGTGATTAGTAAAAAAAGAATTATGTTCTTCCTCCAACGTGTGCACTAAATCCTTAATTACCACACCATTCAGATCATTTGTCTTGAGGGAATTTCACCCTTCTTCTGAGGTAGTAGTAGTTTCCATCACAATGTCCAAACGTTTAGCTCTGAAGTCACTAGGGATTAGTAAGAGCCTGCCTTTGAGGGTTATCCAGGTATCTGGTTTAGTTTAGCTAGAAGGCAATCATCCGCCTTATGACTATAGTACCATAACTGAAGCAAATAAGATGCAATCCTTCATACTCCACCAAGTAGGTCTTTCGAAGTGCGATAATATAAGGCACCAACTATTTGTTAAGATTGACTTCCACACATAATCGTTACCTCTAGAGTGTGTAGAGGTTAGCTCATCAATTTTCAACATAATACCCAATTTAAAGCCTACCTTTCAAAGAAGTCCTTATTACATAACTTAACTAATAACCCATGAATACGAACCTAAACTGCTATTTTTTTTTTTTTCCATTTAGGAAGGCTAAAATATAGTTCGCCAACATTACACCATAAGATAATGGTCAGCTATGAGCCACGAGCCATCATATAAAGCATAATAATAGTCTGCTTTCTTAGCAAAATGAATGAGGAAAAAAAATCCTCCGCTATATTCATAACTTTAACTGTCCCATTTCGAGTCTATCTTTTCTGAACCTAAGATTCCATGACCTTAAAATCAATTCTCTTTCTCAACAGCTTCACATACAAAGAGAGCTTCCACAAGTGGCACCATTGTTTATACTCTTTAAAGGTAACCTGCACTACAGGATTAGGATCAAAAGGTTGAGCAAACTCCTTAGGAGTATTATTCTCCTTAACAATATAATCTTTTGCCAACATTTAGACATCTCCTTTAGGGATATATCATCATTTTCTTCACTGTTCATCACCATATCTTTGTACGTAAGCTTCCTTGAATGATCCTTCTTTCTCCATATTTGTCATCTTAACAACATTATACTCGACCTCTAATCCTTTACGCAGAGCCTCTGTGACATTAATCATCTTTTTATTTCTTGCTATAATATATTACTCTTCCACCGTTCGAGTACCCTCCAAAGAATCCATACAGGCCAAAACTTTGCTGAAAAGGATAAGAGTCTACTTAGAAACATCACCCGCAAAATGCAGAGAAAGTAATCTTACCTTCCCCATGTCTCCCTTGGGTGTAAATCCTTAACTAAAACGTGTGGTCGGAGATGTGAAACAAAAACACAAAAAACAAAGGCATCCAGAGGCAACAAAGGCTAGTAGAAAAATTAACAAACTGAAAAAGAAAGCAAAATACCTCCCCTCAGCAACTCTCCTTGACTCTAAAACTTCGCCAGTGACATCTTGCTCGACCTAAAACTTTGCCAGCAACAACCTATCAGAAACTCACCTCCAAGCAAAGAAAGACCACATGACCACACGTTAGATGTAGCGTTTGTTGTAGAGAAAGGAAAAGCTCACTCACTCCAAAGCTTTGCTTTCAAACTCCCTACCCAAACCTAGCCTTTTTCCAGCAAAACCCCATTAGAAATGTCCTCGTCTGAGCAACTAGACAGATCGCAAAACTTAGGGAGAAAAACAGAGCACAAATGGAAAGGAAAAGTTGCTAGCTCTGACATCGCACAAAACACTCACCGATGACACCATGCTCAAGTGTGATCCCTTATCAATGAGACCTGTCAGGGAACGTCCCTTTCAAGCACTAGGCGCACCTCCAACGTTAACATAACAACTATGAAAGAAAGCTCTGACTTACTTATTCTAATTGATAACGTAACATGAAATTGACAATAATTTTGCTCGAAAAGGTAATTATTATGCCAAGTCCAAAGTTTCTCAACTATATAATGTTCAATGCTCTTCATATTCCAAATATATCAATATAACATTTTCCTTGATTAATACAATTGTTATTTTATATTAAACTCTTTAAAGTAACTATCCATTAAAAAAGAAAGATAGATATAGTTGTGATGCCCTCAATCAAGCATACCACTATGGCGGTGTATGGGTGATTACAAGTTAGGCCTCCTTCCACTATAATTGAAGACCATAAATCATCTAGGCCATTGAATGGATAGTTGAAAGGTTGAATTATTAATTATGGATTGGGTATTTTGTCATGGGGTTGTATCGTGTTGTAGCTATCCATTATTTGCTTTGTCCGTTATAAGTGGAAAAGGACACATAGTGTGGTGTGGGCATGAAATTGTTTTTCTTAACATTCAAAATTAGCTTTATCCTCTTGTGGACCATGCTACTATCATTAGTATTAGGAAATAGCAGCAAGCCTTCCTTTTTAAATATTGCATCTTTTTTTTTTTTAATTTCTTTTCTGGATTGTCCCTTGTAGGGTCGATTCATAAATTATTGAACTTAGAATCCTTATTTCAGCAACACATGCCATCCTTTTTCCCTTTCATCTTTCATTGGTATACTCTTTTTTTTTTTTTTTTTTAACTTAAAGATTGTTATTTTATTTTGCTGTGTAGAATGGTTGAATCTTTTTTTTATTTGTTATGGTTCAGAACTTCTTTGTATACCCTTCAAATTGAAAATTTATATGTTATACTCTATTTAAAGGAATTTAGATCTCCTACTATATAATAGGGTAGGATAAAAAATAAAAAATAAAAAAGCGAAAAAAAGACTATATAGCATGAGACTATCCAAAGAATTTAGTCACACAATTATTTAGAAAAGTGAAAGAAAATATATACCTGCTAAAATGATGAGATTAATGAAAAGAATAATTTAAATTCTTTATTTTTTGTCTTAAAATTAAATTAGTATTCCAAAAATAAATTTTTTTAAAAAATAAAAGTTTTCTAAAGATTCATTTGGTTCTCTACAGGGACCAAATCTATCGCTATTTTATTTTTGAATGATTATTTTCATATTTTTCGTTTTTAGAGGATTATATTAATATTTTAGTTAAAAATGAAAGATTAAAATTATATGTTTGTTTAAAATCAATATTTGACGGTCTAAAAAAGTAAATAAATATAAGATTAAACAGTTGCTTGAAATGAAAAAGAAGCTTCATACTGCTTGAAAGGTGAGTGCCACCATCATCAAGAAAGCTGTTAAACAGGCTTTTCATGTCCATTCTGATTACAAAGGCTGAAAAACAGAAGTAGCATTCTGATTGTTAACGTAAGTGTCATTTTATAGGCTGTTTGAAATATGAGTGCTAATCTCGAATCATGTGAATCATTTGCGAAAAACCTCTAATTTTAAAATCTCATTCATATACAGATTGTTATAGACGTTTCTGTGGCTTCTCTTTCACAATCAATAACTAAAAATGGGCACGAATATAGGCGAATTCTGTATCTACCATTAAAAATATATATATATTAAGAATCTTAACCAACAAAAATTAAGGCAGTACTTGTTTATAAAAATCATCGTGTAATTTTGTATTTATTTTTCAAAATTATAAACTTTTTGAGTTTTTAATTAATATATAAATTAAACATTAATATTTTAAAATTATTTGGACAAAAAAATACAAGAATATTATATGTAGCTGCCAATGGATTAAAAAATTCAAATTGTACCAAAAATAATTAAGGTATTTTTGTATATCATGTTAAGATATTAATTTCTAGGATATGAATCATTTGCATTTTGGGTGGGAACTATAGGACATGCTGTTAGAAAGTAATAAATGGAGAAGACAAAATGAGAAAAGAGAGGGCTCCATACATTTTCAAATTCGTCGTGTTATTCATTCTTTTTTGTTTCTTTATTTTTTGTCCGAAATAATATTATATATATAATTAATTTTATTGACCAAGAAACAAATAATTTTTTATATATTAGATGTCAAAAAATAAAAATAATATTTTAAAAAAAACTAAGAAATGTTCAGTATAATTTAATCAAATATGAGTAAAATATCTAAACTCTTAGGTATTCAAAAAATTTAACTACCGGAGAGTTTGAACATAGACATTTGTATGAGTATTTTAATTATTTAAGTCTAAATTTAAGTAATATATATATGATATTTACTTGTCTTAAACTAGGGTTTAAAAATAATAAAATATAATAATAAGAATTATTCAACGTTTTATTCCACATGCATTTTAACTCATTTTTATATTATATTTTATATTTTATGAGTTATTATATGGCTATGGGAGCATGACATGAATAAACTTGATTATGAGTTGAGCTTTTAATTGGGTTCATAATTTTTTTCTTGTACAGACTCTGGCTTAAGCTTGAATTTTTTTTTTTTATATTTTTAAGCCTATGCCCAGCTCGATAAAAAGTCCAAGAAGCTTGGCTTGACCTGATTTTTTAAAAAAAAAATATTATTTTCCCTCTAACAAGAAAAAAAAAACTATATCTACCAACAAAATACGAGTTAAAGTAAATGATCTAAATTAAATTTTCTTTCATAATTATTATATAACTATAAGTAAAATCTCATAAGTTAAAGACATAACTAATTGACTTAACATAAAAGACAAGTATATCTTTTTCAAAATAATATATATATAGAGAAAATTAGAGCTGGGTTGAAGCCCAAGCTCAGCCCGTTCTTTTATTCGAGCCTAAAAATTTGGGCCTATTTTCTAGTCAGGCTCATATTAGTTTTCTTTGAGCTAGACAAGCTTTCAGATAGATGATCAAGTCTAGACATAAAGCCCAAAGCTATAGATATTAGTATCAAAAAATAGATATTTTATTTATATATACATTTATACATATTAATTAATTTAATATATTAAATTAAACCTATTTTGAACCAAGTGGGAAACCTATTTTTGTATCCCATATCTATGATTATATTATATAAGATGTCGCCCCAGAGATGTGAAAACCAAGATGCAGTTGTCATAATCCACACTATTTTTCTAATAATGATATTGATCTTTCCTCTCATGATTCCAAGTATGAGAAACAGTCCAAGCAATTTGTAAAAAATGACCCTAATTCGTATTACCAATGGCTATGCCGTCGCTAAGCTAGAAAAGAAAAACAAGAAAAAAAAGGAGGAAGAATGATGAAAAAGGAAGACTTGCAAACCTACCAGATCTTTCAGATCCTTCAAGAAAGATCAGGACCTTGATTTCAAGCCATAGGTTGGACCCTCTAAGGAAAAAGAGCCTTCTAAAGAAGAAATCTTGATCAAACACATGAAAGCAGCAGGATGTTTTAAGGAACCATAAGAATTAATCCTTAACATCTTTCCATACTTTGTGGAATCGCCTGCCTCTTTATGTAAAGATCACATCCCAGGCTCTACTCTTTCAAACCCGATCCTATGTATGATGTTTGACCCAACAAGTCCTTCTTATGATGATCTCTTCCTTTCATTAGAAAGACAAACAGACGATAATAGGGTTACCATAAGACCTTAGATTCCAATGACAAAGGTCACTCCTTTAGGCAATTATGAACCAATTCATGCTTCTGAAGAAGTACTCAACTGGTAATCCAAAATTGTCACTGCTCAGAACCATATGTTGAAAAGAATTGATTCAAAGATTTAGTAGATTGCTAAGAAGCAAGATCAGACTTATAAGCATGTAGATCATATTACAACAAAAATTCTCCACCTGAAACAAACAAGAAAATATTCAGACTTTGGACTATGAGTTGAAGTAATTTATCTCTCATTGTTACTTTGGCCTTGAATTTGATAGAAAAGAAAAGGAAATCAAGCTTCTTAAAGAGGAACTGAAGTAGATTGAAGCTGACATAGCAATAAAACCATAACCTAAACCTTCCTCACCATATTCTGCCATCTATAATACCTTCCCATCCTTACCATCCGTATACCACACCTATTACATTCCACCATCTCTATACTCTTCATATCCTTTAGAATAAGATTATTCAAAATGACTCATGAAATCTTCTCCAAAGCTTTTCCTCCTCCGAGAACTCTAAAACCTCCATACAAACCACCTCATTTTCCAAAAACATATACTGCCACTCCATCCTATATAAAACCTAAACCATTGATCCTTACATCCTTTAAGGGACTTTCCATCAAAGAACCAACAAAACCTCTACCTCGACAAATACCTTCCAAAAACAACCTTAAACAAAAAGAACACCTCCACCCAGATCCTAAAAAGCTTCTAATATTGTCATGATGGAAGCCTGTACACAAAAGATCACTTCATTTGATTCCTGTTCTGATTTGGTCTCATCTTAAGAAGAAATAGAGTTTGAAATCTCATTTTCAGATGAATCTTAGCATTTAGCAGACATTTCGACCATTTACATAACTGAACTTGTAGACCACTAGAGCAAACCCAACAATCACACATTGAATAAGTTAATTCTAATCAAGAAGAAGAATTTTAATTTTCTTCTCATAATAATCCTAACACTTTGACCATCATATACCAATGCCTTCAAATGACCCTTGGTTTACTTTTCATGATATCAAACCTCACTAAAAAAGAGATATATTAAACAAATTTGGTGCTTGGATTGATCTTCATATGTCAAAAGTTGGCACTCGTCTCTTTGATGCTATTAAAAAGTTTGTCTCTAGATTTACAAGAACTTTAAGAGAATGGTTTCAAAGTCTAGGAAAATACAGACAGTTGCAGCTCTTTAGACTTGAAAGTCCAATAGCCTTCTTAAGGTTGATTCATAAGGAATTCATTGGTTATAACGACCTTAATCTCAAACATGTCTATATAGTCTCCCTACCTCAAGAATTACAATCAAAGCTTAATAGAGCAATTCATGCCCTTCACCGAACTTGTTTCAAATATCTCTCAAAGAAATACACCAACTAGCTTGTCCATACTTGATAAGCTCTATGAATGACAAAAACTATTCAATTTAGTCCTCTCGGACAAAACAAAGTTCCAAAAGATTTGTTAGCAGCCTTATGTCAAGATCAAAAGAAAAAAATAAAGAGTTATGCCACTATAAACTAAAAAAGAAGCCTTATTTCAAGGATTATAAACAACACTATTTCAAAAAGCATTTTAAGTGCAAAAGACAATTCGATATTTCAGAAAAAGCAAGAGAAAACCTTAGAAAAAAAAAAAAAAGATTGATGCTTGCTATTTGTGCAGAAAGAAAGGGCATTTTGCAAAAAATTGTCCCAAAAAGACTACTTAATCCATCCATCTCGTGGAACAGAATAACATGCAAGTTCTTTTAGAAAATGAAGATTTAAAGGATGTTTTATCTAAACAAAGCCAATTAGATTCTGACACGATCTTAGCCCTTCCAATACCTTATTTTGACTCAAACCAAGACTCCTCATCTTCACCTGAATACATCTTCTCAATCCAAGAAATTCACCCTTCCAAAAGACACCCATACCTTTGCTTGAGCATACTTTCTGATAAATTATCCAAGCCAATTCCAGTTGTCACACTTCTTAATACTAGAGCACAACAAACAATTATGAATCCATTCATCTTTTAACCTGAATTTTAGAAGAAATGTAAAGAATACTTCAGAGCTGCCAACAATAGTATTTTCCAGATTCCTCTAGTTACAAAGCACAAAATACGAATTAAGTTTTTCCCTTGCCTTGTTGTTTAGACACATGTCATCGGTTGCAATCTCCCAGATAAAGATATCATTATCGGCGTGGATGTCTTCTGCCAAACAATAGATTTATTCAACTGTCCAACAGGGATCCAACACAAGATCTCATTAAAGGATTCGCTAACATTCCAAAATTTTATAAACTTCATTTAGCTCCTCCTTCTTATGAGGAATACAATAATAAGTTATTAGAATTTTGCCTTGAGTCTTAGTTAGAATTTAAACATGCTCATCCATTATGGAAAAATGAGAAATTCTTTGTGACACTGGCATTCATGAAGAATAAAGATATCAATCCTACAAATGCAACTCATTATGGAATAAATTTTGATGATATTAGCCTTGCAAGAGAACAGTTTGTTACCTTGCTTAAAGAATGATTGATCGAGTAAACTAAGTTTAATTGGGCATGCCAAGCCTTGTATGTTAAGAAAAGGTTAGAAATAAAGAGAGGAAAGAAGAGGTTAATAATTAATTACAAGCCTCTTAACATGTTTCTTAAATATGATAAATTTCCTTTGCCTAATCTTACAACACAAGTCAACAACTGAAAGACATCAAAATATTTTCTAAGTTTAATTTGAACATTGGATTTTGGCAACTAGGCATTCACCTTAGAGATCGACATAAAACTGCATTTTGCACCCCAAATGCCCAATACCAATGAATAGTTATGTCATTTAGATTGAACGTTGCTCCATCCTTATTACAAAGAGCTATGGCCACAATCTTTAAGCCCATCCTAACAAATACATTGGTTTACATTGATGATATTCTCTTGCTTTCAATAATAGAAAAAGAACACAAGGCCCTTCTAGCCTATTTTGTTAGCATTGTTAAAGATCATGGATTAATGCTCTCAGCTCAAAAAGGCCAAATAGGCCAGATCAGAATTGAATTCTTAAGAATGATTTATGAAAAAGGATGGTATAAGCCTGACCTACATCTTGTAGAACAATTATTATGATTTTCAGACAAACATTTGTTTATCAAACAAATTCAACAATTCTTGAGAATAGTCAACTTTGATAAAGACTTTATCCCACATTGCTCAAATCATACAACACAGCTATCAAAGTTACTCAAAAGAAAACAACTGTATGAGTGGACAAAAGCACAGTCAACAGTAGTCAAGAATCTTAAAAAGATTGTAAAGAATCCTCCACCACTTAAAATCCTTAATGTTCACTCCACCCTTATTTACAGACAGATGCTAGTGAAAATTATTAGGGTGTCATTTTGATTAAACAAAATGATAGAAAAAGAAGTTACTGTAGACAGCCAGTGGTGCTTTCAAGCTCTCAGAGTTGCATTATCATACCATGTACAAAGAACTCTTAACAACTAAGTATGAAATTTAAAAATTTAGATTTCATCTAAATTTTGGAGAATTTGTCATTGAAATGGACAACTCGTTCCTAAAAATCCTTGAGTTCAAAAATAAAAAGCTACCAGACAAACAACTCATGTATGGCATCATGGCAATCATGGTCCTCTCGCTATAAATTCACAGTTCATCATGTGAAAGGAATCACCAACCACCTTGCAGACCTCCTCTACAGACCAATGCCAGACACCATTTCCTTTATCACTCTTGTTGCCTTAATCTCACTCATCCTAATGGCCTCATCCTATAACCTTTCTTTAATCAGACCTGCCTCTAATAAAAAATATTTTCTACCAATTGACCAAATTCCCACTTATCTTACAAAAGTCATGGAGTTAGTAAAAAGAACTTGTTTCCTATACCTCCACTGACACTGTATTAACCTCCAATTGTCAGACACTTCCTATTTATTTCACTTTAACTTTCCTTTTCTTATCCTCACTAGGATCTCCCCAAAAAATTTTAATGAAAATGCTTTGTGGTTCTTATGGTCAATGTTCGTTCTTTACACCACTGCCATTGAGTTCTCACCCGTGGACATGTTTCACCATCTGAACAATGAAATTTATCACCAGTCCCTCCTTTGGGCTTTTTTAGAATGGTACTATCGTTTGATGTGGTGACGTCAATAGATCAATAACGCTATCAGACAACTTGATTGTTGGAATCATCCTGACCTTTGCAAGACAACTTCCTCAATCTACATCATCCACAAACCATACTAGCATCATAAGAATGGACTTCTCATCTCAAGATACTACACTTTTGAATGGAATACCTTTCCCAATTTCATTAAGGATCACCATAAAATATTTATTTCATTAAAAAGGTTTGATGTGAACTTAATAATTATAATGGTCATCTTCTAGTAAATTGCACAGCTTTAGGTCCTTTCCCAAGAGACTTCATTCTAGGAAAACCTAAGCCTAAGGTAGCTAAAGTTTTTATGTGTCTTCATTCTGATAATGGTCCAAGTAACATTCAGAGGTACAATGATCTCCATCCATAAGACCCCATACCATCTTATACACTAGAAGATAATGACTTGGAAATGTTTTAAGAATCTCAAGACCCATATGTTCAAGACAGCCTTCTCATAACATATTCTCATATCCAAGAATTGATGATTTTTTGCCTTAGCCCATATGGACTAATCTGGACTCTTTAACAACAAGCCTAACTCCTAGTGAAATGAATGTCTCCAACTCATGAACCTATCATCAAAGACTAACTCAGTAATGTGCATTATTAATGTTGTCAATCTTATCTTTACTTTCGGTGTACTTTAGTCCTATTTGTCTAGCTATTCTATTTGCTTTAGCTTTTATTAAAGGAAGGTCTATACTAAAAGTAGTGTTGTCTATCTACTTTTGTATGAAAAGTTTGTGTTATTGTTGTCATATGTGTCACGAGTTTGTATTAGTGGTCTATTGCTCATTTCTATTTAAGTAGCTCTCTTCTCAATTCTCAACAGAACGAGCCTTGTAACATATTCTCCATAATATCCGTGTGTTTTCCTACTTTAAGTTTCTATGTCTTTTCTCTCTCTGAAATCTCTCTTCTATATCCTTATACAATTTCTATCTAGAGATTCAAATATGCTCTACACTTGCCTCTTATAGGGACCTGCGTACTAAAAAAGATTAACCTAAAAAATCCAAGTATAATCTAAGGCTATTATATGATTGTAACACCTTATGTCTCCTAGAAATATCATTTATAGTTTATTTTAATTTTAATTTGTATTGATAATTATTTGAGACATTTAATATTTATTGTGATCTTGTCTAATTATATTTTATGTAAAAAAGCTTAACTTTTGAAATTTGTTCAAATAAATAAGTTTGAGTTCAGAGAGTTAGATACCGTATCCTACCTATTTCAAAGTTTATCCTCTATTTATAAGATTTTGGGATGAAGAGTATAGTAGTCCATCCAAATTTTATTCATAATTATTTCTGAAGTTAACCAAACTTCAAAAATTGCTAATGTAATTTGTTATATTATTTATACATCATATTATAATAATACAGTAATGTTAAGTTAAATATTTTTTAAGAAAAAATTCAAGAATTTTAGTAAATTACATTACCTCAACCGGTGCATATTTCCATTAAATTATACAGTATTAATGATGTATAGTTTGTACCTTTGATTTGATATGCATATTATATCTTTGGATAATATGCTAAAACGCTGTCACGGTGGAAAGATATCACTAGGTTGCATCGGTTTCAGCGCGAGCGGTGAATGGTCAATTGGAAGGTACAATGCGGATGCAAGCAGCGATTGGACGGTGACGCGAGAGATTTAAAAGGACACGTGTGTTTAGCATAGTCCTCACCGTGGATCTCAAAATCTGACGCACCTCCACATATCATCATTACTTTTAGTACTTACTACTTAGTCAACCAATCAATGAAGTGAAAATCTAGATTTACTTTCTAAAAAATTGTTACAAATATTATATTACTATTAACAATTTTACTCATAAATTTAAATTTTAAGAATTTTTATTTTTATATATAATTTTATTTTTATAGTTTTAATTTATAAAAAAATTATTTTTATAAATTATAAAAATTTATTTATTTTAATTAATTTTCACTTGTCTTAAAATAGAATCATGAATCTATTTTTACTTAAATATAAAGAAATTAAATTACTTTAGCAATTGAAACAAAAAGAAATTAAATAAATGAAAAATAAACTGAAATAATATTAAAATTAAATTATAATTTTGGGAACATAGGTACATGATCATCATTATTGTCGTTAATTTTTATAAGAGTGATACAAAGAATAGATTCAAATATAGCGCATGTTCGTGATGGTGCGTGTGGCTGTTGAGTCGAGAGAGAGAGAGAGAGAGAGAGAAGGAAGAGTAATGGGATGTGACAGTACTGATACTGATACATACCATTATCGCTCTCCCATCAATGAATAATTAGGGGGAGAGAGAGAGAGAGAGAGAGAGAGAGAGAGAGGGTGTGTTGGGGGGGGGGGGGGGGTCTCATTATCACCGTCTACCTGTCTCTTATTGTTTTTGAAGTTCCAACATCCAACCACTCCGATAATTTGCCTACTCTTTTACTCTTCTTCCTTACACCTACATCTACTTATACAAGTTATATGCTCTACTCCTACGTACACCTATACACCTCTCACATAAAAGTTCAACTTTTGGATAGAACATCTAGGGGGAGCCTTAGGGTTTATGGAGTTGGTTTTGAATTTGGATTTATTGTTATGCTTCATTGTTGGATTCTTTAATGTTATAGATATGAATTGTCAAAATGTCAAAATTTTGATATTTTGGATCATATTTTGTAATCATTAAAATTAATTTAAATTATTAAGTAGAATAGAATTAAAGATAAATGATTTTCAAATTCATATTTACTACACTTTCTAAGAATTATTACCTGTTAAATTGTGCAATATTTTATATTTGAACTATTAAATTAAAAATTAGTGACCACACATGATTAAAACATAAAAAATTTAGCTTTTTGAGTTGATGCAGTCATCAAAATCAAGCATTCAAACCATACTGTATCTTTTAATCTTGGCTATTAGATCTATAATTTCTTTCTAAATACAATAAATCCAGAAATTAGTTAGTCTCACTAACTTAATTTAGTTTTACTTATATTAGATCAAATTCAACAATGAGACATTTTTTTTGTTTTACTTTGATTGAACTAGGTTAAGTTTTGAATTAAAATTTTGACATCAAGTGTACTTTGGTTAGATTCCATATTTTTTTAATAATTTATTTTTATTTTATTAAAAATAAATTTTATAATTCTTTTTATTTTAACATTAATTCTTTGCCATTTTAATTTTTTTTATTCACCCTTCAAGAACAAAATTGAATTTTGTAGGTCAATCTATTAATTTATTAAAGAAAAAAAGGGAAATATGCCTAGTCTAATTAGACCCTATCCTAATCAAACTGCTAGGTCTTAAGTTCTAAGAAATGTTTTGACCATAAAATTATAGTACATCCTAATTAATCTTGTACAAAGCAACTCATATGTTCCATATAAGTAACTTTAAATACGAGACTGGTCCAGATTACTATCTAGCCCTCGAATATATTTTGAAATTTGCATAAAATATTTTATAATTATCATATTTAAATTTCGAACTATAGTGAAGAGTTGGATCCAGCTCTATTATTTCACAACACAATTAATGGTAATTAGTTAACTCAAAAGGATGTACCAATCTTAGTAGACGACATTGTCAAGTTTGAATTGTGAAGCAACCCTTTCCTAAATTTCTATATATCAACCATGTCAAGTCATGTGGCTTTTCAATGAATTAATGTTAACTATTTTATCAGACTCAAAGCCCCTGTTTTTTTTCTTTTTAATTTTAGATGCATTAATTTATTTCTGTCATTCCTCAATCTGTACTGAATATTCCGAATCAAATGTTGACCATACCAATATTTTTGAAGCCTCACTGGGCTAATTAAATGCAGGCTCAGTATAGTTAATGCAATATATTTAGCCAATTTGAATAGACAATAACTAATAATAATATTAATAAATTACAAAAAAAATTAAATTTATATACGTTTTTTTATTTTAAAAATATATGTAGTGTTTATGTGAAACAAAATTTTAAAATTTTTCTAATTATACACTATCAATCAATCTAAATATATATAAAATTAATAAAGGATATTTTAATCAAAATTATTGAAAACAGAAAAAGAAATATAATTTCAATTAAATTCAGAAGACGTATGTTGAATTTACAAAAGAAGAAAATCAAAATTTTCAAGTATTAGCAAAGAAATCATGCAAGTTGATTTGGCAGCCAACAAAAAGTATCTATAATTAAGTATATTAAATAATATACACTCTCAAGCTCATAAATGTAAACTAATTAAAGTATATATATATATATATATATATATATTTACGGGGAGGGAGATGTTCTTTATTTTTATACTTTGTAATAATATAATTTCTTATAAATCATTTGTCTCTTACAATTTTTATTTTATACAAAACTAATATTTTTATTTTTTATTAATTAGAGATTAATAAGGGACTAGATGTGTATAAATAGGAATTATAAATTATAATTTGATGCAAATAATTTGTAAATAATTAAATTGTCATAATTTGTAAAATGGAGGACTGATTTAATATTCATATATATATATATATATATATATATAACATACTTTTGGAATAATATGATATTAATTATTAAAAAAAAAAAAAAAAAAAGGAGAAGTGGGGTTGTGAGGCGAGTGTAAATGTAGGACAAGAAGGGAGTTAGAGTCCAAAAGAGCCATGATAATGTTCATCACCATCACTTGCTAGTGGCCACAACAATCTGCACACCCTTCTAATTTTAGGTCACCATGGCACCCCTCACCCCTACACCTCGCGTGCACGTAAAGGGACAGTACTAACAAATCATATAGCACACACTCTCTTTCTTAACCATACTATTCGACTTTGATGAAAAAAAAAGGAACATAAAACAAAAATAATTAGAACTAGTTTATGTTAAAAAAAGTTGAGAGGTTATAATGAATATAAATAACAATCAATAAGGGAAAAAACTTATTTGTAGTGCAGATTCATTATAATTATAAGTTTTGTAATAGATATAACAATCTATTTTATTAAAATTTTTTGTACGTAAAACTCATAGAGTTCATAGAAAAAGAAAAATATTTGACAAATTAAAATTGTTTTTGATAATTCCTCATAAAAGTGGAGAGGTTTTTTTTTATTTTAATCGTTTAGAGTACTTATTTTTATTTAATAAAAAAATGGTAACTTTCTACCTTCCTCTCAACGACCCAGTTTTGTTTAAATTTAAAATTGAATATGGTTTTGGAACATTCATCTTACCTTTTAGTAAGTAATATGATAAGATAATTATTAATAAAACTTGAGCTATAAGTTAGGTCATTTATCCAATAGGTTTGTAAATAATCTAACCTATCACTTATTACCACAAATAATTCAAACCCAATCCATTCTTAGTTTATATATTAAAAATTTTAATTATTTAATTAATTGATTAACCCAACGAATTGTCCTAATAATAAATTAATATCAATCTACATTATTTTAATATATTTCATAAAATTAATTTATGAGTTTTTGGTAATAGTATTATAAGCTAAAAAATTTCATTTGTGCTAAAAGGTATAGCTTTATAAATTCAGTATAATGCTAAATTTAATTCTGAGACTAATTCTCCTGTGGATTTAGTGAATTTCATTATGAAATTATTGTCCTAATTGTTTAAAATTTTTTAGACAACATACTCATTTATCATGAATGACATAAATTATTGTGGTTGAACAATTTAGCCAAATTGGCTATCGGGATATGACATATCCATTGTTAATGTAAATAAAACTCTTCAAATATTACTTGGTGACTAATTTTACCCTTAATAATTATTTAAGGGTATATACCAATAATTATGTGTCATGAATCATAATTACTTTAACAAAAAGGGCCTTAAATTTGATACCATCATGGCTGAAGTTACAATAGATGGACACTCAACCACTAGGTGGACTACCTTTATTATTCATTGATTAATTTCACAACACAAAATAAGAATGAAATTAAATAATTATGCAAAATAAATTCATTTTAATTTATTCAGACATCAGCAAGGAGAGTTAATTAAGTGTTTTGTTCCTTATTATGTCTAGTCAATATAAAAAAAAAAAATTCAAGTCAGAATACCTTAATTACATACTATTTTGAAGCCCTAAATCTTCAAAAAATTTCAAAATTCATAGTTTCAAGGCTTATAAAATTATGAAAAAAATCACAAAAAATTAGAACAGGACGTGTGGAGCCGAGCTGTGGAGGTTTGGAATTTAAGTGACCGGTGTGTGAGGCACACAAGCCATCACGAACCTATGATGCGCATCATCTTCAACCGACTTGCCAAATGACTCGGTAGAACCCTAAACCCAACCCAAAAAATACGAAGTCTCACGAAGCAAGATTAGTATCGTTTTGTTCATTTTTTAACAATCTATTGATCCCTCAAACAATTTTGGCAATTGAGCCAAAATTTAGGATGAATTTCGATTAAAGTGAATGAGGATTTTTCGCACAGTTTGTTTGAAAAATAGAGAAGATGAGCTTGGAGTTTTCGGCTAAGGGTTGCTGGCGACATGGGTTGTCGACGGCTTTCAACTGTGGGAGTGTTGCTAGCAACAATGGTCATCGATAGTAATGATAGAAAAAATGGTCAAAGACACACAAACGGTTTATTTGTTTCATCATATGAGAAATTTTCAAAAAAGAAACTTTAAAAAAATTTCATAACCTTAATAAAGCCCTAAATATTGATTTAGATCCATCACACAAATGATAAAAAAACTAACCTAATAGCTCTGATACCAATTGTTAGAAAATTTTAGGAAATTAAAATGAATACAATTAATAATCAAAAAAAGAAAAATTATATGTAATGTAGATTTATTGAAGTTATAAATTTTATAGTAGAGATAACAACCTACTTTGTCCAAATCATTCGTATATGAAAGTTAAAGAGTTTAGAGAGAGAGAGAGAAAAATATTTGATAAGCCAAAATTATTCTAATGATTCTTCAGAAAAGTGGAGAAATTATTTTTTTAATCATTAAGAGTACTTATCTTTATTTAATAAAAAAAATAGTAACTTTTCACCTTTCTCTCAACTGCCCAGAATTACTCAGGTTTAAAATTTATGTTTATAAAATATTTCTCTTACTTTTTAATTTGTAATACGATAAGATAATTATTAATAAAATTTTGGTTACAAATTAGAGTTTTTATTCAATGGGTTTGTGGGTAATCCAATCTATTACTGATTACCTACAAATAACTTAGACTGAATCCATTATTGATTTATATATCAAAAAATTTAATTACTTAATTAATTGGTTAACCCAACAAATTATTTTAATAATAAATTAATATTATTTTAATATATTTCATAAAATTAATTCAACAATTTACTCACTCATTATCTGTATAACTTTTCTACTAATTAATTACATATATGCATGGTTCGTACTTCATGATCACTTGGATTTGACTCATTTGAAGGCATTGATTGATTGGTTTATCTTTTTCTGTTTTAATTTTTTACTTGAAAAAGACAAAGAAGAGAGATCACTCAATAACACGTCGTATCAATTTGGGAAAATGGTTAACCTTCATTATCAACATACCACGAGTCGTCAACTAATATTGTTGTTCTTTTTTCTCCAAATTTGCTTAAATTAGTGACGTCTAAATCAGAAATATTTATTTTCGCTTTAAACCAAAAAAAAGTGTAACGGGGCTATGGTATTGAAGTTTATCGTCCTTTCTGGCTAGGACATTATTTTTTTCCAATTTCAGACCAAAAAACATTTTTTATAAACTAATTATATTAAAAATAAAATTATAGTTATTTATTGAAAATTGATATTAATTTAGTTACATTTATGTAATGGCGCGTTAAAAAATAAAATCACAACCATATCTGTAAGGGCATTTAAAACTAAGCCTTGTTTTCCGAGGCTTATTAACTTCATACTGTATGAACATTTTTATATAGCCAACCAGATATTTGGGGTGGCCATCTCCAACCTTCTTCTACGATGACCACAATAATTGGAGGGTACCAAATTTGCTTATGAGCCAAAAAAATCCCAAATAATTACGGTTGTACTGCTACCCAATATGACAAAAAGAATCATAAATTCATCAATTATAAATATTGTAGCAGACAAACTAGATATTTTCTAAGCTATCCAAACAAAACCCAGGTAGAAGGGGAAGTAGAACGAGGAAGAAAAATATAAGGAACCCAAAAACAAAAACAAAAAAAACAAAAAGCCTAATTTAAAAAAAGGAAAGAAAGAAAAGGGGAAGTCAAAGTTCTTTGTGCATAATTAATGGAGGATTAAAGGTACTGCTCCACGGCCATGAGAAGCCATGTGAGCCAGTTGTACCTATAATTAATTAAGACTCATTAATTCAAGATATGAGTACTCTAATTAATTAAGACTCATGAATTCAAGATATGAGCACTCTAGCTTTCCACTTATATATATATATCTTTTTTTTTTTTCTTTTCTCTTAAGATTTTTATCTCCTGGGATGACATAATTGGTGATGTAAACATAGACATAGAGACCCGTACTATTTGTTTTCCTCTCTGTAATATAATTTGTTTACCTCTACATTAATCATAATCATACTATAATTATTCTTTGAAAATTAACACTAAAAATGAATACTTTTAATGTGATGCATGGGCTTTTTGTGAATTTAGTGTGATATATTCGTGATTATGCTCCATAAAAAAAATACTACTCAGAGCATCTCTAGGTTTAATATATATATATATATATATTAGATAACATTTAGAGTTTAAAAATTATAATATCTAGCTACATAGAAGTGCCCAAACTGTTTGACATTCATAGTCGTAACTCCTACCCTCCCTCCTCCTTGTCCTCTCTCTATCTCTCTCTCTCTCCTATTTAATCATCCCTGGACGGCACACAAGCCCATCTTTCCTTACCATCACTCTCACACACAACTAGCGAAGACACATTTTCTCTTCTTCTTCTTCTTCTTCATCAAGAGATGGAGAAAAGACAGATCTTTGTTCATGTGGTGGTTGTAGTGTTGATGGTGATGCTGAGAGCAAGTCAGGAAGCAGAAGGAGTAGGAGAAGAAGAAGCTGCAGATAGGATTGTGGAACTCCCAGGGCAACCCAGAGTCTCGTTTCAGCAATTCTCTGGCTACGTTACTGTTAATAGAGTTGCTGGCAGAGCCCTCTTTTACTGGCTCACTGAAGCTTCACAAAACCCCTTCGCCAAACCCCTAGTCATTTGGCTCAATGGAGGTTAGATATTCACTTCAATCTTCACAAGTGGCAACAAAATTTGATCTTTTTCAAAAATTAATTGATTAACTCAAGTGTCATATATGTATATATTATATATAAGAGTTAAAGATTCAGTCACTGTTATATCGCCTATTTGAGGAAACAATTTTTCCTCATTTGGGTATTATGGCTTCACATCTTTCTTAGTATATGCCCCTCCTCCACAACCCTCTAAACGACTTCTTTTTTTCCTGCCGACATACTACCCAACAAAGTGTACAACTTTATATATCTCTTTTTAACCTTTTCCTAATTTATTGGTTTTCTTCTTCTTTTTTGCTTATTAATATGGCATATTCAATAGTATTATATAGTGTTTATAATTAATGAGAAGCCCTTCTATCCTTCCTCTTTGGAGAATGGTACCCTCTCTGTGCTTCTTTAAATTAAACCCCATGATAACTCGAAAGCATTTATTTAGACAAGAGAGTTAAAGACTAAATTAGGTACAGAAGTGCATTCAATTTGGCACCCATTTGAAACCAAAAAGAAAAAGAAATTTAAGAGTAGGTAGAGCCACATGAGTGGTTTGAGAACCGATGGCTTGGATTGGTGATCCAACTAACAGTGAATAGTACAAACCCTATGACCCATACACGACAACACATCTCCTACACACCTTCAGAGAAAGAAACCATCATACCCGCAATGAAAACCTACTTTCTCCCTCTCCCTCTCTCTTCAACATTATACATACACATGCATCTATACACACACACACACACATATATATATATATATATGTGTGTGTGTGTGTGTGTGTGTGTGTGAAGTCATCAGAAGGCATTAATGCTTTGAAAGCAACTTGAAACAACCACGCCTCATTAATCAGCCTGAGGGCCATTATTAAGTTACTCTTAGCCAACTTTGTCAGCCGGTATTCTTGCACCATCAATGCTACCCCTGAATTTGGCACAGCATATACATATACAGCTTAATTATCTTACTTAATCCAGTGTTTTATTAACTAGTAATGAGACCCACATTAGTACTTAATTATTCATTCGAATGGAAACACAATTATTGAGCTCTTCTCTCTTGCCTCACCAGTCTTCTTGTTTTCGTCTGTCGTTTAATTTTAATAGGTCCGGGCTGTTCATCGGTGGCATATGGAGCATCCGAGGAGATTGGTCCCTTTAGAATAAACAGAACTGCTTCAGGGCTATACCTTAACAAGTTCTCATGGAACTCCATCGCCAACCTCCTCTTCTTGGAAGCTCCGGCCGGCGTCGGCTTCTCCTACTCCAACCGCTCCTCCGACCTCCTGAACACCGGCGACCGCCGCACTGGTAGGCCCCACTACACTCCTATCTTCATTAAGTGCCATGCCACCACCATTCACGCTTATGATTAATTGGTAGGCCATGTATGATACAAAATGATATGATTAACCTTACCTTATATGATTAGCCTAGACTATGAACGACTGGATGGATGGACTTAGCTCGCCAAATTAATTACGGCTTAACATTATTATTACGTGATCTCTGTGTCTCAAACATATATTTATAATTGCGATTTGATGGACCATTTAATTATTTGGTGGTCCAGGTTTACGATCACATAGATAATGTGTTTGTTGACTATCCATGCATCTATAGAAGATAGATCGTACTTCGCGTTCGCTTCAGTACAAAAACATCTTATCATAACGGAACCTTCCAAAACATAATTAAAATGATGAAATCTTGGCTTTCACCTTGATCAGCATTAATTACATAAACCTAAAAAAAAAAAAAAAACGAGAATAAATTGTCCCTTGTCTTAAATTAATTTTTAGAAGGAATTGATCATTGAAAACGTGCTCGTTTTTCACATTGATCAATGCAGAAATATCTTCTCTAATTCAACCCAGAAAATTAAAGATCTTCCCTTTTAGGCCGGTTCAATTGACTAATATTTATGCATGAACTTTTATATATCTGTGTTCAGCCAGAGACTCTTTGGAATTCATAATCAGATGGCTAGAACGATTCCCACGATATAAGAATCGGGAACTTTATATCAGTGGAGAGAGCTACGCAGGCCATTATGTCCCTCAACTAGCTAAAGAAATCATGATGTACAACACAAAAGCGAAGCACCCCATCAATATGAAAGGAATTATGGTAATCAATTATAAGCTTCCTTTTCTGCTTTATCCAAAAGGGGAATTATAATGATTAAGACAAAGATGCATCATTTGGTGATGAGGGCTTAACTATATGAAATGCAATTAATTGGTGGAGTAGGTTGGGAATGCAGTGACGGACAACTACTATGATAACTTGGGTACGGTGACGTATTGGTGGAGCCACGCCATGATCTCCGATCAGACTTACCGGCAGCTCATGAGCACGTGCGACTTTCACCGGCAGAAGGAATCCGATGAGTGTGAGTCCTTGTATAGTTATGCCATGGACCAAGAATTTGGAAACATTGATCAGTACAACATCTATGCACCTCCGTGCAACAACTCCGATGGCAGCTCCGCCACCTCCCACCGCTCCATGCGGTTGCCCCACCGCCCTCATCATCCGGTACTATAAGTAAATACAATGTTGATTAATATAAACATCCTTTAATCTATGGAAAAATATTATTAGTGACAATTAGCGCATAAGAAGTCTCACTTATAAACTATTTATCAGTTTATTTTAAATTTTATTTTTCTTTTAATAGTTCATTTTCAATTGGGTCATTAAATTAGGGCATTTAGTCATTGAGAGACTAAATTAAAATTTAAAATAAGAGAGCATGTATTAAATTAATAGTTGAGATTAACATAAATTTAAAATAAAAATTAATAACCAATTAAATTAAAAATCAGATAATAAAGGACTCAAATAAAAATAAAAATTTGAGAGACCAAATAAAAAATTAACTAATAAAGAATCAAAATAGTATTTTGCTCCTATATATTCTCTATTATATATTTTTTTTCCTTACTATATATCGTGCTTTCCTTATAACTCAAAGAAAGTCAGACCTAAAACTTGACATATCTAATAAAAATAAAATTTGAAAATTGACCGGGCCAGTCATAATTTTCTTTGATAATTAGAACGTATACGGATAGACTTTGCCCTTTTATTATATATAAAGAAAACGTATATAATTAACAATTAGTATCAATTATGGTATATATATTACAGATAATTAGGCAAATGTCTGGATATGATCCCTGTACGGAGAAGTATGCTGAGATATACTACAATAGAGCAGATGTTCAGAAAGCACTCCATGCTAACACAACCGGCATTCCTTACAAGTGGACAGCTTGCAGGTGATTAATTTGAACTATAAATGCATATTAAATCTTCAATTTGAAATTCAATTAATCTAACTCATAAGAAACTTACTACATATACTGATTTGATACAGTGAGGTCTTGAATCGAAACTGGAATGATACAGATGTATCCATACTTCCAATTTATAGAGAGTTGATAGCACATGGAATCAGAGTTTGGGTTTTCAGGTAAAAAGAATTTAATCGAATCAAACTAAAATATAGTGTAAGTTTTTGTTTCATGGGAAGTCTATTTAAATTTTGAAAATAGAGAAAGTCTGTAATTTCAGCAAAACTCGAGGAGGTTTGAGTAATTTACTCTTTATAATTTTGACTACATACTTTTATTTAATGGCTTTTGGTTCTTAATTCATGTAATGAAAAAATGTCTGTTTGATTTCAGTGGGGATGTTGATTCAGTGGTGCCAGTTACAGCAACAAGGTATTCCCTTGCACAGCTGAAGTTGGCAACCAAAATCCCATGGTATCCTTGGTACGTGAAGAATCAGGTCAGTCACCATCAACATTCTCTTCTTCTTCGTTTCATTCATCCTTTAACCGAGCATTTTGTTGTTTATTACACTATAATTGTATTTACTGTCTTCTCCAGCTTTTAGCTCTAGCTAGGTATTACAAAAAAAAAAATAAACAAATAACATACGGGTCATTATACTACATTTTTAAAGAACTTCAAGTTAATCCTAAAGCATGTACGATTAAGAGGGTTGATGATTCAGTAGTACAAGATTTTCAGTGCTTAATTTGTATAGACTAAATATTTGAAGTAGATGGAAAAAGAAATTGAACAAATATACAAGAAGAATTGATGAGGAATTAATGTGGTTTTTTATGTGAAGGTTGGAGGGTGGACAGAGGTATATGAAGGGCTTACGTTCGCAACAGTGAGAGGAGCAGGTCATGAAGTGCCACTATTCAAGCCCAGAGCAGCTCTCAAGTTATTCAAATCATTCATTGCAGGCCAACCTCTTCCAAAGTCCTAAAAACTAGGAATACAATAGGAAAAAAACAAAGAAAAAAAAAAGAATGAAACAAGTGGAAATTAAAGCCAAGAAGATGGTAATTTCTACTGAATTAATTGTCGTTATATTGTTCCAAACAAGGATTTTTATGTCATTTTTCATCGTTAGTCAACAAACTAGGAAAGAGCAAGTTCGATGGCTGATTATTCTACCATTGAAAAAGAACACATGGAAGGCTCTATTCTAATCTGTAAACATGCATATGTTCTTCAATCTTCGGAAATATTATTTATTTAGATCCTAGTTATTCACAAGTTCCTTAAAATTCCTGTTGAAGGATATACGCAATAAAACTATAGAAACCAAGCATATGATATGCACAGTTACGAGAAGTAACGTTGCTGTTAAAAATTGCAGAAGCTGTACAATAATATGGACCCGAAAGTGTCACGAAAAATTGTTAAAAGGTATTTATTTATACACCCCACATGGGCATCACGTAAAATTTATGGATTCACTGTTCAAAAATTCTGATTTTCATTACTAAATATATTAACACTGCTTAAACATGGGGTAGACAATCCATTAAACATAATAAAAGTAAGGAAAAACAGACCAAATTCTTTATTGTTTAATATTGTTAACATGTATTATTCTCGGCCTTTTTATCTTAGATCAAGTGAGAAACGGTTGGTAACAACAGTACAAGAGAATGGATTAAAGATTTCTTAAGAATTATGGTACACCTCGCAACTGGATGGCGACTTGGAATTAGTGATTGCGCCTAATTAAATGCTTATACAAGAAAGAGCATCTCAAATGTGAGACGATTGTGTTTTATTATATTTAAAATTAGAACGCGTTGAAAGATAAATTAATTAAAGACGAAATATGTCATAGTCACAGAACCCAACAAAGGAAGACACGTACGAAGCTCAGGTACAGTATATATATATATTAATTATAGATATAGATATATTGCGGCCGGCAAGTTGAATGGAAGACGGGGCGTTTCATAGAAATCGCAGCCTGTCATATGAATCCGGCTAGATTTAAGTCTCAGGAATTCTCGCTTTCCATTTTCTTGGCAATTTAAAAAATAAGTCTCCTTACGTTTTTTCTGATAGGCAAGTCAATGTACCGTACAGTCAGTTTGATTGTTTGACTTTTAAGCGCGTTCTGCTTCTTGGTTTATCACCAATTTCTGAACACTTCAACAAGCTCAAGCCTTATATCCTGGGGTAATTGGTGAGGCTGCTTCTTCTTCTTGCTGTTCTCGACGTTCTTGGTTCAACTTGGAGTTGTAGTTTCCTCGTTGTAATGGTCTTGTTGTGAAATTTTTATAACAATGGTATTTTGATTTATGCAGGGATAAACGGCTTCTCTTCCACGTATTCAGTTCTGGGTTTTAATTGGTGAGTCCTGTTAGGCTTCTTCTAGTAGTAGTAATTCATACTTCTAGCGCGGTAGTGGTGGATTTTAAAGAAGGAAGTACCATCTGGTTTGAATCTTAATTTTGGAATTGGGAAGGTTTAATCGGTTTTGGTGATTGATTGTGTTTTTGGGTTCTGTCTCTCTATGGCTGTAGAGGAGTTTAACTGTAAGCCTGTAATCCCAGAGCTAGAAAGGGAGGAAAATTTAATTGCTGCAGCAAAACACATTGTTAGGGCATTAGGGTTAAATAGAAACCTCACAAGTGATGCCAAGAAAATTCTGGCTGATCTTGCAGCCCAGTTGTCCTCCATGACCGAACCCTGTGAGGAGGAGGGAAAGGAAGGGCAAAATGGGGAAGAAAAAGAAGAAGAGGGAGTTAGTGCAATTGAGGATTGGCTTAATAGCATTCAGGAGAAAATCATGAGATGGGAAGAAGATCAGTCTTGGATTTGGGATTCAGGGCCAGATGAATCATCTGAATATTTGGCTGCAGCTGGTGAAGCACGCCGATTGATTGAAAAATTGGAGAATTTGGATTTGAAAAGAGAGGATCAAGAGTATAAGTTATTGCTCAAGGCTCATAGTGTTCTTCAAACAGCTATGGCTCGGTTGGAAGAAGACTTCAAGAACTTGTTAATCCAGTACGGGCAACCTTGCGAGCCTGAATATGTGTCTTTTCAATCAGTCGAAGAGGATGCAGTTGATGATGGATTTATAGTCACTTTGGGTGATGATTCGGCTGAGGAACCACTCCAAAGAGAAATTGTAAGTAGAGGCTCAGAGGAGCATATCATCGATCTAGTTCATCCAAATGTAATCCCAGACCTCAGGTGTATTGCACACCAAATGTTTGATTCAAGGTATGACCGAGAATGCTCCCTTGCCTATACCATTGTCCGAAGGAACTCCATAGAGGAATGCCTCTTGATTCTTAAAATGGAAAGTCTGAGCATCGAGGATGTGCTGAAAATGGAGTGGGATGCTTTGAATTCCATAATTAAAAGATGGATTTGGGCGGTGAAGATTTTTGTCAGGGTGTATCTTGCAAGTGAGAGGTGGCTCAGTGACCAGATTTTTGGGGAGGGTGAACCAACTAGTGTAGCTTGTTTTGTTGATGCATCAAAGGCTTCAATCTTTCAGCTTCTGAACTTTGGGGAAGCCATGTCCATTGGCCCCCACCAACCTGAGAAACTGTTTCGTATTCTTGACATGTACGAAGCCCTAGCAGAACTCACACCAGAGATAGATGCTTTGTATTCTGACGAGGTTGGCTCTCCTGTTAGAACTGAATGCCATGAAGTTCTAACGAGATTAGGCGACTGTGTAAGGTTAACATTTCTTGAATTTGAAAATGCTATTGCATCAAATGCATCTTCAACCCCTTTTGTAGGTGGTGGAATCCATCCTTTAACCAAATATGTCATGAACTATCTAAGCACTCTCACTGACTGCACTGAGACCCTTAATTTGCTTCTGAAGAACCAAGAAGAAGATGACACCATTTTGCTGTCTCCTGACATGAGCCCAGATACTGAAGAAAATAGCAAAATCCCAGGGTCTCCAGGTAGAGTTTCCACGATGACCCTCCACTTCAGATGGGTTGCTTCCATCCTCCAAACCAACCTTGATGAGAAGTCCAAGTTATACAAGGATACTGCCTTGCAGCACATGTTCTTAATGAACAATGTACACTATATGGCCCAGAAGGTTAAGGGGTCTGAACTTAGGCTCGTGTATGGGGATGAATGGATTCGAAAGCACAACTGGAAGTTTCAGCAGCATGCTATGAACTACGAAAGAGCTAGCTGGAGTTCCATTCTCTCCCTGCTCAAGGATGATGGAGTTCAAATTCCCGGAACAAATTCTATCTCGAAGAATTCTTTAAAGGAGAACTTACAGAGATTCTACCTTGCATTTGAGGATGTCTATAGGAACCAAACAGCTTGGCTTATCCCTGATGTTCAGCTTCGTGAAGACTTAAGGATCTCTATATCCCTAAAAGTGATTCATGCTTATAGGACATTTGTAGGGAGGCATAGTCATCACATAAGTGACAAACACATTAAGTACAATGCTGATGATTTAGAAACTTACCTTTTGGATTTCTTCGAGGGATCTCCAAAATCGTTGCAAAATCCTCATAGAAGGTAGTAGGGTAATAGCAGAGAAGCAGAATATTCTGTTGTTTACCCGAGGCTTGGGCATTCACAAACACAATACGGTTAGGGTCCACGCCAAAACCTTCTAGTTTCTTTTTTTCTTTTTGGGGCAAAACTTAGTGATTTACATATATTCAATGATTAGAAAAGTTTGAGTTGTGCTGCTGTTGTATTGTTAGATTACACACAATATATTCATTATCTGTTTGTGCCTCTCTGTGAATTGTAAATTTATGTACAGTATATGCACTGAATCTGAAAAATGAGAACATCACCAGAAAATAATTTGTCCAATTATTTTTCATTCCATGCTTCCAAGTTCAAAGTCACCTGTAATTGCCACGGACAGGTCTTTTAACTTGCTGAGGACTTCAGGTTAAGGAAAGGTGAAGGACCATGAAGAAAGTCAAAAACAAAAAAACCAGTAAGTATTTGACTCAAGTGGAAAGTCCTCAAGGAAATTTACATGTCAAACATAGAGATTTTCGTGTCGGACGTGAGGAATAATAATCGAAGGAAAATGGGTGGAAATGAGAGATTTGAATTAAACTTATTAGATGTGACAGCAATGGCTTATGGTGGTCAGGAAATTGGATTTGGGACTTTTTGCTTTTGTCGTGTTAAGTGAATGAATTTCCTGGATGCCCATGAAGGCGATGACTCAACTATGAAAATAGTGTTGCGACTTTCCTTGAAAATGAAGACTGGGTAGCAAAAAATGAGATTTTTTTTTAATATTCGATGCAATGCATTACAACGTTGAATAGAAGAAACATGATTTTTGTGCATATGTAATGACATAAAATATATTCTTTGATTAATTAGCCTTAAACTATAATTATTTAATTTATAGATTGACTGATAATTCTATTAATATTAAATTGATCAAAAGACAATTATTGTTCAAAAGATATTTATTGATTATGAGAAATTTAATAGAGCAGTGTTTCTAAATGAAAAAAACCAAATTGAAAAGGTAATCCTATAATGAAGCAAATTAGAAAATAAACGAAAAAGATTTTGGTCCATTTATATAATATTTTGAGACTAATTCCTACAATTTTCCATTTCTCATCAGAGACTATAAGCACGTCCAAAATTAAAGGGGGATGGCGAAGTCAGTTAAATGTACGGCCAATATCATCTCGAGCGAATCTAACGGTTCAGGTTACTTATGCCAAAGCCCTTAGTAGCTGGGTGATTAGTGGCAACTGGCAAGGGTTTTTAGTTCTTCATAGTCTTCGGAGTGAAATACAGAGCAAGCGCGAAGCAGAGAGAGCTAGAGACAACTGCGCGCACACAGAAAAGTGGCCCTCTCTACTTCTACTGGTAATTTCTTGAAATCGAAACTTTCTTTGATCCTAATCTTCTGATTCCCATTTCAATTTCAGAGTTCCGCCTCTTCACGATTGTGGGGGGTTTTTTTGGTAGGATTTGATTCGGCATTTCCTTGTCAATAGAGATTCTAGGGTTTGATTATCTTGACCTTGATAGTAAGTTTGCTTCTGTAAGGCAAGCACGCCTTCGTTTTTTGTGCAGAGTTCATATGGATGTCTGATTAAGATGATTAACCAAGAAAGGTTGAAACTGAAAATTCCGATTTTCAAAGTGTTGATGGGTTTTTTGGCTGCAAGCTCTTTTGCATTGAAGTTTGTTATATATCTTCTAATATGTGCATCTATACAGAATGAAGAGAGTTTATTGGTTAAGTATTCGTGTAGTGGAGCTAGATAGAATCTTGGCATGTTGTTAGGATTATTAAGGTAAATGAAGTACTTGTTATTATGGTGCTAAAGCTTCGATTTATTTCTACTATGAGATTATCGTTAACATCTTTTTTTCCTCTCTTTTTTTTTTTTTTTTTTAAATTAACGGGAGGAGGAAGGGAGGAGAGAAGGAATTGACAAACAAAGATAGTCACTACTTGTTGCTCAAACAGGCGTGTTTGAATGTTCACATGCTTTGGGCCTATATGTTATCGCATTTGATTTTTTATACAGTTCTGTGGCCGATGTGAAATGAGATTGTAATGGCCTGACCTGTCATGAGATTGATTGATTGCATTGGTTATTCTATTATAAGTTTTAATTTATCAAAATTGTGCCCAGGTGATGCAACTTATGCCAAAGGGTACTGTAGCTGCAATGATTATTTTACCATTTAAAATTTCAATGCATTAACTTTTGGCTCCGTCAAACTTTCTTAGGTTTGAGCAATGGCATTCATCAACAAGATTGGAAAGCTTCTCAAGCATTCTGCTGTCAAGTACATCAATCCAGAATTTTCTGCATCTACTCCATCAATTTACCAGGCAATCAGGTCCATGTCATCTGCAAAGCTTTTTATTGGAGGTATATTGTTTTACTTTTACTAAACTTTTTTCAAGTGGAGCATGTTAATAAGTTTTCAACTGCATTGCAGGTGTTTCATATAGCACAGATGATATGAGTCTGAGAGAAGCCTTTGCTCGATATGGAGAGATACTTGACGGTACTCACTTCTTCTTTTGTTATTTACAATATCTCCCCTGTTCTTTAATTATTTTTATGTACTTATATACTGTGAAGGGTGGCTACTTTATTTAAATAATTTAGAGTTTTATTAAAAGTAGAGGCTACAAATTTATCATTGTATAAATATGCCAATGTATCTTTCTTGGGTTGGCTTTACTCTTTTTGTGTTCCTATGTTATGTAGGATTGGTGTACAGCTCTAGTTGCTAGTCATGAAAGTTCGTTTTAATTGTCATCAGCTATAAAATGTAACAAACTGGCTAGTTTATATTGAAAATGTTGATATAACAGATGATAAAGATGTCTATTTGTATTTCTAGCATGTATATTTCATGTTATGGTAATTATTGAATATATGTGTAATTGTGTATCATTAACTTCGTTGTTTATGATATTGTTCCAGCAAGGATAATTATGGATCGCGAGACAGGTAGGTCTAGAGGTTTTGGCTTCATAACTTTTGCATCAAGTGAGGAGGCATCTGCTGCTATTCAGGCAATGGATGGCCAGGTATCATCAATTCTTTTTTATTGTTTGTCTGGACTTGTAATTTGACACACCTAACATTGATTCACATGGTTAGCATTTGAAGTTTCATTCGTCAACAAGCTTGATTTAAAAAAGTATTTATTCACAATTATCAGGTGGTCTTTAGATTGTATTGTACATGAAAGTGTAAGACACCTTATATACGTGCTGGAGTAATCAAGTCCTTCTGTGTGGAATGTAGTGATTAATTTTCTTGCATATGCAAATGGCTGTTCTGGCATCAAACTTGAAGCCAACAACATTGCATCTTTACCATAATGCTTGAAGCTTTTTGAGTACATCGTAATTATTTAAGGTGACTGCATTGTACTATTCTTGGCATCAAGAAGGCATTGAACAAAATGATCTTTACTACTTCCTTTTCTTATTTTTTCTATTAAGTTTTTCTAGAGAAACCTTGCTAGTTTTTCCTCTATGAAATAAGACTGAGAAACTGAGATGTAAGAGCGAGTGCCCTTGTCAGTCAAATTTGATCTTTCTGTTTTATGAAGAAAGCTGAAATGAAAAATGTTTTCTTCAATCTACAGTTATAGTTAAAATTTTTGCATCAATAATTGGTTACTGTCAATAAATTGTGCTTGCTATTGTCTGTGATTCAGAGTTCTTTAAGTTTGGTTATATCTCTTGTTGCATCTTAAAATACACTGGGATGCAGGATCTTCATGGTCGGAGGATACGGGTAAATTATGCTACGGAAAGGTCACGTCCAGGCTTTGGTGGTGGCGGCTATGCGAGAAATGACTATGGAGGTGATGGTAATTATAGCAATACTAGTTATGGAAGCAGGGGTGATGGTTTCAGGGGCAGTGGAAATTATGGTGTTCCAGATGGTAATTATAGCAATACTAGTTATGGAAGCAGCAGTGATGGTTTCAAGGGCAGTGGAAATTTTGGTTTTCCTGATGGTGCTGGTGGCAGTAAATACCAATTCAACCAAAACTCAGGTGGTGATCTTGGCTTTGCTGGCAGTGAACTCAGTAGCAATTCGGGTTTGGGAGATGATGATGGCCAATTTGGTAGCAACCAAAATGAAGGAACGGGCATAGATGATGAAGACAATTTGAGAGAGGACAATGCTGAAGACAATTTAAGAGAGACCCGGCAGTGAGTATTTTGCAGTGAAGAAATACCTTGCCATGAGCAAGAAACTTATGTGGGATTGGAATTTGTTCGACGCTGCAAATCAACTGTGTTCAAATTTCTAATTATTTGCCTGGACTTTTTGCTTAGCTTGCCTGAACCATATTGTGTGGCTTGAAAGTTGATAACTTTCTCAGGTCAACAATTTTATGTAAAAAAAATTTTTTGTTTTTGTTTTCTAGGGGTGAATTGCAACAACAGTTAGAATGATTACCTTTTCTTTTTTCTCTTGATATACTAGAAACAGTTATACAAAACATCAGTTTATATTGTAATCGAGCTTATTTACTTTCATTTAAGCTAAATATCACCACTTATAACTCGAGCGTATATATAAATTAACCCATAAGTCCTATTTAAGCTTGAATCAAATCAACTCGAATGGAGCTACTATAAGTAAAGCCAAACAATCTGTTGTAGACCTATTCTGTGAATTTGTCAATGAATGGTTATTTACTGTTAAATTATCTGTTATAATTTTGCATTTTAAACAATATATTTAATTACAACGTTCAAATTTTAAAACTAGTTTTTCTTCTCTTTTTTTTTTTTTTTTATCTCTTTTTCTATTTAGAAGTTCATTTATTTCCTCCATGAAGAATTTAATCATAGATGTCACACGCACCAACAGTCATTCCCCAGAGAAAGCCTCAGTTTAGTACAGATTAACAACAACCAAGTTTCCCAACTCGCTCATGGCCAAAGTCCTCAAAATGAAAGTCTATTTTAAAGTTTAAACCCAGTTTTCGCATTTCCCTTATCATTTCAGGATTCTATTCATAAGGCTTCCCAGCTTTTTGCATTTACTCGTTTAATTTTAACAGGCTCTTGTAAGATTTATGTAGCATTATTTAGAAGCTCGTCACGATCCATCGTCATTTTGCAATAGCAATGGTCAATTAGAACAGCCATTCAAATAATCTTCCTTGAATACTGCCAACACGTTCCCAGTTGTAGTGGGCACAAAAGCTCTGAACTGAGTTGAAACAAATTTTTTCAGCGTTTTCTCAATATGGTTGCATCGTGAAGCACCGCCAGGTATATCAATTGCCTGCTGTGACTACAATATCTAGATCGTTTACTAAGTTAGCCCATAGCTCATCATTTAGTAAGATGGGTGGACTACAATCTAGTTGATCAATGCATGTTTTCCTCTTATTAACAACGTGGATAGTAGAGTGTAAATTCATGTATAATAGTGCGGAAGAAACTCACTAAAAAGATTTGGAAACTTGAGCAGAATATTACCAGCACATTATTATTATAACCCACTAACACGATAATAATTTCTTCTGAAGATGTTGATGTAGGGGAAAGAATTGCCAATATTGAGAAGATATTACCGATACTTAATCGCAAAGGTGATGTCAGCCCCACCAATACTTGGTGCGTGGGACCCAATCCAAGACAGCTAACACAATTGCATCATATTTATCACGAGTGGTTCAATAGAACTAGGCCACCTGTCAATTGCATGGGGGTACATAGACATAACTTTGCACCATAGGACCGGATTATCAAGAAATCATATCATAAATTTAAAATGTTTAATTCATCTTTCATCCAAGTGAGTTTCAACACAACATTAAAGTGTCGACTATGAAAAGGGATGACACAAGAAACCTGTGTTCAAGCCCTTACATGACATTAATAGACAATCAAACACTACACCTAAAAACGAGACTACTAATGTACATGTATACTCAAATTAGGATCAAAAAATACAAGAGACTCTTCCGGGCTCCTAAGCAGATGCCACCACATAGTGTAATCATTGCCTCAAGTTCAGATACTACTACATAAGCCGCTGCCTCGAAAAAAATCATATTTTGTGACTTCCATCCTCAACCTCATTGGTAAAGTCAAACCATAATCAGCTATCAGCATGCATTAACATGCAATGGCACAAACCTCAACCGCAAGCTACTTATTTACATCTTCTCGTTGCCAACTTTATGGCTCATAAAGCCCAAAAAGGCTTACGAGCCCCAATTGAAGGGGTGCTGCAACCAAGTGATTCCTCACTAGGATCGTCTAGGTCATCATCATCCTCTCCATATTCCATCAGCTTGATCAGAGTATCTGATACAATAAGTGTTTTAGAAAAGAGTGATCTAAAATCTGAATACTAAACAAGGCTTTTGAAAGTAAAATCACATACACACAAGCGAGCCATAAGTCCTCCACAAACTCCAAAGTAAACAAAACAAAGAATGACACACCAAAGAAACATTAAAGTTGCTCAAGCACGATGTCCAATCCGACATTGTAAAAGCAGATAATTCTCACCAGGAACAGCATCAGATCTTGTCTTATTTAAACTCTTGTTCTTGTCATGCACTTCAACTTCAGGTGGAGCAGAAAATTTAGGTGAGGGAGGTGGAGGAGGCATGGCTCTTAGTGACCGTGGTGACATTCCATTGGATAATGGCTCGATCAACTTCTTCGGAGCAGGCATAGTTGATACATTCCTCACAACCAGATCTTCAGATTGTTCACTAGCCTTCAAAGGTTCCAGTCCCTGAAATGAATTAGATTGGGGGAACAAGAAACCAACAACACAATTTCTGAATAAGTGATAATAGCAAATGACTAATTTGTCCAACATATTGTCCAACAGACCCAACCAGTCAATTAAGACTCAACTACACCAGATAAAAGTGAAGACAGGAAACAAGGTTAAGCAAAAACAGGTGGGCTAAAAAGGGAATAACTCGTCAATAGCATAACATTCTAAATTGATCTAGTATCATATAAATGAAAGAATAACCATCAGAAATTTAGTAGATTGGCCAATTGTGTAAAGAATATCATGTATAAGAGAGAATGAACCAGGCAAAAACAGAAACGACATCCACCATGGCATTAATAATTGTGCTAAGGTGCAATAATTTCATCCATGACTGAAATTAGCCCACCTCAATTCAGAGTCAATATATCATCAAGCACAGTACAGCTTTCCCTTGTGTAAATAGGCACTTAACACAACTAAAACTTAAGGTGGTGGCAATCTTTGAATCCAATGAATTTCATCATTGACAAGGCCACAAGGGGACTCCAGCATATATTTCAGCAATGGGTTTCTATAACCCACAGCAACACAAGATTTCCTAACGAAAACGTTACAAGCACAAACACCAAATGAAAATTTAACATCAAATAGCAAAATAAATAGGTGCCAGCCATTCAATATTCTCTGGTTAACATCAACTCTTTATTAACCAAAAAGCATGTCAAGAGCTGGCTAAGCATGACAATGTTTTGTGGAGATGTAATTTATTTGTAGCATTGTAGCATATTTGGTTAAAGAGAACTGGCGTAATTTTAAATGAGCTCGCTCTACCCTATCATCTCCTTTAGAGTGATGTTTATAAATATATATTCAATTGATAACCAAGGAAATGATAGAGATTTATTATGTTATATACTTCTTTTATTTATATATATTTAATTTTCTATGAGGATATCTAGCCCTCTGCATTTATATATGTCTACCATCTCTTAATGTCTCTTTTCCATACAAGTGATAACATCAATTTGGTGCTGATAAACCCTTCGGGCTATTGACAATCCATATTGCAGGATCCCTACTTGAAGATGCCCATGCTGGACCAGCGACACATGAAAGACACAAACAAGAAGCAAGACCCGAAATCATTAGCAAAAGGATAAAATGAAATGAGCATAACATCTTGGATTGGCAATGACACAAGCAGCAAATCCATAAGCACCCTCCTAGTGCCTCCAAAACGGGAAACCCTGTCAAACATACAAACCATAGGCCCAACAGACAGGTCCAGTGTCAGCCTATTAGCTTCATAGAAGGTCAGAGAAAATACCTGGAATATTAAGCAATGAGAGTCAGCACAAGGTAATATGCACAAATCAGAACAGAGCTAGAGAAGAAGGCGCATTCAAATATGTTTTACCTTTGTTCTTCATTGAAGAAAGAAAAATTATCAAGAGCAAGAATTAAGAGTTCAATTCAGAGGGGTTCAACATCCCACATACAGTTAAACATCAAGACAAAGGTCTTTATTTCTGTTATATATCAAAAAATAATTAAATGTAACTTTTCCTTGTTAATTGGCAACTTACATCCATTCAAGCTCAAATGGGTAGACAAAAGGCATGCATTACCTAAGTATTTAAGACATTAAAGAACCACTCCATAGGCTGCAATCAGAAGGGATGGAGGCGGATAAATAAATAGGAATGACAATGCAAAGAGAGTAAAGATAATAGCTGCTATTCTGGAAATAGATGATTTATGATCAAACCAGTCTACTAGGATAACCTAAACTTCCAAATTTAGAAGCATTTGAAATTCAATATTACCAAACCTATCAGAGGACAACATCTAACAATTTTGATCTTTTTCTTCTAAAAAACCAGAAATCCAGAATCACCACATTAGATGTTCAAAATGATCCATGAATAGCCTGGTAGAGTTTTCAGTAATAGTATGTAAAAGAACAATTGTCCCTGTAGGCTGTAATCAAAGATGCACGGGTGTGCCAAAAATGCCAGCGCACCCATATCCGGTGCGTGTCCGGTGCAGACACGTGTATGGTGCACCAGCATGCGTGTCCGCCGCGTGTCAGGCACACTGAAATGCTGCGACACCTGAAACTTTTTTATTTTTAATTTTCAAACAAAACCCAATCGATCTTCCCTCTTCCTTCATTTTCAACTTTCAAGTTTTTCTGTCCTCTTCCTTCTGTCACCTCTGCACTGCATCTTCTTTCTAATCACTGCCTGCTCTGCATCCATTCTGTTCTGTCCGTAGTCTTGCAGGTCTAGTTATCACTTATCCTTCGTCTATTTGCGTGTCAGTCATGGTCTCTATTCTGTCTGTGTGTTCGGCAGTGGAGTTGGTTTTTTTGGGGTCTGGCAGTGTTTTTTTTTTTTTTTTTGGTTTCTTTTTGTGAATCTATATTGGGTATTTGGGTAAATATGAGTGTATAGGGTGGTGTTTGGGTGTTTGGCATATTAATAGTTTTAAGGCTGTTACACTTATTTTTACACTTTATGTGTTTATATATTTATTTATTTATATTGCCATACCCTATCTTAAAATTTTAAAAATTGACATATCTTGCATATCATATCGTATCGCACGCGTACCCGTATCGGTGCTTCCTTGGCTGTAATACATTGAATGAATGATTTAAGGACAAGCTGGTCTATTCAAAAGTATTGCAGTCTTTGGTGTTCACTAACTATAGAGATCTTAAAGGAAAAGAGGGAAATTCCCTGTAATGTGTCCTGTTGACAATAAGATAGTGTGTAATTGAAGCAGCACTAGATTATTTTCAAAACCAATATCTATCTTCTAATTTAATGAGGCGGTGATTAATTTTTTCTTCTCCTCATTATAGTGTTTGGCTTTACTATAGTGCTCCACAGGAATTTCTTTAACAGAAATTCAATGGGAGATGGGAGTGCACTCTTTGATGACTTGCTACATACTCAAAATAACTCATTCTCTATTCACTTAAAAAAGAAATCTCCACATCCAGTTTAACCATTTCTCAGAAATAATAGAACAAAGGTAGAAATATGTCAGATTTCCCTATAAACCAAGTTCAGTTATTAGTTTGGAAGCATATTGGAAACTTCAATAATAAGTAAGACAAAGTGATATTTCCCTAGATTTTACATGCAATGATATATTTTTAAAATAAGGAATTAGCATTGATAATGCAGTGACCTGATTAAGCCTTGTAGAACCCTTTGAACCAGCAGGTAATTCTTGGAACTTCCGCTTCTGAGGTGGCCGCTTTTCCTTTTCAGGATCAGAGCTCGGAATTGACTTGGATTCTCCACTCACTGCTGATGTTGTAGGAGCAACTGTTGATGCAACAGGAGGTGAGTGTCTTAGGGCAAGGGCAACTTGTTGCAGAGGGGTAGCTTGGGGATATATTCCACCATATCCAATATAACTAGTGCCACCAGATACTAAAGGGGGAGCATAACCAACCACGCCTGCTTGAGGCTGCCCAGAGCTTAAATTTACTGCAGCTTGTGGCATAGTTCCCATAGCAGGGGCAGTCATGGCACAAGGCACTCCAACAGAGGAAGTCAGAGGAACTGATGTAGAGACCACAGTTGATGATGACATCAAACTAGCAGCTAGGCCTGTACTTGCATTTACTTCAGTCCCTGAACCCTGAACTCCAGCCAACAACTGTTGTGGGGGTGGAACAGCACTATAAACTTGCTGGGGGGATGAAAGGACAATAGGAGTCTGTTGTGACAACGGCAAGGCACCATAAACCTGCTGGGGAGGTGGAACAGAACTATATACCTGCTGCGGAGGTGGAACAGCACTATAAACCTTACATGATGAAACCCTATGACAGTTAAACAATTAGTTATTTACCGATACTGACACAATATCCAGCTTAAAGTAAATTTAACTCATCATGGTACCAGTATAACACAATAACATATGAACACAAAAAGTTCAGTTCTGCACTAAGAATTGCAAATACACAGGGCAGGTTAAACTTCTTCACTGCCAATCAGAGTTTCCAGAATCCCATCACTGCACTCACCTCTGAAACTTGAGCCCCATCTTAAAATAAATTCATTGAATAAATCTGAAAGAGTATACAAATCAAGTTCTAACTTAAAAACACCTAAGACCTTTGCCACATTGACATCATTCTGCCCTAACTTAAAGTGAAAACAAATCACATATATTAAGGTGAGGACCCATTTTTTTTGGATGGGCAGAGAACAAAGATAGTATTTAGCCCCCTTTTTCTGGTTAGTACCTAAGCCAAAATTCCAAAATTCACTGCTGACGTACAAATGATAGTAATGACTCGTAAAATGAAAAATTGTTGTCATGGTGACATTAGCATGAAACACAAGGCAGAATTATCAAATCGGAAAGAACTTGGATTTCTTCTGGAAAAATTCATCATTACAAGGGAAAATCTAAAAATGACTCTAACATCATACACCCTAACATAATCAAAACTTAAATACCTGGAAGCACCGCATTCTGCACTGATTGTATCCAAAAGATTTTCAGCCAGACGCTTAGCATCTTCAAGACCTTTTGCATTATTACTTGACAAGAATAGATGTAGGGGTTGCTGTCCATCTGCAAGCAGACAATCAAATTGGAAACCAGATATTCCATATTAGAACATTGCTATGCTGAAAACATGCTCTTCAGTAGGTCAGATCACATCAATCAAGAAAGTACCTTCTCCATTTGGTCCTTCATTGTTTCCTGATCCATGTCCTCTAAGTATAACAGTTGCTCCTGTTTCATTCATAATGTGATTTATATACTGGTCCTGCAGGTTCATAACCAAACCACCACCAACACCAAAACAATTTCTCCCAATTGAATGGAGATGTCAGAGACAGCTCGAAACATTAGATTATCTCATATTCATTATGAAAAGTGTAAACTGCAGAACTAATAAAAACAATGACAAACATAATGATGTATGTAGGATATCAAAGAAGCAAGCCAAACCAAGGCAGGCTTAATAATAGTGTTACATCAGGCTATTAATATTTAATTTTGTTGGCATATATAAGTATCTAGTCACTACTTATTTATTAATCTGGTAAGTGCCTCTTGTTCATATGTATTCTTAAAACAAACTTATTTTCTAGTCTCTTATAAAGTAATATAATTAGCATGCGACTAGCAAAAGTTGTCATTAATAACATTGAAAACAAATTCACATAAGGCTTTCTTCCAATATAATAAAAGTCTGCTAAAGTCATCAGTTCAACTGTCTGCCATCTATCTGAAGATCTAAAAGACCACTTTCAGCCCTTAACCAACATTTTAATCCGCCATTTTTTACCATATAATGCTACAACATTCTTCACTCTGCCTCCCCCCTTCACCCACCCTTCATTTTTTTTTTTTTTAAACTCTTTTTACCTCCCCCTTCCTTGGTTGCCTGCTTTACATCTTTCAGTTTAACGGGTTATGACTCTTTAAAAGAATGACATCTATTCCAGATCATTCATAAGTATTTTTCACTCCATCAAATAAGAAGTGCATAACGAAGAAATTTGTACTCAGTCATAGCAGCAGACTAAGATATTTATTGTATGAAAGCAAATACAGCAAATGGCCCTATGATCAAAGACCATCAAAAGAGAACCAAAACCCTGAGAGAACAGAAAGAGAGATATTTCTACTAATCCTCACATAAAAATTCTAAGCAGAGAACTAATTCACATATGGTCATACAAAAAATTCACTCCTGCAATTGACTAGATAAATCAATTAAGTAGGGAGGCACTCACATTTTGTCCACGTATACGAGTAACAATGTTCAATGATGGATCAGCATCGAAGCCCAAAAACACACAAGTGCTCAACACCTGGTTAACCCAATTCAGTCAGACACATCACTAGTTAACACCTCACATTACTACACCATCAAGAGCTAGCAATGGATAAAGGTATACCTTTGCTCCATTAGCCATGACCGGAAGTGATGTGGAAGAAACTGGAGGTGAAGACTGACCCAGCCTCAGCATTTCTTCAACCATGGCAGCTGCACGATCAACAGCTAAAATTCGTTCTGCTGTCTCTTTTAACTGTAATGTTAATTTGATGTCACCAAAAGCAAACCAAATTATGGATTTAATGCCTGTATGCAATTACTGTTCAATTTTAATCCCCTTCCCATGATATTACATCTAGTAATTTGATTAGACTTGATTCTTCTTTTGACAACTCAGCTATTAAATTATCCAGCACGAATTTCTGAATGCACTATTAAATAAAATAATATATGTTGACTTTAACTGTTAGAACAAGTAATAAAAAAATTATAATAATGAATCATTATTATCCCTACTATAATGAGAACAGAAGTAGCAGTTACATGAGCTCCAGCAGAGATGTGAAGATACAATGGCTTCTCTCCATCAGGCAGTGAATTAGGCGGCCGATACTTGCCCCTGTGAAAGAAATTCATAAGACACATCACATGCATGGGTACAGAAAATGCTAAGAAGGACTTCTCAACTGCTTTGAATGACCTACAAACCTAGTTATAACAACAGCACCAGTGCACTTCTGGATCTGCATAATGAAGAAAACTAATCATTAGAAATAAAATCAAAATGAAGCTCCTAGTAAAGAGGATGTGGAACTGAATGTATCAAGGTCACCTCCTCTTGAGTCTGGCGTTTTGTCAGCTTGTATCGAATAGAAGACTCCGCATCATTTATGACAATTTCTCGAGCTATTATTAATTCATCTTGGATCTTTTGCTAAATACAATTCATCCCACAATCCAGATAAGGAACTTGAAATATAGTAAAAATACCAAACACGAAACAAAAGCATAAGAAAGAAATATGTAGTATATACAGCAACATACAGCAAAATAACTCCAATTCTCAATTCATAACTATTTATGAGTGAAACATGTGGCAGTGCATCAATTAAACTTAAGCAATATTTATATTGAAAATATAATGAAAAGAACATATGCAGTGGCATAAAAAATTAATTAGTAAACAACACTCTAAACACATAATATGAAATAAAAATTAATAAACCCTCACATAGAGGCTATTGATAACAACATACAGAATAAAGTCAAAGTAATCAATTTCACCCCATCCATAACCCTAAGCTACACACTTATGGTTTAATGAATTGAAGAAGGAGAAACTTTTAAATATCCATAAGCATGTTCATGACCTGTAAAGAGTTCATGAACTCAAATCATCCACTACATGGTAGACCCCACAACAAAATGCGGTGTATTAGGTACACTTCAAAGACAGCATAAGCTTAACTTCAATGGATTTTCCTTATTAAACATGAAACATGGCACCACTAATGATGTGCAGGATCCAATAAGGTCCACTCCTACCCCTACCTGCTAGTCAGTCTAACTGCAACGTTGCACTTTTAATCTTTCAAGTTGTAAGATACTACATAGCCCAAAGAAAAATTCAATCCTTTGGAGAGACCTCAAAAATTAAAAAGCCACATAACTTATGAAGAAACTATAGAAAAATGCACATGACTTGTTTCTACACTCTAAACAGGAAATAGTAACTTCACCTTAAGTTAGAAGGCTCTGTTTTATCCAAAGCTAGCAATTCAAAGGATTTCTAATAATAGTGGATTTCTATATAATTTGCTCTACAAATTCAATAAAAAGGAAAATCAAACAATGAGGATGAAAGATTGCCTTATAATTTGTTTCTGCAATTCCATTGAAAAGGGATAAGGAAACAAAAATAAGGTAATCCTTGAACCACACTTAGTGCATAGGAAGTTTATTGCATCATGTTCCCTAATAAGCATTCAGGACAGAACATGTTCCTCGAAGGTATACATATAATATATGGCTGGTCATATTCATAACCCATAGGTAATTGCTATCATAGATCCGCTCTGAAGTGCATATGAAGTAAATCCTTGAACTACCGCACTTGGTACAATGGAAGTTAATTGCATAATGTTCCCTAACAAGCATTCAGAATAGAACATGTTTCTCAAAGGTATACATATAATGTTTGGCTTGTCATATTCATAACTCATATGCAATTGCTATCAAAGATCTGCAAGGAAGTGCATATAAAATAATCCTTGAACCACCACACTTGGTGCATTGGAAGTTTATTGCGTCATATACCCTAACAGGCGTTCAGAACACGGTTCTCTAAGGTATATACGTAATATTTGGCTCGCCATATACATAACCCATATGTACTTGCTATCAGAGGTCTGCTCTGAAGTGCATATATTAGCGTGAACTCATATGCTTGAGTTTAATAAAGCTGCTGTTAGGTTACAATTATTGCACAAAATTCAAAATTGAAAAGTGAAAACATATATCATTTCTTGGAAGATTGGCTTTAACCATGATGATGGAAGCTACTAAATTAACTTGTTTCCTCGCCTTCCCACCCAATCCACCCCCCCCCCCCCCCCGGGGTGGGAGAATAAAAGGATAATACAGCAATTTTGACCAAGAAAGGACATTTGCAAGCATCATAAGTATTATAAAAATTGATTCTCACTTGATTTATTTTTTGGACCGATGCAGCAGTATGTAGCTGAACCGCAGGAGCCTGTAATACCTGAGGCATGGTTGCACAGCTGGCTGCCAGTGGATTTGTCAAAAGAGCACCGGCGACTGGAGTTACACCTGGATATGCAATCCCGCATAGAGGTACCCCATTGCCTAATGGGAGCACTCCAGGGACCGCTATACCAGCTGTTACCAAGGTTTCTGCAGGTTGATCCCACTTTCTCTTCTTCCTGCACACAAGTGAAAGATTACAGATATTCAAAGGGACAAAAAAAAAAAAAAAAAACCACACACCATGTAACAGATAAATATAGTATTCAATCTTTGAAGAGAACTTTAGATTAGCTTTTCCATCACTCATCCATAACACAGATGCCAACACCACACTTAATCTCAAGCAGAATAACATTCATATATTTCCAGTTACGATTTAAAGGGAAAAACTAGCTGATGACATCAACCTCGCAGAAAGGCTCATCTGAAGAATACAAAACATACGAAAAGAAAAAATTGGGAGATGATTGAAACTCGGGGATTCAATTATTAGAAAAAAAAAAAAAAAAGCCCATTTTAATCAAGATGGCTCCATCTGGTATCGGCAGGGTACCTCTGCCTTGATTGAGAGGCTTCGTTCGAAGAAGAAACCCTAACGACACTGTCCTCAGTCATTGTCACCGATTCAGGGCTTTTGTTCCGCCAGAAAAGAGATTGGAAGCGACGAATCGAAAAGAGAAATAATAATCTTGAAGACTTTCTGTCTTTTTATAGCTTCCCAGTTCTTGCTCCTTGTTTCGTTATTGTAATCGCCTCTGCGTCTGTGAATTAAGGACCTGTGTGATTATTGTCGTCTAAACTAGCCGTCTATCCTAATTTCTTTTAGCCCAATTGCATACTACACAATATGATTATCAAACGACATCAACAAAGGTGAAACGCTGATTTGACCTAACCTAACATTGTCGTTTAACCAACGCTACGATATGGCAATTATTTTATTCTTCTTTTTTTTATTTTTATGTGTGACACTATAAGCAATTGGAAAAGTGAAAAAACCTGAAATTGTGTCAAATTATCAAATATCAAATTTTTCCAGTCTAAAATAAAGTTATTTTAAAAAGAAAATCGAATATAAGTTTACATATCTTTAAAAAAATGCTCTGGGCACAAGTATTATATTGTCAAAACAAATTGCATTTTATAAATTAACCGGAATAACCTAAAAGGTAAATACATTAATACATTATTTTATTAATAATTTTAATTGAAAAATTGTTCTATATAAATAAATTAAATATCTCACTCTACTTCTAAATAAATAAATAAATAAATATATATATATATATATATATATATATATATATATTTAAAGTAGATATATCACTCTAGTTCATTCTCTAAGGCTTCATTTGGCATGCAATAAAAAAGAAAGTGAGAAATGGAATAGAAAAAAAGAAGAATGGAATGTGTTTGGTTTACTAAATGAGGAAAGTAATGGAAAGGATGAGTAGATAAGTTACCATTTTACCCTTTTATGAGATGAAAAAAAAAAAGGAGGTCAATGTTAAAAACCCTAGAATTGCCACGTATTCTAGTGTCAATAGAAAAGAAGGATTGTGTATCACTGTTCGTTGAAGACTAGCTTGTTAGGGAGGGTGGGTGCTCATTTTCGTTGTTGACCATGAAGTGTGAGGACATTAGCTGCTAGCTTTTGGTCATGCCCTTTTGTCTAGTGAAGCTTTAGTTGCAATTTGCTTCGCAGAAAATAGCATGTTGCAAATATTTATACTGTGTACAAAGTTGGGGTGTCAACTGTGGAGCTAGCTTTGTCAGTATAACCTCTGTATTCTTCAATGGTGGGTCTAAAATGCCAAAACACAGCCTTCCTCTATGTTTGTATTGTTATTCATGTAGATGTGAATAGTCAATTAAAAGAAGAAAGTTTAATAAAAGGAAAGCTATGAAAAAACTTCTTTACCAAATAATGTGTTTTGAAATTTGGCATTGTAGCTTATATGTTTAAAGAAATTGAAGTAGCTGGAGTTATTAGTGGAATGCATATGAACTTATTTCTTTGTGTAAATGCCATGATTTGCTATTGAGTGTGCTGCCTTGTTTGTGAAAGAGGGTTATAAAGAGGCAGAAGTTTGTGTTGTTTGCACATATGAACTTCCAAAAGTCATTTCTTAACATGATTAATAGATTATTGTTTGGCCAAAATGTGTGTGTGTGTATATATATATATTAAGAGATTACTCATTCCTACATGTTTGACTAAAAATTATAGAAATATAATTTTAATAAATGTCATTTCCTTTTAATGTTCATATAATGGTGGATTTCTCTCAAATTTTTTAGTATAAAAGAACAAATTAATGTTATTCAAATTATTCCACAAAGATGGCAAACAGGAAGAAAATGAATTATTTTAGAACTACAATATTATTCTTTTTTCTTCTCTTTCTAATTGCAGTAAAATCTTCCTTTGTAACAATTAAGCTATGATATCTACATATATATAGGGAATAAATAAGTTTAATCATTAAAAAACTAAAGGAAAAAAGAAATTGTAGGATGAAAAATGAACTTTAAATTGAATATTAAAAAAAAATTCCTGTCCAATCAGCTTACTTTAACCCATCACTAGCTATATGAATCAATCTTATATCTTTTTATCACTTAGAGCTTATATCTTGCTCACTTTCCCTTGAAGAATCAGAAGGTGGCACCTACGCAAAAGTATAGACCCTTTGCCATTTTAGTGTTGAAGTAAATGTTATTCACTTGTGATTCACCAAGAAACAAGTAGGAATGAATGTGTACATCTCTTTTCTTGTTTTCATGTCAAATCCTGTTGTTGTTGTTCATATAATATGCTCAAGAAGTGTCGCATTCCCAATTGTACCATCAAACTCATAAGTCATGTTCAATCACTGATTGACAAATAACACAAGCTTAAAGTGGCAGAAAATTAGAAAATATTTGAACTTCTTTTTTTAGTGTAAAAAATTATACTCATATGAAATTAAGATGTCCTGAGTTAGTGTGATTGTGATGTAAATTAGCATGTTAAACTTAAGTGTAGGTGAGAGTTCTGGTGGTTTGCCTCGTGTGTTACAGAATAGAAACTGCTTCTGTAAATGGCGAGCTACTATTAAGATATCTGAGTCAGAGAAGAATCCAAATCAATTATATGCAAAATGTGAGTAGAACTAATGCAAGTACTTTGATTGGCTATCTAAAGAGGTTGATGACCAATGAATCAAACCAATACCATGTGACCACTATGAGGAAATTCGCGCCATGAGCACTGAGGTTGGTGAACTCAAGCGATGGGTCGATATAGGCTTGAGGGTGTGTCTGGGGGTTATAACAAAAGGTATGTCTTAATTATGGTCATGCTGCTGATTCTGCTATGTAAATGTTTTTAAACTTGTGATTACAGTAGATATGTAAATGGGTCATATGTGTTGTATATGGCTGATGGACACTGGCAAGTGCCTTTGCTTGACCAGTTCAGACTTCATACATCAAACCACCATTATCATGAACAATGTTGATGCAATTTTTTATGTAAACCAAAATCATAAGGGGTTTCATGTGATGTTATATAGGTTTGTAAGTTTTTCGACCATCAACTGGTTCTTATAATTAAAACATGAACAGAATAAGCAATAAGTATGATAAAGTAATGGGAGATTCATAGTTCAACATTTTAGCAAATGAAGTATTTAAGACAAAAATGAATATTCCTAGGCAGAGGGAGAACATATAAGAGACATTAAGCATAACTGATATAAAGATCTTATTGTTTATAAAATTAATTTCAATTTCACAAACAACCTACTATGATCCAAATATCTGGTATATAATTATAGTTTAACTATACAAACACAAGAACCTATTGCATTTTAGTGGTTCATATCAATATTTTAGTATCATATCTAATCATGTATGCATATATATATCCATGACAGTCCATTAATACTAGAAAGTTAGCCTATATACGGGTGTCAAGTTTTTCACCTTTGGCTTTTCTACCATTTCAACCAAAACTTTTTGTTTTGCTAAATTTAAACCTTTTATTAAACACGAGTCTTCTTCTTTCATTGCAACAAACAATCCCATGGCTGGGCTTTCATATTTCAACAACACATAAATAAGTTTTAATACAAATGCACTAATGGTTATTCTATATCAACAACAACACAAAAATCCCATGAAAAAAAAAGCTTCATAATAGAGTGTATAGTTTCAGATCAACCACCAACAACACAAAAATCCCATGAAAAAAAAAGCTTCATAATAGGGTGTATAGTTTCAAATCAACCACCATCATTCACCACATATGTAACCAAGGAATACAAATGCACTTTTGGGCATTCAGTATTTGCAAGAGAATCTTAAGGCATTAAAGAAACTAAAGTAGGAAAAGAATATGATTCCTTTATATGTCTTGATGAGTATTGTTAAACATACTTGAGGTTACTAGGAAAGCACTAATACTGCTCCTAGGAGTGACCAAGTTTTGTTAATGTCTTAGAGGTATTAATTGGTAGAAAAGACTTGTTGTTTACCATTCTGTATTGTAATTTATTTTGATTGCTTATCATTAATTTCATCAGGAAAAAAGTGAGGATACAAAAGTTGCAAAAAAGGGAAAACAAGTTAAGGTAAAAACAGAGACAAAATCACACAACATAAAAGACATGTTTACCAAGGCTTCTCGTAAAAAAAAAAAATGCTTTGCCATTTAGGGAAAAATAAGTTAATTGTCATTAAACGATGTTCTCTAGACATTTGAGCTGAGGGATAAGAGCTAAGTCAAATATCGTCCGATTTATTTTGAGAATATATTTAAATATTTTTTATCCATCAAATTTTCTATATCAGATACAGTTTCCCACATTACAATGCATAAAAAGGAATTACAACATTTCCAGTGAACAAAAGTTAATCAGCAACAAAGTTGGAGAGAAATTATACAATCACACCACACGTTCATAACAATAGATGCCATTTTGCACACACTGGATAGGCAAGAAGTATCACAACTTCATAGCAAAATGGCACAGTAGAAAAGCTCTAAGAAGGCTACAAACCATGAAATCACCAATCGTAAAATCTCCTTCCCATGTAGCTACTACAGAGATCTAAAGTAACTTCCTTATTTAACATAGTAGAAATACAACAATCAGGTGGGTGGATGGCTTTACTCAGCACCAATTTTTTCTTGGCGGGTTGGTGGGATGTAATTTCAAGGACAAGGTGTTGTACAAAGGGAGGGTAATTTTGCCCAAAATTTTTGCATTCCCTCCACACTTCACTCCCAAATTTGGAAGGAGACACTCTCCTAAGGTGTAGGAGAGCTCTCTTCCATGGGAGATGGGTTCGCTGCCTCATCTTACAACCAAATGTAGTAGAAGTGATATCTTTATCTACCCCTTGGTAAGAAAATCGAACCAAACGCAACCCAAGTCTTTTAATTAAAAAGCTCTCTTTTTCTTTTACTAAAAAATAAAATAAGTATGAGATATTTAAATCATTTTCTCATAATTTTGTGTATATTGTGCAGTAATAAATTATTTAAATATTATTTTATTAATTACGTTTTGATAATAAAATAACTTGAACATTAAATTTATTTTATCTTTTTATGAAAAAATAATTTTTTGATCGAAAAAATAGATATAAAAGTTGCTAATCTTGCTCAAGCAATTTCTTTCCTCCCCTTTCATTTTATATATATATGCGCGCGCATATACACACACATGTAGCATTACAAGTTTTGCTTTTCCTGAATTGTAAATAAAATATTTGGAATAATAACTTTCATGTCAAATCCCTGAATTTTGACATTCCTAAAAAAGTGAAAAACAAAAAAATATATATTTATACTCCTACGAGATTTTTTTTTATAGTTTTCCATATTAAAAAAATAAAAATAAGAACATCTTAGCGTATATTTGGATGAATAATCAACCATAGAATTTGGTATACAATAATGTGTAAAAGTATTTTTTTTAGATGGAATGAATGGCAATTGAGGGATTTCAAAATCTCTTATTATTATTATTCAAAATTTTATTTATTTTGCCATTTTAAATTGAAAAGTTAATAATAGAATAAAGTGATCAAGTAGTGCAATTATTATAATACTCTTACTATAATAATATTTTATTTATAAAAATAATATTATAAACATAATATATAAGTTATTTTATTACATTAATAATTATCATCCCTCTATTTATTAAATTTCTAAATAATAAAATAATGCATCTACTGTCACCTCATTCATTGTTATTCTACTCATTTTTATTATTAATCATTTCATTTCAATCTGTTGAAACTATTAAATATATCATCAAAGTTTATTCGATCTCAAGAAATTATAACATATATTTTAATTAAATTACATGAAAATTTTTTAACTTCATTAAAAGTATAAAGACTTTTTAATTTTTTTGAAGTATATATTAATTACTCTTCAAATAAATAGTTGCTTTGCATTTTAGTTCAATTTAAAAGCTTTCCATTAGAATACTTTTCATTAATTTGAATACATATTTTTAACTTCACAAAATTTCAAAATGAAAAATAATTTAGTGAACAAGTTTCAAATTAAACCAATACTCAAAGAGAATCTTATAATTTGCCCATATTTTTGCTCCATGACAGTTAACATTTTCCAAATGGTATTTAGAAATATTGATTTTATTGTTCTAGATTGCCTTTTATTGTACAAGTACCAACTTTTCCATTCCCGTACATAAATTATGTTATATATTTTAGTCAGAATTTACATTTTCTAATTATGGTTCGCTCAAAATCTTGGATAAACTGGTGTTAAATCCACATATTTTGATACTGGGGTCTTAAGTCAGCCATGTTTGGGAGCACACATCCTTTTACGAAAAGAAAAAAAAAATACAGAAAAGGAATGGATTAATTAATTATCTTCCCACTTAACTCTGACATGTCAGAATTAGCTAAATTAAATGGAGTTGCATGCTGAATACTTATATATAAATCCAAGATTCTGATTTAAATACAACTTTTTTAATATGGAAATGAATTTTCAATTTTCCCAACGTACATTAACCAAGACAACTTCAAAGTTGATTATTTCTTAAATAAGTGCAAAATGTTCACTCACTGTGAACAGAACAAAAATTCAGCCATCTGATAGAAATTATAGCATTGCTTACAAATTTACAGTAGACTTAATTTATTTTCACCTATTTTTGTCTTATAAAATATAAGTTAGGTTGATCAGTAAATTTCTTACATAATATAATGAAGGCTCTTGAATATAAATTTCACCCTTGATATTCAATTTAAGACAATAATAACATTTACAAATTAATAATTTGACTTTATCTTTGTGTGGATGCACACAAGCAAAAGTAATTAGTTTAATATTGTTGTGTCTTTATATTTTGTGTAATTTAAATAAAGTAATGGTGAGAAGTTTATATATATAGATGATGAAGAAATGTCTCTTGAAATAATATTTTTTTAATTAAAAATTACAATTATATATTAGTTCACATGAACTAATATAACTTAAATAATCAATGATTATTTAATAATTTTTTCATGAAGAGTTATATATTTTTAATATATAAAGTTTTTTTTAAACAATACAACCTTTTACCAAGTAGTAGTTATCACATTTAAAATCAAAGAAAATATATTCTTTGTGTCATTTAGAGTTATAATTTCATATACAACCATTCATATAAATTAATAAATTTATATGAAGACAAAACTTAAAAAAAAAAATAACATGTATTCATTTAAAAAATATTCCAACAAGTTACATAGGCAAATCATATTAAAGTTCCTATCTTAATTTTTTTTTTTTATGATAGAGGAGAAAAAAAAAAAGGTCTCACTAAACAAAACGGGTGGAAGAAGTGACAATCACATTTAATGTATACCAGCTCAACAATATGTGCCCTTTTACGTGGATGAAAAGATTGAAAAAGCTTATGTTGGTAAGTCAAGTGATGTACTTAAACCCTGAATTTTAAATCAAAAACCAGTTATCAATTTAATTTGGTTCACTTTTAAATTAACCTATTGATAAAAAATTAACCAAACTCATAAAAATTTTTTTTTTTTCTAAATCAAAGTTTTGACATTTTATCTAGAGAGATATATTATATTAAACTAGTTATATCCAACTTATTTCACATAGATTTTATATTATATGAAAAGTATTTTTAACTCATTGTTAATATATTTATATTTATTTTAAATATTAATTTACAATATATATAATTTTTTATAAAAAAATTTTAATCAAATAATTAAACCGTAAATTGCTCTTTATCCTTTTCAATGACCAATCTAATTTTTAAAATTATCGGTCAAAATATCTACAAATTAAGAGTTTATGACCATCTCAACAATATCATCTATAATTTTCTTATCTACATTTAAGTAGAAAAATGTGACAAATTTGAATCAATAAATTTGTTTGGTGAGATTGGGAAGGTGTTTCTGCCATCTCAGCTTTTGACTAAGTAAGACTATACCAAATGGAGCAAGGTTTTGAAAATGAGGGTGAAAGCAATGGGGATGATGGTAATTGCTTGATTTTTGCTTCAAATAAGAGTATCTATAGCTATGGCTTGAATTATAAAAGTTACATGATGCTTGAAGAAATTTGTATGCATGGGTTTGATAATTCTAAACTTCCTCCCATGTTGCACCTCCTCTTTTTTTTGGTACATTCTGCAATAATCCAGTCCAAACATTATCTCTATCTACTTTTTTCAAATGCTATTATGAATTTCTACCATCATAATAAAGGAGAAGCAAATTGTTTTATCTTGTGCTTAGAATCTATACTTATATGAGTTTGTTGTACTACATTGTGAGGTGCATAAATATCCTTATTGACAGTATCAAGCAAGCAGAAGGAGATTATATTAGAGTTACTATATTCTGTATGGCTTAAAAAATTGTGAGTTACTCAATTAAAAGTTCCACTGGCTATAATTTTTTTAATGAGTTAATCAGTTTATTTTCTATGAGCAAAAAGCTCTATTCTTGGTTGATAAATGGAATGTGAGCGCTTAGAATAACAAATTTAGATAATATGTCCCACACAAAGAGCGTGCTTCAATTTCTTTTATTTGGTTGCAAAAAATGTTATTGATGTTCATGGCTATTATTGAAGTATTGTATTGAAAGTTGATTTGGACTCTTCTTATAAAAAATATTTAGTCTCACAGTAATTCATCCTAAGTTGGATGCTCCTTTGCCTTGCATTCCATATTGTAATTCATCAATAATACATGTGTTTTGCTAATGAGCGTTTAGGACACTAGTTAATAATGATTTATTACTCTATAATAAATCATTATTAATTAATAAAATTAATTTTAAAATATTTATTATTATTAATAATAAGTATAATAAATAATTATTGACTAATTTTATTTATTAAATTTAATTTATTATAAATAATAAATAATTCTTAATCAATACACCATAAGTTCATATTAGAATGAGTACTTATAATATATTTGGACAAAAAGACTTACTCAAATCAATCTCAATATAATCTAAACCATACAAGAACAAATCTTGGCCCTAAAAAAATTTAAAAGGGTTTTTGGCTTAAGAAAATTAAAAAAGAATTAGAAAGTTGATGAGCTAACATTGGTTAGTTTCATTTGCCACGGATCGTGATCCGCGTGAACTTATCTTTGGAGACGCTAGACCATCGATTGGAATGCCAATTGACGGTCACCATAAATTGTCGAAAATAGATTTTAAAACCCTCCAAGATTTTCACGGTTCCCGCCCAAGTTTTCCCCAAACCTCACTATATTAACCCGAATCCAACCCGCTTCTTCTCATCGCTCTCTGCATACATTCATTCTGATCTTCCTTGCTTTTCTGGAGAAACAAACGCTCTTGTTTACTCTGTTTTCTTTTTCATCAAGATGGCTAGAACTAAGCAGACCGCTCGCAAGTCCACCGGAGGGAAGGCCCCCAGGAAGCAATTAGCTACCAAGGCGGCTAGGAAATCCGCGCCGGCAACCGGAGGCGTGAAGAAGCCACACCGTTTCAGGCCAGGGACGGTGGCTCTGAGGGAGATCAGGAAGTACCAGAAGAGCACGGAACTTCTGATCAGGAAACTTCCATTCCAAAGACTGGTGAGAGAAATTGCGCAAGATTTCAAGACTGACCTTCGGTTCCAGAGCAGTGCTGTGGCGGCTTTGCAGGAGGCTGCGGAGGCTTACCTGGTTGGTTTGTTCGAGGACACCAACCTTTGTGCTATTCACGCCAAAAGAGTCACCATTATGCCCAAGGATATTCAGCTTGCCCGTAGGATCAGGGGCGAGAGAGCTTAGAGAAAGTCATAGGTGTTAGACATCTATTTACTTTGATGTATCTTTACCTTTTAAAGAATTCACTCCGTGTCTCTTTCCATTCAATTCGTGACTTCTTTGCTCTCTCTCTAGAAGGTGGATCTAGATTCCGTGTAATGATTTACCCAATGCTTTTGGCTGGTTGCTCTTATGTAAATTAAACTGGAGTTATTTTGCATTTTAAACCGTTGTGCCTGTTTCTTGGTAGCAGAACGCAACTGTGCCTTAGGTTTTTCTGGATTTCTGCCTTTTTGAAGTAATTATTTTTCTAATATAAATGTATGCTTCGAATTCTGTTGCACCTTCTGTTACATTGTGCTACTAGCATCAGCATAATTGGAGTTCTCGAAATCTTGGTCTCCTAATTGAGGGGGGTTCTGTTATGCGCAGTTTAGTTGTTAAATAGAAAATATATGCTTGTAGACACCTTCATTTGTGTATTTCTCCTGCTTAAGTTTCATCATGGAGGTGGATGATGGTATCGAATTTCACACTTCTGGTGTAAAAATTTTGATAGTGTCTTTCAGACCCAATAAATCTGTAAGATGATTGTCTTATTGATAGAAAACTAACGGGTATAGTTTATACTGTCAAGGCTCATTCTACATCTAGCCGTTAGTTACAGAACAACATATTTTCTTTTTTGGGGTAAAAGAACAAATATGTGGGAATTAAATGTTGTGCTTCCTCCTCAAGTACTCTTGCCAATGCATGTTTGGGTCGCGTTCGATGATGCTTATGTCAGACCCTGTAAAGGATTGAAGGAGTGTGGTGATAAACCGATGTTTTACAGATTATTGCTTCCTAAAGGCTGTTGTGCTGGAGAAGAGGATCTAGATGGTGTGATCAAGAGGGGATTGGCAGAGGTCTCCACCTGTGCTGACCAGGGCTTTTCATGTTTTCCATAGGGATGATCATCCATTTTAATTGTTTCTTTTTATCCCAATCCTTTTAGGATAGGTTAGCTGCGTGTATAATTCTCGTTATGTCTTGTAAGGCAGCAGTTGGGCTTGGTTTAAAGTCTCTGTGAAGGACCTTATTTCGGAAGTTCTAGATTGTGTATAGGCTGACCAAAAGGAACTTTGTTATATAGTCTATAGCCTTAATGTTTTCCTTAGGGATATTAAACTAGAGCTGGAGCTATTGTATAATATCTTGATCCCGATGTCTGTCTATCCTTAGTCTTAGGGGGTTGGCAAACCAAATTGCTTTAGTAAAATTGCGTTAGAGAAAGACATGATTTATTGCTTCATTAGCATCTTGGTAGAATAGGCAAGTGTTTGGAACTAGGACATGGTGAGCCTTAAGACTTCTTTATGGGAATAGCTCTAGTGACAAGCTTCCAAGTGAAGTTCAGGATTCTTTGTGGGAGTTTGACCCTTCGAAGAGTATCCCATTGCTTGAAGATGCTGAGGTTGTTGTTATAGTCTTGTTGAAGTTGGTATCTTTCTTTCATCGCGTAGTTCTTTGTCTTGCCTTTTGTCCACAAGAGGTTGCCTTTGTTTCCTAAAATTGAATAAAGGGTTTTCGTGATCATTTCCACCTCTGTTAAGCAATATAAAGAGGCAAGGATATCATTGTCCCACCTCAATTTGTTTGCCATAAAGAGGTCACTCATGTTTAGGTTAGAAGGGATATTGACATCCTCTCTGACAGTATACCAAAGACGACTTGGGATGGGCATTGATTCTCCATTCCTAACATTCTAGCTAAGCTTGTCAGTTATGATGTGTTGAGCCTTTACTATCTCTTTCTACATCCATGAAGAACTGTTGACTTTTTGGAGTTTGATGTTTTGCTTGTCAAGGTATTTTGTTGCTTGAAGCCTCGATAAAACATTATCTTACTCGTTATTTAAGATTTTTCATGTCTATTTAGTTGATGTGTGTTCTTTATACCTAGGCCACCTTGCTGTTTCGTTTAACCTATTACCTTTTTGCTAGCTAGGTGGACCTTGGGTTTTGATCAATTGCGCATTAAAAGAAGTTATTGATCTTTAAGTCTATTTGTGTGTAGTGTTTAGTTGGTTGATGCACACATGTGAGATTATAACTGATAAATGAGTTAACAATTGATTTGATCAATGTCAGTCATCTTGCCTGCGAGGGAGGTTAGCCTTCCAAGATTGCAATTTTCTATCAATTTTATTAATAATTTGTTGATAGGTAAGCTACTTGTTTGCACATGGGTAAATAAGGTAGCCTAAATACTTGCCTATTTAGCCTGATTGTTTTACGCCGAAAGTTTCTATGGGGAATTTCTTAGAACACCTAGGGGTATTTGGGCTGAAAACTAGAATGGACTTACCTTTGTTGATATTCAGCCCAGTTATGGTGTTGAAATTGTCAAAGATTATTCTGACGATGTCACAAGCTTCTGAGTTGGCTTTGAATAAGACAAGCGTGTGATCAATGTACACTAAATGTGAGATGGCATATATGGATCTTGCAATTTTGACTCCCATCCAGGAGCGATTCCTTTCAGCTCGTGCGATTTGACATGAGAGAATGTTGGCACGGAGAATGTAGCAATAAGGAGAGAAAGGGTCTCCTTGTCTGATTCCTCTTCTAAGAAAGATCAAGGGGTCTTATCTTTGTTTATTAGGACTTGAGAGGAGATTGTGGTTACATATTCCATGATCATAGTGATCCATCTTTGAAGGAAATACATTTTCTAAAGGATGGCTTTTAGAAAGGTCCAGGAAAGGCTATCAAATGCCTTGGAGATGTCCAACTTTAGAGCACATTCCTTCCTTTTTGTTTTTCTCTAAGCTCTAATTGCCTTTAAAGCCTTTGAGGCAATTATAACATTATCCGAGATCAGTTTACCCTTTAACTAAACGCTTTGGGCTAGCAAGAATAATTTCCTATGATGCTTTTGAGAAGGTGACACATGACTTTAGATATGATTTTGTATGAAGCATTACAAAGGCTTATTGGCCTAAAGTCATGCACGTATTAAGGGGGCTGATTCTTTGGGATGAAGGCTATATGCATTTGATTCAAACTACAAAGCAGACAGCCATGCTCAAAGAAGCTTTTCACCATTTTAATAACATTCGTCTTGATAATATTCCAATATTCTAGGCAGAACTTGGCATTAAAACTATCTGGACCCAGAGCACTATTAAGGTTGAGATAAAAAATTGCCCTTGTAATTTCTATCTCATGCAGTGGGGTTAAGGCTTTGTTTGTGTTCTAGTGTCAGAATTGGAACATCTATCTGGCCAAGGGATTCATGTAGGTTATGAGTATAGTTAGTGCAGGGGGAATATACTTGTGTGGAGTGTTTTTATATTTGCCCTTTTAGCCTGGCATGCTCCTTTAGCCAGATGCCAGTGTCATCTTTGAGTTTGACAATTCTCTTACTACTTTGTGTGTTTGAAACAATCGCATGGAAACACTTAGTGTTTCTGTTCCCATGAATCATCCACGATTATTTTGCTCTTTAAGCCCAGAGCATCTCCTCACAATCATATAAGCACTCAAGCTCGTTCCTCATATCTTTTTCTCTTTAAAGTTGGTTAACTTCTTAGTTAGATTCTGAATCAACTGATTGGCTTGTGTAGCAAAGGTAGGTGATGTTTTGTAGGTTGTTCTAGAGGGATTGCAATTATGATTCTAGGTTTAATATTCTCCAAGGAAGGAGACCAATCGACTCTCTATTCCAATGTTGCAGTGCTACTTTAGTTTTGCATAAGTTACTATAAAGGGAGAAACCTGGAGATCTCTGAACTCTACCAGTCTATGAAGTTTGCATTAGCAGCAAACATTCTCTGTAAGTTGTCTAGGAATTTTCTAATTTGAAACGGTGTCCTTTATTGGGACATTTGTCTGGGCCTGTTCTCAGTAGGAAAGAGTTATGATCTGAAGCAATTAAGGGGAGAAGGGTGAAGGTAGTGCTAGGGAAGCTAGTAAGCAATTGTAAGTTGCACATGGCCTTGTCAAGTCTTTCCCAAACAGTGTCCTCACTCTTCGTCCTATTATTAGTCTAGGAATACCATTGTCCATGTTGGAGTATGTCTATCAGATTACAGTTTTCTATTAGTTTAGTTAGATCAAATGCACTTGACAATAATAGGTTGTGGCTGAATTTATCTACACTGGATTGTATTTGATTAAAATCTCCCACGATGAGCTAAGGTTTAGCCATATCTTTGGCGATGTGTGAAAGCCAATTCCAAACAGTTATTCTTCTTAGGGTGTTCGTATAGGAAAGTAAAGAAAACTTGGCTTCCGTTCAAGTTAATGGAAATGTGAATCCAGTTATTAAAGTAGTTGAGGATCTGACAAGAGGCAAAGTTCTGCCAAGCTAAGGCTAAGCTGCCGCTCTTTCTAATAAGGTTGGTACCGAACACATTTGAGTAGCCTAAAAACTTCGTTTTACTTTCAACAACAAAAACATCAACTAGGGTTTCCATTAAAAAGATAAAGGAAGGGTGTTATTTACATGTGAGTTTCGTCAATCTATGAACTGTTGTGGTTCTTTTAAAACCCCAACAGTTCCAACGTAGGTAGATCATGGCATTTGGGGAAGCTTTTCAGGGCTAGCTTCTCGGACCCATTTGGATTTCAGCGAACACAATGCTGATTGTGAGGAGGTCAGACTTGGTCCTTGAATCATCTTTTTTCTTCTTTTTTATGCACTGTCTAGTGTCTTGTGAGTCTTCCCTCTTTCCTTTTCTACCAGAGTTGTCTATTCCCTCATCAATTGTTCGCTAGCGGGAAAGAGATGGTAGAGGGTATCTATTGTGCCTTTATCTCCGTTACAGTCGTCATCTGGGGTGGCTATCAGTTATCTCATCTCCATTTGTAATATTTTCCCTTGAGTTTCCAGTGTTTTCCCTAGGTGATGTGTCAGGTAAAGTCTGCTGCAGAAAAGTGAGTTCATAGGGATCCAAACTATGCCATCAATACCACTAGGGAGGTAAGTTAAATATGGATGCTGCCAGATGACTTCATTGTGGCTGGAGATATTGCATGGCTATAGTTGCCTCCTATAACAAGAATTGTCAAGTAGCTGCATGATCAATCCTGCGTTTTATATGCATAGTCTAATATGTCATTCTCATTGTACCTCTATATCATACTCCACCAATGGTGTAAGATGGTGAGTTTGGCTTTGTACAACAAAAACAGTAGTATAGGATTTAATGTGTGGCAGCACAGAGGGGTTGCACATCATCATCCTAAAAAAAAGGCTAAGTGGAAAAGAGGTAAACAACTGAGCAAATTAAGGATAATGCAATAAGTTATCAAAACAAGTCTAAAAAGGGGACGAGTTTGTTGCCACTGGGTTGCGTCAATGGTCAAGGACTGATCTTGTCTATTCTCTATCGAAATGATTGTGCTATATGAGTTACATATCAACTTAGCCACATATTTAGTGCCTTTTGGTCAACTTGGTGCATTTTGTTCAAATGACATTCACTTATTCTGTTCGCCTACTAAGAAAAGTACAAAACTTTATATACAGGATTTTATGATTTTATTATGTTTTTTAAAATTAAAATATGATAAATATTTAATTTTTTTAGGAGAAAATAAAAGTACATCTATTGGTTGAAATAATGCCATTTGATTTCAACCAATAGATGTATTTTTATTTTGTTTTCAAAATAGAGCCAATATTAGTTTCACTTTTATAAAAAAGAGTGAAAAACATTAACATGAAGTTCAAGTGTTAATTATCATTTAAAATCCATGGCCACTATTTACATGAGGTGCCTATAGAAGAGTTTGCTGATGCCTTCCACTTCTAAAATTAACAGAAAGTACCCGAACGTGTCAAATGTTTTTTTTTTTTAATTTCTATATCAATCTGACATCCATGTTAGAATAATTTTTATATTTTATGGATTAGCATTAACTATTTTATTATATTAGTATCTTGTTAATTCTAATTAGACAATTAATGTTATAATTTATAAATTGTGAATGGATTGGGTTTAATTTTAATATGTGGATAATCAGTGATGGGTTCGATTATCCACAAGCCCACTGGGCAGAAACCCAACCCACAGCCCAAAAGTATTAGTAATCATCCCGTTAGATTACTAATTTGAGACTGTTACTCAGAGTGAAATTTAATAGGCTTATTTTGATTGATTAATTAAATAAGAAATTGTTTTAAAGATTCTTGAAGATTTTATTTTAATAATATTGATTAATTATATTATTAAAATAAAACCCTATAAATAACACACTGAAACCCTAGCTTTCATATACTAAATATGTCATTCTCTCTCTATCGTCTAAAACACTCTAAGAAACGTTCTTGGGTATTGTGGGTTAAACTTGTTAGACTCAACCAATATTCAAATTAACGAAATCGTCTTCATTAGGTCAGATTGTTAATTTATTTATTTTTTCAATTTGTAATCATGTTTAATTATATGTTCTAATTCCGCTGTCAATCTATACAACAAATAAAATAGCATTAACTATTTTATTATATTAGTATCTTGTTAATTCTAATTAGACAATTAATGTTATAATTTATAAACTATGAATGGACTGAGTTTAATTTTAATATATGGATAACTAGTGATGGGTTCGATTATCCACAACCCACTGGGCAGAAACCCAACTCACAACCTAAGAGTATTAGTAATTATCCCGTCAGATTACTAATTTAAGACTGTTACCCAGAGATAAATTTAATGGGCTTATTTTGATTGATTAATTAAATAAGAAATTATTTTAAAGATTCTTAAGGATTTTATTTTAATAATATTGATTAATTATATTATTAAAATAAAATCCTATAAATAACACACTGAAACTCTAGCTTTCATATACTAAATATGTCATTCTCTCTCTATTATCAAAAACACTCTGAAAAACGTTTTTGAGCATTGTGGGTTAAACTTATTAGACTCAACAAATATTCAAATCAACGATGTCGTCTTCATTAGGTCAAATTGTTAATTTATTTATTTTTTCAATTTGTAATATGTTTAATTATATGTTCTAATTACGCTGTCAATCTATACAACAAATAAAATAAAGCAATATAAGGTGAATCAACCGGTACATTTAACTACATCCTTTACTAATAATATGTATGTAAATCGTTATCAGTTAGTACAATGATAGCCCTAATAAATTATGAGAAATGAAAAGAAACTTGATTCCTTGTCTCCTTGCATATTATTTTGTAAAATGGTCTTTTGCCCTCCTTCATTATTAAGAATATAATACTTCTATGATAGAGGCTGCCCAACCACAGCTAATGCAAAATGAATATGTAGAGTTCATATAAACGACAATAGTACTGGTTCAGACTGCTGTCATTTTGGTGTTTTGTCATTTTATTATGATAGAAAACAACCAAGGAGAGATGCGTCCACATTCATTACAATAAGGTGAATTGATTTTGAACTCTGTTGACGTATCTGATAGCTTCATACAAATGATATTCTTAATGTTGAATGCAAGATCTACCCGAATAAATACAGCAATAGTATTAACCCTACGAGTTGATCAGATGGAAACCGTAGGCCCCCAATCACATATTTGAAATCTAGCTATGTTTATGTTTTGGAATCAGACTACAAGAATATATATATTCAATATCTTAGCCTTAATGTGTATGTTCTGCCTTTGATTGGTTTAAGAAAATAAATCAATTGCTGCGTGCATAAACTAGCCCACACACCATTGACAATTAAAAAAAAAAATGAAAAAGACAACAATAGGATCAAATGCTGCTTCATTCCAAGATTTCTATAAACTTGACATTAACTTGAGTTTGCAAGGATATCGTAAGAACTTGCAGACTCTGCAGAGCAAGAGAAAATCCTAGAGTCTAGAATGGCAAAGCCACATGTTCTGGTTGTACCTTACCCTGTGCAAGGACATGTGATTCCCCTGATGGAGCTTTCTCTACGCTTAGTCAAACACGGCATTAAAGTAACCTTTGTAAACACCAAGTACAATCATGAGAGGATCATGAGTTCATTTCCAAAGGGAAGTGACATAGAATCTCAACTTTGTCTGTTATGGATAGCTGACGGATCAGAATCCGCAGAGAAAACCAAAAAGCCAGTATCCTCTGGTGAAGTCTTAAAGCACATACCAGGGAAAGTTGAAGAGCTAATTGATTGCATGAATGGATCAGAAAGTGGGAAAATAAGCTGTGTTCTTGCTGATCAGAGCATTGGATGGGCCCTTGATATTGCAGAGAAGAAGGGAATTCAGAGAGCAGCCTTCTGTCCTGCTGCAGCAGCACAGTTGGTGCTCGGACTGAGCATCCCAAAGTTGATTGAGAGTGGGATCATTGACAAAAATGGTGAGTTCATAGCACTTTACTTCTGTGGTTGCAATATTCAACAGAACACAAATTATTAATTTTTAAAACAGATTGTGTTAATTTATGCAATAAGATTTGTGTTGAAGTGATGAAACTTATTCAATTATTTACAACATAGGACTTTCATGAAACGAAGATTAATGAATGAAAGAATTAAAGTGGGAATTTCTTTTATGTCACCTCAGGAGGATATCATTCTGGATTGTTAAGAAAGGAGACATATCCATAACCCACAATGCTTTCCCTAATTCCTACCTGAGCCAATATTTCAAAACTCAAAAGAGAAGTTTGGTAAACTTGTTACCTTGGTCGTGTTATCTCATATACCATGAAATCTTAGATACCTAAATTTGATGCCCACATTTGGTAAACTGTCGTGTAATTACATGGTGGTGTCTGAAATGCCACCCTAGCATCACGTTACGCAAAAAATGCTAGTACTCTCAATAACACCCAAAATCTTCTGGTATCTCACATCCCAAAGTAAGTCGTATAAAATCTCAGACTAATAATTTTGTGCTGGTCTAAAAAGGTACATTTGGGAATTCAAGAAGTAAACAACAGAAATTAGAATGTGCAGCCAAGCATAGGTAATCTCACATCACTTGGAATGTTATATACCACCACTTGTCATATCAAATATGAGTATGTGAAATATTCTAGTATCTTATATCATGGTAGATCAGGACAAAATTACTAGTTGATTACTATGTCTTATTCTCCATATAAAATTTCCAGGAGCTCCATTAAAAGAACAGACTGTTCAACTATTACCCACAATGCCCAGCATAAGTACCAAAGACCTTGCCTGGGTTGGTGTAGGGAACCAAACTACTCAGAAGCATATTTTTGAACTTATGATGAGAAACATCCAGACTATGCAGCTCACTGAATGGCTTCTTTGCAATTCAACTTATGGACTTGAGCCTTCTGCGTTTACTCTGTCTCCAAATATCATACCCATAGGGCCACTTCTGGCAAGCAATCTTTCAGGAAACTCAGCGGGCAACTTCTGGCCGCAAGACCTCACTTGTATGAAATGGCTAGATCAACAGTCACCGAGTTCAGTAATTTATATTGCATTTGGAAGCTTCACAACAATTAGTCCAACCCAATTCCGAGAATTAGCTTTGGGGCTTGAACTTTCCAATAGACCTTTCCTCTGGGTTGTACAACCAGACTTCACAGAAGGGAAAATTAATGCATACCCAGAAGGATTTGAAGATAGAGTTGGCAATCGTGGTAGAATGGTGGGTTGGGCTTCACAGCAGAAGATTCTGAGCCATTCTTCAGTTGCTTGCTTCGTAAGTCATTGTGGTTGGAACTCCACAATGGAAAGTGTAAGCAATGGAGTTCCTATTCTGTGCTGGCCTCACTTTGCAGATCAGTTTTTGAATAAGAGCTATATCTGTGATGTTTGGAATGTAGGGATGGGGTTTGAACGAGATGGAAGGGGCATAATCACAAGAGATGAAATCAGAGGCAAAATTGAGCAACTCTTGAATGATGAGAATTTGAAGGAAAGGGCTAAACATCTCAAGGAAAAGGTCCTTAGTGATATCGGACAAGGTGGTAGCTCCAACAATAATCTAGATAGTTTCATCAAGTGGATCAAGATGTAAAATTAGATTTACAAAGTTTTACTATGATATTAAACCACACAAGTTATCTTAATAGTGAATATCCAAATGCTTCCCCTCTGAAAGGTGTTCATTACCTAACTTTCACAACCTTTTTTTTATTTATCTGTGCTTACTTGTAACTGGCTTTAATAATTTTAGAATATATAAACTTAGCTTTCAAACTATTTTAGGAAAGTGCATGCACTTTTATTTTCTTATTATGTTTAGGGGTGTCCTCGAGCTTTGCTCTAAAGTATCCTTTGATAATATAAAAGATGTTTTCTTCTACACCAAAATTGGTGTAATTAAAATTTTATTATGGAGCGCTAACAATGTAATACAATAAAGCTTCCATCATGTTTTCTCATATTGGGTAAATTATGTCATGTGTATTCACTGAATCGTTTGTGCATCTTCACTTAAATAAACTTCTTAGAATGAGATGATACATGATGTGATAGTCTCTTTGACCAAATAATGAGCAGTAGAATCAAGGCCATCAAAATCATTGCTCTCAGCGCATGTTTAACGAAAATAGCAAATGAATCCCATCATCAACCAAGCAGAAACCTAGCAAATCAAGTTGTTTGGTGGCCAAACGATATGTGTATAAAACGGTGCATTATTTTATCAATCATTTTGCCCATTGGTTCCATTGGCATTGCTTTCTCCTTCGTTTTGTCGTCAAACAGAGCAATTGTTATTATTATTTTTCTTAAATTTACCACGTTTCTTTTATTCGTCCTCTCACTGATTCCCTTTAAACAACACTTTTCCCATGAAAATCATAATGGCAATAACGAATATATGTAGAGAGGGTCGATAGGCTTTGACCAAAAGAAACAAAACGAACCCTGGGTAAAATCGTGAGGACAAACCCATGAAACCATAATATTTGAGAGTAGCTAAAATGAATAGACAAAATGAAAAAGAAAAAAAAGACAGTGAAAATAAGAATGGCATATTAATAAGTTGGGAATGCAGAATCATATGAAGACAAAAAATTGGGAGCATTGTCATCTCAGCCATCCTCAATGTGAGATGGCATTTATTTCAGAAGCTCATTGACTCTCAGGGAAAAGAATTCAAGTATAACAATGAGTAGAAGAAGATTATTTGGGTTTTGTCGTACCCAGCACAAGGCCATGTAATTCCTCTTATGAAGCTTTCTACAGTAATCAAATCATCAAGCCATTTTCTTAATTAAACTTTCAGACTTTTTAAATGTAAATTTGTTTTGCAATAATTGGAGCAATGCAACGCGATAAAAGTAGCATCCAAGCCACAGACAAAATTACCGAAGACATAGTACAGAACCAGGTGGAAACAAGAAGCAATCAAGCCAATGAGAAGAAGACAGAGATAAGGAGGAGACAAGATTGAGAAATGTTGAAAGATTTCCCCGAGATTATAAACGAAATGAACACTGGCAGAGCATGGTCAGATCATCACTCTTACCTGACTTCTCCCATAAAGGCTCTGGACCACCCGCAGTGGCTCCACAATGGAAGTCATTAAACCCCATTTTTGCCTCCCCCTCTTTATCCTCTGGCTCTGTGTGTGTGGTTCTAGCCATCGAATCGTAAATTTCATGGAAAGATGCAATGCAACCACAGCAAATAAAACTCATCGTCAATTAATGTCACTACCAGACATTGAGATCAGTTCAACGGTAAATTACAAATTTGTTTTGGAACTGTGAGTACTTACTGAAAGATGCAAAACGAGAGCAGACGCGTCTAGCCTGAAAAATTTTTAAAAACATAAACAATAGGCAAAGCCATATTACAGAATTTGATGCAAACGACAAGAAAAGGCATTCTTTGCCAACGAATTTAGAACTTAGATAGGATCCAATTGGAAAGAGGAGAGAGTGGGTCAGATCCCATGCCAAGAAAGCAAACGGAGGCAAGAAAGTCAACACTCGCAGGACAATTGAAATGGAGAATAAGAAAGGGAAGAAAATTTAAGGGATAATTATGATTTCAAAATATTTATGATAAATATTTTAAATTTTCAAAGAATTTAAAAAGACTTAATAATTATTTTTTCTTTTAAAAGACTCTATCAAAAAACTATAAAAACATATCATAAATGACTTCCAATATGTGATGTCAGAGATTTAACACAATGTTACTCAAGTTAAAAAATTTAGTCCTTTAATCATTCGAAATAATTTTAAAATTTAAAATTATTTATAATAAATATCATAAATTTATGATCTTTAATTATAATTCTTTTAAAAAATGATTAACTACTTGTTATCTAATAAATCACTAAACATATATTCATTAATTATTTACAATTGAAAATTATATAATTTTTTTCACAATATATGTTTTGATTAGATACCTTAACAAATGTTTAACAAAAGTCTTCCGTCGTTGGCCAGAAAAAATAAAAAAGCAAAAGTCTACTTTGCCACCAAAATTAACAATTAATAGAATATCTTTTGAGGGATCGAGAGGTTACTAACTTATCTCCTTGACATTTATCTGCGGTGATATTTACTCATGTATTTTGACTATTTATTAATCGTAAATATCAATATCAGCATTTATTATATTTATAATAACACATTTTCATAAAATTTATAATTACTATTTTCTAATCATGCGTAATTTATTTCTTTATATATGTTGAAAGAAGAAAACAAAAAGAACATAGAAAACCCAAGTTTTTAATGAATGACACATGTATAAAAAGAGTAATGATAACTCAAAAATACCATATCTTTTAGTAATAACATAATATTATTAAATATAAAACAATATTGCATCTATTTTATTAGATTTATTGTTATAAATCATTAATTATACAAAAATTAAATTAATTCTGTTAAAAGCTATTACTTATTAAATAAATTAATATTCTCAGTAATTATTTAATAAAAGACAAAACTAATTATATTTTGGTCTCTTATATTTTGATCCTATCTCAATTTGATCATTCACATTTTTTAATTTAAAAAAAATAATCCCTTTATCAACAAATAACCCTTCAACTTAGTTTTCATAAGTTGCTGAAAGAATTAATTCTTTTTAATATAAAAAAATATGAATGAAAAGTAAATGTGAAAAAATTAAATTGAGACCAAATTAAAATGTGAATGACCTAAATAATATTTTTTTAATAAAATATTGATTATTATATCATGATTAAAGTATATAAACTCCTGAATCCATAATATCAAGATTCATTTAAAAACGGTGAATTACCAATCATTTGGTCTCTTGGCATTGCCTCCTCGGTTCCTCCAATTGTCGTAAACCACAGCAATTTTCATTTTTATCTTTTTTTAAATTACCACGTTTCTTCTGTTCGACCTCAAGCTTAATTCCAATTAGACAACTGTTTTCCCATGAAAATCAGTCATAGCACATTTATATAACAACTTATATAATATATTAGTCTAATTAAATTAGGACAGAAAAAATAATTTTTTTTATACATAATAACAACAATTTTGTTATAATTTAATTAGACTAATACATTACATAAACTACTATATAAACCAACGTGAAGGGAAAACAGTAAAGAAACAAGGATAGAATTCTTCTCAGCCACGAGAAGTAGTATTTATCTCGGAAGTCTTGCAGTTGTCATATAAATTTCCAGGAAAAAAGAACTGTGTGTAGAAGAACCATGAAGAGAGCACATATTTTGGTTTTGCCTTACCCAGCACAAGGCCATGTTAATCCTCTTATGGAGCTCTCACATGAACTGGTCAAACATGGCATCAAAATCACATTCGTGAACACGGACTTCAACCACAAGCAAATCATTGAAGCTCTGGCAGCAAGAGGTGAAGAAGAACAAGTGAAGAAGGAGATTCGACTGGTCTCAATCCCGGACGGGCTGGAAGAAGGGGAAAATAGAAAACGTATAGAAATATTAACAAAGTCCATCTGTGAAGTCATGCCAAAGAAGCTGGAAATGCTCATACAAGAGATAAACGAATCAGACAGCGACAAGATCAGTTGTGTAGTGGCAGATGGGAGCATGGGATGGGCACTTGAAGTTGCAGAGAAGATGGGAATCCAACGAGCTGCATTCTGGCCTGCTTCAGCTTCACTCTTGGCCTTGTCTCTCAGTATCCAAAAACTGCTTGACGATGGAATCATTGACAGTGATGGTGAGACCACGTGCTTATCTGTTTCTCGGCAATATCATTTACATTTGGTGAGGAATATATGATCGCAATGGAACTTGACCATGCATTTGATAATAATTAAAACATGATGAACATTTCTCCTGAAGATGCTAGAAATGATAAAGTTATCCATAATCATTTACTTAAGAGATTTAGATTTTGAATTGAAATTATTTTTGGCATAATATATAAATATCTTAGAGATGATAATTAACTGGTATGAATGATCATATTTGATTATATGGCTTAATGGCTTAAATTTTTTAGTAAAAATGATTAAAAGAGAGAGAGAGAGAGATAAAGGTTCCAAATAACTGTATCCAAATGGTTCTTAGAAGTGTGCTGTAATTTCTATTCAAGGAACACCAACAAAAGATCAGATTATTCAATTGTCGCCAAAGATGCCAGCTATGAGGACAAAAGATTTCGTCTGGGCACTCATTGGTGATGACTTGAACGCACAAAAAATTGTGTTCGACAGTATGAGAAGGAACAACAAAGCTGTGGAAACTACAGACTGGGTGATCTGCAACTCAAGTCATGAACTTGAGCCTACAGCATTTACTTTTGCTCCAGAAATTCTTCCTATAGGTCCACTTCAAGGAAGGAAGAGCAATTATATTGAGCATTCAACAGGATCTTTTTGGCCAGAGGACTCAACTTGTTTGAACTGGCTTGATCAACAGCCAGATAGCTCAGTAATTTATGTTGCTTTTGGAAGTTTCACTCTCTTTGACTTCATCCAGTTGCAGGAACTGGCTTTGGGACTTGAACTCTCCAATAGGCCATTTCTATGGGTTGTAAGATCAGATATCAACAACAATGGGGCAAACTATGCCTTCTTAAAAGCATTTGAAGACAGATTGTCTTCTCGTGGGAAGGTGGTTGGTTGGGCACCTCAGCAGAAAGTTCTAAGTCATCCTTCAATTGCTTGCTTCTTGAGCCACTGTGGTTGGAATTCCACCATTGAAGGTGTAATCAATGGAGTTCCCTTTCTGTGCTGGCCTTACTTTGCTGATCAGTTTCTTAATGAGACCTACCTTTGTGATATCTGGAAGGTAGGATTAAGGCTTGATCGAAACGATGGGATCGTCAGCCGAGGAGAAATAACATGTAAGATCAAGCAAGTGCTCCATGACGAGGGATTCAGAGCAAGGGTCTTCGAGCTGAAGGAAAAAGCCATTAACAGTGTCAAAGAAGGTGGCAGCTCAAACAAGAATTTTAAGAACTTTGTTGATTGGATAAAAGCATAAATAAAGAATTTCAAGCTTATAACTAAAGTGTAATATGACAAGAACAAAGAGAACAAGCTTTGCTCATTATGTGACAAAGAAGCATCTGCTTTTTATGTTTTACATTTTGAAATACTCCTAAACATAACCAGGGCATAATACTACCTTATTCTAATAGGGCACTCTAGTGGACTCGTTGAGAAGCCAGAAAGTTCTTTTAAGCTAATGCATTTTCACAGTGTTTTAGTTTGTTTTTATGTACTTCGTCTGTTTTAAAGGATTACTTGTGCTCATATCTATTTTTCTTTCTCTTATTCTATTATTTTTGCAAGCAATAAACGTGATAACAAAAATCAAGAGATAACAGTTCACTCCAGGGCCTAGGCCACTGATGCCAGCGACTAAATTGTATATGCTACGGTCTTTCTGCCACTAATAGAAAGTCCACAACCCAAACTTGTAAGTTCATCATTCCCAAATCAGTACGTAGTTCTTGCAATCTACAGCACTCAATAACATTTCCACATATAATATGGTTTATTAGTGCTTCACTGGGTATGAAGATCATTCATCTAAGCAGTTCTCAGTCCCAGCTAACAAGCCAGTTTTCATTCTTTTCAGTGCACTACACTCAACGATTCTAGAAGTAAAGGCATATATTATGACTATTTTATCATACAGGAAGAACATAATGCTCCAAGATGTTATGGTGGCATCATTAGCGCCTTTTTCAGAATAGAGGGCTTGAATGGCTAGCTACAGTTCTACATAATATAAACGAATATGTTTCTAATGCTATGGGATGTTCTAGGAAAATAATTATGTAATGGATGACTTCTATAATATGCGTACTGGTTTCCAGTCTAACCATAGTGCTTTGTATTTTAAGTTTTAAGACAAAACATATTGAAACAGTGGCACAGTATTTCAAAGAAGAAAACTTGATGCACAGTTTTAGTACATAAAATAGATCATGCAAGTTCTACTTGAAAAATTTGCACATAAGGAAGCTAATGTTCAGTCTCAGTCACTCCAGAAACACCATTCTGAACGCAAGACAAAGGGCAACCCACCATTTAGGAGCTGTTATGCTTGTCAGATTTAATTAATCCCTTATCCAAACATGGGAACAAATCTCATTACTCTGAGTCCAAGTGCAACACTCACAAGCAAAAACAAGGACATCTCTGCCTTCTACAGTTATTAATCTATACTAAATCACAAGAAAAAGGTAGCAATTCTTAACCAGACTCTCAATTACAAATTTGTTTAGCGAGGCGGTACGAGTGGAGGCATCTAGCATAGAATCAAACTTACCCGAAGGCGTGGTACAGAACTTGAAGCAGCAAACAAAAAGGACAAACATTGAGACGCATGACAACGACGCGAACGAAAAAGCAGTAAAGTCATTTGGAAGAAGACAGGGATAAAGAGGAGACAAGGAGTGAGAGAAATATTGGAAGGTTTCCTCAAGGTTATGTATGAACGAAATGAACTCTGGCGGTGGCAGACCATGGTCAGGTCATCTCCTCAACCTAACTTCTCTCATTAAGGCTCTGGACCACCGGCAGTGTCTCTGCAATGGACGTCCTTTGACTCTATTTTAGCCTCGCCTCTTCGTCCTCTGGCTCTGCGAGTGTGTGGTGGTTATACCCATCGTACATTTCTTAGCATTCAAGAATGACCTTCAATATAATATAATATATACATATATATACACACACACACACACACCATGGAATTTCGAAGCAGGAACCCGAGGTAATTAATCTTTAATAGCTCAAATTTTCTTTTTATCGAAAATAAAAATTGCCTCATTAACATGCCATGAACCCGTTACCAAGAAACAGAGACATAATTTCAAATAAATGAGTATTGGTTTAGCGGCGGATGGAGGCGCAGCTATATATATATATATATATATATATATATATAGCTATAGACTTAGATCTTAATTTTTAGTCAGGCAACACTGATTTAAAAAAGAAAAAAAAGAAAAAGAGACATATGTCCATTATTTTATTTTCAAATTTAAAATTACGTGATTTTTAAAATTTGCTATCCATTAATCCACGTTATTCAAAAATTAAAGAAGTAAGAATATGCATACTTTTAAAATTTAAAATTCAGGTAGTTAATGTGTATAATTTTCAAAAGATAAAACTAAATTTTGTCAAAATATTTTGTGAATCTTTCAATAATTACATAAATAGTTTTTTATCTGAGGACGAGAGAGTGTACCGTACATAGCTATAAGCTAGTACCCAGGAAATAAAGGAAATAGATTATAATGTCATGGGTAGAATAACTGGAAAGAGTGAGCACTAAAATTCTCAAGCAACTGCCAGGTATATCCAATGTCGCTGTAAAGACAGACTATAATTATTGCTATTCTGCGACACTTCATGCTACCTCAAATGGTGGCCCAAGGAGGATGTAGAGATAAAAACTTTGAACGCAGAGTAGCTAGCTTTGTTGTATTCTCCACCCTTTTGCCCACTTCTACCCCCAGATAAAACACTACTTTGTTCACTGCCTCTGCCGTTGGCCTATGAAACATGATGTCAAATCAATGATTCATACAAAATAAGTATCATATAAGAATTAAAACTAAAGATCATAAGCTTAATATTTACCATAAATAAAACTTTACATTTTAAAATTAGTTTAAAAATATTAAGAACCATACATAATAAAAAAGTAGAAGGGGCAAAATTTTGAAGACTCATAGGGGAGTCTTTTCAAATATAAAAATAAATGCAGTCCTTACTTATTCAAAATAATTTTAAATTTTAAGATTTTTTAAAATAAATAAATTCAATTTATACTCCTTAACTGTAAATTTTTTTCTTACCCACAAAAGTGTAACTTTTTTCTTTTTTCTTTTTTTGGCCAGAAACGAAGTTGTAACATTTAGCTTTTCTGTCTTTGCCACTATGAAGGCTGAAGTGATATGTGAATGATCAAAAACCCGTTTGCTCTGGGTAACTTAGGAGTTAAGAACCCTAAAATAAGGAGAAAATAAAATACTCCATTTTCAACAAAGTGAGGTTTTAGAACTGATATATCATATACGAAATACTATGTACTTCTTATGCCTACAATTCCATTTCCTTTTTGGGCATTAATAAGATACAACAAATCCATACAAGTAATCATTTATGTTAATATAATGGTGTTTCTTTGAGACAAGCTTAACTTCACGGTACTCAATGATGCAAAGTATAAGTTAAATAACTAATTTGGTACAAAACAAGCATACGAACACTAAACTAAAACAATAAACAAACCTGCAAAAACAAAATACTAATTTGATAAAAAAATAGGCCAGAATTAGAGTAGAGGGGTGGGAGATGACAGACACAAGTGGATATCCATAGGGGGAAACAGCCCTTAAAATTTGGCTTTAGCACATGGGGTTCTCAATGAACATGTCAAGGATGATGACAAGCACAGCAATATGTCCACCATTGGGCAGGAATGAGGGCGCCAATGTCCTTATCACTTAGATATTATCTGAATTTGCAGCAAGCCAGCATGAGCGCATGCTCCCCCATTCTTTGCACATTCAGCACTCACTGTCATCTCATCTCCATCCTCTTCCCTCTTCCAACTTCCTCTGTCATTGCTTCCCTGCTTGTTTTGTACCAACATTTTTCTCTCCAGCACACTCTTTCACTGTGTCACTGACTCTTAAAATGACCTCTCAGTAATGCTTCCTCTCTACTCTCTGTTACATTGGCATGCTCAGCAGTTAACACCTTATGGGAAATTTTGGGGTGCCAAAAAGTTACTAGCTTTACACAAAAAAAAAGAAAGTCCCCCTTCTTCTGCCCGTCTTTGATCATTATCATATGAAATTTGCACCCATGAGAGAAACTGAATAGCATATTTTGTACAACGGGGATTGTTTTAGTCTTACAGTGAGAGGGTTCAAATTTTGAATATAGGTTTAGGCTCCCATCTTGTTCTTCTACTTGACATCAAGGGTTCAAAACTCTGTCTTTCAGCTACTTGAATTATCCATTTTTCTTTTGGAATAAGAACAATGGAAGATCATTCGAACGTTGAGAATGGTAAGTGAGCAAACATTTTTTACATGCGTCGGATGTTTATTTACAAATTTTCAACATTGCCTTACTCCTTACCTTCACTTTATCATCTACTAAGCAGAGAATCTGGCGAAATATTATAACAAACATAGAAGAAGCAAACCTACTAGAATAAAGATCTCGGATTTCTCTTTTTCGTCAATCAAAACGAAAATAAGAAACAGAGAGAGTGGGAAAAATAACAAAGAAGTAGAAAAAAAAAAACGGAAAGAAGAAAAGAACCCGGAGATACATGATGAAACTATGATACACCATTTTCATTCTCGGAACCCTTCCCGTAATAATCGATGAGTTTCTGCAGAATCAAGACCTGGGTCCTCAGTAGAATAATGTAATCCGCAGTTTCTTGGAACAATTGATCCGCTTTCATTGTTTCGCCACTCTGGGCTGGGATTAGCTTCTTCAGCGCCTTAAGCTTGTCTGAGAGCTTGGACTTGCCTTCCATGTGTTTGAAGCTTCTTCTTGCAGTGCAGGCACGAGAGCGAGTCCGGAGAGTTGGGGAAGCTCTTCTGGGTCGTCTTCTTCTTCTCGCTCTTTTCACGGAGAGCTTGTAACTGTTCTTCATGTTTTGGCTCATGGCAACGGAACAGATATGAGCAGAAAGAAAGTTGTGTTTTTTATTGTTAGGGGAAGGGTCATGGACTCATAGAATGGGAGAGAGAGTGGGGTTCTGGGTTTATGTAATGGCCAGTAAAGAGCTTGCCCCTTGACATTGCACATTATTACGGAAATGCCATTTCTCTTTCAAAGTGACATCTACGAGCACATGTTTTAATTCATATCAAGATGCTTGGCCAAATATCTTGGATATACATGTTGATTAAAAAGTTGTTTATGAGTTAAATACAATCTCTTGAGTACTTTATAATGTATTATTATTTTTTTTATTAAATATTTTTTATACTTTTAGGACTAATCTTATTTAAGAAATATCTAGGTGTCTATTTTCAAATGTATTTTCTCATGAGTTTAAATTTTTTTACCACTTAAGTAAGTATGTTGGATATTTATAAATCATTTAACAAAAGGACATGATGTAATATTTTTATAACAAACAATGCATTTATTTCTTTTGTTGAAAATCTTGAAGTAATGCCTTAAAAATTTAGGTATAATTATCACATAAGTTTACTTTTAAATTAAGAGTAACAACACTGAGATATCTAACAATTCACTTAAGTATGAATTTTAATCATCTAATGTGATATAATAATCATGTGAAAATAAAAGATAAAATGTGGTGCAATTAATCATATATATATATATATATCTCTCTCTCTCTCTCACTTTAACTACATTGCTATCGTGTGACAATGAATGATAGCAAAACACATTTTCGTTAATTGTTATTGTTTTCAAAATAAGACAGAAATAATTTATACCTAAGATGAAATGCAAGTCAATTTAAACAAATTTTTGTGAGGTACTTAGTTCATCAGCATATTTTCCACAGCTAATTCAAAATTTTTAATTTGCAGTTATATTCAGATTTATTAGCATAAACTCCAACGAGACTTGACCAAATCTGCGTGGAAAAGACAGGGAAGCACGTATAGTAAACATTCCACATTTTTTGAACTGTCTGGCACCAACTTTTTTTTGGGAGAAACCAATGGAAGGTGTTCCCAATTATTTAAAAAGAAGAAAAAAAAAAAAAGAAGAAGAAGAAAGCAAAAGAATGTACTTGAAGACAAAAGTTTACCAAATTTGTAAATTAAGGGAAAGCAAAACTGAATGAAAAATCTCTGGAAGCATTAAAAGGGGAAATATATCAATTAATTGAAGCAAAAACATAAAAGGGAAAGGCAAATGAGCCTCACAAATATGAAAATAGAATGGTCCAAGGGCTATTAATCCTGATCCATTGGAAGGAGGGAGGGTTTGAGGGTAAACATGAAATGGGGGACCAAAAAGAACATGCAAGTTTAGATATTTTGATGAAAGAAGGGTAAGATGGTAATTTTGAGAAGGAGAGGACACCAGTTTCCTATCTCATTATCCCAATTGAAAAAGAGAAAGCGGGAAGAGAGGCACGACTCGCCAGCCTGAAAGGCAGAAAAGCCTGCCCCTCTGTAACGGCACATGTGAAGGTCCCGGGAATTTCAATTTCATAATTACCCAATTGCCCCCAAATCATTCAAAATCATTACTGCCATTATTATTCTTTTATATTTCTTTTTTCAAAAATTATAGTCGAGGAGTAGGAATTTAAAATGTTTATTATGAATTATTTTAAATTATAAAATTATTCAAAATGATTCAGGGAGCAAAGTATTTTTGCTTTGGAAACGTTACTTCCTGTCTTCGTGATTCATTTATTATGTATTTTCATAATTTAATGATAGAATTTTTTAAGAGTGAAAAAAATTGGTTCCTAAATTTTTAAAATAATTATAAAATTTAATATATTTTATAGTAAATATTTTAAATTAATAATTTTTAATTGTAATTGTCCCTATTTCTCTCTCCTTTCTTCTCTAAAGTGATGAATTATACAAATTAGAAAATGCATCTTTATAAGAAAATTTTTTTGCATGTATAAAATCTACGTATATTAAACTGTTAAAATTTAATTTGTATGATTAAAATTTATTATATATACGTATCAAATTTTAACATATATATATAAACCCTGCATCTTACTCTTCGTTAGTAGGCTTATTCATTTAACAACAATATAGTAATGGAAGTATTAGAAATAATGTTGTTCAGATTATTTATGTATCATTCAATTAATTAATTAAGAACATAAAAGTGGAAAGGTATGTACTAAGCGTAATTATTTTTTTTTTTTTGTATTGATATATTTTGGAGAATTGTTAATGATAATTCTGAAAAATCAGGTAATAGCTTTTGTGATTTCCTTTTCCATTATTTTGAGGACAGAAGAGTAGTCCGAAACTAGAAGTAAAGTGGCTCCTTATTTCTAATTCTTTTCGGCCATTGGTCCCTTATTCTTTGTGCTTAAAAGACATGTGATATGACACAGTTCTACGAGCTTTGCATCAAAGTTGTAACTTTTTAAATCAACCTAATCCGCAATAACCAATACTTTATATTATTCGAAAATGCAATTAGTCATATCAGTATTTTAGTATTAAATGTTTTTTTTTTAAATTATGTTTCAAAAATCATAAAAAGACATAATAATTAGTTATTTCAATTTCTTCTCACAGTATATTAATTAAATTTTCTTTTTATATTATAATTATAATTCTATTTATTTTATTTATATGTTATTGCTGACATAGATTTTTAGACTAACGATGATGGTTCTAAAACCATATATATATATATATATATATAATGAGATAATAATACTTTTTGAAATGTTGTTTAACTTTAAATTTTATTATCTATTATAAAATGGAAGGAAAATTAATTACACATATATTTATTTATAGAGTTTTATTTTAATGATATAATAATTAATATTATTAAAATAAAATCCTTCAAAATCTTTAAAATGATTTCTTATTTAATTAATCAAAATCAACAAATTAAATTTATCTGGATAATAGTCTCAAATTAGTAATCTGACAGGATGATTATTAATGTTCTTGGGTTGTGGGTTGGGTTTCTGCCCAGTGGGCTTGTAGATAATCGAATCCATCACCGATTATACACAAATAAAATAACACTCAATCTATTCATAGTTTACAAATTATAATATCAATTGTCTAATCAGTAATAACAAGATAGTAATCTAATAAAATAATTAATACTAATCCATAAAATATCAAAATTATTCTAACAAAACTCAAATGTAAGAAGCCGACCAAAATCAGATATATAGTACATGGGATAATAATATTATAATTTAAACGAATGGTACCGTGTTAACAACAAACATGGCACTACCTATAAGCCAAAAGAGACAAATAAGTGGAAACTAATCATGGACATGCTGATCAGTTTCGGAATGATTATATATATATATACATTCAAAAAATAAAAATAAAAAAGAAAAGAAGACATGAAAGAGGATGATTAGGTATGATTCACAAATGGCAGCAAGACAAGGGTTGGCTTTAGGGAAAAGGAGAGGCTCAAAGCCAAACAAAGCAACAAAACGGGGAGGGGCAATTGTGTCAGGCAGAGAAATTACAGAGAGAAGCTAGGGAGGAGTGAGTTAGTTGCATCATGTTGTGGCTTGGGTTCCCTTAAAGGGTGCATGTGAAGGTGATATGGCCCAGCAAAGCTCCGTTATACAGCAAGAGCAAGAGGAAGAAGAAAAGAAGAAGGAAGCACATGGGAAGCACATGTGGAGAGAGAGAGAGAGAGAGAGAGGGCATGTGAAAAGCAGCCTGTAGTATTTTACAGTATGTTCTGCACATTCCCTGCATGCAACTGATCAAGTCACACTGTGCTTGTTGGCAGCCTCCCTAATCTTCGCATGTTTTTATTTAACAATATTTTTAAGTAGAGATGTAGCCCTATGTCCCTATATATATGATAAATAATTCTTAAAAATTTACAATTGTATATGATATATTTATCTATAATTGATTTACATTATTTTAACACATATTATAATTTAACATTTTGTATTGCTTAAATACTATGATATGAATATTAAATAGTAAAAATTATACTTACACTTCTTATAATTCGGCTGCTTTAGTTTAAAAGTTTGTAATTGAGTCTTTACAATTTATAAAATTTAAATAAATTTATTTTTGTTAAAATTATGTTAATATTCTCTTAAATTTTACAGATATAAATAATCACATACTATTTTAATACTTTGAATATATATATATATATATATATATGATTTATGCCAATAAAAGAGATAAAAATAATAAACTGAAATTAATTCAGCTATATGACAAAATATTGGTTAAAAATATAAATCAAAGATTAATTTTTAAATTGCTAAAACTCTAAGGACTTGATTATAAATTTTTAAAACTATAAGGATCAAATTAAAAATTAAATAAAACTGTAAGGAATAAAATTACATTTTTTCCTATTAATTATGTTGTTTAAAAGCATTAGATCACTGATATAATAATTGAAATTTATTTTAGAAATTATATAATTTATATTCATAAAATTTAGAAAAGTTAATCTAGTTTTTGGATCAGATCAAAACATATCATCCAAAATGATATCATGTACATTATGATATGTTTATACTGAATAAATACATGGTTCTGTGTAGGTATGTATAAAGTATCCAAGATATCGATATCAAAACGAAGGGTACCAAAACTTTTAATCTCATAAACCTTATCTATTTAAATATTGATTCTCTTTTCATTTTTACATGCTAATGTTTTGCTTTATTTATTAATTAGTGGAAGTGCAATAAACTATTATTCTTGATTAATTTTTGGGCATTGGATTTGTTTGATGGGATTTGTATTATCTGAGGCACATGTGTAGCCATTTCAATTCGGCATGTGTGACATCTGTAGGTTCAGCATGTGACCTACATGACACTTCTTTGCGTTATCCAATTGGATCACAGAGGAAAGCTCATTTAAACCACTTTTTTAATAAAAAAAAAAAAGTCATTAATATAATTAAGTGGGTCTTGGTCCTACAACAAATTGCCGATATATCTTTTGCGGTAATTATCATTTTATTTAAGAGTTGCATTAAATCTCAACCTAGAAGTTACAACATGACTCATTAAAATAATGACAAAAAGGAAATTTAGTAATGGAGTGTACTCACTTATCGTTCCTAGCATCAAGATTTGGTGAGACTTATATATACTTATGAATTGATCTTCTGGTTTTAGTTTGGTGCTATGAGTTTCTATTACGAAAAAAAAAAATTGGTTAATCATAGTATACTTATATAGTAATTGATTTAGTATATCAATTTTAACAGAATAATTTAAAATGAAAGTGATGGCCAAAAATAATTTCATTGAGACAAATACAATAAATCAATTAATATATAAATATATTATGATTAGTTAATATTTTTTTTAAAAAAAAAACTTATTGATCTAGTGGTCCTGTTAATTCTATCATATTAAGTTGAGTTGGACTAAATTAAAGTTTAAAAAACTTATAATTTTTACTGAGTCAAATTTGTTACACAAAATTAGGTTTGGCACAACATCAATTGTTATTTAATTCAAAATATTATTGTTTCATAAATTTTAATCATTTTTATTTAAAATTTTAATTTATTTTTATTCATTTCATATCTTAAACCTTTTATTTGTTCATTAATTTTGTTAAATTGAAACTAATCACGCACACAAATATATATTTTTTATAGAGACAATAATGTAGAAAAGACGATTAATTATGAGAGGAAATATATCTTGATTGGTCGTTCACGTGTCAGTCTTTCAAGTCTCGAAGCCTTTAAAGGAAAATTTCGCGGTAATCCCAAGGAGGAGCACGTGCTCCTGCAAAAATTCTGAATTACATATGGAGTACAAGAATAATAGTAGAGAATGTACTTACTAAAGCCTTTGAGACTATACTTACGTAGAGGATGAGTGCTAGGTTTAGGGTTTAAACTCTGCTAATATTAGGTCTTCGTCTCAAGATCTCTTTATTAAGTAGTTTTGATCTCATGGGGACTATAAGATGTAGCGAGGTTAGACTGTTAATGAAGCTTCTGCAATTGGCTCATTTTCTTATTTCCATGATGCAGAAATATACCTAGTTCGCCTTTATAATAACATTTCGTAATGAATTTCTGTTTCAATTAAACTTGATTATTAGATTGTTCTTTTAAAAGTTATATTTGAATTTAAAATATAAATTTATTTTTTTAATTATACTTTTTTATTTTAATTGTTCGAATTAAACTTATAGAACTAAATAAATATTTTTAAGTCATATCATTTTCCTATTCTATGAATTCTTTGGGTGAAGTATTTGAGCGAAATTACATATCTGTAACGGAAAAGCTGTAAACCTAAGGCCATTGCCATGTTGAGTTAGGAGAGGAATGACCTGTGGCTGGAAACCCATCAAAGAGAGTGAAAAAAATAGATGAATAGTCTCCTCAGGGGATTCTGCTGGCCCTGGCAGTGATTCCACGTACGGAGACGTGAACTCCTTTTGAAAATTGTATTTTCCTCGTGTAATTTATAATCTAACAAATGACTCAAATCTTATAGATACATCTTCTGTTCTTAGAATATTCTTCGTTGTAAGTCCAATTAGATAAGAACAAAACCCTGTAGGACTCACCAAAGACAGAAAAGGCCAAGACTAGCTAATCTTTGATGATTTGGCTCAGGCAAGTCTTCCTGTGTGTCGGCTTCACTGTTTGCTTTTGGGCTTTGAGTCCATTTGGGCTCACCCGAACACATAAATTATTGGGAGAGAATGATATATTTGAGTTCGATTCTTAGGTGTTTTCTTTTCTTTTTCGGTTTCAATTTTGGAAATCAGGTTTTCATTAAAAAAAAAAAAATAGTATGAAAATTAAACACTAGTATATTAAAATTCAATTACTTGAATAAGTTTAAAGATTCATGTTTTACACGTGCAACTATAAGTCATATTTAGGTATACAAATTATCTAAACTATTACTCATATGATTTTACAGTTTTTTAAATTTTAATCGTTGGATTAAAATTTTGAATGTTATAAAGTTAATATTTAAAAATTATGACAATATGCAATTATTAAATTTAGTTTGAACCTTCATATAACACAATTCTTTTAATATTACTAATTTTATCCATGCATTTTTAATCATATAAAAAATTCATATTATTGTCAAAACTCTTCAATCACGCGGAAAACATAACTTAATAGGTGTGTACACATGTATTTTGTGTTTTAACTTCTTATAGATATTATTCCTTTACCACATGTAAAAATTCAAAGTTAAAATTAAACCCTTTTGGTTTTTATCAATAATTAAGAAATATTAGTTCAATACTTGAATTCATCCAATGATCTAAATATGTTACGGTAAATAAATTAAAGTATCCATTATTGTAGGAAATTCTACTTGAATTCTATATTACTTTTTAACGATCTTAAGGCATGATATAAATTTTATTTTGTGCTTTGGACCAATAGTAATTACAGTATAGTTTATGGTAAAAATTAAATAAATGTATAGCTGTTATAAATGAGTACATTTTTCTCATCTCAAATTTTATAACTTCTTTATGTTTAGACATGTAAAAAATGTAACTAAGACAAACATATTTAACATAATAAATTAACTAATTGTCTATTGCATTTAAGGGTGAACAAATATGGACAAGGTCAGATTTGAGCTCAACCCGTGGTTTTGCTTGGGGTTTACATTGGACCAATAAATATGGCCCGTTTTCAAGATCTAATATATAACAGGGTTGGGTGATGGTCATTCCAAGTTTTTGTTTTAATGTTTAACAAATTTCAATTTAGGATTTTTTAAAAGTTAGTTTATACCTAATAAATGAATATCTTATATTGATAAAAATCATTATCATTTATATTTAACACAACTAAAAAATAACTATTTCTTTCAAAATAACTATTACTTATTCAATCTTACAATTCTTTCAATTTTCAATTTGAATTGTTATATTGAAATTTTAAATGTTATACAATTAATATTTAAAAATTAAGATAATATGCAATTATTAAATTTAGTTTGAACGTTCGTATGACACAATTCTTTTAATATTACTAGTTGTATCCATGCATTTCCAATCAAATATAAAAAATTTACATAATTATCAAAGTTCCTCGATCACGCATAAAACATGACTTAATAGGTGTGTACACACATATTTTGTGTTTTAACTTCTTATAGATATTATTCCTTTACCACATGTAAAAATTCGAAGTTAAAATTAAACCCTTTTGGTTTTTATCAATAATTAAGAAATATTAGTTCAATACTTTAATTTATCCGATGATCTAAATATGTTACAGTAAACAAATTAAAGTATCCATTATTGTAGGAAATTCTACTTGAATTCTAGGTTACTTTGTAACAATCTTAAGGCATGATCTAAATTTTATTTAGTGCATTGGACCAATAGTAATTAAGTATAGTTTATAGTAAAAATTAAATAAATGTATAACTGTTATAAATGAGTACATTTTTCCCATCTCAAATTTTATAACTTCTTTGTATTTAGACATGTAAAAAATGTAACTAAGACAAATATATTTAACATAATAAATTAACTAATTGTCTATTGCATTTAAGGGTGAAGAAATCTGGACAAGATCAAATTTGACCCCAACCTGTGGTCAAGTTTATACTGTGCCAATAAACATGGCTCATTCTCGAAATCCAATACAAAACTAGGTCGAACAAGGTCATTATGGATTTTTGTTTTATGCTTTAAAATTTTTAGTTTAGAATATTTTTTAGTGTTAGTTTATATCTAATAAATGAGATATCTTTTATTGATACAAATTATTTATATTTAAAACAAATAAAAAATAACTATTTCTTTCAAAATATTATTAATTTTATTAAAAAGCAAATAAATAAAGCATAGCTTAAAAAAATAAACATGTATATATGCTAGGCCAATGTACTTGCACAAGATTAGGTTTCACGTGTTGACTTTGATATCAATCCCAAGACATATGCATGGCCCCACCCCACTTGACCTTACTTGAAATAATTAAACTAAACTAAATTAACCAAATGGAATGGGTCATGTACATTCCAAATTACCTTTGGTAAGAGTGCAAGCAAGGAACATGTGAAAATTTAGTGTGAACAAACATCATAGGACTGAAAACTGATTTAGATGATTTGCACTGTCAATTTAAATCATTAAGATCTCATCAAAATCTACCACATTGTTTAAGATTTGACATAGTTGTAGAATTCTTTTTATATTTATTATTTAAGTTTTTAATAAAAAAAAGTTAAAAAAATTTAATCATGCAATGTTAATCGTAAAAATTTTACACTTATAATATGTTTGTTCAAATATTTAATAACAAAGATGTAAAATTTGTATTTAAGTTTTCTCAATTAATTTAAGATGAGCGATGTGATTCCATTTGATATAAATATCTAAAAGTAGAATATTAGTTATTATATAAATTTTATTGTAAACAAGACAAAGAAAAAACTTTTTCAAACAAAATAAAATAATGTCTTTCAAGGCATAGAAGAAAAATCTTATATATAGTTGCTTATATTTTTTGTTGTTTTTAAATAATTAAAATATAATAAGTATATAATTAACTAATTATATCATAACATATGTATGGTTATTGTAAATAATTGTATTATTATTAATTAACTATATATTTATTATATTTTAAGTGAATAACAACATAATATAAAAATAACAAATTACATATAAGTTTAATCCATCACAATTATTTCAAAAAATGTGATAGTTATATCTGATCATAACTTAAAAAATTTATCTAACCTGAAAATATAAAGGCCAAACAAAATAGTATAATTTGTAAAACGAACTAGACTATAACTTTTTATATGCAGTTATTAAATTTAGTTTGAACCTTCATATAACACACTTCTTTTAATATTATTAGTTTTATCAGTGCAAATTTATATCATTATCAAAAGCCCGTCAATCACGCAGAAAACATAACTTAATAGGTATGTACACACGTATTTCGTGTTTTAACTTATTATAAATATTATTCCTTTACCACACGTGAAAAATAAAAGTTAAAATTAAACCCTTTTGGTTTTTATCAATAATTAAGAAATATTAGTTCAATGCTTGAATTCATCCAATTATCTAAATATGTTACAGTAAACAAATTAAAGTATTCCTTAATGTAAGAAATTCTACTTGAATTCTATATTACTTTTTAACAATCTTAAGGCATGATATAAATTTTATTTTGTGCATTGGACCAATAGTAATTACAGTATATTTTATAGTAAAAATTAAATATATGTATAGCTGTTATAAATGAGTACATTTTTCCCATATCAAATTTTATAACTTATTTATGTTTAGACATGTAAAAAATGTAACTAAGACAAACATATTTAACATAATAAATTAACTAATTGTCTATTGCATTTAAGGGTGAAAAAATCTGAATAAGATTGGATTTGACCTCAACCTGTGGGGTCCTGCTTAGGGTTTACACTAGGCTAATAAACATAGCCTATTCTCAGGATCCAATACAAAACTGGGTCGAGCAAGGTTATTTTAAGTTTTAGTTTTATGTTTTAAAATTTTTAATTTATAATATTTTTTAGTGTTAGTTTATATCTAATAAATGAGATATCTTCTATTGATAAAAATTAATTATAATTAAAACAAATAAAAAATAACTATTTATTTCAAAATATTATTAATTTTATTAGAAAGTAAATAAATAAAGCATAGCTTAAAAGAATAAACATGTATTTACGTTGGGCCAATGTATTGGCACAAAATTAGGTTTCCCATGTTGACTCTTATCTCGATCCTAAGATGTATGCATGACCCCACTTGATCTGACTTAAAATAATCAGGCTAAACTAAATTGACCAAATCTAGTGATCATGTACATTCCAAATTACCTTTGCTTGTCTTATGTAAGAGTGCAAGCAAGGAATATGTGAAAATTTAGTGTGAACAAATATTATAGGACCAAAAACTGATTTAGATGATTTGCACTGTCAATTTAAATCATAAAATTTAAGATCTCATCAAAATCAACCACATTGTTTAAGATTTGACATAGTTGTAGAATTCTTTATATATTTATTATTTAAGTTTTTAATAAAAAATTTTAAAAATTAAATCATGTAATGTTAAATGTAAATATTTTACACTTATAATATGTTTATTCAAAAATTTAATAACAAAGATGTAAAATTTGTATTTAAGTTTTCTCAATTAATTTAAGATGAGCGATGTGATTCCATTTTATATAAATATCTAAAAATAGAATATTAGTTTTTATATAAATATTATTGTAAACAAGACAAAGAAAAAACTTTTTCAAACAAAATAAAAGAATGTCTTTCAAAGCATAGAAGAAAAAGCTTATATATAGTTGCTTATATATTTTTGTTGCTTTTTAATAATTAAAATATAATAAGTATATAACTAACTAATTATATGATGACATGTGTAAGGTTATTGTAGATAATTGTATTATTATTAATTAAGTATATATTTATTATATTTTAATTGAAGAACAACATAATAAAAAAAAACATTACATATAAGTTTAATCCATCACAATTATTCCCAAAATGTAATGGTTATATCTAGATTTGATTATAATTTAAAAAGTTTGTTTGATATAAAAAAATAAAGGTCAAACCAAAAGGCTCAATTTGTAAAATAAGTTAGATTATGACTTTTTATAAAGTCAAACTCGAGTTCAAAAAGTCTGAATGAATGTTTTTTTAATAAGTAAAAATTTATTATTTAAAAAAAATTAGTATAACGTGATATTTTGATAAAAAATAAAAACTAATACATATTATTTAAAAGATTTATACAAATACAATAATTCATTTATATTTACAACTTTTTTTATATATAATTTTATATGTAATAATAACAATTATCTATATTATTTATCTTAATTATTAAGTAATAAATTGATTTGACCACTAATTAAAAAACTTGATTGGCTTGATAGAGTCCACAACTAACAAATATAAATAAAAGTATGAATTAAAAAATTTAATTAAAATATAAGCTTGAATTTTATTTTTTTTAACCTAAAGTCAATCCCAATTTTTAAAAATCTAGCCCGATGACTAAGTTATACCTAAAACATGATTTTTAGCCAAACAATGCTTTGCTACCTCTTCTCTTCTTTTCCCCATGATTTTTTTTCTTCAATGATCTTTTGATCTTTATGGGTTAGATTTACACGGCTAATATATAATAAGTTACTTCACTTACCATAGAACTAATTTTTTTATTCTACATTTGCTTACTTATTGAATCAGTAGAGTGTAGAATAGTTACGTATTATATGATTGCCAACTTGTTATATATCTATAGCATAAATCTAACCTGCAAAATGATAAAAAAAAAAAAAAAAAAACCATTATTTTACTGCACAACTGAAGCAGACGACCTGCATTGTTTTAAAGGTTTTAGTATTTTTTCCTTTTAGATTGTAGAAGTCTGAAAACTAATCATGTATGATTTGGGTTATTTTATAATTAAAGAGTAAAAGCTTGTCAACTAAGCCCAACTGTATATGTTATCTTAGTTATATTTGGTTGTGAAACAGTTGTGTAATCCTTTGAGGTAATGAGTGTAGTAAAAGTCATTTGAAAGTGTTAGCTGGTAAGTTATTATTACAACAGTGGCTTAAATTTCTTTAAATTTAAACTTTGAAGGGTAAGAATATGTTGGAGAGTTTAAAATGGAATGATTAATAATGAGAGTTATATCAAATCTTTGCAATAGTGAATTTATTGTTATAATTTGTCTTTTATCAATCTCACATAATTAATTATATATATATATATATATTTTAAATTTATTATGTTTTTTTTAATATTTTGATATATTATTAAACTCAAATTTTTACTAATATTTATAAATATTATTAATTAAAAGTATATAACCATATAATAAAGCAAATTAATTTTTCAAAAACTCATGTAATATGGAATAGATAGACTAGTTATGTGTTACTTTAGTGTTATTCTAATTTGAACTTACAAGAGTGATAAAATATATAATGAACTAAAATTTATTCACATATATGACATGTGAGGTAATTTTGGTAAGGGTGAACTGAATTGAGCCATATACTTCGAAAGTGTTAAGATAGTACACGATCGATTATGTCTATGGAATTTAGTGGCATATTGATGAAGATTTAAAATTAGAGACTATAAATTAAAACTTTGTATCAATATGAAGACCCAATCACAAATATTTTTCTAAAACTATAGGGATTAAATTTAAAAAATAATAAAATTACACTGACAACAAATAAGAATAAATTACACAAACATTCATTAAGTTTTGCTAAACTTACACTGACATCCCCTCTATTTTCAAATTATAAATTTCAGTTCAATTTAATTTTTTTTGGACTAAAATACCTTCCTTAAAATACATGTAAGAGGATATATTAATTTTGAAAAAGTATTTAGGTTAATGCAGGGTATTTTATATAGTAAAATAAATTCGACTAAATTATATTGCAAATTTTTGTTCCAAGAGAGGTCTCCACATATCTTGATAATAGAAGAAATGTTAGTGTAATTAATTCAAAAAATAATTTAACCTGAAAATAAAAATCACTTTCGATTCAAATGGATGTGTTCCCTCTAGTAAAATCGAATTAGATAAAATTTGAATAAATCAATAAATGTAGCTTGCATAGCACCAATCCATCCAAATACGTTCTTAACGATTCGTTAGTACGTTAGGGTACCGTGGGGAGGACCTGTGAAGAAATTGAATCATCAAATGTTGAATCGAAGGAAGAAGAAGAAGAAGAAGAAGAAAATTGAAAAAAGATATAGAATAATACTTGGACTATGCCGAGATGTAATTTTGCGCTAAGAGTATTGAATACTATAAAGTGAGGACTGAAAAGTACGATTTTGGGAGAATAAATTAGAGAAAATTGTTAGATTTTGAGATTTCAATCCCAAAATTATTTTTTCAGAAAGTAAAATAGATGATAGAGGATGTTGAAATTTGGACAAGAGATACTGAGATTTAGAGGGGAGATGAAAAGGAAAAAAGAAAGGATGAATGAATGAATTTGTGACGTGGCATGATGCAAAATACTAAAATTCTGCTTGAAGGATGACGAGGCATGGACATTTTTCGCTAGGAGATTTGGATGATTTTGTTTGCCAAAGGATATTAGAGCTCTTGACTAATGTATAAAGTTGAAATAGAAAAATACTATTTAATTAATAGAACAAGAATTCAGGCATTTCAATCTAAAATTAAGTATATATTTAGATTGACATTGATTTAATATAAATTTAAATTAATTTTAATTAAATGTAATTTTATATCATCATAATTTATGTTTTAAAATTTTTATTTTAAAATTAATTTTTATTATTTGTATAATTCATTGAATGTATAAATAGAATTTTTGGTTAACAAAACTAATTTTAAAAAATAAAATATTAAATCAAATAAAATTATTTATAAGGTAGACTTCTTTATTTTCATCTTTAAAAAAATTAAAGCATTTAATCCAAAAAAACAGCATTTTTTGAAATAAAAATTATTTATTTAATCTCAGTGGCTTGATATGTCTCTAGGTATAGGTAGTAGGTACATGTCAATTGATTTTTTATTTTATAATAATATGATAATATTTATTATATATTTTCGTGTATATAATTTTGACACTAATAAACAGAAGTTCCCAAATCTATCGAGATACTTTGTATTAATTTTTAAATGGAAATAATTAATTTATGAGAAAAGAAAAGAAAAAAAGTGAATGAATTAGTTTTGTTTTACCCTTTACTGCATGTCAGAGAGTTAGGTTAAGCATAGGGTGAGCTAAGTCGAGTTTTTTGTCCACCAAAATTTAGCTTGGTTTTATATTAAGTTAATCTTTTAGATTTTAAATTTGACTTACTCTAGTTAGATCCAATTTATTGACCAGGCTAGGTTTGTTTGTTTTTTTAAATAAAATATTAATTATTTTGTGAAAATAATATTTTTAAACAAAAAATAAAAAAATTTTTTGGAAGGAAATAAAATGGAATAAAAAAATTTTAAAATTTTGAAATAAAAAATAATAAAAAGTTAAAAAGAATTAATATTTTAAAATTTATTTATAAAAAAATTTATTTTAAATTAAATAAAAATATATTATAAAAATAAAAAATAAATATTAGGTCAGATCCTGTGTCATTCTCAGGATCTAACTCAGACTAATAAAATTTGTAAATTTTTTTATAATTTAATTATAATTTGACTTAATATGACCAATTTAGCCTGAATTTACATGTTAACCCAGAGTAATGCTCACCCCAATCATAGAGGATCCTAAAAATTGTATTTTATAGTCTGACAAAAGTTTGTAGGATTTGTCAAATTGTTCAGGTTAAAACCGACGTCTTGAGATTTGTTTAATGTCAAATCTCGTAGGTACTGCATTTTTTATCCTTTTCCAAAAGGCTAGATGAAAATAGGGTGGGATTAAAATTAGAAGAGGGAATGGGGACTAAGTAAGCATGTTTGGTTTCACATAAAGTGAAATGAAACAAAGATTATCATATTTTATTTGGTTTAAAAAAAATTATTATTATAATGCATAAATTAAAATATAATAATTATTAAATTTTAAAATTAAAAAAATTTATTCTAAACAAATTAGAGTATATAAAATAAATAAAATTGTAATAAGTTGTATAGATTATATATATAATAGAATTTTCTTTTTTTATTGTATATTAGAATATTTGGAATATTCAAAATTACCATATTATATATATTATAAATTTGAATTATATTCATTTTATAATATATATATATATATTCTATTATTAATATATTTATATAATATTTTTTATATAATAATGTTTTAATGAAAAATATTATAACATTGTAAATAAATAATTAAAATATTAAAAAATAGAAAAAAATTAAAGATTAAAGCATAGAAAAACCCTTTAAAAGCCAAGTGTCCCACTTTTTAAAAAATCCCTTTGAGCAAGTTGATAAAGTGCCCGTCGTCCCTTTCCATAACCTCAATCCCCTTTACTAAAAATTCTTGGATATGACGTATGTTGAAATTTCCAAAAAAAACAAGGGAGACTTTATTAAAGCAAATAGGGTAATCCACTTATGTTTTTTTTATATTGAAGCAACATAATAAATAATCTTAGCTATCCATTGATATTGTGGAGAGGTTGTTATCGCAACTGGTGGTTGATTCCTTGCTCACACCATGTGGCTTGGAGACATGTCGAGAGGATAAGATTTGATGTTAGTTTCCTTCTATTTCTACAAAAATAACCACAAATCACTATCATAGAAGGAGTTATTTTTGACAATTGCTCTAATTTTTTTGAGAGACGTTACGCATTCCATCCATATTTGGATGGAAACGAGATTGCTGTATTCATGGGTGAGCACTATCCCATGGTAGAGGAAATTCTGCGACCTTATCTAAACCAAACGAGGCTACAGGAATTTCTCTCCCTTTCCTTGGGTAATTTTCCTATAAACACGATATATGTCTTTTCCTTTCGCTTCGGTTCCTCTGACTTTGAATTTTTCTCTTCCATAAAACCCACTGGTAGATTCAATGACCCTCAATTTTTTTATAAATATAATTTTTAAAAATAAAAATAATTATTTTTTATAAATAAATATATATTAATATTTTAGATTATTTTTTATAAAAAATAATATCTAATTAAAAAAAACTCTAAGATATATATAATATACTATGAGATGTTAAAAATAGTTAAATATTTTTATTTCTTCAATTATATATTATATATATATATATAAAATAATTATTTTTTATTTTAAAAAAATATATTTTATTAAAAAATTAAGGATCATTGGAGTCCTGAATAAAAACCGGAGAAAATCCCCACCAGGAGGGATCCTTACTTAACAAGTCTAGGGTTTCACTTTACCAAATAAATCCAGGGCCAAACTTACGGACAAAATTTCATTATTGCTTCAAGTATTTTCACGATTCTTTTTAAGCTCTGGTTTCTTTGCTTTCGTCTATGTCATTTCCTTGAATGTAATCTGTAGTCTGATCTCTTTTTTGGGTCTATATGGTGCATTCTGGATTGTGAACAGGTTAAGAAATTATTGTCTCTTCACGCATCTGTTTATTTGATTTTGGTTCTTTCTGTTCTCTTTAATCGAAGGATTCGTGTGATATTGAATTCTTTATCTTTATTCTTTGATCGTTTGGCGGGGCTTGGTTGAAGCTATGGAGTGCAAAGTGCAATTTGGGCCACGAGATGATTTGATGATATCGCTGATTTAGTGTTCACAAAATTATTACAAATCTATGACGGGTGATTTTAGAATCAATTGTTCATTTTGGAAGGGTTTTAGTTCTAATGATAGTGGGGGTTTATATGAATATTATTTATTCTTCTGGTGTCTCGATGTGGACTAGTAGTATTATGTTGTATGTGACTTCTATCCGTTTCAAAATTGAGGGTAGTCTTTAGTTCTCATTTTCAGTCACGGTGTATGCATTCAATAATTGTGAGGAGGGTGTGTACCTTTATAAAAGCAAATACTGAAGGAGCACTGGAAGTGCATGGTTTCATGTAACACACGTCTTAATTTTTGGTTTAGGAAAACTGGTAGAGTAAGTATTTACATGGTATGTCAGAGAGTTTGATCACTTGACACTACTCATGTTCCCACCCCCAATCCTTAACACCTGAGCTACCCCCATGTGGTATCAGTAGACTGAGTTTGATATAGAATGCTTCTTACTGATGCTACTAGAGTTTCTGGAGTGTGACTGCCGCATGTCGAAGATGCTTATTCAGTTATTTCTTTATCTGTTTGTTTGGATGAATGTCATTTATATAGTCATACCCCTTAAATTTTCGGTTTGCTTCTATATTATGAAAAGAAGATTTGATTTATCTCTGCATTAGCAAGAAACTTCTGCGGATGGCTGAATAAATTATCTTTGCAAGGACAACATCTAGTCCATTATAGGACAGCATGTCGTCTGAGTCCATGAGTAGTTATGTAATTTCTTGTTAATTGTGAAGAAATGTGTTTCTGTCCTTCAATTTTTAGGTCTTGGGGAGATCTGTCTATTGGTTTTAGAGTTTTTGAAAGAAACGATGCAAACTCTTCTGTAGAGGACTGATAAGGAGATATTTGTGCAAATTGCTAGATTATTGTGATAGCAGTATGGAGATTTAAACTTGTGATGTGAGTTGCTATGGGAAGAATTGTTCATTTGACTGTTGTATGGTGTTTGATTCATGATCTTTTTAGGTGGGTTTCTCCAATGGATATTCAACAGGATTTGAGACCTCTATTGTGTTGATCTTTTGTCTTCTGTTTTCATTATACTCCTGATTACTTTATCTTCAAATTTGCAATTGACCAAATTGAATAATTTCTTTTGGTGGTTGGAGTTCCGTTTGGAAAATACATACTATCTTTACTTGATCGTATGATGGAGTAACAATGTGCTGCTAATATTGAAATAAGCATGTTTTTGCGTGTTTGTATTAACCACCTCTTTAAATTGAGTGTTTTAAGTCTTTGACTTATATGATAATTTTCTCACTCTTTCAGGGAACTCTTCATGTTCAGATTCTTCAATGCAGTGTATTGTCATTGATTCGTTGGGTATTTAATTGTGATTGGGAACTGAAAATGGTGTCTGAAGAAGCTATGAAAGTTGTTTTTCCATTACTGGATGGCATTGATCTTGCTTCTTGTATGGTAGTATGTAAGCAGTGGAGAGACTTAGCTCAAGATGATTACTTTTGGAAATGTCTTTGTGCCAAGAGATGGCCTTCAATCTGCAAGCGACCTCATCCTCCTACTGTAAGCTACTACAAGTTGTACAAAACCTTTTATAAACGCCAACGTTGTAGAACTCTTCTTCCTCCCAGAATTTCCTTCGATGATTTGGAGTTCTTCATTGACATTTGGGCTGAAAATAGATTACTCTTCTCGGAAGTGGTGCCTGGCTCTGTCTTGCAGCAGGGAACTAAGATTCCACCATCTGAAGTTTGTGAAATGCTTAAATATCACTTAGAGGGCTCTGAATTTAAGATGACGTTGCCTATTGAACCTAGGTTTACGGTACCTTCAAACCAAAATGAGACAGTTAGTGTCTCTGTGTTGGTTGGGCGAAAGGATTCAAAAAAAGTTGCTTGCATCATTAATAAGTCCATGTTTGATTACTTCGATCGTTCATCCTTGAGGGCCTTGGCATTTGACTATCTTGTCCTCGCCCCTGGGTACCCATTTTTGTCTGGTATCCGGGCATGGATCTCTTTGCTATTTATGGATGATGGAGATGTGGGGGACATGGATGTGTTTGGTATACAGATGGATTTCTGTGATGTGGCAAACTCCAAGGAAGAAGTCCTGTGGTTACTGGACATGCTTGATTGGAAGTGAAAGGTTTGAAGTGTGATGATGGACAGTAAAATAAAAATAAGTCGAAGTGGTGTGTTAACGTTCGAATTCCGTAAATGCTTTATCTCTTCATTGTCGTTAATAAATACTATCTTTTCTTTAGATATGCGTGTAAAATTTTTTGGCTTTAATGTACTTAGACCCCCAAGTCGAACAGATTTGGACTATTTGCCTCTAATGATCAGTTTGGGAAGTTATAATGGCACCTTCTCCATTTGTCACTAGTAAGGGCTAGATTTGAGGTTCAGGGACCAAGTTCAAGTTTGCATGCCTAACCCATTCGTTGCGTTTCCAAATGTAGAGGGACTTGATATAATTTGGATTGTTAAATGAAAATTTAATATCTATACTTTAAAAAATATTAACAATTATTTAATATTTATTAAATTTAAAATATTGAATAAAAATATAATAATTTATATTTTTTATTAAATACAGAGAATCTAAATCTAAGGCAACTAGTCTGCTAATTGGGACAGGAAGAAAACGGTCGTGCTTTCATGCATTGTGGCAATTCCTGTGCATGGCAAATTGTTCCTTTGTTAGAATTGAGGAAACTTAGCCAAATAATAATAATAATAATAATAATTGAGGAAAATATAAGAGAATGAGAAGGAATCCTTAATTTTTAAATTTTTTTATTAAAATAAAAATGTGAACTTTTTTTCCTATTCTTTTAATCTTTTTTGGTTACTTTCAATTCAAACATATTATAAAGGAAAAAATATACTAGATTTTAACTTAAATAAAGATGTCGAAATTAATTTTTTTTAATGTTTATATTATTTTTTTCCTTTCATTATCTTCAATCCAAATATATATAAAGAGATTAAAAGACAGGTTAGGCAGTTTTGAATTAGTTGGCTTTTACTATTGCAAGGATTATTTTGTGATTCACACCTCTTTCAGCATTACAACTTCTTCAACTCTACAGCATGATAGGTAAATTGAAATTGGATAATTATATACTGCTCAAAACAGTGCCCATAGTCTCCCAAAAACGTCTTGCAAGTGTTAATTGTTATTGATGGGGTTGGGCTTCGGGATTGTCTACTGTCACGTACTTGTTCCTGTATATCTACAGAAACAGCTAAACTTGCCAATGAAACAAGTTTGAGATATACCTGATTGGAGCTTAGTTTTAATAGCAAAGGAAGGGTGAGGTTCGAGATAATTTGATTCCATTTTCATACAAACGATAGGACACATATTTTAAGGAGTAGTCTTTTGTTTGCTAGTTGCAAGTCCTATATAAATATTATTGCCAGAATATTTTTTAATTTGCATATGTGGATAAGAATAGTTTCACTGCAAGGGGAGATTAACTTTTCCCTTTGGTTCAAAAGTTGGAAATTAACTTGTGTTATAAGTAAAAAATATCATTTCTGTTTTAGATTCTAAAAATGAGTAGTAATATTAGTTACTTAAGACGATTAAAAGACACGCCAGTATATATATATATATATATATATATATATATATATATGTTTATTTTTTATTATTATTATTATGTACAATTAAATTGAAGTTTATATTAATGAATAATGTCCCAGTAGTTGTTTGCAGTTGCATCATTTTTAGCAAAAATTTAATAGTAATTTTACATTTTTAAAATTAAACTTAATAATAAAAATATAATAAGTGTATGAAATTTTATAACTCAGCATTATATAATTGAGTTTTTATTATATATATATATATGTGTGTGTGTGTATTATACTTTTATATAAAAAAATTGATGTAACAAACTGTAATAAATTTAATCCTTATTTTTATCCATAGAATCGTTTTTATAAAACCATTATTACATTTTTGAAGTTCTAAAAGATTCCTTCAGGTCAATATTATCAACGAAGTACGCGCCTGGTGTACACAGCTAATCGTCCATATATCCTTTTCCTTTTAATTATTAAATTGTAATACATTTTTCTATGAATTTTCAATTAAATGATATATATACAGGAAATAAATACCAATAACCATTATGTTGGTGTCCACAGGACCACTTCCACATGGTCTCGTGAAGTATATTAATTTTCAGACATAGTGTTAAATTGCGAGAAAGAGCCTTTTAAATAATCCCCGCGTCTAGAATATATTTTCTTTCCTGCTGCAACCTTTGTAATCATACATAAGTCAAAATGCATATTTAAATTACAGAGCGCTAAAAAACTTTTATTTAAGACCCTCCTTCTGCTTCCCCTGAAAGCTTGTTAGCAACGTTCGGAAGCGGCGCAAGCCAACCGGGGGTAATTATGTAATTTCAGTGATCTCCGTTTTAATTTTGTTAAATTCCCGGCATGGTTATCCCCGTCAAAGTGCAGTTCCGTGAGCTTGCACAGTGCTCCGAGTGTCATTTCCTGATCGAGAGAGGGGCACTTTCGTAATTGAATTGCTGAACTCCGTTCAACGCCTATAACACCAAATCCACTTGACCACCACTCCCTCGAAGAACCCCAAAACCAATTTACCAAAAACACACTTTCCCCGCCATTTGCTTCCCTTCCTTAAAAGATCCTCTTCCCAATCTGACTCCCTAGGGCTCCAACTTCTTCGTCGCTGCACAACCTTACCCTCGATTTAACCCTAATTTAGCTCAATTCACCCCTAGATTTGTGCATTTTTACACTTCCTACCGGCCATACATGCCCTCCCAGTGTTTATCACGGACTCACCGGTTCACCAATCGATGAGTTTTCCAGGGAGTTCCGCTTCGGCGGCTTTCAGCCACCGTGGCATCAGTTTGTCGAATACTGTCCACTCGGAGGTTGCCTCTTGCTTGCCCTTGCCGTCGCTTCCGGTGTTCTGTGGGGCTTCCGATCATGACTTCCGGCTCTTGGAGGGGTCGAGGTTCTTGAATCGCGGCGAAGTGCTTGCGCAGTCCGGTAAGATCGCTGAGTTGCTTCAGCAGACGGATGTGTCCTACTTGTAAGTATATCTTCTGTTTTCTCCGACAATTTTTACAGATATGCCTTGCATTGAGATTTTGTCTTTTGGAAGTAAGTGAACGTACGAGGGAAACACAAATTTGGCTACAATTTTGCTGTGGAATTTATGTGCATTGAAAATTCGATGTTTTAAGTTGAGTTTAGGAGCATTCAAATTTTATGAGATTAGCTCTAGTGGCGTATGATGCGATTTGTTCTTTTCGGTTTTAAAATGGATGGACTCTGCAACTTATTTAGTAGGCAGTCTAGCCGTTGTTTTAAATTTTATGTTATTAAATTGGTAATACTACAGTTTTTCTAAATTCATAACTATTGACTACTTATTTGCTGTAATTATTATTAGTATTGTTATTTTTGAGTTTCATTATTGTTGTTTTTACTTTTTGGAAGAAGTACTATTGTTCTATGAACAGATTTCACGCCAACCAGCAAAGGCATTTTTCCTCCAGCCTGTGCTTGGGTTTGATATCTCACTGTTTGTTATGGCCATTTTCTTCTTGTTTTCTTAGATTTAACTGCTTCTATTTTCCTGGAGGGAGGGTGTCATTATTGTCACAATCATCATTTATTTGGGATTACTGTTACTAATAGTATCAATTATTTGATAACATTTTTTGTATGGTGTCTTATTCAGGAATCTAAGAGATGATGCCAAGGCTACTCCCTATGTCTATGTTGAATCTTTAGAACTCCATGATGAAGTTCTCAGGTGCAATCCTGAAGCATTTGAATGCTGTGCTGCAGGTAAACACAGTACTTGGTTTCTGCCTCCTGCATATCTCCTATGTAAAGTTATTCAAATCTTGAGGCTAATAAATGTTCCTACATCTTTGTGTTGGAAAATAGGGTTTAACTGATATGTATAAAATAAAAGGGAAAGCAATAGACACAAATTAATTTTTGAATCAATACTGACAAATTTCTGTTAGTGATTTTTTTAGATAATAAAAAACGTCTAACATCATGGATATCGTTAAATTTCAATGCATGTTATTCTACAGTATGGATCACGACTAGAAAGAGATGATTTTACTGTGCTTACATGCAGACTTGTTCTTTGATCAACTTGCTTGACTTGAGGAAAATGTTTTCACAATGAAAATCTTTTATAATATTGTAGTTTATTTCAGTTTTGTTGATATGGCTTTAGGACTGCCACTGCAGTATGGCATGGTGGTTAGCAGCCTGGAGCCCATCTGCCATAAAAGCCACCAGGGTGGTTTGGCCTTGCCTTAGTAACGCTATGATGCCCACCATTGCATGGCATCTGTGAAATTGGTGGCTATGGCATCTGCCACGGTGATAGACAGCAATATCTCTTGTTGAAACCTGTTGTCTTGTGCCTCCAACTACTTGATATATGATTTTATGACGTAAATGTGTCTTTTTTGTACTCTGCCAAAATATTTTAGTGAATAAAATGAAAACCATAAAAACACCGTGATGCACTCTTATTTTCTGTCCCACATTGATGCAACTTAGACTCATTACTGGGAGCTCCATCAAATATTCTTATCTCTGAAATCATCACAGACCTTGACAAAATGCTCAGTTGGTTAATTATAATCTCTGTTCTTCCTCTAATTTGTTTTTCTTTTCCATTCTTTTTCTTGTTTACGGACAGACCTCTGTTCTTTCTATATCTCACTTTTTCCAGTTTCTGCTCTAATTATGTAATTTATTTTCTTGCTATATATATATGTATGTGTGTGTGCGGCTAGCTGCTTTGCTCAAAATGTGGTTGCCATGACATCCACCATTGACGAAAGTGGTTAGTGTGAGAAAATGTTGAATGCTGATAACATGACAAGCAGTTGCGATACTTGTAAAATCTTGCTTTTAGAATGGGTTAGTTACTTGGGATAAATTTCATATTTTAGACTTGAGAGGGTGGCCAAGTTAGGTCGTTAGACTAGATGCACTAGAAGTCATTTTAGTGGGGCTGTCTGCTTTCCTGAACCTAATGGTCCCTTTGTTGCCGTGGTTCCTATATATCTTGGTCTGTTAAGGTTGAATGGTAACATTTTTGACTTCACAAAAATTGGACTTTGAAAATGAAATTGGGTACAAAATCATTACATGATAGTAGCTAATTAATTTCTTTTACCAAATAATATGGTGAAATGGTGACTTGGAAGCACAGAATTGTAGACTTTGTCACTTGGCGAAGTCAAATGTGCAGAAAAGTACGACCAAGTCATCTTGTTGAGGCAACAGAAGAGTCTCCTTGCCTCTGGATGCTTTAGTTGAAGCCTTTTCAATCAGGCAGTAGCCCCTGTTGCCTAGTCATGCTGCCCTATGTGGAATGAGTTGTGCGTCTTTGTGACCTAATCAAACTTCTGGTGCTTTTCTTAGTTTCTCTGATTGCCTATATTAATTTCTTCCTTTATTCTATAAATACAAACAGTAAACAGATGCCAGAATTAGGTGAAATTGAACAATTTAATTCTAGGGCATTGTGTTGAAGGTGTTTTATTGATGCTGAGGGTTTTTAACAAGCTTGGCTGGAGCAAAGTGGGTTGTTTGCTATTAGATAGGATTCACTGACCTATATGAGGTGGAAGAGGCCATCCTCTCCCTCTAAACAAAAAATAAAAATAATTTTGTTTTACTCTACTGCTTCCTTTCTTTGGATCATGTTTGACAAAATAAAGTTTTATGACATAAATTATGATGAAGTCAACCGGCCTGGAAGAGCCTGTTCTGAATACTTTTATCAGTGATCACCAATAGCAATATATATGCTCAACTCCCTGATAATAATGTGCTTACATACTATTAGGCTATTTATGGTTTTGGACAGAAGGCATTTGATTGAAAACAAATAAATTAAAAGTTCAACAAAGAAGGGAGTTTTCAAGGTTGGCAGTGAGAGGGGTGTAGTATAATGTGCTTGTTTTATAAAATTAATACTTTGATGTGCCTAACTTCTTAGCCTTGCTACCGCCTGGAGCTTCTTTTTTCTTTTGACCTTATTGCTTTTCATTAAATAATTTGACGGTGCTCTGCTTATTGTTTATTGCATTGTTCAAGTTTCTCAGGTCCTATCAATGAGCAGATCTCTGGTAATGCATTACCTGAAAAGAAGCTCTTTGAACAAAATTTTCCTCTTGCAAGCCAGACCCAAAAAGACTACAATGCAACTCAAAATCACCAGCTTGTTAATTTTTCTACAAATGTATGGTTTTCTTTGGTATATGCCATTGATGCTGAACTGTTTTTTTTTTCCCTTCATATTTGCTAATCTTCAAAGTTAATTGGCAGGACATATCTATGTTATCTTCTAAAAAATCGAAAGTTAAGAAAAAAGGTGGAGATGGTATATCTGTTGGATCTGATTCTGCTGAGATTCAAGGTTGATTGCTGGTTTTTGTTTCTTTGAAATATTGTTTGTTCACCCCCCACACCCATCCTTAAATGCATGCATTTTAATGTATATGCTTAATTGGTGTTTATAACAATTTCAGTTGCCATCATTGGGAGATTTTGTGAGTTTTTGGAGGACTTATGCAATAAAGCTGAATTTCTTAATGATGATCGTGATGAAGCAGAGTGGTTGCCGTTGTCTCTTTCTGATCTTAGAAAGCTTGTTAATGAAATAATGTCTATACGTGCGAAGAAACTTTTTCATTTGGTTCCTGTAGATATCCTTGTTAGACTACTGAAAGTTCTAGACCATCAGATTCATAGAGCAGAAGGCCTGTCAATTGAGGAATGTGATAATGTAAGTTCTCTTTTTAATATGCTTATATTAGTCTTTGCTGCTTATTTTGGTGCTCATATGTAATTATTTTCCTTTAAATACAAGCTCATCAGATTTAATGAAGTTTATTACATTAGCATACTTTTTTGTAATACCTAACAGAAAGTTTATTATCATATTATCTTAAGTACATAAATGAAGTTTAGCGATGTTGTGATCTACATAGGCAGGCTCTCTGCATATCTTGACAACCTCACAGAAGTTGAACTTAGCAACAGCATCTCCTATATAATCTTGGAGAAAGCTAAGCCTGTTATAATATATGATCCATTCTTTAAGAGATTTAAATATTGAAGTACCTTCAGGAAGTTCCCTGTTAAGAACTTCAGATGGTTGTTATTCCATTCTTGGTTTCCAGGCAGCTGGAACTGAGGCAGTGGCAGTCCCTTATTGAAGAGATTTTATTTCCCACTAAGACAATGATTTGTTTGTTGTGAAGTCTTGTTGTTTATCATCTTTTTTGCGTTCTCCAATTCATTTACCAAATTGTGTTTGCTGCTATCATTTGCCAGTGCCAGGTCATTACATTTTCACTATCGTGTGGCAAATCAGCAGGCGTAACTTGAATTATTGTTCTTTCAAATTAATACTTCTTGATGATGAGATTATGATAGGGATATAGGTTGTATAAGATGTCTAAGTCCCATATTGAGTGGTATGTGATGTTTGGTGGGGTACTTAAGGGGTGTGGTTCTTCCCCCTTGCAAGTCCATTTTCAAGGGTGGATTCCCCATATTTCCTTGGTTTCTATTAGATTATTATCTCTTTTAATGGATAAAATTGTACAATTTCAATAGTGTCAGGTATTCAATGTAATATATTAAACATTTTGCAATCAATTTTCTTTAATTTTTTATTTTTGGCTATTACCACCTTATCTCATATCAATTGATATGATGCACCAAACCCCAAATGGTTAAAAAGTTGTACGGTGGGAATATGAAGTTTGTAGATATGAGTTACCAGAGGTTCCATTAACATATGAATAGATCTGATTTTGGTTGGTGAAGCTTGACCTAGTCAAGGCCTGTGAATTTTTGGTCAATTTGACTGTGGTATCTCCTCCTTATGAATTACATAAGTAATGTGAATCAAAACTTTGTACCTTTTAATTTTCAACTCTGTTCTGCATTGTTAGTTGTAACCCACATTCAGAGTAACATTTATCTATAAACTATGTCTTTTTTTTTCATTTGTTGCTTTAATTGTTTCCTTATTTCTTCCTTTTCTCTTGCTTTCTACTTTTTTAAGAGCCCTAAATTGCTGAATATTTACTTAGGTTCTGTTACTCATTTGCATGTGTATGCATTGCCATGTTATAGTTTGTTAAAGTTCATGTTTATATCTGTTCATAAGATTCAAATAGCGTTTTTGTTTTATTATAATGCAATTCTTATTTTTAATTTCTCTGAATATCGTGTTTTGTCACAAAATCTCCTAAACTAATTAGAAATACTATGCATTTTTAGTTTATAATGCTTTTCAGCATTTATGTTAATATAATTTGATAAATTTGCATCAAAGTTGGCAGATCGTGAATACATGTTTGAGTTGGTCTTGTAAGGTAGGCATTTGTTGATGTGTCTGGTTTTTTTTTTTTTGGTGTTGTGTGATGAATCACCTGTTCTTCACTATTGTCTTGTAGCTTAGACAACATATTTGACATGAAAGGGTTGATGTTTTTGGTTCCTGCACTTTGTGTGTGTTTATTTGTTGTACACCTGTACCTTTAACTTTTTTCAAATACTAACTTACATGTGCGGTCATCTCAAGTTTTTCCATTTAGAATTGGCTTCTTTTGGCAAACAGAAATTGCATCTCTGAAAAAGTTGTTTCCAACTTATTTCCTACTACAGACTTTATCATCATCATTTACATAACTGGCTCACATTTTTTAGTTCTCCCTACTCTCTGTTGTTGTAACTGTTATTTTCTTCTGTTTCAGTCTGATTCAGAGCTAGTTTTATCGGTTTTAAGTGCTTTGGAGTCCATTCATGCAGCACTTGCAGTGATGGCACAGACTGAGATGCCAAAGCAACTTTATAAAGAAGAGGTGCATATTTACTAGTTAAAGTATTGTTGTGTGTATGTATGATTTCAGTGAATTGCCTGTCAAGATATGCTTAGACTTTCACTTTTTATTATCTGTCATGACTTAATGTTATTTGTCCATTTCAGATCATTGAGAGAATTCTGGAGTTTACAAGGCATCAAATAATGGATGTAATGTGTGCCTGTGATCCATCATACCGTGCTTTACATAGACCTAGTGAAAATGATGTATTTGAAGGTGATCCTTTTTACCTTAGACACTATACGAAACTTTTCTGCTATAGAAAGTTGTAGAATTTTGTCTTTAATCTTTATCTCTCACCTGTTCATCAGTCTTCATTGATGTATTATAAGTCATTGGACTGCCACTAAGGAATGGTAGAAATCACAGGAAATATACAATAGTGTCCACTTGGGAAAATGGAAAGGGAGGGTGAGACTGGAAAGAAAACTGTGGAGAGTGTACCATGCCATACTTTGACAAAGTAGATGTCATAGTTATTTCCTCTTTGCTGTATCTTAATTTCAAAAGCTTGGTTTTGTTCTCCAGGTGATGATTATGAAGAGTATGATGCTGAATTTGGTTCAGCAAGCAAGAAGCGGCGTACTAGCAAGACTATGAAACTGCGGAAACCAACATCAAGCAAGTATGATAATCATTGAAGCTTTTTGATGTTATTTAGTTATTTCTCGAGTTTTCTAGTATATCCTAAGTTAGGTTTTTAATCTGCTTATTACTTTCTTTTGGTCCTCACATTAATAGGGTCTCTACTGCTGTGAATACTATTCTTCAGAAGTTGTGCACTGTTGTTGGACTTCTCAAAGATTTGTTGTTAATTGAGAGGTTGTCTGATAGTTGCATTCTACAACTTGTGAAAACAAGCATCACGACGTTCTTGGTTGATAATATCCAGTTGTTGCAATTGAAGGCAATTGGTCTAGTCAGCAGGGTAAGAAATTTCTTTTCTTCTTTCTCATAAAAAGGCAGCATGAATGTTAACCAACATGCTCATTTCGCTTCCTAATTATATCAAATGTTGTTTTTCTGATATGTTGGTACAGATATTCTATTTATATACGCAACACCGCACTTATGTGATAGATGAAATGCTTCAGCTTCTTTGGAAATTACCAAATTCAAAGCGAGCTTTAAGAGCCTATCACCTACGTGATGAAGAGCAAAGGCAGATCCAGATGGTCACTGCTTTGCTTATGCAATTAATTCACTGTAGTGCCAACCTACCTGATGGTTTAAGACAAGCATCAAGTGGTAGTGCGGTATTAGAAGTCTCAATTGATGCTAGTTACCCAACAAAATGCCATGAGGCAGCAACAGATGCCTGTTGTCTGTTCTGGAGCCGTGTACTTCAGCGGTTTGCAAGTGTGAAGACTCAGGATGCATCTGAGGTGAAATTGATAATGGAGAATCTTGTTACTGATTTATTGACATCCCTAAATTTACCTGAGTATCCTGCTTCAGCTCCTATATTGGAGGTACTTTGTGTGTGTTTATGCTCACGTATGAATGTATGAGTGTATTATTATTTTGTTAGGGGCAGCAGGTTTATTTACTGCTGAGCTATTTCCAGGTTCTCTGTGTACTATTACTCCAGAATGCTGGGCTGAAATCCAAGGATATCTCTGCACGTTCTTTGGCAATTGATATTCTTGGTACAATTGCTGCAAGGCTGAAGCGTGATGCTGTGATTTGCAGCAGGGAGAAGTTCTGGGTACTTCAGGATCTTCTTGGTGAGGATGCTGCTGCTGCTGAGCATTACCCAAAAGATATATGTTGCATCTGTATGGGTGGAAGAGTAGAAAATTTGCTCATATGTCATGGCTGTCAGAGACTTTTTCATGCTGATTGCCTGGGCGTCAAAGAACATGAAGTTTCCAACCGGAATTGGTACTGTCAGATATGCATTTGCCAGAAACAACTGCTTGTATTACGATCATATTGCAAGTCCCAGTACAAGGATGATTTGAATAAGAATAATTTGTCAAAAGATGGTTCTGGGCCTTTTGGTGAGATTGCTGAGGTTGAAATTGTACAGCAATTGCTTTTGAATTATCTTCAAGATGTCACTTCTACTGATGACCTGCATCTTTTCATTTGCTGGTTTGTGCTCATGAACTAATCTTGTACCTACCTTTCTAGTTACATATATGCTAATGCAATGCTTGTCTATGATGTATAGGTTTTATCTCTGCCTGTGGTACAAAGATGATCCAAATTGTCAGCAAAAGTCCATTTACTATCTTGCTAGACTAAAATCAAGAACTATAGTGCGAGACTCTGGGACTGTCTCTTCCATGTTGACAAGGGATTCAATCAAGAGAATCACTTTAGCTTTAGGGCAAAAGAGTTCATTTTGTCGAGGGTTTGACAAGATTCTTCATATGCTTCTGGTTAGTTGACATTCTCCCATTCCTTGATATGTCTGCCAATTTGTTTTTAAATGAATTTCTTATGATGTTTCCAGGCAAGTTTGAGAGAGAATTCCCCAGTTATTAGGGCTAAGGCTTTACGAGCAGTAAGTTTATAACCATGTCTGCTTTTTAATGAAATTGGGATGGTTATTATGTCTTATTTTTCGTATTTGAATAAAAACATTTTTATTCAGTTTTTCATTTGACATAATGATCAGGTTAGTATCATTGTAGAAGCTGATCCAGAGGTGCTGGGTGACAAACGAGTACAATCAGCTGTTGAAGGAAGGTTTTGTGACTCTGCAATCTCGGTTAGAGAGGCAGCGTTGGAACTTGTCGGTAGGCATATTGCTTCGCATCCTGACGTGGGTTTTAAGGTTTGTGTCAATTGGTCTTCCCTTAATGGAAAAAAAATCATTATTTATTATCTTTATAGTTGTTATGGAGATGCTTGTAACTTGTATCAGCTTTATTTTTTCCCAAGTTTGGGTTGTTGAAATGTTTATGCAGTTTTCTCGATTTGGTGTGTTGTAGTATTTTGAGAAGATTGCAGAAAGAATCAAAGATACTGGAGTTAGTGTTCGAAAACGAGCTATAAAGATTATCCGAGATATGTGTACTTCAAATGCCAGTTTCTCTGGATTTACAAGAGCTTGCACTGAGATTATTTCACGTATTAGTGATGATGAGTCAAGTATCCAGGTAATAAATTTACCTTGGCCTCTGGTCCATATAAAGATTATTTTGAAATAAGTCAGAGCTTACTGCAATGCTTCTGGGGATTTTCTGCTATTTTTAAGAAACAAAGCTAAAATTATATATATATATATATATATATATATATATTCCAATATTAGGCAGGATTGCACAATCTTACGATCTTGATCATGATTTTACCGTGATTTTGTCTTTTTTGTATCCTGCTTGGATTGGGATTGTTAGATATTAAGATCTAAATAGCGATCTTGACAACCATTATTACATTACTGGTATGTCACAGGAATTGGATATCAGTGGTTCATTTTGGTATTCAAAACTTAGTCATGGTTAGGTAGCATGCAATGATTAGTTATATTTGCATGTTTAGAGATTAACATTGTCTTTCCCTGTTATGGTTTTATTTAGACAACTGATGCCGATTTTGTTCATACCTTTTAAGTGGAGAAGTCCCACTGTGCCATGCGAATGTTCACCCCTGCAGATATTCATATTTTGGATGATAAATTTATGTTCATTTGAACCTAGTGGGTAATATATTTTTTCACACTCTCAACTCTTCCGTCTTTAAAAGCATTCTCCCTATTATAATTTTATTTACAGGACCTTGTTTGCAAAACATTTTATGAGTTCTGGTTTGAGGAGCCTTTGGGTTCACAAACTCAGGTCTTTGGAGATGGTAGTTCTGTTCCACTTGAGGTGGCTAAGAAAACTGAACAAATTGTTGAAATGTTGAGGAGAATGCCAAATCATCAACTACTTGTAACTGTCATTAAGCGCAATTTATCCCTTGATTTTTTGCCACAATCTGCAAAAGCGATTGGGGTCAACCCTGTTTCCCTTGCAACAGTGCGAAAGCGTTGTGAGTTGATGTGCAAGTGCTTGCTGGAGAAGATATTGCAGGTATGCTGGTTTTATTAAAGTATCCCATGTTTGTAATTGGCTATATTGAGATAAAATAGAATACATTGTCTGCGTTTTTTATCAGGTTGAGGAAGCAAACAGTAATGAAGTGGAGTTGCATGCAGTTCCATACGTGCTTGTCTTGCATGCATTTTGTCTTGTGGATCCTACTCTTTGTGCACCAGCCTCAAACCCTTCCCAATTTGTGGTTACTTTGCAGCCATATCTGAAGAGTCAGGTTATACATTTCGCTATCATCTTAAGTTGTAAATTGACATACTTTGGCATTCTTTCTTTTATATTAATTTAGGCTGTATTTGGTTGTTTATGAGGGAATAGAATGGAAAGGCAAGGAGTGGAATAGCAAGTCATTTGCCATTGTTTGAGAGTGTAATGAGGCATAGAAGGGAGTCATTAATGGAATGAAATCACTTATATCTGATTTTTTCAATTTTACTCTTAGGATGTGATTGGGCAAGTTTTCAGCCAAAGACGATATAATTTTTATCAATCACTTGTTTATTCCATTCCATCTCAAACCACCAATTTGGAGGGACAAAAAATTTTGGTTTTGGATGCATGGAGTTTTGGAGTCCCTCCTTTGCCATATTATCCCACCCTGGAAGAAACTCCCGAACAATGGTTTAGCCTGTATTGACCAGTCCATTCTTTACCATTTCATCCCTTGTGTTCTATCTAAGCACACGCATAAGTTTAAGCATTGTTGTGCATGTAGTAAATGGAAGTCTTAAGCTACCCTGCGTTGCACTGAATTGTCATGCCCCATCCCTGTTGTGATAGTTTTTCACTTTAGCTGGGATGTTTGGGGCTGGAATGGTATATACAAGTTTGTCAAGATTGAGATCGTACCTAAGATCAATCAAGTGACTAAAAGATTGAGACGTTGGATCAGGATCAGATTGAGGATTGGAAGACCTTGTGTGTATAACAAATAGCAATATTGATATACTGTAAACTTCAAAATATGCATAATAGTACCAAAGTTATGTATAAAATATTTAGACAATATATAATTTAAATGAATAAGATCCAAACTTGATATATGTATTTTGATCTACCCAATATGATTATAGAAAAATCACTATGCAGCAATAACAAGACTAAGGGAAAAATAAGAGAGCCAAACTCTAGTTCCTGTTAGCTTTAAAAGCCTCTCCTTTCCTGTTTGAATGTCTTTTGCTGCAATTAAAATCTTCTTTCTTCGGGACAAAAGCGTTTGGTGCTATGATATTTTGTTGTCAGCCTTCAAATGAAGTTTAAAGTTGAACAAATTAGGGATGGGGAGGCTGTGAATGTTTAGTATCACTCAGGGTTTGGGCTAGATTTTGTTTTTGCCTTTCTAATTTCAATTGACTGAATATGTTAGAAGCCTCAAAACAAGGGAAAAATTGCCCCAAATCCAAAACGTCACAGTAGGATCCTAAGATCTTAACATTTAAATTGAGACCCAAGAAGATTTAGACTTTACATAGGTGTGAAATCAATGTGGTCATTTGGGAACATTGTGAAATTTTGATTGAGATCTTGACAACGTTGGATGTTTACATTCCCCTCTCTAATTCATTCCAGTTATACATATGTACAAGTCTTTTTTTTTTTTTTTTTCGGGTGAACTTCTTATCCCCATTGTTTCTTATTCATATTACAATTGTCTTTAATTCCAATTTATCCATATTTTCTTAATAAAAACATTTCTATCTTGTATAGATGTATTTATTATCCTGCCGCTGTGGGGGATAGGAAAAATATTATCATGTGGGGATGTGGGGCAGGAATAGGGTACATATATCTCAACTCTCATTTCCCCTTTTCCACCTTTATGGCTCCTAAAAGTTGTGTACTACCATGTTCAATGGACACGTACTGTATACAAAATTTTCTGTATTATTTTTAGTTCATAAGTCACAACATGCAAACTTCCTGAAAATCCTAATTTGAAACTGTTTTCTGCCATGGCTAACTTCTGTTTATCGTTATATAATATATTGCAACTAGCTGTTGCTCTGGCCTTTCATTTTAATCACTCTCCTTGTTGACTGGGAGAATATTGCACCTTATCCTACTCTTGTTGTCTTTAGGTTGACAGTCGTGTGGTTGCACAGCTACTGGAGAGTATAATATTTATAATTGATGCCGTGTTGCCCTTGCTTCACAAATTGCCTCAGAGTATTGTTGAGGAACTTGAGCAAGACCTGAAACAGATGATTGTCCGGCATTCCTTCTTGACAGTTGTCCATGCTTGTATAAAGTACGTTCAATTTCTCACTGTTAGTTTTATTTGGTTGTGTTCTTTTATTATTATTATTATTGTTGTTGTTGATGTTGTTGTTATAAGCTGCTTGAGCTTGGAACTAGCTTTTTAATTTATGATGTGTGAAGTGTGTAATTATGCTTGTTTTTTGTTACTCTGTTCTGTTTTCAGTTTGTTTTGTCATTTCTGGTTTGGGAGGATATCTTGTCCTCCGACATATTGATGCCTTCTCTCTTAATAAACTTTTGTCTTTTACCCCAAAAAAAATATTTTTGTTATTGTCATAGGCTGGGTTTAGTGGAAAATTTGTATGCCCTTTCAGCTTGTAGGTCTAAATACTTCTTTTTTCTTAAACAGATGCCTCTGCTCTGTGAGTAAGATGGCAGGAAAAGGGGCTACTGTAGTTGAGCATCTTATTCAGGTCTTCTTCAAACGTTTGGATACCCAGGCTGTTGATAACAACCAGGTGAATTGCTAGAGAATTTTTGGTAGTATATATTTATCAATGTAACTAAATTAAATGTATTGTATATTTGTTGTTGGGTATATTGCACATTCATCTGATGGCTAAACTTCTACCTATTACTTATGCTGTTTGGTTTTTGTTTTTCTTTCCATTCATCCTTTTAGGCAGAATGGGAGTAGTTTGTTAATAATGTCTTGGATATGAAATAGTGTGATCTAATATTTAATGATGTTGGTGAAAGGGTTGAAAGTTTCTGGTTGTATTATGACTGGTCCTTTAATGGAGGCATTTGAAATCAATGAAATAAGAGTATGTCATACATTGTTTGACCAGATTATATCATCCAGAGACGATAAATACATTATAGTGAGAGTATACCAACAAAATGGTGCACAAATCCAATTGGCAGGTTTCTTTTTGAGTTCTAGATTAGACTATAGTTATTGAAGGAGTAGATGCATATTGTACGATAACATCAAGATGATATGAAAATATACCTAAAATATGCCTGGTATGTGTTATGACGTATTTAGATGATATCTAACTAGTGTCAAATGCTATAATTTGATGTTTTTTGTCCTTGAGAAAACTATATATAGGCCTTGTTGCTTCGCAAGTGTGAAGTGTTTGATATTTGTCGGACAGAGGCATGGACATTTGGGTGTGAATGGACTGAGCTGTCCATGAACCACTTACATTTAGCTTCTCAAATGCTTGAGTTGGGCTAGGCTCATTCAACATATCAAGCTTGTTCAGTTCAACAAGCTGAGCTTGAAAATATGATGTTTTGCTCATTAAGCTCGGAAACAGCTCAATTAGAAATAAAATGTTTTTTAATGTTATATATTGCAATCATGTATAATTTTATTAATGAATATAGATGGATACAAAAGTTTATGTATCATTAAAGTATTGTATTGTATATATTTATAAATTTTTTTCATTCATGTAACACGTTTATGTAGTATAAAAGTTTATAATTTTTTTATTTAATCTAATTTATTATGTGCATGTATATATATTTTATATTAATATTACTGTTTATGAATTGTTCAGGCTCAGCTCATTTATCTAGCGAGCTGAGCTTGATAATATTTGTGTTTTCTTGTTTAAAGCTCAGGCTCATATTTGGGTTCACTATATTTTAAATGAACAAGCTTGATCTTGCTAACTAGCTATGGCTCAGCTCAACTTGTTTTCAGCCCTACATGGTAGACATGCCTTGTTTTTCATGTGATTTCATTGATGTGAGAAATAATGTTATATTTCTGTATACAACCAAATTTGGCATCACTGAGTCTGAGAAGATCTGTTGTTAATGGCACTGAACGTGCTTGTAGATGGTGCATGGCTGTTGTGATATGGCTCATAGAGCAATGGCTTGTGGCTCAAGGTTGCAATACAGGCCTCTTGAGCCTTGACACATGCCATATGATTATGATAGGGGGTTTTGCAGCCATGGTGTGCAGAGCATGGCAGTGTAGAAAGAGAGACTTAACTGAAACAGATAGGGGGAGAGATAGAACAGAGTTTAAGTAACAGATTTAACATAAACTGAAGTTAGTTCCTAAGCTGTTGGTGCTTCCTCTGGTGTAGTGATGAAGAGAGGAGAGATGAGAGGGACATTGAAGCTTGAAGGGCTGTGAGAAAAACGTTCTGGGACTGGGGCTGGGATTGTGAGGTCTAAGGGTTAAAATCACCCGTCAAATGGTGCACTATATGAAATTTGCAACCTCACATCCTTGGCTTTGCTTTATGTGCTGTGGCGTTATGCCATGGCCATAGGGTGCTCCAAGGTGCTCCATTAATAACTGTTACCAAATATCATTGTTTCAATCTTGTATAGACACTACTATGTGGTGTTGGCTTTTCAATTATTGTTCCGTAGGATTTCTCATTCAGTAGTTTACATATGATGGAAATTGTTCTTTGTTGACTGGACCATGCTTCTGATGGCTAAATTAGTAAGGAAAGCACCTGTTAGTATGGTGTGTCTTATGGATATAGTATATCCATTGAGAATGATGCTCTTATTATAGCATATAGAGTACAATAATTTCTCCATACTAGATTATATGGTCTGATAATCAAGGTTAAAAGTGCAGAATAGATGAATCTGTAACTATTTAGGCAGATATTAATCTAATTATATCATGTTATTTAATTCTAAAAAAATTATTAGCTTACTAGTAAATATTGGCTGTTTTGGTCATATGTGGCATTTACAAAGTTGACTGCTTCCTGTTATTTACAGCAAGTGGGGCGGTCTCTCTTCTGTCTTGGATTGCTTATTCGTTATGGCAACTGTTTGCTATCAAACACCAGTAATAAAAATATTGATGTTCGAAAGAGTCTCAGCTTGTTTACAAAGTATCTTTCTGCAGAGGATTTTGTTGTTAAGGTTCGGTCATTGCAGGTAGGAGCTTTTTCGTTATCACATTTCTTATGTTGGTTGACATAGAAATTTGTTGATGTTTGTTTGCAACTCTTGTAGGCATTAGGCTTTGTTCTGATTGCAAGACCTGAATATATGTTGGAAAAGGATATTGGAAAGATACTAGAAGGAACATTATCTTCTGCCGTTGATACCCGTCTTAAGGTAATGGTTTTTGTCCTGATAATATAATATATGTGGTGCTTCTCAGTGTGGATACTAAATTATTCTGGCTATCAGATTCAAGCGTTGCAAAATATGGTTGAGTATCTTCTTGATGCTGAGAGCCAGATGGGAACAGAAAAAGCCAGTGATAATGTAGCTAATTATTCAGTTGTAGCCGGGCAGAGTGTACCTGTTGCTGCTGGTGCTGGGGACACAAACATATGTGGGGGTATTGTTCAGTTGTATTGGGACAATATTTTAGGCAGATGCTTGGATTTCAATGAACAAGTTCGACAAATTGCACTGAAGGTTGGAACCTATCTTCTTTTCTGGTGGAGATTTTATGTGTGTGTTTTTTGGAGAAAGAGGATGCTCTGCAATTTCAATATTATTGCTCCAAATAATCAGAATACCAAAAACAATGTAAATATGTTAGGAACCACAAGCCAAGGCAACTTGGGAGTCCCACATCGGGTGGAATACCACTTGGTGGGGGGCTTATAAGACTTTTAGGCATCTTCTCCTTGTGAGCTACCTTTTGGGGATGAGTTCTACCTAAGAGTCTCATCAAGCGGAATTAGAGCAGTTTCGATCCCAGGCAGTGGCGGCTGTGGCTGGAGAGGAGCGAAAAGGGAGAGCCTCCAAATGGGAGAAAGGCCTGAGTACCAGCCGCTAGCACCATGGACGTCGCTGTTTAAAGGGGCTGGAATGTTAGGAACCACAAACCAAGGCAACTTGGGAGTCCCACATCGGGTGGAATACCACTTGGTGGGGGGCTTATGAGACCCTTGGGCACCCTCTCCTCATAAGCTAGCTTTTGGGGATGAGTTCAACTGATGGGTCTCATCAAAATATAGGCTGAGATACCAGCCATAAATACTATGAAACTAGGATTCTAGATAATTATCTAACTTAAACTAAAAGGAAATAAAGAACCTAAAAATTGGTAAATAAGAGGTAAAAGGACAAGAAGCCTGGCATGCAAAGCATGACCACTGGCACTTCCTTCAAGCTGGAGAATGGAGATTGATCATTTCCTGTTAGCTGCTTAAGCTTTCAAATTTGAATCTAGGGACTGCCTTTGCTAATAAATCAGTCACCTGAAATTGAGTAGGTGTATGACTAGGTTCAAACTCACCTAAATCAGGCTTTTTCTTGATAAAGTGCCTGTCCAATTTAACATGCTTGGTTCTACTGTGATGAACCAGGTTCTTCATGATACTATGGATGTCGTATTGTCACAAATAACCTTCATAGGAGCCTCTTCTATAATTCTTTGCTCACTAAGTAATCTCTGTAACCATAATGCTTGCCTGATTGGTTGAGATAAGGCCCTATACTTAGCCTCTGTACTACTTACAAACAGTTGTTTGTATTTTTGCTTCTCTGTGTCTCCATATTACCCCCAAACAAATATACAGTATTTTTTGGTTGACTTTCTGTCAGTGATGGAGCCAGCTTAGTTTGTATCAGTATCCACTTCTTTATGTCTTTCAGTTCCCTTTTTGAAGTATTTTGAAGTAAATGACCAGATGTTATCTTCAAATACCTCAATATCTTTTACACAGCCTCTGTATGCTCTTCTGTGGGTTTTTTCATACACTGATTGACCACACTATAGGTGGCAGAGATAATTGGGTTTCTCAACTAGTCTTTAATCTACCAGTGTCAATCTGTAGGCTATCTTTTCAAAATTTGTAATCAGTTTTCATGTTCAGTTGGTTTACACCCTAGCGTTCTTGTTTCTTCGTAAAAATCTAAATGTGTATTTCCTTTGGGAGATAACTACTTTTCTTTGAACAAGCCACCTTCATGCCTAATAAGCAGGGAAGCACGGATACGTGAAAGTGGCCGCCATATTTGATACAGATACGCATACAGTACGTCAGTACGCGTGTCAAAATCTTTCTTTTTCTTTTGGTCTGATATATCTCGGTTTATCATTGCTTCAGCTGTGTCATACTTTATCACCCATAGCCGTAACTTAAGCAGCTCCTTGGTTTCGTTTCTGCTGCAACTTCGTTTGATTTGTTCTGCTGCACTCCTTTCATTCATTTATGATTGGTTCATTTCTCTCCCATGCTTTTGTTCTATATTTTCTGGATATAGGTTTTGAATAATTGGTTAGTGGGTCTTCCTTTCTTCTTTTTTCGGCCAGATGTGGTTAGTGGGTCTTCTGCACTTTTCGGGAATAGCGAAGCAAATATTGAGAGATGCGTTTCAGAATTTATTTTTTCTCTATCCTTTTGGTATTATTTTTTCAAATATCCACAGAAGCAAATTTTTTTAATTTTGGGTATTGTTTTTTTAAACAAATAAACGTTTTTTATATGTTCTTTTTTTATCTGATAAATTCTTTTCTGTAAAGAAGCACTTTTCATCTGACATTTTTATCAGATATCATATCAAGTATTGTTCCATTTTATGTGTTATTTTGTGAGAGATATATATATATATATATTCCCATACGTGTATCCTAAAATTTTAAAAATCGCCATATCTTGCATATCATATTGTGTTAGTATCTAATATGTGCACCCGTCTCGGTGCTTCTTAGATAATAAGTAACTTTGGTCTCCAAGCACCTTAATTTTAAACACCTTAGCAAGATCATCTTGCTTGATTTATTCTTGAAAGTCACTCATGACATTTATATCATTAACATAATCTTTCAATGCAGCCATCTTACCGTTAGAAGAGAATTTGGTAAATAATCTATGGGCAGTTTGTTTATGAGTGTATTCGTATCTTTTAATAGCCTTTGTTAATTTATCTAACCAAGCTTCAGGTGATTGCTTTTGACCATTCAAGGACTTGTGAACTTTACACACCTTTCCCTTATCACCATTTATCTCAAACCCAAGAGCGATCTTCATTGAAACCTCTTCATCCAAATTACTATTTTAAAATGCATTCTTTACGTCTAGTTGGTGGAGAGGCCAATCTAGGTTAGCAGCCAATAATTGAACTTTTATGTATTAAATTTGGCCATAGGAGTAAAGGTCTCCTGTGGTGGAGAGAGACCAATCATGTTTAACAGCCAATGATTGTATTAAATTTGGTCACAGGAGCGAAGGTCTCTGAATAGTCTTGCCATGGTTTTAAGTGCACCATTTGACAGTTGACCTTGCTTTGTGACAATTGATGCTCCCACCAGTGCTGTATTTTATATAGCAAGAATTCACTTGCATCCTGCAGGATTTTCCCCATTAGGTAAATCTACAATTTCTCATGTTTCAGTTTTTTCAAGTATACACTCTCCGTTGTGGAATGTGCAAAGCTTCCTGGACATTATGAGGAATCTTTTCCTGAGATATAATAGTGACAAAAGCCCTGAAGTTAGTTGAAAATTTATCATTGAAACATAATTTCCAATGGGGTGAAGAGTGCATGACCTGTTCCTTTTCTCAATGCAATAGAACATTTAACTCCTCATCATCACATCCTGGACTTGGAGGGGATATTTGGTGCCTTCCTTGGAGTGTGCAAGGGTCTATCTCATTGTTTTTCTTCCTTCTTGGGTTAGCTTGTAGCTCTTTCTAATTTTCAGTCAATTTCTGGCCATCAATGCCTTCAATCTCCTTGCTGGTCTCATGTGCTGGCTGTAAGGTATTCTCAGGTTCAGGTGTGAGCAATTTAATTGGTGTAGAACAGCAATAATAGTCTTGGGTACAGGATCACTGCTTGTTTTAGTGCTGTTTTCAGGTGTAGGCAGGCTATCGGTGGTTCTAGAGGTGGTTAAAGGTTTAAGTGATGGGTGTGAAGAAAGGCCCATTCGCATGTAATCTCTCCCTTCATGGTATTTTGATGAAAATATGGTTGAGTCTCAAAGAATGTGACACTGAGAGAGATGAAGAATCTATGGAGTTCAAGAGAATAGCACTTGTAATCTTTTTTCTATGGGAGAGTACCTGAGAAACCCACACTCTAAGGAAGGAGGATCAAGCTTATTTTTTTGGTAGAAATGAATGAAATAGGTGCAGCCAAGGATTTTAGGAGGTAAGGTTGTGATGATTTGGGTACTAGGGTAGGATTGTTGGAAGCATATTCACAAGATATCTAGCAGTAAGAACAGCTGCCTCCCAATAAGTTTTTGGCACTTTTGGAAGCAATCATAAGATAGACTATTTTGATTTGAATAGTAAGAGTTTTTAGTATTAACATAGGATTTTCTCCTCCTTTCCCTCTATGTCTCCCCCTTGTTTCCAAACATTTTATGCTTCCCTTTTTGGTGTTCTACATCAATGGGCATCAAAGCCTGAGCTTTTCTGTTCCAACCCTGCATCCTTGCCAAATACTCGTCGGAAAACACAAAACCATCGCTGTTCGTCCAAAATCACCTATCTCCGCCATCAAATTGCCTAACCACTACCAGTTGATGCGCAAGGCCAAAACTAGCCAACCCATGGAGGACGGTCACCAGAGGCGGTTGCACACGCCATTGGAAGTCTTTGTGCATGGGCCTCTCGTGCTCCACATGCCTGCATGTGCTAGCGGCGGCATTTCTTCGCAATTTTGGCCCTGTTTCACTTGATTTCTTGCCTTGTTCCTTCACACCTCTTGCAACTATTGGGAAGTATTTTGAGGTATTTTCACTACATTTTGGCCCCTAAATTGGTCAAAGTAAGCTATTTTGGAGCAAATAAATCATTACCTTTCATGTTGCCATCAAGAAAAGTAACCCAAATAGCTTTGCAAGTCTTTGGGAATATGTAGATTGCTATTTTAATGAAATCTGGAGCGCTCTTATCCAACTTTATAAAGATTGCTATTTTGATGAATTCAAGAGTGCTATTATCCAACTTTATGGCAAAATATTTGAGGATGTAGCTAGAGCAAAGAATAACCTTGGCCTCACATATAATATGACTTCTCATATGACAGTAACGCAATAGATGAAGTCAATATAGAGGATTCTTATGTTATTATAGTAGAACCTCTTGATTGCTCATCAGATATCGACAAGGATGGTAATGTCATAAGTTATAAGAAAGAATTGGAAGCAAATTTAGGATGTGAAGTTCATGATACTTCTATACAAAATTCAAAAGTTGCATCTCAAGTTGTAGAAGAACCCAATCAAGTTCATCCTACTCAACTATGCCAAATTGATTTTGTTTTTCCTGATGTCATCGAAAACCCAAAATTGCTTTTGTTATCGATTTTACCGTCTATGTTTGTTATCTGAGCTAAAGTGCCAAGATGGGTTTTTCTGCTACTTTCTTATTTATAACTTTGGGAGAATAATGGAGATTGGGATAAGAAATAGTTTATTATTTATTTGTAATTTAGTTATTTAGGATAAATTTAGGAATTAGAATTATTTAAATTTAAGTATTTTTATGAGGTTTTAGATTTAGGTATTTCGATTTCCTATTTTGCAATGGTATTTCAGTTTCCTATTTTGTAATTTATTGTGTCAAGGCTATCTTAGGGTTTATGTTATGCGGTAGACTATTTTGATTTGAATAGTGAGAGTTTTTAGTATTAACCTAAGGTTTTCTCCTCCTCTCTCTCTGCTTCTATCCTTGTTTCCCAACCTTTTTTCCGTCCCTCTCTTGTGTTCTACATCAATATGTCTATCATTCCTTTCAGATACCTATTCCATTTGGGTCTCTCAACACAGGAGCTTTTATGAATAATACCTTGCTCACTCAAGTATTCTCCTGAGTCAATTGAGAACCCCCCTTGCATTATCTATTCTAAGGACTTTGATGGTGGTGTGAAATGGATTTTTAATAATGGAATGGAATTGTTTAAAAATTGAGGGAACTTAAATTTTTTCTTTTACCAGATAGGTCCAGGTAAGTCTAATGTGATCATCAATAACAAACCAAGTTAGTGAGGCAACATATTTTACTCGTCATGTGACCACTGCCTCCAAAGTCCACCACCCAGGTATCGTTTCTCTGAACTTTGGAGCTCAAAGCTGTGGAAGAATTACCTGACTGAGCGACAATGCCAGCACCAACAATTCTTTTAGATTGATTTGAATTACCTGTCATCTTCTGCAGGAATTCAAGTTGTTCTCTATTGAACACACTAGTGTCATGATGAGGTTTTTTTTCTTCATTGCTTACAATAAAGCATTGGGTTTCTTGTTTTTGTCTCTCTTTCAAATTAGCTGGCCTTCCATCCAATTTCCAGCACACATTCTTTGGTATGTCCAGGCTTCTTGCAATGGCATAGACCAATATCATGCTTCTAAGCCAAATACTAACAAATAAGTAAAAACCTGTTCCGAGTCTCCAACTTATAAGCTTTTGATGAAGAGGAAACTTCTGTTTTGTGTCAAATTTTTTTCTTTTTATTTATTGTGTTTGAATTGGTGAGTTGAGAGCGAAGGTGGGTCAATTTGACAGAGATCCTTTGCAAAAGAAAGTTTTGATGGTAAATCTTACAGGGGCTGGCTATCATTCTTTTGAATTTGGAATTAATTATCTACCTGACTTTCATTTTTGTCATGGACCATTCCATAATTATGATGATTGCCTGATGTACTTATTTTCTTGGAAAACCTAGCATTACAGTAAAAATTAGTTAGTTTTCTACTTCAATTGAGAGCCAATATTATGGATTTGCTAACAATGCAGATTGTTGAAGTTGTGCTGCGCCAAGGTCTTGTTCATCCTATCACCTGTGTTCCATACCTTATAGCACTTGAAACAGATCCTCAGGAGTCAAATGCAAAGTTGGCTCATCATCTTCTAATGAACATGAATGAGAAGTAATTTCCTATATATAGTTTTTTATGACTTATTACTAGTCAAATTGGATGTATTAGCTAACTAAAGCATCTTTTCAGGTATCCTGCATTCTTTGAAAGCCGACTGGGGGATGGACTTCAAATGTCATTTATGTTCATGCAAGCCATTTGTGGTAGTGCTGAAAATGTTAACCAGAAAGTCCAATCTAAGTTTCCTGTCTCTGGAAAAGCGAAATCCGAGGCTGACTCCCTCACTCAAGCAAGACTTGGGGTTTGTCGAATATACAAGCTTATCCGAGGGAACCGGATATCTAGGAACAAGTTTATGTCCTCAATTGTGCGGAAGTTTGATAATCCAACCTGGGATAAATCAGTAATATCTTTTTTGATGTGAGTACTATCTGATGCCTGTTCTTAAGCTTTTGGATGCAAGTTCTTAAATAACCGCATACCTTTCTTTTCAGATACTGCACAGAGGTTCTTGCATTGCTGCCATTCACGTCACCTGATGAACCTCTTTATTTAATCTATGCTATCAACCGAATAGTTCAAGTGAGGGCGGGGCCACTCGAAGCAAACTTTAAAGCCTGGAATTCAAGCTTGTTACAAAGAGATTGTCAGAGTACACCTTATGGCAATGGAATTTGTCAACCAGGGCAAAATGAACCTTTTGTTACACACCAATTTATGCCAATGGACTTGAACGGGGCATTTTATCAAAATATGGGTGATCAACCGAGTTCCAATGACATGAGATCGGTGGATTTAAATGGAACAATTCAACAACAGCCATGTGATGCTTCATCAAATAATGGTAGCTCAGGGCCGCATGTTGAACGTTTCTCAAATTTCTGTGGCATCTCAGACGATGATATGGAGAAAATCCAGGTACTATGGAACCTGCTGGAATTACCTTTGTCGATGATGTTTATTTGTTTGTAGTTGCTCAAATTTCATATGATGTATGAAATTCCTTGCTCTTGGAAAATTTTAAACATTTGCACAGTAGGGTCTGAACAATAATCTGCACACTAGCGTTGACCATTATATGTTATTTGCTATATGCTTACGAATGCTAGGTTCTGATGCTTATGCAGGCTGACTGTTTGTCAGGGATTGCGTTGCAGCTTCTTTTGAAGCTAAAGAGACATCTAAAAATCATGTATAGTCTCAATGATGCCCGATGTCAGGTAAAGTCATAGAATACATGGCAGTTACTTTAATCTATTGCATTTGACTGTATTAAGATACACAAGGAAACTAACCCATTCTCTCTCTTGGGTACTGGTGCATTGTACTTCTCATCAGGCGTATAATCCAGCTGAACCCCCAAAACCAGGAGAAGTTCTCTCCAGACAGAATATTGCCTTTAATATTAATGAATTTCATTTTAGTCTGCCTACAAATCCGCAAGAATTGCCACAAAGATACCAGGTATTTTAGCTTCAATGAAATCCGTTTTTCTTCCCAATGCCTTGAGCAGGTGGGCCTGCTTGCTGAGATTTTGACTTCTTTAGCCATTATTTCTTATTTTTGCGCCAGGAATTTAAGAATGCATTGAAGGAAGACACTGTTGATTATTCACTTTACACTGCAAATATAAAAAAGAAGCGCCCTCCGCCCAGAAAAGGTCGGAAATCTGGATATATGGCTGGTGGTGGTGGGGACTATGATGAGGAGGATGATGACGAAGGTTGGAACGGTGGCATTCGCAAGTTAAATAATAGTGGCCGCAGGGGTAACCTTAGGAGCAGTAGGCAGTATTGATAGATGTAAGTACATGATAGGTAGGCTAACCTGTACATTAGATAGGAAGAAAAAAAAAATAGATATAGGATAGGATGAGAGCCAGATGAATAGAAGGCAGGAAACAGAATGTAGGAAAGTACACGGCTCTGTAATATTCCTCGTCTTCAAAGAGGAGTGCGTTATTTTTGTCCGTTTCCCTTTTGTAATTTGCTTCATAGTGGCTGCATTCTTTTGTTGATCAAAATTCCTATTTTTGGGGACATCTACATCTCTTTTAATTTTCTTTCCTTGCGACACTAGCCTTAGTTTCAGTTTGACGGTTTTGCAGTTTATGTCCCCAGTGTACAAGTTTTGTTGCAGAATAATGATAATTTATTCGTAGAAAATTTGAAAAGTTGCTGTATTGTGCGATTGATAACTGGGTTCAAATTGCTGTAAATTAAAGATCATAAATTACAAAACAGTTGATAGTTAAATGGGTATAACTTTAAATGAAGAATAATACTATAGACGTTGTCTATTAAAATAACAAGCATTATGATAAAAACTAGAGTAATTTAAATATTTAATCTTTAGTTCTGTCATTTTCTTCTTGGATGTCATTTAATTATATTATCACATTGGTAGTTTTGTTAGGCACATGCTTATGCTAATTCAATTAAATTATTTAGTTTCTACTTAAAAAATTTTGCATGTTGACTAAGATCTTCGCTTACGGTATATGCATTCAGTTGCTTCTAACTTATCGGTGTGGGAATGCCTTCCACTGTACATATCAAGGGTATAGCGTACATTCACAAGTGAATTCTCAAAGAAAAGACACCATTCGTATTTTTGGTGTCGGTGTCAAAAATTAGGAATAATATATATATGCGTATTTGGTGATTTAAAAAAGAATTTAAGAAAAATTTAATACAAGGATGGATTTAAAATTTGATCATAAAGACAACGGAGTCTTTAAATTAAAGATTTAAATTAAGAAAAATAAATTTATACAATTTCAGACTTACTTTTATAAATTAAATAATTAAATAATGAATATGAAATAAAATTATATATAAAAATTTAAAAGGGGCCACTCCCATGCCCTTCCTTGCATCCATCTCCAATTTAATATATCCCTGTAATAGTTACAATAATTGAATCTTATTGCTGAAAAATATGAACATATCTCAGATGATATTCTTAGGAAAGTGCTGGCTTTACAAATTTGAGTGAATCTCATGTGCCATATTTAAATTTAAAAAATCCAAACTATTTTAACTTCAACCGTGGACCTGCCCAATTAATGAATGATTATAGAGAATCTGAATTCTTTTCTAAAAACGAGTTGAAAAACTCAGTGATTTTCATTGAAGGACGAATTGGGGTAGCATGGGAACATACGAATCAATACCCCGAAGTGAATCCATGTACCCTTATCGCTGCTCTTCACCCTTATCCTCTTGACGATGAAAGACATTGTTAGCTGGCATTATACTCGAGAAATTTCTCCGTCAAATCTGCCTACAATGTCTTGAGGGGCTTCATGGTTCTAATGAAGATATTTTATGGAAGGGCATACGGCGTCTCAATTGTCCCCAAAAGATGGAGTCTTTCTTTCTTATGGGTATTGGGCTCACAGATAATTGCAATTGTTGTCCCATGGACTGTGAGTTTGAAGCATCTTCGTTCTACTGTGTTGATCTGCTGGTGGTGGACGGCTCATCAGAGATTCTTCCAGATGTTGGTTAGTGGGCTTTATGAAGAACTTAAGCTGCTGTAGTATCAATTGATAATGCAATTAGAGAAGATGAATATGTATTTAAAAATTTTTGTAGTTGAAAATTCTATTTCGAAATATAATTGACTAAAAATTTAATATTTATTAAAAAACTGAAGAAATAGTTAATTGTATTCAACATACAATTGATTAAAATTTTTCAAAAACAAAATTAGAAGTGGTAACAAAAATCAGTCAAATATATTATTTTTACAGTTGCCTGAGAAGGAGAAGAGATTTTAAGAAAACAATTGGTTATAAAAATTACAGTTAACTAAAATGCATAAATAAAAAAGGTAGAGATAAGAACTAGAGAAACAAACACAAAAATTTATTTATTAATACCTACTTTCAGTCCCTTGATTTCTTTAAGAGATTTTCACTAAAAACAAGATTTATAAATTCTAAGAATTATTAAGTGCTCACTCTTAAACATAATTTTTAAAATTAACTTCAAACTTATCTAGAGCATTTCACTCTTACGCACTCATCTTCTCACTCTCAGCAGAGTTTCGTACAGTAAAACAAGATGAAGTTTTTATAAGCTTATATAAATGAGTTTACAAGAAAAACTCACTAAGTACCCTCACAAAGCTAATATACTGTAAACTTAGCTCAAGGATGATGAATCTACTCAAGTATATAAGCGATAAGTGCTATCGTGTCAAGTGGTAGCACTTCTATATATAGTTTTCTCCAAAAATCAGTCTTGGAGGTAATAAATACTGCAAATCTTTATTATTATGGAGTTGGTCAGATTTTGCTCCTTTGTCTTCCATGAAGTTCGCGATCTCAGCTCCAAGGTCGGCGAAGGTCTCTAAGAAAGATGGAGAGCTCATAAATGATTATTCATGTGGGGCAGCTGAAAGAGATAAAAGATGATATTGAAAAGATCGGAAGGAGATTGTCAGAATGAAGTCAACATTGTATATGTTTGTTAAATGTATATGTTTGTTAAATAACCTTCGCCTGTTGTACTTTTCATTTGAGTTCTCATGAGCTGGCATTTTGCTTGGATATGTGAAATAGGTTGTTTAAGAGATGGGCTGTGAAGTTTTTGATCAAGTAAGCGTATGGAATATTTTTTTCATTTAGGTTTATTAAAAATCAAATTAAAATTGGACCTATTTTTAGGCCAACAACTTGTGCAGAGACTTAGAGCATTATTATAGGTAGGGGTGAGTACAGGGTAGGCCAGATTTTTGGTTGACTTAAAACCTAACATAATATTATACTAGGTAATTTTTTTCGAACTCGGGATCCGGCTTGGCCTGATTAAACCCGAGTAATGACAGGGGCGGGCTAGGTTAGCTTTTTTCTTTTTTAAATATAAATTATTTTGTAAAAATAATTTTTAAACAAAAAATGAAAAAAAAAAAAGATTTGAAAAGAAATAAAATAGAATTAAAAAAATTTAAGATTTGGAATGAAAAATAATAAAAAGTTGAAAAGAATTGATATTTTAAAATTTATTTATAAATAAAAATTATTTTAAATCAAATTAAACATATATTATAAAAATTAAAAATAAATATTAGGCTGGGCCTCATATCATTCTTGGGACTTAACTCGGCTCAGCCCGATAAAAATTTCAAATATTTTATTTGGCCCGGTTATAACCTGACTTGATGTGACCAGGCTGGATCAAGTTTTCTAAGTTGACTGGGCCAATTATCAACCCTAATCATAGGTTTTTAGATTTCCTATATCACTGGACTTGTGCCTTATTTGTTTAATGCTAAAAGTTAAAAAAAAAATTAATTTTATTAATTTTGATAATTAATAGTTATTGAATTCAGTTTTAACATTAAATATAAACAATCATATTTATGCATTTTTTTTTAATATCAATTCTTAGATCTACGTTATTTTTATAAAAAAAAAAATAAGAAATTCAAATTATTTTCGCATGCCTTGGAATAATCTCTTCGCTACTGAAATCATGCAAAGAGATTGGAAGGTGAGGATTTCTCATCACATGTAACGTCAAGCTTTCTTTTTGGCTGATACCCCAGGCTACCGATTTAGTCCTTAATGTTCGATTTGGTTCTTATAGGAAATTATCTTGTTACAAAATACCCATTGGACTTGTGACAAATGTAAAATTGTTTAAGTTTGACTTTGGCCTTGCCGTATCATTTGTTGTCACCATAGAGTTACTAATGGTAAGTGAGTAAAAATGGTTGTTATTAAGAGAATTTGACTCAGAACTCGTGTTTGTCAACGGAGAGAGAACATGTCTAACATAATCATGCAACTAGATATTTTGAGCAAAACCACAATCAACATAAGAGATGATGCACCACTCTAAAATACTGATAAAATACTTCTAAGTTTTCAGAAAAATTCCTAGAAACTAGAGTGAATTGGGATTCAGATATTTATCTATACGTATACTTCTTTAAAGCTTCTAAACCAAATACGTATTGTGAAAAGAACACCAGGAGAGAATTGCTTGGATTGCCTACTCTATATATGCACGCTTTTTGTTGATGTATTATAACTTTTACGTTCATTTGACTTATTTGGTTTCACTTGACTCAAGAAACTGAAGGCCTTAATCATAGTTTTAATTTATTAAAGTTTTCATGAATGATTTGTACATAATTTTACTTATATGAAATTTGAATATCATACTTAATGGCCTAAAATATACTAAAACATATTACATACTATTCATAGATTTTAATTTATTTACAAATCATATTTGAATGTAAAATTTGGTAATTTGGCAAGTATTGCAGTCAGTCACTTTCATTAAAAAATCTCACTTCCGTTCATAAAAAATGAAGGCCTATGATTTTTAATAGGAGTTGCTGATATTAAATGTAAAATAGGAATTATTATCAATTGGGTGTCAGGAAAGTTGTACTCTAGCGTTAAGATATCACAGACCATAAACTTCGCCCAATTCAAGGTACTCATTAATGAAAGAAGGTAGATAATTCAGATTGTGATTGTCTTTTCCAAACACAAAGATGATACAATAACTTACTGAAATAACAGTCAGCCGGTTCATACATGAACATTGGGACACTTAAGAGACCAAATGCACCAAACTTTAATACTAGGGTTTCAAAACTGTCTAGAACTGCAAGTCCTACCTATATCCATTCCAACACGCTGTGTCTTTCTATGCCTAGAACGTCTCTAGATAAATATTGGGTGGGGTTGGGGAAGAATTAAGCCAGGAATTCCTATAAATGAAACAAACATAATAGCATAAGAAATTTCTGAACAATGGTTCTTCAAAAAGATCCTGAGAATTCCATGTTATCCAACAAAGCAGGTCGCAACCAACTTGAAGGGAATCCCTCTCTGGTTTTCATGGCACAATTACAAATAGTGGCTGCATTGGAAATAAGTATTTTGAGTTAGAGAAATGAAAAATGTTAAATTTTCCATTTTTTTTTTTTTTTGTGGAAGAAGGGGGTGGAAGAGATGGAGAGTACCGTGTCTACACTGACTGGTTTACCATCCTCCGCTACTATCTCAGCTATTGTTCCTGATTGATCAGCCTGGGGAGCAATGAAAGTGAATCAAGTCATTAAAGTACTGATTTTTTAAATTAATGCAGCTTAGTGAGAAATACCACAATAGTGTATAAACAGGTTTTATAAGTCATTTTCGTCTGTGAGATATTGAATCTAAACAGTAATGGAACTTTAGGGTAAAGTAAAAGAGGAGAGATAAAAGATAAAATAATGAAGCTAATAATACAGGAAAACAAACAAAAGAAAACAGAGTTTATGTACTTCAATTTCGTTCATCAATTTCATAGCCTCGATAATGCAAATGACCTGGCCCTTCTGAACTTTGTCTCCCACCTAAAGCGCAAGAAAACAATGAGGTTACTATATTTCTTTTGATAAACAAAATGCAGAACTGAGTAAATAACAAGCTGTATGATTCGTATATTGACGCATCAATAGAGAAACAAGAACACCATTTAAATCATCTACTTTTATTCTGACAGATACCTTGACAAATGGTGGTTCACCAGGTGCAGGACTCCGATAAAATGTTCCAGCCATTGGACATTTCAGAGGTGGGTGAGATGATGAGGCTGCTTTTCCAGGGGAAGGTAAAGCAGGTGCTGGTTTTGAAGGTGGTGGGCCTGCAGGAACAGAAGCAGCTGCTGGTGCTGGTAGTGGCAGAGAAGGGAGTGAGGGGTAGGGCACTTGTGGTGACACAGGGGCCATAGTTGTGGCTGGTGGGGGCTGCAAAGCTTCCTTTTTTCTTATCATGAGTTCACAGTCTGACTGCTTAAGTTGCAGCTCCACAATATCTCTGGAATCCACAAATCTGCCATGGAAAACAATGGTCAATTAAATTTTTGAAGATGATGCATGTCCTACTAACATGGACGTGAGGAGATAAAAGGGGCATGAGTGATTGGCAAAGTGAAGCTGCTTAGTCTTACTTCACAAGATCTGCTACTTGAGTCATGAATGCAGAAACTGAAGATGCATTGGCAAGAGTGCCTGGACCAGAGGGTTTCCCATTATGGTCATCATTCTCTTTTGATGTACCAACTCCAGATGCAGTGGCAAGAACAGGTGCAGAATTTGAGGAACTTTCAACAATAGTAGCCTATGACGTACAAAGCAGGGTAATTTATGTAAATAAATTTCATAAATATAAAGAACACAATTGAAATACTACTTGCACAACACTTTGTGCACAAAAACTTTCACAAACTTCTCCCTGTTGACAAAATAAACTGACTTAAAAGTTTCTTCTCCTAATAAGTTGTCAAAGGTGTTGATCAGAAGGTTCATGTACATAGCACGACTGATGACAATTTTCATGCATAGTAAACTAACTGCAAACTGACCTCATTAAGTTTTGCTTGTAACTTCAAGCCCAAAAATTGCTTTCTTTTTGAACACTGCAGGAAACAACAATAACATAGAACAACTGAATAGCCAGAAAAAATGGTGGCAAATTGCAAAGTCTATGACACATTCATGTTATTCATATACGGCAAATCAGATGCTATTTACAAACTTAAATTCTTTAGAAAGATAAACAACAAGTGCGGTGACCTGATTGCTTATTGGTTCAAGCTTTGCTCACAGATCCATTAAATGCAAAGAACATAAAACATAAGGCACGTTAATAGTAAAAAGTTCTGCTGGTGGCTGCTGAATACTGTGCATCATTTAAGCATAAAAAGAATCATATGCACTTTTAGTCCAAAACAGTGCCTGATATCAATGTAGATTTAATACTAAGCTTCGTTATATATGCAATGCATATTTCTGCAGACATTGTCTTGGCTGGAACATGGATCACCTAAAGCTGACTTGCAGCCTTTAGCATAATATGCTTCTAGCCTTTAAAGAGAGAATGCCTTTTATGTTCAGACATAAATTTGAGTTACGAAAAAAAAAAAAAAAAGGTACTGAGAGCATATTGTAAAGAAACCACATCTTTCATTATTATTAAAAGGATCAGGTGAACGAAAACTACTCTCTTGGATTTAGATGATTAAAATTAAACAGATGTATATACTCTTATCAAGTCTCCAGTTTCCAAAGGAAGTATTATAGGTCGGGGACGAAATACTATATTTCCTATCAATTGTCTGTAAAATGTGAGATCTTCAAGAACGTGCAAAATAATGAGAACTGTAAGGAATACAAGAAGGTAACCAAATTTCCAAAAATTCAACAATCAAACTAGCATCCCATTTGTTCCCGATTCCCCCAAATTGCTATCTTCTAGATTAATTCGTATAAGAAGATAAACTCGACAAATCAAAGGCGTGTTATTAATTAAACGCCTAATCCATATTCGACACAAACATGTACCTGAAACCCAGATGATGCTGGACCAGGATGCGAAGATCCGAATGCTTGGCACGGCGTCACGCTTAACCCATTTTGAAACGACAGTTTCTGCTTGTTTCCTTGAAGATTCTGTGATTTCAACCCCAAATGGGCAGGAGAAGGGCATTTGGGGCACGGGACCGTGAACGAAGCCATAGGAACCAAACCCAGAAACCAAATGCTGAATTTCCTTCTTCTTTGTTGAGTTGGGTTTGTGATAAGCGGCGAACGAAGAAAATGGCGAGGTTGGTGGGTGGAAATATAAGGTTGGAGGCGATAAGATCTATGAGAATATAAGAAATCGGAGAAAGGAAAAGGAAGTGGAATGGATGGAGACTACGAAGACAAATGACTCTGCTTTACACTAAACCCTCGATAATTACAATGAAACCATCAACATCATCGTTCATCACAGTTTTAACTAATCTCGGACTCAGGACTCCTTCATTTGTCTCATGAAGAGGTTTCCCTCCAACTCCTGCGTATTGAGTATTTGGTCCCGAAGATCAACGGAGATAAAGTGATTGTGTAGAACAATCGGACGGCTGCTGCTTGCTCTGTTATTATCGGCCGATTTTCTAGGTCTCATATTTCGGTGTTTATTTATTTATTCGGTTTCGAGTATTTATTATTCTTTCCTAATTCCCACTACCCCATTATTATCGCCTCATGGTAATTCTGTTCACGTACGAGTGAGATTTTTCATTTTTCCTATCTTGATAAAAACCATTATATTAAAAATTTTTAATAACGATATTATTAAAAATCAGTCCTGTATCTTGTTTTAGTTTAAATTTTAAAATTGTTGGTTGGCCAAAAACCTAGTTTAAAATTATTGTGAAAAATAGTGAAAAATAAATAAATTTATGAAAATCAACTAAGAAGTGTTTGTCCCTCAAATTTAAAATGATTGAGTTAATTAGAGATATACAATTAAATTATTAAAAAAATACAATTTTAGTCCCTCACTTCTAATCTTAAGATTAAGTTAGTCCTTTAAAAAGAAAAAATATTAAAATAATAATTCAAAGATAAAATTCTTTAAAAAATATAAATCCTCCAAAGATCAATTCAATCCTCTATAAGGACTAAATTCATTTATTTTTTTTATTTTTTAAGAATTATTTTAATATTTTTTATTTTTGAAGAACCAAATTAATAATTTAATCAAAAGTGATGACTAAAATTGTATCGTGCTCTTAAATTATTGGAACCAAAAATTTAAAACAAAAGAATATGCTTTTGCTTCCAAAAGTTTTTATCTCACAGCGTTCTAATTCTAGCACTTTTTCCTCTTTGGACGAAGATTCCTCCTGTAATGCCTATTATAGGAGATTCTCTTGTAACATTGTTTCAGCCGTCCAATTAATCATATGGTAAAGTTCATGCCACAATTCATTTTTTAAACTCAAAACTCTTTTTTTTTTTTTTATTTAAACCCCCAGCGCAACAGGCATCATTTGGATATTTTTTTTCACACCTGCAATATAAAACGACGTTGTTCCAATTATTATATAAGCATCGAGGTCAGCTTTTTCTTCCTTCAGACTGTTGGCAGCTCCACTACTGTGTTTTGGCGCTAAAGTTTCAGCCATTTTGATGCCCTTAGTTGCAGCAAGAAGAGGATGGTTGAGTGTGAAAACAATGCCTTCAAGCATCTTTCAATTTAGAGTTGAAGAGGGTCATCATTTACAGCATACATTACCATGAAAACTAGTCCCCTGTTTTGAGAAAGGAAAGCATGGAATTTCAAGCATACGAGTGTCTCCCATTTTAGAAGTTAAAGAGGGTAGTGATTTTAGTTTACTACTGCGTGGCTAAACCTTGCATATTGTAGTTGAAAGATATATTGATTATTTGTTGTATTAGATGCTTGTTTCCCTGCTTTGATCTTCGTATTTGGCCATAGATTGTATCCTTTTGCGCACAAGTTTGTAGTTTTATATGCTTTTTCTTTATTCAATGGCTTATGAAAAAAATAGAAGACAAGACAATTGAAAACTAAGAGGAAAATAATATATTTTTATATTCCAGGTTTTCCATTGGTTTCACCTACTTCAGATAAGAAATAACTTATTTTATGATAATTTATATTCAAGTCATTCAACATCTTATCAATTACCAAACGGAAGTAGCAAAGAAGCATATGAGTTACATACTTTTACTTTATCCATAAAAGAATTAAGTTCAATTGTAGTTGCTTTAAATTGGTGAAACAACAAAATGAAATCAAGGTCTTCCTCCAATTGTTCCATATCTAAACTAGAAAAATGAAAGCAACTCAATATCTTCAATGATAATGAATTGAATCTGATTAGGATAACACAGTGCATACATTTGTGCTCATCTTCATTTTCCTATGCCTTTATTCCTTTTATTTCTTCTCTAGTCATGAAACTAAAATCCAATAATGATGTTATAATGAGACCAAAGAAATAGCATTTAGTCTTTAAAATAATGTTAAAATGAAGCACATGGATTTCTGTTGAAAAGAGAAAGATGATTTGATTCTCTTTATCGGAGTTACCTGTGCCAACCAAATGAGGTAAGGAAGACAATAGCCATAACGTTTCTAGATCGCACAACTCCGACATTCTTGGACGCAGCGTTTTCAAAGCGAGATGGAGAAAAAGATTATTTTCACACGATGCCATTTTATTCACTTTTCTACAATAATGTCATTTTTGGCTATAGGAAATTTTCCTGTAACGCTTGTTATAGGAGGTGATCCACGTCCTTAACAGTTGAAGAAGCATTTGACCCTCAAACTATAAGTGTTGCTCTATCTTCATAGTATTTTGCCCATTCATAAGCTCATGCTATTATTATAACTCAATCAACCAATGCTTAAGAATTTGCTTCAGTGATAACATTACATGCTTCAATCTAAAGTCATTTATTTATAGGATTGAAGCCCAATTGATATAGAATGGAGTCAAGGTTATCAAGATAAAGTTTTAGGGGTCATTGGACTCAATAGACATATGAACATGCCTAATGTTAGAATAAATTAATGATTTTGTATCCAATTTTTTTAAAAGATGAATAATTTTAATAAACTTTTTAATTAAAATGGTCTCTCGCATGAAGTAAAACGTTGGTTATTTGACAGACTAATGACATAGTATATATAAGATTTCATGTGGTTGTTAATTGATAATATAGATATACTTCAGTATCATTTTTATTTTCAAGCAATGTTAAACATGCAAATTTTAATTATAGCATGTCAATTTTCATCCTTGATATATATAGTTTAATACCCTACAATTAAAATTTGCATGTTTTAAGGAATCGTCACACATAAATGGAAAACTCAAATGCATGGAAAGTAAAGTAAAAGCACAATTTAAATGACACTAAACATTTGTATTAACTTTCTAAAATAAATAGAATGATATGTTTTAATTAGAAAAATTAGTCTGGTTGCAAATGAATTAAATTCACAAGTACTGAAGTCACCAAATAATAAAAGCAATCAATTGAAAAATTTGGAGGGATCAATTTTGCTTATGATTGGAAATGTGGAGGATTAAAACAGAGAATTTTAAAAATTTGGATGACTACTTGGAGACCTAACAAATATGAGGGACTATAATGGAAATGAAGTGAAATGTGGGGATGACACTTTTTTTTTTTAAAATCTCTTACATCATTTACTAATAGGCCACATCAGTACAGTTTAAGTCAGGTTACGCTATATTTTGATAGTATTGAAGATAAATGACCAATTTTGTTAACGATTGGAAATGTGGAGGAATAAAACGGAGAATTTTGAAAATTTGGAGAATTATTTGGAGACAAGACAAATGCGAGGGACAGAAATGGTAATAAAGTAAAATGTGGGTGACCAAAATAGCATTCTTCTCGTTCTTTGGATTACTATTTTTGCGACGGTAATTTATGTTATTTGATTTCTTTGGTCAAAATGGTTTTTGGATAAACCATGTGAAACTTCTCATTTGGAAGCTTCATGGGCTGCAAGGATAGTCCATACTCACATGTCCAAGCCCAATGAACCAAATTGCCTAACCGGGTCGGACATACCGAGATACGAAGGGAAAACCCTAACAAGACGATCCCGGTTCATATAAACATCGAAGCAACCAGTGAAACCTAGGCAGCAGGGCGCGCGGGGACGAGGGCATCATCATTCTCAGCGCTAGAGCAGCTATTGTTGCCCTTTGTGATTCAGCCATGGCTAATGCGAGAACCGTCAAGGACGTTTCACCCCACGAATTTGTCAAGGCTTACTCCGCTCACCTCAAGCGCTCTGGCAAGGTACAATCAACCTACTGCTTTTCCTACTTTCTGTCTGTTTCCCTTGGATAAAGGAGCACTTATCATTGGTGATCCAGCTGTTGCTAATTTCCCTGTCCAAGTTGTAGGAAAAAATTGGAAGGGCAGAAACACTTTTCTAATTTGATACTCTGAGTGCCGCGGGATTTTTTTTTTTTTTAATCTCGCTAAATTTCTAGGTCTTCATATTTGATCTGCTATTGATTACTGCCAATGAAACTTTCTTTATCATATAATGGAGTTCGCGTGAAAGTTGTCATTTGTGTAGCTTAGATTTAATTATATGTTTGAATTACTTGTTTGCAGACACATTTGTTTTTTGGATTTTCAACGTAGCAGTGATGAGAGTAAGGACCATGTTTCATTAACCAGTAGAAAATACTACTCAACAATCAGCAATTTTAGAGTGAATATTCAACATTTTACGTTCTTTTTAGAGAAAAATACAATTTTAGTCCCTAAAATATTTTTTGGTCTTTTAAGTATGGAAAGTATCAAAATGGTCCTCCAAAGATGAAAAAATGAATGAATTTGGCTTTATGAAAGACTACATTGATCTTTGGAGGACTTATATTTTTGCTGAAGGATTTTATTTTTGGAAGACCATTTTAATGCTTTCCATTTTTGGAGGACCAAGTTGATACCAAAACTGTATTTTTTTCTTCTTTTTATATTGTTTATATGTGGAACGAGGTTTTTTTTTTTTTTTTTGGCTTTCTTTTGAGAAATGCCACAGGAGCTCAACCTTTCTGTCTTGGATCAAAATTATCCAACACATTTTGTTGAAATATGTGCAGCTCTTTTTTAAACAATAATCTAACTTACGGCTTTGGCGCTCAAGTGTTCAATACCGCTTGCTGTTAGCTTGAGTCGTTTGACTTTGCTTTCACACAAATGATGTAGTGGAATTCTCAGAAACTACTTAATGTGGATAAGTAGATAGATAAAATTGTAGTTTACCTGGACGAAATCCCTACCCCTGAACTAATATTTAGTCATGGTGCCTTGACCCACATTGGTGTGTAAGAATTCAGTATTGAGCACTCTTTGTGGAAATAAAAGAGTGGAATTTTTCTTTTTATTCATACCACCTATGTGTACCTACAGGGCTTCCCATGGCTCTCATCTTTGTCATGTGTATAATATAAGTCCAAAAGGATAGGCTATCCTAAAATACTAGTCCGAGAATTTAACTTATAAGCCTGATCCTTAGGCAAGGCTCCCTCGTGGGACTTGTGACAGTCTTCCACATTAGAATTACGCCTTAAGTGGGCACTTGAAGAACATTTCTGTATGTGAAATCTTTCACTACATGTCAACTGATAGTTTCACTTTCACCTGAATATTGTTGTTCTATTCTAATTATAATTTCTATCTGCTTCTTGAACAGATGGAGCTTCCTGAGTGGACAGATATTGTAAAAACTGCAAGATTTAAAGAACTGGCCCCATATGATCCTGACTGGTATTATGTTAGAGCTGGTGAGTTCGCTATCTTTATGTGTTGCTATCATGCTTGATTCTGTCTGTTAGAAGCTCTGCTGATAACCATTTGTTAACTACTAGATTAATTTAGTTCAATCTTGGTTACAGCATCCATGGCAAGAAAGATCTACTTGAGAGGTGGTCTTGGTGTTGGTGCCTTTCAGAGGATCTATGGTGGAAGCAAGAGGAATGGAAGCCGTCCCCCTCATTTCTGCAAGAGCAGTGGAGCTATTGCCAGACACATTCTTCAACAATTGCAAGACATGAATATTGTTGAGGTTGATCCAAAAGGGTAAGTCATGTTTCACTCTTAAATGCCAAAATGCTAATGGAACTTGTGCTTTGACAAATTTTCCAATTTTTAGTTGCGAATTTGTTTCCTCTCACACTGTGACAACCTTAGGATGATGTTGTTGAGAGGTTCTTATATTCTGTTTGATTGTTTCATCCTCTCTTCTCTGCCTTCAGGTCTACAATATGAAACACCTAGTAATTTTATCATACTGTTGCGGCCTACAGTACTAATTTAGCACACTTTCGTTAATCTATGCCTTTGGCTGTATCTTATTTATGGTTTTCGTGTTGCAGAGGTAGGAGAATCACTTCTAGTGGTCAAAGGGATCTAGACCAAGTTGCGGGGCGAATTGTGGTTACTCCTTGATTGCCATATATCGAGTACTGATAGTCCTTTAGCATGGCGTCTCATATTTTTTGTTGATTGGTAGATGATGTCAAGACATTATTTAATGCGCTGAGCTGAGCAGTTTACTACGTTTTTTTTTTTTTTTCATTTGGGATTTTTTTGTTCTAGTTTGGTCTGTACACATTATCAGCAACATCTCTCGTGAACGTTCATGGAAGCTGAATTGATGCCCGTTGCAATTTTAACTTTTCCTTTTTCTGTTCATGTTTTCTCTGAATTGAATCTCCCCTTTTGTCTTATTGAAGCGAACGCTTTGAATTGAAGTTTAAAAAAAAGTGTGCGTGCTATATTTCTTTTAATGGTGTTGTTTTTGGGAATTTGGATTTTTTGCATTTAAATTCCCTAGACTTTAGATCTGAGTTATTAAATTGTTTTATTTAATGATTTATATTTTACTTAATATTGACCAGTTTTTACAAATTTTATAAAATCTGAACAATTAAAATTTTATCAAACAGTTCAGGTTTTATCAACTTTATAAGAAATTTAATTTGTGTTTTTAAGCCTCTTGCAAGCAGTTAGGTTGTTTGGTGCCAGGGAAGACTTTAACGGAAATGTGAATGAAGTGGAGGAGGATGGAATCGAATCGAAATTCATAATTATCTTTGGTATAATAAAAAAAGATCGAAAATAATATTCCATTCTAATGGAAGCAATGTTAAAATAGAAGTAAATATTGAATGATCATGATACTTTTTAAATTGCTGAACTGAAACGAAACCAGGCATTGAACGTACTTGAGTGTAAATGAAATGTGTAAACATCATAGAATAGTTGAATGGATCCTATTTTTCAAAATAAAAATGCACATCTGCGTTAATTTGATGATCTACATTAAATAAATTTTATAATTTAACGGGTAAGAGTTTAATCGCCGACGCCATAGAATAGTGAAAGGCTTTAGCAGACATGACTAGAAAAGTATAAATGAGTTTGTATTGGAAGGTTTAGCAGTGTTTTGGAATTAGTTTTGACAATGAATATCCAAATTTGTTTCTTGATGTTTAAGCAAATTTCAAAGCAATTTTATTAACCTAGAGGAAAAAAAAAAAATCAACGCTCCGTATCAACAGTGTCCGGATTTTAGTCTTTAAATTTATTTTTTTTAAAGTTCATAGTTCAATACAAATTAGTCTATTTGTTGGATTAAATTATTAATGTACTTGTGTAGTCGAATTACAGATTTTGATAGACTAATTTGTAAATGAAAATGTTGGAAGACAAAATTCTAAAGAAGTATTTTTTAAAGAAAATTATACATTTACTTTAAAATTTATTTTGTTAGTCAAAGTAATATGACCTCTGTCCGTGCAACTAATGAATGGTCTGTAAATTTCTTATATGCTCAACCTCAACAGTTTTGTGAGTTTTTTTTTCTATATTTTTTATTTTATTGGTGGTGTAGTGTCAAGAGATGTTTAACTGGTTATAAATTCAACTCTTTGCTCTGTCATGTATTAAAAAGATTTTTAAAAAATTGAGTAATATTTAAATCCCTGCGATCAATTTTCCAAAACTCTCAAGCGGAAGTTGGCACAGAATTAATAATCACGTTTATAAAACTTTTGGGGAGATATTTTTAACACTAATTTAATATACACGAAGCTAGATTGCAATTAAATATTTTGGTGCAGGTTGTAACATAGAATTGAAAATCGGTTTTTTTTTTTTTTATTTAAATGCATAATTTTTTTTTTTACTTTTAAAATACTACAGTATACAAAGTATTATATCACAATATTATAAATTTGGGACTCATAGTGTATCACTTAGAGTCCCACTGTCATTTAAAAAAAAAAAAAATTGAAGGGAGTTAGAGTGATACACACCGAATCTCATATTTATAATATTAGAATATAATACTTTGTATATTATGACATTATTAAAATAATTTTTTTTATGCATTTGAATCAAAAAGCCAGTGAAAATCTTCACCATATAAGGGACTGCACTGTTATGTATCATCACGAAGGCCCAAAAAAAAAAAAGCTGCAACTTTATTTAATTGCTCATATACAAAAATGAACACTGTTCAGGAGCAAGGGTAAGGAAGATTATGGTTATATTATTAGTTTCAATCACCAGGCCTTCGAAGCTTTAGTTTGTAGGGGTCATTCCATGATAAGTAGCGCCTGATCTTTCTTGTTCTGATTCTGAGGATTCTGAAACTTGGGATCTCTGGAGATGGTTGGATGCTTCGTAGACCTTTACACAAATTCAAGATATGAGACACAGATTTTCTATACAGAACAAAATTAAAGGAAATTTACACAATTATATCCAACCATTACCTCCTTGGGATAAAGGGTCTGTCAAAATGTGGCATGGGTTGTGCTTTAGGGATGAGGTCCTTTCTTAACCTTCTGATTTCTTCGTCTTCTGCTAACTATAATACAAGTCAAAGAGGAAAAAAATTAAAACTTACAATGTAAAGGAAACAAGGTAGATAGTAGTAGAGGAATAAATCACTGTTAGTGTTGCGAGTGTACCTTCTGTTGCTTCTCCCTTTCCATCTTGTACTGTTCTATAAAGCTTAGCTTTTCTGCCACCTGCATAAAACATTTACCAAATTTAATCTTTGTTTCATATTGAATTACCATTCTCCCAGATTGAAAGTAATTGCAGCGAAAAAAGCACCTGATGGTCAAATTCAGCACGATCAATCGCTCGCAGATCACTATAAAGCTTCAGGTCTATAGGCCTTGTGATTTCTTTAGCTGCAGGTTTTACCAGGTTCTGTAAGATTAGCACCAGATGAATCCTTTAGCAACAGCAAAAAATGCGACCAAATCTGTGGGAGTTGGGAAATTTTGGGTTTAAGGAATTGTTTATGACCAAAATGTCCTTACCTCTGGTTCCTCCGTAGTCCATGGAAGACCCTGTGCAACAGGTATTCGCTGTTTCTCTTCTTCAATCATTATTTCTTGTACTTTCTTCATAAATTCTTCCTCTTTCAACTTCCCCCTTTGCTACAGTTCAATAGCGGTTACCAAAGTCACCATTCAAGCTCAAAATAAGTTGAAATTCATAAGACCAATTCGTAGTTGAAAACTACCTCTGTTCTCAGCTTGAATGGTTTTTGGCTTGTGCCTATTAGCTGCTTCTTTTTCCTCCTCCGTCCTTCAGTCGTGCATGACGATTCCAAGCTCTGAAATTCATCCATCGAAAGAAAAAAGATTCAATCACTTCGTGAATCATTATTGGATCAGCTCTAGTGCTTTTAACAGTAACTAAGTTATCTTACGTTCCTCCTGCTCCTTCGACCCCCATTAGAAGTCCTGCTTGATGTACTGCAGCCTCAACAAAAATAACAAACATTAGAGAAAATTGAATAGTACAACAACTTAAACATATGCGCATAAATACTAAGAAGAATCGAATTAATATTTTTTTTCTTTTTTAAACCACGAACCTTCCATGGTTATCATCCCAAGAAAAAGAAAATGAAATGGGTGGGTCCAAGCCAAGGCTTTCGGATGTGAGAAACAAATCTGAAGGGCAGAACGACGAAGAGGAATCCTCAGTTACAGGTGCCTTTGGAGGAAATTGCAATCCTGGCAATGCCCATTTCATGGCCTTCTTATTATTGTCCTCTGCTTGCTTCTCCTCCACCTCCTTCCCATCACGGTCCTTCGAACTCTGTATAGTCAGAAGCTTCTCGAATGCGTTAACCAGATGCATCACTCTGCCAAGCCCTCCGTCTGGAACACTCGTCCTAGCCTCTTCCAACAATTTGTCTCTTCTACGTTTGACTGTCGAACTGCCTGCTTGATCTGGCGACTCGGCCTCGTTCATCAACGAACCATCTTCTTCAGTTCCTAGGTCCTGTATCGTCATCAAAGTCTCATCTCCATCACAAGCCTTAAATTGATTCTGCTTATCCGCCTGATTCTTAAAAAATTCTTCCTGGGACGCCCTCAGATTCTCGTAAGCCACACAAAGACACTTCTTTTTAGCCTTGTCCTTGCACTTGCACTTCACTGTCGAATTCGAACCCTCATCGTCGTCTTTCTTCGGATTCTTCTTTGCCGTCACGAATCTCCTCTGACGGACCTTGTTGTGAGGCAAACAGACACCTGGGTTAGGATTCTTCGATGCCGATTTCAGAGACTTCGCAGACTTGGCAGTAGCAGGGGAGTTCAAGGATTTCGGACCGGGGCTACGACGAGACAAATTGGGATTGAAATTCTCGGCATGTTTTGAACATGCTTGATTCTTTGATCGATTCCCAGGTGATTCTTTCACCGGAGTCATCGCTCCGGCGTTCTTGCTGGCCAATTCCATCGGAAAACTGAGTGAGTAAGTACAGCCACCCTTATTTAATGAAAAAGAAAAAAGGGGTTTCTGAGAGCCAAGCGAGAGCGAGAGCGAGAGCGAGAGAGAGAGACAGTGAGAGAGAAGGCGTGCGTGATATTTTTCTGATTCGTAGAGGAGGAAAAATAGGAACGTTAAGCGATGCTGTATATTGTAACGGCTAGTTTTCGTGGGTGAGAATCAGAATTTATATTACTTGAATTTCTGTTAGAATTTTTGGGCCGTTGGATTCGCTGTTTAGGGAAATACGGCGGTGATCGGATTTCTGATTAACGACCGTTACGCCTAGGACCTAGCCTTCTAGCTTTGTCACACAATGGTATTGCAAATCATAATGAAACTTTAGGCAACACGTGGAATGGGGTTCATTTGTTGCCTCAGCACTTGGCTGTGACCAATCGACATATCAATCTCTTAATTCTTAAAATGAAGGTTGTTACCGACAAAAATAAATAAATGAATAACATGTTTATTTTTAATATTTATTTATATTATGTTGATTTTTGTTTCCATAATTGTGAACTTGTCACACTAGATGATCAAAATATTTATATTAAATGCATACTCCCAGTTTGAATATAAACAAGAATAGAAAAAGATTTTTTTCTTTCGGTCGGAGGATAGAAAAAGATATTTGAAATTTGCTTTTCCTCCATTTTTATATTAATTGTGCAAATGTCTATTAAAAAATAGTGCAAATCTAGCTATGTATATTTAAAATTGAGAAATAAAAATTAGTACAAATCCAACTATCTATATTTAAAATTAAGAAATTGAAATCAGTAATTTTTTGTTACATAAATTGGCAATCTCAAAGTTTAATTTAACTGTCTATATTAAGCAAATTGTGTAATCATATAATACATAGTTCAATTGTAAATTTTGAATTATATTGATTGTAAGTTGAGATAATATTATTGATTGACATCTTTTTGTTGATTTTATAATGAATGAATTTTATATAAATAATATAGTCATTAAAATGGGTCTAATTGACTTAACTAATTCATTTAACCTACTATTTTAATAGTTGGATTAAAATTTTTAACTCATTTAATATAAATAAATTAAATTAAACATATCTATTTAATTTAGATATTAAACAAATTAATTCGGTGAGTTAACTTATTTAAGAATTTTTGTGAAATTTATTTTATAAAAATTTAATATTTTATAATTTTGAGTAATTTTTATCTTTATTTTATTTTTAAATATTTATTATGTAATGAACAATAGATAACATGAATAAATTTTTTGTATTAGAATTAATTATTTAGCTCAATAATAAAATATTTTTGCTATTGAATTTTATATATATATATATTTAATACCTTTTGTCGGTTAACTAATTAGCTCATTTAATACATATGATAAGTAGGTTCAACATTCTAATCGCCTAAATCGATGTAACCTACGAACCCACATGAGTTGATTAAGTTTGACTGCTCTAATAAATAAATATCAATTTGAAAAAAAAAAATATTGTTCATTTCAAAATTCCTTTTAAAAAAAAAGGCTCTTAATAGATTCAAAGATTTCACCAAAAAGAAAGTGGCGGTTAAATTTGATACCCACTAAAATGTGAGTCCGAAAATAATTGATATTTTTGTGTTTAAGAATACTCAGAAATCATCTCCACATGTGAGAACTATCTTTTGCCATCAAGAAGCCAATCAAAGGTTTTTTTCCCCTCTCTATTTAAATTTAATTTTAAAAATAATTAGTTGTATGATCTTTTATGGCTTGAAATACACTCAACAGTTTCTAACATCTCAAGCAAAGTCCATTCTTAGTTTCGAAGCTTGCGCAGACTACTTTAGTGAGAGGCTGTATAATGATGGTGCTTTCATTTGCACCTAAAACGCACATCTAAATCATGCTTCTATGCATCCTTCTCAATCATATTTTGATTTTGATATTCACTCAAATTTAAATTAAAGGGCATCCTTTTATCTTCTTCATGCTAGAAAAAGAGTCTAATTTTTTTTTTTTTTAATCTACAACGACTTTATACTATTGAGATTTTACAAAAAAATGCAGGTTATGTGTGTAACTTGAGAACTCATCATAAATCAGTTTAAGAAAAAAAATTATGAATATGTAGTTCCATACTATGATCCTTTAAGGAAAATTGCCCCACATATCAATTATTCAAAGGACAAAACATATTTAGACACAACTAAAGTGTATGTGTAATGAATAAACTCATGAAGAAAATTTTATTACCAATTATCCTCAAACTTTGATGATTTATTAAGTTTTTTCGTAATTTTATAATCTAACCACTAATGTATGTAATTCCATCACACCATTACCTAAGATTCAGTCAACGAATTACTTCAATGTATAATATATTAAGTTATTACAACTAACAGCTACTAAATTTTTTAACTCTTAAAAGAAAAAGGAAAAATGCAAATCCAAGTTTCACCAAGAGAAGAAATACCCAAAAAATACACAACTTTGACATGATTTGACTTAAACTTATTTTAGGTATTCAAATCAAATTTAAATAAAATTCACATGACAATAGTTTATTTAAAAGGTATAACTTTGCCAACGAGAATTATTCCATTCACTTACATGAGGATGGAGCAAAAGGACAATAAAACCAAAGTAATTGAAGTTGACACACTGATTCGCCGAGAAGAAGCGGTTCCTCGTGCGGCAAACGCGTGAGAAGCTGGAAACCCCTCTTTGCCAGTCTCACACAGAAAATCAGACAGGCTTTGACTTCCATTACGGACGAAGAATTTAGGGGTGTTGTGGTAAATTCACTCGAGTTTTCGATTTTGCCCCTCCTAAGTCTCCACCTGCCAAATGGGACTCTTCCCACCAACCGGAGCAGCGTTTTCACAAGCTATTGTCCTTTTTGGTAATTACAGGTCTACTGCCTCGAGTTTGCCTTTCTATATATATAACCTTAGTCCCTCTCTACTTCTGCACGACCTCGTCCTCTTTTTTCTCTCACACATTCCTTGCTCTTTCTCTCTCGTTCCTTTTTATTTCAGAGTGATTCACTTGGGAAGGTAAATTCTGTTCTCTATTTCGAACTTCCATTTCTTGATTTGCTGCCTCTTTTGTATAATTTTGTTAATTTTTGAATCACTGTTGACTCTGGTCTGTGGTGTTATGTATGGAAAAACTATTCTGGTCAAGTTTCGTTTTGCTTGTTTATTTTGTGAGAATGGAAGCTTAGTTCTTGGCAATTGATGAGTTTGATTCTGATTTGCTTAATAGTGTGTAGATCTGTGGCTTTTTTCGACTTTCTTATTTATTTCAGTTGTTCAATTCTATGCTTGATTCAATGCTGTTTGTTATGGCCTTTGTTGTTTGGTTTTCCTTGTGTGAAGCTCGTTGACAGCGGATCTGCTAGAATAAATGTTTGATGTATAGAGATCACCAGCAATTCACTTGTGATTAGTGCAAGATCTACTAACATTGCGTTCGTAAGATTGATCGCGAGTGGTCAACCTATGGTCATACTGAAAGCTGATAATCAAATTATCAATTTCTTCATTTAAGTATTAGATCTGGTTTCTCCATATCCCTTTCTATGGAAACTTGCTCTGTGACTGGAAGAAAATGAGTTGAATTTCTATATTTCTTTTCCCAAGGTTATTTTCATCAGTTATAGATCTTGCACCGACCTTGGAGTATTGATATACACTGATCCACTGGTGTTGAGTTTAAAACGTTTGAATACATTATCTTAGTTTCTACCCATTTGGATCAGAGTGACACTTTGTTCTGCTCACTAGTCTTAGAAGCGAGGGTGTATCATGATTCATTCTTGAACTATTCTTGAATCCCCAAAGCAAACAAAACACAGGAGACTGCTTGAAAGTATGCCTCAGTATATATTGTTATATTCTTATTGATAAGTATAAGACGATGTGAGATAGAATGGAATTTGCAGCTTGGATTTATTTGGGAGGAAATTGTTTGCTCACAAAAATTTTATACACGTTTATATTGTTCATCAATATATTTATTCTATGTTGAAGTTTTGAAGACAGAAGCTATTAATACTTGTCTCCTTGTTCACCATAATGAAAGTAGTTGTAAGCTGTAAAATAGACCTTGACATGTTGTGTTACTACTTTAAAGCAATGTTTGGCATGAAAGTTGCTCTTGTTTCATCCTTGTGTTTTTACTCATCCATTTGAACCCTCGGTATATATATAGGTTATTGAAGAAAGAAAAATGGTGAAGATTTGCTGTATTGGTGCTGGATATGTTGGGGGTCCTACCATGGCTGTCATTGCACTTAAGTGCCCATCCATTGAAGTGGCTGTTGTTGATATCTCTGTATCCCGTATTGCAGCTTGGAACAGTGACCAGCTTCCTATCTATGAGCCAGGCCTTGAGGATGTTGTAAAGCAATGCCGTGGCAGGAACCTCTTCTTCAGCACTGATGTAGAAAAACATGTCTATGAGGCTGATATAGTGTTTGTCTCAGTTAACACACCAACTAAAACAAGGGGTCTTGGAGCTGGAAAAGCAGCAGACTTGACATACTGGGAGAGTGCAGCTCGTATGATTGCTGATGTCTCGAAATCTGACAAAATTGTGGTTGAGAAATCCACTGTCCCTGTCAAAACTGCTGAGGCCATAGAGAAAATTCTTACCCACAATGGCAAGGGGATCAAATTCCAGATTCTATCTAACCCAGAATTCCTTGCTGAGGGAACTGCAATCCAAGATCTCTTCAAACCTGACCGTGTGCTCATTGGTGGCCGGGAGACCCCTGAAGGGCAAAAAGCCATTCAAGCATTGAAGGATGTTTATGCTCAATGGGTTCCTGAGGACCGAATTCTAACTACAAATCTCTGGTCTGCGGAGCTGTCTAAGCTTGCTGCCAATGCCTTCTTGGCCCAACGAATTTCATCTGTCAATGCCATGTCAGCACTCTGTGAGGCCACTGGGGCAAATATCAAACAGGTGTCCTTTGCTGTTGGTACAGACACAAGGATTGGACCCAAGTTCCTCAATGCTAGTGTTGGCTTTGGTGGATCCTGCTTCCAGAAAGACATTTTGAACCTTGTTTACATCTGCGAGTGCAATGGCCTTCCAGAGGTGGCAGAGTACTGGAAACAAGTCATCAAGATCAATGATTATCAGAAGAGCCGGTTCGTGAATCGTGTTGTTTCCTCAATGTTCAACACAGTTTCGAACAAGAAGATTGCCATTTTGGGGTTTGCCTTCAAGAAAGATACTGGAGACACACGGGAGACCCCAGCCATTGATGTGTGCAAGGGACTGCTTGGTGATAAAGCTCGCCTGAGCATATATGATCCACAAGTAACCGAAGAGCAAATCCAGAGGGATCTCACAATGAACAAGTTTGATTGGGACCATCCTATCCACCTGCAGCCCATGAGTCCCTCAACGGTCAAGCAAGTCAGTGTCGTTTGGGATGCCTATGCGGCAACAAAGGATGCACATGGTCTTTGCGTTCTGACCGAGTGGGATGAATTTAAGACTCTTGATTATCAGAAGATATATGACAACATGCAGAAACCAGCATTTGTTTTCGATGGCAGAAACATTGTGGATGTGGATAAGTTGCGTGAGATTGGCTTCATCGTTTACTCGATTGGTAAGCCACTCGACCCGTGGCTCAAGGACATGCCAGCGGTGGTGGCTTAACACTAATCATTTGATTAAGTGGGCTGCATTCCCAGTCAGTTTGATTCTTTATTATTTTCATAAAGAGTTTTTCTTTTGATCCTTTTTTCTTTCCCACAGTAGTAGGCACAAAATGGTAAAAGTTCAGGGAAAGTAAAAAGGCTCTATGCTTTGCCTTGCTTTTTTTGTACCTCATTTCGTTACTGTCTGGATGTTATGATAAATCTCGTTATTATCAGATTGTTGAAATTTTGAAAACCACATATTTCATCTGAAAATAACTTGGACCATCTTCTGTTCAAACGAGAAACACGTTCGGGCACACCAGTTTCGAAGGAAAAATGAGGTTTGCGACTTGATATATTGTAAAATTCCGAGTTTCAGCTGTGGCGTCATTTGCCTGGACCATGAGGCTTGCAAAGTATGGGCACTCTTTTTTTTTTTTTTCTTTTTCTTGAAATTAAATTAATGATATAGACTCTAAAAAGATTATTATTTAATTTATTTTTTCTTTAATAAAAAATTTACAAATTTAGACCCCCAAAAGTTTGCTCCAATCAAAGTGGCTTTTTTGGTAGGCAAATTTACAGTTACTTCATAGATTTTTTAATGAGGCATAAAAAATTTACGTAACCGTTAATTCATAATCCGAATTTGCTTGAAATCCTGTTATTTATTTATTATTATTATTATATATATATTTTTTGTACGCAGATGAAATGATGCGCTAGCTCACATGATTTTGTGAAGTGCTTAAATGATGTTCAAGAGAAAGTAAAATTGCAGGAACAGGTTTATGTCATGAGTTAGTTACCACAAACTTTGGTTAATATCATATTGATAAGTCTCTTAATTAACCATAATCCTACCAAGAAATACAATTTTGATGGGTGGATATTTTTTTTAAAATTAAATTAACAAATTTCATTTTCTATAGACCAAACTAAAATAAGAGTAATTTTTCATAACTAAAGTATTATTGTACTCTTCTACTGATTGCACTGCATTAGCTTAATTTTTCATCGAGCATGGTCCATATTCCTCTGTAGTAAATTTCTTATTGTAGAGGATCCGCGAGCGTTTAATCAGTGTGCTTATTGCTTTCCAAATCAACCGCAATCTGCTCGAGTTTTCCAAACAATGCAAACGCAAATAATGGTCTTTATTCAATTTCCTTTAGGTAGTTCATTTTCTCATTTTCTTGGACTCTAGTTGACTTTAGTTGTGAGTTTGTATTTTGGAGGGATGGTTTTTTTTTTTTTTTTTGAATTTGCACAGAATGCTATTGTTCGAACCGACATGGATAACTTAATGTAGAAGGAAAAAAGATCTGGTGTGTAAAAGAGAGAAATTGGAAGACTAAAAAAGGGAGTAAAATTATTTTTTTGGTTTATCACTTATTGTAAATTTATTATTTTAATCTCTGATTCGTTATAATATCCAATAGCGCTCCACTTATTTGAAAATATCATATTTAACCTCTCGCTTTTAAAAAAAATATTAGATTTAATCTTTTTAGGAATTTAGGATTTAAATGAACTAAATTTGGTATTTATTTTTAAAGTAAGAGACTAAGTGTAATATTTTTCAATAAGTGGTGGACCATTTTTGGTAGGACTACGCACAATATCAGTGACTTGGCAAACTTGGACTAAACCGATTAAATTGAGCTAGGTAAGCAGTAGGAAAAGGACCAAACATGAAGAAGAGATTTCAAGTATGACACTAGGTCAGGCTTGGGTATAATGTAACCATTTTGGTCATTATACTTGGCTCGGACTTGAGATTCAATTTTTTTATATATGTAAAGTTAATACGAATAAAAACCTAAACTAACCTTAGCCTTAATTCCTTTCTCTTTCATGCACTTTCTCAGTTGCAAATTTGTCACCCTTTCTCCTTACTGTCAACACGCATGATAGTTGTTCTAGTCTTTTAGATAGTCGCCATTCTCCCCACCAGCCATGTATGTATCTCTGGCGTCTTTTATTATGTCCAATCTCTGTTGGTGTTCATTTCCCCATTCTTGTGTGTGGGACTTTGGCTTTGTATTATTTCCAGATCTTGAATCCAACACCTATCTTCGCGGGCATTTGAAGTTAATGTTGTTGTCATCACTATGTCATCTTTTTTGTTAGTAGATAGGAAGAGAGACTTTATTTCCATTGTAAGAAACTCTATTTTCAACTTTGGGCATTTTCAAACTTATAATTTTCTAACATTCTGGTAGCTAAATCTCAAATCTCTCATTCTGAAAACGCATGCTCAGAAAAGGAAACTTGGGGGTGGGAGGTGGTGTTTAAGGAACCTTAACAATATCTTCTACTTAGCCCAACCCACCTAAATGATCTTGGCCTAAATTGTGATCGAGTCTGACTAAGCCAAGTCCCTAGTCCAATCCAGAAAACCTACCTCTGTGAATACCCTAAGTCATGCCTCGGGTTGTATAGTAACCAACCCGACTTAGGGTTGTGTAGCCCTAATATTAGGCATTTTAATGAGTAAAAGACCAAATTAACAATTTTACAATAAGTAATGGAATCAAAAGCTCTCCTAGAGAGTAAATTAAATTTAGTTACTAAATGCATAAAACTCATAAAATGTTCCAACTAATTAGGACACATTAAAAGATGAGTGGACATATATTAGGACATATGTTTGCCATTTGACCACTAAATAAATATTTTAATTCATGTTAGATTTACATTAGAGAACAAATTATGGGAGGAAATTGAATTGATAATGTTAAAGAAAAATATAAATATAAATAGAGTAATTACAAGACAACAAGAATGTTGTTCTCGCTCAAATTGTAGAAAATTTAAATTCAATGATTATAATTCAATTTGTTTCAAACATTATAAATGTACGAGATTAAAACAAAAGAATATGCTCTTAAGATCATGTGAGGAAATTTAGTTCATAAATAGTTTGATAATAACTATAGTTATAATTAAAAAAATAAATTATGGAAAAACCAACAAAAAAAACGAATAAGTAACGACAAAAATATCATTTTGGTCCCTCACTCAACTTTCTATTTCTATTTTAGTCCCTCACTCAACCAAGCATCCATCATTTTGGTCCTTCAGTTTAGTTTCCATCCAACCTTGGCTCACATGGTAGGTTAAATGATGATATAACCCATTAAGTGTTGAGAGCGATCCTACTCATAAACTATTCTTACACATCATAGCAACATTTGGCCCCAAAAGACCCACCTTCCTGAAACCCCATCTTTTAAAAACCCTTTAGACATCTATAGGTTTCTGTTCATGTTTTTACCTTGCCATCTATAGATTGTGGTAAAGGAAAGTAGGTTAATGGAGTTATTGTTGGATGAGTTAAAGCTTGATTTATGAAGGTTTCGGCTGTTGGAACTAATAGGGGAATGTACAATAGAGATTACATTGGAAGTTGAAAATGGAGACATGAAGAGTGATGAGTCGTCTTCTTGATAAAAACATGACACATACATAGCTATTAGGCATGCTTGCATATGAAACCACCCATCAAAATGTGACCTCTTTCTACTTCCTTCTTCTTTCTCTCTCCATTATTAACGTCGCTCGTGACTAATTGATTATCGATGATCTCTTTACACTGAAGATTGGTCTCTCACTGTATGTTCTCTTTCCTTTAAACCCCTCCCACCGGTGATGTAAATTTGATCTTTGCTTTGCAATCAAATAGCAATTGCATGTTAATCCAATTACGTTATTACCTACTGGCACTATACTGTAGAACGAAAACAAGAGAATGCCAATCCCACTTTGAAGATAACTTAAAAACAAAAATTGAATGTAAGCATTTGATATTCTTATTGAATATCACAATGGTTTAAAGCTTTAAATTATTTAAACCTGGTTTGTTTTCGTATCTTAATTCTATACTAATATGGTACTTTTGAATCATCAGAGAATGATTGACTTTAATCAGCTACTTCACTTAGATTTGAAGTTTTTAAGTTAACTCGCTGAGCATACTTGAAAACAAAAGGAAAAATAGAGGTAGTACCTTATAGTGGAAGTGAGGAGGCAGTGGCTATGGGTATCCTTGAGGACAACTTGATCCCTAAAAATCATGAGCAAATATACAGATATAGCTATTGAAATTACCGTAACTAGTCTTAAATATTACTGGACAAGCCCTTTTGCCATTTTCATGTATTTGCTTTATAATAAAGACATATCTCATTATTGAAAACACCATTGATTTTTATAACAAGGTTAAACTCCAATCCAAAAACAAAAGAGACTGGCAGAGAAAGACATTATGATGAAGGAGGAACGCACTAACTCTAATTAATACACCCTAAACAACGTCATTTTGTATTGCTTGAAAAGAGAAGAAACGAACTTCTGCGTAGCGAAGAGAAAGAGAGTGATGAAAGATGGAGATGGCCAACAAAATTCAGAGATGGCAAAAATGTCTGGCGTGGGACAGAATCTTAGGTGGAAATTTTTAGGGAAACTTGGACTACTTATATGGCAATTGAGTGTGTAGAAATTTTACATGTCGATACTTAACAAATCACATCATCATTTAACATGCCACATTAGCTGAGTTTGGATTGAGACTTAATTGAGGGACCAAATGATGGATATTTGGCTAAGTGAGGGACTAAAATGGGATTTTTGTCTTTTGGTCCCCCACTCAGTATCTTATTTCCATTTTGGTCATGCGCTATGTCAAATATCCATTTTAGTTTTTGACTTATCCAAACATCCACCATTTTGATCCCTTAGTTATCTTACCAACTAGAGAATGTTGATGTAGCTTGTTAAATAATGATGTGGCCTGTTAACTGATGATATGGACAAAACTATAGTATATGCCTTGCCATGTCATCTACCACATATGAATTAAGTTTTTAGCTCATCCCAACACATGCCCAAGTCCTACCCACTTATTTTGTTTTTGGCCAAGGAAATACCTAGCCTACGGAAACCGCATTTTGAAATGCAGCACTGTCCTAGTGTTTATTGAAGCCACAGTTTCTTGCTACAGCGGTCGTGTCCTCTTACTACTCGTCGTCTACATTGCTATCTCACCAGCATTTGTCAACGCTGCCACATCACCACCATTCATCTTTGTTATAAGAAGGCGGCCGATGAAGCATAGACACACGTCATTATGGTTTGTCTCTTTGGTATTTCAAGTTTTGAATATGGTCTCTTTGATCTTTTGTTTTCTTTAAATCCCATCCAATTTCTAAAATGCGATGTCTTTGTATAATAGTTTATGTTTACTTATTTGTCTGTAGCCAAGTAACTTGTCATCTTTAAGCTACACTTTTTCTTTTTTCTTCGGCGTTAGAAATGAAAAGTTTATGTTTTCCCTACTACTCTCATTTATAACATTGTTATGACATCTTCAAGCAATTGATAAATAATTCTAAAATAAATTTGTATAACAACTAGCTAAAAAGTTTTTTTTTGTTAATTGTTATGAGTTTAGCTAATTCTGGCCCTTAAAATTTTAGTGTCAAACCAAATGCAATCAAACGTTGAAAGTTAAAACATTGTACATATTCAATATTGGACGCACACTCTTTCTTCTTGTTTCTTTAGAAAGGTAAACCTCCCTTTCTTCTTCAATGAATGAATATCATTTTATTTAGAAAAATTTATAGTCAAAACACAACAAATGGAACTTATTTACTGTCATAGAATGCTACCCTATTTTTGACTTTATTACTTTAGCATGCTTTGATGTTGTTCAATCTTTGTAAAATTGACCAATTGCATAATAACAAAGAGAAAAAAGAAAATTATGATTGATAGGTAATGCTACTTGTTTATAAATTGTATAAGGTTATAAATTCATATTACACCTTTGGGTATAGTGTTAGGAAAGGTAGCAATAGGAATCAAATAAGTATAGTGTTGAACATTTGTATTATATGTATGCTAGGCTGTTTGTATGCTATTGCCACTTCAGACTGATTAGGTAGCAGTAGGAATTCAATTCCTATTTGAATAACTGAGCTACTTACTGTTATCTTATTAGATTTTATATGAATTTAATATTAGAACTCTATTAGGGTATTTTATTTTAGTTAAATGACATGAAAGTGTAACAATACCCATATGGTAAGTTGTGAATTAATTTATTACAAGTAAGGAAATCCATTCACACTTATTAGTTAAAAAATTGTTTAGCTAAGGTAAAGTTCTAACATTCTTTACATTAGGGTGTTTAGATTCCTAATATATGCAAGACCCTAATGATAAACTTTTTCAAGGTTTTGAGCTGTAATTTGTTGATTGGCAAATGCAAATTGCAACTTCTTTGGTTGGGTGCAGGACAACGCTAATTGTTTAAGCTGTAAGAGAGAAAAATTTAAAGTCAAGATATTGCAAAGAATGGTGGCTGTTAGGCAGTAATGTAACTTCTATTTCAAAATTTGGAATAGATGTAATGTTGTCTTGTAAATGTATAGTGTTTCTTGAATTATGAAGAATTATATGGCTGTAATGTTGTTTTCATGATAACATCATGAAATATAAGATGTTCTTCTAAAAAGAGTATGGATTCATGAACTGATTATTTGAAGTTCTGGGAAGGAACTAAAGCTTGAAATGAAGTGGCATTATATTATTGAAGTTCAAAGAAGAATTTCAGAATGAATATGTAATGTTCTTTTAAAAAGAGTATGAATTGATGAACTAATTAGAGTTTAGGGAAGGCAGTGAAGTTTGAAACAAAGTGGTATTATATTATTGAATACACCATAATGTTATTATAATTTGGTTCTTGATGATACTAGCAATGTATCTTCAATTGCACAATAGTTAGACCCTTTTTTGTATCTATTACTTCCATTGTTCAGATCATAATTGTTAAGTTTCACCTTTGATCAACTTCAATTCTTGGTTGTATTTGTACTATCAAAAAGGTTGCTATTTATGATATCTTGATAGCATGCTTGATTCCCATCTTTAGCAAAGTGTAAATTTCAACAAGGGAATGTTTTAAGACCATTAACATTCATATATTTTGGATCAATGATAAAAAGACTTGACAAAAGCTTGTGAGATAAAGAGATTATAAACCTATTAGACAAAGATAATGAATATTCTAGAATAAAACAAGTTTCTTGACATTAAAATTTATAGGATATATGCCCATACAGTATGCATCATTCCCATAATATATTTCCTGATATTAACATTTCAATTTATTGACAGATGTACATTAGAGCTTGGTCAAAAAATCATAGTACAAGTATACTACCCTTCCAACTAATACTATAGATCAAAAACCATAATACAAGTATGATAAAGCCTATGACAGCCACAACTCTTGCCAATATCTAAACTAAATTTGCAATACAAGTGCACCTATTAAGGCAAACAAGAAACAAATTGATAGAAGCCCAAGTCTACCAAAATATTCCCATGAGACTCAAATCTTTACCATAATCTATTTTGCATTACTGTGTTGCTTAGTGGGGAGATAAACAACAACAACATACTTCTTTCGTGTTACACTATGTTTCTCTGCTCTTTCTTTCTTTAGTAGTTTGCGTGGTGTCTATTCTATTTCTTGTGTTTTGTCTCCTTAGTTTCTACTGCTATGAGACTTTATTTAGTCCATTTGTTCTTGTTGCTTGGTTCTTAATAAATAACTCTTTTGACAAAAAAAAAAAGTTATTTGGGTTGCAAATTTATGACAATTTATGCAAAAGTAACCAACAAATTTCTCCACAAATAAACAATTTCATATGCAATTTGTAATCAAAAACTAAAAAAGATGCCATTTCAAATTGAAACAAGAATCCTAGGTTATGTTTGGATAGGGGGTGACAGATGAAATGGAAAAGAGGGGAATGGTCAATTTAAATAAAATATATGTTTGGATTTTTTTTTAAAAGGGAGTGAAATGGTAAGGGAGGATTTTTAGACCATCCAAAATAGAATTTTTTCTGTCCCCTAAATTGGAGGGTCAAGAGTGGAAAAGAGTAGTTCAATAATTAAGATGACTATTATACCCTTTTTAATTTAATAACTACAAAGGTTTTGCATCATCTTCTTCAAAATATTTCTTCCTACAGGATGGTTCCCACATGAAGGCAACGGTGATTAGTATATAATTATTATATATGATCACATTATTTATTTATTTAAAACAATTTTAAAATAAGTAATTTTTATATATTATAAGTTGTTTACATAAGATATATATATATATATATATATATATATTAATTTTATTTCATAATTATGTTGCATTTTTGTGAGTTGAGAAATCAAAAGAAAGAAAAATTAGGAGAATTAATAAAACAAAGTAAAAAAAAACAACTATAACTTATTGGTTATGTATTTATGTTATAAAAGATAATATTAAAAAAGTAATCAATTAGTTATTTCATTTCATTCATTTAATTGTAACTTTTAAACAAAAAATTTAGGAGTCTCTTTTTTTTTTTCATTAAAACTTTTAAATAACATATCTACTCAAATTATTCCACTCCATTCCATGTCATTCCATTAACGACCACTTTATTCCATCATTCTTTAAACTCCTAAACATAACCTTAATTACCAAGTCAAAAAAGAAAGACAACTAAGAAAGAAGGCAAAGGTGGGAAGCATTTCAAGCAACACCCACTTAAACCCAAGAGCCAAACAACACTGGATTGCAAAGAAATGAAGCAAATTTCAATTGAATGTAAACAAATGAAATACCTTCATGTATAGTACCAGTTTGTAGATATGACCTGTATCAGAAATTAGATTCCAAATCAAAATATAACACATCACATAAGGGATTTGCAATACTCGAAATATTGCAGAGGCCCACAGATCAACAATAGCAACGCGACATGATGGTTGATGACAATGAGGAAACAAGATGGCTGCACCGATGAACGTTAACTACCTGCAGATGCCAGTGAAGGATTTTTAAAAGATGCAATTTTGGGTTGGGTGGGTCTTTTGGGACCAAATGTTGCTCTAACTTGAAGGATATTATGAGCAAGATTCACATCATCATTTAACCTCTCACATCAATGAAGTTTGGATGGAGACTTAAATTGAAGGACTAAAATAATGGATGTTTAGCTGAGTGAGGTACTGAAATGAATTTTCCAGCGAATGGGGGATCCAAATAGGAAAAGTGCATGGAGCAAGGGACTAAAATAGAGTTTTTGTCTTTCATTGTCCTCTCGAATAATGATTCTCCACTACTGGGCCTCCACCCATTTCACAAAAAAGTCGACCACGGTTCCGTTCCAACGCAAACTAAACTGCCCTTCGTCACATTATCAGAACAGTGCCTCTTCCCCATCATCTTCTCAGTCTCTCCTCCATACTCATGCTCTCTATGAATTTGAATACCCCATGGACTACACCACTGTGCCTGAATTGCAGCCAAATCCGACACCAGCGGCCCTGGCTTCTCACCCACCTTGTCTAGCCACATATCTCGCTTCAACCTTCCCTCCCCATTACCAATCATACCCTCAAAACCCTAACCCTTCTTCCGCAGACCCCCAATCTTCTCTTGGAACTCAAGAATTCCATGGTAGCGCCGGTGCGGAACCTGGGGTCAACCCTCCTGGTGTTGCTGCGTATGCCCCCTTGACCTCCAATGCAGTTAGCCATCTGGGACATGAAGTCCATGCCAATTACGCGTACGCTCACAACCCTATGGTAGATTCGAGCTCGTTGGTTGGGTCATCTGGATACTATTTTGACCCAAATGTGCAGAATTGGGCTGCTAGGGAGGCCGTTAGGCAGTACGGGGTGGAGCCGGTTGGCTATGGAGCTGTAAGTGCTTATCTTTCTTTTTTTAAAAATTTCTTATGTTTATTTTGGTATGGTGTACAGTAAATTGCGGTAATTAATATCAATTTTATGGAAAATTAAAGGGATGATTACATAGTTTGAGGTTTTGATTGCGGAGGATAATTTAGAACTTGGAAAGAAGTCTTTCTTTAATGGGATCAAATGCCATATGTTTAGGAATAATTCATGCTATGTTCTAATTGCAAGTGTTGATGAGTGGAGCCTAAAATTATGTTTATGAAGTAAGATGCATGTGATTACCTAATTCTTGCTTGACAACACTTGTATGTTTTTGAATTGGTTGACTGAAGTATTGAAAACAGATTTTTCCATTGCTATATTTCTAATCGGTTAACATGTTGCTTCTTGTATAATGGCAGCTAATTGAAAGTTTGTACTAGTTGATGTGTTTCTAATGAAAAATAATTTGCTTTGTCCCTGACGTGTGCCATACAGTAGATGTTCTTGTGAAAATTTTTAAAACCACTCCTTGAATTTAGGGAGCCAGATTGGTTAGAGAATCTTGAGAATATCAAAGTTCGATTCAAATGAGTACTTGGATGTAATTTTCTGAGCTATTCTAAATCATAAATTCATGCAGCACTTGAGCATATTCTTAACCGTTTCCAATCTTATTATTTACCTCAAGTTTTTGTGTTCCTTGAAGCTAAGGAAAAACACTTGCTTTTATTCATAAGAACCTAAAAAAAAAAAAAAAAGAATATTGCCAATTTGAACATAAAGTTGCAATGTTTTGACTTACTTTTTTCTGCCTCTTGTCTTTGATAACCATCAGCTTTTGATATATATTAAAATTTAAACTGCTAACTATAACTACATTTATGAATTTCAACTATGCCATGATCAAGTGACTCGCTTCTTTTTCCTGTTTCTCAAAAAAGAATGTTGCCAATTTAAATATATAATCTCAATGTCAATGCTTTTACTTTTATCTGTCTCTTTTCTTTGATAACTGTCATCTTTTGTTATATTATTAAGATTTAAACTAATAAGTTATAACTAAAGTATGTTTCTGACTTCCGACGACAAGGTTAAGTGACAAGTCTTTTTCCAGTGTCTTAATTCCTATCTTTTATAATTATAGTTCATTTGAATGAAAGCTTCCTTTGAATATAATAAATGAGCTCATTCAATAAAAGGCCTATAATTGTTTACTTATGCAATGATTACTTAAAGCAGTGTAAAATTGGTTGCTCCTATGTTCAGGAAGTGATTTGGTACTTAGTTTACTGTTGGAGTGCACTCTGTTTAGCAGGTCAATGGGATGCTTTGTTTCATTCACGACTACTTACTTCTATATTTGCTTTTTGAACTGATGGTGTGAGAAAAAAAATTGTAGTTCATCACATTGATAATCTTTTTGGCTGTTCTTTTAGGAGCTCAAGTTTGATTCTGCAAATTATCTTTGAAAATGTAATTAATTTTTTTTTTCGTCTTTGTTTTTCTGGGGGACAGGGGTTTGGTGGGTGTTGAAACTCAAAAATGGAAAAGAATGGAATGAGAATTGTCTGTCTTATTTCATCTTTAATTGCATTGCATATTGTTATGAGTCACAATTGATTCATATTCTATACAACCATGCAGGCCATCCCTGTACCTTCTACTGGGTCGGAACAATTGGCTACTGCAAATCCTAATTCCGCATGGTGGGCTAACACCACAACTCAACCTCATGGCAATGGAACATGGAAGAAACGCCCAAAGAAAGTGAAAACTAAGGTTGTTCAATCTGCATATTGTGAAGTTTGCAAGATTGATTGTACCAGTAAGGACGTACTGGACCAGCATAAATTAGGAAAGAAGCACAAGAAGAACTTGGAGAAACTAAGAGAAGCATTAAGGCCACCGCATGTTCCTGTTCCTCCCACTGGGACATCGAATCCTGTTATAGGACCTCAACTGCTGGTTGACAAGAGCAAATCTGGTGGTGGGAGTAAGAATAAAAGGAAAACAATTGAAACACCAGAGGATTTGGAGAAAAAGAAAAAGAAGGTTCTTGAAGGGGGAGCAGCAGCTGAAGCAGTTAAAATTTGTGCTATTTGTAATGTGGTGTGTAATAGTGAGACAGTTTTCAATTATCATCTTGCAGGACAAAAGCATGCTGCTATGATGAAGAAACAAGCATCTGAACATAAACAATCAAATGCGAGCTGAATTTTTTTCCATTTAACAATCAGAATGAGTACATTTTTTGGATGACATTGTTTAGTCATCTCCCTTTAGCAGAATGCGACATCTTTTGTCCCGTATTATACTTAGTTTTATTGACATGAATTGATCAGAGACTTCTGAAATGGTGGCTGTGGCGACACTCCACACCTTTAGTAGTCTCGCCTTGAATCTTGAAGAGCCACTATAACGCCACGGGTTTTACAAGGTCTCCTTTTTCTTCTTACTTTCTTCATGGAAATTTGGATTTTAAAAACTATTGTCCCACTTGCATAATTTATCTCTGATGAAAGAATCTCTGCATGAAGATATTAAATGCTCAATACCACATTGTAATTCAAGAATTTAGATGTACAAGGGTATTTCCACATTCTCCAGTCACGTATATGATGCTCAGGCTTCGGGCAGTTGGCAATGAAACTGATTGTGGATGTTAACTCTTGGCATTAAAGATTTAATTTATTTTTAGCGGTAAATCTATTTTTTTTAATGAAATTAAACAGTAAAATATAACTTAAGTAACAATATTAAATAATATCCTAGCCTAATAGGACCTCGATCCGCACCATAGCGATTGGAATACTTTTAGAACTAACTTTATCATATATATATATATATTTTATTAAGCATCTACAGCTAATAATACAGAGAACTTTATTTCTGTTCTGGTCAAACAAGCACTATCAAGTCGAGGAAACACACAGACAACTATAAGCAAGCTGCAGGCTTATTTACGCCAAGGCCATGGCCGCAGTTATGTTCCAATGCTACTCTTCTATCTTCACAAAGCTTTATATACTCATTTTACAGGGAAGATACGGTAAAGCGACAGCTACGATCGTCAGGTCCATGAGGCTCTCATATCTCTGCTACTTCTATGTATATGAAGACATCCTTCTAAGGTAATTTGACTGGATCAATGTTCCATATATCTCGGGCATATTCATGAATGGTGCGGTCACTGCTAAACTTGTGCGAGCCTGCTGTATTCAATATCGACATTCTTGTCCATGTCTGCACCCACACGATTCACAAGTGTTAAATGCTACAAACAAAACGAAATAAAACAGTCTGATGTGGTGCTAGATAAATGCCTAACGAAGTTTGAATCTTGAAAGATCTAATCTGGGCAATATAATCTCACTCTCATGTGTAATTAACCCAGCTGATTTAATGTCTCAAAAAGTAGAATTGGCAATGCTTAAGAAATACCAAATATAAGCAATTGATGTATGAGTTGCATGACATGATAAAAACATGTAAATGAAAGCACATAAAAGATAATTTGAACATGTGTATAACATGGAATTGGTTCAGGCTTCGTGAATATTTCATCAACTCCAGTGTATAGCATGTACCGCAAAATTTATTAGCATGTGAAAAGAAATGCATGAACTCACTCTTTGGTCTCGATATGCTTCATCGACCTTTTCCTGGCACTCTATGTAACTGGGGAAGTCCTTTCCCACAAGGAAATAATCCGCACGGCCAAAACCTTCATTTCCTTCCAAGGACCCCATCAATTCATCATAGTTGTAAGGCCCAAAAACACCACTTCTGACAAATCCTTTAACTTCTTCAAATCTCGGATCAGGGACAAACTACATTAAAAAGCCAACTAGGTCATAAACAGTGAATGTTTTAAGAAAACAACAAGCTTTCAGGATCCCCCAAACAACAAAGATTGTGTACAAAACCTCTTCTGAACTTTTTTTTTTTTTAATCTTTGACAATGACAAATGTTAAAACTTCTACGGAGGAATAGTGTTGTCTCAAACAGAATAACATCAAGTGTATTAACAAACCAGAGTAGAGTACAATGGGTCACCAGGTAGGCATTGGATGAATTAGAGTATAGGACTCACCTTTCCCTCAGCTCTTTCTTTCCTAAGCCCAGCAATTTCATGAGCCTTGGCACCAAAGAGGAAAAAGTTCTCCACGCCAACCTCTTCCCTTATTTCAACATTGGCCCCATCCAAAGTTCCAATTAGTAAGCAGCCATTCATAGCAAATTTCATGTTGCTAGTTCCACTGGCCTCCATTCCAGCAGTACTAAAGATGGAGAGAAAAACAGGAAATACCAAATTAGGTCGGCACAGCAGCCAGGCATCAAAGCAATAACAACAATAACTGACCATAATAATTATAAAGTCCTGCCATTTAGAGATTTCTTCTACAGCTCTATTGTTAGTTGAATTATATAGATTCACAAAAATCAATCTGCATTCTAAGTTCTAGTATCATGGAACTAATACATATATTACTAGTACTTAGGAACAAATTCCCCTGATTTGCTTTAAAGGCTTTGGTAACATCTAACAAGGAGAACAAAATTCTCTGATTATGGGCCACTCATGGGATTCTCTGGTTTGCATGGTTGTATAGAATTGCATACATCTTCACAGGCATATATGTTCAATCTTACATATCTTATGGGATAGAATTTATAAATGGCTTCTCTTGGGTGCTCTGCGTATGGGGTTTCTGAGGGAGTCACTATATCAGATATGCAAAAAGAATGGCCAGCTCTACTACTTCTATTAGTTTTGAAGAGCTATAGATCCATTGGTTTGTTTTGACGTTTTTCTATCTTCAGGATTGAGGATGCTCTTATATCCTAAAAGTTTTACCCTCTTTTTTCTCTAAGATGTTTTTTTTTCAATGCATATAAAAAAAAGATGCTTATGCTTATGGGGAAAAGCACCCACGCATTAAGCAGAGATCTTTCAAAATTAAACAGACTAGTAGTCTAAACCCAAGAATTCCGTTAGGAAGTCCATACTGAGTACACTGCTGGTATTATAATCAAAGTCGAGCATATTGAGCAAATTCATGATCGAAACCAAAAGTGATTCCCCATACGAGTCACAATGACATTGAACTTATTAACAATTATAACTCTGCCCTATGCTCTACAAAAATGTCTCTATTTCTATTAGTAATTCAGTTAACGAATGTCAACATATTTTGGGATGTCTGCATTAATTGTACCAATAAACTAAACCTGAATTGATGGGCCTGGTTTTATTTCAGAGACAAGTAGATTGGTCAGATTTCAATCATTGGGAATCAAGATCTTTTTGGTTTCTTTTCCTTCTCTAAAGCAAGCTTGGTTCCAATTCTTTGAAACTGATCTAACCCCAAACAGGCTATCCCAGAGAAATGCTACACTGTTCCACCTAAATCAGAGTCCTTAACCCAAGTTGTGATAGTTATTGTCATGAAGTCAGATAAATGAACACTAGTGTCTTTTAATTTTGCCATAATACAACTGCAATTCACCGATTTCACATATTGTCACTAAATTAGAAATGGCCGTATCTTCACAAATGGACCAAATTTTTGCTAGCTAAGAACAGGTTTTGATACTTGAAATCAAGCAAGTTCCTATCAAGCACTACACAGTGGAATGGCGGCACTCATAGTGCATCCCACTTCTTATGTTGGACAAATGCCCCACATGTCAAACAAATCATTCACCAATGGATATTTCATTACTTCTCTGGTACTTGATTCATCATGGATGCTTCTTGAATATGTCCAAACACGAGAGAAACACCTTATACATTATTTAGTTGCATTTCTTGAATATGTCCTGCTTTTTCTGATAGCAAGGAAACAAACGATACCATATGCATATTATAGAGATCTTGTTGCAGGTATGAATACAGGATAATTTGATGTGATTAACCCAATATTATCTATGTATAAGTACAGAAACTTTAACATTGGATAGTCGTATGTTACATAGGAACATCTCTACATTTACACTAGCAAGATGATAGTATCGTTTGCAACCAACGAATTGAATCTATCGAACAAAAAAAAAAAAAAGAAATAAAACCAACCATAGCAAATAAAATTACCTGATATGTTGTGACAGTTCACTTGCAGGAATAAGGGTCTCAGCAACGCTGACATTGTAGTCAGGGACAAAAACAACCTGATCAATCATGAATAAATAAATGATCAAATCTTTTGCATTGTCCATATGCAGAAAGATGACTAAACAAAGCACAAATGTGAAATATTATCAACTGATTCAAGAATAATAGAGTTTAGGAAGAAAAATATTTTACTTCACGTATAATTTGAACATGACAGAGACCAATTATACTAATAAATAATTTAAAATATTGCCAATGTCTAAAAAGAAAAGAGCATAGGAAAGAATAAAATACCATGTTCTTCAACAAAATTCCTAAATCACTCCCTTAAACTTTCTCATTGAAAAAAGTGAATAATTTTAATAAATTAAACAATGCAATAAACCAGTTTCATCTCTAAATTTATATATTCATAAACGGGGATGATGACAAGTTTTGTTGTTTATAATTAAAAGCAAGAATACTTCAAATATCTTACTGAGAAATATATCAAGGTTGACAAGTAGCTTTGTGTAAGTTTATGAGGAAAGTTTTAAATGGACATTTGCACACAGCTCAATGGGAATCTAGGATGCAAACAAGATAACAATAACTCCTTTAAAACTTATTTGTCATCGAATTGGATTTAGATGATACAGTATGATCCCTTTTTTTCTTAAAACTAAAAGTATGGTCCTAAAATTAGCTAAAGATACTGATGATCAGAACCATACTTTCGTTCATCCACCAGCAGTTTTATTGGAAGCTCTGTTTATTTTTTAATTCAATTAATAAGAGAATTTTTGCCACTTAGATAATGACAATCCAATTTTTGGTAATAAAAACTAAAAACGTTACTAATAGTGAAAGTTTTCAAGAAGAATAAAAGGCATTCAAAAATAGTAAGACTTAGCTTCTAGTTAATAAACATTTCATTACATCCAACCATCACAGAAACAAGAAGCAACGTAACAAATCCACCTAAAATATATGGTGTTAAGTGGTAATTGGCAAAGCTACTAGGGTCTTTTTTAACTCTGTCGGTAAAGTGTCTCCAATTACTTGCTAAAATAGAATTGTTTTATAGACCAAGTTAGAAGAAAAATGTGATTTGTCTCAAGGTGGAAGCTGTTATTAAAGATGATAATGGTGGGATTATTGTTGTGGCTCAAGATTGCCATAAAGGCAATTGGTAATTGCATTAGCAAAACTAACACTTATTGAATAAGATGTAACACCCCTTGGAGTATTGGCATGATTACACAAAAGTTCATGAATGCTTCCGTAGCTCTTTACTTGTTCTTTTTCTTTGGGTACTTTATTTCTGGGTAGCAGAATGTAGTATCAGATGGGCTTCCACTTCCCATGTTTTATTCTCGTTAAAGGACACTCAAGTCTATTGGTGTAACTCTGCACATCCATTATAAATTCACAGCATTAAAGCAACTTGCTTCTAATCCATCAGAGTCAAATGCATGACCCTGTACAGATCTTGACAGCCATTTACCAAGTTAAATATTACCCTGTAGCATGCTTGTATACAAGCAGCTATATGACATGTCATGACAAATGTTAAATGTAATAACTGTTGGATAGAACAAAAACCAAAAAAGGAACTATCAGAAAAGAAATTCATATGTACCTTTAGCAGATCTCCTATTTCAGGATCGTGATTTATTGTAGCCCCAACGTCTGTGATAAATTTCACAATTCTCTTGGCCTGCACGTATGTAGCAAATGCTTTTCCCCCGAATATACAAACCCGTGGAACAAACTGTGCATCCCTTTCTGCAACACTCATTTCTTTCATCTTCTTGTAGCGGTAAACAATTCCCAAAATATTCAACAACTGTCGCTTATATTCATGAATTCTCTTTACCTAATATCCATTCAGTTGGACAGAAACCATAAATATATGCTAACAACTGACATCACAAACAACAGTAGTGCAGGGAGATTTCTGGCTTCAAAGTTCAAAACACGTGGCAATGAATTACTCATACAGTTAGAATATGCCTTTATTCAAACCCATTAATCCAGTCTACAGAGACAGCTGAAAGAATTCCAAATGACTACTGAAGATTCTAGCTCCCACAGTTCAGGTATAGACAATTGTGATATACCTTATAATTCTTTTGGTTGCTCCTTCTGGTTCTATACCATGTTTATAACTAGCAGCCAAATCAAAGCTGGATGTACAAGAAAGAAAAATTTCAAGGCACCATCTTACCTGGATGTCAAACATTGCATCAGGACTGACAGAGTACCCAGTTTTTTCTCCTAGGAATTTCACAACCTTCATCTTGTTACTCCTCTTTGCTTCCATCCACTGGGTTTGCAAATCCTCATTATCTGCAAACTAGTAATAAATGACACTAATCTGCTCAGCATGAATTATAGACACTTGCAAACCATATTGAGAAAGACATTAACTAATATACTTTGAAGGTGCAGGAAACACACAACAGGCTCAAATGGTAAATCATAATACACTGATTTCAAAAAGTACCATGAAGTATATATCTTAAGGAAGTTTAGTGAAATTTGGGCAGATCCTAGTATCAGTAGGAATTAATAGACAATTATCAAGTTAGATATTTGGTCCTGAGATACTATACTTTGTCAGCACATGAATTCTCATTTAAAATTGTTGTATTGAAGGATATCAGTTGATGCATGACAGATACATCCAGAAGGTCTACAAGAAGTAGCTATTATTCTTAGTTGTATTCTTTGTTACTTTGGGAAAATCAGCATTTGAGGATTTCAATTCCTAATTTCAGTTCCCAAGTTTAAAAGTTCAAAGCAGAGACCCTCTAGGATTTAAGAAAACTAGGGTAAGTCTTAGAAGGTATTACAATTGCTTATTAAATTTCATGCAAATACTCCAGAGTGTAAAAATAAGCATAATAATTCCATTCTAAGGGACAACATGTTTACAAGTCTCCTATTTATTTTCAGTGGATCCATAATTCCTTGAGCTGGACTAAAATATAACTCCTCTAATCCAATTTCATCTTGCTCCTTCAAGCCTATCAACTTTATGCCTAACAAACAGCCACAGACATGATATTCTCAATTCAATGTGGTGAGTTGATCAATATTGCATATAAGTTGTTTAGAAATATCACGAAACATTAGGCTAGATGGAAAAAAAAGAAAAGAAAAGAAAAGTGGTTGAACCCAAAAACGAAAAAAGAAGTCAAATCTTTTTTCAATTTTATAACTACAGGATTCATGATTAAGACAAGGAAAAATATTAAAAAATGGCAACTACCTTTCGTAGTTCAGCCAACTTTTCAGTATTTAGGACCCAATCTTCTGTGCCTAGCCACTCAGTTATTATTTTACTCAAATTTGGATTGCAAAACTTGATCCATCTTCTTGGTGTCACTCCATTTGTCTTGTTTTGGAATTTCTCAGGCCACAACTGCAAGGAACATAAGTTTAGAGGTCAATGATATGAACAATTCTTTTGGCCTTGACATAAATCAAAGATTTTTTTTTTTTGGTAATAAAAGGAGAAAATACTGGAACAGGTTCCGAGCACTGGCAAAAATGTATCATAAAAAGTGAGAATGTATTATTTATGAATAAGAGCAATATGTAATAATGTCAAAATGGCTAAATGTGGAAATAACTGCATTTGTGCCATTATGCATAATTATAACATCTTGGAAGTGTTAAGTGCTTTTCAGTTATCCTGAATAAAAAAAATGAAAAAAGCATAATTAGAGAAACCTACCTCAACCAAACCACTCATTTACAAAGTTCATTGACATATTTACCTTATAAAATGAATTGAATACTTCATCCTTCACAATTTCACTATGTATCTCTGCAACCCCATTCACTGCATGACCACCCACAACACAGAGATTAGCCATACGGACCAATTTTGGTGGTTCTGGTACTGGCTCAGGCAACTCCTCCTCCTTATCCTTAATGAGACTTTCATCTGTTCCATCCTTTTCACCAATTACTTCTTCTTCCTCTTCTTCTTCTTCTTCTTCTTCTTCTTCTTCTTCTTCTTCAGAAATTTGAAGCTCCTCACTAGCAATAACAACAGCCTCCTTAGGTTTAACAAATAAATCTGCATATGCTGCAGGCAATTCAACATTTTCTAGTATTCTCATTTCCTTCAATTTTTTCTCTAATAAGGCTGAATCTGCAGTGCCATATTCAGCGATTACAGTCTGAATCAGCTGTAAAGCATGAAATCAGAAACACGTCAGCACCCAAACTCTAAAGCAGAAGTGTATGGATCTGTTTAAAATATTACCTCTTCATCAATCATTTCTATAATCTCAACATGGCGAGGCAGTAGTTTCTGCATGAGGTCCAAGCTCCATTTCTCTAATGCCTCTGGCAGAACAGTATGATTCGTATATGCTACAGTCCTAGATCATAGTGGCAGATAACAAGCATTCAATTGACAAAATAATATTTAGGAAAAAAAAAACTGTATAAAGGAAAATAGGAAACATTATGGATACCTTTGAGTAATATTCCAAGCATCCTTCCAGCTTAAACCTTTTAAATCTATTAAGATTCTCATAAGCTCTGGGATGCACAGGGTTGGGTGAGTATCATTCATCTGTACTGCAACCTTTTCAGGAAATTGTTCCCAATTCACAGTTGCTCCTGATCTTCTCTCAAATCGTGCAACAATGTCTTGGAGAGAAGCTGAACATAAAGTATATTGTTGCTTTAAACGAAGGATCTTGCCTTCTATTGATTCATCCCCAGGGTAGAGTATAAAACAAATCTGCATTAGGGACAAAATAGTACATAAAGCATATCCTTTCATTTCCATTCGCATTGCAAAGAAGTAGCAACTAACTAGAAACCCTCCACATCATTAGGAGTTGCTGAGATGCTTTCTACAAGGTTTGAACAGGACATAGACACCAAAGTTCCCCAGATCATTAGATAAAAACTCACACAAGAGAGAAGATATGATCTAAGAAAAGATATGTGTTAGTACACCAAACAAGTTTGATGCTGTTATTAACTATAAGTATTCCAACACACTCATCCAAGTGATCCATTGTCTACCAGATTTAAGCTCAATTACCTTTCTGAATGAGTTTACATTATATAGCAGACTGTATAAAAAATAGTTACACAATATAAATGCATCTAAAGTACCTTCTCAGCATTTGCTAGAGGTTCATATGCTTCTGTGTGCTTGCCAGCATTGAAAGCATATAAATCAAATTCTTCTGATGCAGCTTTTGTTGACCAAAGTCTCAGGTTAATTGTGGTTTTAGTTTTAAATCCTGGTATTGGAACATCATGTGCTACAGCTTTTATATCTTCTCCTCCAATCCAGTGGTTTTTCCCATCTGATCCTGAAACAACCTTGCCATAAAACTTCACAGGATATGAGACGTCATTTCTGATAATCTCCCAGGGATTGCCCATCTGTGAGAAAAGGTCACAAATAATGAAAGAAAATATTAAGAAAACAGAAAGGCCTAAAATTAATATTATAAGCTAAGCATATGCCATTAGAACTTATTGATTAATACTCAAGCTAACCTCAAGCCAATCTTCAGCAATTTCCTCCTGTCCATCCTTGGTAATCTGCTGTTTAAATAAGCCATACTTGTATCTCAGTCCATAACCCCATGCTGGGTAATTCAAGGTTGCCAAGGAGTCCAAAAAACATGAGGCCAACCTCCCAAGACCCCCATTTCCAAGTGCAGCATCTGGCTCCTAATATTAGTCATCCAAAATGGATTACACAACTCCAGTAGAGAAAATGCATCAAAAAATTAAATAACATAATAGTCGATTACTCCTGTTGTAGTTGGTGCTCAGAGAAAGAAGAAGGTTTGCAGGCTTGCAACAGCTAGATGAAAAGTTGTAGGAAAAGGATCCTGATAAGAAAATAAAGTACACCACCTGAATCTCCTAACTGTTGAACCTATACTGCATACTTTATTGGAAGTTTGAAGAGCTCCTCTTTAAAAGAACTTATATACTTGTTGAATTTGGTTATTTGGAATACAGATAATTTGCATACACTAGATTCAGTTTTTTTTAATGTTAAGATTTACTGTACTATATTACCTATGATCAGATGACAAAGATGAAAAAACAATGTCTGGATTTTGATAAGCCTATAGTTAAGAGCAAAATATTGAATTATTATAGTAAAAGATATTCTCAAATCAAAATTCTAGGGGGGAAAAAAGAACATGGTATTAAATATGTATAATTTATTAATGTGGTTCTTACCACCATCCACAAATGTGCAATGCCCAAACCAATAACACAGTAGATGTTTTCATAATAAAATCAACAGAATGAAGCATGTCTGCCACATGAGTGACAATTACAGATTTTCAGATGGAGTTTTGAAATTTTTTTGTTATCCTTATCTTTTTTGTTACCCTTACTCCCTGAAGGTGAAACTAGGAAACAGTTCAATTTTCCTTAATTTAATATTTGTTCCCCATCTCATAAGCTCCACTTATATCTTTCATTCCTCCAGGGAACTGCGGCTAAAAGAACTCCAGTTCTACCATTGAGCATTTTTAGCCTTTCAAATGACTGGTTTTATAGTGTACTCACTTTAAAGAATAAAAACTTCAAAATTAAGCCTTGGTTTAAGGCCAGTCAACGTGCATGATATGAATTGTTTCAACTTGGGTGATTATTATTCTCAACACTTAGGATAGCCCTATCTAGATATCCTAGTGCAAAAGAAAATGTAGGAAAACAATATTCTTAAAATTTTGTTTTATATCAAGAGCTACTCAAGTAAATATTTGATTTTTCAGCTTAGATAGTCTACATGGTATATTTGAACCAGAAATTTCTTCAATTTTTGGTTGCTCCTGTATTCCCTTATCAGGTTGTTTAAAAGAAGGGGATTTCCATGCAAGCAGGTTGTTTTGAATTGGATCCTGATATGCCTTGCATTAGACATATAGTAACGCAAGCCAGTAACAAATAAACAAAGCACAAAAAGGTACTATGTAATTGAAACAAAAACAAAAGCTTTAAGATAGGAAATATCTCACCTGGCATGCCACATCTTCTAAATTATGCCCTAGCTTGCTCAGAGCCTCTGCATAGGGACCAGTGAGCTCAAGATTTCCAATTGCATTAAGCAATGCTCTACCCTGCAAGACAGAATGATACAAAAAACAACTTTCAAATATTAAAAATGTCCTAGCTAGTTGTGAAATGTTTGTAGTGTCATACGTCCTAACAAACCTGAAGAAACTCCATTGAAAGGTAATATGCCTGCTTTACATTTAGCTTCTCATAGTAATCATAAGTAGCATTCCAGTTTATTAAGAGTGCATCCCGAACACTCTGCGCAGTTGCAAAGAAAGCTTTTGGAAGTTCAAAATTCTCAGGAGAAAACATTGGAGTGAACTCTGCATGGTATTTGATACTTGAGGCAATAGATGCAGCATCAGGAGTTGGTGGGCTGAAAGTGGTTGTAGTTTCTAAAACAATCCCCAAACAGTAACACGATTAAACAGAATCCATTGAACCCAATATAATCGTAACACCCCGAACTGAGGAATAATCTCTATCAAAAGATTCCTAAGTCACCCCTAGTCCCTACACCCAACTAGATTTTAGAAAAAGAAAAAAGTTACGATCTTTAGCTTGAATAAAGTTTATTTCGTTCAGGGGATGATGCTTCCTGACTCCTAGACAGTATACTGCATCTCCAACAACAAAATACATATTACCATGTCAGCATAAAAAAAAGGATCCAAATCCATCAACTACCGAGTAACATGCCATGCCTCAATGCAACAATAAGCCAACTTACTAAGATAATTTTCAACCCCAAATCCACTAACTACATCTCTGGAGCTGGCTTAGAAACCATACAATGTGTTAGATAAGAACTTAAACGTTGGAAAATGAGATATCATCAAAACGCATGACTTCTGATGCATTCTTGCATGCTACTAAGCAACGAATGGATCTCAATCCTTTTTCTATGCTAACAAGGTAAAACGTGGGAAGAGTATGCATGATATACCACCTCCTAGAAAAACATTCACTATCCGTGTAAAAATTTAACAAAAATGTCATAGTTTCAATATAATTAAAATTTTTAAAACTAGCATGTACTAGATTCCAGTTGAATAAATAAGGATGACATCCCCTCGAATTTTATAAACATTATTCCACTTCACTTACTCATTAACTATCAAGTAACCAAAGCTCACACTAAACCGCAGACAGATTTAACATCAGAAACAGGATCATCAAAAGCCTAAGAAAGTTCAGGCTTCGAAGAAACAAAAAATTTCAGACCTTGTTCAGAGACAGAATCTTTCAGTATCTGCGTTGCCTCATTACTGGACACATTCCTCGCCGAAAAAGATCTCCTCAGAGGCCGTGACTTCACCGTCCTTCCGATCAGAAATAACCTCGATTTGGAGCATTTCAAGCTGAGACCGATAAGTCCAGAGATGGAATTGCAACGAGAAAATGCCTCCGCTCTAGTTGGATTCACAGAGAACTGCAATGTCGCCATTGCTATCTCTCTCCGAGATCAAAGAGACACAGTGATCGATAGTGAGCTTAAGCCTGAACCTGAGACTGAGACTGAGACTAAAACTGAGAGCTTCTTATCTTCTCACGAGTTCGGTTCCTCTCTCCAATGAAGTTGATGTTGAAAAATAAAAAAAAATCATCGAATCACGAGTTCTCGCACTCCATTATTAAAGCTATCGCAAAGGCTTCCAAATAAGATTTTGATTTTGTTGCGTGGAATCACATCCTCATGCAGCCTCTGCATCTGGCACTGCTAGTCCTTTATTTTGACTGCCACGTGACGTGTCACCGCTTCCTCCAAACTCCAGTGCTTTCTATTTCGTTGCTAATTGGTTACTCCCTCGGCGAAGTCTTGTATGTTAGCCTCCAATTCAACGGTTAATATTAAAGTACTTTTATTTAAAATTTAAAAATTTAATTTAACGGTCATTTTATATTTAACAGTACTCAGAGTCCTACAATTACAGTAAAATTACAGCATGAATTACTAAATTTTGGTTACTCCCTCGATGTTGGTATTTTGCGTGATCTTCTGTAAATATTGAAGGTGATTGATGGGAATATAAAATTTATTACAAAAAATTGCTTTTGGTAGATGCAGTTATATTTTGATTAATAATTATTATCATATAATAGTAATTAAATGCACAATTAATACACATGATTATATCAGTAAATAAATTTGATATGATTTTATTTTTCTGGAGTTGTCTCGCCCCATACAAAGTCCCCTTTTAAGTTTTTTTTTTTTTTTTGGGTGAATCAAGTAGATATTTTCAAGTGCTAGACAAAGAGATAGAGGACAGAGTACTAAACACGTTATTTCTGTCAAACTTTTTCATTTTACGTGGCACTTGTCCCCTTTAATTGGTGACATACCACCTTCTTATTTTATTTGTCTAATTAATATATACTATTTGACCTCTTCTTCATAAACATTTTTATCGATAATAGAGTTGTCAATTTTGTAGTATATATTGTAATATGGAGCAATAATCAAAAGGTGCGCAAGAATACATACATTTTATTAACAGATATTAACATATATTTAAAAATAAACTTGACCTTTGAAAATTTAAGCAACCAAAAAAGAGGTTTTGTTTTTCCCATTAGTTAATTATGAGGGACAAGTTCAAGTGTAGGGATAGAAATCACTGAGACATAATTATCTGAAAGGTCAATAAAACGAATATTCTGCATAAGTTTTAATTTGTCTGTACTGAGATATTTGAACGTCGATCGTTAAAGTCTTTGTCGAAGCTCCTTAATTGTCTAAAGCCTTAATTATTGGAAGATGGAAGTCACGTACGGCTTAGATAATATATGAAATTATACATAGGCAGGTCGGTGTTGGTCCTCAGATTCTATTATCTGCTTAATGTCCAATATATTACAAGAAATATAGCATACTTCATTATTGAAGCTACACATGCAATATTGGTGTTACATGGATGCACTAATTTTGTGAGGTTAATCAACACTTTCCCAAAGTAAGATGAAGCAAAGATTCTCATGTAAACCCTGTTTCAAGTCCCAAGTGAATGGCTCATTATGGAGAACAGTTATGGCTAATCAGCCAGGCTTATAAGAAATTGGCCTTGCAAGTTTGAATTGCTATAGCGGGGGATATTGTATTTCCTGCTATAATAACAGTAGAAGATCTAATTTTTTGAAAAAATGAGCACTGCTTGTAGCTGCAAGCATTTGGATGCTTGTAGTTCCAAGAAGATACATGCATAATTAAATTAATCAAATAGTTAACACAAATTAATTGGAGAAATTATGGGATGAAATGGGACAAAATGGACAAGCTCTCTATATATATATATATGTGTGTGTGTATATAATATTTTAAAATTAACTTCCAACTTTTTAACTCCTTAAATAATTAAGAAATCATAAATAGGTTCAAAATCTCCATTTTATTATCAGTGAGTAATTTAATAGGATAATTACTAACAAATCTTATACTACAAGTTAAGGCCTATACTCAATATGCTTATGGGTAATCAAATTTATAATTATCAATAATATATATATATATATATATATATATATATATATATATATATACAATCTATTTTCTGTTTAAATCAAAGGTTGATTACCCAATTATTAATCCAACAAAATTGTACAAATAAAAAATTAATGCTAATCCATATATAAATTTAAAAAATTATTTTAATATATATATATATATATATATGTAGACCATTAGATCTTGGATATGATTTATAGCAGTACTTTTTCAATTAATTAAATAATTAAAAATCATAAATAGGCTCAAAATCTCTCTTTTTACTATTAGCTAGTAATTTGATAGTATAATTACTGCGATTTAGAACCTGTACTTAATATGTTTATAAGTAATCTAATCTATTACTGATTACTCATAATTTACAAATATAAACTCAATCCAGTTTTTGTTTAGACTAAAGATTGATTGCCCAAATATTAAGCCAACAAAATTGTACTAATAACATATTAATACTAATCCATACATAAATTTAAAAAATAATTACAACATATATATAATTAAATGTGTGTGTGTATATATACAAATATATATGTGTGTGTGTGGACCATTGGATCTTGATCCAATGGTCCACAACAGTACTTTTTAATTAATTAAATGATTAAAAAAATCATAAATAGGCTCAAAATCTCCCTTTTTACAATCAATTGAGTAATTTGATAAGATAATTACAAACAAGTCATGGAGTATAAGTTAGGGTCTGTATTCAATATGCTTGTAGGTAATCCAACCTATCATTAATTATCTATTTTTTACGTATATAAACCCAATCTATTTTTTGTTTAGACCAAAAGCTGGTTGTCCAATTATTAATTCAACAAAATTGTATTAATAATAAATTAATGTTAATGCAAATATAAATTCAAAAAATTATTTCAACATATATATATGTATATCAAGATTTAATGGTTCAAAGTAGTACTACAAAATCTACCATACTGCAAGATACCTTAACTCGTCTGGAGATAGAACGATACTTTCTAGTTTTTCTAGTTATGGAAATACTATCTATCATCTTATTTATATAGAAACAAGAGGATTAATACAGGCAAGAAATATTGTCTCTTTGCTACTATTATATATAGAGTTTGGAGATATATAGATTAATGCTTTCTATATGATGCACACTTGTTTTTTGTGAGTACAAATAAAAAAAAATAAAGAAAGAATATGTGAAAGATATATTTTTGTCTAATACTTTGAGAATTTGTGGCTTTACATAGAGTCTTGTTTTCTTATTTGTATAGATGTGTGAAGTTGAGTAGTGTGAAGTTAGATTGTGTTGTATTTCTTGCACTTTTAATAATCATTAAATTCATCAATGGTTATAAGGCTATTGTTGGCCTATTTTAATGACATTACTCACGGTTTATCGCACTGCACCTTAATATAGTAATCAGGTCATCCCCTTCCAGAGCAAATCCACTATTGTAAGAGGCTTAAAGAATATTATGTTGTAAATAAAACCAAAGTTGTCTATTTAATCCAATGCCTTTGCCACTGCCATGTCACTCATAATGGTTATGCTTAATTTAGGGTTAAACAAGGGTTGGGTTTTCATCTAACCCAGACCCAGGTATTAACATTGCGTTTCTTTTTTTATCTAAGACTCGAACTGGCCCGTACAGACCCATTATATGATCATGTGTTGTCCAAGCTGGTTTGGGTTAATGTCAAGTCTATTCTTTTATTCGTATATTATTTGATCAGAAAGAAAAATTAGATCGGATAAGATGCAATGAAGAAGGGAGATCAAGAAAAATTAGATCAACATGAAACAATAATGGAATATCATACGAGACTCAAGGAAGAAAGGATACCTAAACATATATGAAAGGATATGGAGATGCATGAGAAATGAGCTATTAGAATTAGAGATGCACAAAGATAACAGATCAGAAGTGGAAATGCACAAACCACGAAGACAAGAGATCAAACAAAAGATGCACATAACAAATGCATCAAAACAAGAAGGAAACATTCACAAATATCTGAGGAGCATATGAAACATGACAAAGATTGGCAATCGCAGATATGAGAGATGCATGAAGACAAGAGAGAGAACAACGATTTGATTGAAGAAAAGCAAAGGAACCCTTTTTCGGCGTCATTGGAGAGGAGAGATGTTGTGCTTAAAGGTTGAAGCTGAAAAAGAAACATGAACGTGAAGAGAAGAAAATGTTAATAAATTAAAAAATGGAAAAAAAAATTAAAATAATACACTCACACACTTCAGCCTGAGCCAGGTTGGATAACGTGATAAATTGACGTGCTCTAAGACCTGACCTAGCCCAGAAAGCCAACCCAGTATTCAACTTTTTTTTTGGATCTGTTTCTTTTTTTACCGGAGAAGATAAAAGGAGAACCATTTGTAATTGACGGAAGCATTTTCTTATGACAGTAAACTATGATAAGTAAAGTTTTGGGTAAGAAAGGATGAAATTAAATAGGTGTGTCAAAGGAAAGGTTTTTTTTTCATGTGGATGGAGTTCTAGAGTCCAGATTCCAATATACGTGTGGCACATGGGAGATAGACCCATTTCTGTTATACCCTACATGCACTGATTATGATACTTATGATCACTTGGTTTAGCTTTTTGCCATTATTTCTTCCAAGGTTATTGAGAGCAGATCCATGGTAAGACCAAATTCATTTACTTGGGATCGCATTCCAACTTGTACATTTGAACACTCAAATGGTGAAAATCGTGTGGACTTATATCAAATTACATTCCGCTTGTATTAGAGACACTTAAAATTGTGGGAGGAAAGTTGACTAAAAAACTTGTCCTTTCCAGCATGGAAGGTTGTCGTTTATTTTGTTAAAAAAAATTTTTTTAAAAAAAAAGACACTCATGGCAACAGCATAGCGTTAGATAAAATGGACGGCTCAAATTCTATTTATAGCACAACATGTTGTAAGAGACTTACAGCAGTGGATCTTCACTCATCTCCTTTGTGTCTTGGACCCTCTCAATGATAATATATTAATGTTATAAGCATAAATTCAGATAGAGATGAGAAAATTAGATTTACAAACTTCTTTTTTTAACAAGACTCCTCGTGGGATTTGTAAGAAAGGTTTAAAGAATTGACTTATATATAGTTCGAAGCAACTGGAGGCTCGGGAGTAAACTAGTAGCTGTAGGCCATGAGAAGCTACATATGTAACATCTTCCTTACTCGTAAAGCAAATTGCAAAACAAAATGAAAATGGGATGAAAGGACAAGCCAAAGGGAGTTGGCTCACTACTTTTTCTTGCAACCATGGGCAATAGTTGAAGCTTGAAGGAAGAGAAGCATCGACTCTAGAAGCCAAAATATGGCTTCAAAATCCAAAAACTATCTTCATGTTTGGACTTATGAGTATAAAAATCTTGCTTTCTTTCTTTTTAAAGTGATACCTTATATACGATCATATTGAGATTTTGAATTAAATATAATATCACAAAATATTTTTTTGTCAGAATATTCTTTTGACAAAAGTATTATATTCATATGCTTAAAGTTGTACTATTTTGTTTTATAATTTTTTAATGATTCCCCCTGATCTAGGGCGAATCACTTAAATTTTTTTATTATTATTATTTGCCCTCAATAAGGGCTAAACACTCTGACACACACTCACCTCCATATGTGTGTGTATATATATATACATATATATAATTTATACACACAATTAATTAATATATAATATTATTTAATTGAATAAAAAATATAATTACATTAATTTTGAATTTTATTATTTAAATTTTATTTTATATATTGACTTTAAATATTTGAATATGTGTGTCAAGCATATACATCACTTAAATAATTGATATTACAAATTTTTAAATTTCATTTTTTTTTAATTTTGATGATTGAATAAACAAAATAAAAAATGAAAACGAATTAATTTTTTTCATAGATTATGTATATGTATTTTTAATAATAATAATAATAACAACAACAATGATAATAATAACAATTATTATTATTATTACTATATGTGGGATAAAAAAATTTTAATTTGAAAATTTATGCGAGAGCTATTTTATTTAGAGATTTTTATTTGTGAAGGGAATTATTGACAATCATTGAGATATCTCTTTCCTTGGGTTATAATAATCATACTTTTAGATATATAATTTTATAGTTCTTTAAGCATTTATGATAATTCATCTAATGTACAATTGTTTTGTGTAAATATTAATGAGTTATATTATAATTTTGATAGATTACGTTAATATATAATTAATTAATATATATAACATTATTAAATTATATTTATTTTACTATTTAAATATAAATATGTAAATATTGTCTTTAAGCACTTGAATATATGTTTTCCAAATATCTTGGAGCTACAAACATAATATATCTCTTTTCAAGATATCTTAATCGATGGATTGTTGTGGATCATCATCTTCATCATGAACATCAGTAGGTTCAGTCATGTTAAGAGCTGAGATATCTGTAAAATGCTAAGATTCATTAAACTCCATCACCAAGGACTGGGTTTCTTCGTTAGTGGCAGAATTAGAATAGGACTGATCAAAGTGACATGATTATAAGGTTCAACCATGGCTACATCATGAGTTTTATTATTATTATTATTATTATTATTATTGGAAAAAGAGGGTCTTTTTGCTTAAGATCACTTTGTGGAGGTATGGTAAAGGTTGAGAGGACACAAGTTCAAATACAGGTTCTTTGATAGATATTCCTTTGGAAGGAGGTCAAAAAGGTTAAGTATAAGAGGGGGTGGCGGTCTGAGCTTGAGGAAAATAGAGAGGTTTATGGGGTGGTATGGGTAACCTAAATGGTTAAGGTTGAGGACTTGATTTTCAAAAAATTTCATGTGTTATTTTGAACTATTTTGTATAATCTTCTTCCAAATGGTAGGAAGGTTATGGATAAGGAGGTAAGTAACTAGTTTGGTAGATTGATGGCAAGGTAGGGAAGGACTCATAGATGGAAGGTGTGTGGACAATGGTTATGGACTGCTTGGATCTCATATCAACCTTTATCTAGCTCAGTTAATCTTTGAGATAACAAATTTCTAACTCTTCTTTTGCAAATTCAAGACCAAAGTAGTTTAGGGAGATATACTATTGGAGTTTGTGGTCCAAAGTTTTGATTTTCTCCAATGTCTCCAATCTCAATTGTTTAATTTAAAGAGAAAGTTAATCCACTCATTGATGGGTTTGTTGGTGTGTGTGTCTCATGCAATCCAGCGTCAAGTTTATGTTTTTGAGAACTCGATTATAGGCAATAGCATTTTTAGTATGCCAATTGAGCACTTCTTCTGAAGTATGAATGAGTTCATAATTGCCAGTAGGCAAAACCTTGTTAAAAGTGACATAGGGTCTGGTGGTAACCTTTTCTTCATAAGTTTGTCTCTCCATAGCTGGGAAAAGTCTATCATAAGAGGGATTGTGTAGATAAAACATCATGCAAGGGATGGGATTAGATGGAGATAATCCCATAATATTTGGCTTGTAAAGAGATGGAAGATGATCAATAAAGTATGGAGATACATCAGCAACTATTTCCTATAGCTCCCTATAACGGCTTCCTTCCTTCATATGTTTTATCATAATTTCTTCTCTGGAAAGAGCTTTAGTAGGATCTGGTGCAACCCAAGGCTTCTAGTCTAGATCTTGGTCCTTTCTGTAGTACCTCAAAGGTTGTGAAGGCCTGCAAGACTTAATCTTCTTTTTATCTTGTTCCTCTTAGAGTTGTTGTTTCCTTTGGGAGCGATGCTTTTGCAGTGCTTATATTTGGCAGGGGAATTTCAAGCATAAACCCAAGAGAGTTCTTCAAAATCATTGTTATCAGATGAAAGGTCAATCTCACTATTGGAGAAAAATTCGAGATCATGGCAATCGCATTTAGGTTTGCATATTCCTAGAGCAACATCCTATATAAAATGGTCATAAATATGAGAAACATAAACTGGTTTTCCATTAGTGTCAAAGTGATAGATAATGATGGATCATTTCTTGATCTCCTAAACAGGGATAGGAGTAATTGACATGATTTGGTATAGACAAGGTCGGACTTAAGAAGTCTGGGAGGAGGAAGCCAAGGAGGAGGATTCCTTTGGCCTTTTGAAAATTGTTTTTCACTTGTCCATTGGGCAAACAGTAAAGACTGGGTAGCTTAAAGATAAAAAATGGTTTAGTATGAATAAAAAGTTGTTCATAGTTAGTCACCCATTCTGTTGGCATTAACTGGAAGAGGTCATTTAGGGATATCTACTTTGCGATCTAAATGATTATAGGGATATTAGTTCTATCTACGACAATCATAAGGGCATCTTCTATTTGGTTAGGAAGATGAAGATCTATAGCATGATTTTGGACTTTGAAGACCATTTGATAATCGAGAGTAGCCAAGATGGCTTTTGGAACTTGTTATGCACCTATGATCTGGATTTGGACTTTCAATCGATCTTTAAGGGTTAGATCTGACAATTTGAGATGAAAATTTGGACAAATTGACAAGATTACAATGCTTACGTTAAGAGTCGTCAAAGTTATGCCAATAAGAGCCGTCTGATAAGTGAAGTAGGTGGTGTCTATAATAGCAAGTCTAGCCATGACAGGGAGACCTTTGCGGCCATGGTAACTAATGCACAGGCAGATAGCTCCTATATGCAAATGAATGTATTCTTTGACTAACTAATGGTTAATGAAGTCTCATGGGATCTCTACCTCAGTAGATGATGGTAACTCAATATGATTAAGGTATTCTTTTATAGAGATATTTGGCTTAGTGATGAGTTTCTTAAAAACTCTACCTCAGGAATGATTTTGGGTATAAATTTAATAAGGATTCATGAGTAGAAGGTATGTATCTTTAAAAGATTGTTCAGGAGGAAGATTTTTATAATATATCTCAACAAGATTACTAATCTTGTGAGCATTTGCTCAAAGGTAAGATTCAGGAATGAGAAGAGGGATGGTAATGGGTTGAACAGGACGAGGAGATAAGGTTGAGGTATCAGAATTCCATGATAATTTGAATTTCTCTCTCTTACTTCAGTAACATAGCCGTCTCTTACTAAAGGAAAAGTGTATTCACGTGCTTGGAAGGGACGAAAAACTGCACTTTAATAGGTAACTTTTTTAAAAGTTGCTACCATACAATTATTAACAAATAAAGTAATGCTGTTTGAAAATCAGAAATTCATGTTTTAACTAGGTTCCTGCAATTATGACGCGGTGTAACTGTAAATAAAATATACTAATCAATCAATTAACGTAAAAAGAAAAGAGGAAAATTGTGGAAGTGAACTCGTAGTGATTAAATACATGTAGTTTGTCGTCGTTGAGCACAAAAATATTAAACGTGAATAACTTAAAAGTTCGATTATGCTAAGGAATCTTTTGTGATAACTAGCACAAGAAATTTTTTTTTTTTGCATAATCCTTTTAATTAAAAAAGATAATTTAATATGAAGTGATAATATTGATCACTTCACATATATTGTTTATTGTTTGACAGATAAAAAAGGTGGATGGTATATATATATATATATATATATATATATATATATAATAATTTAAGGAAGTACTCAAGTAGTAATATTTATTTTAGAAAAATGTAGCAAGATAAACATTTTCATGTTCGGAGGGATGAAGTTAGATATTAGTTGGTATGTCTTAATTAGTACTCTATATATTGTCAATGTCTCATGTTATTTTTATTTTATTGAAAAACTTTGAACTCTTTTTATTCTGGAAAAAGCGTCCGTATTTACAAAGTAATTTTGAATTTATAAAATATCTAAAAACAAAAACTAATTCATACACGGGACGGTTAGTTTCTATGTAAAGCTCGTTTTTCCACAATGGCAGTGTTATAGTTGAGGTGATTTTTCTTTTTTCACTACTTGTTTGACAATTTTACAATGAGATAAGAAAAATCTTCAAATACTGAATCATGCATCTAATATAATACATATACTTTTAAAATGTTTTGCTAATACATGAATTAGGAGATAAATGATTGAAAGGGTCCAAAGACATATATTTTCGTATAGACAACTTCATATCTGTTTGTGCGTGTGTCTATATATATATATATATATATATATATATATATATATATATTATAGAGAGAGAGAGAGAGAGAGAGAGAGAGAGAGAGAGAGAGAGAGGAGGGTGTGTCTATAAATTTTGGGCAGTCCCAACTATTTGGGACTAACATGACAAATTATTAATTGGTTAAATTAATGTGATTATACATTCTTAAATAATTATATATAGGTCTAGCATGATATAAAAATTAATAATATTGTTATATATTAAAATTATACATGTATACATGACTTTATTGGACAATTTTTGTGAAATATAACTTTAATGTTACGAGTTTTCTCATGAAATTGATGTCTTATTGTAACTCGTCTTGAACTTTTCTTGTTATAGATGTTTTTGCGTAACTTAATGTAATTAAGTATGCATCAATTATAATTATAGTTTGTTAGAAAAATGGTTAGAAGAATGACTTCTATTTAGTAAGAGTAATTTATTCATGAACTTGTGATGGTTGATAGCTATACGTCAAATGTAATTTTATTTTTCTGCTGAACAGGATTGATCCATGAATTCTATTTGACAAAACTTTTTACGTTCATAAACTTGTTTCTGGTTAAGCAAATATATAAAATAATAATAATTTTAATATTTGATTTAGATAATATTCATATAATCAAAATACACGTACATTGATTAAATTCAATGTTTTGAGAAAATAGAAATAACATTTTGATAAATTAATAAATTATTATTTTGTATTTACATAACATATCGATTAATCATTAAATTTCTATGGTTCCAATGGTATTAATTAATAGACGGTTAACTTAATATAGTGTAGATTATTTAATACTCAACATATTAATAAGCTTGTTTAAATATAATTTTTGGTTGGTTTAGACTTAATCTGTTAAGTTCATAAAATAATATATTTTAAAAGTGACGCCTATATCCCATTTGATATATTAATTAATAATCTTTTTATTTATAGACATTTGTATATAGATGGGTGTGTGTTGGGGGGGGGGGGGGTACTTAGTTAAGAAGCTTTTGTGAATTATGATTTTATTACTTTTTTTTTTTCTTGAAATTGATGTCTCCTTATGCCGGCTTGGATTCCCTGCAATAGTTTATGGAAGTTCATATTTTTCTGTACAAATGAAATTAAAAAATGTGAAAGGATAGATCATTGGTCCATAAAAATATTACAGAATTTACGGTAGAGCATAGGATCTAACTCCTTATACTTCATCTTTAATTTTTCTTAGAGTAAAAAACTCTCGTGTAGTGTGCATATATTGTAAAAGAAAATTATACGGGACATACTCCAACATAGAACTATTACTTTGAACTTAATCTTTTTTGTCATTTTTCATAACATTACGAATAATTAATATATAAATCAGTAAGTTTTCATGATATTAATTTACAAAGATTTAACTCTCTCTATATATATAATCTGCAAAATCTACCACTTTCAACACCAAAGTAAAGTGGATCTTATGGTTTCCTCAAAGAGATCAGCCTAAACCCACACTCTCCTATGCACAATTGTTAATCCATTCACAGAGCAGAAATGCAGCAATTGGCAGAAGTATCAAAATTATGACAAGAAGGATAGCATTCAAATCCTTGTTGCCCTCTGAAGCGATCCTTGCAATGTAGCAACCTTCTTCCTTAGCCTAGCAGTCACAATGTCCCTTTGCTAAAATATCCGGGCTTAGCAACCTTTGATAAATTTTTATTTTATGTTATTAACTTTATACACTTATCTATATTCTAAAATGGTTAATATAAGAAGAGTATTATTAAACATTTCACCCAATGTCAATAATAATATTGTAACCTTTAGAGTAAATTCTTATCTAATTTTTAATTTATACAATTGATTACTTTTTTTATCATATTTTTTAATACTATTTCAATCTATCTTACTCTCTTCAAAATTCTTACGTTCTATTTGGTACATAAAAAAAAAATAAATGGGAAAAGAAGTAAGAAAGAGAACGAGAATAAAATAGAATGAAATTAATTTTTTATCTAAAATTTTTTTTGGTATGGTGAGAATAAAAAAATAAATAAAATTTAATTATTTATTTGATAGGATAAAAATCAGAATGGCAAGAACACTTTATAATTAAATGACCAAAATAGTCACGATGAGCTTATGGTTATCTTTCCTTTTAGTAATATTTATCTGTTTTTCAATTCTATTTTCCTCAAATCAGCAAATCTTTCATGGAGCCATTAACATGGAAAAAAAAAAAAGAAAAAAAAAAAAACCACAAGTAAGAAGGCAATCAAATAATATACTACTTAGTGGTACAATGCTTCTTGGCTTTATTATGGTGGGTTTATTTTCAGCGTTGGTAAAATTAATCCTAAAAATTGTTTGCAATATTGACATAACTCTGCATAATTGCCAACATCGGAGAAGAGAAAGTAAACCATTGTTCTTCACCATCTAGCCAAATCCCTTCCCTGAAATCAGAAATGCCAGCGTCCCATACAAATTGAAGAACAGATCAAAGAAAGCAAATGGACCTTGTGGTAAGGCGGACTATGAGAACTTGCCGGAAATGCACCGTCGTTCGGTAATGTTGCAATCTGCACTGGTACATTGTTAAAGAAATGAGAGGGACATTTTGTGGTATTGGATGAGGGAAAAGAGAAGGATATTTTGGTAATCTCCGTTGCATTTCAGAGAGAAATCCATACCTTTTCCTAGCTTCCTTAATGGAATTCACCTATGAGTACGGACAGGAGATCATTTTCTATCCAATATACCAAACGGCTTTCAATAGTTCTCCATCACCCTTTCCGTTTCCCTTCCAAGCCTCTGCTTTACACCAAACGTGGCCATAAAGTCCAAAGATTTAAGGACGATATCTAAAACAAGTTTGTCTTATATTAAAAATTTAATTAGATAAACTGTAAATAGAGTAGTAAAATACACGGAATATAAGACCATGACGGCTATAGAGATAGTGTGAAGTGGAATATCTCCTGATAAACTTAAACGCGGACAAAGTTAAGATGACGTGAAGTGTTGAATAAAGATTTAATATTTATTAAAATTTAAACTATTAAATAGGGTGTGTTTGATTGCCATTCAATTAAGTAATTTTATATTGACTTAATATTTACAATTAATTTTTATTAAATATAATTTTATATAATTATGATTTATGTTTATAACTTTTATTTAAATATTAATTTTTGTCTATTTATTCAATACAAAAATAAAATTTTTTCACTCACATATAAACAAAAAATTTTAAAAATAAAGTACATTTTAAAATAATTAAATATTAAACCAAATAAAGGAAGTGAATAAAAAATAATTTTTATTAATTTAATATATTATTATTAATTTAATATTAATAAAATATTTTTTTTATTTTTTTCTGTTACCGAAAATTCTTAGGAGAAAATCCGAACTCGACAAAGACCATGTCATTATTGGTCATCGACTTGATATGAGCATTTCCTTGGTCACGTGGACATAACGAGCCGCCACATCATGATGTCGTACCAAAAAGTGAACACCAATGTTGGCATCGCCCATCGGAATCTACGATCCGTCGATGCCTGTTTTCCCTTAGATGGAGTGGAGACGCACCCACTGAACCAATCCCCCACACAAAACCCTCAACCTTCGCTCTCTTTACTGAGACTCCCGTAACCTTCGAGGGTTCGAACAACACACTGAATGGCCTCTCACTACCAACACCACCACCCTCATCCCTGCCATCACCAACCTCCTCCTCCTCCTTCTCCTCCTCTCTCCACCACTGCCACCCTTTGCTGCTGCAACTCTTCTCACCATTGTTGCCCTCCCCCTCCACCACCATCGACAGACCAGTTGCTTCAGGCCATTGCTTCTCTTCTTGGTCAGTCTGATCCTCTTCCGGCTCGTCTCTACACCCAGTGCTCCCAATTTGAGAACCGCAAGTTTCTTAATCAGAATCAATGTCATAAATATTCCTCTAGAAATCGCCTGCGTCAACAAGAACAAGAAGCCCATTCCACAATCGCCTCCATTCTCTGCCGAATTGAAGCCCTTGAATCCTCTCTTCAATTTTTCTCTTCTTCGCATAGCTATCGTCAGCCTTCAACTTATTCCCTTCGGGACACAGCTGCTCGCGTTATTCAAACCCACTTCCGTGCCTTCCTCGTTCGCAGATCGAGAATCCTCAGGCAGCTTAAGGATCTGGGTTTTATCAAGTCCAGCTTTAACGCTCTCAAATCGTCGTTTTCCAATGATGCCCACATTGATTTTGCAGCCCTTTCCCGCAAAGCCATGCATTTGCTTCTCCAGCTCGATTCTATCGAGGTAATCTGATCACTAGAAGCTTTTATACTTTTTGCTTTTCTTTGTCTTTTCACTGAATATTTTTCCTGTTATGTTATGGTTCTAGGGTGACGATCGGATGACTAGGGATGGGAGGGGGTCGATTAGCAGAGATTTGGTACACTTTTTGGACTCCATTGAAGAGGTTGCTGTGAGAAAGCATTTGCGTTTAGTTAAAGCAACGAAGAATGCAAGGTTTGGTCAAAACATCAATAAATCCAGAGCTTTAAACTCTAAACATGGGAATTCAGGTCATGATCATAGGAAAATGTTGGAGAACCTCAGGGGCAGAGTTGAAAAGATAAGCCGATTGTGTAAAAACTCTGCAAATGAGGAGGAGGACGCAAAGCCTTTTGGTCTTCTTGACCTCCCTGATGATGATGATGATGATGGAGATCCCAGTATAGTAATTAGTAGAAGAAATGGAGTACCCCCAACTAACAAGGGGGTCTTTGTTCAAAGGTACGAGGTTCAACGTCAACCTAAAGTTAAGAAAAGTGTGAGCTTCGCTGAGAGTGGAAATGTTTCCAAGTTCTATAGCTACACTGATGAACCAGCTTTAAGTGAAGATGTGACTTGCTTGGATGGAAGTTCATCTACTGATGAACAGGAAGAGATTTTGGAGAATAATGGAAATGAAGTTAACGATGTTACATATTCTTCTCGTGGTGCTGAAGATGATGATGAAGCCATACTGGACAATGGAGGATCAGTGCAGAGCAGTGATGGCGAAAGAAACTCCAGAAGGCATCTCAACAAAAATGTTAGAAATGAAGGAAACCTTGTATTTTCTGCTCCAATGCCTTTGAAGATGGAAACCAGAGACGAATTGATGAAGAGTGATGAAGAGTAAGGGTGCAGGAATCTTGACATGAAAGGCCATAACATGGTAGGTTGCTGTTTGTAATTTTGTAGCAGTCGATTGACATTTGATTGTGTTTGCACAATTGGACTGTAAGCAAGTATACGTTTGGAGTTTCAAATTAGAAAAACTCGCTTCCGTCTCCAGTAAATGATGGGTTCTGCAAAGAAATTTGCATTGTATCACTTTAAAAATCTTATCTCGTTACTCAGACTTTCCTCTGCTTCTATGAAGCGAAGTCATTTGTATTCATTACAGAACTGTTGTCTACAAAAAAGAACAGCCATAGTTGCTTAAGGATGCATACCTGGAAGATTCTTCGTGTCAGTTTAACTAATCGTGATTCGTTTTCATGATCTAGGTAAGGAGGAGAAAGAAAAAGAACTAGGATGTAATGTATTGTCAAGCTTCTGAGACAATATTCTGAAACATGTGTCTGCTAATTCTTAACAAAATGTCTCATTCATTCAGCTGGTCACAAGTGTCTGATAATTGGTTTATACCTTCGTGTGCTTGCTGTTAATCTTCAAGCCGATAGTGAAGAACTGACCATCATAGACATATAATGAGAAAAGTAAAGGATGATTAATGTTGTGAACTTTATAGGTGAAGTTGAGAGTAAGGCCATGAGATCTCGCCATCTATTTGAGACTAAAGGAAGACATGGTGAATATTTTTAGAACCTGCGAGGTGTTGATACTTTTAGAAGTCCAACATTAGTCGATTGTTTTAGAAGTCCAACATTATCGCTAGTTCCTCAAATATGACAATGCTAACAAGTCAGTCAAATACCAAAGGTGTAAGGAGTTTTGAGTTGAATGACCATAACATAATAGTTTTCTGTTTCTAATCTTGTAGCAGTCAGTTGACACTTGATTTGTGTTTGCACCGTAGCACTGTAGGAGTATTTATTTGAAGTTTAAATTGATAGAGCTCCCTTCTATGTTTACTGGATCATGGGTTCTGCAAATGGTTTTGCAGTGTACCACTTAAAATCTTAACTTGTTACTGACTTTCCCTCTAGTTCTTTGAAGCAAATTCATTTGTTTTCATTATAGAATCATTCTCTGCAGAACTTGCATTAGGATGTACATATTAAAAATGTGACATAATTCTATTCTTTGCTAGTCAATTGCCGTCATAATTCGTTTCATTCCACCAAAGAAAGAAAAAGAGCAGAAACAATATTCTGAAACATGTGCCTCCTAAATCTTAACCAAATGCCTCATTCATTCTGCTGGTCAAGTGTGAAGAAAACTCCATTACCTTTCTTCATGCACATGTCTGATGATTGGCTTATACCTTTTGTTTTCTGTGCTTGCTGCTAAACTGCAGGAAGGGAAAAGAAAATCAATTCCTGTTTATAGTATTCTCCGAAGTGTAGGTGAAGAACTGTCCAACTTATGCATAATGTGGAAAGTATAGGATGAGTAAGTTGTGAACTATATAGGTGAAATTGTAAATAAGGTAATGGTGTCTCGCAATCTTTTTATACCCAAAGGATTAACATACTGAATATTTAAACGCCTGCATGAAGTCAGTTGGCTATTGAAGTCCAACATTATCGCTAATTCCTCAAATGATCACAAGTCAGTCAAAAAACTAAGGTTTTGCAGTGAGATGATATCAAGAGGCCGCAAAAAGCAAAATGCATTAGTCTGAAAAGCAACTCAATGTTTGACTGAAAGTATAAGTAGGGTTTAGCAGGTGATGGTATTTATTTTTTGGTGATTACTTTATAAGCTAATTTTAACTCAAGATTCACTAAAATTGCTAGCGACAATTTCAAGCATTGAAGCATTGAATAGCATGAAAAATCTTCTTCCTCATACATGGTATTCATATAGGTAACAGCGGAGACTGAATCCATGCGTAAACCCTCGCATGTACTAATTTAATTTTGGCAGATTTTGTGGAAAATAATTTTTTTGGATTTAAGCATCAATTATATGTGTGCGTTAAAAAAAATAGAGATTAAACAGAGAGTAAGTAACCAAAAAAAAAGAAGTATGAATATGTACGGCATATATATTTAGTTGCTGCTGCACGTGCAAAGAATTAATTCTACGCACTCTTTTTTTGTTTGTAATCGTTTCCCTCTAACTGCATATTGTACAATTTCCGCTAAAACTGCTAGAATTCAAATCTTTTCTTGTCTTATGGCACATAAGAATTGCTATATTCTTTGCGTCAACAATTTTAATCCTAACCACTTTTGTTGCATTTAATGCCACTTGAAAACTAGGGTCAGTATACAGGTCGTACATGTAAAGCCCGTTTTGTTGACTAAAATATGAAAAAAGAAGAATGAGAATGAAATTGAGTGAAGTAAAGAAAGACAAGTAGTGTGAACACCCATCTTGTAAATAAATAAATTAATTAAAATAAAGGAATGAAAATTAGTCAATTAATCAGTTGGTTAATTAATTAGTCCGAAGGATGAAAAGGGAGTTAAAAAGGAAATGAAATTGAAAATAAAATCTAATAATTAATAGAATAAAAAAAAATACATAATAAATTGGACAGCAAGTGAAAGATATACAAAAAAAAAGAGATAAAATAAAAGCAATCGAAACAAGAATTAAAAGGTGAAGATAATAAGAAAGGGAGGCTTATGATAAAAACTATAAAATTGGATCCTCGGGCAAACAAGAAGCAAAAAAATGGGGAGTCAAACGAAGAAAATAGAAGCTGGAAATGGAAAGAGCAGCTTATACTCACATCTCTCAGCAAAGGTGCACCAGAGGAAAAAAGCAAAGAAACAAGAAATGACACCCTAGAACAAGTAAGATGCTGCATTGACCTTGGGACATGTCAGAAAGCCTAAGAAGAAGCAAACTGCTCCCTACCCTCGATTGTCTGAGAAATACACGAAGAAAGAAATGGAGTAGTATTCCCACCTCTCAAAGCATAACACAACCATGGCAGTAATGCAAAAAAGGACCTTACCTGTCAATAAAAATGAAAAGGGAAGAAGACTCTACTTCTAAAGAAAAGGGACAGACTAGGACATTAGCAAAAGAAAAGGAAGAGAGTGATGCAGGACTAAAGAGAACCGAATGAAACCTAGAAAGAGGAGGCTCGGGTACTGTGAAGAAAGCTCGAACATTTCTCTGTTAAGGCACGATAAAAGAGGGGCCGAAAGGGAGTTTTCAGAGAAGGGGAGAAAGAGGGAAAATTGAGAGAGAAAGCTGAAAGCTTAAAAGGGAGGAGAGGCCGAGTTCAAGAGGAAGAAGGAGAGAATGAGAAACCGAGATGAGAGACCCCTGTCCTCCGGCCACGAAACAGAGAGCAGCAACCAGGAAAGGAGAGGAGCTTGAAAAAAAGAGAGACTAGAGCTGAAGAGATAGAGGAAGAGACCAAGAGGAAGGAAAGAGGAGTTAAGCTCAAAGAGAGTTGAAAAGTAAGAAAAACCGGGAAAGAGAGGCGACTTTGAAAGGAGTCAATGTTCTTTGTTTGGGGTCCTATGAAATGCAACTCTTGCAACACAAATAAGAAAAAGAACAGAGGAGAATAGACTAGACAGAAGCGGTGAAGAAGGTCGTGCATAATCCCTATTTAGAGAGCTATAAAACAGAGCTAAATTAGCTAGTTGACGTAAACTGGCTGTTTGAGTTGCTCGAAGGGGGGAGCTGCGTTTTGCTTCTCTTGTGCCAAAACCGAGCATGACGTGACAGTACAAAGGATAGCATCGAGAGGGAGCTTAGAGAAATGAGGAGAAACCGGGGAGGAGTTGAGCTTAAGAGGAGGAGAACGCATAATCTAAACCTCTGGTCCACGACCCCAAAACAGAGAAAGAATGGTAAGAGTGAATGAGGCAAATAAAGAGAAAGAGTAAGAGAGTGGGTGGCGCTTAGGGAAAACTAGGAAATACTGAGAAAAAAGCTTGAGTTAAGAAGGGGAAGAACCAACGTGAAGAAGTCCTGTTCTCACGTGTTGAAATAAGGCTGAACAAGGAATAGAAAGGTAAACCTCATATTACTACAAAAGTTTCTCTTCTTCTCTTGCATGAATTTTGAATTTGTGGTCCTGTCATAGCATGGTCTCCTTTCATTTTCTATCATGAATTTAGTTCACGTGGTGGCAAGATTGTCTTTGTGAATACATCGTGCATGCGGCTGTTTGTCTTTCCCTCTTTTTGTTAAGGTTTAACCTGTATGGCAACATGATAACTTCTTTGTGCTGATGCATCTTTATTTTAGATATGACCTGGTTGTTGTGGTATGTCACTTCTTTTTGTATCATGGGTCTTAGATGTTGTATAAGCATGTTTTGATGTTGTGGCCTTTTGTTAAACACGGATGAGCTAGTGCAAAGATGGTGAATATGAATGGCGTAGGTATCATCATATCCTATCTTTTATGTCTGCAAGATGTGTGAATTTGTGAAAGTACTCCTGCTTAATCCCCCTGACCTCATACCAGTATTTGGTGTGGTTGAAAAAGAGTAGAACTGAAGCTAAGCCAAGTGGAGTGCAAGCAAAATGAGTTACTGAAATGACCTGTGTTAGCCCATGTGTACATGGTTGACAAAACTTTATGGTCTTTGTGCTTATTTATTAGAATTGTTTTTTTATTATTATTATTTTGTTTCCTTCTTCTACTTTTTTTTTTTTTCTAGGCTCTTAATTTTTGGGGTCCAATAATGTCTTTGTCTAATAGAGAGCAAATTGTTTACTTTCTTTACTGTCCCTCCTAAATCATAAGTTGATGTGAATTTATGAGATAAGGATTAAAGGGCCGATTGGAGATCAAAAGCCTTGTTTATCTATTTTCTTATGTGCATTATCCTAATGTAGGAGATCATTAATCATCTTGAATACTTAAAGATCACCCAATAAAAATTGTACGAGACCTAGGTATCCCAGGTTTTGAAAATTGACACTTGATTCTAAAAATGTGATAATAAATAAAAATAAATAAATGTCCTTTTAAAATCCTAAAAGAATTAAATTGAATTAATCCTTCACGAAATTCCAAAATAAAAAATAAAAAGAAGTATGGAAAACGAAGAGTATATGAGATTACACGCTCTTCGTGAATTAAAACATATCAACCAAATTTCAAATTCGTTTTGTTCATGAAAACCAATTTAATTTTGTCAATCTTATTCTTTTCTTAAAAATAAAAATAAAAATGCAGATTGCAAATAATTTCTCTCACTTTTCAAATTGTTGCATGAGTTGTTAATCTCCTCGGGTACTTGAGAATTAACTGGTCAAGGTTATGTGAGATCTTTAATCTCCTCAAGTCTCGGAAGTTAATATTTATTTTCAAAATATAAAGATGGAATAATTCCAAAAAAAAATATTTTTAATTAAAAATAAAAAAAATACTTTTTTCACTATAATCTCAATTTTAGAATTAAAATAAAATCCAAAAAAATCTAAAAAAATTTAAAAAGAGAAAATGAAAGGAGTAAGGAAGTGATATTAAATCGATTTCATAAATTAAAATATACCAACCAAATTCAAGCTCATTTTATTTATGAAAAGCAGATTAATTTTGACCATCTTGTTTTGTTCACAAAAAGTAAAAAAGTAAAAAAAATAAAAGTCATCAACTAACAAACACTTGTTTTTAGCTGAATTACGTAGATTTTGATCCCCATGACAGGGTATGTAGGCTCTAGGCTCTAATTCTAGGTCAAGTTCACCTTTATAAATATTTTATTTTTTTTCTTTATTTTATTTTCTTTATTTTTATTATTTACTTCTCTTTGTTTGGCATGTGATTGATAAGAGTAATCAAAATTTGAATGAGGCTACACATTTTTTACTTAATCAACTTTGGGTAATCTTGAGAATGAGTACTGTGGGGTGTCTAACACTTTCCCCACAATTAACTCCTAAACTTGATCTCTCGATCACAGATCACCTTATCTTATAAATTAGTTTTCTAAAAATTATCATTTAAAAATTTTTATGATAACTCCTAAATTTTGGTTCAATTTTTTTAGCGAAAATTAAGAATATTTCTTTTTCGACGCATTGCAGTGGGTGTGACAAGTAGTATTAGGAAAGAAATGGAAAGATGAAATGATTGAAAAGCAAATTACTATATTATTTTTAGGCAAAACATTTTTAGGTTTCATCTTTATAATAATATCAACTTAAAAAATAATAATATTATAATTATATCTATACATTATAACTGGGTGTATTTAAAATTGTGACTGTACAAAAGATTTTACTAAAATTTTATTATAAAATATATTCTAAAATAGAACAACTATTAAATCTTAAAAATAGAATAAAAATAGAATTTATATTCTACAAAATTAAAAATATAATATAAATTAAAATTATAAAAATATAAAAAATGTATAGTTTTTAAGATTATATATATAATATAATTTTCTATTTTATTTTATATAATATATTAGAATATTTAGAATATTCAAACTGCTTATAATTTTAATTTTAAATTATATTCATTTTATATTATATTATATATATTATTATATTTATTGTTATATTAATATAAATTAAATAATTATATAGTATTTTATATAAGTATATAAGAATTTAATAACAATATAATAATATTTTAATTAATTAATTAATTATGGAAAAAATTAAAAAAAGAGATAGTCTACATCTCTACTTTTCCAATGGCAGCTTTTTCATATTCACAAGGCCACTGCCGCCATTGAAACATTGTGAGAATGGATTTGTCGATCAAGGTATGCTGCTTAATCTGGGCCTTTAAACAATAAATAGGGTCTGTTTCTTTTTGGATTTTTGTTAGGATGGGTGGAAATCATGACGGCATTGCCCTATTTCATGTGGAAATCAGGTTATTGCTAGTGGAAATCATGATGCCGTCGGCTTATTTCTAAACTCTTGTGAATGATAATGGGTAGTGAGTGGATGATTATCAGTAAAGCCTCCTTTCAGTCCAAACGCTTGCAGATGATAATGGGAAGTGGGTAGATGATTTTACTTCAAAATCTTGCGTTCTATTTTGCATTCATTCTAGACAAGATTGTAGTGAAAAACGAGGTATTTTGGCCAACAAAATTAGCATTCCATGGAGATAGCCTTATTCATTTGAGTTTTTGGGAGAGACAACTTTCCCACTAATAAAGGAGAGACGTTGTTAGTGGGAGAGTGATTCCATGGCTGTTATGTATCAAACGCTGGAGAGAGAATATCTCTCCCATTCCTTTGGCTCGAATTTATAAATCAAACGAACTATATTGTTGCAACAGTATAAATATGTTGGTTGCTTTTGAGGTTTGAAATATGGAATGCTCACCAATCAGGGTCTCCACCATTTGATTGTTTTAAGATGCATACATTAAACTGCTAAAACATAAATATATTATTGTTGTTAAGGATTAAGATAATGAGAGCTTGCAGTAAGAAATGTAAGCATAATGTAAAAGAAAAAAAAGGACACAAAAGTTTATTTCTTTTCTTTTTGTCTAGCTTTTTTGTCTTCTATATATTTTTCTTCAATTGCAATCGTAATAATTTTTAACATAAGTAATTCAAATTTTAAAATGCTAAACTATGTTTGGATGAATGATCAAAGAGTAAATGAAAAAAAAGTGAAATGACTAAATTAGAATGAATGTCTATTTTAAAATTTATTTTAAGATGAAATGAAATAATAAAAGAAGAACTCGAAAATCATTACTTGTCATCCAAAATTTTATTTTTGTTGTCCTTTCATATTAGAAGTTAAAGATAAAATGAAAGAGGCCAATGATATAATTATTATAATATTATATTTAGCTAAAAACTTATTGTATTAGTATTTTATTTATAAAGATAATATTATAAAAATAATATATAAGTTATTCTATTTCATTAATAACCATTTTTTCTCTTTTTATTAAACTTCAAACAGAACAATAATGATTTCACTCCTTGCATCCATCATTAACAATTTCATACGATAACCTTACATACCAAAGTTACATTCTACTCAAATTACTTAATCATGATCTACTACAGTACAACACATTTGTTGTATATTTTATCTTGCCTGTCCTATGCATCTATCTAATGGTTGTTGTGTTGCCATCTCTCATTGGTTCTTTTTTTTTTTTTTTCTTGCACGCTTCAAAACGCATTGTTTCACTTTTTTTTTATTTTAAATATTTCAGCAATCTTCCATGCGTTAAAATGACGCTAATTTGAACAAGCAAAAATTAACTTCTAGGCTTTCAAATTTTTGATACCAAATGATTTTTGTTCTTGCAACTTCCAGAAAGCAACACCAAATTGCACCATTCTTTCACAGATAGAAGAAAAAAAAAAAAGGGTAGGCAGCATTTGAAACATATTTAAATAGATATAGAATTTCATAATATCCAAACAACAAATTTGGGTAAGCAACAAATTTAACCATGGATAAAAAATGACATTTGCACCCTAGGTTACCCTTGTACTTGTGACAAAATTCCTAGACTACATTTGTAATGTTGACTATTACAACCATGTACAAAAAAATGTAATTTGAAGAAAAAGTGTTCGTAGACCATCTTGATTGGTGAAATTTGTAGAAGCACCACATATGTCTAAATCTTTAAGTGATTGCACTAAAGTTTCAAGTTGCTCCTACATATCAAGTCCAAAAAACATTGACATAAACATTCATTACATAGTAAACTAAAAATTAGGAAGTAATGGATGAAAAAATAAATTACCACTAAAAATCTTGTAAAGCTAAATTGTGTCTCAATTATTTGTTGTACTCAGAAGGGATTGGATGTGCTGAATAAGATACTTCATAGTGCCTATGACTTAAAGTTTCAATGTCCTTAAATGAAAAAAAGAGTTAATCATGTACAAAAAGAAAGAATGAGATAAAAGAAATACATGTATAAGATTACTTACCCCATGTTGTTGTGAATGTCCAATAGTTGAAGCTTTTTTTTCTTCTTAGGTTGCGACTCAACTCAACTCTTAAAACGTTGATAACTCCTTGGTCCAACATAGGTAATAAATTTCTTTGGTATGATCTTCTTTTCACCTACCAAGGCAAAGATGTCATTGGGAATGTTAGCCATACTATGTGGTTTGAAGTGAATCTTCATTACTTGCTTGCATAAATCATCAATATGTTTGTCCATAAGCATTGCAATTGTTCACATGTTGAAACCTTATATGCTAATCTGAACATTTTGGAAGAAAGTTGTCTATACCTCCATGTGTTGGGTTTCTTGTGATTTCTTCCACCTCTTTTCCCTTTACATTATGCATAATACCATTTCGTGCTTCCATGGCCCACCTCTTTAAGATGTATTGGCTAGAAATATCTTTAATGTCTATCATAATGAAGATTTTTAAAACATGGCAACAAATTATTCCAAATGACTTAGACTTTCTATAAGTGCAGGACATAGAATTATGTGTAGCATGATAACAAATTTTCCATGCTCCATTTTGATTAGCCATGGTCACATCATATTCATATAAAGGGTGGGCTTTCTTTTTCTACTTTATACTTGTAGTGTGGAACTTATCAAACTCTCTTTGGAAAAGGTCAAAGATTGTGAATATGTATACCCATAAAGCTTGATTCAGTATAAACAAATGTTCTGAATTCAACTTCAGTAGTTTGTGTTGAGCATCAAACTCACACTACAGCTTATTGTGCAATTTGCCATTTATTATGCTTTCAAAAAGCTTGAAGAACTATATGATGTTCACATCTAGTTTCATGCATGCCTTCAAGTTAGAATTTATGATTTCACTAAGTTATGTACTTCACATACTTAGGGTGAAATATTGCTTCATGCGATATATGGCCTATTTTTCCTTATGGCATACACTAATTTCAACCATCTATTTTCTTAAACATCATAATCTGAAAGTAACTTACTCCATCTTACCTTAAACTGCACTTCATCATCATATGTATACATACATTTCTTAAAGTCAGTTAATAAATAAGATCTATTCTTCACCAAGTTACCAAGGTGTTTGATACCATTTTGCACCAAATGCCATCTACAATGACAATGGCTACTCTTGGGCATGACTTTACCTACAAGAATGCATCCTCACCAAAGTTAACAAGTTGTAAGATCAAAGGTATATATGCGATTATAGAAAGTAAAATGTGTGTTCTTACTTAGGGCTTTTGCTATGGCCTGATCTTAGTTTATGAAAATAGTATTTGGTTTCTTTTATACGTGTGCTTATAAGAATGTCTCAAATAACTATCTGAATGACTTGGCCCTTTTATCATATAGCAAGCCATTCCAAATATTATATAATGATTAAATCTTGAGAACATGACAAGCAGTTTGTAAGCATGATTTGTACAGTATGTTGTATTTAGGGAGACCACATCCCCAAAACATTCATAGTTAATGAGCGTACACGCATTAGCTTATAAAACATTAGTTATTTGCTCCTTCATGTCTATTTGATATGTATGATAAAATGGCTAGTTATCCACTAGTTGTCATCCTCAATCAATGAACTAAGGGAGAGTTTTATTAATATGTGAGAGCACATTAAGAACTAAGTGCCTAAAAAAAAAAAACAAATTAAGAGCTAAGACATATTATATCAATTATATGAACATGACATGAAAGCTTTGCAAATATATCACTTTTGTTTTATTACTATAATAAATGAGCCACACATTAACTAAATCTCTTTCATTATGAATCACATCAACTAGGAATTCATTGGAGAGAGCAATTAGAGATAACAAGAAAACCAAAAGAATTCAAACAAGGATAGGAGGGGATAAGAAGGCATTATGAATCCTAACATAAACTTATTAAACATTTAAGATGATTATTAAAGGCAAAGGATGTTCCTATTTTACAACATTATTTAGTTATCATCTTTATCTTAGCATATAATATATATGGAAGTATCCAATATGCATATATATAATTCCATGACATCCTATAAGTATATATGATAGTTATTCAAAATAACAAGAGGCATGTAACGTAATTATACATTCAAAATGCTTGTATTTTGTACCAAAAGAGCCTTAAAATCATAAAATGATTATTAAAGGCAAAAGATATTCCTATTTTACAAAATTATTTGGTTATCATCTTTATCTTAGCATCTAATATATATGGATGTATCCAATATGCATATATATATATATATATATATATATAATTCCACAACATCCTATATGTATGTATATGATAGTTATTCAAATCGAACATTTTAATAGATATTGAAGAGCATAATTTGAAGTGTAATCTAGCACCATAAAAAAATAAGCCTCACATTCTGTAAGTATAATTTTACTAAATTTTATAGATAAAACATGAATTCAAATAATTAGCTTTATTGGCTGTGTATATTTTGTTTAAAATCTTGTTAAGAAATCTTCAAACATATAGAGGATGTAGCAAGACAATATATTCTTCATTTGACAATATATTTTTATGATATCAATCATTTGGCATAACACTTTACCATTCATTTATGGTAATATTTTTCTTATTAGGTATCAATCATTTGGCAATATATTTTTCATTCATATTTGACAGAGACTAGGTAATATAGCAAGGCTACATTATAGACACATCATTCCCATCCATTGTAACATATCAAAAACATGAACCCTAAATCTTGTAGTTAGCCTAAACTTTAGATCAGATAGTTGTCAAATTAACATAAATACAACAACATCAATAGTTAACATAAACTCTAACTCAAGTAGTATATTAAAAACATCATTCCTATTTATTATACAAAAATAATTCCCCCGAAGCTACTATACAAAAGGCACAATAATATAAACATTTTCCATACAGACACAAAACTCACAAAACATCCACAACAATACACAAACCTCATCAAACCATTCTTAGCTAATATACAAAAGTCATCGAAAAACTTAAATTACGGCACTCAACATGGTTTACAACCATCTTTGTTTCTATATCTTATCTTTTTCGACATCTTCAATGGCTCATTACTGTCTTTTACACATACTGAAGCTGTTTAAGAAGTAGAAAAAAATTTAGGGTGTGACATTATCCACAAAGTGCAAATTTCATCCTTCCCTGCAACAGCCTTCTGCCTCTTTTCCTTTTTCTTCTATTTCTTCTTTTGGATGATTTTCTTCACTCCTTCCCTGCAACCTCCGGAAATTCTCACATCACCCTCACCGTTGTTGGCTGCTGAAATGAATGAATCAAAGTTGAGAGAATGGCGCCAAAATCATCTCCTCCCTGCAACATGATGTCACCTCTCACCAATTAAATAGTGGACTCGCACCAAAAGAGACAAACTGTTATTGGGTAGAAGATGAAGGAGGCTCAGACGATGTTTTTTTGGATCTACAAAATTAAAAAAAAAATGAAACGACCGTTTGTTTCGAAACACTTGTATGTCAAAACATAATTGTTTCACCGGTGGGGAAAAAAAGCGTGACAGAACAGCAACGATCGTGTGCATCTGGACAAACAGGATAAGAAATACAGCAAACGTGCTGTATTTGAGATTACCTTCGAACTCCATGGGGATTCGAGATTACCTTCGAATTCAACGGGGCTACAACTAGTGCCACGTTAAAAGTGACAGTACACTTGCATAGGCCAAACAATGACGTCCATCTCATCTCTAGTTACATGTAGACGTGGAACAAGCACCCTCCTTTTGTCCAAGTAAACTGAAAACATCAAGTGCTCGTAGTGGCTTCAGATTTTCAATTTCTGAACTTAGCCGCTTGACCTGTCTCTGTTGATGAAAACGAAGATAAATTATCTGTATCTTGCTCCTGCGTGTCATAGGTAGGAGGAGGACGATTGTATGATTCTGAATAAGGAGGATATCCTACTGCCAATATTCAATTTCCAGCGAAAGTTACGTTTCCTTACGAATCATGAAGCAGGAGCCCGAAGGACGAACGCTACAAAAATGCGCTTTCAGATAAACTTTGGAAATCGAATTGATGAATGACCCTCCCCAGGCTTTGCGCAAAAATGCCAAGAGGTTCCTGAGCACCACTGCAGCCCAGTGTGGGCGGCTCTTACGGAAATACGCGGCGGTTCAGTCGCTTTCTAAAATCAAACAACTACACGCTCGCATCTTCATCACCTTTGGCCTTCTTTCTTTTTCCTCCTACCGGCTTCGTTCACTTCTGGCGACATCGTATGCGCAATGCAATCACACCTCATACGCGCGCGAACTGTTCGATAAATTGCCTCAAAGAAGCTTGTTCTCATGGAACCTGATGATCAGGATGCATTGCCAAAATGGTCGCCCCTATGATGCACTGAAGCTGTTTGTTGATATGCTTGCTTGGGGTCAGAGCCAGCCTGACAATTTTACATACCCATTTGCCATCAAGGCGTGTGGTGACTTGTCGTTGATTGACACGGGTGTTGGAGTTCATGGGCGGACTTTGAAGACTGGCTTTGATTTGGACACGTTTGTCCAGAACTCTTTGATGGCAATGTATATGAATTTGGGGAAGAAAGAGGCGGCGCAACTGGTTTTTGACTCAATGCAGGAACGAACTGTGGTGTCTTGGAATACCATGATAAATGGGTACTTCCGAAATTCTTGCGTGGAGGAGGCTTTGATGATTTATAATAAGATGAAGGATGTGGGTGTGGAGCCTGATTGTGCAACAGTGGTTTCCGTATTACCTGCTTGTGGTTATTTGAAGAATGTGCAGCTGGGGAGAGAGGTTCATGCATTAGTTCAAGAGAAGGGATTTTGGGGGAATATAGCAGTGAGGAATGCTATGTTGGACATGTATGTTAAGTGTGGTCGGATGGAAGAAGCGTGGTTATTAGCCAATAGGATGAATGACAAAGATGTGGTGACATGGACGACCTTGATCAATGGTTACATTCTGAATGGTGATCCGAGAAGTGCTTTGATGCTTTGTCAGATGATGCAATGTCAAGGAGTGAAACCGAATTTAGTGAGTATAGCGTCTCTTCTATTAGTTTGTGCCAGTTTAGTTTCCTTAAACCATGGCAAGTGCCTGCATGCGTGGGCAATAAGGCATAAACTTGAGTCAGAGGTTATGGTGGAAACTGCCTTGATTGATATGTATGCAAAATGCAATCATGCTGACCTCAGTTATAAAGTGTTTATGAAAACCTCAAAAAAGAGAACAGTCCCATGGAATGCTCTTCTATCTGGGTTCATACATAATAGTCTAGCAAGAGAAGCGATAGAACTCTTCAAACAAATGTTGGTGGAAGAAATACAACCTAATGATGCAACCTTGAACAGTCTTCTTCCTGCATATGCTATTCTTGCTGACCTCCATCAGGCAATGAACATACATTGTTACCTTGTAAGATCTGGATTTCTTTACAGGCTTGAAGTAGCAAGTATTCTAGTTGATATATACTCAAAGTGTGGATCTTTAGGATATGCACACCAGATTTTTGATATAATTCCTTTAAAGGATAAGGATATTGTCATTTGGAGTGCAATAATTGCTGCTTATGGAAAGCATGGGCATGGAGAAATGGCCGTATCACTTTTCAATCAGATGTTACATTCTGGCATAAAACCAAATCAAATTACTTTCACCTCTGTTCTGCATGCTTGCAGCCATGCAGGGTTAGTTGATGAGGGTTTGGGTATGTTCAAGTTGATGCTTGAACAACAACAGATTATCCCTCATACTGATCATTATACTTGCATCATTGATCTTCTTGGTCGTGCAGGTCGACTCAATGATGCTTATAATCTAATTAGAGCAATGCCTGAAACACGTAATCATGCTGTATGGGGTGCACTTCTTGGTGCTTGTGTGATCCATGAGAATGTTGAACTGGGAGAGGTGGCTGCAAGGTCGCTTTTTGCGCTTGAGCCTGTAAATACAGGAAATTATGTTTTGTTGGCAAAACTTTATGCTGCTGTAGGAAGGTGGAGAGACGCAGAGAAGGTCAGACATTTGGTAAATGAGGTAGGGTTAAGAAAAGCACCTGCTCACAGTTTGATTGAGGTCAGAAATAAGTAAACTGAGCATGCTCTATGCGGATTACACCATCAATTGGAGAGATTCACACACAAACCTGAGAATTCGTATACAAAACTTAGTCATATCCTGACTCTAGCTTCAGATGACCCCCTCGAATGAATAAAAGGTACTTTCTTATAGAGTAGGAGGCACCTACTAATTGTTGCCATTATGTAAATTACGATGGTGGAAAATTCTGGTTATTTTGTTGATACATAGCTTCTATACTGATTGGCATGCAGAGTTCAAGCTCTTCAGTTTCTTTGGATATATGACTTACCTTTATACTACTATTAACTCCGTCGTGATTTCAGTTTTTTGTGGAAGCAATCATGTAGGATTTATAAATATTTTCTAATCATGGTATAGGGTTATCCATTCATATTTCCATTCTTTCAGGTATCACAGAGAATTTCTTTTATGGTATATAATTGGAGACGCATATCTTCTTTAGATGAGAGGAGTTGATGGTTGCTCTTGGGTTTGAAGATTTATATGCACATGCATCAATTGGTTTTAAAAGGGGCATATTTTTTGGAGGGCGATGAAACCGGAAACTCTATCAGGGTATTTGGACAAACCCATGGATTTTGCTACCTAAGAAAGACCTCAAAATGCAATTGTCACTGATGAAATTATCTCCACTAGTCTTGGAGAGAAAAGTGTCGTAACTATGCAGCTTTCTGTTGCCAGAGCCAGAGCGGTGGCTAGTGTCATCAATAAGATGAAGCACATAATCTTATGTGGGATAATTGCTTGATAAGGTGATAAGGATATCGTTGCCAACACCAAAGACTGTAATATCAAGTACGTCAACCTTTTTTTTTTTTCAGTCGGCTGGGTAAGTTAAGCATTATCTTCTTACTTCTAGTGCCTTGTTTACTAAATTATACTCTGATCAAATGAGATCAAGTATACAGAACAACTTCATTTTTGTTTTCAACCTACCTAATGTATATAAATAGATAAATTGATATGCGGTCACGGAAATTTGCCCAATGTTATTTATCCTGTTAAGTGCTAAGTACAAGGAAGAGTGTCTTGATTAACATGTTCTAAGCCGACTCATTGTTTTGATGCACAAGGTAACGTTTCATTGTATCATGTTTATGGCACACATTCCTTTGCTTGTTTGGTCTATTCTAGCCGTTCAGTAAGAGATTTCCACCCCCAATGTCTTCTTCCTTGCTTTTATTACATACACACTTTAGCCTACAAGGTCCATGGTTGAATTTGTTATGGGTGGGCTTCACGAATTAAAGCTTAAACCTGCGTGAACACCATACAGGTCCGAACTTCTAACTTAGATTTTCATTAAAATTAATTATTATGGGTTGAGTAAAGCACAACGAATAATGGTTAATTTAACATCAATTTCCAGCTCATAAGAGAAGACCCCGTCTCACTCCCCTAGTATATTTAAAATTTGTTTAAGAAAACAATATTTTTTTTAAAAAAATAACAGGTAATCGATTCTCTTGTTGGGCTTGAAAAATTTTTAAGAAAAATAACAAATTATCCTCAGGATTTTTTCATCTGTATTGGAAAATCCCACCTTTGGAGATTGGGAGTTTGGAAAACCCTTGGGAGTGGTGATAAATTAGTCAAGGGACTCTCCAACTTTAAATACAATTTTTAAGTTTTGTGATCAAATTTGTTACTCAAAATAACTCTTGAGTTTTAAAAGTTTAAAGATTTAAGATGATTTCATATATATATATATATATATATATATATATATATATATATATATATATATATTATTTTTAATACTTGTGCCGATTTTAGGACGTGACCTGAGCAAGAGCACTCCGTTTTTAGTGGTTCTTTTCTTTTTGCCCGGAAGTTTTAAATGGTATGGTTTCATAGGCTTATAAGCTACCATTCTTTCGTTGTAGATGTGGCCTGCGTAGCTAGACCATTTTTATATTGCCAATTCGCCGTGAACGAAATCCTTTTCCAGTGTTATGTATCAGTTGTAGTTTAAAAATAGCATTCTATCTTTTTATCTTTCACATCGTACCCAACTTTTTACCAATATTGCCTCTTCTCACCTTGTTACTCAGCCTCACACTAAACACAAGATAAAAAGAATGAACTAAAATTAACCACAACTTGCTGATATCCACATAATGCTTCAACACTTGCCCATAATCGTAGGAAGCCTCTAAATTTACCTCCAAAATCATGTCTCCGCATTCTAAACTAAGGTCAAACGCACACCGCATTTCTCTATCTGACACTGCATTCTCTCTCTAACCAGAATCCTACGCGCTTTTCTTTTGACTCTTGAAAGGATTTTTATTTTTGTTTTTATTTTTATAATTTTCCGGGAAAACGAAATTATAGATCGGACCAATGAGAGAGTTACGCACAAACTAAGAAAGATTACTACACAAAAACAGCCAACCGAAACAGACCCAATTTTTCTCTCTCTTCCCCACCCCGTTCCTCCTATCTGCACTTCCCCCTCTTGATCCATGGGAGCGGAACTTCATCCCAACCCAGAAATTGGAAGTCTTTGATTGATTCTGCTATACCCATTTGCTTAACTCCAATGCGGTCTTCCAAAAGACCACTGAAATACACAGATTTGAGCAGAGCCCAGATTAATAGATCTAAATCTTACTTGCAATCTCGGACTCAATCACAGAGGCATTGTCGGTGGTTTATTGGGGCATGTGGATTTGGATCTGATGATGTGTATTTTGATACTATGGTTGTCTGTAGTTATAGTAAGTTGCGGCGACTCTGCTAGGGTTGTTGTGGACGGCAGCGACCTGGGGCTGCATACACGACGATGCAGCTTCACTTCTCGCCTAGCATGAGAAGCATCACGATATCGAGCAACAATGGCTTTATTGACTTGATGAAGATCAAGGTCGCAGCTCGCCACATTTCTTATCGAACCCTCTTCCACACTATCCTCATCCTTGCGTTCTTGTTGCCCTTTGTCTTCATTCTCACTGCAGTTGTTACCCTTGAAGGTGTCAACAAGTGCTCCTCATTTGGTACTCTAATATAAACTTAACATTTTGGCTTTTATATTCTTATTATTCTGATCCTTTTGATAATATCTGTTGGCACGTTGATTTGTTTGACTCAGATCTTGGTTTGAACATTGGATTAAAAGTGTCATCTTCACCCCTCGCTGAGTTTTTTTATTTAAAACATAAGTTAGCACTGAATTTATATTAGTGGAATAATGAATTTAGATTGATATTATGCGCCAGTTTACTGATTTGGTTTGCATAGCAAATTTGAAAATAAAAGTTTTCTAGCTAGCACAGATGTTCATTTCAGAATCTGAAATGGCTGGATTATTGACTGCTTAATGTGCAAGTTTGATTGCGCTTGAACTCAAAATCAGTTACAAGATGTTTCTGTGACATGGAAACATTGCTTGCTGTTCACCATTTCATGTTACAAATTTGTGTTATTTTATAATTTAAACTATCTTCAGTTATCATTAGTCATTTAATTCTTGGGGCAATATATGTTGCATTTTTAAGGTTCCTGTCTAAACACAGATGGCTTCTACTGTCATCAGTCTGTTAATAAAATTTTTTGCTTTCTTTGATTCTATGACTTAGAAATTTATCTTGTTGTAGATTACTTTCTTTATGTTACTTAGATTAGATTCCGTAACATCATTGTTTCATACGTGCCTGGAGTCATTTTAGATCCTTGACTGCATCCTTCTTTTGTGCTCCAGGTTGTTTAGGCAGGCGGTTGGGACCAAGGCTTCTTGGTAGAATTGATGATTCAGGGGTAACTATTTATTTATTTCTTTTATGTTACTTCAAATGAATTTCAGATTACATAATCATTTCTACACAATTTTTGGATTAATAATTTTTATCTGAACCCTTGTGGTGATGATAATTATGGTGCAGCAGAAATTGGTTAGAGATTTTTACAAGATCCTTAACGAAGTCAAGAGTGGGGAAATCCCAGATGGTCTAAAGCTGCCAGATTCATTTGAACAACTGGTTTCTGATATGAAGAACAATCAATATGATGTGAAGACGTTTGCATTCTTGTTAAGGGGAATGGTACGTTGCTTATGACATATGTGAAGTATTATCTATTATGTACTTCTTAGTTAATTGGTGTTGAGTTGGGAAACGGTTTTCTGAACCTGAAGTCAGTTGATGTTTCTAAATCTTGTATCTTATTGCATAACAAAAATGCTCAAATTACTTTTCAGATAGTAGATTCAAAATTATTTTTGAAATGGTTTTTATTAGTGAAACTTCTTCAAAGAACTCTGCAAATGAGTATGGTACCTCCAAAAGATAGTGCAGTTATTGCGTGAATTGTGTTGCATTCTCTGCTAAAGCTTGATACTAGATATCTAAAAGCATTTTCTTTATAATGTTGCTTCGTTAGACATCTAGTTGTATCATTATATAATGTGGAACTTGACTGTATGTCTTGCTCATTAGCAGCCAAAAATAAAGAAAAGGGAAAAAGAAAAAACCCTAAGCACAAGAATAGGAAAAAGAATTAGCTGCATTGTATTGTATTGTGTTTTGTGTGTGTGTTTCCTTTTCTTAGTGTACACCTTGAAGCATTGGTCAATCACTCCGGATAATGCTGAAAGTGCTTACTAAATGAACTGGCCTAAGTCCACATTGATTCTTACTGACCGTGATTTATTGGGACAAAAAGAACCAAAAAAAAAAAAAAAATGTCCTTAGAGCCAAATAGGCTATAGGGAGGTAACTATAAAAATTATAAATCTGCTGTGATTAGAAATGAATTGTTCTTGTCTCAAACTGCTTATATATTAGTTATCCCTGATGTAGCACATCTTTGAGCTTTAGTCTGTTTACTTTTACTTGATACTTGTTTATTTGGCTGACACCACATGTTTTGGATTAAGGCATGGTTATGTAATCTTATCTAATATTACTTTAGTATATTTCTCACAAACCTTATAAAGATTTTTCTCTTTTCCATCTTTATCATATGAGCATGCTCAGTTCTATGTCCATTTTTCTTTACATGTTGGTTTTTTGTTCTCTTCTTCCTTTGTGGATCTTGGTTTAAAACATCTTTTCATTCAATATGTCTATTTGTTAGTAGTTGACTAGTTGGTTGTATTTTCTTAAGTATCTCTTTTTAAGAAGAAATAAATTGTCAGTCTTAAATTTCCTTTGTCATTGTCTTAATTTTCAATTTGGTTTACAACCCTAGTTACTAATAAATCATTGTCATTTGTTCATGCGTATCTATTAGGAATTTGAGAATATGTTATATGTATATGTTAGTCTAATATGTGGAAATCTGAACTCTTGTATTCTTATATATGATTTAGAATCTGGCTTCATAGACTTGTTATGATTATGTATTAATATCTTTTGTATTTGTTAGAGTAAGCATGTTGTAGTAGTTTGTGGCTCCACCTGTCTTTCTCTCTTCATCCCACTACTTCTTTGGTCTCCAATGATTCTTGATTTCTTTTTTCCTCTCTATTTTCCTTTTTTAATAAATTTTTACCTGTTTCTGGTCTCATCTCTCAAGTATAGCAGCATAATCTCTTTGCTTTTGAATAGATATCTTGAGTAGTTGTTTTTGACTTTTCTCATCTGATTATAAAAGTCTCTTCTTGATATATTGTAGAAGTTTATCAAACTGTGTCCCTTAGGCCAAACTTTTCTCAGACTGTTTTGTGGAATACTTTGTCTAGCAACATAACACAATAAGAATAACTTTATTCAGAAATACTATACTAATGTAGAAAATTTGATTATTCTTTTCTTACTTCATTAGAAGAGCACTACATTACATTTATGGTTTTGTGGCTTTTTTTTTTTTTTTTGGTCTAAGTCCAATTCCCTTTTATTTTACACTTTCTTAGTTTTTGAAGATATATCTACTTTCTTCATGATGTTGGCAGTGTGGATGCATCATAAGCTTGTCTCTCATATACTTTATCTATCTTGCAATCCCTTAATTGCTTTTGCTCATCCTAGACATTACCATTCATGTGTTAAAAGTGGTGGTGAATGGACAATCTATTGATCTTTATTACAATGCAATGCTTCTTTGCACAGATGGAGAAATTTGAAAGAGATATCAGAGAGTCTAAGTTTGCAGAGTTAATGAACAAACACATTGCAGCAAGTTCAATCCCTAAAGGGATTCATTGCCTGTCTTTGCGTTTGACTGATGAATATTCCTCAAATGCCCATGCACGCAAACAACTGCCACCTCCTGAGCTACTTCCTCTGCTGTCTGACAATTTCTACCACCATTTCATTCTGTCAACTGATAACATCTTAGCTGCTTCAGTAGTTGTTACTTCCACTGTTCAATCATCTCTGAAACCTGAGAAGATAGTCTTCCATGTTATCACAGACAAGAAAACTTATGCGGGTATGCACTCATGGTTTGCACTAAATCCTGCCTACCCTGCAATAGTTGAAGTCAAAGGCATTCACCAGTTTGACTGGTTAACTAGAGAAAATGTTCCAGTACTTGAAGCTGTAGAAAATCAAAATGGGATCAGGACTTACTACCATGGGAATCATGTTGCGGGAGCCAATCTCACTGATACAACTCCACGTACATTTGCTTCAAAATTGATGGCTAGAAGTCCGAAGTACATATCCTTACTCAACCATCTCCGCATATACATACCAGAGGCAAGTTAGATTTAACTATGTCAACTCCTTCCTTCTTGGAATTTTATTGTTGACAAGTAGCTTATGCCTCTATAAGATTTTGTCCCTTCTTCTCGCTCTCTCTCACTCTTGAATCTTATATTTATGGGTAAAAATCTAAAAGGAGAGAAACGATTAACCTTATAACTTGACTGTGTATTCTAGGTCCTTCTAAGCTGAATATATTTCTGCCAAATTATGCATTGAAGAGTTATTAAAATTTAATGAAATGAAATTTTCAAAACTTATATTGTTTATGGGTACTGAAATTAAAGAATTTCTCACATATTACAGTAATTGAAGAGATAAGAAATGTCATCAAATTATATCTTATAAATTGTTATCAACTTACATAGATTGGTTTATATGAAGTAAATGGGGTGTATTTATAAAATATAAAGGAAGAAAAGTTGTTTCTATGGTAAACCATGACATGGCTGAGAGATTTGAGCCTCTGCCCCATCTGCACTTATGTATCAATATTACTTATACTTGTGAGATCGCTAAATTATTTTTTTTTACTGAATATTTTGTTTCAGATAAAGTTATCTTACTCCTCTGTCATACTTTTGTTCTTTCTCTTATTTAAAAAATAAAATTGGTTTTATTGATAATTATATGTGCTGATTATGTTTCCTTTTTGGTGTGGCAAACAGCTTTTCCCAAACCTTGACAAGGTCGTCTTTCTAGATGATGATGTAGTGATTCAGCGTGACTTGTCTCCACTTTGGGAAATTGACCTGGAAGGAAAAGTTAATGGAGCTGTGGAAACTTGCAGAGGTGAAGATGAATGGGTAATGTCAAAGAGGTTTAGAAATTACTTCAATTTCTCCCATCCCCTCATTGTAAAGCATTTGGACCCTGATGAGTGTGCATGGGCTTATGGGATGAATATCTTTGATCTGCGTGCATGGAGAATGACAGATATAAAAGAGAGATACCATTTCTGGCTGAAAGAGGTAAAAGTCAGACGTATGCAACATTATCTTATTATTTTCTTATAGCTGAGTAAATTTAATTCAGTGCTGTTTTATGACAATCGATTGAGTGGCTAAATCCTTTGTACATGTTAATTTATAAGATAGTGGAGTGGGAATACATGTAAACTTATTCTTATCTACTTTCATTCCTTCTTTTTTTCTTTTTTATTCTTTTTTTCCTTTTTTTCAAAGAAGATGATATTGACAACTCCTCTATGGCAGAATCTGAAGTCTAACCTGACAATGTGGAAGCTTGGAACCTTACCACCAGCTTTAATTGCATTTAAAGGTCATGTTCACCCAATTGATCCCTCCTGGCACATGCTTGGCTTGGGATATCAGAATAAAACAAAAATTGAGTGTGTAAAGAAGGCTGCAGTTATCCACTACAATGGCCAGTCAAAACCGTGGTTGGAAATTGGCTTTGAACATCTTCGGCCATTTTGGACCAAGTATGTCAATTATTCGAATGATTTTGTCAGGAACTGTCATATCCTGGAACCATAGTCAATTTATGAGAAGAGTCTTCATATGAACATCAGCGGACACCAAAGGGACTGAGTTAAACAGGTATCATCTAAATATTTGCGGCTTGAGATTTTCTTCAAGATGAACTTGGGAAGTCAAATAGAGGTTTGGTTGAAAGGGCAAAACGATCAAAACATTGTGGGTGGATTTGCTGCCATCCCCTACATTTTTGTAGATTTGTACCATCCTGGAATGGCCTTGAGAATCATTTTTCAGTCTTGTGACATAAAGATATATCCTATATTTTTGGTTGATGAAAGGATTTATATTGGGTCGTCAGTGGGGGCAACTGCATTAAGGATTCCTTAGTGAAGAACATTACAGAAAATAAACTGAATGCTGAAGATAAATGATCACGCCAAGTCATCATTCTAGTTGGCGTTGAGAACAGAACTAGGACAGTTATATTATGTGAGATTCCCCCACTAGTGCAGCGATCTCCCCTTCATTTTTTAGTTGTTTAATTTTTATTAGTACGAAATTTTTACCATCGACCTCCCCTCCCAGAAAACCTTTTTTGATTTGGATATGATCATATGGTAAATTCTAGATGTAGTTCATTGAGATTGCTCTATCACAGGTCCATTGATTTGGGGAATATTTGTAGGATATATATTGGTATTCGTTTTGTACTATTACTAGACATTGAAAATGTGCAGTAATTTTTTCCCCCTTTGTTTCTCCCTTCTATGTTCTATTACCCTTCAAGTATTGTAATCCCGAAAACAAATTGTCTTTACCATCGTCTGTATAGTATAAATGTGATTTTTAGCGGTGGATTCATATGAAAAGAAATATACTAAACATAATGTTTTGACTTCAGAAACGAAAGCAATAACATTCTGAAATGAAGCTTCAATTAACGCATTTTACTCATTGCTTGGATGTTATCTATTTATTCAAAACAATTGATTATATGATTTTAAAACTCTATCACTGTATTATTATTATTATTATTTTTTGGTAGAATTAACGCTAATTTTAAGCGTCTCTTGTTCTCAGAAAATACATTTCAGTGAAGTTGTGTGACCTGTTCTCTTCATTAATATCATGTTATTTGTTTATTTTTTAATTAATTTGACTTGAACATCCTTCAGCTCTAAAAATAACTGACTCAAAATTCATTGATACATAGTATTTTTTTTTTTTATTTCATTACAACATGACAATGCATAGATACATTAAAATATTCCAATATAAAGCTATTCTTTGCTTTTACGTGTCGTTAGTGTTCAAAATTTAAAGTCCATCTTATTGGTTGTCTCTAACTACTAGCCGAGGACTAAAACGAAGATGTCAATATATATATATATATATATATATATATATATATATATATATATATATATATATATTAATAAGGAAATGAAGATTAAGAAATGTAATGGCCTGCCTTGATGAACAATTTCTCTACTTTGTTCATTTAGATGCTTTATTTATAGCTTTTGCAAATTATCCATAGCTTTCATTAATCCTTAATTCGAGTTTATTTTGAAGTCTTTGTAGTCAGTTCATTGCGTATATGCAAATCTATTTCAGTACAGTAATTGCTTTCCTAGTTCATATGTTCTCGTCTTGCTTTACAATTTGCAACTTTGTTTACGACCAAACAAGAAACCTTGTAGTAGAAAATCATTTCCTTAGGAATCATAATCCTCAATTTTTGTGAAGTTTGTATTTGATGATGGACATTTTGAACCTGAAGCCCAATTTTCACAGGACCCTGCTTTTGTTAATGTTGTTGCCGCATTGAAGGTTTACGCAAGAATTTATCAAGTAATTTTGCATGCTTAAATTAATGTAATAGGAAAGCTCAACTATTGGAGCTTTCCTATTAGCAAAATTAGTTATTCGCTTGAATAGTTATCGGGCAAATCATCACAGCTTGTTATAGCAATATCAAATCCATGTACAAAATCTAAGTGTAGTTTTTAGATATATATTTGTAAATTCAATAGTAAATGATTCCTTTTTATAATTTACTATTATGTGATAGGATTTTAAAAAAAATCATATATTATGTTTTTATTAAAGAATATGGTCATAAATATTAGAAAATTTTGTCATTGTGATGTGACGCTTATAGGACTATTTATTAAAATTAAATTTAACAAATTATATGATCAATTTTGGATCATTGGATCAAAATCCAATCGTCCAAAAATTATTACAGCTTCATTGAACCATTTATACCAAGCTTTTTAATCATAATATTATAATTAAAATAATTAAAAATTATAATCCTTTTGTAATAAAATTATTTGTTTAAGATCCTTAAAGTTTTTTTTATTTTTTTAATATTTCATGGTAAACATATTTGCCATTATTGAAAACTAATTAAGTTTGTAATTTATTTTATTTTTTTGTGTAACTCATTACTTATAGTGACTAATTATTTTTTTTAATTGATTGTAACTTAGTCTCCAGTGGTAATTAATCATGGGTGGAAAATTTTTTAAATTTTTTTATTGTAACTTATCACTTATCATGATTAATCATATCTATATTTAGATTTATACACTAACTCACTTCCAATGATATTAAAAAAAAAAAAATTACCAAAATAGGTGGTGAATTCACTCGGACAAATCTAAGAATTTAATTTTTTCTATTTTTTAGTATGACTGTTAAAATGTGAAATATTATTTGAGTGTTTTAAGTTTATGTTTAATTATTTGATATATTTATTTGTATTTTTTTAATCAATTTAGTAAGTTTTTAGTTCTTTATGCATTTATAATAATTCATCTAGTATCTAATTGTTCTATATAAATTTAAAAGTTACATTACAATTTCAAAGTGTAAAAATGTGTTGATATACTGGAAATTACAATTAATAATATTTACACACGAATAGATGTTATTCTTATTTTTTGTGCTTTTAATAATATTATTAAATTATAATATTTTTTGTTCATAATATTATATATTTCAATAAAAATTTTAGTTAAATTAATTTAATTGATTTTATTCCTTTCATTTTACTTTTCAAATCATAACTTTTAAGTTAAGAATTTGTTATCTTTTAATTTTGTTTTTATTCTAAGAGATAAAGAAGAGAGATATTGTGTTTACTACTTTAAGATATTTTAAAAACAAAGTTATTGTATCTTTTGTGTGCAATTGTTAATGTATTTGAAGTTATAGTTGATAATATTTATCTATGAATGGATGTGATTTTTTTTTCTTCTAATATGTGAAAATAAAATAAACAGTAAGTACAAAAGATTCATTCTTTTTTTATCCCACAAGATAATTTAAGAATAAGTACAAATCATATTTTACATTCTATAATTTTGGTCCTAGTGAATACATAAATAGATGCATTATTAACTTTTATTTATTAATTATTTTTATTATCTATATAAAACGCATGCAGCATTATTGGAGAAGGTAATCCCTTCCCAATAATGCTTAGAGGGATTTGTCGTAACACTGCCAATATTGAGGGCGAATCCCCGAACACTGCCAAGTCACTCATATTTTTATTTTAAAAAAGTGAATAATCTTTAAATATTTAAATATGTCATGAAATTTAAGTTAATTCGTCATTAATATATACGAATTCGTTTGCATTAAAATATATAAATTAAATATTTGGGTATTAAATTTTGTCAAAAGAGAATTTTAAAAATATTTTATTTTGTAATATTATACTAAAATTTCCATACATACCATATATAATTATATGGAGTTATAAAAACAAGGAAGAGTGATTAAAAAAAGAGAAACCCATAAACATCATGTAATTGGATTTTAAAAAAATTTCACACATTATGTTTTTATTGAAGAATCTTATGATAAATGGGGAGATTGTACTTTAAAACGCATTTTGATTTATTAAAGTTAAAATATAACAAAAAAATGAAAAGATAAAAAATAAAACAAAATATATATTTTTAAACTCTAACGTACCATCATGGAACTGCTTCATTAATTAATTTACTTGTAAAAGCATGGTCAAAAAGTCTAATTTTCTCTTGCCTATTCATAGTTCGCAGATCCTACGGCCTATGCTGTCTCGATTTTCATCACTCTCAAAATATATATAGACTTCGAGATCGGAATATTTACTGCTATATTTTAAATTTTGTATACTAAAATTATAAGATATTGTCAAAGGGTTATGTATAATTTCTTGTGGACAAAAATGATTTTCCAAATTATTTTTGGAGTAAAGGATTGACTAAATTGCTTATATTTGCATATCATTGTATTCTTGCACTTTTGCCATATTTGTGTTGGGTGTGTAATATTTGAAAAAAAAACAAAAAACCCTCACATTATTAAGAAGAACTAATCTATGAATATATATATTTTAACTCGTGATAATAAACTTATAAAATGTTAAAAAAGAATAGTAAATTAGTACATACAAGTTTGAGTTAATAGGTTCTTATGCAATAAGATGTTATTTATCAAGTAACTTATTTTTTACTTACAAATTAAAATGTTCATGTGAAAATTTATAGTCACAAAATTATATTTGGCAAATTATCTTTCAAGTAAATGATAAAAAAGTAAATTTAGATTATCTTAGTTTAAGAATTAATTGGGACAGTTAATTTGGGAAAGAGAAAGAAAGAAAAAGAGATCAATTCATAGGAGAGCTCGAGGAATCAAACACCCTCAATTTCATTTGTGTCATTCAATCTCCTAGTGCATATGATATTCTTTTATTAAACAAATACCATTTTAGATTTGGCTTAGATACACTTTTTATCTTTTTATTATAAAAATTTTAAAAATATATAATATATAAAAAATTTAAATAATTTAAATTGTCATATTTATTGTTCTTATAATTTTAAATGAATTAATACACTAAATTATAATATAAAAATATAATTATAATAATATTAATCTAAACAATTAAATCTTTATATTATAATTGAGAGTGATAAGTACACAAATAATTTTATCATGATTTAATCACATAATAGTAAATTGTAAAAAATATTAACTTTTTATATTTTTATTAAATAAAATCTGATATTAATAACATTAAAATTATCCTAAAATTTTTTTCTATTATCCCATGACCTAACAATGTCATCATAAATCAACGGCGGGATGCCGGAAGTAGACGTTGAAAGAATGTGTCAGCGATACACAAAAGTACGACGAAAGTGTTTGAACAGTGACACTGTAATTTAGCAAAAAGTTCGCTCTTTCTCCGGGATGAGAAATATTGTCCACTTTTATAGCCTCGGGAGATTGGGACATAGGAGGTCAAGGCAGGAATGGAGTCATTGACCACAGACTTTGAAGACTTTGAAAACCCCGAAGCAGCCTCGTCCCTGGCTACCCAGTTGATTAATTCCCTTTGACTTTAATGTTAATTGGGTAACCCATCTGCTTTTTATGATACCCTTTGGGTTTCTGAATCAAATACTGCGATTCTCACAACGCCCACCCTCCAGACCTGAAGTTTGAAATTCCTTCAGGTTTCGCCATTTTCTTTTGTTGTTTTCGAGTTATTGCTATTTTCGTAGGTGATCCAGTTGAGAATCTAAATAATTTCGTGATTTGATGAATGCGCATTTGAAAATGAGATCGCGTTTTGCTGGCTGATTTATAGTTTCCACAGAGCTTTCGCTGTCGGTGTGAGTGTGAGTGTCGGTGTGTTGGGTTTTGTGTTGATGTTTTCCTTTTTAAGCATTACACGTTCGATTTTACAATCATTTTATTCTATTTTGGGGTAGACCCAGCTGAGTTTTAATTTTAATCTTTTCCTTTTGCTATCAGGAAATTTCAATTTTCTTCAGACACTTTACCAGTTGCCAAAATCATTCTTGATGTTATTGGGGAGATGAATGTGTCCGAGAGAGCTAAATCTTTTTCTGTTGTGATTTTAATTGGCAGATTAGTTGAGGGAGACTGTGATTCATGAAGCCCATTGAAGTGATTCACTGGACTAATACTTTGATATAATCTGAGGTCGAAGTGAAGCATCGGACTTTAAGTTTCAAAAGTGCCTTAGATCTCTGAATATGGCTGGGAGGCAAGATCAATTTGAGATCAAGTTTCGGTTGACTGATGGTTCTGATATTGGCCCCAAAAGCTTTGCTGCTGCTAATAATATTGCAACCTTGAAAGAAAGTATTCTTGCTCAGTGGCCAAAAGGTTAGTAGTTTTTTTCCCCTAGTTTGTGTCACCTTCATTTCTCTTTTGTCTTCCTATCAATAACTAAGTTAGCAATATGTTGAGCTATTATTTTATTCCTGTTTGTTATATATACGATACTATAAATTAAGAATGGTTGGTGGTTGGATGGAGTGAGGGAAATACACAGTGGCCATGGCCGAAATCATTAGTGTAAATGTATTGTTATAAAGAGGGGAAATATTGACGGAAGAAAAATCATAATTTCCTGGAAGTACAGTTGTTGCTTGTGGAGCAATTGCAGATGTTTTGGTTGTGATTTTATTGAAGCAACCAGTTAGACTTAGCTTGCTTATGATAGGAGCAGAGAATGAACTATGTGCTGCCTATATGGAAAGACAGCAAGATATTTCCATTACAGGAAACGATGTGACTTTAAATGTTGGTCAAACTGTCAACAATATGCTGTCCTTCATATCCTTTTTCGGGGGCATATTAAACTTGTATTTGTGCCAAGGTATCTTTTGCTGCTTCCTTTCATTGAAGATGGCATTCCTTTTGAAAATTTATAAGGCCTTGTATCAATAGAAGGATTCACTTCATAAATCATACCACTGAAATCTATAGGAGTTCATAAATTGTGTCAAGCATCGAAGGTTGTATGATCAGGATTTTAGTACATGTGCAAAATATATATTACGTATGCAGATGAGTAGTTTTTAAATTTAACTTCTTACTAATTTCCGTCAGTCTTCCCCGTTCTCCTTGAGTCGCCCAGGATGGATGCTTTTTAACTTTTAGTACATTCACAATGAGATGTATGTCACAATATTTTACGGTGAACAAAAGCTGAAGTGTAGAAATTATGGTAGTCTTCGTACCTTGGCTATTTTGAACTGTATGTTTGTAAGTATCCGTGACTCGGATCAAAAGCCAGATATAGCTTTTTAACTTAGAAGGGGATAAGCATGAACTTGATGGTGCTCAAATCATTGTGGATCTTCTTTAACATGGACAAACATATAATTGAAATTGAAAACAATAAATATACTTTTACTGAATTCTAAGATGATCAATCAACCTATTCACTGTGACTTGCTGGTGTATGAGGCATAATGATATGGTTGAATGACATAGAGATGAGGTTGCACTAGACAATTATATCAAGTTTAGACTTTAGAGTAGTGATTTTTCAACTAGACAAGGTCATGCCTTATGATGGTTAACATTGTGAGGCCTTCGTTAAACTTTTTCCCATGGGTTTTAGTTCATACGAAGACTAATAACTTTGTGTTTGTTTTGAAGACAAGGAGAATGGTCCAAGGACTATAAAAGACGTGAAGTTGATTAGTGCGGGAAAAATTCTGGAAAACAACAGAACAGTCGGGGAATGCCAGAGCCCATTATGTGATATCCCTGGTGGAATTACAACAATGCATGTGCTTGTGCAACAGCCTACTGTGGACAAAGGTATAATAATTCTTTCCAATTTATGATATTTGTCTGCTTTACTTGTACAAGCAGTTTCAAGAGACAAATATTCCTTTTTAGTCTTACTGGAACTAGTTTGAAGTTATTTTCACTGGCAATAGCAAAACAAGCTTTTATAAATTCTATTTCTTATATTATGTGTGTTTTATCACTTGAGATATTGTAATTCTTTAGTAGATAACTCTCTGTCTTGAGTGCTAAATTTAACTTGCATTGCTGCTGGAATGGGCTCTGCTAGATCTCAAATAGCATCTTTAATGCAAACCGTTCACTCATGAAAAGACCATTTGTCGATGGGTTTTCTAAAATTATCCAATAACTTGACTCTCATAGAGAAGAGAATATTTCAATCAACAGTTAATATTGCATTTTACCTTCTAAAGTGCGAAGTCCTCTTCAAGAAAAACCTGGACTACAGGCCTCTTATCTCCTTCAGAATATTATCTGTTCTGATGCAATTGTCAAACCTTTTATTTTGGGTTTTAGGGAAATCACTCTCACCAACTATTTTTAAATTCGTTGCAGAAGTTTTTTTCTCAATTTTGGAGTTGGTTTGGTTGTGCAACTTCATCTAATCCTTATGACTCTCTGTTTTTTTTTACTTTGATAAAAATAGGAAAGCTGAAAGATCAGATTGTGAGTAATAATCCTATATATCAACTCTCTCAGAATACATTTCCCTCAAATTTTCCATTCAGTTATAATAGCACAATATACTTACAATGCAAGATGCCTTTGTAGAAGCCAAAAATGCATACTACTGATCTCCCACTAAGTATTAACAAATACAATTATCAGACTCGCAGTTCTGTTTCAAATCTTGAAGTTAATTTTATATTTGTGCTTTATCTGATCCTTACTGACGTTCGGTCCTTTTCTATCGAGACAGAGAAAAAAGCAGCAAATGAAGCAAAGCAGAACAAGTGCGTCTGTGTTATATTGTAGCATCCAGAGACCAGAATGAATAAAAGATGATATCTTTCATAGGTGCTTTAGATTTACATATGTATTCATTTTCAACATAATCTTGAGCTCAATGATGGATTACCTCACGTGCAAATTATTTCGTTTCATGTCTCAATTTACTAGAGGTGAAGAGTTCTTGACTCGTGAGTTGTGTCGTAACCGACCTATAAAAAGTGATTTAAATTGATTCTTAAAATGAATTTTAAAAATTAATTTATTGGAGTTGCTATCAAAATTTTTAATAAAAAACTTTAGAAAATTTAATTAACAAAAAGAAAAAAGAAAAGTAATTTGTGGAAACAGAAATAAGTTCAAGAGTTTATTTAGGTGTAAAAAAGGTGTTAGACACTTTACAATACTTGTTTACGAGGATGATAACTTTAAATTAATCAAATAAAATAAAATATGACTTTAAATTTATCTCAATTATTATTTTATTGATATGCATGCTTGTTAAACAAAAAAGACAAAAAATAACAATAATATAAGCAAACAAACAGATATTTATAAAGAGTAAATTTGATCTACGATAAAAGTTTAAGATTTATGTACTCAATAATAAGAATTAAAGTTTATGTAATTTGTCTAAAAGACATATAAGTTAGTCTTTATTTTTTATTTTTGTAAAAAGAACAAAATCTTTGACATTAGTTTGTATTTCGTAAACAAAAGGAGCTAGAGTTTGATTACGGTATTTTAATTGCAATCTCACTTTTTTGTGCTGCCCGTTTTCTTCTTTTAAATCTTTTGTTGATTTTGGAATTTTAACTTTTATTTTAAAATTTAAATGAAATGATAATGAAAAAAGATTTTTATGATTTTTAGGGTTAGAATTTTATTTTTGAAATTAAAGTGAACTTATAATGGAAAAAAATATTTTTGAAAATTTGAATTTATTTATTTTTTAGATTTTCAAAATTAGATTTTATTGTTGAAATTGGAATGAAATTATAATGAAAAATTATTTTTTTGGGATTTTTGAATTTATGTTTTTTTGGATTTTTGGATTTTGTTTTAATTTTAAAAATGAGATTATAATGAAAAAAGAATTTCTTAAAATTTTAATTATGAATAATAGGTAAAATAAACCTTTTTTAATATATTTTTTAAAATTTATTTTATCTTTGTATTTTTTTAAACTAATATTAAATTTAAGACTTAAAGAGACTAAAGATCTCACAAGACCTTTACTAATTTATTTATAAGTATTTGAGGAGATTAACAATCTTATATGGCAAATTTGAGATGCAGAAGAAATTATTTATGATAAAAGAGACTTTTTTTAATGATTTATGAATTTATATTATTATTATTATTTTCAAGTCATGAATGCAAAAAAAATCAAAATCATCGAAAGTGGAGATATATTGCTATTGGCTCATCTCAAAATTAAAATAATTTGAAGGATGAGCTGAGACTTGCTCCTTTTATTTTTTCTCCCCTCATCGTCCTTAGCCCCACAGCTGCAATCCACAATCCACCTCTCGTTGTCCTGTTCCACTTGGAACTTATTCAACCTGTTCTTATCCATGCACCATTGTACCAATGACCACTTTTCTTCCCAATTCACCAAGACAGTAGTCAAGCAGCTTAGGAGAGGCCACCTTGCAGACAGCACCCTTTAAAGCACGCCAACTCACCCAATTGGACCCAGGCACAGCACACAACACTCTGAGTATGGCTTCCTCCACACGTTCGATCTCACTCTTTATCCACAAAGATGACACTCGAGCAACATTCCCACGCTGCTTCTGGCAATTCTTATCAGTATCCTTTGATGCAGCAGTCATATGAGCATCAAGAATTAATCTTATTAAAAAAAACAGAAGAAGACCCTTATATTTAAAGCTCATTCTTTGACAAATACTAGTAATATAAGCTCCTGTCTTGTACACGAGAGTCACGTTTCTGCTCCAAGGATGTCTTTTCGTGAAAGCCTAGAGTAGGCGACACTCAAACTTACATTTCTTAGAAACATCCATCACGCTAACTTTTCTAACTGCAAGTGTCTTATAGGGGCGACCCCAGAAGTCCATGATATGTCACCCAAAAGGAAACTTTGAGCTACCTTATCTGCTATTAACACGAAGAAGGTGCCCCATAACCATTGGTATGGACTATCCCATGTAAAAGATGAGTTGTGTTTTCCAACTAGTGATAGACCTAGTCTTCAACATCATCTATGGTTGACACATGGTTACACGACTTGCACCTTCTAACTAAATACTTGGTTCAGCACTAATTTGGCTCTTCCTCCTTTGGCCTTCGCCTTCCTCTGTTCTTTACGCTGGGAGACTGTCATAACCAAGATGCAGCTCTGGCACTGTTCCTAATCACGTCCATATTCCCGAAGACACTCTCGTTCACGAACTCCCTCTTCTTTAACAGGCTGTACAGATGAGGTTGCCTACTCCATAAAGCCAGCAACCCCACATTCTTGTTCTACGTGTCCACGTCCTATATTGCCAGTGCGAACGTGTTTAGTATCTTCTCCACCATCTCCGTCACCCCCATATTCGCCTACCACACCTCAGCCTTCTCCTCTTCATCGGGAACCGCTGACGTCACAATCTCAGCTTTCTCAGCCTCAACTTGAGCTGGTTTCCATTCCTCCTTCGCTGGCGTTGACGTCACAATGAAGGCATGCTTGTTGAGTGTGTCCTGAATGAGGTTCTTGAGCTCTTCAAGGGCTTTCTTCTACGCTTAAGGGGGCTCGCCGACCACGTTGCTCTCTTCCTTGAAAGACACCGACTGACTAATCTTCTCCTTCGGCTCGACTGGTACACGTCCTTCTTGGATTTCTCCGCCTCCACCACTTCTTCAGTGGATGCCACCGGCTTAGCCAGTTCTTTCTCAGCGACGGGCTTCTCAGCGACAGGTTCCTCTACCACTGCCACCACTTGCTCAGCCAGGTTTGTGGATTCCTCGGCCATGGCGATCACACCAACAAGGCGAAAACAAATTTGAGTTATGTAGGAATAAGGAACACAAAGAAATGAAGATATAGAATGGCGTGTGGGTTATCGGTTTATGTGTTTGCCGTGCTTTTGCTTCTTCTTTCTGTGTGTGCTCTTCACCTCGGTCTCTTCCTCCCTCTCCTCACATTGTTTCTCCTCTTTTCTTCACTCCCGAAAACACAGGTCCACTTCGGCTTCCTCTCTTGCCCTTTTTCTACTCCTCTCCTCGGCCCTCTCACTCCTTCTTTTCTCTCTCTCTCTGCTTGGTTTCTCTACCCCTTCTTCACTTTTACAAGAGCCCTTTCTCGGATGCTCCCTTCTGCCATGCCCTAGGATGATGGAGACTTGAGGGAGAGGATCAACATGTAGTCCCCTTCCCTGCCATTTCTTCCTTTTTGCCGCACCTTGGAACCATGTATCGAAGAGGACGTTGCCTGTACCTACCCATTCCAATGTTTGGCTTCGTTTTATACTGAGCTAAGCTATTGGATATGGGGCTGCCACACTAGCTTCCATTTGCACTATCCCTTAACGTGTCATTTTTCAAGTTTCTCTTTTTTTTATTTTTAGGTTTCAACCATAAGAGATTCTACGACCTTTTTTTTTTTTTTTTTTGTTTTATTTATATGATATTATATATTTTTTTCCCTTTTTGATTTGATTTATGCTTTTAATCCATTACTTTATATATTTTGTATTTTGGTTTTAATTTTTCTAATTTTTATTATTATCACCATTAGTTTTTATTTTTGGGTTTTTTTAATTTTTTAATTTTTTGTTTATTATTATTATTATTATTATTTATGATTTTTATTTTATTTTATTATTATTAATTATTTTTCTATTTTTGAATTTTTATTTTGCTTGTCCTAAAGTCCCCTCATTATTTATTTTCAATTTTAACTTGTCCCCAATTAAAAAAGTCATTTAAGTCTTGATCATTTTTAATTATTTCTATTTACTTAATTATTAATTGGTTGATGAATTAATTAATTAAATTATTATATAATTAGGAATGAGATGTTGATAAGGTGTGACGCAGACCCCATCAATTTGGTACTTTCCTAATATCTCCGCAACAGTAAAATCTGTAAAAAATTTTCATTCGTTAGATTTTCTTGCTGGTCTTAACACTAGTAGTGTTGCCTCATTTTCTAGTTGATATAACCGTTGATAGAAATGAACTACTCTGTTTTGCCAGCGTGTTCCTGATTATATGTTGAAATTCTTGTAGTACCTGAGCAAAATGTTTCATGTAAAATGTGCTACAAATTAAAAATTAGGGCAATATCTCTTACCGGCTTATACAAATAAAGATCTATAGTTTTAATTCCCTCCCCTAATATAGAATAATTAACGAGAAAAAAATCATTTCAAGTTAGAACTTAGAAGCCACATTTCTTTCGCCAAATTCGTTGTAAGCTTTTACTGATGGTACATTTATTGTATACTTGTGCTCCTATTATTGTAAAAATGTCTTGTTTTTAACACACAATTTTCTTTTGATACAAGTGGAAGTTAAAGTTATTGTTAGCTTATAATACTTGAACAATATAAGTTTGCCCATATTTCCATCCATCCTGGCTCTGGATTTATACATCATGTTGAATTCTTGGGTTGTGGGGTTATTTATTAAACGATTAAAATTACTGTGAAAAGCAGAAAGTTGTAATTTTTTTTTTAATTTGAAAAATATCATATGCCGTTGCCAATATCTCAACATGCTTCAAGATCTTAGCAATATACTTATGCAAGATCCAAGAGAACTTTTCTGTCACGTGCCTTCAAGTTCAACAATAATTGAAAATGCATTCAGGGCCTGAAAGTAGACTAAGACACCATGCAAAGAAAGAAAGAAAGAAAGAGGAAGCGTTATTCTCAGAAAGAGTGTTCTATGAATCGGAATAGTTCGATCCTCAAAGTCAGTAGTTTCAGCTTGTTACAAGTTTACGACAAATGTCTACTAATTGTGCTTTAGCTGGTTCCACGTGTGCTCCTAGTTCATGGGCTTTCTACTAGGTGTGACTTGTAACTGAGAGGAACAGGATCCTCTCCTTCCTTCCCCACTCACTCCCATACTCGTACGTGACCGTTGGTTTGGAATTAGGATAAAAATAATTTGGATTAATTTAATTTTGCAATTAATTTCACAAGATTTTGATTTATATTTAAAAATTTTAATGTTAAAATTGAATTTTTTCACTAATACAATTTATGTAAGTCTTTTTTATTTTTTTTACAATTGAAGTTTGAAGAACAAAAATAGGCATGAAATTGAACTAAATTTTTGTAAGACAAACAATTATTTTAAGTAAAAACGAACTTTTTATATTTCTTAAATATGAAGCCAAACATTCTTTCAATGGACATAAATGCAAGAAGGGATAAATGTGGAAATATGTGTATTTATGTATATATTTTCAAGTAGAAATATGCATATATTTATATACATAAAATGACAATTTTTAAGACGGATAAAATAAGAAAAAAAACTTAAATTCACAAACACTTAAAATAATTTAAACAATTTTGGTTTTAATAAATAATAAGGCATCATGAAAAATAAAAACATGGAAAAAATTATAGGGGGACGTTTATCCCCTTTTGCTTTTGTAATTTTCTTTTATTAGTTGCATCTTGAGTCCAGGTGTGTGAACCTCGTGAGGGCGGCGCATTGCGCATCGGGCGTACCCAAGCAATTTGTGGATGCTTCCACGGGCTCCTACAAAATCTCGTCGAACCTGCGCGAATACTCCACTCACTCAAGTCTTTTTTATTCTTACCCTTTTCCCAATTCCCACGCAAACCTCCTCACCTTGCCCATTTCCCAATTCTTAGCAGCTTCAAGCTGAACCAGACAAGCTCACCGGAGAAGTTGCTCGGACTTGCCGGGTTCTAGTTATGGCCTCTGCGACGGCGTTTTCTGGCCTCAGCCTTCCTCAGTCAGTGCCAATTTGCTGTAACAGAAATGATGCTCGATTTGCTCAGCCACAGCTCTCCCTAAGCTTTCCCACGAAACATACTTCTCTTAAAGCCTTAAAATCGCTACCATTGAAGAGAAGGGATTCTTTGACTAATGGGCTTCAGAGAATTCGGAGAAATTCTAAACAACTCTCTGTCCGCTGTGATGCTTCAAGTGGAAGGGTAACACAGATTCTGCGCATTACTCTGATTCCTTTTCAAGCTTGGACAGTGACCTTTGCAGCTAGTCACACGTTGTGTGGCAATTCAACTTTGCCCCAATCAAAATTCCTCTAAATAATTAGGAGTTAAAATTATGTGGTTTTAACTGATATATAATGCTAATTGGTCTCATATCGTGCTTTGGAGGTGGAGTGGTTATATTGAATTTTGATGCAATGGCAGATTACGCAGCAAGAATTCACAGAAATGGCGTGGCAAGCAATTGTTTCATCGCCGGAAGTTGCGAAGGAGAACAAGCATCAGATTGTGGAGACAGAACACTTGATGAAAGCTTTGTTGGAGCAGAAGAATGGGCTTGCTCGCCGGATCTTCTCCAAGGTTGGGGTAGATAATACTCGGCTACTAGAGGCTACTGATAAGTACATCCAACGGCAGCCGAAGGTGAATAGTCGATTATGGCCTATAATTGCTGATTTTTTTTTACTTCTGGTTCTGTGCTAGAAAAGGCGTCTTTTCTTATTGGAAATGCTGCTCACTTACAACTATTGGCTGCAGTTCAGATCCTTTGTTTATCGGACTATGGATTTGTGATGGTTCTTTTCATAAATTGCCTCGGATAGTTTGATTTGAATTGCCAAATTCTCTATTACATGTCCATGTATGACTTTGAGCTAGAGCAGGTGCCTAATGCCAATGATATGGAGCAAGCACCTTGGTATTGATTGTATCTTTTCAAATGCCATTAAGATATGCTTGTTTGTTTTTTTGTCCGGTTGACTTACCTACTAACCTTTAATGGAGGAATTTATTCCCATTATCCCAAGAATGTGATTGTTTAGCTCATGTTTGATAATGCTAGGTTCTAGGCGAATCAGCTGGTTCAATGCTAGGGCGTGATTTGGAAGCATTGATTCAGAGAGCTAGAGATTACAAGAAAGAATATGGGGATTCTTTTGTGTCAGTTGAGCACTTGGTTCTCGGTTTTGCCCAAGATCAACGATTTGGGAAGCAACTGTTTAGAGATTTTCAAATTTCTCTGCAAGCTCTAAAATCTGCTGTAGAGTCCATAAGGGGACGCCAGTCTGTTATTGACCAAGGTGGTGACATTGTCCATTTGTATTCATTTTATGAATATACAGTTGCCTCCATTGTCCTCTTTTTTCCCGGGGAAAATTAGTTAGAGTAGTTTATAATGTTCCATTAAAGACTCAGGTATCTTGACTTTTTTCTAGAATGTTGTGAATCGGTAGTTCCAGCCATTGACTTTATTATGACTGTTGGGAGCTGTACTTTATATGTTCTGTTGTCAATATTTTGTAGCGTGAAAGTCTCACATTTAGTTTCTTGTAGATCCTGAAGGGAAGTATGAAGCCTTGGAAAAATATGGGAAAGATTTGACAGCAATGGCTAAAGCAGGCAAGCTTGACCCAGTCATAGGCAGAGATGATGAAATACGCAGGTGCATTCAGATTCTCTCTAGGAGAACAAAGAATAATCCTGTGCTAATTGGTGAGCCTGGCGTTGGAAAGACTGCAATTTCTGAAGGGTAATCACTTTGGTCTTCCTCCTTGCCTCTGGACATTTCCTCCTCATTTAAAATATATTATAGTTCCAAATTCAACAGGCTACTAGCAATATTGGTGGGCCTAAATTACATGTGTAACTTGTTTTCCAATTTTTCAAATGGCAGAGAAATAATTCAACAGTCTGGCTATTCTTAGAATGTGGTGCTATTGCATAATTTTTTAAGGAAAAATAGCTGGTCAAATAATTTTGTTCTTGCTTGTCTCATTTTGTCTGTGTTCCTTGCTATGCTCTGCAGAGCAACCTAACTCTTCCTATCAAACAGGCTTGCTCAGAGAATTGTTCAAGGAGATGTTCCTCAAGCTTTAATGAATCGTAAGGTATGTGCTTTATTTAGACATTTAGGCTATGCTTAGTAGGGCTGAATATGGAAGAAAAAAGGGGCAAGAAGGGGATCATGGAATGGAAAACTGGTTCTTCCAAATTTTTAATCTCATATCTACATATTACACCATTTGTGTAGATTATGCCCTCTGCCACATAGTCTTAAATCCCTTTCCTCTTTTCAAGAAAAATGTTTTTCTTTCTCATTAGTGTAACATTTTTCTTCCTTTTTCCTCCCACTATTGGGATGTATTTTGGCTCAACGTTGTAGAGCTGACCTGGCTCGCTTGTTGCTTTACAGCTTATATCGCTTGACATGGGCGCACTTATTGCTGGAGCAAAGTATCGTGGAGAATTTGAGGATAGACTGAAAGCTGTTCTTAAAGAAGTCACAGAATCTGATGGTCAGACTATCCTTTTCATTGATGAGATCCATACAGTTGTTGGGGCAGGTAATAAGCTTCAAAGCTGTCCAGTTTTTAAACAGCTGATCTTTAGTATTCTAAAATCTAGTTAAGAGCCCGGAGTAACTGCACAACTACTCTCTGTTTTTTCTTTCTTCTAATGATGCAATGAACAATAGAGATTTTGGTCGTAGAAGATAATGTATTTTAATTGATATCCTTCTGCACCTAAAAATAGCATGGAATCTATTTATAGCAAATACCCACAAATGGAGAATTTACATTTAAGTATTGATGTTGATTTTGATTGCAATAATAGTCTCTCTCATGTTTAGGGGCTACAAATGGTGCTATGGATGCTGGTAATCTCTTAAAGCCTATGCTTGGTCGGGGTGAGTTGCGATGTATTGGTGCAACAACACTGGATGAGTATAGGAAGTATATTGAGAAGGACCCAGCACTGGAACGTCGTTTCCAGCAAGTTTATGTTGATCAACCTTCAGTTGAAGATACAATTTCTATACTAAGAGGACTGAGGGAAAGATATGAGTTGCATCATGGAGTTCGCATTTCTGATAGTGCACTTGTGGAAGCTGCAATTTTATCTGATCGTTACATCAGTGGGCGATTTTTGCCCGACAAAGGTGATGAATATGTGTGGGAAAATAAGTAATGAGAAAACTCTGACATACATACATTGATAATAAGTAATGAGAAAACTCTGACATACGTACATTGATGCTGAGAATACACAATTATGACATCTTACAACCAATATGAGGAAGCAGTCTGATTTCTTGATAAGAACATCTTGTGTCTGTCTTGAGCTTGTATTTTGGAAATGCAGATGCATCAATTTAGTTGAGTGCTAATGGAAATAGTTAAGTTCCTTTTTGTTAAATAAGAATCCAGATGCAGTTGATCCCAAAACCTTTAGAAGTTTAATGCTAAGAGAATAGTTCCATCAAAGCATCAACTAAAACTGATTTGTAAAGATCTTCAAAGCTTTAGCGCTTGTGAGCTCTCATGTACATACATGTGATCAGAGTTTGCCTCATTTACTGGGATTGGACTTGCGCCAAAAAAATATAGTTCTAACTTTTTTGCTATTGAGTTTATTTGGATAAACTGTTCCATTTCCTTTGTGGACTAGAAACAATGATTTTCTTAAGGCACCAACTGCTAACTACTTTTAAATTGCAGCTATTGATCTGGTTGATGAAGCAGCTGCTAAACTGAAAATGGAAATTACTTCTAAACCCACTGCACTTGATGAGATCAATCGTTCAGTCCTGAAACTAGAGATGGAGAGACTCTCTCTCATGAATGATACAGACAGAGCTTCTAGAGATAGACTTAATCGTCTTGAGACTGAGCTCTCTCTCTTAAAAGAGAAACAAGCTGAGCTGACTGAGCAGTGGGAGCATGAAAAGTCTGTGATGACTCGTATTCAGTCAATCAAAGAAGAGGTATGCGGTTATATTTATTATTATTATTGTCTCTTTCGTTCAAATTAGCCAATAATAAATGAATGACATGTTATATATATATATATATCTGACAGGAAGATAACTTCTTGTGTTTTCATAATGTGGAGCAACTGTATAAGTGACTTGCATCCCATATACAGGCTGACTTAGTAATTATGAATGAAATTATAAATTTTTTTATGCAAGATGTTATCATAATAAATGGAAGATTGAAATCAGAAGTTTACCACTGTTTGAATTTATATCTGCAGATTGATAGGGTAAATCTTGAGATCCAACAAGCTGAGCGGGAATACGATCTTAATCGTGCTGCTGAGCTGAAGTATGGCAGTCTGAACTCCTTGCAGCGACAACTAGAAGGTGCAGAGAAGGAGTTAGATGAATATATGAAGTCTGGGAAGTCTATGCTGAGAGAAGAAGTTACAGGAAATGATATTGCTGAAATTGTAAGCAAGTGGACTGGTATCCCCATTTCAAAGCTTCAACAATCAGAAAGGGAGAAGTTGTTGCATTTAGAGGAAGAGCTCCATAAGCGTGTTGTGGGTCAAGATCCTGCTGTTCAGGCTGTAGCAGAGGCTATCCAACGTTCAAGAGCAGGTCTTTCAGATCCTCACCGCCCAATTGCAAGCTTCATGTTTATGGGACCTACTGGTGTTGGCAAGACAGAGCTTGCTAAGGCCCTTGCTTCCTACTTGTTTAATACTGAAGAAGCACTTGTACGAATTGATATGAGTGAGTACATGGAAAAGCATGCAGTGTCAAGATTGATTGGAGCTCCACCTGGATATGTAGGGTATGAAGAGGGAGGGCAACTAACTGAGACAGTTCGTCGCAGACCATATGCAGTTATTTTGTTTGATGAGATTGAGAAGGCACACTCAGATGTTTTCAATGTTTTCCTTCAGATATTAGATGATGGTCGAGTAACTGACTCACAGGGTCGTACAGTAAGTTTTACCAACACTGTTATTATTATGACGTCAAATGTAGGATCACAGTACATTCTCAATAATGATGATGACACTCCAAAAGAGCTAGCTTATGATATCATAAAGCAGCGGGTAATGGATGCTGCAAGATCCATCTTTCGCCCTGAATTCATGAATAGAGTTGATGAATATATTGTTTTCCAGCCTCTAGACCGCAACCAAATCAGCAGCATTGTCAGGTTACAGGTAACTTTGTTCTCACTCCTGGTACATTTAGCTGTTCACCTTTAAATGATTGAGTTTAAGAATTTAAGACACGTAGGCCAACTTTTATGTGTGAGAAACTAATTTAAAATTAGGTTAATTGATTACTAACCATATGAAGATGACAACTACGATACAGACAGCCCAGGTAACCTCATAATTAATATGCAAATTATATTGGATATGCTGGTTTTCTTAGTATGCTTTATAGTTCATACCAAATTCCTTGAAAGGCGATGATGTTTTAGCTGTCAAATATCTTATGTCTCTGCTGCTTTGACTAGAAGATTATGGTAAGAAATTTGTCAACATTGTGATATTTGAAACTTATCTGATGTTATCTTTGTTACAGTTGGAGCGTGTCCAGAAGAGAATTGCAGATCGCAAGATGAAAATCCAGGTGACAGATGCTGCTGTCCAACTTCTTGGAAGTTTGGGGTATGACCCTAACTATGGTGCTAGGCCAGTGAAGCGAGTGATTCAACAGCATGTGGAGAATGAACTTGCCAAGGGTATTTTGAGAGGAGAATTTAAGGATGAGGACTCAATTTTAATAGACACAGAAGTCACAGCATTTGCTAATGGTCAACTTCCTCAGCAAAAGTTAGTATTTAAAAGACTTGAAGCTGATTCTGAATCAACTGCTGATGACAGCCGGGAAGCCTTTCCGCAGGCTCTCTGAATGCCTTTGACTGCTCCTTGCTTCTCCACATGCTGGGTTCACACAAATTTTGAGAATGCATCCCTTAATATACCAGTTGAAGTCTCATTCTGTGCATAGATTGCGTCTGTTATAATGGTTCTCTTCAAATATAGCTTTGAGTGGCCAATACGAATATTATGCTTTGATAAAGTACCATATGCCTCTCGAAAATGATATAGATCTTTTTCACACAAACGCTCTTTCTCGCTCTGCGCTCGAATGATATTCCTCCAAGTATTGCCTTTCATGGGCAATAATCTAATTGCCTACTGTTCTGTAAACGCAGATTCAATTCCCTTTAAAGGTATTCGTGTTTTGTAAGAATCTTACTGTTTAGACACTCTAATTATTTCATCGATAACTTAGTGAACTTGTTTAGTCAAGAGGATAGAAAAAAGAATTAATAAACTAATGGAATGATAAGTACAATAGTAACTTGAGAACCTTGTTTAGTATTTGTTTGGACAAAATTTTATTTTAGTCTTAAAAGTATATTTTTTATTTAATATAAATTTTAGATATACTTTTTAATGAATTCATAATTTTTAAATATGTCCTGAACAAGTCTCAGTGATTAATGTTATTAGCACATTTTAAATACGTGATATATCGACTGAATACTTGTTATCTTGGTTGGCATCTAATATATATATATATATATATATATATATAGAGAGAGAGAGAGAGAGAGAGAGAGAGGATTAATATAAGATGTTAAGTATGGGCTAAAATAGAATTTTAATCTATTTCCTTAATGAAAGAAAGAGGTAATATTTATAAAAGAATCTAAAGACAAAATAATGATATTGAAAAATGACAAAGTGAATTCCTCCATTATTTTGAAGGCATGAGTGCAATACTTTAGTGCATGTGGATTAGGCTGATAATTGGGCTATAAGTTGTGAAAATTGAAACGGGGTCCAAAAGAGTTAGGAATTTTTAGTTGTAACCCCTCTAAATCTCCAATTATAAAATACAAACCCTACTTTATTTATACAATAACACATATATTTGTGTATGTTTGCGGGGAGAGGACAAGCCCCAACAGTAGTAACCAAACAAGTTATATAAACAAAGAAAGATTTGTCACATGCCATTGCTGCCAACAATAGAGCTGGAGAATGTAAAGAATATAGCCTAGCGGGAGTAAACACCAAGTAAAGAAAATCTTATCTGAGATTTGGATATATGGATATGCATAAATGGAAGTGAATAGCTGTCATTAAGTTGATATCAATATTTTGGTACTATAACAAATTTAATATTTAACTTTCAGGTTTAAGATTTATCTCTTTTGTAAAACAATCAAATTCTATGGACTACTTGTAAATTTAAACAAAATTATGGCTCTTGAGTTATTGGGGAAACTTAATAGGACTAAAATATAATTGTTTCTCTCTACTTTTGACTTGAATGGGTCATTCTTATATTTCAAAATCTTATTATCCAGTAAGCATAATAATATACATGGCGTTAAGGTGTAGTGTTTTAGTTGCGTCACATAGTGAGGTATCCATGCATTGAGGGCATAGAAAAATTTACTATAATCTTTGTTATTTCATGGATGCATTGCCAAGTGGATCAATGAACATTCAACACATTAGCCTCATTTAGAAAGCATAATAAGTTAATAAGTTCTGAAAAGTAGAAGAGGGCCCAATAGAGTTCAAAATTAAATGTTGCAATTATATTTTAGTCCCACAATTTTTGCTCATTTAAAATAAAGTTGAAGTAATTACACTTAAATCCAACATAATTTTTATAATACCATATTTCTTTACGCCTTTATAATAGCTAATCTTCTTCGAACTCTCTTTCCTTAACTAGAATTTAAAACTCATTTTCAATCCTATGAACTCATCTTCTAATCTCAAATAATCAAACCCAGGTGTGATCTAAGCTGCTCTTCCTTTAACCTAAGCCTTATAAAAATCCAAGTCAATTTAAGTTTTTGCGGGATTGATCAATTGACTCTTCAGCTCAATGCAGCCAATTGATCATCTAAAAAAGTATAAAAACCAATATAATAAGTAGGTGACTTCTCATACTCGATAACTTATTTTTCATGTAAAAGTTTTTATACTTGGTTGTCAACTTTAAATGTAAAGTCTCTAACTTGGTGGTTATTAATCAATTTCTCATACTCGGCAATTAATTTCTCACACTCCATAATTCACTTTCTTATATAAAGTCTCCAATTTTATATTTATCAGTCAGCTTTTCATACTAGACTTATACTTGTGTTTTCATGTAAGGTTAATCAATTTCTCACATTTGACTTCTTCTGTAAAGTCTTTAACTTATATTTTATCAATAAACATTTTATATCTGAGTGTTCATAACCTAGGTATGTTATTTATTCTTATAAAATTTCTCAGTAATACGATAATAACATACCCATGGCACAACAAGATAATATTAATATGTTTAGATTATCAATTTAAAACTAATATAATTGTATGTATTATCTTACAAATTTAAATAATGTAGGACTATAAAATATACAAACAAATATAATTAGGCACATAATTTCTAATTTTAATGGATCTCATTTCAACCATGGTAAGTTCTTATCTAGTCTTTTGGGCAAAAATAAAAAAGGGGGCTTTTTGAGCCATTTATATTCAAAATAAATTCTTTTTTAATATCTAACAATACAAAAATTATTACCTCATAATACTATAAATTCTAGGAATCTAATTGAATCAATCTGAGTTACCAAAAAACTTTTAAAGGAAATCAATTCGTGTCCTTTTTATTTTCTATTTTTAAAAATTAACTATTACACAGTAAATGTTTGCCTATTTGAGACAGGCTTGATAGGTATTTAAAAATATTGTTTACAAGTTAGCTGATTGAAGATTTTGTTAGCTTAGACAACCAACACCCAAAAGAGAGGTGAATTGGGTGTTTATAAAATTTATATTTCTTTTCAGAATTTGCTTTGCAAAAATCTTTGTTGTAAATTATGTTTAGAAGAGTATGATATAAAGCAACAATTATATTAATCAATGGAGGCTTAATGTGAATGCTTGGGTATATATATATATATATATATATATATATGAATACTTCAAGTGTAATATCAATAATAAATGCAGAGCATAGATATATAATTCAAAGTATAAAGAGTGAAAGGATAGAAAAAGCAAACTCAGTAATTTATCCTAGTTCGACTCTAATCCAAGCCTACATCCAGTCTCTAAACAACCTCTAAGGATTTTTCACTATTTTAATAGTCAATTATAATAACAACAAGGGAGAACCTCTCCCTCAATCCAAGCACGCCCTTACTTGACTCTCTCAATGAACCTCCTTGAGCTTCTCTCTTTCAAAGAAGGAAGGAATATAGAAGAATAATCTCTCTTAAAGAAGTAGATATACAAATGAAGCCCTAAGAACTCAAATGACAGAGAATTTGCAAGTTAAGCTCAATGATCTTTGTTTCTCTCACAAAGATGATATAACAAGTTAAAGATCACATAATAACATTTGGCTCTACTCAAAAATATGTTTGGAATGACATATTTATAGACTAAGATGAGATATAGTCGTTATAGACTCAAAAGAGTCATTATTTACTTCAGAAAACTGTCTCTGGGAGTGACCATTCCACTATCGAGGCTTACCAGTCCATTGCCCATCAAAATATGACTGTTATTTCAAATATGGGACTGACCAGTTGATTGTTCACTTTCTGAATTGTACTAGTCGATTTGCCACAAGTGGCCAGTCAACTAGTCCCTTATAGTGACGCGGTCCCAACTTTAAATGGTCATAACTTTCTGATTTTAAGTCTAATTTAAGTGAACAACCCATGGTTGGAAAGACATTTAAGTCTATTTTCCAATTAAAGAAGTTTTAGATAAAAAATCAATATAGTTTTAGAGATATAATTAAAATAGTGACCACAAATCAGAACACAATTTTATGTATAATCTATATCTCCTCACTTAGCTTTATAAAATCATATATTTTTTGTTTGAACTTCATTTTAAGTGAATAACCTATCATTAAAAATATCTTTGAGTATAGTTTCTAATAAAATAAGTTTTATGGAAATATCCCATATAGTTTGGGAGATATATATAAAATAGTGACCAAAGGTCAAAAACAATTTTAAGCAAAATCTATATCTCATTATCTTTTAAATTCAAACTTATATTTTGAGAATCAAAATATCTTGAGCCAATAAATGAAATTCTAAATCATTGAATTTCATAAAATAATACTTAACCTATGATACTTATACTTATTCAATCAATTGGCTATCATGATGCATCCAAGCTTCAAATCCTTTACTTCTTCATTGTTTAGAGCATCTTTCTTTCATATTATTTTTATGTGAAACATGATATTGATATTTCATTCTATCACTTCAATGTCCACTCTTTTTTCTTTGGACCATCCTACACATAATAGATAATCAACTTGCAAACCAAATAGTTAGTCGAAATAGTTAATCAATTAAGCACATATTACGATTATATTTGTAACTCATATTTTTCATATATTTGTTATCATTAAAACAATCTCAACAAATTTTGTCAGCTTTTAGTTAACCAAATCTTCTTGTCTAAAGAGACATGACATTGCTTAAAATATAAATATTAGAAAGCTAACAAGAAGTGATTTGGACTGTTTGCAGTTACTGCAACTACATTTTATATGAAAATTATGACCGTGTGCAGTCATTTTTAATTTTTAAACTGTGTAGTCTTTGAAAACAAATCTTAATCGTTAGATTCCTATTGCCTCTGCAATTGACAAATGCCAACTACAGAGAATTTGGATTCAACGAGAAGTTGGAAGACACATATATAAAATGGTCTCTTTAGCCATTTTTTGAACACTGCATTCTCACATCTAGCTTCTTCATTTTTAAGAAAAAATTTTGTGGTTGAAGTTGAAGACTTATAGGTAAAATTGTAGTAGCCTAACAATTTTTTTACTGTTATTAAGGTAGGAAAAATTACTTCTCCAACTACATTTAACATTTTGTTTGCTTCAGTGCCATATTATAAGGTAAATATCACATTTTATTTTGATTTTATATTTATTTAATTTTTAATATAAATTTATGTCTAGTTATCTTTTTACACAAAATATAATTTTTGGATAAACAATGAGAGAACGGGAAAAATAGTAATAACATTGGACGACATTATTTTAGGCATGGGAATAATCCTTTTTCTTTTTTAAATATCTTGATGAAAAGTTGAACAAGTATGAAATATTTAAATTGATTGAAGAAGAATAATTTTACATATTTAATATATAGTTTAAATTGAATTATAAACTAAATAAGTAATGAATAATTTAGTTGTTTCTTTAAGTAGTATAAATAATTATTAATCAGTATATTGGATTACTAGACCTCACAACCAAATAGTTAATATTAAATTTCTTTTATACAATTGAATATTAAATATTGATTACAGTTTAGTATTAATTATTTTAGTTTCATAAATAATTAATATACATGAACAAGTATAATTATAGAAATGGTGAAAAATAGAATGGAAAAGTCGACATAACTAGCATGAAGAATAATATGGAAAAAGATAAATTAGGAAAAAATATTTTATTATATATTTTAATGCTATTTAATATCACTATATAATATTAAAAACTATACACTTTTGTTATTCCATATTTTATTTTTTTTATAATTTTTAGAATATATTTATCTATTTTTAGGATTTAATATTAATTATATTTTAAAATGTTTTTTTATGATATTTTTTAACTAGAGGACATAATAAAAATGAAAAAGAATTCTATTTCTACTATATCGAATATTAATTAAATAGAAACTAAATTGAACTTATTTTAACGAAGTTTAATCCATGTTGAATTACTTTTTTTTTGCTATCTTATATCTATATATATATAATTTAATATTATTATGAAATTCTATTGAAATTTTTATTATATTAATTATATTAATAAATCATGTAAACTTAATTAATTAATGTTTAAATTTTCATTATATCTTTCCACATTAATTAGTAGAATATTAGTATAAGTTGCTATAGTTGATTGGAAATATAATAGAACATAATATGTATTAAACTAAAATTGATTGAAGTCTAGTATTATTTTTAATATTTAATATGTAGTTCAAAGTGAAGAATAAACTTAATTAGCATTAATCTTTATTTTAGTATTCCTATATTGCTTTTTATTTATCGATTAGAATATTAATTTAGTTGTTCTTTTTTAAATAGTGTAAGTAATTGTCTTATCCTAGAATTTGCATTTTTGGATAGGAAAACATAAATGAACTTATATGGGTATATGTGAATGAAAGAATTTACAAAAGTAACCAATATGTGATGCTTGAATACACCAATTAAAGATACTTACGATTGACACCAACATCAATTTAGGGGACTTGAAGTAGGTGGTTAGGTAGAAGCTATAACTGTTTTTAAACCAGTTCGTGTTTGCATTAATATGTAGGTACCTAGCATTGATCAATCCAACTTGGTACTGCATAATTACCCTAAAAGACATTTTTGATGTGAAAAACATGTGGTGTGCAACATTACAATTTCAAACACAAATGAGTGGGATTGAGTTATATGCACATATCTTAACTGCTAAACTAGTCGATAACATGGAACATCAAGCATTGGAGGAATATATTTTGGCCTCACTATCGTTAGCTAGCTATATGAGTGGGTTGCCTTCCTCAATTCAAAGAACAAGCCTTATGCCATTGGAGTTTTTTGAGACTAAGTGGTGACATTGAGGTTTATTGTCATTTTTGTTGTATACTTATATACCTTCAATATTTTGTAATTGTTATGGGTAACCTTGTTTCTTGAAAGTGACAAATTATATGGCAACCATATCAATCAAACAATGTTTTAGAATTAATACTTGATTATTGCTTGACATCCCTTGACATATGGATTTCTTATGTGCCCTTAATTTGCTTCCATATTAATGAATGACACTAACCAAATTGTGTGCTTCACCAATGTGGCAGGTAATAATTCATCCTTAATGATCCAATTAACTTTGATTCCTTCCATACTTTACAATTAAGAGGGAAAACCATTAAAAACTAGCAAGAAGAGCATGCATAACTCATTAACATGTGGAATAGATGGTGAGACACTCTGGTCCAACCACTTATGGCTTCCCATCAATCATAGCTCGACGTACATGCAATGGTACTAGCAACATACATAATGATGGATCCATCTGGCAAGTGATGTTTCAGGATTTGTGGAAACACCTAGGGTCTTTTCACTTTGTTAAACTTTCATTGAAGTTATTACTGCAATTTTTAATTTGTAACTTTGTTTGTAGGTTGACATTGCAAAAGAACTTTATCAGTCGAGCATGCATGAACCTCTAACTATGGAGTATTGTGAATTTTGAGGCACTGTTGGCAAAGATTACCAAGACATCTTGCAACTCAAGGAACAACACTTCTTGATGGTTGACTAATAAGCACCACTAACTCCATACTTGTTAAAACAACCACAAGTACTAGAAGACAAGCTTGACAAATGAGTATATAAGCAAATGTTATTTAGATCACCAATTATTAATTAAGAAGGTCAAGGACAAAGCTAGGCTAGAGTAACAACTTCGTCCACAATAATTAGAGGTGCAATTTCCTTTTCTTGGACCTACTAGCACCACAAAGCAAGACTTCACACTATTGGTCCATTTGCATCTACACCACTAGTCAATATAGAAATTTTGAAGGCATCGGCCCATCGTACTATGTTTTATCTCCAACAATCTCATTACACATTTACTATGTCGTCACCATTTTCATTCAACCTACATCAAGTGCCCTCTAACATTGGGTTACTCACATAATTACTATCTTATACTTTTAGCATTTACTACTAATTATGGCAATATGTTCTTTGAATTTGGTGATTCATCCCAACAGTAGTTCTTTACAACACAATAGCCAATTTCCTTTGGTACAACCCCTATTTCTGGATTCAAACTCCTACTTGAACAGTTGGCACCGCAATGTCCATAACACATATGGAAAAGGCTTCATTGTGAAACCAACAACCATTATTTTCATAAATAGGCATTTGTATCTTATTTCCATTGTTTTCTACAAAATAAATTGTTTGATGACACATGACGTGTAATTTGGATTATTATAATATTTCTCATTATAGCTACCACACTTGCTATCCTTACAAAGTAAACTATGTCTTTAGATATCATTTTTTAAACTAATGGGCTTAACTATAATTTTTCATTTACAATTAATCCATCTTTTTAATACATATTATTTTTCTTCCAATTTTTCATATATATATATATATATATTCTTGATATGTGTTATTCACATCTTAATATTTCATAATTTGTGTATATTCACAACATAATATTTTACAATTTTTAGTAAAAGCTTGTAAATTTTTTTTTGCAAAATTATTTTTAAACAAACAACTGAAACATGAAAAGAAAAATTAAAGCATGAAGGAGCATAAATTTCCCTTTCCATTTAAATGGATTTGGAAATCCATGTTTCGAGTCCCTAACTTAGAACAAAATATTTTTAGATTCCATTAATTTTTTAAAATAAAAATTATGCATAGGAAATTAGAATCCTGTGTTTCAAATCTATTATATATAAGTAAAGTAGTCTCCTTTTAACGTCTGAACCTTGTTGATTGACTAGAAGTCTCGATTAATCAAATTATTGACTCTTCATATGATGACTCTTTGCATTTTTAATACATGTATCGAGAATTTTTTGGAGTGTGTAAATTGAGTAAAGTACACAATGGGTCCTTCACTTTTGTATTTTGTGACAAATTAGTCCCTCACAAATTTAAATTTGTAAATTAGTCTCTTATAAATTCAAATTTGTGCAAAATTAGTCCCTCCATTTATATTAATAAAGGACTAATTTTTGTATAAAATAAGATTTTTAAGGAGACTGATTTGTCACAGTTATTTGTGAGGGACCAAATTGTCACAAAATATAAAAGTGGAGGACCAATTTGGTACTTATCTTGTATAAATTCTTCGTAGTCAACAAAAAAAAATTATAAAATACTTAATTAATGAATTAATTAAAATAATCTTAAATCGAGAATTTTTTAAAGTTTAAGGATTTTTTTAAAATTAACAAGAAAATTAATGATTTTTTTGTTGTCTAAGAAAAATTATAAAATAATTAATTCATAAATTAATTAACTGTCTCTTAAATTGTGAATTCTTCGAAATCTAAGAAATTTTTGGAGAGAATGAGAAAATTCATAAATTAATTAACTACTTTTTAATTTGAAAATTATATGAAGTTTGAATAGTTTTTAAAGTCAATGAAAAATATAATGAATTAAGTAATTAATTATCTCTTAAACTTTATTATAAATAACTATAAATATAACTTGGTATGATCTAAAATTAAAATAAAAAAAAATATATAATTGAATGATTTATTCAATGGTTTAAATCATTTATAATAAAAAATAAAGTAAAACGTGATTTTATTAGTTTATAATATTTTAAAATTTTTAAAAAATCGTAACGACGTGAGTTGTTTTGTACTACAACACATATATTTTATAATTGTATTTTTTTTTAATGGATCTGATAATTTAAAATGTATTTATATATAATAATACAAATGAATTTTTTTTAAATTATACGGACAAATAAATTAGTTTTCTTGTTAAATTAAGCACTAGCTCTTAAGTATTAATGACTTGTTCCGATTCTAAAAGATACATGTATGGGATTTGTTTTAATACTTTTTTATTATAGCATCATTTTTTCAAAATGTGAATGGCTCAAAAAGCCAAAAACAACTTCATTTTATGCATGAAAAAAAAAAAAAAAAAAAAAAACGAAACTCTACGGCTTACGAAGTGATCGTCCTGAACTTTAGATCTCACTGCCTTTCCTGATAAGTATCACAAGTCCGGACCAGTCATCAGCAATCTAATAGGAGGAATAGGAGCTTTGAAGAAATAATGGGTAAATTTCCTAAATCTTTGTATTCGGAACATATATAATTTGCCACAGAATCAATCCTGTAGAAATATCAAATTTCATATATTTTTTCCGACTTTTTCCCCCTTCTTCCTTTTCAGTATCGTCTTTCAAAAAATTTTTTTAGGGGAGAAAGAAGAGGTGTCGAGGAGACGGAAGGTGGGACAGGTGATGGAAGGAGTAGCATCAATAGCACTGTTACCATCGGGGTCTATATCAGGACACTTCATTCAGCTTCCCCATTCTGTCTGCTATGGTCTTCATGGCTCTGGTAATTGTTATATAATTAGTATTTTTATGAGAGATAAAAGCACAGACTTGGAACAAGTCGCGAAAGAAAGCTAGGTTTGAAAATGCTGCATTTTTTTTTCCGCATTGTTTGTTGAGAGTCTTGTTCAATGTAAAAATTTATAGCCCATCATCATCATCGTTATCATCATAAAATTAGGGTCTATTATTGCTTTCTAGTTAAAATTTAACATTCTTCTGTATAAGCAAGATGCTGTCATTTATCATCTTACACCACAAATTCCAATTAATAAGACTGATCAGATTGCAATTTTCCAGAGTACTTTAATTGTTTGATCAAAGAATTTTCTCGTATGAATGAGTTCATAATACATATAATTATATTAGTTTCTAAAAAAATTGGTTTAACCATATAGGCAATCACAAATTTTAATTTTAGTTGGCCTTTCAGCAAGGGACAATAGCTTTCGCTAGCAGCTTGCAAGGATAGGTAATATCCATCAGTGCATCTGTTTATACCTAATTGATTTATCTTTACGTTGTTTACTGGTTCATGGTCCTGGGTGGGCCAATTCTTATAAGTAAATCTTTTTTGGTTATTTGAAAGCCTTTTATCTTCAAGTAATATTACTTACTTATGATTTGCCTTTTCAACGTCTTTCATGGTGAAAGAGTTGACATGCGAAAGGGAGTGCAGTAGGGGTGAGGACTATCGCCTTATCAAACTCACAATTACAGATTTCAGTGTAGGAACTTGATATTATGTGTCAATTCTCTTTTTGCTTCCATAATTTTTACTCAAAACTTCATTGCCTTAATTGTTTGATATTTTGATGTAAAAGAGAAGGAAAGAACGAGATGTTATTGTGGAGTGCAGAGGCCACGATGCTGCTCGGTTCCACAGCATTGATCATGCTCATGGGTATGGGTAGTAACTCAGAAATTATTATATCTGATTCTTAGGTCCTGGCATTTTCTGTGGCAAACATGTAATATTGATATGAAAATTGACCAATTGTATTTGGGTCATCATAAAACAGTTCGAAATTCAAATGTTAATAGTATGTTTGATTCGGTGTTTAAGTAGCTTCACACCAAAACAAGAACTTACCTAACAAGCGCTCTTGTTTGATTCTTTATTTTCTCCAAAATCCCTTTTGTCTTCCAAACCCTCATTTGCATTGATGTAAAAAAAAATTCCTTGTGCATTGAATACACTGTATTGATAGCAAAACTCAATCTTCATTTAAGTTTCCAATATCAAGGTAATGAAAATAATGTATGGCCAAAATCAATTTTCAAAATCAAATTCATTCAAAATAACTTTTGCCCAACTCTTATCTAAACACACAATAATTCTCATTCATCCTACAGGCTAGAAATGTTAGCATCATCATTAAACTCTCTTCCAGTACTTAACTGGCAGCAATCCAACATGAGTTGTTGCAACTTAGCATACTGACAGAAAAGGTAGCTAAAGAAAGATATAATAACAAAGCTCAAAGGAGCCTACTAATTATTGAACATTTTTTACATTTTCTTTCTGTACATCAACTTTTCTCAAGAAATATGTTGGATTTACTTCATGTTACCTCTAAAAACTTATTTTGACAGCTTATGTCTCTGTTAGGTACATTTCTTCTCATAAATTGAAGTGCTAATCTTTCATTTTCACTTTCACCTTTGTGATGACCATTACACTGATGATATTTTCCATTACTTGTTCATATTTACTTGGAACAGTTGGGAGGAGGACGTCGTTCGTATGCTCAAACGAAAGGATGCAAAGAACAAAATATTGGTTTCATTCGAGTGTCAGACACTGAAAGCTGAAAGAGCAGCGGAAGACCACATCAGGCAGTACATGCCAAAATTAGCTGGTCTGGATGCTATTGGTATGTGGTACAACTTAACCAGAGAAAAGAAGTTTGTGTTTACTTTAAATTTGATCATGCAATGCATCGAATGCCAAGGCAAAGTTTTCTTCTTTCACCTCATACATGGAGTTAATTATGTTTGAAAAAAATATTATTGTAATCCGTTTACTTTTTACAACTAATTGCTTAAAGCTACGCTTATGAAACCCAATGTGGGTTTAGATACAACAATGGTTGATTACTATGCTATTGTGAGTCCACTTTGCCATGCATACAGACACTTCAGCCTGATTACTTCGGAATGCCAGAAATTTTTGTTCCTCCGGGCAGTTAATTTACCATTTTCTACTTAGAAGTTATATTTTGCAAAACTTAATTCACTCTTTACTCTTACTACATCCTAAATTTATTGCTAATACATGTCCACACTTTTCAGTCACACATGCTAAATGTTGTTACTAGGATTCAGCAAGTGTTGAGAGGAAGTAGCTTTTCCTAGCTTCTATTTTACGTGCGTGAGGTATTACTATGCATTATCATAGGCAAGAGATAATAAACAGGTTAAACTGTTAACTCTCATGCATTTTAATTGTGTATTTCATTCACTACATCGTGGACGTCTTCTACTAGTGACTGATGTTACAATGTATTTTACGTTTGAACTGTTATTCCAAAATTTACACTTCACTCTAATCTTTTATTGATAATTATGTGGCACAGTTAACATTGGGCGGATGACAATATCTGGATTGGACTTTGGAGCAGAGGGTTCAGAAAATGAGTAGGACATTTATGATATTTTTATAGAGTAATGGTACACTTTTGAATTTGGACATAGTTTGGTGGTGCAAAACGGTGTTAAATTTTGATAGCCATGTTGTCATCACTTTATGAACCTGGAATTTAAAGTAGAGTAACATGTTATGATAAAAATGTAAAGGAGCAACTTATGCATCGCGTAAGGGATCGACATGTGTTGATCTTCAAAACCGTTGCCCAATTCATTTGCTAGAAAACACCTTTATAAAATAAGAAAGTGCCCTCTGACATGGCTGAAAAGAATTTAAAAACGACACCTCGGAGCCTAATGGAATTACTTTAACTAATAACGGAATAAGGAGGGGAGAGAAGTTTTCTTGTAGTTATCTAAGTGATTTTCTTTGTTAAGTTAATTTCTTAATGCGAATAAAATGAATATAGCAAGTTGATATAAGATATATACTTTTTTATATCTCATCGAGATGACCGAGTCCAAAGTCCAAACAAAGTTTGAAAATAAAATGTAACCCTAATCGTAATACTACTAAAAAAAATGCTTGTGAAGGATTCTTCATTGTTCAGAGAAGGCGATACTCCTTTCCCGTCTTCCGTTTATTGTCCGCTTCCTGCTTTCGCTGTTCACAAACAATTGGAACGAATGTTCTTCGTTCAAGATTTGAAAATTCCATTTGTAAATTTAATCATAGGAGCAATTGTACATCCAACTTCAAATATATTAGAGACTTAGCTAAGAGCTGATAAAGAAGGCATATTGACGAGGAAATAAACATTGCTATAATTAGGCAACTGATTGCGACCAAAGAGCCCTCTATATTCACCAAGTAAACCAACCACGTGTCAAAATAATGAAAGACTATTGTTTCTCTTTCATGTTAGAATTACCAATTCATGGATTTTAGCCCCTCAAATTTTGGAATGGGTTTAGGCGAGTTTGATACCAATTCTTTCTTGCAAAAGAATCAAATAAAATCATGTCTCTCACGTTAACAATAAGAAAATCAACGAGAATCAAATCTTAAGGAGATAATTTGATTGACATTGAACAAGTGTGGAATATTGCATAAACCAATCTGTCACCGAGTCCAGATATCAACACCTTGATATAAAAGGTATCACAGTTCATTGTAACAACCTTACATGTAATACACAGGACTGGCATGGGTCAAAGCAGAAGCGTCAAGTTCAATAGTTTATGTGGAATCATCATGAGTGTATATCAGCTGCTGTTAAACAGAAGTATACCCAGGAGCATACCAGCATGTGTTTAACCAATATCAGGCAGAGATTGGCTCCAATCTGCCCAAGGAAAAGAAAGCCATATCGTTACAAATTCAAAAGAAAGCAATTAATGCAAATGCCTTCGGCCTGAACTAATTTAAGTGATAAATTTCTCATCGGAACATAAAATTAGCTTGGCTCAACTATTGAAGACTGATTATAATAATTAGCAAATTTTAGATCCAGACACTGAGGCATTTGCCATTACCAACCATCCCTGAGATTTCTACATTGTGCTTGGAGGAGGATAAAAAGTTGACATTTAGGACATATGCTTTCATGTCATATAGAAATCCTGAAAGAAAACATGAAACAGGACAGAAAGTTATGGCTTTCCAGATATGGGCAAGTACCTGAGTCATTTAGATATTAGTCGAACTCAGATGTCTCTTCTGAATCAGTGGTAGCAGGGTAGAGATTCCCAGCATCTGACCATTGAGGCACACATGATACTTGACGCAATCTTCATAGGAACCCAACCTACAGCTAGCACTTTGTGGAATCATTCTAGCCTGCGGCATGCTCCACAACTTTGCCTTACAGTAAGGGCAAACTTCTATTGGATGCAGCTTGGCACCTTTACCAATAAGCATCTTCCTGACTTTTGATGTAGAGAATGACCTGAAAACTCCATAGAAGAACCCTATATCCCCTTCTTCACCTTGGTCAAGATGCTCACAAGGATCAGACGCATAAAACATCAGTTCTACATGGTGGCAAAAGAAAGCTCTTTCCTGATGTTCTAGAAAATTGAGTTTGATAAACAAAGTGACCAGGGATCTAAACGTTATTGAACAAGCCACATTTCTTGCATCCTGAACAGTGAATAAGCTAGGGCTCTCCAGTTCCCATCAACGCTGTGTCTCCCATTAGATTGCAGATCAATCATCATTTTTTATGCTCTTGCCGGCAAAACTCTTTCCACAATACTCGCTTGGTAAAATCATCAAAGCATTTACAAACACATGAAAGGGTAGCAATTAGCTTAGGATTCCGATGCAAATAGTAAAACACTAGGAACAACACATCTTCACTTAAATAGCCCTTTGTGCATTGACAGCTAGCTGAGTGTATCCATCGGTACTGCTTTGTTATAATCATTTTCCTTACCTGGTATAACTAAAATAAGAATACCAACTTACCAAAACTCTTTGTTGGCATACTTAAGGGTATCAAAACATTTGAGAATGTCTGATAATTTAGTTTCTTAATTGGGTACAACATGATAAGTTTGAAGCATCAAACAACAGACAAAACTAATACTACATTATGCACATAAAAACTTTATAATGATTGTAAATTTCTTATAATTTAAATTTTGTAGATTCTATCAGACTAGCATGACACAAATGAAGTTGCTTTCTAAAATACTCAGAAGTTGGCTCAAAAGGAAAAATAGGAAATATTCTTCTATTTGAAAGCAAGTGAGGTAAGTTTTTCGTGTATTGTTAATTCAATAGTCTTACAATCCATAAATTACCATCTCTATCTTCAAATTGAAAATATAGGCTTCAAAATACGTGTATCCTCAGTTCCTAACTCGCAAGGTAACAAAACTGATGAAATCAAGAGCAATGTTAATATATTTCTATACGTCATATTTCCAGTTTTTCCAGTTAAATATAATCAAGTACCAGCATTGAAATCAAGATCAAATTAAAAAGAGAATCTTCATATTTATGCTTCTATGAGTTCAAACTTCCCAAAGGTGACACTAAACAATTTGGCCTGCTTTTTCTCACACTAGTATGACATAACATTAGCAAAATAGTTAGACACAGTAGAAAAATCACACCATTAAGAGCTATGGGTGATTTGCAAAATTACAACTTTCAATTTCTAATAATCACATTAATTACCAACCACATAACAACACCAAGTTCCAAAATTGTACAATTTCCCAATGCATGTCAACCACTCCCAAAATGTCAGATAGACAATGCTCCCAAGACGAACTTCTGAGGCAATTTTATAAAAGGCACAGTAAGTTCACATAATTCCTTGATAGAGACAAATACAAATTGACCCAGCACTAAACTTCATTGAATCGGCACTTAACGAGAAATTTACAAAAACCCTGGACTCAGACCGTGAAACCAACGAAACCCCAAGCAGAGAAACAAGAAATTGAATGCATCACAGAAACTTGAAATTAGAAAAACCTGATTGTCCCTCACCTCAGTTTACGGAAACCCACTTTCCACATAGTCAGACAACCTAAAAAACCCCATCAGCATGCAACTGAAAAACACAAATAAGGACTCCGCAAACGACGAAATTGAAAAGAAAATTCAAATTAAGGGGGAAAAAAAAAGGAAAAAAAAGCAACTTGCTTGCAAGCAACCATCGACAAATTCAACTCTCAGGAGGGGCAATTCGGTCCAGAAGAGCATAGAATACACTGAAAGCAGCAGTGGCAGCAAATGCAGAGAGATGAGAACTGTGAGAGAAAAGGATGGACAGGGAAATGGAATGGCGTAGCGTAGGCTCTGGTTGGTTCCATGCCCACGGAGAAGCAAGAGAAAGTGCAATAAATTGCGAGACAAGCATAAATTGATGACAAATAAATTGACAGCAGGAGGACAATGTAAATGTCAATATCAAATAAATTGATGACACGCGTAAGATGACATCATTTAGGTCTAGCTGGCACTACAGAGATGGTTCAGTGGGTCCCCTCTGGCTGACGTGGAATTTGTTAATAATAAGTCATTTTCGTAATATAGTGCATACAACAAGCTTTAGTTATTGTCAACGGGCACGAATTTTCTCCCGTCGATTTCTCCTCTAAACTTTTTAACCGTTCGATTCACCTAGCAGGTGAAATGAAGCCACACCACATAGATGTTAAAACACACTATTTCATTTGAGTGAAATGGTGCGTTTAACCTTTACTTTTGTAAAAAATCTTTTAAGCAAAATGATGTTTTATTGTATTATTTTCTATAAATGTCATCAGTTGTGCTATGCATCTTATGACTCTAATTAAGCCACATTGTATAAGGAGTCAAAACAAGTGAAATGGTGCATTTTAACCATTTATTTATTTATTTTTGAATATGCATCATAAAACAATGCCATTTTGCATTGAATGTTTTTTTTTAAACATTACGACATAGAAATGACGTTATTGGCTATCTATGTGAATGGTGGTTTTCTTCCTTCAAATTCAACTCTAGTGCATCATATTTGGCATGAAACAAGGAGGGGAAAAATTGGCAGGCGATGCTACAGGTAATGGCAAGAATATGATGGTGTCCCTATCATTCTACTCATTACAATATCTAAAGGCTCATTTTTTAAACTATTCGACAAAGGAGGATGCTTGGTTCATAGAGAGAGAAGCAGTGGGTTACGTTCTATTTTGCAGAGAAAGTAGTGAGGAAGGAAGACATTATACGGAGAAAGAAGCGATGATTCTTGTAGTCCATTTTGCAGATAGAGAATCACAGCAAAAGATGCTCATTTTGGCCAGGGAGAATCCACACCGAAAGAGGTCAATATTCTATAGAGAAAGAGAAAGACAAAAGGCACACCATTAATAGGGGATTCGTAAAGGATAGAAATGAAATAAAACATCAACCTGTATGCCCGATAAAGACCCAGTCATCTATGCATTTTGCCGTTGAATAGTTTGCAGTTGTGATTTGTATATGGGGCTTTGTTTACTGTATCTGCTTATCCATACTACAAATAGTGCTTCCATAGTTCCCTTGTATAGTTTCATGCCATTATTTTGGTTTAATAAATAGCGTGTAACTTTTTATTTAGTAATGGAATATCATAATAGAGTAGATATATACCAGAACTTTATGTAGACGTATATAGTGTTTCAATTTTGTGAGCTCATTTTTGGAAAACACTTATCATATGCAGGGTTTAATAGAAATTTTTTTGTTGACAAATTTGTGGCATATATTTAACTAGATTTTTTTTTTTTTTACAACTTGTATTTTATTGGCATTTTCAATTTTTGTTGATTAAGTTCGCTAACAAGCCTTTTCATTTGTTAGATGAGCAGTAAAAAGCTTAAATAAGTGACATAAATGATGACACTGCTATATGAATCCTCTTATGTATGTTCATCTTGATATATGTATTTATTTTGGCACTAATGATGACACTACAAAAGATTTTTGGCATTTTGGATCTGCTTGATATATTAATAAATTGTGGGAATATTTGTTTTAATGTGACAGGAAGAGTGACTGGGCATATAATACATCTACATGCACATGTGGGACACTTGCTCAAAATAGGTGGATTTGAAAAGTGATGATGGAACAACTAATGCAAGTATTATAATTTTGAATGAAAAAATGGTATTGCCAGACATGGTGTTATAAATCCATTTGTGTTGACAAATTCCAGAGACTTAGGTACCTCTATTGTTGAATTAACCAATGATGACAGTATCAAAGTTGAAGGGAAGTCGACTGTTGGTATGGAATTTGATAATATGGATACTGCTTGGCAATTTTGGTCTAACTATGGCTTGCGAGTTGGATTTGGAGTTAGAAAATAGTACTTGAACAAAAATTAAAAAAAAAATGGAACTGTGACTTCATATAAATTTGTTTGTTATAAAGAGGGAGTACAAAAATAAGACAAAAGATATACTCTAGCTACTATTTATCAACTTGAAACTAGAACAAATTGTTAAGTCAGAATGAACCTTGTAACGAAGTAGGGGAAATACACAATTAATAAGTTTGTAGAGTCCATAATCACCCTCTTCAGCTTCCAAAGATTACGCATATGTTGGCATCCCATTGTGGTATATCTAAAGTTCAGACACATGAGCTTGAATTGGCAAAGGACTCGGTACTTAAACAAAAAGCCGCATTTCAATTAATGAGCACATATGTTAGCGGTAGAACCAATCTTGGTTTTACTCGATTAGATGCAAAAAATTATCTCAGATGTAGAAGACAACGTAGTATGGTTTATGGAAAAGTAAGGATGCTATTGCAATATTTTCAAAAATAGTTAGTTGATAACCCTTCATTTTTTTCATGCCTATCAAGTGGATGCTGACGAATAGATAACAATTGTTTTTTGGGCGGATGCATGTATGATTGTTGACTATCGGTATTTTGGTGACATAATTTCTTTTAACACAACATATTGTACAAATCGTGTACAGAGACCCCTTGCACTATTCTCAGGATTCAACCATTACAAGCAAGTAGTAGTCTTTAGAGTGGCATTAATGTATAATTAGACTACTGAGTCATTTAAGTGGTTATTTGAGAGATTCTTGTCAGCTCATGGAAATAAGAAACCACAAACCATTTTCACCAATCAGGACCAGGCAATAGCCAAAGCTTTAGGTGAGCCCATAATGTTTGTATCTTATATGAACAAAGTACAACCACATCATATATTAAATTTTTAACGCTTTATTTTCTTACAAGTGAGGTGATGCCCGATAATCGCCATGGCTTGTGCACATGGCACTTGAAGCAGAATGGAATCAAACACATGAGTAATTTGATGAAGAATGGATCTCGATTCATGATTGATTTTAAGAAATATATGTACCAGTATGATGATGAATCCTACTTTAAGACAGCTTGGGCAAAGATGCTGTCAGACTATAATATTTAGGAGAATAGCTGGTTAAACTCCATATATCCCCTTAAGGCAAACTGGGTTGCGTGTCATATGAAACAAGCTTTCACATTAGGCATGAGAAGCACACAGTTGAGTGAGAGCCTAAACTCTGCCTTTAAGTCTTCCATGAAACTGGATGTCAATATTATGCAGTTTTTTAAACTATTCGAACGGGTAGTGAGGGAGAAACGATACAATGAGTTTAAGAGTGAGTACGATGCTCAGCATAAGTTTCCATGGTTGAGTTACCAACATTCATCTATTCTAAATCAAGCTGCTCGAATATACACATACACAATTTTCAACTTGTTCTAGCAGAAGTTTGATTTACTTTTTACTGTCTCCATTCGACATCGACATGAAAATCCATATATGTTTGTATACATTTTATCCATGGCTCACCCAGAAGGTTCATGGTAGGTTCTATTTGATCCTGTTCAGAAGATTGTCTCTTGTAGCTACAGAAAGTTTGAGACATTTAGAATTTTATGTAGCCATATTTTAAAGGTGTTCATTGTGTTAAAAGTTGAACAAGTGCCTAAACAATATATCATAAGCCGATGAACAAAGAATGCACGTAATGGTATTGTGTATGATGTACGAGGGAAGGAGGTTAAGGGAGACCCCAAGCTGGCTAGTACACGATGGTATTGACGACTATGTTTTAAAGCTATTAGATTAGCATATGAAGTGGCTACAAGTGAAGAGTTGCGATCTCTTGTCGAGAAAGGTTTAGATGACCTATGCAAAAAAGTGATGAATGTTCGTTTAGGGCAATAGAACCTTCACAATGAAACCAATTAGTCCACTGTAGCAAACTTCATAGGTGTGGGCCAGGCAAAGTGATTTAAGAAGAGAGAAGGGTTCAAGTTGAGAAAAAGACCAAAGACTTGGGTAGAGCTTCAAGGTCATAAGAGGAGAAAGGCTGTAAGAACTAGACATTCACAACAACTACCACATCCAGTATATAAACTTAGTGTTTGTTCATTCGTAACTCTGTTGCTTCCATCTCATGTAATGGTAATAATAATTTTCCTTCTCTTCACTCTCAGGAACCATTAGGTTCATTATTCTACGGAGTATCGTGTTCAGCACCTCCTACAACGTGTGAGGATCTACTTGGAAATAAGAATATATTTACGTTTACAAGACTTCTAATGGTAATTGTAATTTAATAGGTATTCATTTGTATTCTTCATCATATTCACTCGTTTATATTGTTTCTCATGTACAGGAGCCACTAGAAGTTCCCCCTGAGTCCCTACAAGATAAAGATATCTAGGTGTGCTAGTGTAGTTGCATCATTTTTTATATGTTTAGTAGTTGTGTGTATTTTTTTTTTATCTTTGTAAGTACTTATTTTTTAGGATTGAGTTCCTTATAATGATTAGGATGCTCAACAACTGTATTATTTTGGTGTTGGTAAGCATGTGTATATAATAAGAGTACTTAGCATCTATATTTTTTAGGATACTGGGCATATGTAAACAGTATACAAGTATGATTGCAAACAAAGAACTCATATGTATTATTCACTAAATGGTGGAATACAAATATGTTGATTTGGTAGCATCACCATAATTCTACATGACTTCACACTACACTTTATATTACATTACAATTAAATTACAATGACAACATAATTTAAAATATTCCTAATCTACAGTTGCATGTCACTTGTTCTAGCTAGAGGTATCTTCTTTCTGCTTCAAATTGATTAATGGATAATTTCCCCTGCAGCCAGCTTGTCAGCATTTGTAATGTGGCTATTGTTTAGTCATTAAGCTTAGATTCACTGATATCTAACTCTTCACAACTGTTGTCCATCCAAGCTCTGTATATAAAAAACCAAGATTAGTCCAACGGCCAAAAAGAAAGGTTGTGCATAACTTAATGCATAATTACCAAAGCCAAACTGGTTTAAAAAAAAGAAATTCATATAACAATTTAACATTTCCTTTGTGATTTAAATAGGTTGTTATTGAAAACCCATACAGGTTATTAATATGCAATAACTTTAATATGTCCTGATGGTAAACATAAGTAACTCCAAGTAAGGTTGTAACATATGTAAAAGTTCAAGAAACTAGCATCTAAGCCTAAAACAGAGAAAATTTAGACCCTATTCATATAAAATTACCAACCAAGATTTAGAGCCTACATGTTCACACATATTCAAAGGGCAAAAGAAATTATTCTAAACCATCAAACCATAACACCATTGAACAACTCCATTATCATCTCTACTTCTCCACAATCATACTAGGAAACCCAAAGCTGAATATCACATGCACCAAACAAACAAGACTATGGAGTTTTCATGAAACCAAATAACAACATAGTGCTTTTATTGGATCACCATATAACAAACAAATTCAACATAGTGCTATTTAAGGTTTAAGCAGAACTTGCGTGACCTTATCCTTTTTAGATACGTTCTTACATTTTGCTGTTTTCATGAATCTCCATATTTCTACTATGAAGAATCACATGACAATGGAATGGCACGTAGACCCTAGAAAGTGAATTGAACAATCAACAAATCAAAACCATTATTTGCATTGTCATACTCATACATAGTAAAGATGGAAAAAACAATTTGTTGCATGACTTTTGGGTGCAGTTTTACTTACAACACTACTAACGTCATCTTGGCTCCATAAAACATGTAATTGCAGCATTTATATATAAAGATAGAAATTAGAGAAACATTTCTACAATCAGAACCTTCAATAGTTTTAGCTTGGCCCAAGAAACACTGCAAAATATTAAGGCCTTATGTAGTTGTTGTGCCTTCCACGTCTCAGTACCAGTAGATAAGAAATTTCATAAGAAATGACAGTTCTCCAAAGTCTTAACGCTGCTTTTATATCTAACTTATAATTCTAGGATCTTGAACTAGCATAATATATAGCTCAATTTGTAAACAATCTGAAATGCAATTGCGAAAAAAAAATTATATTTACTTATATGAACACATTTCGTGCAATGTTAAAGATCATAGATTCATGGGTAAATATAATATGCAAAAGATAAGTAGACTAAACCAAATTATACAGAGCAATGTAAATATGTCAAACATTGTATTATGGTGACACCCAAAGAATAACCCATGCATGTTCATCAATATATAAACATTACAAAACACAGTATAAAGGCTATTGATAGGAGAAAATTACTTGAAATGGATGACTGAATATCTTTGAGAGAAAACTTTAGCTCAATTGGCATCTATGTTTTGGTCAACCCACTGAGTCAATCCACAAATATACCTACGTTTCAAATATGTTGTAACAGAAATTATTAAGACGGAAATACTTCAATCCATAAATATGCCTCCGTTTTTTACGCTGCAAAATGTCTTAAACCCACCTTCTAGAAAGTCTCACCAAAAACGCTTCCATTAAGCCAACTGACTTGCGATATTTCTCGCCAGATGAAGAGAAGAAGAGGAGAACAAAATTTCTCACCGAATTTGCTTTAGTGGACAACATCAGGCGACAAACATTGCGATGCACACCTCATAGCGCAACTAACTGTGACAAACCACCAACCCTACATGCTCAGAGTAACGTTGACCAACGAAGGAAGAAAAAGCTTTCCTCCTTCTGCAACGAGAGAATCTATGTACAAGGTTTTGAGGGGGGAAAAAAAGAGATGGAAAATAACATTGTTTTAGCTGAACATTTTGAAAAAGAAAAAAAAGCCACATGGACAAATATGAAGCGCTGGATTGATCCAACGACCTAGGACAATTACATGAGATTCTCTTGTATTTTCACCTACGAGAGAAAATCTCGACCCATCACCAATTGCTTTTACCATTGCTATGAAAATCAAAATGTCCAGCAATTATTCTTGCAGGCCATCCATGTACTCAATTTTTATGCTCAATATGCCCAACAACTGCAAGTTGTTTTACTTTTATGTTCTTTTTGTTTTCAAATTATTGAACCTATTAAAGAATTTAGGGACAAAGATTTAATATATTTTATAATTTTTTAAATTATAATGTAATTATATTATTTTTAAAAAAATCATGTAAACTAAACTTATTTTAATTTAAATATTTTTAAATGATTGAAATAATTATATAATTTGAATTTTAAAATAATTAAATAAAATAAAATTATAATGTAAATATTTGAGAAATGTTATTAACCAATAAATTAAAAAAAAATTATTGGTCATATTTAATTTCAATAATAACATGCTTATTATATATATAGATATTAAATCAACATAAACTCTATTGTTAATGGAAAAAAAAAAAGAGAGAAAGGAATGAATTAAATGTATTTTTTAATTCAAAATAAATAGCATTAACATTAAAGTTATGAGCAATATATTTTTTGATAAGTTACTTTCTAATTAATAAATTTGAAAAATAAATTATATTCTACACAATGTTAACTTATTTAATTAAGAACCAAAATTTCATATAATTTCTTAATATTTTTATTATCATATTTTCTAGTAAAGTAATAATATTATATTAGAATTTTTTTTTTAATAAAAAAGCCAATTATATACGCTAAATTATAAAAACTATACACTTGTGAGCAAAAGCCATACACTTCATAATATTATTGATAAACTAAACATCTATTATATTTTGATTAAAAACCTAACAGTTAAAAAATAGATATATAAAAAGAAAATTCCTATAAATTTTCTCCTTTAATCACCCTGCTGATGTTTCCATTACTTCCATATTCATCACATTATCATCTTGCACTAAGGATTACTCATTCTGTTTTCCTATTAATTCATTGGGAGCAAAAAAAAAAAAAATGCAAAATCATCATATTCCGAAAAAAGCCCAGTTAAAGCATCAATCAAGATAATCATTTGAAAGAGTAGCACATCTTGTTCGAACTTTGGCGTGAAATCTGAAATAATTCAACTTGCTTCGGATACAATTCTTGCCAGTCCACCCAAAAGTCTGGCATGTTGAAACATCCGAGGAATCAACTGGGATTTGTCACATTTCTTCTTCAGATTATGAAGAATAAGATGAGCCGCAATCAGGACTAGCTTTCATTAAAGTTTATTTTCCCACTTCACATCAGTTATTACCATCGTAAGACAAGTATATAGTCTCCGGAAAAGCATACGATGCAGATTAAGATGAGCTGCAAACCCAAAATTCCCCTTTCAGCTCTACATTCAGAGCTTTCAAAAAACAACCCAAGGCATATGTTGGTGGTGCCACGCCATCAGCTAGATATGCTACCGCAAGCTCAAGTTTATTTTCCTACCATTTCTTTACACAAATGAAAAGCTAGAAACCGTCTATCAGAGTCAACAGATAGTCTTTACAGGAGGTTTTCTCTCTTGAAGAGAAATTACAGTTTCAAAAGCACCGACCAATGCTTTAACCTTGCTCTTCCGAATTTCAGCAAGCTTACTCGCTGTCTCTTCAATTACATTATTGAACAACCTGTGCGCATCTGTCTTGCCCTGCACACCTCGACGTCTCAAAACAACCTTCTCTGGACCAGTTGTAGCACCAATTCTGTCAATACCAGTCTCATATCTTCTTTTAAAACTTGTTTGATTTTCAGCCTTTGCATTCTCCCCAAATGCTGTTGCTCTCCGAAATTTAAGCCTTCTAGAACTATTTTTCTCCGATTGAAGTTCAGCCAATTTTCCTCTTCTGGAATTTATTTTTGACATTTGTCTGCCCTTGTCGTCAGAACATATAATCGCAGCCTTTCTGGGCTTGCCTGTCTCCTTCAGTTCCAAAGCCTCTCCGTTTTCCATGTGTTCACTTCCAAGGTTCACTGAAAAAGAATCCTCCTCCCCTTCACTGGTTGTATATTCGGATTCCTCTTTATCTTCTTGGGATGAGGATGAAAACTTGGGTGGGGAAAATTCAACATCATGAGGTGGTGACAATGACTGAGGTGGGGAAAATTTAACATCATGACTTGCATCTGGATCAGATAGCAAAGTTCTGTTTCCACTTTCCATCTTGATGACATATAAAGTCTTTTCCTCAACCTCATTGTCGCTAGTTTTCTTATGTTCGGATTTTCTGGTTTTCAACTGATTCTTTAGATGAGATACAATTTTGAGGCTCTTGTGCTTCCTTGCATTAATACTTCCAAGTCTATTAAGAGAGGGTTTGGTGGTCAATAAAGCTCTTGGAGGGGTCATCAATTTTCTAGCAGCTACTTTGGAGGTGGCTGCCTGCTTTTCCATCCTGAGTTTACTATTTCTTTGGCCACGAGAACCTGCTGAGGGATTCATATAAGATATTGTCTCCGCTGCCATAGAGTTTGACTTCAAAGAAGTGACATGCATTTCAGATAACTTCATTTGTTTAGACTTTAATGGTGTTGGTTTTGATGAAGCTCCTGCCTTAGAATTTGATTTTAAGGAAGCTCCTTCGTTAGAATTTGATTTTGATGAAGCTTTCACCTTCTTAACAATTAATTTTGGTGAAGTTTCCACCTTCTTGACAGTTGATTTTGATGACATTTCCACCTTAGCAGTTGATTTTGATGACATATCCACCTTCTTGGCAGCTGATTTCGATGATGTTTCCACCTTCTTAGCAGTTGATTTTGGTGAAGTTTCAATCCTAAGAGTTGATTTTGGTGAAATTTCCATCTCACCAGTTGATTTTGATGAAGCTTCCACCTTCACAGCAGTTGATCTTGATGAAGCTTCCAACTTCTTAACAGTTGATTTCGATGAAGCTTCCATCTTATTAGCAGTTGATTTTGATGAATTTTCCGCCTTCTTAGTTGTTGATTTTACCGAAGCTTCCAACTTCTTTGCAGTTGATTTTGATGAAGCTTCCACCTTCTTAGCAGCTGATTTTGATGAAGCTTCCACCTTCTTAGTAGCTGATTTTGATGAAGCTTCAACCTCCTCCGCAGTTGATTTTGATGAAGCTTCCACCTCCTTTAAAGTTGATTTTGAGGGAGCTTCCACCTCCTCCACAGTTGATATTGATGGAGCTTCCACATCCTCTGCAGATGATTTTGATGAAGTTTCCACCAGCTCCCCAATTGATTTTGTTGAAGTTCCCACTGGCTCCACAGTTGATATTGATGAAGATTCCACCAGCTCCATAGTTGACTTTGATGAAGATTCCACTGGCTTTGAAATTGATTTTGATGAAGTTCCCGCCAGCATGACAGCTGATCTTAGCGAAGATTCCACGGGCTCTGTAGCTGGTTTTGATAAAGTGTCCACTAGCTCCACATTTGATTTTGGTGAACTTTCCACCTTTGCAGAAACTGATGATTTCCCTTGTCTAATAGTTTTGAGAAGATCAGACGGATGGGATTTTCGATGAATTAATGGCCTGACCTTGACCACTGATGTTTTCTTCCTGTTCATTGGAACTTGGTTCTTTTCTTGTTCCGGGCTCTTACGTAATGTTGTAGCCATTTCCTTCACATTGGTGTCAGAGGTATTAGAAATCTGGGGCTTAGAATTAACTGATTCCCCGAGCTTGACCATTGACAACTTCTTTGGTAGCTTAGAATCAACAGATGCTCTACGGTTGGCCACTGAAGTCTTCGTCCCACCAATATCCTCTTCTGAACTTCCACAAAGTGAATTTCTTGGTAGTTTATTAACCATAGAAAGTCTTTCCTTCGCCTCAGAAGTATGCTTCCGCCCATATTTACAAAAATCATGACAAGAGCCAATGGAAGCTCTGCGATAATGAGGAACGACTATATCTTCAATATTTCCAGAACTTGCTTTTGCAATAGAGTACCTTCTTAATTCAACACCAGATGATTTATCTACTGGGGCTACTGGTAAATCAGCACTCTCCTCAGCCATCAGATGGGAGTTAAAGATTTAGGACAAACAATCCTGAAACTATAAAAGAGCTACTTATAAATCAAGAAAGAAATGACACAGGATGTATACGAAAGTAAAGATTGATTCAAACAGTAATGGCCACACAAAGCTCAATTCAACAAATTAAAGCAAACCATTAAAAATCTCCCTCAGTGGAAAGGAGCAAAAATATGACACATTCTTATTTAGAAACCCATGTCACAACTCTTGGCAAGAATGACAGTAACAATTCCTAATCTTTTAGAGTTCCACAAAGATAGAAAATATTTTCTCAAAAAAACTTGTCTCAATTTAGGCAAAAGAATTTCAGAATGCTAAGCATAATAATCAATTTTCTGCACTCTCTGATTTGAATCTCAAGATTGGTGACTCCTAATAAAGAGTTCAAACACCTTCACAGTACCAAATACCAGAAACAGATCCTCATATTTTCCCTCTGATATTAACTGTGCCAATTTTGGAGAGAGAGAGATAGATAGATTTGAGTGATGGGTCCCATTTGGCCCATTTATGGGACCCACCGCTAAAGTCTATCTTGAGTGTCAATTTCAAGGAGAAATTAGGAGGATCCAAAACTCCAAAATACCAAGGCAACAACTATAAGAAACTCTAGGCCATCATTTCTACAAAATATGACAATCATAAGAATTTCCGCCCTTTCCTAACTTGTTTTACAGCTCATTCGTACATGAAGGCGTTAATGCAACAGGAATAGGTAATAAGGTCACAAAAGTAGAAAGGGAAGGAAAAATCACAGAACATCCAAAGGAAACACCAAGAGCATCTTCATCCAATAAATTATCTAGTTTCGCATACATAGCTAGATACTTCAAGAAACAACAATCTTATGTCTTACAAACACTTGCGCTACCAGCGTACGTCATGATTGTTCATTTTAATCTTTTAACCGCCCCTTGACATGAAGGCGCTTAACAATCCCATTGATCAGGAAATATATAATTACATGAAATCAATGAAGAAGAAAAGTGACAAATTTGATTTGCAATACGAAAATTAAAAGCAGGCACTCTTGCGAATAATCAGCTTCTTCACGATGAGAGGAAAAGAAATGCTATAGAATATTCTAAAGAAACAGAACAGGGATGTAGAAGAAACCCATTACATCAGAATTAGAGCAGAAGAATTAACAATAATATCATGCCGTGATAACAAAATCAATAATAAATATTCGCATTCCGAACAAAACATCCCTTGATAACGGTCATTCAGCACAAAACCACATTACAATATCCCCAGCAAGCGTAATAATGAAGTAATAGTCATTTTGGAAAACAATTTCAACGCAGGAGGGAAAAAAACAGTTACATAGAAAACGAACCCCATGAAACCAAACCAATATAACAGAAATCACACTCAGGAATACGACGACCCAATCATAATCAGCAAAATATCAATTTACCGCCAAACAATTTGAATATCGCAGAAAAGAAGTGGAACCCAGGTAATGATCCTAAGGGTTTTTCATGGTTGTTCATTTGGGTTCGCAACGGGTTAAAAAAAAAAAAAAGCATACCTTTTAATATTCACACTTCAGAGGAAGCCTGTTTAACCAGAAAGCGAGGAAAAAGAAACAGAGTGAGAAGAAATCAATGAAGGTGGCGTCGAGGCCACAAGTTTCAGCCCTTGGTTTTCTGTGAACGATGATTGGATTTCAGAGAAGAGAACGTGCAAGCAAATTGTAATTTTGGTTTCGAATGGTCCTCTCCACTTCTTTCTTCAAACTTGCCCTTCGTATCAGAATCCAAAGGGAGGGAGGAAGAGAGAGAGGACGCAGAATCTGGGTCCCACACAAAATGGAAATAGGAGAATATTTCCGAATTTATTGTTCAAATTAGCTTGTTGAAGAATTTTGATTTGGAAGGACTTTTTTGGGGTCAAGAAATTTATGATAGAATTTGGACATTGCAAGGACCGGTGAAAGTCGTTAACTAAAGCTTACTCAATATTCATTAAGAGGACTTTTTTATTTTTATAAAAAAAAATTTCAAATAACTGCTGAAAAATCAACTATTCTTTTAAAATTAAAAAATGAATGCTAATGTTTGCATTATTTCAATCATATACATTCATCAACGTTTCTCATTTATTTTCTGAAAAATTCAAATAAATAACGTTACATTATGGACCTTCTCATCGTGAAATGTGCCTTTCAAATCGTTATACACTTTTTTCTTTATTTTCTAATGGCATTCGATTCTCAACCATCATATTAGAGTATACCTAATAACCATGCATTGAATTTTATTGTAAAAAAAAAAAAAAGGATTGTAGTTTCGCTGTCAATTTTTTTATTGAAAGAATATAATATGTGTACAAAAATATTTTTAAAATCTAATTATATAATAATTAGTTGTAAAAATTATATTTATGTAAAACTAAAAAAGAATTTTGTTGTTTATCAACAATGTTAGTAATATTTTGGTTAACATTGACATAGCAGATATGAGATCCTTAGTCACATGTTATTAATTTCTTTATTTTTTTATGACTAGTCACGTGTCATCATGCAGAGGCGTTCACAAATCACATGCGTTCAGTTATTCCCAAAAAAAAAAAAAAAAGTAAAGCAAGTAAACTCTTAAATTTGGCTGCCATTTGCTTTCATGGCGAAGAAAGTTTTCCAATCGTTGTTCTTCTTGTCTCGATTCAAAGGCTATTTTCTGGATTAATTACCAGACATCACCTTCACATTATATGTCCCACTTGAGTTCCTTTTTTATATAATTTAATTTTATATTATAGTTATAATAAATGTAAAAAATTACTTATTCATAACATTTAAATTTTTTTGTCTATGCCTATAATACAGTGATAAATATTATTCTCCTACTAAATGGTATATACAGAGATAAATTTAAAAGGACATGAAAGCCGGTTGTTCCCTTTAAATTTTTTAAAATTTTAGTTTTCATATATAATTTTATCTGATATTTTTAATTTAGTTCTTTAATTTATAAAGAATTTTTTTAAAATTATAAAAATTTGTCTCCTTTAATTTAAATATTTAATTTAAAAATTTTAGTTTTATTTAAAATCAAATCTTAAATTTGTGTTGTGTGTCGCGTGTGTATATATGTGGAGTATTATGAATAACAAAACAACTATTTATATGAGCGAGTAAGGCTAAAGAAAAAAAAAAATTAATACTCCTTACTAAAATTAATGGGAGTGAAAGAGACGGCAAATACATAATCAATTGAAATGATCTATTTTACTTTCTTTTGTCAATAAACGAGATAACATCACTTTAACGATCAATATAATTTTTAATTCAAAAAATTTATATAATTTTTCATATTTTAATTATGTTATTCTTCAATTAAAAAAATTTTTAATCATCTAATTATATTTTTGACATATATAATAATTAAAAATAATTATACTATTTTAAAATTAATTTATACATTATTATTGTTTAATAAAACACTTGTCATTTTTTAATTTGAAAACGACATATCAAAAAAATATAAAATTGCATGTAAATATATATATATATATATTTATTTATTTATTTATTTTTAGTGTAGTTAGAGTATCTTTAAATTTAGTCAGAATTATTACTTTGAGATAATTTTAAAAGTGTTTTCCTCTGCGTTAATTTACCATATAATTTCTAATATTCTCCAGATAAATTAATTTTATGTTAATTTAAAATAGCATATCTTCCTACCAACTAAGACAATCCTTCTAAATAATAATTAATGTGATTTATATTTGAGAGTTTTAAAATAAGGTTTAAGTATGATCACACAACCAAATTAAATATATAATCAAATACAACTGTATCAGCCTTTTATGATTTTCAGAGAAAAAAATACATATTAATAAAATTTCTCAAACTAAATTATCAATGTTCACTCTTTATTATAATAATGTTATCATTTAAGAAATGTTACTAATGAATTCATCTCAACATAACATTCTTACCCAAATTATGTCTCCATCTAATATCAAGTATCACCTAAACATTTTGTCACAATCACTAATTATATGAATTTGTTTAGATATATGAGTGGGTAACATTACAATTTTAATAAGACAACAAAAGTCAATTTTATAAAGTAAAAATAAAATAAAATAAGTAATTATGAAATTTGAATTCTTCTTATCAATATATATATATATATATATATATATATATTATTTTTTTATGGTGTGTGGTCAAATTTGGTAGTGGTTAGGTGGCTGACTTGGAATTATCTAACACCGTGAATGAATGGCCATCTAGATATATATAGACTCCAAAGTAGTTGCATGAATTTTCATCAGCGCGAAGAATTCACAAATATAGACACCAAACCAATTAGAGATAGGTCAAACAAGGCACGCCTACCCTCCTAAGTTTCTTTGAGGTTGAAATTTGATAAATGATTCTTATAAATTATTCATAGTTTTCATCACAAATATTCCATTCTTAAAAAATAAGAGTAAACATTTTTTTTTGTTTATCATAAAATTATTATTTTATCTTTAAATATTTTTAAATATTTAAAATAATCTTTCATTCATTAAAAATGTTACACTTGATTTTTACTTTTTTAAAAATATTAAATTTAATTTTTTATATTTAAGAGTTTACAGTTTTGATAATTTTTTGAGAAGTGAGGACTAAATGTGATATTTTTTTTAATAAATAAGAAATTATTTTAAACATTTTAATAAGTAAAGGAGTTAAATGATAATTTTATAATTATTGAAGAATCAAAAATATATTTTTTTTCTAAAAAATAATGATGTATAGTATTTAGAGTGAAGACGAAGAACCAAGAATAATTAAAATATTAATACATGCTGACGGGTAGTTAATTATTAATTAATCAGACTCAGATTGAGTCGGTGACATTAGGTTGGAATTTTTTTAAGCTATCTCTCACCAATTAAAGTATGTATATAATTTGCTTGTTTATTAATTGTTATTGTCAAATGGATATTCCATTGCCGCAAATTACCTGCGATTCGGACAACTCATCATCACAAAGTCATATCTTCTTTTCCCATGAGTTCTATCCACATTTTTTATGAAACAATTTTCTTAAAAAAAGTTAAACTATATATATATATAATTCTTCAGAATAGGTTTAGAATTTAATTATGAAAAGAATAAAATTTTTCAGATTTAAAATTTAAACCAAAGGATAAATTTTGATGAGAGGTGAATTCTTATAAATTAAAACATTAAATAATAAACATATATATATATATATATATATATATATTAAAATTTTAAAAATCTACACCCTCTTGAATCCATTCATGCTCCTTCCTCCCTTTTGAATTTGTAATCATACAAACGCTTACATACATTGGAATAGGCACAATCACTTTCCTAGTATTTGTTGAGCGCCTGATGCACCAATGACGAAAACCCATGTTGCTTTTTGATATACTTGGTATGATAGTTACTTAAAAAAGAAAATTACATTTCATCAAGGACCAAAGATTTAATATATTTACATATTTGAAATTTTAAAATAAGTTCAAAAAATCTTCAGACTAATTATTTTAACTTTAAAGAATCTTATTCTGAGACCTGAAACTTTGATTTAGAACTCGTTCACTGTGTGTTTAACCATTAGGCTACAAGATTTCAAGCGAACATTCTTCCGAGTGAATAATTCTAAAATTTAAAATATTTCATAATAAATATGTTAACTTATGGTCATTGAATATAATTATTTCTAAAAAAATATTATTTGGATCAACCAACCTTGAAATACAGTCAACAAATAGAATTTCTAGATTCCATTTTATTTACTGTAAAACAAAGGAAGCCTCACTAAATCTCAGAAGAATTTTATGTCACATGGGCTCGTGACACGCAGTGAAAAAAAAGAATCACTGACTAGCAAATTAGTGTGATATGAAGACATTTTTACTACATTCAATTAACAACGAAATAATATGTAAGTACATCATTAGTATATCTCACTAAAAAAGTATGCTCAAAATGCGTTATGCGTGTTTATATGTATTTTTAAGATCAGCTAATTTTTTTATATACAACTTGAATGTATATTTAAGAAATTCATAGCATGCAGATTAGTAGGGTACCCAAAGGTGGGCTCATGGCGAAAGGAAAAGAGTAGTATGAGTTGAATTCAACTATTTTATTGGGACGGATGAAAGAAAAAGTAATTTAGATTGCGTCCTATTTTGATTGAAATATAATATCACATTTAATTATAATAAGTTGTTAAATAAAAATTTAATTATTTATATTTATATTAAATAAATATAATTATAATTAAATTTTTTATTTATAAATTTAAATTATTAAACTTTTATTTAATGACTTATTATTATTAAACTTTATCTTGTCCTAGGACCAAAAAAGTGATTGGATGAAGGATGCATCAACATAGAGAAACGTGAATTCCATTATAGCATTCATAAAGTTGTGGCTAACACAGGCAAAGAGATGAGGGAAAAAAAAGAGAAAAGAGGCAATAGATTAATACTTAAAACCTCCTTGGATTCTCTCTCAATCTTCATGCATTAAATCTAGTATGCTCTTTTTTCTATTGTACTTTTTATATTAAAATTCAGAGGGGTGGCCGGAGAACTGGAATTTAATTATATATTAGTCCCATGCATCTCCGCCAACCAAGCAAGAAATTATTGAGTGTTCTTAATTAGTATTAAACATTTCAGAGGATCAAGATTAGCACATTTAAAAATCACTTTTAATTCTAGTGATCCAAATCGCATAAAGAATAAGAACAATAAGATTAGTGTATTGAGAAAATTTTTCTGCATCTGAATGTGTGGGCATTAAACCAGAAATTTTGAGACCCCCTTGGGATATGAAATTGCAGAATTTCTTCTCACTCATTAGATGCATTTTGTGACAGTGACCATTATAACCCCAAAAAAAAAAAGTATTAATGAATCAATTCTCCAATACAAAATATAATTGAACAATTCAAGATAAGATAGTTAATAGCCTAATACACATGATAAGGATTACATAACCATTCTTGATTGATTGCAGAAACCGCCATTAAGATGAAGAAGGAAACGTAAAATTATAGAGAGATCGACTATATCAAAAGTGCTAGGAGATATCCCGTATCATAAGAATCGTTGAGCGTATTTCTTTGTTCATAGATCTTATGCTTCAAATCAAAATGAGTTTCATTTTTTATTTTTTGGGACAACGAGGATAGCGTAGTAAAGAATAAAATAATTAAAATAAATTAGATTTATATTTAAATATATTTTTTAAAAGATGTAATAAGATGGTAAAGAAAGGACACCAATGTCCCTTCTTATTATTTAAAACCTTAATTTTAATATCCCTCTAAATTAAAAGATTAAAAATAGAATGGAATGATCTAAGAATTAAATTACTAATATACTTGTATCTTATTATTAATTTATTCATAATCTATAAAAGATTATTTTAATTATTACAACTTTATCAAATTTCTATTATTACGATCATGACTTTTTTCTTCTTTTTTTCTATTTTACTTAACATTTCAAAATAAGAAAAGAGAGAATAAAAAAAATCTATAATATAAATTAATTTTATATATTTTTTTATAAATTTTTTTGTCAACAATATTCTTTTTAATTTTTTAAATTTGTCTTTAAAATTTTTTTTAAAGCAATATAGATATTTTATAATAAATGTATTAAATAAAATAAATAAAAAAAATAATTAGTGAATAAAAATAAAAAATATGAATAATAAAATAACGTAACATTATATAACGAATCATGACAAAATTATTAATTATATATTTATGTTATAAGAGTAATATTAAAAAAAATTATTAATAAATCATTTCATTTCATTCATTTAATTATAACTTTTAAACAAAATTAATAAATATATTTTTTTCCTTGTTAAAACTTTCAAATAAATATTTACTCAATCATTCTATTCCATATCATTTTATCATTTTAATAATGATTACATCATTTTATTTTTCCTTAAACTCTCAACATAGATTAAAACATAGCCTAAAATTACGTCATCAAAACCTGAAAGAGCGTAGAAGAGAGACAGTAAAAGGAAAGAGAGATGACGAACCCATGGATATCAAATTCACTTCGATCTTAAGCTCAAGAAATAAACTGTCGCCTACGTATAATAACGGCAATTTAGAGCATTGAATCTTCTAAATAACATGGATTTCTTTTCAAGAAGCTTTGTTTACCATAATGCTTTTTTGTATAATGTTCTGGGGAATAAAATGCACCGTTGACATGATTGGGTCTTTCAAAACATTTTGTCCACATGTTATAATTTATATTGATGAATTTGATAATAGATATATGAAAAAACTTAACCAAAGTCCAGTCACCCAATCAATTCTATATGACTATATTTACAAAAATATAACTAGAATCCCAAATGCATCCATTAAACAGAACAACAGCTTTTCAATTCTACACAATAACTATATCAAGTGTGTTCTTCACTAAATATTATAAAATGATAAAAGCAAAACACTTACGGACAAGAAAAGGTGCAACCAATCAATCATGTTATTCATTACCATAATCCCTCCAGGGCCTTGAATTAACATCAATACTACCAAGGCTAATAACTGACAGGATAGACACCACCCAGCCAAGTTCTACCAGAGCCAAAAAGAAAGACTCTGAAAATAAACTGCAATTGAATGAGGCTTTATACAGGGAGAAATGAAGCAGCTTGAAAAAGGTGAAGTCGGCTAATTACAAAGTAGAAGATAATGGATAAGGAGGGCAACTAGGCGAGGCAGACTTCTATTCATAATGATTGCAGATATTACCTCACAATCTCAAGTGATGATTTCCCTGACAAGCCAATCCAAACTAGGGTATGCGAAGTACAGGATGAGAAATGATGGGAGAGCAAACAGAATGGTAACAAGTATATACAGAGCCAAAATGGCTGCACTGGCTGGTATTGCGTATAAGACAATGAGAAGAAATATAATGATCAGTGGGAACTTAGCAGTCAAGTGGACAAAGAAAACCAGTGACTTCCGGAGAGAAGTATGCAGTCTTTCCATACTGAGGTAACTACCAGTATTACTACTATGCTGATTAGAACCTGATGGCTCTGGACGGCGAACGAATTGTCCCCTACGAGGGTTGCCATGGCTAAGTTGTCCTGAAGTTAAGTGGTCTTTGCCTGGCCAGAGTGATTGATGATCCCCACAGAAAGTTGAATGTGACTTCATTCTATCACCATTCATGCTCTCAACCATCCAAAGTAGAAAGTAGTTCTTGCGAGGGAATTTGAGATTTCCCCGGTAGACCAAACGGAAAGATAAAAGGTTGCACCATGGGCATGAGATAAAAAGTGGAAGCTGAATGGGCAGTGTTGGAAATTTCACAACAGCCCATTGCAGTCCCAGGATGCAATTTTTACAAAGGGTGTGGCCACACCATAAGACATAGGGCACATTTTCAACAATATTAAAAGATTCCCAGCATATTGGGCATTCAAGTCCTTCCTCTCTGCTCATAATAGAAGAAGTCTCATCATCAGAGCATTCTGAAACAGAGTGAGTTGACTTTTGAGAATCATTTTTCAGTTTCACACTCCCAGCAATGCAACTTGATGCGAAGTTCCACATTTTGAATCACAGTAGGTAAAATAACCAAGCATACAGCATTATTCTGATCTCAACATGATCATTAATGATAGATGACCCAAATCCCAAAGCATCAAGCCTGAAACATTAGCAATAGCAACAGATTCGTACAAAAATTAAACCTAACCCAAAAAAGTGTCAAAACATTCACCACAAGAATAGCTTCACCTTCACACTGTCATGTGACATTATATTGTCAGAAATCAAATATTTATAGAGACAGAGGCATACAGCATACTAATGTAACATGTCTTGCGAGGTCATGAAAATTTGCAATCATGTTAATCTCAAACAACCATACGTGCATCTGACACAATTTCCTAATTCAAACTCTCTAAAAAAAAAAAGTTGAATATCGTATTATGTCTGCTGTTCTCATAGTGCAAAATATACATTTTTTCCTTTCTCACTTTCCTCAGTGTGAGGGGCCAGGATCATCAATAATGATACAAAACAAACTAATTAGCATACTCCACGCTCACTAATGTCAGTATAAAAATGCATGTTTCAATTTTTTATTTTTTATTTTCCTCCTTTAGGATTGAATGGTAAAGGCTGGCCAGAACGTCATAATCACATACAAGCATTGGCCAGAACGTCATCTTAACTAAGTGTTAAAAATAAATTAATATGTATTTAAGGTTCCACCAAGATAGAAAAGAAAATTTCCAGTGTTTCATCAATTAACTGCTTATAATCAATCCCCATGCATCATAACTATCTATGTTAAATGGCTGATTAACAATTTTGGGGTAGCAGACAAGACGCATTTAACTGGGCTAATGTCATAATTCCAGCATCAATATGCATGCATTGCGAAAGTTGTTAAGGGAAAAAGCTAGAACTCAAGAACAAATTAGTGTGATGATATAAATTTTAAACACAAGTAGGAGTGTCAGTGGACTGTGAGGTATTCACAGAATCAACAATTAAAGTAAGATGTCAGCAAGCACGAAATAACTTAACAAGCTGATGGATCAACTATAGCTCAATTCAGTTAGCAATGAGAAATATGAATTGCATGCTTAATGAACAGATACTTGTATACAAAATGACTCAAAATGTCAGAGTTTAAAATTGAATAACATCTTAGCATTAAAGACAAGTGAATTTTTGCACCCTAACAGCACCTATGACCCAGCTCAGTAGATGCATAGCATGAATATATGAATAAACTGCAAACGCCCCATCATAAAAATGTAAATTGGTAGTTGGTCACTGGACAATAGTTAAATAACAATCCAGTTCCCAGTAACCTAAGGCCCGGTTTGGTGCACCATATAGGATGAGGTCAGATAGTATAAATAGCATTGGATAGTATAGTAGGAGCTATCCACCGTATAAGCCTTATAAACCATGATGTTTCTGCTTCTTCAATATATATAACAATATGTGCTTGCTGATAAAAATAATATTCTATATATGTAAGTGGCAAGGTGGACGTAGTGTGATTGTGGTGGTGGTAACATGGCAGCAGTGATGGTCGCGAAAACAGCGGTGGTGATAGCAACTATAATAATGATTATTTATATAGTGGTGGAGGTGGAGGAAAGACGATGGTTTTTATAGCAGTAATAGTGATGGAGGAGGTCGTGGTGGTGGCGGGGCTGAGGGTTGTGCTAGTAGCAAAGCAGTAGTGGTGGTATTAAAGATTTCATATCATGGCTTATCCCTCCTTGCGTAGATAATTTTATATGGTGATAACTATATAAAAAGTGTATAAGCTCATAAAATCCTTTGCTCGTGCCAACACAATATAGGCATGAATTGTATTAGCTTATACTATCCTATCTAAGCTTATGTAGTGCATCAGATGATAAGAAACAAGCACAAGAAGTTCAAATTTGAAACCCCTCGCCCCCAAAACACCAAGAAAAAGGGAAACAAAAATTTCTTTTCAAGATTCAACGGACATCGCAAAGTTTTGTCAAATGTTAGGTTCACAAACAAAATACATCCATAAATTAATATCTACCGCATACTAGGATCCACAACAAAATAAACGGACATTTAATGGTTAAAATCAAACCAGTCGAACAACAGATAAATCAAATGCAATCCCCCCAAAAAAGAATCCCCATCCGTAGGAAAGAACTCGATCCCCAGAATTGACGAATCATAAATGGAAAATTTGGTGAAATAATTAAAGCTTGTCCAGAAGATGCAGAAGAGAACATAAAGAAGCAGGAATTTAAAAAAAAAAAAAAGTACCTATTGCTGGAAGCGATCGAGCGCAATAGAGAGTAAAACCGAGGGCTAAGAAGACCCTCAAGAGGCGAGCTTTTGTTTTTAGATGTGGTGGGTTCAGCGAGTGAAGCTGAGAGGAGTGAAGCGAACAAGAGCATCAAGGGAAGGATTGAAGGCACATGGGGATGGTGAGAGGTTATGGGCTTCGTTTACCTTTCGGTGTAGGTTTCGGTATTTGCCCGTGGTGGCACAGATCTAGCACAAACAAGTGGCAGCTAAAGCCTGCTTCGTTTTGACTCGCTCGATAACGACGTCGTGTCCCTCAGTCCAATCCAGCGCCATGATATATTATTCAACCATTCTCCATCGGAGTTGGATTTATAATTTATTTATTTGATTAATGATTATAAAAAATCTTCCCTTTTGGGGTTTCTTGCCACTCAATTTATTACATATCTCTGTTTAAATCATATCACTCTGATATGGTAGTTTGGCTTGCCCGAAAATTTTGAATCTACCTGAAATAATTTTTGGTTGATTAGTTAGTTGAAATTAAATCTGGTAGGATATGAAGTTGATATTGAAATGAGCTCAAGTATGAGTCATTTTATTAATTTTTTTTATAAAAAATAATAAATCGATTTTTTTTTTTTTGGTAAATATGTTAGTTCCTTTTAAAATCTAAATAATGTATTAAGAGGCTTTTATGTTAAAAATGGATATTTTTTAAATTTTATTTAATAATATTAAATTCTTATCACCTTTCTAAATGAAATTTTTTTAATCAATTTTTTTTGGGAAACTTCTTATTTGAGGGTCACTGTTCAAATTTATGGCTCATTTAGTTGTCAGAAATATTTGCAAAGGAAAGAGGATATGAAATGTATAAGTAATAATGTATATTCGGGTGAAGATGGAAAAAAAAAAAAAGGGAAAGGAAGTGTGTATGGTAAGTTTGGTAAGAGGAATTAGTGTAAGAATGGAAAGGAGTACGAATAGAGTTACCATAATACCCGTAGAATGAAAAAAATATACTAATAACACAATCTCTTTATTTTAGCCACATCTTCCACTCTTTTGTCAAAGACCTATCTTGTTTGTGTTTCCTATGGCTTGATAGTGTTGTAGAGGTCTCTTTCAGTGGGCTACATCCGCCATCGTCACCACTCATAGGGTCCATTTTGTTCACAGAATAGATTTAGAGGGAATGAGAATGGAATGGAATACAATGACACATGACTACGTTTGGTATAACATGGAAAGAAATAGGAATAATTAGACTATGCTTTACCATGTTTGGTATAATTGAAACAGGATATCTACATAAGGGAAAGATGTAGAATGACCAATATGCCCTCGACATTAAAATTTTAAAAAATGATATAACACCTTGATGAAAGACTGCAGCATCATGTCTGCACTGCATTTTTTCTAGGTTTCATGTCATAGTTGCTGGTCTCCGTTAATGCTCATTGTTGAACATCGACTAGTATGTGTCCATCAACTAGCATTGCAACCAATGTTTGGCAAGTGGAGGTTGATAAAATCACCTGTGTTTGAAGCCCCTGCATTCGATCTTTGGAAACATCTGTTCGAAATAGCAGGCTCAAAGGAAACTCAGATTAATTAATAGGTAGGCACAACCCCTAATTTTTGAAATTACATACCTTAAATTGATTTGCATGGGTCTGGCCAAAGTTAATGTTGAGATATTATATAAAATTGCAAAGTTGTGTTCGAACTATCTAATGTGGAAAGCTTGGCTTTGAAATTTCTAAACTCACACACTGAGTTCTATTATGACCTTTGGCTAATGTTATCTATTTGCAAATTTCATTGGAATTCACCATTCATTTCATTGTTGTTATTTATATGTTTAATTTTGGCATCCTATTATTACAAGAATGATTGATGTTGTGAAATGCTCTATAATGGCTTTCAATATATGAAGATAATGTGAAACACGAGTGTCCATTATTATACATAATTATATGAAAATGAATTACCTAGAAGGAAATATCATGTCACATGAATTACCTTATAACATAATAATAAGTGGAAAACCAGGGAATAAATCTGAGTAAGATATCATTCCAATACTGGTATTGATGTGTAATTTGAAAATAAGCTATTAATGATTTCAGGTAGGCTTAAATAGCTACTACATCAATATAAATGACATCTTCAAGCATGGGGGAAAGGAATGGCATGAATGTGCAAGGCATCTGAACATGAACTTATGTACAACTCTAAAGATTCACCATCATATAACATTTAGGGGATGAAATTGGCTGCCAGATTAGCCAAGATTGAAGGGATGAAGTCATGTTGATTATTATGTTGTTGAAACTAGTTGTCTAGTTAAGTGATTTGCGGTTAGGTTGTCTTGTAAGGGATTGACATATTATAAAGCCATGTATTATTAGTTAGTGTATGAGTAGGTGTGAATGATGTATGCTACTATTGTAAGACTTTTTTGTGCAATGGAAATGACGCTATGAATCTCTTTCTTGTTTAAAAATTATTTTTCTCTTGAATAAATTGTTATGGATTTTAAAGTATGTTGGAGGTCTATAAAGGATTTTCTTGTAAGCTATTATGTTTTGTTATTTATATAAAAGAATGTCACAATACATTATTCCTCCATTTCTTCTAATCTATCTATATGTAGCTTTTTTCCTAGTCTCTTTAGCTTACTATTTAGTATTTTTATATTGAGTTATACTAAAGCCTAATCCTGCTCCAATGCTATTGTACTATATCTACACGCTACTAAGGTGTTTGATGCTTCATACACCTATATATTGACTCTTCCCTCCCTTACTTTCCTTGTCTTTTTTTGCTATCTATATGTGTTGCTAGTTCTTGAACATCATTTGAAATTACTATGTAGTAAGTGATGCACAGAGGCAACTTTTTATTTGCACTCGTGATGAATAATTGTTTAGACAAGAAAACAAACTAGACATTTTGAATATAATTTTAGCAACATAATATCATGGTAGTTGGCAAGGTGCAAAGTTGAAGGAATAGGAGTTAACTTGGACATATGCATAATTATAGTAGAGTAAATGCAATTAAGGTGATTAAACCTTGTATTAGGTATCTGTTGATGTTGTATGTTTTGGTTTAAACGTAAACAGTAACAAGATGCAAACTAGACAAGGAAATTAGTTAAATTGCTAAAGAAAATGAATACACTTGAAAAAAAAAAAAAGATATTGCAGAGCCTTTATGCATATCAGTTGAACTGCCTTGTCACCTTTATCAATTTTAACAATACATTTTAAATACACCAAAGCATAACAATAACTGCTCATTGTCATCTTTATTCTATCCAAAATGATTATAGCCAATTAGTAATAGAATAATGTCATTACAAGGGAAAAGCCACAAATACAATAGGTCTGCAATTAGTGGAATAAACTAACTGCACTAACAACCAAATCATATAATAGATTGACTGCACTAGCAAATAGTGGACAAGTGCTTTTATAAAAGCAAAAAGGAGCACCCACTAATAGCTTACACTAACTTAGCTACACAATATTATAATATTGATAAATTCAAAGCGTCATTTGTTCACATCAAACTTCCATTTTAGATCAACTTTGTACAAAAAAATAATAGGCATAAAAGAGCCCACCCACCAATACATGCCAAAAAAAAAGAAGCTTATTCCAAGCTCACAATTGTACCAAAAAATATTACTTGTGAGCCATTAACATCCATAAGAAACCTAGTAGTGGGCATCTATACAAACATATAAAAAAAAGGGTGGGTTATGTACATGGGATCCACCCTATGAGCTCCCAAATCTATGCTAGCTTTAAGTCGTTTGCCATGCCATTAAATGCAACCATCAATCCTCCTTTCGAAGCAAGCTTGAGATGAACACGAAGGTACTCTCGTTGAGTCAATCCTTGGACCTTGGCTAACTTAAAGCCAAGGTTTTATGCCTATAGGTCATCTTGTATTCATGTGCCAACTTATCCACATGACCATAGAGAGTGTTAATGCTTGACCCTATACACTTACCAACAAGAGCAATGGAGTGTGGTAATGTATCCTCTTGGTTTCATTTTCTCTTTCTCCTTGAAGATGATGCCTCACTTGTATTTATGGGCGGAGCATAAGGGAAAGCCATGGAAGAATCGATGTCCAACTTCACCCAAGTGTAGTCCATGTCCTATAATCTTACATCCAGAGGCAATGTATTGCTCTCGTCATTGACATCACATGTAGATTATACATCTCTTCCAATTGCACGATCTCTCCCCTATATAATATATAGCTCTTTAAACTGTGGAAATGTCGCTTTCAGTAAGGGTTGCCTTTTAGTGGCTCTGCAAGCAAACTTTGAAAGTTATGTGGTAGTAAACTAATAATGGTACTGGTTACATGTTCAACAATGTTACCTTCAGATACTCATTCCATACATCCTTATCTACCATTACACACTTCTTATCTGCATCCCACCTAAACCCGCTTTTATTTGTGCCATACACCATGTCATACACAACGCCCTAAGCGATCTTCAAGGTCTTCAATCTTGATTGGATGATAGGTTTGGCTTTAATTCCATATCCTAGCAAGTGTTGCTTTATCATAGTTGCAAGCTCTTACAAATACTCAACCTTAAACTAATTCCTTACATATATTTCTACACTGCCTTCAGTTCTTCAAGGTGGTCAGCAAGCACTTTATCCTTCTCTTAACTCCAGACATGTTTGCCCGTGTCATTCTGTATACCTACCATCTACAATACCCCAACACTAAATACAATGACAATTTAAGTGCATAACTGTTTACATATTGACAAACCACACAATTGCAAATACAGCTAATAACATCACAATACAACCTTTAAATATGTCAATGAATAGCCAAAGAGGTCTACAACACCAATAGGCTCAGTAACACAAATGTAACAAGTTCTAACAACATCATAATACAACCATCAAATATGTTTATTAATAACCAAAAGGTTCCACAACACTAATAAGCTTAACAACATAAATGTAACTGGTACTAACAATATCACAATGCAACCTCCAAATATCTCTACTAAAACAAATTGTTGTCATCATTTAGCTCTAATAAGTTGCTCTATGTGCACCATACTTAGCAAACATTTAGTTTGCTAGTGCATCCCGCCAATTACTCCTTACATCACTTGGCTTGATTGTTGCAATTGTTGGGTTATCTGTACCTCCATCTTCTGTCTATACGTGTTCAATCCCTAATTCCAAAGGATTATTAACATTTTTCTACCAAATGAGGTTGTGCAGTAAACAACAAACAAGTATGACATGATTGTGGGTCCTAACTAGGTAGAAGGATGGGCTACGTAAGATGGCCCAACATAACTTAAGGCTAAAACATCTCTCAATGACATTGCGAGCTGCAACATGTTTGATATTAAAGTATTCTGAGGGGGTAGTTGGATGCCTCCCATCTCTCCACTCATTCAAGTTGTACCTTTGTCCTCTAAACAATGTAAGAAATCCTTCTCAATCAGTGAATCTTGCATCCACCAATTAGTAATAACCTAAAGCAGATAAATGAACCATTAGTCAAAACAAAAGCAACATGGGTTCAATTAAGGTGATGTTAAGTAACTTATCTTAAGGGACTCTTAGCCCATTCCTCCTACTAATAGCATCACGCAACACCTTTCCATCTATTGCTGATTCTTCCTAACCAGCCAACATATATATGAATTAGGCATAAGGTAAGCAAACCTTTAACACATTAGTTGTGACCTTATCTTTTCGGTTATGATATCTTGGTTAGTCTTGCAATGGGACCTTTATCTTCACATGGGTCCTGTCTAGAGCACCAAGGCAACCTTGAAGGTAAAACATATTAGTAGTCTTAAAATATACAAATATCCACATGTAAATATAAGAATAGAAAAGTAAATATATAATGTCACTATATACCTTGAACCACTTCCACCTTTTATCAACTAAATCACTAGGAATAGGTTCAGGCTTTTTGAAAAGCTCACTATCTAATTGCATCACCATATTGAGCATATGTTAAAAATGTCAACTAATGGTCTCATTAGGCTGTCCAAATTAGAATTGTATAACTCTATTTTTGACATGGTGGGCTAGAATATACAAAAACATAGCCACTTGTTCATTAACTAACATATGATTTGTGGGCTTAAATCTACCTATTGAATTAAGCATGGAACACAACTTATTGAATGTAGCCCTATACATTTTAATTTGGTTGAAATAAGTTGTGTCACTGTTATGGATAAGGTTCCTAAGGTGTGCTCTTTTTGTATGGAAGTTTAAAAAGTATGATTAATAAGTAATGTGCTGCCTACGCCTCGCAACTAGCATCCCAAGGTCCAAAAAGCATTTATAAAGACTAACAAGTGTGATTACCCACCACAATAATATTGCACAATGAGCTATCTTCACATATGGTCCATCTCAATATGAATACAATGTCTATTGCAATGATTTTTTTCACTTTAAACTTTAAAATAGTCGAACAAAACTAATGAAAAAGTTATAAAAACCTCAATGTAATAAGCCATTTGTACTTTATCAACAATGCTAATTAACCATTTTCACAATATGTATAACAACCGTAACAATTCACTAATTCAAAGCATCATTTCAAATAAGTTTCATTCACAGACACAAAATAAAACCTTGAGAACTTACTATTGATAAGCTAAAAAAATAAACATAGATGTACATTAATGTAAGGATGAATAATTATGAAAACCTCAATGTCATCAATTACTTTTACTTTATCAACACCATTAATCAACCATTTTTATAATCTATAACACCACACCAAAAAAACTTGTACATTGTAACATGGACTAATGAAAGAGTTATGAAGTTTAGTCATTGAAATTATCAAGTATATATACAGTTTGGTCTTTAAAAAATATACATCCTAAAGTTGTACCTTGGATTTATTCTTTTGTACAAACCTTGTTATTGCTGACAAGCAAAAAAAAAAAAATCCATATGTACTGTAAGCAGAGATGAATCGAGATATAATTTATAGACCACACTAAACTGATAAATAGAAAAATATATTACATATAAATATTATCAGCATACCATAAACTAAAAATGGATAGAAAATGGACTCCTAGTGTTGTAATACACCCATAAAATAGACAAAAAACATTATCAGAAGATAGATAGAAAAAGTACCCAGCAAATGAAAGAAAAATCATCATAGAAATGGATAGAAAATCATCTCGAGAAAAGCACTAGAGAAAACACAGTAAATATGAGGAAACACAATAACCAAAGTTTGACACACTAACCTCTAAGATGCTGGTTTGAAACAGTTGTAGTAGCTCATTTACTTCACCTGCATCGGTAGCTTTGGCCACTACACAAATCGCAACCTTCCTTTCTGGCACTTAATAGTGGTTTGAACACTCACGAACCAAAATGACACTATTTACAGCAAAGGGGAATGTCTAAAGTCAAGAATGTTTGGGTAGAGGTAACTTTTTAAGGGTAAAATAGTTAAAAAATTTCATATTCCCAGGAAAGATAGACTTTCCATCCATCTGATAAGGGTTTAGACTCTCTTAAATTTAGGAGTAAGTAATACCTTAGGAAAGGAATGGCACTGTTGATAGGCAAACTACATATAGGAATGGCAATCTCACCTACCCAATTTCCCATTCCCACATCCTAATTTTATGAACCAACCATTCCCATATTAGGTAGATTGAAAAGGTTGAAGGATGAACACCCTTGTTATCAATCAAATTTCATCAGTTACCATCACTACTTGCAATAGGTAGAATGAAAGAGTTGAAAGATTAACTCCATTGTTGGCAATAAAGTTTCATCTTTCAGATGCATGTTAGTATATAAATCTATTAATTTATTTTGTGGTGGGTTTCATATGGATTAGGGTAGGATTGCTTGTGTGTTTGTGGTTGCATAACCTAGTAGTATGAGAAAGTGTTTTAGTAATTTGCCTTTATCTTCCTTTTCTTGACTCAAATAGAGTACCACCAGTAACTTTTATATACTAGTATAAAAGTTAATAGTATGTTCTTCCTTTCATGTTGATTAAATACTCAAACTATTTGTTGTAGAAGGCAATTGTTGTCAGTGGCTAACCACCATAGTGCAAGTATACACGGCCAACCAGTAATAAAAAAGTGAGATAGTATCATCCTTAGGGAGTTTTAGTCATAGCTATCATTAATTACTAATGCGTATATAATTACCTAATCCTAGCAAACAATTTTGCAAGATAAAAAGCAAGAAAATTGCAATTAAGTCAATAAACACAAATTTAAAATAAGATGTAATAATTGCAAAAGGTTGTCCTAGGATTATGGCTTATTGGGGCACATTAATTGTGATTTAGTTATGTCATACCTAACATTGTGATGAAATAGTTAAAAAAGAGAGATGTAAATTGATTCCTAAAACAAAATTTGAAAACCAATTTACTAGAGTTGCCACTAAAATTTTTAAAATGGGAAATAACCAAATGAAATGAAAGATGGTCTGCTGTAATCAGAGATGGGTTTAGGGGTCTGCTTAAATGTGAAAAATGTGTTAGGCACCCCACAATACCCGTATGTAAGGATAGTTAAACTAATTAAGCGAAATAAATGGGATATGGCCTTCAATTTATTTTAATCACCCATTCCAAAACACATGTAAAAGATAGAGAAAATAAAAAATGAATTAGTGTGAACAAAATATTAAATATTTACAAATGGTGAAATTAACCTAAAATAAGAGCTTAGACATATGTATCCTATAATAGGGATTAAAGTCCACGTAATTTGTCTAGAAAAGCATGTATGTGGGTTGATATTCTTTTTAATTTGTCAAAAGAACAAAATATTTAAAATTAGACTAATTTTTGTAAACAAAACGATTTAGAAATTGGTTGGTGTCTTTTAAATATACGAAATTGATTTAATCTCCCTTCTTTTGCTTTCTTCATTTTATCTTTTTTTTTTTTGAAATTTTTGGAAACATTATTTATTGGCACTTAAATTGAAATATCTATGAAATAAATGAACACTTATTTTTGGTTTTTTAATTATTAACAAAATGAATTTCAAAAAACAAAGAAACTTTGAACTTAATACCTTATTTGAAAATATTTAAAGAAATGTTCATTTGTTTTTAAAATTACTTTATTTGAATATCAAAATTAAAATAAAACAAAGTAAGAAATTGACAAAAGGATTTTTACTAAGAAGGAAATGATTTTATTTTCATTTTATTATTTTAACTTTAAGGATTTTTGTAAAAACATTGATTAGATATGGGTCCTTAAAACCCAAGTTTATTTGAAACGTAGGTGTCCAGTATTGGGTAATGCTTATGGAGTCGTTGGATCTCATTTGGACCTACATGTAAATTCATTATGTGCTTATAAAGGCATTAGCTTTATATGGCAACACTAATGTTGAAAGTAAATTTGTTTTTAAAAAATGCCTATGGAAATGTCGGACTTCACATGGCAATGCCAAAGCAAAAATGCCTATAAAGGCGTTGGACTCATATGGCATCATAATGATAAAAACGGTATACATCAGTGCTTGTGTGTGTGTGTTAGTGTCCAATCAGGTACCAATCATTATATGTTATTCACAAAATTCCAAGAGTACACAAATTATAATACATTTATAAACAATTAAGTCACTTGGTCTTACTAGCTTTGCCACTAACATGTCATCTTTGCTTGGGTGTTTCTTTGCACCTTGATTTGGGAGCAACTTAGCAATGGGTCCTCAAATTAAATCACCAAGTTGCCACATAAATTAGGCAGCAAAATCTCATACATTCATAACCACAATTGAGCAACACAAAGGCCAACTATACAACAAATTTAGGGAACAAAGTGAATGAGGTAAGCATGCCAACTTTTAACCTAACTTAGCTGACCAAAGAAAGAACCTACATGCAGTAAATTATATAGCGGATAAACATATAAAATTCAGCAAGTTTCATGTTCGAAAATTATATAATATTTGAGCTTATGTGTGTCATATTTAAGACATAATAAGGCAGCCTATCTTAAGCTAAAATAAGGTGTAACTAAGGAACAATTCATAGGAATACATGGGAGCATAAAGGCAACCATATAAACTATAATATTTCTTAGAAATCAATTATCAAACACTTTTCCAACATAGCCCTACATGCATATGAATTTTCATAACACCTTGCGAACATATTTAATAATGCACCAAAATTTCCAACATACAAACCATAAAAGTTAAGCAACATTCAAACAAAAGTTTAAAGTATAAGAACACTTTAATGGAGCCTAAAGCATGTTGGATTTTTTTGGAAAAATTAGACATAATTTATGAACAAATTAAGAGCATAAGAACCTTCTAATAGAGCCTAAAACATGTTGGATTTTTATAGAAGAAATTAGTTATCATGTAAACAACATGCTAAATTTTTCTGGGAGAAATTAGGTATCATTTAAACACAAATTAAAAGGATAAGAACATCCTAATAGAGCCTAAAGCATGCTAGATTTTTCTAGGTGAAATTACACATCATCCAAACACAAATGGAAGCATATGAACAAGAGAATCATGCTCCTAACGTGGGGCAAAAATGGATAACATTCAAGCATAAATTAAGAGCTTAAGAATGAGAGAATAAATGAAAGGATTATAATTAAGATAAAGAAGAAGGAGAGGGATGAATTCGTTACCTCATATCCTAGCCTCTGGCTAAACTCCTTCAACTTACTCCTTACTCTTCTTCATGACTCTTTTCTCCCCCTTATTATAGGTTTTTCTTCTTTTTCTTCCTTCAAGCATATAAGGTTGCTTGAGAGAAAAGAAACGACAAAATAAAAATCCTAAAATAAGGTGAGAGTATCCAAGAGGTTTAAGGTGGCATGAGAATGAACTAGGAAAGAATAGGAAATCTAAAAATTAAGTCATGATACAAATGAAATGTATGTGAAATGAAATTTTTTATGAGAGGAATGAATGTGACTTGAATTGTATGCTAAGTGGGAAATAAAAATCTAAAAAATTAAATAAAGAATAAAATGAAATGTAAATGAAATTGTATAAGAAGAAAGGAGAAAGTATCACGTGTGAAGTATGAGAACAAAATAGAAATAAAATTCTAAAAAATTAAATCAAATGCAAGTGGAATTAGATGAGGAGAAAGAATGAAGTGCAACATGTGAAGTGTGAGAAAAATAAGAAATAAAATTCTAAAAAATAAAATCAAATGCAAGTGAAATTTGATGAGGACAAAGCATAAAGTGCAACGTGTGAAATGTGAATAAAATGAGGAATAAAATTTTGAAAAATTAAATCAAAATAAAAAATAAAATGCAAGTGGATGAAAAGAGTAGTGGAGTGTAACTTTTTGCCCCTTTATTATTTCTATTTTTTATTATTATTATTATTATTTCTTTTCTTTTTATTATTATTATTTTATATGAATTTCATAATTTAATTGGTTTAGTATTCTTGTAATTATTGCTATTTTTTAAAGTTGCTTGAACAAATTATAGTGTTCACAAGTTACTTTCTTGACTAAAACTCATTGATTTATGAAATAGTCTTAACCGTAACAATATTATAAGAATCTATTAATTCTTTATAAATTCTATCAATCTCATTCAATTCTTTATATTTATATAAGAACCAATTAGAGAGACACATTACGTATGGCTAATTCTGACTTCACAAGTCCTATAGGGATATGTCCATCCTACAAGCATATTGAGTTAATTCAATTAATTAATTAACATCGAACATGTAGTATTCAACTTTATGACTAAATTTTAGCTTTTCTTTCAAGAATCTCGAAATTCTTAACATTGACTGTAATTGGTGGCCAATCAATAAGGGAATAAATAAATATTTTAACTAAATAAATTTGTTCACAATGAAATTCAAGTAGGAAAGTAACAAAAAATAACAATTTACATGCCAATGGTCTATAATCTCATAGAAATATAAACTTAACTTAGCATATCCATGATTACGATCCAATCTAAATTAGGAAACATAACCAAAAGAAGAGTAAAAGAAGATAAATAGAAGAAGATCTCTATGTCCATAGCTTTAATTGACTTTGTCCCTTGAATCTTCTCTTGAAATGCTTTCTTTGAGCAGATCTTAGCCTTAAAACTCAAAGTCTAAGCCTTTTTTGCCTCAAAATAGCCCTCGATAAAGATTTCTTTTCTGAATTCTTTCTCTAAGTGGTTAGGAATCCCTTTAGTGTCTTAAAAATTTATGTATTCTTAGTTTCCACTTTCTAAAGTCCATATTGGTCTAAGAGCCTTCCACATATATTCTAGTTTAAGATATTCCTAGTAAAGATACATTCTTACTTTCACCTTATTTTTTTAAGACCATTTAAGCAGCACAACTTGCCATATAACTACAAAATTCAAGTGTGGTGCAAGGAGTGTAACAATATCATTTTTTCTATACCCATTTAGGTGGCAAGGCCTACGATAGATTTTAGGATTCATTAGATATAATGCTTTGTTAGGGAACTAAATGGTCCACAATAGACATTTTGGTGACATAGCTAGCTATAGTCTCACATGTACAAGGTCTATAAGCTTTTTAAGGATCCTAATTAACCTTTTTTAGTGTTTTGATGTAATGTTTAATGAATGCTATGGTATAAAAATTAATTAGGTAAATTTAAGGAAAGAAGAATGAATTGAGCTAAGCAAGATGTAAGAGGATCAAAGAACATGATTCAAGAGGAAAAACAAGAAAAAATAGTACCATGAGCCATTATGGAACACACGACTACACAATGGCATTTTAGCAAATTTCATATAAAACAAATTAGAAGCTTAAGGTCCAAATTGTAATCATTAGAAGAGAATTTTTTTGTCAAGTAAATAACTAAGGAAGATAAGTGTCTTAATGCATGCATACTTAGGTTCGCACTTGGCAAGTTAAGTAAATAACATGAAGGCACCTAATGTGAGCAATTAATGCCAATGCAAGGCTTACCTATAAATAGGTAGTCTAGGTGAGGAAGGGCAATTCAAGGAAAACAAATCCATTTGTATAGGAGAGAGTGTGTGAAGCTAGAGGGAAAAAGTTAGAAGCATGCATAAAAGGCAAAAATTTCAAGCAAGTCATGGTACTTAGTTTTCTTTTCTTATTATTTTTGGTCCTAGGATAAAGTAGTAATAGAAAATTTATTTTCTCCTCTTCATTTAGTTGTTGGTCAAAAAATTAAAAGGCAAAAATTTCAAAGGAGGAACTAGCAAAAACCCTAGGTAGTTGGCTTGCTTTAATCTCCATTTTTAGTCTTAGATATATGTTGTGTATTCTATGCCATGGTGGCGGCACATAGGTGCATTTAAGCAATGGAATTTGTTTGCTTTGGAAACAAAACTTTAGCATGCATGTGGTGGTTTTGATCTTTGATATATATGATATTCTTGCTCATTTTATATCATTGCTTAAATGTGATGGATTTGACTTGTCTAACTATTGAGATTTACTTGAGGTCTCATCTTTTATTTCAACAAAATTTTCAAGGCAAAAATAACTTTTCTTGATGTGTTTAGATTCATCCAACAATATGATAATTACTTTATTGTGTTCACTTAGATGATATATGATACGATAGGAGAAATACTTATAGAGCTTACCACTCAGAGGCTAAGCATGGGGAAGAACTATTTTGTGGTAGAAACTATGCGCAACGTTACTCTTTGCATGCTTTACAGGCCACTAAATATTATTTACAATGAAGGAGTAGGAAATGTATTAGTATAGTGTGAACATTGTATGTAACGTGGCAAAGAATCCAAATTTTGTGTTTGTATTATAGTTAGGATTTTGCCACTTAGATGTATGAACATGTGAGAATGTGTTGTAAGACTTATATTAACCCTCCTTATGTATGGACCTTATGTAATTGAAGCTTATATGACTAAGTCTACTTCATGGTATGGTATATGTATCTCTTAGCCAAAGATTGTATGAAATTGGTTATTGAATTCTTTGTTATATTATAGTTAACAAGATAATAAAAATTAAATGAATAAAGGTAAATAATTAAATGAGACATGAATGATGGCTAGGAAAAGAAGAAAGAACCTATGGTAGCATAATTTGATAGAGAATCTATTGTTATTCATATTGTTTGTATTTGCTTGGAATCGAAATATTACTATATAATATGGTTAAGGACTAAAGTGTAATAAATAAAGTTTAGGAAGAACAAAACATAAGTTTTACAAATATTCAATGATAAAGATTTAAAGCAAATAATGACTTAGTTGTAAATAGTTTATTATTGTACCATAGGATTGAAAACATATGATAAAAGACTTGTAACATCCTAAATTTTTACACTTAAGTCCTCTGTTCTTAATTGAAAAGTGTTTAGGTAAAGTATAACCTCAAAATAATTCTTTATGAATATCTTGATGTAATAAATTTTATTAGGGATCTAAGAGAGAAATAAAAGAGTCTTAAGGGGTGGAAAGGAATACCTCTAGTACAAGGGCTACATATTAATTTTAAAAGAAGTGAATTGAAGGTTGTTTTTAATTGCAAACAAAAAAGTATATTTTAGGGAACAAATTATAAAAATGTAAATTTAAGGGGTATGAACGAAAAGTGGCCTAGAAAAGTGGAGATATGGAGTAAAAAATAATCATTAGAAGGACCAAAGTGAAGATTCCCCTTGGAGATAAATGCACTTTCTTATATAAGGGCACAAAGTGTAATTTAAACCTTAAAGAAATCAAAAAGTGTGGGGTCAAGTTAAATTAAGTAAAAGAGAGAATGAACATGTGGTAGCAATCATTATAAGGCCATGTGAAGTGAGACATATGCACCAATGAGATAATGGACACTTGGCATGAGCTTGGTGAAAAAGCCAGAATAGCTTGGAAACAAAGCCAAGTCACCCATCCTATAAATACCCTTCCCACCTTGCCATTTTATGCAAGTGAAGTATGTATCCTAGTGCAGATAGAGAGAAGGAGGCCGAGAAAGCTAGAGAGAAAGAGAGGGAGGTGGCTGGCATGAAAAGGAGGAGAAGTTGGTGGTGGCCGAGAAGGTTCTAGGCAAGTAAGGTTAGGGTTTTATTTAATTACATTTACCATTCTTCTCATCTTCATTCATCATTTAATTAGGTTATTAATTTAAGCATTACATTGTTTTAGTTTTAGCATTTGGAAGTAACAATTTTTACCTTTTGGCTGAGACAAAACTAAGGTAGATATCTACACATAGTTGTCAAACTCACGAGTTTATTATCCAAGTTTACGAGTTTATGATTGTATATAAAGAAAACTAGTCAACTTGATGTAAACTTGAACTTAGTACAAACTCAGGTAAACTTGTGAGTTGACTTACCGAGTCTATCAATTTTACGATTTTAACGTATCAACTAGCTTATAAACTCAGCAACATAATAATTTAAACTCAAGACTAAACAAGATATAGACAAACTTCTTTTCTATGAAGCTTTTACAATTTATTTTATCACAAGTATAAAAAACAACAAAATTACATTTAGTATGTACTTATTAAAAAAATAAAATAAAATTTATTTAATTATTTATATTGAATAATTATTTATGTATGATTATCTTAAGATATTTATGTTGAGTATTACAAATTATGAAATATGAATAGCTTTTGTTTGATTAAGGATAATTTGAATAATTTTTTAATGTATATAGTATTTAAACTATAAAAATTACATATTTTGATAACTATTTATTAATCGAGATTAACTCTTACGAGTTTACCTCTCTATTACGAGTTTGCCTAAATGCACTAGTTTAACAACCTTGTATCTAAGCTATTCTCAAATTTTTTTTCTTTGTACAAGATAACGTTAAGGCTCTTGGTGGATGAGGCCCTTGGAGGACAGAGCACCTTGATGGTGTGAGGATATGGCCTTTGGTAGGCGAGACCCTTGGAGGGCAAAGCACCTTAGAGGTGTGGTTTAAAGATGTGGATTGCTTGGGGCAATCAATCATGCATGACGTGTGTTTATGGATCCTTGTTTGCTTATATATCTTCGTGATGATATGCTAATGAATGATGTTTAACCTATTCTTGTACTTTGTTAATTATTTGGAATACTTATTTATCTATTGGGATTTGTTGAAATCTCACCCCCTTTTCTTATATATTTCAAAAAATAATGACAATATTTGATACATTTAGGTTAATACAATGTTATGCCGATGTATATACTATTATGGTGTTTTGTTTAGATGATGGAATGATGACGGAAGTAACTGTGAGTAAGCTTGTGCTCGAGGAAGCTTACATCATGCAAAAGTTGTGGCCAAGAAGTTTATAGGTCATCAAGAAAAGTGAAGAAAGAAGGAGAAAATTTTGGCTAGATAATCTTGTTAGGTGACGGGTTGCTATTAGAATAGGTTAATTTTGAATTGTATTATATATTCTATCCTTATGTTCATGTAACCCTAGACATGTATTCTCTTCTTTCACTTTTATTTTGTATGAACCTATGTAGAAGTATGCTAGTTCTTAAAATGAATGTTTAAGTGTTATATTTTGGTTAAGGATATGTTTTGATAAAGTTAGTTCCTATTATTTCTTGCTGGCTGAGAAAAAAGCATGCATTTACGCTAGGAAAATGTGTTAATTGCATGGATATTATAAGCATGATTGAACCCTAGTTGACTTAATGCATTTGATAAAATAAAAGTATAGCACAAAGATTAAGAAAGTGATCTTAGAATTGCACATTAGGCTTGATTGGTTGAAAATTTGATGGTAATGATGTGCAATTTAAATTATTAGGAGATTGATAGTTTTATGACAATTTAGGTGTTTAGTTATTGGGAACTTTTTGAAATGATGACATGGGAAAATGGCATGGATAAGACATGTTGGTATTTTCATGTAAGTCTTACTTGGTGGAATGTGTAGACAACCTTGGTAATAGATAGAAGCATGATGTGACCATGATTGAAATTTGGAGACCTTAAGTAGAAAACACATATGATGTTATCGCATAGAAGCATATGATAAAAAATTAGAATAATATTATCTTAATTTTTAAAGTATATTTGTGTATTAGAAATAAAATAAAAATTTTTAGTTTAGTCCCTCAATATTTTTTTTTCTCAGTGCTTTATCAATGCAATCACAATTTGTGGCTATAATTATATAAGTATCTATTTGAATAGTATTTAGGGATATCACATAATTGAGGAAAGAGAATTTTGTTTGAAAAACATATAACTCATGTAACTATGAAAGTAAGAATCCAAAAATGCAAAAATGGAATACATTCCTTTCACGTAGAACCTTGCATGAAGAATTTGTTGTTTTGTGCATGTTAATATACGGCTACGTTATTTACCAATTAGAATATACTAGTATGTTTTATTCATATATTATAAGTAAATAAATTTGTATTTATTTTGGACACATGCTTGGCTTCGTTAAAGTATTAAAATACGTTATAATTAGCAAATATTTTACATTATACTCTTGAGATCATATTAATTGTTAAGAATTATTTTAAATAATGTATAATGATTGGTACATTATCTCTTTCAAAAGAATTATTATTTTATTTAGTATTAAGTAGGCAAAATGTTGTTTGATAAATAATATCATGAATGATGTTGAAAAGAATTTTTCAAAGTATGTGACAACATCATTTTGTCTATTTTACAAAATTAAAAGTATGAATACTATGTATGTGTGCTTGTTAGAATTGTATTATGTAATGTTTCATTCTAATATAAATTTTGTTAAAATCTTATAATAATGTTTTCTAGTTGTTTGTTTCTTTTATTTTGAATATTCATAAATGTAAAATTTTACAATTTAATGTTATAAGTTTGAATAACTTATTATGTATGGTTTGGTATGATTTAAATTTCATTAAGATGATTTATAGTTCTTTTGTATACCAAATTCTTAGTAACTTGTTGGTAATACCATATATATATATATATATATATAGTTATTATTATTTGTTATTTGTTTGTTGGTGTTTTCCTTGTTAAAATTGTTATTATATATTTTGTATTTTACATTAAGTTTCCTTCTGAATGCAAGAGTGGCACCAAGCAAATTGAAGGATGTGAGTGAGTGAGGGATGTGGTGGGGCAAGATCAGCGTGTGGTTTAAAGGAATGGGGTAGGTGTGGGGTATTTAAAAAGAATTCAATAGCTAGGTTTTAATAAGGGCTTTTAGATCCTAAAGTTTAGATGTGATCTAAGTGGATGGTTAGGATTTTACCACATATTTTTTATCCAATAGTCGTGATTTTGTCTAAGTAGACTGCTAGAATTTGATCTCATAATCTAATGGTTAAAATTTGATCTAAATCAGTGGCTTGAATTCAACCAAGTGATTTTACAATGGTGATGATTTAATCAAAGTGTAAAGCTAGAATTTAATCTCTTTAATCCAATGGTTGTAATTTATTCCATATGAATGGCTAGGATTTAATTATGTGATTTTAATCTAATGGTGGTGATTTAATCTAAGTGTAAGTTAGGATTTAATCTCTTTAATCCAATGGTTGTAATTCATTTCAAATGGATGGCTAAGATTTAATTATGTAATTTTAATCTAGTGTTTATAATTTACTCTAAATGCATGGCTATGATATAATCTTTCTAATCTAATGATTGTAATTTAATCTAAATGGATGGTTAGGATTTAATCTTAATTATTAAATATCTAAGATTAATTATGATATGGGTTCGATGGGTTAGGGTGTCACCACATGTCCCTAGTGAAATTATTATTTTACTCTAGGTATTTTATAAAATGATCATTTTGCTCTTATGGTCAAATTACAATTTTATCCTTAGTAGTCAGTACCCTTATTGTCTCTGTTTTCCTTGTTAACTTCTTATTGGCTTTTGATTTATGTCTATAAAAATTTTCTAAGTTTGTTTAGAGAGTGAAATCACCATTTTGCTCCTGGCTTTATAATTGTCTAGAATGAAAAATTACATTTTTGCCCTTAAACCTTGAAATTGACCTATAAGTTGTTTTCTTTAAATGATTTAACTAGGTATATTTATTCTTTCTTAATTCTTTTTTAATTTCCTATAACTAATCTAATTTAGCAAGTATTAAAAATCACTAAATTAAGGATGTTACAGGTTTAGCTTCCCCTAATCTCGAACTTGCAGTACGTAAAAAGTGGAATTAGATTACTGTTGGCAATCAAATCACTAAGGCCTTACCATTAAACTGGTTTACAATTGTACATGGAAATAGAATCTTCCTAGATCCTTAAGCTTAGTTGGGAGCTTGTACTATAAGATGGCATTGCATTCCTCTGTGTAATATCCTAATTTTAGCTTATTTAGTTCACTTGGTAAATTTTCCTTAACTTTTAGAAAAAATGCCAATGGGAAATTTATAAAAATGGAGACTCGAATTTATAGTTTCATGTCCTTAATAAAAAAACTTTAAATAACTAGGATATTCAAGTATAATAGCATTGAAATGCAAGGGAAGCTTTATGCAATAATTTCAAAAAGTAGAAAAATAGAGGACCAATGAAAGAGAAAGCAATGATTAAAGAGGAATAAAGAGATAAGGACCCTGAATTATACACATACGCACGAGAACATAAAATAGAGGGTGAGAAACATAATTTCTACTAACAAAAGCTAAGAATGTGGGGACCAAAAGTACAATATTCCCTTTGAAATTAGAAGGAGATGATTGACGCAAGAGCAAGCATGTCAAGTATCTTCTTGCATATGAGTAAGGGCACATGGAAAGCAAAGGAAAATTTTAATGCCATTTACTTAGGTTTGCATGCAAGGAACCTAAAACTATTATAAAAAGGAAGGGGGACCACCATTTGAAAACCACGAGCTATATCTACAAGAGAGAGAGAGAGAGAGAGAGAGAGAGAGAGAGAGAGAGAGCAAGTGAGTGACGTCCAAGTGAAGAGGCTGAGAAGGAAGGTGAGATTTTCTTAGGTTTTTTCTTTGTTCTTTCACAAATTTCATTAATTCTCTACCATCTTTTACTCTTTCTCTTAGGTGACAAAAATAAACACTTTGATAGTGAAGGGAAGTGAAGGAACCCAGCTTGACTGAGACTTACTCTTAGGAAACTTGCACCAAGGTAGCTTTAAAGCTTAACTCTTACATGTTTTTGGCTTAGTAACCTTCATGAATATTATGGGCCATCATTATAGCACTTCATGTGCAATGCAAGGGTTTGTTGTGGTTAGCATACATGCATGTTTGATGATTCCATGGAAATTTTTGTGACCTCGATTGAGATGTTTATCTCTGCGTTAATTTCTTTCGCAATATTATTTATATCATTTTATTAAATACATGTTTTAAATTGTCATTAAGTGTGAACACCCCATCCCAAAATAAAATAAGAATAAAAATTAATGATTAATTAATTAATTAATTATTTAATTCATTAATTAAGCAAATGTAAAATGGGTAAGTCACAAAATAAAAATAAAAAATATGAAAAGAAAAATAAAAAATAAAAATAAGATAAGCAAAAAATAAGGAAAATGAAAAATAAGAAATGTAAATAAAAAAATAAAAAATATAATCAATTAGTTAGTCAGCATGAGGTTTTGGAAGACCAACTTGAATAGGACTTTGACCTGGGTTGATTGGTCCAAGGGTGGAACCCACCCGTCAAGGTACATGAGAACGGATATAACTTGTGATTTCTTGGAGAGGCCGAGACATGGAAGCAGACGTGAGTGCAGTGAGAAGACTACCAATGTCTGTCATTTGTCTGTGAGAAAGCTCACACCTCAGAGTTAGGATAGACTGCCTAGATAGTATCCTGTGTGAAGTGTTGCTACCAACATGAGTTGGTTTCTGGTGACATAATCAATATTTAATTAGAAGAAATGAGGATCTCCTCCTGCCGAATGCAGCATGGATATTACGCCATGGGAAAAGGGGTTCGTTTTGACGTAAAAAATAGAGGTTTACGTGAGAGAAACCGAGGGGCAAAAGTAGAAGGAGATAGGAATAATAGTGTGAAACCTGCTTGGCTAGAAGGAGGGATGGCTGAGACATTCTTTAGTGGGTGTGGAGTCCACAAGAATTGAGGAAGAACGAGAAGAACGTCTTCTGCTTGCACGGCAGCCTAAGCATCGGCCCCCATGACCTTCCTTCCTACGACTCTCACCCTCTCCTCCAGGTGAGAGGTACGTGTACCACGACCTGGTTCGATTGGACGATCTAGATAAGCTCACTGATGGTTCCAATATTCAGCCGTATACGATTAATGGAGCGAAGGATTCTTCAGGACCCTTTCCATTTCTATTCTCTCGCATGTAAGATAGATCACCTGGTGACGGAGGAGAGCGTCAGAGGGAGAGGAAGCCTTAGGGAGTGAAGAACAGAGGAGAAGGAATGTGAGGAAATGAAGGAAGAAGAGGAATGGCTGTGTGTGATGAAGCTGAGCAAAGCAGAGAGAGAAAAACTATAACCCTTTTGAGGACAAACCTGACTGCTCCACTCACTTTTTTCTCACCGCTGACATCCAAAGTGTCCTTTCCAATCAGTCAATGGAGAAGCAGCGTGCTCATAGTGCCCGTCAACTCTCCTGGCTTTGTCTACTGAGATTTCAACAAATCGCCAACTCTCTTGCTTGGGTATACAATGGTTTCCTCTCATTACTTTGCACCGCCTACCAAGTGAGAGCCAAGGGAAGGAACGCTTCCTTATTTTCATTCCTTCGCGTTTCGATTCGATGTCGTTGTGGCTTTATCGGGTAATCAAAGTGTTCTTGATTGTGGTTCTTCTATTGCAGGTGTTTGAGCTTGTTGCTTACTTCAAAGGATGGCCAAGGGAGGTCGGTTATGACAGAGCCCTTCTTATTCACGATACATTGTAAAATGCAGAGCCATCTTGCTCGTCGACTGTCATGTCTGAGCTCTGGGAGGATCGTCCACTGCAGCTTCTTCTCGTATAGCAAGAAGGTGGCCATGGCTGCAGAGTCAGTCACTCAAGATATAAGGAATTGCACATTGGAGGCATTGGAAAGAAGATTTGCTATTGCAAAAGCTGAGCTCCTCACATAACCAAAGAAAGACAAAAAAAGTATAAAAGAAAGTGGGAAACAATATCATACTGTTTGTTATACCTCTACTGATTCTTCATTGCGTTTACGTGGTCCATCAGATACCACTTGCTTAAGCACATTGTCCAAGAACGGGAATTTCACTTTCTCTGGCTAGGTTACTTTGCATGACGCTGAAAAGGATGGTCCAACATATGCCTAGCTCTCTTGTACTGTAAATGAAAAGCTGCTGTCAAATGACGAGGAGTTAGCTGCTGGGAGAGGAAGTTCAGTTGGTAGAATATTGCATGAGCTACTTCAAAAGGATGATTCAGCTCAAAAGTACATGCAGGGCTTGAGAAGCATGAAAATTGATAACTAGATCCTTCTTGATAATCATGTACAAAAATGTGGGGCATCTTTAGGTGCTCGCATTAAAGCTTTGCATATTCATTCAAAACGATCTAAGAAATGCATGGCTATGAAACAACATAAAAAACATGGAACGTTGGATCTTCCTCCAAAGCTATATTCAATATTTTTAGATCTACACAGTGCTATCATTCTAGTTATGGAGTGAAGTTCGAGGAAACCTCAAAAGTATGAGTTTTAGTGCACGAGAACCCACATATCCTAAGGTATCGTGCATAAGTGAGGTTAAATGCAAGAAAAAGGAGGAGATGAAGAAGAGAAAGGCCATTAAGCATAAGAGTATTGAAAAGGTTGTTAAGAATAAGAGGATGTTGCTTTGGGTTTTCAAGGAATTTTGTGTTCTCTACGTGAAAGAACAGAGCAAAGGATGAGGACGATGATTCGATGGAGTGAAGAGCGTAGATATGAACGTGAAGCTAAAGCTGCATGTAAGTGACGTGAGATTTTAGTACTCCTCTCATTTTTATCTTTGTTTTTGTTTGTTATGTATGTGTGTGTATATATATATATATATATATATATATATATATATATATATATATATATATATATATATATCTGGTTTGGATATTGTGTTGTTTCTGCATATGATTCCCACCAAAAGCTCCATTTTAAGTTAAAGTAATTATAAGTTTTTTAGTTGCTGTGTGGGATATTGGTCCCCTTAGGCACTTAAAAACTAACTTGTAGAAGTTGCGTAAGATCACTAATCTCCTTAGGCTCTGAAAGTTAACATATGATTTCGAAATCAAAAAACATAAAAATAAAAATTCCAAGAAATCTCAAATAATCTCTTTTGTATTTTGGGTTACCGTGTGAGATTGTTGATCTCCTCTGGCACCCAAAAGTTAACTAGTAGAAGTCATGTGAGATCCTAAGTCTCCTTAGGTTTTGAAAGTTAAGATCTATTTTCCAAATATAAAGACAGAGCAATCCCAAAATAAAAAAGGGGTATTTTGCTAGTTATTTGTAATAAAAAAAAAAATAAGAAACAAATACTTTTTCGTTATAATCTCACCTTTATGTTAAAAATAAAATTCTAAAAAAATTTAAAAAAATCTTTTCTCATTATTATTTCATATAAATTTCAAAATGAAGGCTAAAATTCCAAAAATGAGCTAAAAATTTATAAAAGAGAGAGAGAGAGAGAGAGAGAGATAAAATGGAAAGAGTAAGAGAGTGAGATGAAGTTGATTTCATAAATTAAAACACACCAATCATACTCTAATTTTGTTTTGATTATGAAAACCTGTTTAATGTTAAATATCTTGCTCTTCTCGGAAAAAAAAAATAATAGTCACAATTAACAGATATATTTCTTAGTTGAACTACGTGGAATTTGATCCCTATCACAGGGTACGTAAGCCTTAGGTTTTCATCCTAAGTCAAGTCCACCGTTTTGTAAATAGCTATTTGCTTGCTTTCATTATTGTTGTTTTAGTCTTTTCAGTTTAACAAGCATGCATGTCAATAAAAGGGTAATTAAGATAAATTTAAGGTCATATTCTATCTCATTTGGCAAGTTTAAGGTAACCATCCTTATAGACAGGTGTTATGGGGTGCCTAACACCTTCCTCACACTCAAATAGACTCCCAAATCCATCTTTATTTTCACAGACTATTTTGCCTTTTTCTTTTTGTTTTAAATTGGTTTGTAAGGTTTTCCCTTAAAAATTTTAGTGGCGGCTCCTATAAATTGATTTTCAAGATTCATTTTAGGAATCAACCTAAACACCTTTTTATTCTTCTCACTGAAAGGTTGGTTATGACATTAAGCTACTAGGATTTCATAATCTTACTCATTTCCTCACATTTTCAAGAGGTAAAGATGTATATGTTTGATTCATTTAACTTCACTCAAGACTATGAAACTTTCTCTTTACTTATTTCTCTAGTCATGTTCTACCATGAGGGGGAGTTTTTCATACCTTTCTTGACCAAGTTGGACCCAGGGCATTCTCATATACTCACTAATCCATGGCTCGTTTGGTAAGCATGGTGGTCTTTAGGACTGGTTGAAGGAGCACTCTATTTGAAGGAAAAGTTGTATTCAGTAGATGATGTAGTAGGGTTTTTATTTGTATAATATAAAGTATTATGTAGAAATGTTTATGCTAACCTCTCGGCCAAAGTATTCTTATGACATAGGTGTTGTCTTAACTAAGAAGGAAGTTTTCTTTTTGTATCAATTGGCTGAGAGAGTTGAGACTTCCATAAGCTAAAGTGAACTATCCACTTATATAATGAAATGTAGCATGCTTATCTTATGTTTGTATCTATTTGAGGTGTGGCAGCATATGACACTATCTTAGATTCTTCACTATATACTAGACTATGCTTAATTACCTTTAACACGTGCAAATGAGTTTTAAATGTTCTGAAAGAGAGAGAAATCCATTTGAAAAAGAAATATCTCCTTAATTAGGACTAAAATGAAAAGATAAATCTTAGATTTTGATTAAACTTCAACTTGTTGAGTAGTATACATTTTCAAAAATTATCATGTTATTTTATGTAGAAAGTAAGAAAAAAAACTATTTATTTAATTTTTTATAAGTATGATTTAATTAAAAGAAAATTTTTGTGACTAGGGTAAATCTAAAAATATGTTATTTTATAGGTTATAGGTATTATTTGTCCCAAAAGAATCTAAGTGCAACCTTTCTTGCTATTTTACAAAAGCTTCTCATCATCTCTTTTTGTTTCCAAAAATATGAGTTTAAGACACCTAGTGTTGTAGGAATAATTAGGTTTAGATAAGATGTCATAACACTTGATATGACAAATAGGCTATCATTACCTTGCATTTAATATGGAATATGAAGAAGTGAAAGAAGGGATTTAAATATACTTGGCTCTGTACTTGATAATCTCAACATATCTTGCATAGTTCATTTATACTTTCCCACGTGTTACTCTTGGCCAAAAGTCTTCTTTAAAAATCTACAAGAAGACATGAAGATAATGAAGAAAAAAGTACAAAATGTGATTCCCTATAAAAACATCTATTAGACCATTTAAAAACCAAAAACAATTAGGATGGGATTGGATATGTCTTAAATAGAAGTGATGGGTATCCATTAAATTTTTAATGCAAATATAGCAATTAGGCTTAGTATGTGTCAAACCCAAATTTTGGATTATTATGGGCTATACTTGCAAAATTAGATCTTGGAAGATAAAAATTAGTTAGGTAAAAAATAAGTAACCTTTCTCTAATATAAATTTTTAATTACGTATTACTTGTTTATATAATATATTTTCCTTTTTTTAGATTTTATATTTTATTCTTATAGTGTGTAATTAACAAATGATAGTTAAACTCATAATATATATTTATATATAGTTATATTTTCTGATATTAAGGGTGCCACACTCTGTGAAAGCCATTTTCTTAACTTGTTCTAGCCTTTTTTCTTATATAAGATATCTTTTATGAACTTCATATAGGTAGGCATTAGTTCCAGTCTTTAACAAATGTGATATTAATATGCAATTTCTAGTTTCTTGAATACCTTCAAAAATTTCTTAAATTGCTTATCAATTTTCTGCTTTTGAAACCTTTATGAAAATGGAGGTGGATGCATATACCCTGTGACCTTAAGCTTTGGCAGATCATCAGCTTGTTTTTCAATTATTCCTTTTTCTTTCCTTTCTTTTTCCATATTCAGCTCTCTTAAGGTTTCCATCTATCTCTATACCACTCGTTAATGAAATGACATTACAATGCTTCTTACTTTCCCTCTTTAGAGTTGGTTCAATGTCAGTAGGTAGGCTTCCTTATGATTGGTTGCTTAAGGCACTTGCAAACTAACCTACTTGTGTTTCTAGGTTTCTCAAATAAGCATATTGACTTTGAATCATTACATTTTCGCCTTAAATGATCACATCATTCTTACTTATGAATTTCCTTAACATCCTTTTTAGGGATGGTTTCTTCTCACCCTGGGTTATTTGGCTTTAACTTGTTATACCCTGAACCCAGTGTATGAGTTTTAACTTGCTTATTAGACTTAGGTGGGTTATTTCGTCTTAGTTTAATAGTAGGGCTAGTTTCTTGTTATTACTATAGGAGAAATTTTGTTAATTCCTTCACCCTAGATTATAAGCGTTGGCATATGGGTTGTTTTAATTTTTCATGGCTAAAAGCCGAACATTCTTCATGTTACTAGAACACTGATTTGTATAATGGCCACTTTCACACAATTTATAGCTACCCCCAAAAGGACTTAATGAATTGAATGTTGTTAAAGTCCCTAAGGCCTCTACCCTATTTGTTAGAGTTGAGTTATGAGCAATCATTGTTGAAATGGTCTCCAATTCATGAAACCCTACAACCTTTGCAAGCATTATTCTCTCTTAGTGCCACTAGTAATTGTTACAAGACATAATCTCTAAAAAATCATATGCTTCATCCTTTAGTTTTACCATTAATCCTCCACTAGATGTAGCATCAATAGTTATTCTAAAGGCTGGAGATAATACATTGTAGAAAGTACAAACATGTAACCATTTAGGTAACTCATGGTATGGACACTTCCTCAATAAATCCTTGAACCTTTCTCAAGCTTTGTAGAGGTTCTCTGTGTCATATTAGAGGAATGAAGTGATGTCATTCCTCATTTTTGTTGTCATTCCTAAAGGGAAATATTTTGTAAGAAATTATAGTGTCATGTTTTGCAATCCAGAGATAGAGCCCAAAGGTAGAGAATTTAGCCACATTTTTGCCTTATCCCTAAGTGAGAAAGGAAGCAACCTTAGTTTGACTGCATTTTTACTCAGCTTATTGTAATTGAAAGTGTCACATATTTCCAAGAAATTTAGAATGTGGCTATTAGTTTCTTTAGTTAGCAATCCCTTAAATTGCCTATTGGCTTGTAACAGTTGAATAGAGGCAAACTTAAATTCAAAGATATTAGTCATGCTATTAATTACTAATGCATATATAGTTACCTTATCCAAGCAATCAATTTTACAAGATAAAAAGCGGGAAAATTGCAATTAATTTAATAAACGCATATTTAAGATAAGATGTAACAATTGCAAAAGTCTTCCATAGGATTTTGGCTTATTAAGGCACATCAATTGCATTTTTTTAGTAACTTTCCTAAGTTAAAATCATTGATTTATGAAATAGTCTTAGTCTTTATCATTATTATAAAAATCTGTCAATTCCTTATAAATTCTATCACTTTAATTCATTTCCTTATATTTTCGTTAGAGCCATTAAAGAGATACATTATGTATAGCTAATTACAACTCTACAAATCTTATAGGTATATGTTTGTCCTACAAGTAAATTGAGTTAATTCAAACAATTAATTAGCAATAAACATGCGATACTTAGTTTTATGACTAAGTTTAGGTTTTTCTTTCAAGAATCCCCAAATGCTTAACATAAGCCCTAATTGGTGATCAATCAATAAGGGAACAAATAAATATTTAAATTAAATATATTCATCCACAAAGAAATTTAAGTAGGAAAGCAACAAACATTAATAATTTAGCGCCAAGGGGCCATGATTCCAAAAAAACAAAGACTTAGCTTAGCATATCCATAATTACTATCCAATCCAAATCAGAAAATAAAAGAACTTCATTTTTGAACTTCCTTTCTTGAATCTCATTTTGAAATACTTTCCTTGAATGAAGCATAGCCTTAAAACTCAAAGTCTCAGTCTCTTTTGCCTCAGAACATCCCTATATACCTTTTAAGTATGATATATATCACTTTAAGTTGCAAAAAGACTAATTTAACCTTCATTTTCCACACCCTAGCACTAAGTTTCTGGTTCTCTACACATCTCGGTGCCATGGTGCCAAGTTATTGCCTTTCAAACTAGTTTGTTGTTTCATCCATAACTTTCTATTCCAATGTCAAAATTTAAAGAACTATCACTCATTGGAAAGGTCTTGAAAAGATCTATAACTACATATGAAATAACGATCTCTAAATTCTAACATCTATAGGGTCCAAAAATTACATCAATTTTAGATATTCACTTACTTGATGTCAATACTATCACTTCTTCCTTCTAAAGCCTGAGCAAGAAAAAAAAAATCCTTATGAGTAACTTTTATTTGGAAATGTATTTTCATGTGAAGCATTAAATTAACAAGAATCAATACTAAAATAATTTAACACTTTGACTAACAAAGGCAAAATAACTCAATTATCATAATTCACTTAAAACCAACATAAAACTAATAAAATTTCTCAGTTATTTAGGATTAATATGATTAAAAAGACTCTATTTAATAGAGTTATCACACCCCTAAACTTGAGTTTTTGCTCATCCCTAAGCAAATAAAATATGCCTACTTAAAATTCTGCTACTCCTATTAAGCATCTGGGATTAACCAAACATTCATCCTTAATAATTAAGCACAACATCATGATCAACAAGAAATACAAAATAAAAGTAAAACATTTTGAAGTTTAATAGGCAATCACAAATATCTTCCCATATTATAGGAGTATAAATGTGCATGTAGCTATACAATCATGTCTTGTATGTAATCAATTTATTTTTTATGCAATTTATGATACATGACAAATTTTAACTCTAATTGCTTCACATGTTTGCTTGTATACCCTTTCTTCATTAATAAAAGCCATACACAAAGCAAAAATAATTAAGTCTTTACAAATTGTAACATGGCCTAAGGTTAAGGTTGCCAATCGAAATGATAGAGATTGAAATCAAAGTTCAAGAGAAGTAATACAACATAGTGCAACCCATATCACATTTGTTTGTGTTGTAGTTTATTTCTAGAGCATGATGTCTAACTCCAACGTAGGTGAAGTTTTGGCAAATGGTTTCATATGTTGCAAAATAGGAACTACTTGTGTGGACAATGAGCAATCATTAAGATTTAAGAATCTACTTAAAATATAAATTATCTATATGCCAAATGGGGGGATAACAAGTGCAAATATTTTAAGTGGTTGTCTACACCCAATTTTAAGGATAGATAAGCAAGCCTTAAGAGATTAACAACTTAGAGGACATGCAAATTAAACGTAACTATTAAAAAACTTATGGACTATTAGTTTGCTATTTTTACATATTTTAATCTTTGTTTTAACTTTAATTTTAGTGTTTTTAGCTAGTAAATCAAGTTAGAAATGGTTGTTTTAGGTTGTGTATAGGTTTTAAGATAATTTCATTGGATTAAATGCTTGTAGGCGTGGCATTAAAGGTAGAAAATTGTAAGTTACAAAGTAAGTCATAGGTAGGATTTAAATTCCAATTTTAAACTAGAAAGATCTTATCTAGCTCATCTTCAGAGATCTTTCTCTCTTTTTAACATTGGGATGCGTAAAAATGAAGGAAAATATAAGGTTATAACTGATTTTAGGGTATTGTTGTAATCTCTTTTGAAAAGAAAGATTATATAGGTAGTTAGGAAATATTGAAGGAGATCTAGCATGCTTAGATTAGTACAAACTTCTATTACATCACTTCTACATCTTTTTTCGTCTTCCCCTATATTTCTAACTATGGAGAGAGAAGTAGAATGTGAAACATTAGGCATCCTTGTATATGGATTTGTTAATGGAGATTTTAGAGGATTTAATCATATATAGATAAACTCATTTCATCTAGTTAAGGAATATTTTTTTTGGCATCTTAGTAGTTGTGAAATTTAAATGATTATTCTTCTTCTCCTTTCTTCTCTAAAATTTTTACTTTCCTAATTTATTTAATTTATCTTTAACTAAGTGGATGGCATGGCCTGTTATTTACCTTGCTTGATGGTAATTGTCTTCCAATTAGTTTGGTTGAATACATGATCATTTGATTGAGCCACTATTAGTGGAAACTAATATAAAAGATTACAACCATGCTTTCTTTTCTAAAGACCAACTTAAATTGAGAGCTTTTCCTTTTCCTCAAGATGACGTGACTAAATATTAGTTATTTTATTTACCCACAAGTGCCATTACCACTTGGAAGAGATGGTAAGCAGTTCTTGATAAGCACTTTCCTACTTCCCAAGCTATTGGTATTAAAAGGGATATCAATAGGATTAAGTAGAAAAAATCTAAGACACTTATGAGTATTGCAAAAGATTCAAGAAATGTGCAAGTAATCCTTAACATAATATCTTAAAGCAATACCTCAGCCAATATTTCTATAAGGGGTTATTATCCACCAAAAGAAGGATGTTGGATGCAGCTAATGGAGGTGTTATTGTGATCAAGACTCTTCAAGCCACTAAAGATTTAATATCTAATATAGTAGCCATATCTCAACATTTTGGACTATGCAAAAACTTCTAGGGAAAGTGAATGAAGATAGCAAATCTTCCTTCAAGTTTAAAATTAATCAACCCATTGACTTGGTTCAAAGCTTGGTCACAAGTTAAGAGTAATAAGTCAAGGCTTATGAGATCCGTGCCAATGTTGGTCACCTACTGACAAGTATCATACACTTTAAGAGGATGACTAACATCAGGTTAATGACCATAACAAATGAGGTTTGATCCTTACTCTAACAGCTACAATCTGGGATGGAGAGAACATCTTAATTTTAACAATGAAGTAAAACCCTCAAATGTGCAACAATTTCAGCTAAAGCTGAGGGGACCGTAACAACCTTTTTATCCAAGCTAAGTATGGCACTTAAGGATATTATGAGATCTCTAGCAACAAGCACTCAATAATTGATAACTCTAAGAAATTAAAGCTATCAAGCATCAAATACATGAAGAAAAATGCTTGATTTCAAGTCTTTTCTAGTTGTTATCTAACTTTGGTTTTTATTTTTCTTTATTATGAATAGATGAGTTATTATCCTAAACAAGGGACTTAGGAAGAGTAATTTGCATTAAAAAAAAACAAGAAAGAATTATGCTTGGTGTGCTTCTTATTCATTTGTAGGTAAAAGGAAGAGGAGTTCTCAAAGCCAAAATTTTTATCTGTTGTTGTGACAAAGTTATGGTATTTGCTACGAAAAAATCCTATACCAACTTGGATTATTGAAACAAATGTTTTGGGCTTGTGAGAAGTGGTCTGAGTGGCACATGACTTCTAAATGGAGGTTGATGGAACCCTAATTTAAGAAAAGCTAAAAAGGAGTGAAAGCAGGAGTCAGAGAAAGATGAATAAAAGGCAGTAAGCAAGAAATTACAGAGGCAAAAAAGGTTTAATCTCTAATTGTAAGGATTTTCTTCAACTTTTTTACAACAACAAAGAGGAGATTGATAGTAGAAAAGGAAGGTAAGTTGATAGAGGAGAAGGCAATACACTAATTGGGATCAAAGGATCTAGAGTTTGGCCATCAATTTCATTATTATTGATCTTTATTCCAATTTTCAATTCTACTAGCCTATGGATAGTTTGAATACTATTTTGATTTTTATTATCATGAACTAAACTTTAGTAGCTAGAGTTGTTATTTGAACCTAAATTTGCATAATGCTTTGACTTGTTGACAATATGTTTAGTGAATTTCATTAGTGTTTAATCAAGCTTGTTATGAATAATTACGCTATTTATTGATTGGCCACCAATAGAAAGTAAATTAGCTTGGATTAGTGCTAGAAAGTTCTATTTAAGTGCGATCTAGCTTGCATGTGTTGAATTGCAAATTAAGGAGGTTAGTATAGCAATTTTGGAGAATATTGTATGCAATTCATTATTAAGGTTAACACTAAATTTTGTCATAATGTTGTCATGACATTACTATGACAACAATAAGTAAAGTGCACATGAAAGGGAAAAATAGCAATCATAGCACTTTTCTTAATTAGAAGTTGTTGATTTTTCTCTGTTATTACCTTTTTCTTTAGCTATTGAGTTTTATTTCTAGTTCACTAGTCAATTTTATTTGTTTTAATTAGTCATATAGTTAAAATCTCATACAAGACTTGATATTGTTACTTCTTATTCATCCTATTTTAATCAATTTAATTAACACTAGTTTTTATCTCTCAATCCTTGTGGGATGATACTCTTTCACTACTATATTACTTGAGAGATTTAGTGCACTTGCTGATCAAACCAACAATTATTCCAACAAGAGACAAGGTTAAGCATATAGAATTTGGAGAACCAAGTAAGCCAATTTGCTACATCATTGAGTAGATTAGAGTCCTAAGGCAAATTGCCTTCTTAAGTTGAGGATAATTCAAGACAAATTGTATATACAATCACTTTAAGAAGTGGAAAAGAATTAATAGATGCACCCAATAAATTAAGCTATGAGCAAAACTTAGTTATGGAATTAAAAGCAGAAATGGAAGTCACTGTACAAAAACTAAACACAAATGTTCCTAAGGAAGATAAAGCTATCCAACATGAAGAATTGATCAAAAAGCCACCTTCTCCAAAAAGATTTGCTTAGTCTAAAAAGGACAAGGAAGAAAAAGAGATCTTAGAGACCATTCGTTATGTGAAGTTTCTTAAGCAAATAATCCATTATGTGAAGTTTCTTAAGGAATTTATACCAGCAAGGAAAACATGGTTAGATATGAAAAATTAAATATTAGGGAGAATGTATTTGCAGTTATTCAAAAAGAATTACCCTTAAGTGCAAAGATCAAGGCTTGTTTGCCATCTCATGCAAGATAAGAAATGTGGGATTCAAAAAACCACATGTGACTTGGGTGCATCGATCCAGGTGATGCCTTTTTCTATTTATTTATTGCGTCCCTTATGAATTGTAAATAAATGTTGGTTAAAAGTTCAAAAATTATAAATTAGGCAAGGATATATATATATTAATCTCTATAGTCCCATATAACTTGGCATTGAAATATAAGTAATCAAGTAAATATCTAAGCCTATGCAAGAAATTTAATTATAATGCCCAAATTGTGCTCATCCTAACCATGCTACTCTCAATCCAAATTAATAGGTGTACTATTTTGTTCTTCTTTTTTTTTTTTTGTTAAGACCAATAGGCTTTCCAATCCTTAATAGCATTCTTTTAAAGATCTAAGTCCATCTATTTAGTTCAAAGGATTTCTCATGTTTGAAACCTTATGCTAAGAAGTCCAATTGCTAAAATATAAGCCCAATTACCTTAGCCTAACTAACCTATTCACATAGTCTTTAATTTCCTAAAATTAATAATTTGAGTCCTGGCAAATGACTTGTGCTGCCATCATTACTTCATCTTTACCTAAGAACACTTTGCATTTAATGGCATGGATTACATGCCACTTTTAGCGTGTGTCATATGAATTTTTTTCCTAGTGTATTAAGACCATAATAACCTACCTTCATGAAGTCTTTGGGCTATCTAAATTCTTCACTCTTCATTAATTGCTATCTATTATAGCCTACATGTTTTTATCAAAATTGTGAGTAGATTTCATTAAATGCTTGCTCCAATCTGCACGTCAAGTGTGCTCTTCATTTTCAGCTGTTGGTTTATTTATTTTTCCCTTCTTTTTTCTAATATTTCATTTGCAATCCATCCCTTTTTCTAATTATTATGCACCAAGCAATAAGTCTTTGACTTTCTTATATTTCTTTTATTAATTATTTATTACATTCAAAAGGAACAACTTACTAATGCTAGTCTTGAGTTCCCAAAAAAGGAAAAAATACTATAAGATAATACTAAACTCATAAAGCTCCTTGTAATTAATCCTAGAGAATGATAATACCTTTCACAATGATTCTTCTTTTCAGGCGCCACTTCCTATCTAAAAAATCATTATCCCAAAATCTTAAGAAGACTATTAAACATTGTGGAAGAAAGTGAAGCAATTTTCCCAACATTTAGATTTTCTAAATATTGAGTTTAATCAATTCAAATTGCACTTATCCCTAGCTTTATCCACCATATCACACGTTGTCCTACTCCATCAGAATTTCTATGTAATTAATCAAGATTCAATTTCTTAGAATTGGTTCATATCAACTTCTAGTTAAAGTTCTAAGTATATACATAGGTCATTATTTCAAATAGAGTCATTTTATTAATAGTCTAGGTACCAATAAATTATCTATTAATTTATAATAATTAAAAAAACCCCAATTAATACTTTCAACTAATCTACATGACAAACCCTTGCTTGGTTCACATGGTGTCAAATTTCTTAAATACATACTTAGGTGAAAATGATCATAATTTTCATTAATTAGAAAATTAAATTACCTAAATTAGCAAACTTTAAATTTCTTAACCTATGCCTTGCCTTCAAATTCAAGATTAAAGCTTATAGCTTACATAAAAACAAATTCCATTCCAACATCCAAAATTAAATCGTTTAACATAGATTAAGGCTCTAATTGACTCAGCCAAAACAAAACATCACCGTGGATATGTCCAACACATTACATTCATCACAAGTACTCCTAAACTACAACTTACATAATCTAACCATGCAAAAAAAATGGGCAGCATAACCAACCAAAGAAAACTACTACATTTACTTGCTACATAGGGCTTAAATACATTTAAATATAAATATATATATATATATATATATATATATATATATATATATATATAAAGCAAACTTAGTGTATTCCTAGATAAATCTATAAATTAGACAGCTTGTACTCCTTGCCAACAATTTTTACACATAGAGGTGCTCTATCAAGTTCACCCTTCACACTTAGTACTATTTGTAAATCTCCCCTTCATCCATATACACATTGAAAGAGAAAGCAAGAGAGAAATTTGGATAGTTTTGCATAAAGCTAAAACCAACAATTAGAATCAACATCTTTAGAACTTGTAGAACATAAGAATGAGGTAAGATTCAATAGTTGGCTAAATTAATCCTAAGCAAGCAATCACAAGTATAAGGAAATGTAGCAAATTAGAAAGATAAGAGCAAGCAACCCTAGGATGCAATTTAATCAGGGATCCATTTTATAGTGAATACAACATTGCCAAGGCAACCACATCCCTTCTTGCATACAAAGTCACACACCCTATTGGTGCTGCAACACATTCAAGTACATGGAAGATTGTTAGATTAAGGATTAAGTAAGAAAAGCCATGACTAACTACCTCTTAAGCTTAAGCCAAGATGAATTAAAGAGATTATATGTTAATTTTTATTCTTTGTTTGGTATTTTAGGCTTAAAATCAAAATCAACTCCTTCCTTACCTAAGCTTATTAGCCATGGTGTAATGGTGCTTATTTCTTCTCCTACAAGTTTAAAATGAAGCATTATAATTTTTATCATCTTATCAAATTGTCACCCTAAATCTTGAATTTAAGATATAGAAAGATATGGGAGAGTTAAGTCACATTGCCTTACTCAGCCTTTTTCACTTATCCTCTGCCCAACATTTTTTCTATTCTTCTTTCTTCACTTTCGTTCTTTCTTTCTCACACTTCACTCTTTCTTTTATTACCTGATTCACTCTCTTCCTTTTTATTAAATATACATGTGTAACTAGATCCACTCTCATTATAACACACTATGTGTCATTAATCAAACTCTTTTCTTGACAAATGATGGTGTCCCTACATGATGGGCTGCTACCCTTTAGTTGCCACTCACTAATCAAAGTCTCACAACTCAATTTTCCCTTTGGTTAAATTTATACTTTAAACCCCAGAATTCCCCTGAAGTCATGGCAAAAATTGTTATTCCTACCCCAAATATAAGTAGTCGTTCATATAGACGGAACATTTACCTTGGATTCTTTTCCTTCTCTTTCCCAATCATTATCCCATTATCCATTGTCCTTTCTACCCCTTTTTAAGCATATATTCCCCTTCTATCACTAAAGACTTGTATATATATATATTATGGCCCTAAACTTACTAAAAATTTTATAAATGGTCTAATCATTATATTCTAAAATTAAATTAAAAACCAAGACGACACATTATTCATTTTTAAATGCTAGGAAATTGAAAGAAACTAGTGTTGTGATTTAACTTACAAATAGATTAGTTGTATACCCAAAGGGATTATTAAAGGATGTTCTAGTTCAAGTTAATAATTTAGTTTTTGCTATAGATTTCTTTGTTGTAGATATGGAAGATGACAAGCCTTTTAAACCATTTGAAAATTTATTTGGAAGACCCTTTGTTAATACTACTAAGACTGAGATTGATATGCATGAGAGTACTCCCTCCATGGAGTTTGATAAAAAGATTATTAAGTTCAATATTTATGGTGCCATGAAATATCTTCTTTTTGTTGCACTAACATCATTGACCCCTTAGTACAATAAGCATTTGGGTTGAATAGTATTGAGAAATTGAATGTTTCATTGGGTAAGAACATTATTTGTGATAATCTAGCCAAGATTAAAGGAAAGTTTGAGATTAATGATATATTAAAAGAAGAGGTTCATTAATTAGAGTCCCTTAAACTTAAAAAAAACTTTAGTATTTGCTTAAGAAGAAAGAAGCCAAATCATGGCTAATCCAGTGGATCCCTTTCATGCAAGAGCTTGATTTATAGATAAGGAATAAGAAAGGGCCAGAGAATTTAGTTGAGAATCATCTTAGCTACATGTCCTCAATTGAGGAAACATTGCCTTAGAAAGTTAATGAATGGGAATGTCTAGCCTAAGACACTAAACAATGGCACTTCAGGAAGGCACCCAACTTTTTGAAAGCCTTTATTTGATTTTATTTCTCATTGTTTTTCTTCTATTTGGTTTACGTATGCCCATGTCTAAGGTATGTCCCTTATCTTTTCTTTTTCTTTCATTTCCAAGTTTTATGCTATTTCATTTTTATTTATTTTAGGCATGCCCACATCTTAACTATTTCTTTTATGATTACTCTGTTTAATTCTCAGCTATTTTAGACAAGTCCATACCTTAACTATTTCTCCTCACTTTGTTTTACTTTTAGTTATCTTAGGCGTACCCACATCCTGAGTGCTTCACTTTTACATGCAACTATTTTAGGCATGACCATGCCCAAAGTGTTTTAAGTGCCCACGCCCATAATGCCCACTTTTTTATTTTACCTTATTCCCTTTTACCTTTTACCTTTCACCTTTCACTTATACCATCCATTATTTACCCATCTTATCCTCTCTCCCTTTCAATCCTACTTTGTCTTCACATTGAGGACAATATGATAAATAAGTGTGGGGGAGGGATGAATCTTTTCAAATTTAAAATGTGCTTGATTCCCTTCCCTTTTTTTAAACTTTATGGTTTAGTTTAGTTTTGGTCATCCTTACACATTTCACCCATGCTTTACAACTTAAGCATGAAAAGCTTTGGCAAAAATTTTTTACTTGTTCACGCTAAACAACTCTCTTTATATCTCATTATGCATTGACTCGACTACCCAGTTGAGGTAACTTAAACAATTTACATGCCCTTGTTTACTTGATAGTTGATTGTTTTTTAAGAAGTCTACTAAGCACAAAAAAATTTTAAATTAAGGCTAAGAAATGAAAGAGGTAATTATTTGCATGTTGATTCAATGAATGTCCAAGTCTTAGGACCCCTTTAAGCTTACTAAGTTTTAAGAATGTATTAAATTGTTTGAGCATAATATAGGATTGAATAATTGATTAATTTGCTCCCCTTTTCTCTATTAGAAACAAAACTGAAAAAAAAAAGGAAAAACAAAAAGAGCACTAGAGTCAATTATTCTTATTATGATGATCAATAAAAATGATCATAAGTAGTACTAGTACCTAGAGTTGTTACTTGCTGAGTAATCGGGTATGAGTATCATAAATATTTGTTCTCACATTGAAAAGCTTATGACACTCTAGAAATGAGTTAACAGTTCTCATAGGAAAAAAAATATTGAAGCAATGTATGTTAGCTAGTTAAGTAACCATGCATGGGTATAACCAATATCCACTCTCACGTCAAAAGGTTGTTAATACTCTGAACTTTAAATGAAAAAAAAAGGGGTAATCACATTGTTGGTGCTATGTGAATAATAATGAGAAAGGGATGGAATTTCTACCACTTATGAAAGCCATTTTACTTCCATATTGTGTTTGAAAATATATTATTTAGCATCTTGGTAAATTCATAAATGTTTGGACTAAGTGCTAACATTCTAAGTGCATGTATGTGACACAAATTCTTAAGCCTTGTATTTTGTGTTTAATGACTTTCTGGAAGCTTTCTTAGTATTTGGTAGACTTGTGGAAGTTGATTGCAAGAGTTCCTTTCTATTGGTTGCTGAAGAATTACAATGAGCTATTTTTTAATGAGTTACTTTTGAGTGAGCTAAAGTATTATTGTAAAAAGTTTTGTTTTAAAGCATGCTTAAGGACAAGCATAGGTTAATTTTGGGAATTTGTTAATTTTCTATTTTGACATTTTTTATCCTTGTTTTGGCTTTATTTTTTATGTTTCTAGGTAGGAAATCATGCTCTAAATAGTTGTTTTGGGTTGTGTATTGGTTTTCGGCTGATTTAACTGAAGTAAATGCTAAAGTAAGTTATGGGTGTGGCATCAAAGAGAAAATTGTAAACTACAAAGTAAGTCATAAGTACGACTTAAATTGTTGTTTTAAACCAAAAAAAAAAAAACAATCTTTCTAGCTTGTCTTTAGAGATCTTTCTCTCTCCTGGACATTGAGAATGCATAAAAATAGGGAAAATAAAAGGTTCTAATAGATTTTGGGGTATCATTGTAATATCTTTTCAAAAGATAGCATACATAGGTAGTTAAGAAAGATTAAGGAGATCTTCGACACCTAGACTAGTATATATACCCCGAAGGGGCGTCTTTTGCCACATACCTTTTTATCTAGTGAGAATTAGAGTGTGGAACGTTGGGCAGCCTTGCCTACACAATTTTGAATAAAGATTTTAAAGGATTTATTATGTGTAGTTAAACTATTTTTATCTAGTTAAGGAATATCTATTTTTGCAACTTAAATAGTTATGAGATTTGAATAATTATTCTTCTTCTCCTTTCTTTTATGACATTTTTACTTTCCTTATTTATTAGATTTATCTTTGAGTATTTGGATAACAGGGCCCATTATTTACATTACTTGATAATATTTATCTACCAATTGGTTTATTGAATATGTAATGTTTGATTGAGTCAATATTAGTGGAAATTAATATGAAGGATTAGTGACCATGCTTTCTTTCATATTGATAGGATGTAGAAATTAATTTGATTTAGCAAAACTTTTATGTTTTCACAAGTTAGTGTTGGTATTGTCTAGATCTTAATGTTGTTAGCTAATTAAATCTTGAATGCTTATTTTAAGTTATTAGTTAATTAGAATTTGACTAGAGAGCACTTTTTAGTTAATTAATTTAGGTGAAATTTAGGTTATTAGAGTTGTTAATAACCTCATCCAATTGCTTTTAAAAGAGAGTTTATTTTTTTATCAAAAATTGACTTTTGAGAATGCTAAAAAAAATTCCTTAGCTAGGTATTTCTTTCATTGAATTAAATCCTTACTTTTAATTGTTCTTTTATTTCCCTTAGTTGTTGACTAGTTCTCGTTTCGTTTCTTAATTTCCAAAAATCCCCCTTTTTATTATTTCATTTCTTTACATTAATTCTTTAGTTTTCAAAGGCATTAAAATTATCAATACCTGTGAGTATGACCTTACTCACTGTAACACCAGATTTCATAGTTAATAGTATGTTTATTTTTAATTTGTTGGATTGAACACCTATCAGGGAGAGGGTAACTGCCTTGAAAAGGGCATAAAGATGGTTTTAGGGTTCATTTTGGTGATATTAATGGTAGTGATGTGTTAGAAAAGTTAACAGTATGTAAGAATGTTGCTTTTGTAGAAAAGGCTATAATATATGAAATGGCAAATAGCTTGGAAAGTGTATTCAAAGCATTTGTGCTTGTATTTATGCTCATCATTTAGCCGTTGTAGCATTGCAAATCCTACCGGAAGAATTATGCATCTATCTTTTGAATGAAGTTGACTACTCCCTTTTGCCTTCCTTGAATTATAATTGCACATAGTTTTGCCTACCTCCTATTGTGATATAATTCCTTAGTGAACCTAAAGAAGACTTTTAGGACCTTGCTTAAGGACCTTATTGGTGTATTCATTTATAATTAACGAACACAAGTTTAACAACTTGATTATACATAAATTGTATGGCACCAAAGTACATAAATGTTTGAATCTTCATTATAAATACTTAAGGGCTCCAAGGTACATAAACGATTTGAAATCCTTGACATTCTAATGATAAATATTTCAATAAAAATTAAATTTCTTTAAAATTTAATAGTCATTAAAGGATAATGATAAACTTAAGTGTAATTGGTCCCAAACATTAGTGCTCGTGCAATTATATAAAAAAAATTAACAATCATAAAAGGATAGTGCATTTAAAAATTAACAATCATAAAAGGATAGTGCAAAACCCAAGTGTAATTGATCCCCTTCTAAGAATTCAAACATTGTTAAGCCTATCTTTCTTATATCTTGCAACATTTTGTCATTTCAATAGGAATAATGGAAATAATAGCTTTGGAAAACTTGAAACATCACATCTTTTTAACTACTAACCATTTTCAACTAAGACAAGTAACTGTGTGCAAACATAAGCAAGTGTAGTTAATTTAGATGGTGTTGCATTAACCTTATCACAACAAAATATATTTGTACAAGTGCAAGTGAAAACTTATTGGTTCCCCAACTATGCCATAATATCATGCCAGCCTAAATGATTAACTTACATGTTTCCTAATTTAGTGCTCCTAGCCTCACCATATTTACATACTGAGGGCATTGCCTATATAGGCTAAATCATAAAACTTACATCATATCAACATACTTAACTTGCATACAAAATATTACAAAATGAACCCATCATATTTCTGCCATATCCAATAGCACATGCCTCTACACACCAAAAATAATACCCAAAAAGTATTGGTATCTTCATTACACATTAGTTAGGTATCTCCCTAAGACATTTCACCTTCAACTCATTTACGAGTGATCCAAATACCACGATCAGCTTGTCACTTTCCAACAACTTCATGTGACTGTGCACAAACTCATGACAATTAAGTTACCCACAAGAATGAGATGTTAAAATAATTCCAATTTTTTAAAAGTCATGTTGATCTCATATACCAAAGTAATGATTAGGCATTCACTGTTTTTCAACATGTGTGAAAATTGCACTATAAATAGAATCTTTTCACTTTCTAGGTTAACTTTCAAAAGGGATAGGTAGAAAAATAGTAGAAGAAGGAGGAGAAGAAGCAAAAAAGTTATTTCAAGGGATTTTAAAGCATCACCATCTTGTGACCAAGGAAACTGTGGAGTTTGCTTATCTTTTCTTTTTTTACCTCTATTTTTTTCTTTAATCACGTATAGTTGAATTTTTATAGCTAGGGTGAATATGTAACTTTACTTAGATGATGTTTTCTTAGTTTTCTTGCATAACACAAGTTTCCATTTCCACTAATTGAGTGTTTATTATGGTTCTTAATGCTTTTTATGACTTGACCACTCATGGGTTGATTTAGTGTTTATGTTTAGAATTTGAAAATTCATACATGTGCTTGCTCATATGATAGACACCATAATTTAACTTTATCTAAGGATAAATATTGTTGATTGTTTGGTTTTTGTGGAATATCATTATTCTTTTGTAAAACCCTACCTAATTGGGATTTGTCTAAGGGATTAGAAAATTTCCAAGAGATTGGTTGTTAGTTAAATTGAAAAATTCAATCATCAATTGTGGAGTAAAACTTGATCAAGTAGGAATTCAAGGATTAATTGGAAGGTTAAGTGAAGTCAGATCCCTAACCCTTTTGAATATTTGTGTTCTTTCTTAGTTTTGATTACTCTTATTGCTGAAAAAACAAAAAATATAAACTAATTGCTTTTTATTATTAGTGTTTCCATTTAATTGCATTGAACTTCTTTTAATCTTAATTTTTCATATCTAAATAGTATCAAATTAGTGAAATTGGTAATTGATAACTAAAATTCTCATAGGACGATACTCTTTCACTTCTATATTACTTAAGTAGTTTGATATACTTGTTTAGTGGGTCATCAAATGCACCCCATTCATGTCAAAGGTAACTAGTTTACACTATTAGCACCATGGTAGAATAATAGAAATGAAGAGTATAATTTACATCATGTACCAATATGTCAAAACATCTCATAACCCATGACATCCCTTAAACGTCATAATCATTTATATGACTAAGTTATCCTACCAACTACTTTACTCATTAGTAGGCTCTATGGTTGCAATAAGATTGTATTCTCCATGGCCTATATTTGTTTCATTGTTTTCCACTGTAGCCTTTATTAGATCTAGTGAATTTTCCTTTTTAATAAGATTGTGCAATAAGTAGCATTTGATGACTATGCAATTCTGGGTTTTAGTAGGATAGAAAGAAAGGTTCCTTATAATTTCACAACATATTTTCAACATAGCAAAGTACCTCTCAATTACATTGTATGTGCTTGCGTGCTTCACATTGAAGCACTCGCATGGGTTTGTTGGGTTTAAACCCTATTTCCATTCACTCAAATGGTATTGTTAACCTCAGTAAGGTGTGAGAGACCCTTAACAATTTGCATACCTAACATCTACCAAATAATAGCATTCTTTAATGTTCAAATATTAGGGTGAATGACTTTCACCATATAAATAGGAGCATAGAAAACAATTGTCCCTAATATTTTCTCACCTTAGGTACTTTCAAACCATTATGCCTAGTGATTACATCTCATAAAATTTTTTACATCCCCTACTGACCCTTCCTATCTTAACAAAACATAAATAAATTGTGCATCTAGTGCACAAACTCCTAGCACATTTATGGTCATATCTCTTTTTCAATTTCAATATCTCAGTTTGCATTCCAATGACACTTTTATCTTCATATGGGTCACATCAAGTGCACTAGACATCTATAAATAATGGAAGAGAACCAACCGCCAATTAGTATAATATTCAACAAGAAAGTAATGTAAATAACCTATGTCTTTATCGTGAACCACTTCTGTTGCTTATTAATTGAGTCCACAAGCACTTAAAGGTTTTAAATAGCTCCCCTTCCAATTGCATCATTGTAGTCAATACTATATTGAAATACCTGCTTATCATTTCCCTGGAGTGTCCAAATTGGAAGTGGATTACATACTTTTTTACATGATAAGCAAGTATGTGCATGGACATTGCAGCTTACTCATCAACTAGGATATGTCTTGTGGGTTTAAGTCACCATGTCATGTCTAACATGTCATAAAGTCTGTTAAAAGTGCCTGAGAGATCCTATGCTAGATGAAATATGTGGTATCACTATGATATACTAGGTTCTTAAGGTGAGCTCTCTTATAATGGAAGCCTAGTGTGTATGACCCATCATTGATGTGTATCTTACATTGCAAAACCCCTCATCATCTCAACAATTGCTCTATGCACCCTAATCACACCATACAACCACCACACTATGACACACACTTTGATGTCTCATCTCATTCAATCCATGGCTATATGAATTTCAAATACACATGTCAATAAACATGTTATAATTCCCATAGATGAAACTCGTGTTTAATCATTCATAAACCAAACTTGTTCTATAACTAATGCTAATAATTACAACCACATTACCCTTTGAGTTTAGATATATTTACAACCTATTCAACCTATTAGAGAACAATATATATGTATGAAAAAAAATACCATGACTAAATGTTCCATAACTACACATAATAGTAATAATTTGTATTTAAAAAAGTAATAATTTTCAAAAACAACACAAACAAGTTTAACTATTTAACTATTTAGCATTGGCTTTGGCTAGTAATATTTATTGAACACTTTAGAGCATTAAATTCAAATATTCATGTACACTATCTTAATCATCTTAAGGAGTAAATATATTGTTAACCCAATATAATGACCACATTTACAGTAATTAGATCATAAATGTGTAGGAGCTTGCAATTTAAATCATGCAGTTTACTTTTGAATTTATATTGTTATTTGAAAAAAACAACCCAATAGAGGCCACTTCTTTATTTTCATATGCCAAATTTCCATTAGAATAAGATAGAGACAATATAATTATACTTATCATTACATAGCAAAACTAATAAGAAACCATCTTTGTAGCCCAATTTTAATTATATTACTTAGAATACTTCACTAATTTTTTAAACTAAAGATGCAGTTTCTATATTATAACACAACATCACATAATCACACCCATGTTAATACAATAAAAATTAATAAACAATGGAACTAGAAGCCATTAAACAAGAATTTGCCAAGCCATAAAGTTTTAATTCACTTGGGATTTCAACTTGATGGACTAGATTGAAGGGCTAAAACGCCAACATAACTAATAAAAGGCACCCTTACTACCATACAATCACACAACAAAAATATTCCCACAGTAAAATCCACAAACCCAATGCAAATAGAGTAATGTCATTCGTTTAAGCTTGACTACAATACCAAACCAACAAATCTTGCATGACTGACCTTACAAGTGATCCCGTTGTCCCTCATTTATGATTTTGGCACAAAATCAACCAAAGTGAAAAGGCTAACAACATTGTAGATTACACCATTAACGCCCTTTGCTAGATAAACATCATATACACAAAAATATATGCCAATGCTATTTGACGAGAACTTACAACGAAGCACATATATCTAACAATGGATATAAATATTTTGAACACTCCCATAAGAATAACAATATTTAGAAAACTACCTAAATCAAGAATCTAAGATCATCCATACTCACCTGGCGAGGTTCATCATTGATGAAATTGGGTCAATTGCTTCTTCACAATAGTGTGATCTACAAGACTCTCTGAAGATGACAATTACTCAGCAACAATGGAGTGTTGAGGAGAGATTCCATTGTCGTGCAAAGATACTTTGCATTTGAGATTAAATTGTGAGATGACTACAATATATCCTCAAGGCTATTTTTAGCTCAACATTTCCATTCCCACATGAAAGACAACTTTTCATTAGTATATTGTTGGAAATCATATAGCTTTATTTGTAGGAAAGAGGTTTTCAAAGACACATAGATTCCCTCATCATACCAGCATAAGTTGGCACAGATGAAATGGGTCTGTGCCCCTTAACTATCGCCTCCCGAGTTCGAATCCGTGGTGGTATAAGAATGAAAAATATTTATCTAAAAGACCTTTTCTCAATTTGGGTCAGACCGTAGGTTAAGGAATTGATACCCTGAGCAATAAAAAAAAATAGATTCCCTCATCATAATGTGAAGCAAACATGAAAATGAGAACCATGGCTAACTTTTTGTCATCTAAACGTGGCATTAGGCTTGAGAAAAAAAAAGGACACAACCCCAATTTATAGTTACTTGTTTTTCAAAACTACAATGATTATTATGGAGCCTAACTTATAATCAATATATACTCAAACAATCTTAAGAAAGTCAAAGTGGCTTATAACATTGGCATTCAAAAGCTCATTTTGATTTTGAGCATATAGTATTTTTCCTATGGCATTCTTTCTTTCTTTATGTATTTGCTAACGTTTTAGTTAAGGTTAAATTGTGACTTTTAGAGTTTCACTTAATTTTTATGCTTAGCTCTCATAGTTTAAAATATTTATAGCTTTAAAAATATTTATGCTTTAAATTACCAAAAAAAAAAATTAAAATTTAGTATCTATTATCTTTTTTTCAGTAATACACTATTAAATTATAGCTTAGCTAATCGTTTACCATTTTGACTCCATATGTATTGACAAACTTATACCAACTCGCCTATTCACTTAACTAAGATATGTCATACGTGACGTGGAATTCAATTCATCAGTATCTTTATTTATCCATTTATATGAATATATATATACACACACACTCACACACACAAGACTAGGATGATCCAAGATTAGTTACTTTGATAAAATTTAAAAACACACTCTGACAAAAGTTTGATGAATCAAATCAAATTATTTCTTAAATAAGAAAAATTCAAATACAAATTCCAGCATATTCTTGAAACAAAAAAGTTTCACATAAAGTTAACCTTTCAACCACAACTTGTTTTGTTTCTGCTTGCGGTCCATCAGTAAATATCAATTTTCTTTTTTGGGAACAAGTGTAAAATATCATGCTATTCAATTAAGGTAAAATAATAATTTCATCCTTCACTTTCACTTTTAGTCTTAAGAATAATTTAATCTTACAAAAATGAAACGCATTAAAATGGTCCTTCAAAAATAAAATCTTTTAAAAAACATAAAAGCATTTTTTGATAATCAAATAAACAAAATTAGTTCACTTTTTTATCTTTTGAAAACTAATTTAATGTTTTCTATTTTTAAAAATCAAATAGATCTCCAAGCTAAAAGTGGAAAAGCAGTATTTTTCTCATTTCATGAATATACAACCAAGCCAATCCAACAGCCCATATTGGTGCCAGCCTTCTATTATATGGAAAACAAAAAAACAAAAAGGGCAGTACCCAAAAAGAAAACCATCAAAAGGTCATAGAATACGAATGAGCAGTACATGTTGAATTTGGTGGTTGATTGGATTTACAAATTGAAATTTGCACGCTTTCTTTGGGACAGAAGCCCATGACTCATACTCTACCAATTGTTTCTTTGTTTCCTATTGATGTTATTTTCGTACTCATATTTCACTCTCAAGCAAGCCTTCTACTATTCACTTGATAAAAATTTAGTTAGCTTTATTTTGCTTTTGTTATAGTGATATAATCTTTCTAATATGACTTCAATGTTTTGTGCTCCTCAATGCTTCTGTTTAGCGCTATATATTGCCTTTGAATGCAATCTTTGATTCTACTCTTTTTATTATGATCAGCTTTAACTTTCCCCATTTTATGTCTAATTTTCATTTCTTTCCTTGATTTTGGTCATTAAAGGAAAGTTTTCATCTTAGTTAAATAAGGTAAGTCAACCACATTTTTTCCTTTAAATTATTATGATTATCTTAATTTACAATGCTTTTAAAGCAACAAATTGAATTCTAAGTTCATAATTTTTGGTATCATCAAAACAAGTTCTTTTAATTCTTTCTTTGGAACTCTAGGCCTAACAATCTCTCTTTTATGATGGTGAAAAATTCATTTCACAACATGTGTTGAAAAGTTTATCATAATGATTTAGATTTCATCAAATTTAAAAATAAATCCAATATTGTTCCGTATTTTTATATGTTTCAAACATAAAACACCATTAACTATTTAATTACATCTTATTGTTAGAAATTGTGTCCAAAATTTTAATATACATGATTAACATGTTAATCATATCTAATTTAACGGCTACATAAATAAAATTTAATGTTTAATATGAGATATTGAATAATCCAATTTCTAAAGAAATTGAATTAGATCAAACATTTTATATAACGTTAACCGTTGAACCATGATTTTAGACTTTATCTCAATTTCTAAAAATTATTTATGTTAATTTTCAAAATATAAATATAGACCACTGGATTAACACAATTCTTTTAATATTAACCGTCAAATTTTTACAATTTGTCTCTAACATAGAAAATCCATTTTAGATATTGAGAAATTTAACTTATTAATATCTTACATTGATATTGATTAATTCCTCCTCTATATATATGTGTGTGTGTGTGTGTGTGTGTTGTATAATGTAAATGCTATGCATAAGTATTTAAAGTCATTCCAGGGCCATTGAATCAATTACAAACAAAATGGCTAGCTGGAGATAATCCAAAGTTTGTTTCTGTCTGACGAACGGTTTTGGCCCTCTTCTGACCATTCCACTAACCTTCCCTTGTCATGGACCCTCAATGCTTCGTTCTCATCTCTTCTTACCATTAATCAACCCAACAATCAAAAGCTTTTGAAGCTAAGTGTCTGAGTCTCTCTCTCTATATATATATGTGTGTGTGTGTGTGTGTGTGTGTGTGTGAGTGAGTGTTTGTCACATTTATGGTGAGGAAAGATGGATTCCACTTGTTCTTTGCTTCTGAGGCCAACCACTAATTATAAGCCTTCGTTTTCCTTTGTGGTACCCATGTCAAGAGAAGTGGCTCTTCATCACACTTAATACTTATCTCTGAGTCATTCTATTGGCCTACGGAATATTCTTGTCTCATCCACATTTCTCTATAAATATTCCGATTTGAATTTTTTCAAAAATAAATTTTGGTTGAATAAAGTACGTATATTTTTTTGGTAATTTAATTTACCTCTAACTGAAATTCCAATTTGAACCCGAAACATAAAAGTGACGCCAATATTATTAAACTAAACGTCATATGTTCTTTTTGAAAAATGTAAAATTGCAATTTCAATCTCTTAATTTCATTTATGGTTTTACTTTTTTTCTCATAATTTCATTTAGCTTCAATTTACTCCTTTAACTTTACTCTAAGTTTAACCCTTTTTTTATTAACTTCATTTGGTTCCAATATAATATTTTTAAACTTTAGTTTAAGTTTCCTTTCTACTCTTTAAATTTACATAGTTCTAATTTAATCTCTTAACTACCTCTAGCTCCACTTTTCACCCTTTAATTCAATTTTGTTTTAATTTATCCTTTAATTTTAGAAAATTATTCTGAAATTTTTTTTCTTCTAACGCCATCAAATTAAAGTGTTTTCAATATTTAGAATTTGTATGAATTAAGATATGAGACTATTAAACAAAAATTGGATTATAATGTCAAAATAAGAAAAACAAATTTAATTATCGAAAACTAATTAATTCAATTGGTGAAATAAAAAGACATAAATTAAACATTGAAATAAAAATTATTACAATTAGGATTTAGGGTTCATGATATCAATAGATAAGTAAAAGATGAAATATTAAAATAGATTTTTAAAATTAAAATTTAGACAAAAAGAAACTAAATTAAGGATTAAAACCTTATTAAAAAAATTAAATAATCAAAAGAGAAATTTTGCCATTTAAAAAAGGTCACTTTCAACATATATTTTCTATTCATTTGCAATTAACTTCATATATCTATATTTAGTGCATAAATATACAAAAAATTTATATGTAATTCTTCATTTTATAATAAGTATCAACAAGATAAATGTATTATTATTATAGATAATTGTATAATTTTTAAATTAAATTATATGTTTTATATTATTATTGATTAATTATATATCTATCATATAATAATTAAAAAAATATAAGAAGTGTGCTGGTAAATATAATTGTAAAAGCTCTCATAAACAACATTACGTTGATTTTGGTACTGTGATTAAAAGATTAGATGATAATTAGAGGGTGGATGAGTTAATGGGTGGTGATTGGATTGAATTGACAGTGTCGTTATTAAGAGTCATATGCGTCATAGGAAGTTGCTTGAAATTCACTTCAAAGCAGGTGCAGACTGGAGATATGAGAAAGAGAGGGTACGGCACAAGACGAGTACGGAAAACTGAACGCGGTTATACGCATGATTCCGAGGTCCCACAAAAGATAAACCCATTTTGTTGTTTTCTAATTATTGGATGGCTTTTTTTAGAGCGTTGGGTGTTCCTGTCGCCTTGTCGCTTGTCCATTAGTGTTCCCTGTGGGCCCCTCTATTTTGCAAACCTTCATGTGGTTCATGCGCCCTTCACCTGCCCAATCATGCACGTATATTTAAAATATAATTTTACATTGTCCGAAATTAAAATTAAATTAAATAATATAGTTAAAAATTTTATTCATAATTTAAATCTTTCATTGTCATGTAATATGGTTAAATATAATTCAGAATTCTTTCTAAGGACAGTAATAATAACTGCTTCATATAATACAAAACATTTCTTATCATGGTTATAGTGAACTTATCATCATCATTTCTCTCTCATTAATCTTACAAAACTACATATTATAGAATTAGATTGTTAATATTAAAGCTTAACATTTGTACTAAAACAAGAGCTCCGAAGTAAGCAATCCACCAAAATGAAGATATTAGCATGTTAGATGGCCCATTATACTATTATGGCAGATTGATGCATGTGATTGAGAGTTTCCCTACTATTTAATTCCTTTTTCATATCAAAATAATAGAATTAGTTATATATATTTCACATCTAATTATCTTTCTATTGTGCGACTACTAAATTAAAGTTTTTTTTTTAAGTGACATTAAGGATATATCATGATTTAGTATATTTAGGAGAATAATTTTTTTTAGAAATTAACATATAAATTTGAATCCAACAATCAAGATTAGAAAGCACATCATGTTAACAATTAGACCAACTATTAATAGTTATTCAAGATTATTAGCATTCCTGATAAAATTATATATTTTAATCTACTATGTGTTTTTTATATATTTTAACTATCAATGTTATCTTAATAAATCAATTTACAAATCATATAATATAATTAATACACGTCATATTACAATATATTATTAAATTTAATTTTTTGGTTAATACTCACAAACACCGTTGATCTAAAATATATAAATGTACTACAATATAGATGCGGCAAATAAACTAATTCTCAAATATTATGATCTCCTCTTCTATATTTTACCAGCAAAAATGATTTATATGCCACTTTCTTGCATTTTTGTTCCCCAATTTTTTAATTGAACATGTCAAATGTATGATTTTTGTAGATAATTGTATAATTTTTTAATTAAACCTCGCATTTATCATAATATTAATGAATAAATATACAATTGTAATACATGATAGCAAATTATAATAAATTATATATAGGTAATCTTTTGAAATCTACATTTTTTCTCTTCTAAATTTGAAAGATGCGTTACAGTGACTATGTAACGAAAGACGAGTTACGAATACATTTATTTATACCTTTATATATTAGTATGTAATACAACAAATATTAAATACATTTAATTAAGAAAAAAATTAGTTAACCATGTGTGCAAGTCTCCCTTGACAATTATAGCAGCAGTTTCGTATGCATGAGAAGATAATATTTTTCCTTTCCTTCTCCAGTTTTTTCTGTATGTGTGAAAGAGGTTGGCATTGATTGGATTTTCCGGAATTTAGCGCTTGCACTGCTCAATTAAATTAATAATTAATCCTTATAATTAAAATATAATAATGAAAAAGTTAGCAATTGTACTCACCCAGACCAAGTTGTTTATTGAATTAACCAAGTACTTATCTGGTTAGTTCCTTTTGAATAAATGTAAACATTTAAGAACAAAATGTATACAAACAGATTTATAGTTGGCTTTCCTTTTCATTCTCTTATTCTCTTTGACTACTGCATTATTGTGTCTTCAGCCATTACTATATATATTTGGCTTGTGACAAGTTTTTGTCGCAACAGTTTTAAAATTGTTGCCTAAACAATGAATGGTTTATTTTAGCGTTGCAAATAGCATGTTTACTTTGTGCATCAATTTAAACACAAAACTTGAAAACCGTTCTCAAAACTCAAATAATTACAAATATTATAATTTTATTTAAATATTATAATTAATAATAAAAGATAAAATATCATACAAACTATATGAATCAAAACTTAATATTTATTCTATTGAAGTCATCAATATTTATCTCAAATCTATATTATAATTTAATACATAAAATTTTTATATAAGTAATGAATGTAAAAATCATATATAATACATATTAGATCAATTATTTTTCCTTTTATTTAAATTGAAAAAGCATAAAAAGAAATATTATGAAAAATATATATGGTTTTACGAACAACTAAAACAGGTACTACGGCCTATAATTTATTACATTCTATCCACACCCGTGATGGCAGATGGGAAATTATGGTGATGAATATTCGTAATCTAATAAGATGTATATTAATGAAAAAGAAAAACATGATTTATACAAATAGATATATTCTTGGATTTAAAAAAAAAAATACTATTTTGGTTTTCCACTTTTGAATATAGTTTCATTTTAATCGTTTACAAATTAAAAGTCTTAAACTAGTCCTTTACTTTAAAATATAATTTTATTTTAGTCGTTCATAAATTAAAATTTTTAAATTAGTTATTCACTTTTTAAAATTTGATTCAAAATAATTCTACCTAGTCTCATGTAAAGAATGATTGAGTTAGATTTTGAAAGGTGCATGATCATTTAAAAATTTTTAATTTATAGAATACTAAAATAAAATAAAATTTAAAAGTATATGACCAAAATGGTCTTGATGCCTTGTTAGTTTGTTTATGTAATATTCTATACTCTTAAATTAAACAGCCATATATTTTGATCTTTGACAACTGCATTATTGTGTCCTCAGCCATTACAATAATTTTGGCTTTGTGACAATATATAGTTTTTGTTGCAACAGTTTTAAAGTTGTTGCCGAAATAAGGAATAAATAAGGTATGGCAGTGTCGCAAATTGTTTGTACTTCATGCAACAATTTAAACACGACACTTGAAAACCATTCTCAAAACTCAAATAATTACAAATAGTAATAAAAGAAAAAATATCATGCAAACTTTACGAATCAAAACTTAATATCAATATTTATCTGATATCTATATTATAATCTAATACATAAATTTTTAATATAATTGATGAATAAAAATTCAAATAAATATATATTAATTAGATCAATTTGTTTAAAATTTTACCTTCCAGTTTAAATTAAAAATCATTAAAAAATTAATATAATGAAAAAATAAACTATAAATTTGTAATTTTAATTATAGAATATATATATATATATATATATATATATATATATATATATAAAAGAAATGGTGAAACTTCACATTCTATCCACGCCCGTGATGGCATATTGGAAAATGTGCCAATATATGGAAGTTCATATCGAATAAATCAATCATGCAATGGGCAATTTCTTATAAACTTAAAATGCTATGGATTAATAATTGACAAAAAAATATTTATAGAGTGCATTATTGTTAGATTCTGTGTCATCGAGAAGGAATTCAATAAACTTGACATTTCTTTTATAGTGAGTGCAATATTGATAATGGATTCCATGCATGATGGAATTAGTGCAATAATTGATTCCTCTAAATTAATTTCTAAATAATTTTTGTATTTGCATATCATCCATTTACTCACTCCGTGCATGGCCATCATTGACCAATATCCAAAAATGAGCCAAAAACAATAATTTCTTTTTATTATTTTGTTTTGTTAGGATGATTAGTATAGATTTTTAATGAAAATATGATAAGTATATGGTCAACCAATCATAACAAAAAAATATGTATAATTAAATTTAAAAATTATATAGTTATTTACAATAACCATACATATATCATGTTTTAATTGAAAGATTATATTGTCATATTTTAATTAAAGAATAATGCAATAAATATATAAAGAACTAGATATTAATTTTTTATATATATACGATTGCATGACGCATGATCATATTATGTTAATTTTTTTTCTCATATGATTTATAGAGATGTTATATTCTTCGGTTGGTAATTAAGGACAAATTAAAGTAATAAAAAGTGATTATAAAATCAACTGCTTGGCCTATAATATCTTCCTTTTGCTGACCACTTAAATGATGGCTTAAGATTGAAGCAAGAAACGCCACTATATATAGCTCTATGAGTGAAAGACAAAATCCAAAAAAGTGAAAGTGTCAATAATTCACCTTTAAGACTACGATATTAGCAAGAAGAGGGGGGGCACGAAATAATATATCTGAATTCTTATCATCTTCAATTTATTTGTTGATAGGAGCATGTGTTGGCAGTGATTCTTTTGAGCTTTTCCATCTCATTTTCATGATGTGATGTATCTTCCTTTTCAATTAATAGGTTTGGTCACGTTATATCAATTATATGGTTAAATGGTATCTAAACCCCAAAAAAAAAAAAAGGAAATGGCAACAAAAATGTCGTCATGTCAACCTCAATGGTAGCTCACTGATACAGAAACGAATATACAATGCGTAATTAGATCATTATAATTATAATAATCAAGAACTAAGTTAAAAAAATGTCGTGCTGGATTTGAAAACTGACGTGTACCCCTAACGAGTGCTAATGTTACGGAATTCTGTGATAGCCACAAAAAATTTCTAATATATATATACACACACACACACACACATATATATATATAAGAAACTATATATTTGATTATGACAATATTATATATGTGTATGATGCTCTGTAGTATTCCGGTGCTGATAACCCAAGGGAAATCTCCAGATAATCCAAGTGATGGAGACATATTCCCAAATTACAGCTGTACATAAATGAATGTTTTCCAGCAAATATTTTAATGCTTCTTTTGGTTCTTCTGTTTGTGTACGGGGATTTACTGATTATATATTTTTTGATCTCTTCACACTCCAGTATCAGCTTCAGATTGATTATATTGTATGATAAATTTCATTGCCTACTGCCAACGAGAGTCGTCTGAAATGATTGAAACATATGGTTTGGTATATGTCGAACAATCTCTCTCATTTACTTAGAATTTTATGTTACCAAAAAAGTCCGAATATTTTAGTTATAGGTATGACATATTCTTATGGAGAGAAATACAATTTTAATTTATTTACATATTATAATATTAAAATAATCTTTTACTCATCGAAAAATATCACACTTGATATCTTATTTTTTAAATAATTATTAAATTTAGTTCATCTATTAAAATCAAAATTATGAATCTAAAGGACTAAATATAATATTTTATTATAAAAAAAATAAAAAATTAAATGTGATATTTTTTAATAAGTGAAAAGTTATTTTAGATATTTTAATAAATAAAGGATCGAAATAATAATTTTGTGATAAATAAAAAATAAAAAATATATTTTACACTATCTTATATATGGACTCCAAAAAAAACTCCACGTCATTAATTAAAATAACCCCGTCATATGAATCTTTGATTATAAAAAGACAATAAGTTTGAATCTACTAGAAATTCTAACCATTAATTATCATCATTCTCAAGAAATAATTATCTTACTAATAATCAAGACATCACTATACATTGCATGTACAGATTTGTTCACAAGAAGATAAACTAGATACATTCCGAGTGACACAATATATATTACTCATAAAGAAAATTTGAAATTGAAGCATGAACAGTGATAAAAAAGTACGTGCAAAATCTCTAGTAACTATCATGGCAGGTAAATTAATGAGGTTGTTTGTGTCGTTATCATAATTTTAGCTAAGATAGTTACATGCTAACTCTCTGGTGCACGATCCCGCACGGCCTCTTTCCCGCTCTACACCAAATTATTGGAAACTTCTTTACATCGCCATTTCGTGTATGACAATATCGTATCTTCTGTCTTTGTATTTTTGTACTAATTTGAATATATATAATATATGTATATAGATCTACCTCATTTCTCGACCTACCTTCACTCATTCTAGAATTCTCCCCTAAGATCATGATTTTTTCACCCACACGTAAATACTATGTCTCAAGTGTATTCGTGACATGTTTTTCTGTAATGAAATATTTAATTAATGTACAGATCTTTGTCTTCATATATGGAAAAGGACTTCACTCCTGCACGCATCTTTTAGTAAAGGTAATAAATAACGAATTACCTTTTAATCTCTTTGGTTTAAAGTAACCTTTTTTTTAAAAGAAAAAAACTTGGATTCTCTCTTTCATACAAGGAAAGGTAAATGGCTCAATCATTTTTTTAATCTCTGTAATTTTGAGTAGTCTTTTCATTTAGTCAATTTTTTTCCCTACAGGAGGACCCCTCCTATACAAGAAAATATCCAAAATCATCATTCTCTCACACTTCTTCAAATTTAGTTATCATTTCAGAATTCTGCTCGGATAGAGTGGTATGTTTTCCGAGCAGAGTTAGCGTAAAAGATCGATATTTCTAGTTATATATATATATATATATATATATATATATATATATATATATATATATATATATATATATATATACACACTAGAAGGAGTATGATTGTTGGTGTATATAGCCATGGTTTCTTAGTTTTGAACTTAACCTGCTATATTTTTCAATTTTCATGTAAGTAAATTTTTTTTTTAATTTATCACTTATTACAAAATTATTGTTTTGACATTTTAATTATTAAAATATCTAAAATAATTTATATTTATTGAAAATATTACATATACTTTTTTATTTTTAAAAAATTACTAAATATAATTAAGTGAATTTACGACTTAAAATTTAATAAAAAATAACATTAATAATTTTTTTAAAAGTTAAAAACTAAGTATAATATTTTTATATTGAGTAAGTAATTATTTTAAATATTTTAATAAGTAAAAATTAAAATAATAATTTTATAATAAATAATAAACCAAAAAATAATTTTTCCTTTTCATATCATACATATCACATCATCACGTGGTTTTCGTTTCCACATTCTCTTATTTGATCATCTAAATAATTTTATTTATTTTTTTCAATCCAACTCTAAAGATTAAATTCTCATGGTGATGAATCAGGTGTACCATGATAATAATGGTAATGAATAATTAAGTGTACCATGATAATCATGGATCGAACTACTGACAAAAAAAAAATGATAATCATGGATCGAAAGTAAATTTCAAGCATAATTATATTTTAGTAATTTAAAATAGCTATAACTTATGTCAAGATGTTTGGGGTGGGCAATTTCGCCAAACTATAATTTTCAAAATTGAACTATTTAGTGCGGCGTCTCGGGCCCACCCTCGTGTTACAAACTGACAACCCCTACAACTTTGGATTAATTATCATAATTCATTAATGTTAACGTAAGGTGTTCAAAAATCTTGCACTTCGCTATTTTAATTGGACTTGCGTGTGAATTTAATATATTTGGATTTTCTTATTCTGTCTCTTTTTTTTTTTTTTTCCACTCTTGAATGTTCACACTTAAATTTGTAAGGACTTGTGTAGGAAAGACAAAAATTTATCAAATCAAAAAGAAAATATTCTGAGAGGACTACTCCGTGCATTCGAATTTTTTTTTTTATTTGACCGGAGAAATGATTAGAGAAATAATATTTCTAAAAACAGTTCCGAGATGGAGACTAAAATTATATTCTTTGCCCCCATCAAATTATAATATTGTTTTTCATATTTGTGTGTGCATGTATATATGTTTTCATTTTAAATGTTGTCTTTAATAATTTTTCTTTTATATATATATATACATTAATTTATAATATAAAAAGAAATCCTACAAGCCCTTTTGGAAATAAAATTTAGAAGCTCTCCCCCACTTCCATTCATTATAGAGATGTGACTCGCATTCAAATCCATTACTGTTATATCAAGTATTGTCTGTATTTTGGATCTCACAAACCCTATGTAATTTTTGATAATATAATGGTTTAAGATGTCAACAACAACTTGTTGTCACTATAGCTCATATAACCTAGTTATTTAATTTAGTGTTCGACTTTAAAATTTAAGTTTTTATTTTAATGAATGGATTATTTATTCTTTTGTAGTTTTTATAAAAAATAATAATAATAAATAGCTAAGGAGACGGGATAAATTTTTTTTCCATCACGAGAATTGGTGGTATGAAAAACAATTGATGTGTTTTCCTATTGTTAACCTTAGTCTTAGGTAGAAGTTATAACAAGAATAATGTTAGACATAAGGAGAACTTTTGCAATTTTGTTTCGACTGGATGTTCATAATGACTCATGGTATGTGCATTGTCAATGGAGGGTGAAAAATGAGAGAGAAATGAAGAGAAAGAAACAAAAGTAGGAGAAGGCAAGCAAGGTGGTCCCTCCTTGAGTGACAGGGGAAATGGTAAGGAGGCAAACAGCGAGGCCAACGTAACAGACACACACACACACATACTCACACACAGACACTGCGCATCAACCCCACCATTCTTCGTCTCTTCCCCAACCAGCGTTTCGTACCCGTAAGCGCCTTCCCTTACCTTCCCTTCCCTCAAATATCATCACCATCACACCTTCTCATTCGTCTCCTCCATCATGTGCTCTAACTGACACCCACAGCCTCTCAACCCCACCTCTTCCTTCTCTCTCTTCTTTCATGGCCGTTATCCCTCCTTAGCTTATGGACCTCTCTCATTAATTCATTTCCCTCCCACGTTCTCTACTCTTTAATCTATAAACTCCCTCTTCTTCTCTCCCATGGTTCCTCTCCATCGCCAACCATGTGCGCTCTCTTCTCTCTTCCTAGGTGCTTGGAAAACAATTCTCAGAGTAGCAGCGGCGGGGAAAGCGGGGCCGACGTCGTCGTCGTCGACGACAGTCCAACCTCCAACTCCGCCGTCGAGTGCTACGCCTGCACTCAGGTGGGTGTCCCCGATTTCCACTCCACCAGCTGCGACAGCTATCACCCGCCGCAATGGGAGGCTTCCGCGGGTTCTTCATTGATCCCTATCCAGAGCAAAACTGCAGGGAAGAATCCCAGTAGGGCGACCCGACGACCCAAATCGGGGCCGTTTGGGGAAGTGTTGGACCCGAGGAGCAAGCGCGTGCAGAGGTGGAACCGGGCGTTGCTGCTGGCACGTGGGATGGCACTGGCGGTGGATCCGCTGTTCTTCTACGCGCTGTCGATAGGGAGGAATGGGACGCCGTGCCTCTACATGGACGGGGGGCTGGCGGCGATAGTGACGGTGCTTAGGACGTGCGTGGACGCTGTGCACGTGCTGCACGTGTGGCTGCAATTCAGGATGGCGTACGTGTCGAAGGAGTCCATGGTGGTTGGGTGCGGGAAGCTGGTGTGGGACGCACGTGCCATCGCATGGCATTACCTCAGGTCCCTCAGAGGCTTCTGGTTCGACGCCTTCGTCATCCTCCCCGTTCCCCAGGTTTGAATTTCCTCCTTCATTCTCTAACTTCTCCAATCTTCACCGCAATTGCCACGTCGTCAGTTGATGAAACATCAATCATGAAGAATTTATAGAGTATAAATCGTTGCAATATAATGAAAAGAGGAAATGAATAGGAGAAGCAAATGAAATGAGATAAGCGAGTCTATATATATTTATTTTTAATGTACGTGCATTGAGATTCATAGTGGAATTACACACTATAAAATGATTTAACTCCATTGAAGACTTGGCAAAAGTATAGATCCTATTACAACACTATATACAAATTTGGTTTCATTTTATTAGATTATATTGAAATGTTATAAAGTTCTTACTGTATCTGAAACTTTTTCCATCAATCATTGCATCTGCATTGCAATGACTGGATCGTGGAAATTACCTGCGACTCCTCGACGTGCAAAGGTTATTTCGTTTTCCCTCTTGTAAAAAAGGATGCCGTACTTATAACATTATAAGCCGTCGGGATTATCAAGTCACAGTAAAAGGCATATAGTGTAGCATTTCGTGTGAGCATGTAAATGTTTGGTAGATGAACGTGGTTTATAGTAAAAAATTTTCTGACTAATTTGATATCTAAAATTTGTGAATTTCCGTAGTATTCTAAAGGTGGTTTATTAATTAGAAATTTACAACACACACCTTATAATTAAGGTCTGAGTATAGTTGTTGGGGGGTAATTATCTCAGTTGCTTGCATAGCAAGGTTGGTTTTTTCTGCATTTTAACACGAACTTCGTGCTTAATTTCCAAAGACTATGAACGTATCACGCACTCTTCTGACTTCGTGTCCTCTAATTTTCAGGCAGTGTTTTGGCTCATACTCCCAAAATTGATAAGAGAAGAGCAAATTAAAATCATAATGACCATAATGCTATTGATCTTCTTGTTCCAATTTCTGCCCAAGGTTTACCACAGCATCTGCATGATGAGGAGAATGCAAAAAGTCACAGGCTATATCTTCGGCACTATATGGTGGGGCTTTGGCCTCAATCTCATAGCTTACTTCATTGCCTCTCATGTAATTAACCTCACCTTAAGGCTATATATTGTAACTACCCCACAAACCTTGTTCCAAGTCTAAGTTGTAATGAACGTGTTGTTTTTTCGTTCTTCCCTTTGTTATTTATAGGTGGCTGGAGGGTGCTGGTATGTGCTTGCAATTCAACGTGTAGCGTCGTGCCTGAGGCAGCAGTGTGAAAGAGGGTATGGATGCGATCTCCCTTTGTCATGCTCAGATGAAGTGTGCTACAAGCTTCTGTCACCAACAGGCACGGTAGGGGATTCATGTGGTGGAAACTCCACAGTAGTGGTCAGAAAGCCACTGTGCTTAGATGGTCAAGGACCTTTCAAATATGGCATCTACCAGTGGGCTCTCCCAGTCATATCCAGCAACTCCTTGGCTGTCAAGATTCTTTATCCCATATTTTGGGGTTTGATGACCCTCAGGTAAATTCCCAAGTGCACATAATCTCAACTATCACTGTTTTTGGAATAAAAAATCCATGATACTTCAAGTTCTTATATGATCCTTTCTCAGGAATAAGATCAGATTATTAAGATTTTACTTAGCATTGATGTCTGTGAGTCATGATTTAGAAGCATCTCCTCAACCATACTGATTCAATGTTCTGTTTTTTACGTAACACTTTCGGTTCAGTGCTTGATATTCTGTTTCAGTCAAATTCATGTTAAGATTTGCTTTCACTCTTAGATTTATGATTTTCATGAATTCCAGTTGCTATATACTCAAAGATTTAAATTTTCTGTACGAAATGGTTTCATAGATTTATGTATCCTAAGGTTATTTTTTTGATGAAATGAGCTTCTTGCACGCTTGACTGAGCCTCTCGATGTGCTTTCTCAATCTTTGCTTATTCTGCAGCACTTTTGGCAATGACCTTGAGCCCACGAGTCACTGGTTGGAAGTGATTTTCAGCATATGCATCGTACTCAGTGGACTGCTGCTCTTCACTCTGTTGATTGGTAACATCCAGGTACATATATATCAAAATTATAGCAGAACTCAGATGGATGGTGAAAATTCAAAAACCATTTACACGACAATTTGTTGCTTCAATGAAGGTATTCTTACACGCAGTCATGGCAAAGAAAAGAAAAATGCAGCTGAGATGTCGTGACATGGAATGGTGGATGAGGAGGAGGCAGCTTCCGTCCCGTTTAAGGCAGAGAGTTCGCCAGTTTGAACGCCAGAGATGGGCTGCCATGGGAGGAGAGGACGAAATGGACATGATTAAAGACTTGCCTCAAGGATTGAGGAGAGACATCAAACGCTATCTTTGCTTAGACCTCATCAAAAAGGTAACAAAAATGCCCCAATCAATAGTTTCAGTTTCTCTGGAAGTTATTCAACGAATAAAAAATAAAAAATGTTGTTCTTTGGGAAATTATTAACATTCAAAGAAAAAAATGATAGAGCTAACAACAATATGCATGTCGTCTCTGTTTTCGCAGGTGCCTCTGTTTCACAACTTGGATGATCTTATTCTCGACAACATCTGTGATAGGGTTAAACCTCTAGTCTTCTCTAAAGATGAAAAGGTACAGACTAAGAAGACATTTGCCTACCATTTGATATACTTAGATATTACACTCTAACATACCAAAGTGTAAAATTTGAATTTTAAGGTTTTCATATTTAATATTCCAATTGAAAGTTAATCTTAAAAAGAATACAATAGATATACTTTCGTGGGATTTGTAACGTTTTTAAGTGACGATACCGCCGAAATAAGTTATTATATATCTTGAATATCAGACCATCAAACACACAAATATATTGAATATTTTCCGTTATATTTCAAGCACATGTAGAGAAGACGATGATGTTGATTAACATGTGAAACAGATAATCAGAGAAGGGGACCCAGTACCGAGAATGGTGTTCATAGTTCGTGGGCGCATAAAACGGAACCAAAGCCTAAGCAAAGGCATGGTGGCCACAAGCATCATCGAAGCAGGAGGGTTTCTAGGGGACGAGCTTCTGTCGTGGTGCCTCCGCCGGCCGTTCGTCGACCGCCTTCCGGCCTCCTCCGCCACATTTATCTGCCTAGAATCAGCAGAAGCCTTCGGGTTAGACGCCGATCACCTCAGGTATATCACCGACCACTTCCGCTACAAATTCGCCAACGAAAGACTGAAGAGAACGGCCAGATATTACTCCTCCAATTGGAGAACCTGGGCTGCCGTCAACTTACAGTTTGCATGGCGACGTTACAGGCAGAGGACCAGAGGTCCGGTGACCCCTGTGACGGAAAATGGAGACAGTGGTAGTAGTGAACGGAGGCTGTTGCAGTATGCTGCCTTGTTCATGTCAATAAGGCCACACGACCACCTTGACTGATTGAAAATGAAAAGAAAAGGCGCTCTAGTTGGTGTGTGTGTTTTGGCTTTTTGATTTTGTTCCTCAATAAAATTTTGTCTCTTCGATTCTGGACCTTGTTAGAAGTTGGCCGTGTAAGTTGTGGAATCATTCTTTGGATGTTTGGAGGAAGAAAAAGAAAAAAAACAAGGAGCAACTGCGCTGAAATTGAATGAATAGGAATCGTCCTTCAATTTTTTTGGGGCTTTTTTAACTGGAATAATCCAGAAAATAAACATTCCGTCGCCACAATTGCTTGCGTTATAATTTTCCTTTTTCATTACCAATTTATCACTGCCCCACAGACAATTATATGGATGACCCTTTTTACTAGTTTGGTATCTGAATCTTTTCAGGCAGAAAGTGCGCAAATCTGCCATTAAGAAGAGACCGATAAAGGAAAAAAAATGGCATATAGAAAGAGAGATGGGTCCGACAATATCATTATCTTACTCACTTTTTAGGCTACATAAATATATTTTTAGTTAAAATTATCAATCTTTTATTTATTTTATTTTTTAAAATTATTTTTTATTGACTGAAATTATCACTTTTAATTTTTTATTTTTTAAATATTAGCATAAGTAATCCTTAAGTTAAACCCTATTAACTTATATAGAGAGACAAACTAATAATTTTCAGCTAGTGTGAAATGTTTTTGCATCAGACGATATAACCAAAATTTACCTGAACATTGCAATCAATTGAAACATAATCCAGATTCAGACCCAGTCAAATCTTGATTAAAACTATAGTATGTTTGCAAGATGTAAGCATTTAAAACAAAACAAAGTTTCTTTCCAACCAGCGTGATTTTTTCCTCTTCGAACATGTTAAGAACAGAGGATTAACGCGAAGCAGTCAAGAGGAAAGAGTGCTCCTTGAAATGATGTCAAAGGACATTCCATTCTGTTGGAGTCTTTCCTGAAGATCAGTAGGACCAAAGACTATACCTGGAGGATAGGCTCCTCCCTTTGGTAGGCTGTCCCGTTGGCTGAGAAGAACGAGAGCACACTGAATAAGAATGATTGGAGTGGTGATGTATCCAATTTCAGGTCCCATTACTCTTGTTATAATTTCCATGTCAGGTTTTTTGTTTCCCTGTGCAGCAAGACTCCCATCACTGAAACCATGCCCTACAAACCACATCTTGAATGAAGCACTTTCAACCTCCTCTTCGGAAGGACCTTCCTTCCTGAACCCACCAAGGCTAAAGACTGAAGGAAATTTCAATAGAAGCCACCTTCCAAAGGAAAAACTTCCCAAAAGACCGAAGAACACTCCAAATGTAACAAATCCCAAGACCCTCAACAAAGATCTTGAACCTATTTTCACACCAAAATGAGCTGGCTTCACAGATGACCAAAACGCTCCCCTTTTCTCAGTCATTTCAGGACTATCACTCATCCCAGGGAGACCATGGGGGTTTTCTGTTAGAATTGCAAATGTTCTTCGAACAACAATCGAGTCTGCTGAAGGTAGCTTTACCGCCCAAAGGCCAATTTTCTTCTGGTGTTCAATAGTTTCTTTGGGAGGAGGAGGTCCAGGAATCTACAAGCATGAAGATAAAAGTAGATATAATGACATTGCATGTAGATATAATGACATTGTATGTGAACCATATGGAAAAGAGATGAAAGGAGTGCAAGGTCAACAGACAATAATCACAAAAACCATTAGCTTTTGTTGATCTCATTTGAGATGGTAAATGATCCATGGAAAGTAAGAAGTCAATATTTCAACTTCAGAAAATATTTACAATTAAAAATCCCCCTTCCCCATCCCTCCCAAAATAAAAAAAGAAAAGAAAAAGAATCTCACTTTTTGTTTCCCTCCAAATTGGGAGATGAAAGAGGAGACCTGCCTTTTATAAGCATGTAATTTACTATCTTATCCTCCAAATTGAGTAGATAAAATTACGATTTTAAACTAAAACCTTTTCCCTTTCCCTATATTTTCCTCTGATCATCCTAATAAAGTGAGGGTAACTCTTTTCCATTCCTTCCCCTTTTCTTCGAAACTTCCAAATATAAATTCCACAGGCTTCTCACTCTCAGGTTTCAACATTGCACTCTGACCTCAGCAAATCTATATTTAATCCCTTAACCTCAATTTTAAGGTATAAATCTTTCAATATATATGCTCTACAGTCTACACTAAGAAATACACGAATCCCATGGCAAGTGAATGTATAATTGATGTTTATCTTGTTTTACATGCTGTATTTTGTCCTTTGCTTTTGAATTTTCTAACAATCTCAATTTTATTCAATGTCTCATATTGTTTTTGTCAATGTTTGTGCTATACACATGAGTGCTATTTGCCTGTATGTTTGACGTATTGCATCAAACAATTTATACCTTCTGTAATTAATTACAAAACTAGGCATACGAAATTATTTACCAGTAAGGATACAACTCCCTCTATAAAAAATTAAGCGGGTCAGCATACAAGATGGTTTCAGTGATGTTGAATTTATCACAATTAAGCTATTCTTCCAGTAAGATTTATCATTATACCATCTAAACATCAAGAATGAGGATGTAAGATTTATCACAAGTAAGCTATCAAAAGTCACAAACTCTAGGTCACCGCCTTCCTACTTTCAGACAACTATTACCATTATACCATCTAAACATCTGCCACAAATAGCAACAAATGGGAATATAATTGAATGTTGAATTTTACTACTGTAAACCAGAGCGATAGCCACCACTACATGCACAAGTACTGACAAAGATAGCTTGAGTATGAAATAATACCGTCCAAATATTATGAACGCAACAAGTTTTATTGCTTACATATCAATAATATACTTCAACTTAATTATTTCTAAACCATAAATCCTAAACCCTAAAATTAATTATTGCTACACTGGAAATCCTAAAACTGAGATTTATGGTTATACTCCTGATTTATCTGTCGTACTTCCATTGCCATTTTCAATTACTCGAAAATCGCAGTTGTACCAAGAAACATCCCCCAACCTGTGCCAGTAGGAAAATTTCTCACCAACTAGACGACTATGGACTAAGTTTCCACTTAAATTGCGAGTCACTATCATCGCGGACATCGAAACCGTACCAATAAACAAAATGCAGAGACTTGCAATCAACTTGCCCCTAAACTAAAAATGTTCAACAAAAAGCCAATAAGCTCAGAATAAAATCACTTCAGAAACGCCTCGAAGGCTTAGACATTTTTCAAGTCATAGTTTCTCTTACCACTGGCCTAGCTCTTCGGGGTCTCGACCGTCTCAGCTCCTGCAACTTCTTCGCATTAGCCACACCCAAAACAGCTGATTCATAGGTCCCATAGTTACCCACAATCCTTTTATCCGACTCCAAGCTTAGGTACGCCTCAACCCGGTTCGGCACAGACGGAGCCTCCCACTGCCTCGTATTGAACATGAGTCCCAGTTCTGCAGGAACCGAGTCGAACCCACATGCCGATATTACCAAAGAACCTGTCTCTACAGCCTTCTCATGGTACTTCACCTCCATCCTTTCCATGAACTCAGGCTCGCCAGATATATCCAAGTAATCACAACCGGTTTCAGCACAAGCGGCAACGACAGGATCGCCATAGAGACGAAAGGGGCCGACGCAGTTAAGAATGAGCCTTGTTTGGGTACAGAGGCTGCGGAGGGATGGGGGATCAGTTGTGTCGGCAGTTAAAATAGGGATAGAAGGCGAGGGATTAGGACGACTAGCCCATTGAAGGGCTTGATTGAGTTTTGCGGGGTTGCGACCTGCCAAGGCGATGGATTTGAGAGGGGAAGAAGGGGTATTGAGGAATTTGAGAGCTTCTCTGACAACGTATTTGCCTGTGAAACCAGAGGCACCCAGGATTATCAGGTCGAAAGCAGGATTAGAATTGAATTCTTGGGCTGCTGTCATGGCTTCAATCTCTTGTAGTAAATCAAATTTTCAAAAAAGAGACTGGGCTGTACAGAGATCTACCTCATGAGAAGCAGAAGGTGCGTGAATAAGATGGAGTAAATATTGGAGAGTGGACAGTCGTTGAACAACACTACGGTCGTTTTAATAAACGACAATGCAACATTGGTGCGGCTTGATAATTTTGGTGAACCATACTCTGATTTTTCCTAGAATTTTTCTTATATATCGCCTATTTTTTTAATTATTATTTCCCAAATTTTTTTAATGCGTGCAGGTTTTAAGTTTGGCGGCACAATTTTTGTCCTCAAATTTATTTGCTCTTGTGTAAAAGATCCATGGCCTCAACATACCCCAAGTTTGCACAACCACCTGATCGATATCGCAAAAATTTTAGTTACTAGTTTTCTTCTTTTGAATTGTTGCGTGTTGCGCATGGATTCTCCTCCAGGACGATTTAGGACCATTTTCATATGATTTTTTAATTCAAATTTAATAAAAAATAATTAATTGAAAATGTGGTAATATATAAAATATATTAACATTTTAAATTCTTTTTATACAAAATGTATTGTGTTGAAGAGAAAAATAAATAAACACCTCCTAACCGTTTAACGTTTATTTCTTACATTTTACTGGAATAATATTTCATTTAAAATAAATAAATAAATTGTAAAATATAAAAAATAGATGATAAATTATTGGGAGTTAATTTTAAAAAAAATCATATGAAATATTTGAAAAAATTTATCATTTAATTTTTATTTTATCTTAATTTATAAATTGGTCCTTATATATATATATAAAAGTATTTCTTATAGCTTTGTTTCTTTGTAGTCAACTTTTAATGAAGGCTTTAAGACCGTTAAATAGAGTATAATGCGGCAAAACTACGTAGACAACCAAAAAAAAGAAGGACTTTTTATAAACATGCATTAAAAATTTGAGACAAAACCAAAATCTAATACTATAAAAAGTATTATATTCATATATTACACTTTTATTAACTTAAAATAAATCATTCTAAGACTACGTAAAAAAAAATAAAACTCAAAAATACTCTTTCTGAGTCCCTACTTTTATTAAAACAAAGAAAAACATAAAATGAAGAGTTTCATTCAATGGGGAACCCTCTATTACACTTTTATTATTGATGTTTTAGTTAACAATACAATCAAATCCCTATGCACCCCGATGAAAAAGAGAAAACCATCTTCATCATTCAATGGGGAACCCTTTATTACAAAGTGATACCCTTTAGGCTTAAAAATGTTAGGGCAACATATCAGTGCGTGATGGTAGTCATATTCCATGACCTGATATATAAAGAAATAGAGGTATACATGGATGACATGGTCACTAAATCAGCTGAAGGAGAGAGTCACGTGGTTGTGTTACAGAGGCTCTTTGAAAGGCCACGGAAGTATAAACTCCAATTGAATCCCAGTAAGTGTGTATTTAGGGCCACATTAAGGAAACTTTTAGGATTCATCATCAGTCAATATGGAATAGAAGTGGACCCCAATAAAATTAAGGTAATTTGTAACATGCCACCACCTAATACAGAAACAAAAGTTTGAAGGTTCTTGGGGTATTTGAATTATATAGCTAGGTTCATTGCAAACCTAACTACCACTTGCGAACTAATATTCAAATTATTTCACAAGAACCAACTGGGAGAATGGTATGAGACCTACCAACTGGCATAAATACCTCTTGAATCCCCCTATCTTGATGCCATCTATGCCAGGACGACCCTTTATCCTTTACTTAACAATCCGACCAGGGTTCGTGGGTGTTGTAAGGCAACATGATGAGTCAGGAAGGAAAAAGCAAGCAAATTATTACCTAAATAAGAAGTTTAATGAATACGAGTCACGATATCCATTAATTGAGAAAACCTATTGAAGCCTTATGTGAACTACAAAGAGGCTAAGGCAGTTCATGTTGTACCATGCCACGTGGTCAATTTCTAGAATGGATCCAATCAAGTACATTTTTTAGAGTCCTCATGTATCAAGAAGAGCCTCCAAATGGCAAGTGATACTCTCAGAATACGATGTGAAGTATGTGACTAACAAGTCAGTCAAAGGAAGGTGTTATAGCCAAGCATTTAGTGGCTAATCCATTAGATGAATACCAACCCTTAGACTTTCTGTTCCCATATGAGGATATTCTGAGAATAGAGGAAGATAAACCAAAAGAGGTCAAATGGACAATGTATTTTGATGAGGCCGCCAATGTACACAGCAACGGATTAAGGGTTATGATAACATCCCCTGAAAGTAAATAGTATCTAGTAACAGTCAAACTTAGTTTTGACTGCACGAATAATGTGGCCGAATATGAGGCTTGTGTCAATGGCTTACAAGCAGCCTTAGCATTAGGTGTCAAAGATCTTGACGTGTTTAGAGATTTAGCCCTTATAATTTATTAAGTAAAGGGAAAATGGCAAACTAAAGACCCCAAACTGATCCCATACTAAAAGTACTTAACGAATTGATGTCAAAGTTTAAGAAGATAACCTTCACACACTTAACCCACAATAAAAATGAGTTTGGCGAAGCATTGGCTACTCTCGCCGTAATGATCAAATTAAACCATGGGATCAATGCACTGCCCATACAGGTTGAGACCCGGGACACCTCAGCTTACTGTTTGAATGTGCAGGAGGAAAGTAATGGGCAACCATGGTTTCATGGCATAAAAAACTATGTCCAAGGTCAACGATATCTAGTTGGGGCATCAGAGAATGATCAAAAGACCATTCATCAATTAGTAATGAATTTCTTCCTTAGTGGAGAAGTGTTGTATAAAAGGTTGTGGGATAGCACATTACTTATATGCATGAACATATCGAAAGCACGAAGAATCATGGTAAATATTCATAAGGGGATGTGCGAGACTCATGCTAATTCCCATACCATGACTAGACAGATACAAAGATGTGGATACTTTTAGCTAACCATGGAGAATGACTGCATTGATTACATTAGAAAATGTCATAAGTGGAAGACATATGTCAATATGATCAATGCTCCACCCCAACCATTACACAACCTTGTGACATCTTGGCCATTCTCGATGTGGGGAATCGATGTGATTGGTCCCATTAATCCAAAGGTGTCTAATGGACATTGATTTATTTTGGTAGTCATCAATTACTTTATAAAAATGGATAGAGGCATGTTCATTCTCCAATATTACCCAAAGGGTCTGTCTCTGATTCTTAAAATTGAACATCATATGTTGATATGGAATACCAGAAAGAATCATCATTAATAATGCTCCCAATCTGAATGGAGGTTGTCATCCCAATTGAAGTTGAGATCCTTTCTCTCTGAGTGTTGATAAAATCCAACCTAGAGGGAAATGAATGGGACAAGACATGGTATGAGTAGTTGAATATGATCGAAGAAAAGTGACTAATAGCTATATGTCATGGGCAACTATATCATAAAAGGATGGCAAGGGCTTTCAATAAAAAGTTTCGTCCTAGGGAATTCAAACTAGAGGAGTTTGTTTTAAAAAAATCCTCCCAGATTAGGAAGATAACAGGGGCAAATAGGCTCCCTCATATGAAGGTCCATATGTTATGGTACAAGCATTCTCTAGAAGTGCATTAGTCCTCACCCACATGGACAAAATAAGCTATGTGGTTTTCTTTCAAACCAAAATAAGTTATAACATGGTACATTACTCCTCTAATATCCCAAGGAAAAGGTAAAAATTCTATTCCCGCATAGCATTCTCTTGACTCATTCTTGGGATTAACGCCCAAGGAATAGGCATCACTTCTGGAACGTGTCAAAGTTAACATTTTTCACTTTCTTACAAAACCTACATTTCTCATCTACCATGCATACAAAACCCTCCATGTCCATCATATGTCCCAAACGTGTGCATTCATTACACTGCACCCTCTACACGTTCAAAATCAATGTTTTAAGGATAAAGATAAGCATATGCATCGGGCAGTTAGTGTGCAAACACGTGTCATATCGCATCTCGCAAATGCCCAAAAGCTGTTTCCTATGAATCACATCCCCTCTTGGCACGAGCACTTTTACTATTCAAGAAAATCGCACGAAAGGTTCACAAGGTTAAGATTTAAATATCGGGGATAAGAACTCGGGAGAATTTGGATCTGTTCATTTTTTAGGAACAATATGGTCACAAAGATGTTGACCTCAACAAGTAGACGAATCATGCTATAGTCTGAGTACAATGATATGTGTGAACATCCTATCCCAAAATAAGATAAGAATAAAATTAATGATCAAGTAATTAATCAAATGTAAAACAAGTGTCAAAAAATAAAAAAAATAAATCTAAATAGGAAAAACAAATAAAGAACAAATACGAAATAATAAAAGCCAAATACGTAAGAAGAAAAATAAAATAAGATAAATGAGAATAAAAAAATCAAAATATGAAAAATGAAATAAAAAATCAAAAATAAGGAAAAACATTAAAAAAAAAAACTAATATAATATTATAGGAAAAGGCAAAAACATGGGTCTAAAAAAAGAAACAAACAAACAAACATTAAAATATGCAAAGGATGTTGCAGGCTCTATGCATAGCCTCTCCAAATTTGTAGATTACACCATTTAGGAAAGTTACATGGCTAACTCTTGCTGCTGCATTAGACTGAAGAGATAGAGACACAAATTGAAATAAGGGGTCAAAAAGAATTTGCTTCCTCAATCAAAAGATGAGGGGAGAGTAGAGAAGAGGAACAAAAGGGGGCTCTGTTATCTTAGCTGAGAAGCAGAGATATCAAACCATGATATGAGGGGTTGGAAACCGAAAGGAATAATGGGAAGAAGCTGGACGAAAAGTGGAGAAGGGGAAGTACATTAAGAAGCAGAAATAGTTTGAAAAGACATTGAGACAGAGAGAAGCGGTTAGAGTTGGAAGAAGGAGGAAGAGATGGAGAAGCATCACTGCTCTGCCATCGCGCTCTAGAACAGGGACGAACAAAGACTTTAAGAAAGCAAAATGAAAGGGGGCTCAGGAAAGAAGAGATAAAAGAGGAAGAAGGAGCTGTGAAAGAAAGAGAAGAACAAAACCAAAAGAGGGAGCCAGCACATGGAGTTTCAACTTAACATCACCCATGGCATTCTCTTCACCAACCTCATCAACTATGCCACCAACAAGATCAAAGGAGGATGGGCTGGGGGCGAGCAGTTTAGTTTCACAAACCATGGGAGAGAGCAGTGGGGTTAGCAACAATGGTAGCCTCACTACGGGTAGTAACTACCTTCATGTAATCTAGCAAGATAGGTATACCCACTCACTAGATCACAAGGACTTAGCTCACAAGTGTGTCGATGCCACCAAACTTACCGAATTCACTCTCGCCACTTTTGCTCTCCTTGTCTCTGGAGCAAGACGAAAACACCCAATCTGGAAGACATATTTGGAAGTCAAAGGAATAAGGACAGCTAACTTGTGCCCGACTGTTGAAGGAAGAGTGGAGTCCTTCACCTTCAAGCCAGCCAAATATAACGCTAAGAAGTTTTGTCTCGAGCCTACCTTTTTCACGGTCAAAGCCAAAGGAGTTAACAAAATGCCCCCCAACTGAGTTCCTGAACACCAAAAGCAAAGAAAGAATGAAGAATAGCATAAAATTGAGAAGGAGAAGTCTAACCCAACAAGCACATGTGAAAATGGAGCATAAAAGGGAGTAAGAGATAAAGACTGAAAGCTAGAATGAGGAAGAGAGGTAGAATTCAGAGAGAACAAATGCTCCTTATTCTAAATGTTTAAAATAGAGTCCCTTCATGGCTAAAAGAAAACAAAAAGGAAAGACCTAGAGAAGAAGGAAAGAAGATAAGGTCGGTGAGCTCTGTTCCACAAAAAAAAAAAAAAAAGACAATGAGGATGCTCTATGTGAGGCGAGCCTGACAGACGAATGAAGTGACGAGACTAAAAAGTAAAGAAGCTATTAAGGATAGTAGGAAAGAAAGGAAAACTGAAAGGAGGAGAGAGAGAGAGAAAGAGCAGGTAATGAAAAAGAAGAGACCGAGGGAGTGAAGGTAGAACTGAAGCGAGCAAACAACAAGAAAGGGACGAAATTGTAGTGTATTACCTTAGTGCTAGGTAGCAACTCCTTTGCCTTGTTAATCATTGAAAAGCGTGAGTTGTATGGCTATTTTGATTTCTGCTATGAACCTTAGGTAGTGTTCATTTTACGTTAAAGTTTCATGCATGAGGTTAATGTAAAGTTGCATGTTCTCGTCTTGTTAAAAGTCTATTGTATATGACTATAATTCTCCCTCCCTAACAACATGCAAATAGGGCAGTGTCCTTCTTAGTGAATTTTGTTCATGTAGTACATTTTTTTTCTTTTTTTTCTTCTCTCTTCATGTTTCATTCCTTGGGTCACTGTATGCTCGATTACTATATTCCTGGATCTTATTCCTTGAACCTTATTTGATATAAAGCCCTCTATATGGGTGTTCATGGAATTAAAAGTAAAAATAAAGCATTAAATATAAGCCAATAAACAAAAAAGAAAATTATTTGAATAGAATTTATATCCTTTAGATGGTCCAAAAAATCTTTAACCAAGTGATTTTATTATCCTGCTTATCTAAAAATTGTAGTGTGAGGTCATAGGTCTCCCCAAGCAATTAAGATTTAATTGATAAAGGCTATGTGAGATCATCAATCTCCTTAGGTTTTGAAAGTTAATGTATAATTCCAAAATAAAAAAAAATAAAAATTAAAAATCCTAAGAAATCCTGAATAATTTCTTTCATATTTTGAATTGCTGTGTGAGATGGTTATTCTCCTTAGGCACTCGAGAATTAACCAGTAGAGGTCATGTGAGAACACTAGTCTCCTTAAGCACTTAGGCAAAAGCCACATGAGATTTTTTTAATCTCCTTAGGCTTTGAAAGAGATAAGATTTAATTTGGCAAAACTTCAAAACAAAATTTTGGGTTACCGAAATAATCTACCTTCACGCTTTTAATAATCGTCACGTAAGGTTTTTCTTATCTGGCACCTAGGGAGTGGTGGGAACTTGTGAGACATTTAGTCTATTTATGCTTTAAATGTCAATATATGATTCCATAGTAAAAAACCAAGAAATCCCAAATAATCTCTTCCATATTTTAGGTTACTGCGTGAGATTTGTTAGTCTCCTCAGACACTCAAAAGTTAACTAGTAAAGGCCGTAAGATACTAAGTCTCCTCAGGCTTTGAAAGTTAATACCTATTTTCAAAATACAAAGTGAGAATAAATTCAAAAAAAAAGTTTATATTTCCTGTTATTCATAATTAAAAATCCTAAATATATTTTTCCATAATAGTTTTACTTTAAGTTTAAAATAAATTCTAATTTCAAAAATATAAAAATCATAAATAAAAAAAATATCTTTTAATTACAATCTCACTTTCAAAATTAAAATGAAACTGAAGTCCAAAAAAGATAAATTCAAAAAAAAATCCTAAGATTCTTTCCCTTTATCATTTCATTTAAATTTCAAAATAAAAGTTGAAAATTAAAAAATAATAATAATAAATAAACAAAAACAATTAGAAGGAAAGAAAACGAAAGGAGCTAGGGAATGATATTTGATTGATTTCACAAATTAAAACTCGCCAATCAAATTCCAATCCCGTTTGGTTTGCAAAAATCTATCCAATTACAACTCCCAAGGTCTTTTCGCAAAGATATAAAAATACCTGACAGATATGCCATTTTGGTTGAACTACGTGGACTTTAATCCCTATTATAGGATACGTAGGCCCTAGGCTTTCATTTTAGGTCAAGTCTACCCTTTATAAATATATATTTGTTTGCCTTTATTATTGTTGTTTTTGTCTTCACTGTTTAACATGTATGCATGTCAATAAAGGATAATTAAGATAAATTTAAAGTCATATTCTATCTCATTTGAGTAGTTTAAAGTAACCATCCTTAAAAATAGATGTTGTGGGGTGCCTAACACCTTCCACGCACTTAAATAGACTCCCAAACTTATCTTTGTTTTCGCGACCGTTTTGCCTTTTTTTTTTTTTGTTTTAAATTGGTTTTCCAAAGTTTTACATTAAAAATTTTGGTAGCAGCTCCTATAAATTGATTTTCAAGATTCACGTTGGGAATCAATTTAAACAAATTCTTTCAAATTTCCACTAAAATGTCGATCACAACAATATGCATCTCACATGGGTACATGCATTACACTGCATGATAGCATAAACCATGCAAGGTGAATACCCCTCTTCAAATCAATGTGAAAGCCCTGCATAATGTCCAAGTAATTTACTTTTCTAAAAAAGTCCTGCATCATCTCCAAGCAATTGACTTTTCTATAAAAGCCTTGCATTGTGTCCAAGCAATTTACTTTTCTACCAAAGTCCTGCATTATGTCCAGGCAATTGACTTTACTATCAAAGTCCTGCATCGTGTCTAGGAAATTTACTTTTTTATAAAAGTCCTACATTGTGTCCAAGCAATTGAGCTTTTTACAAAAGCTCTACATTGTGTTCAGGCAATTTACTACAAAAGACTTGTATTGTGTCCAAGTGATTTACTTTTCTACAAAAGTCTTGCATCGCGTCCAGACAATTTACTTTTCTACCAAAGTCCTACATCGTGTCCAGGCAATTTACTTTCCTACAAAAGCCCTGCATTGTGCCCAAGCAATTTGCTTTTCTACACAAGTCCTACATAAGTCCAAGTATCCGTTCAAAGCCCTATAACAGTAGGCATTGCAAAGCCTAGTAAAGATAGGCACTGCTACAATTTGGTTATGCTAACACCCAGGATATGTGTTCACTTCTTTATATGCTATTAGGCAAGATTGGTAAACTACACCTAAGAGACAAGTAAAGAGGGGCAACAATGAACACCTCATCCCAAAATAAAAATAAGACTAAAAAATTAATGATTAATTAACTAATCAATCAATTAACTCATTAATTAAGAAAATATAAAATGGATGTGTCACAAAATAAAAATAAAATAATATAAAACAAAATAAAAAAATAAATAAATATGAACAAAATAGTAAAATAGTAAAAATATGAAAAATCAAAATAAAAAACTAAAAAAATATATATGAAAAAGCAAGACAAAATAGTAAAAATAAGGAAAAAAAATACAAAATGATAAAATAAATTCGAAAAACAAGATTAAAAATTCTAAAATGAAAAAAGAAAGCAAAGGACCAAGAAACAAAATTGAAAGGGGAATAAATGGATAAAATGATCAAAATAAAATAAGGTAATGAATAAAATCAAAATTGTGAAAAAGGGAAATGAAGCTTTTCTTACACAACAACTATTTGCGGCCCCTGGATGAACCAAGAGGAAAGAGAGAAGAGTCGAGCTTGAGAAAGGGAGGAACCGAGAAAGGAGACCCTTGTTTTCGGCCATGAAACAGGGAGTGGCAACCACAAGAGAAAAAATGGAGCGAGCAAAAGAGAGAAGAGGAAGGCTGAGCGGTGAAGAGACCAAGAGGCTGCATGCATGGGTTTGTTCATTTTTTTTTTTTAATGTTAAAAACAGAGGTTTAAGAGAGAAACCAAGTGAAAGAAGGAAGGCAACATGAAACCGAGCAAGAGAAAGAGAAGCAAGGAAGAAGAAGGAAGAACCAAGAGAGGATATCCCTATTTTTCGGCCATAAAACAGGGAAACAAGGATCAGCAACTGCAGGAGAAGAAGAAAGCGAGCAAAAGAAAGAAGAGGAAGCCTGATAGGTGAAAAGGCCGAGAGGCTGCATTCATGGGTTTGTTCATTTTTTTTACATTAAAAATAAAGGTTTAAAAAATAGAGACTGAGAGAAAGAAGGCAACAAACATGAAACCAAGTGAAAGAAGGGGCAAGGTGAAACTAAGTGAGAGAAGGAAAAGCGAGGAAGAAGAGAGTGGACCGAGAAGAGAGATCGAAAGCTTAAGCTTCCAGAACTAAGCTCCCCTATTTTCCACACCCAAAAATAAGGGCAAACAAAAGTGCTGGGTTAGCCACGGTCACGATAAAGAAGGCCCGAGAGGATACCAAGAGAGGAGTGAGGGAGCAAAAAGGGATAAAAGGAGTTACGAGAAGTCATAGTGTAGCTAAACAACTTGTATTGATCACATCAGGACAAGCAGGTACTTACTTCACCACTTTTACTAGAAAGCTAAGTCCTTTTTGTGTTCCTATGGTGGTTAAGCTAGCAGTAACAGTGTCCCATATCTCTTAGCAAGGCTAGACTAGAACTAATTATTAGTTGCTATGCATGTTGGTATAAACTTAAAAATGAGCTTCTCGATGCAAGGCTTTTTACAACTTTAGTCTGTTAACTAAACTTCTAATATGGTTTTCTTAGTATGTTTATACACGGGCTTAACACGTCTAATGTAGGATATCGCGTTTCTTAGAGACTCTTCCACATAACCTTACGTGCCTATCACTTTTTTTATAGAAAGTGTCGTAACCGACCTTTCGGCGGAATAAAATAAAAGTTTAAATTGATTCCCAAAATGAAACTTGAAAATCAATTTATTTGGAGTCGCTACCAAAATTTTTAATGGAAAACCAATTTAAATAAAAAAGAAAAAGGCAACATGGTCTGCGAAACCAGAGATGAGTTCGGGAGTTTATTTGAGTGTAGGAAAGGTGTTAGGCACCCTACAACACCCGTCCATGAGGACGGTTACCTTAAACTAGTCAATTGAAATAGAATATGGCCTTTTAAATTATCTCAATTACCCTTTTCATCGACATGCATGCTTGTTAAACAGAAAAGACAAAACAACACGAATGAAAGCAAATAGACCGATATTCACAAAGGGCGGAGTTGACCTAGGATAAGAGCCTAGGGCCTACGTACCCTACGATAGGGATCAAAGTCCATGTAGTTCGACCCAAAAGGCGTGTCTGTTGGTTGGTGATTTATAATTTTTGTGATGAGAACAGGAGAGTTCAAATTAAATAGGTTTTTGTATACAAAATAGGATTGAAATTTGGATTTGTGTGTTTTAATATACAGCAACCTAAGTAATCTAGCTCTCTTGATCTCTTCATTTTTCAACCTCTTAGGTTTTGTTTGTTTTTGGAATTTTAATTTTTATTTTGAAATTTAAATGAAATGATTACGAAATGAGATTTTTGGGATTTTGGGAAGTTTATATTCTATTTTATTTCTTTTGGAATTTGAAATGTAATTATAATGAAAGGAATATTTTTTAGTTTTTTAATTTATTTAATTTTTGGATTTTGGTTTTTTGTTTCACTTATTTTTTATTTTTTTATTTCCTTTTTTAAAATCAGGATTGAAATTAGAACAAAATATAACAGAAAGCCATTTTTGGAATTTTGAACGTGGCATTCTAATTTGTTAAATTTATAAAACCCTGACTTTATTTATTTTGTAAATAATTCAATTAAAATATTCATTTTTGCATTATTATTATTTTATCTATTTACCATCATTCTTATTATTTATCTTTCAAACAAGTATGTGCTAAATTTCGAGGTATAAAGAGATTAAAATCTCACACGACCCAAGTATTTGAGGAAAACTATATTCTCACACGATAATTTCGTAAATAATGGGAAATATTTAATTAGAATGAATATTTAATTATGATTTTTTTCTTTATTATTATCATATTATTATTATTATTATTATTATTATTATTATTATTATTATTATTAGATAGAGGTATATTAATTTTAGGGAACTAAGGAAATCAAAACCTCACATATTCCCATGCAAACGAAGAGAACCAACTCCTCACATAATAGTTTCGAAAATAATGAAAAATATTTAATTAAAGTCAATATTTAATTATTATTATTTTAAAAACAAATGTGCTAATTTTTAAAAGATCTGAGGAGATTAAAATCTCACATGATCTCATGCAATCGAGGAGAACCGAATCCTCACACGATAATTTCATAAATAATGGAAAATATTTAATTAAGTCAATATTCAACTGTTATTATTTTTAAAACAAATGTGCTAATTTTTAAAAGATCTAAGGAGATTAAAATCTCACATGATCTCGTACAATGGAGGAGAACTAAATTCTTACGCGATAAATTTCATAAAACTTTACCCATGGGACCAAGATTAGTCTTATATTCATATAAAAACAAATTGAAACAATAATGACGATAATAAAAAAACACAAAACAACCATAACAAATATGACAAAATGAGAACAAGACAACTTCCTACTGGTTCATTTTCCTTACCTTATGTATGTTTAACTATGCATGCACCCATATATTCATGTACATGCATATATATACCTCTATGTTTACATAAATATATATATATATATATATATACAATGGAAGAAAAAAAAAATGAGGAAGGACAAAGAACCCTCAATGCCACATGCATGCACTCACATGGGCATTCATATATATATATATATATATATATATATAGATATATATCTACATATGCACATATATACATGTATATAGCATATCTATCCATATACATCTATACATACCCATATGTAGGTATGTACAAACATGACAATGGAAGAAAAGGAAATCATCAGTAAGAGGAAAAACCTACACACCACATGCATATATTCATATATATATATATATACACACACACACATGTATATATCTTCATACATCTATACAGATACATATATGTGGATATATATAAACATGACAATGGAAGAAAGGAAAAGCATCAGTAAGAAGACTTACACGCCACATGCATATATTCATGTATGTATATATATATATATATATATATATATGCACACACACACATGTATATATCTTCATACATCTATATAGATACATATATGTGGACATATATAAACATGACAATGGAAAAAAGGAAAAGCATCAGTAAGAAGACTTACACGCCACATGCATATATTCATGTATATATATATATATATATATATATATCTATATATGCACACACACACACACACACACACACACACATATATATATATATATAACAATGGAAGAAGAAAAAATGCATCAGGTAAGACAAGGAGCCCACCCCACACCACATGCATGCACTCATATGAGTGTTCATACATCCATATATCCATCTACATGCATTCACATATACACACCCGAATGTATATACATATGTACCTCCATATACACACAGCTATATATATATGTATATAACGATGGAGGGATGAAGAAAATGCATTAGGAAGCTAGGAAACTCCTATACACACATGCTTATATGTATATATATGTATACGTATATATATTTCTCAGCCAGAAAAATGCCTCAGGAAGTAAGGAAACTCAGATACACATATGCCTACATATATATATGTTCTCGGCCCAACAGAAAGTGCATCAGGAAGCAGAAAAATGCATCATGGCACCCTAAGTTTCTCTTGGCCAGACTTACCTCTGTTTGCCCCTGTTTAAAGCTGTTTGGAACAAAGGAAGATGTCCACAGCTTCAGCGCATCACAATCTGCTTCAAAAGTTCTGCTTCCAGCTTGCCACGGTTCTGCACAGTGCTCCTCTCCAGTCACGGTTCTGCCCAGTTTCTCGTCACGGTTCTGCACCTTTCTTCTCCAGTCATGGTTCTGCACCTTTCTCCTCCAGTCACGAATCTGCACCTTCCTTCTCCAGTCACGGTTCTGCCCTTTTCTCCTCTAGCCACAATCTCCTCCTCTTCCAGCCACGGTTCTGCACCTTATATACTCCAACCAAGGTCCCTTTCTCTTATGCTCCAGCCAAGGTTTTTTCCAGCCACGGTCTCCCCCCCTTCCAACCACGGTTTTGCACCTTATATACTCCAGCCAAGGTCCTTTTCTCTTATGCTCCAGCCAAGGTTTTTTGCACCTCTCCAACAATGAGCCCTCTTTTTTTTTTAGCCAACCACGAGCTCTCCTTTTTCTGCTCTCTCTGAAAAACCAGCTGCTCCACTTCCTACTCCAGTCAACAATGAGCTCCCCTTCTTCTGCTCTCTCTGAAAAACCAGTTGCTCCACTTCCTACTCCAGTCAACAATGAGCTCCCCTTCTTCTGCTCTCTCTGAAAAACCAACTGCTCCATTTTCTGCTCCAGCCAACAACGAGCTCCCCTTTTTCTGCTCTCTCTCCAAAACGAGTTGCTCCACTTTTCTGCTCTCCTCTAAAGCAACGATCTCCTTTTTGCTTTTCAGCCCTCCTTGTGTCCTTTTGTTTCTTAGTAGTGTGTGTGTGCGTGAGTGTATGCATGTGGAAGTGGGAGTGTATGAATATAAGCAAGTGGGAGTGTGTGAGTGTGAGCAAGTGAGAGTGTGTGAGCGTGAGCAAGTGAGAGTGTGTGAGAGTAAGTGAGCAAGTTTGCATTTTTATTTTAATTAGGTGGCCTTTTTCTCCTCTTTGTATTTGGACAAATTTGTTAACCCTATTCATTTTATTTTTTGTAAGATGATTATCATGTCTCTACTTTAAACATATATTTTGAATTTTTCCTTTTAATATTTTTGGTTTTTATATTTGGTTTTTTCCATATTACTTCTATTTTTTGCTTTTTTGCAATTTTTTTTTAATTAATTAATTTTTAAATTTTAAATTTTATTTATTATCATTACTATAATTATTATTATTATTGTTAGTTTAGGTGGGGTGTTCACAGAAAGGGTGTATTATGGTGATTGGTTTGTTTTTATTCTTATTTTTGCCCTCCTCATTATTGTATTTTAAATTCCTTTCACCATATAGGATGACGTGTCTTGGTACAAGTCTAATAAGGCTATGACTTGAGAATTTAGAAATATGTCTTATAGAGGTTTTAAGCAATGATACTCAATCCATTACCATCATGACATGCTCTCTTGAAAGAGGAGTAATTTTAGCTTGTTTTTTAATGAAAGTAAGAAATAAGTTATTTTATTTTATTTTATTCATCTGTTTATTATTATTATTTTTATAGTTGTAATATGAGTTTTAAGTCTCCTCGAGCACTTACAAACTAACCGATAAAAGCTAAGTGAGACTCAAGTCTCCTTAGGCCTTGAAGGTTAATGTCCAATGTCAAAAATAAAAAAAAAATATATATTTTGCTTTGGACGTAGTTGTGTGATATTGTTAATCTCCTTTGGCTTTTGAAATCAAGTGGTCTGAGTCAAGTAAGACCTTCAGTCTCCCTAGACTTTGGAATTAATTATTTCCCATAAGATAATTAAAATAATTTCAAATTCACAAAATTAATGATTTTTACCCCAATAATAATAATAAAATATATCTTGAATAAAAATTGATGACTTCTCATAAGGCAAGAATATAAGTTTCTATTAAAAATATTACGCACTCTTTATTGTCTGAAAATGCCATATGAGACTATCAGTCTCCTCGGGCACTTATGAGTTAACCAATAGAAGTTGTGTGGGACATTTAGTCCCCTTAGGCTTTAAAAGTTAGTATATAATTTTTAAAAACAAACAAATAAATAAAAACAATTTCAATTTACAAAAAAGGGATTTCTTTGCCATTTTGTATATTTATTTGGAATCGTCGCGTGAGGCCATTAACCCCCACAAGCACTTAAAAATTAATCGTTAGAGGCCATATGAGATCTCTAGTCTCCTTAGGCTTTGAAAGTTAACGCATGGTTTTCAAAAGTACAAAATTCGATAATTTCTAACAAAAAAATAGCTCATCCCAAGTACTATTCTTTAATAGTGTCATTTCTCTTGGAAATTTAAAAATAAAAATTCCCATTTCAAAAACCTAAAAAAACATAAATCGCAAAAATCTTAAAAACCTTTCACTTCAACAATTTCATTCCCTTTTCCCAGCTTCAAAAATTCCATAAAGATATAAATTTCAAACATTCTAAAAAAACTCTTTACCTCAATATGTTCGCTCTTGTTGAATTTAAATATAGTTCCAATTTCAAAAAATCCAAAAAACATAAAATAAAAAAAATCCGAAAAACCTTTTCCATTGTAATTTTGTTTCCCTTTCAAAATTAAAATAGGAATGGAAATTCTGAAAATCCAAATATTAAAAAAGAGAGCATGAAGAGAGCAAAAGAGCTAGATCAATCAGGTTTTTGTAAATTAAAACACAAATCAAATTCCAATCCCATTTTGTTTGCAAAAATTTGTTTAATTTGAACTCTCTTATTCTCATCGTGAAAATTTAAAAATCACCAACCAATAGACACGCCTTTTTAGTCAAACTACGTGGACTTTGATCCCAATTCCAGAGTACGTAAGCCCAAGGCTTTCATCTTAGGTCAAGTCCAGCCCTTTGTAAATATCTATTTATTTGCTTTTATTATTATTGTGGTTTTTGTCTTCTCTATTTAACAAGCGTGCATGTCAATAAAGGATAATTGAGATAAATTTAAGGCCATATTCGATATCGTTTGACTAGTTTAAGGTAACTGTCCTTATGGACGAATATTGTGGGGTGCCTAACCCCTTCCTCATACTCAAGTAGACTCCTGAACTCATTTCTGTTTTAGCAAACCACTTTGCTTTTTCTTCTGTTTTAAATTGGTTTTCCAAAGTTTTTCATTAAAAAATTTTGGTGGTAATTCTAGTAAATTAATTTTCATGATTTATTTTGGGAATCAATTTAAACATGCTCCTTTTTTTTTCTTTTTTCAAATTCCTACTGAAAGGTTGATTACGACATGTACCTTCTTTTTATTTAGTAAAAGCACCATCTCTTTCTTTCTCTCTCTCTTTCTCCTTTCCCTCCCTCCTTTAAGTCTCCTCACTGTTTTGGCAACTTTTTAATTTGGGGCGTCGGCTTCAACTTCTCTAACTCCCTATTTTCTTTTCTTTTTTTAAATTTAAATAAAAGTGTAGACTCCCATTTTTTTTTACGCAGTCTCGAAATAATTTATTTTGAATCAACAAAAATATAGGATATGGATGTAATAATTTTATAGTATTGAATTTTTTTTCTTAAATTTTTTAATGCTTGTGGATCAAGAAGCCCAAAAAGAAGTGTCAAATGCTGCATATGATACTAGATCATCATTGAAATACATTCTTAGTACTCTCACTTCTCTTTCTTCAACAAATAGAAATGATTGACATAACCCAATGGAGAGGATAAAGTATTGCAGTAGACAAGAGTTCAAATCTAGAAGTATATCCCTGAAAAAAAATAAGATCACAGTTAAAAGTGAAAACCAACCACCAAGTCTAACACTATTATACCATATCATTATATATAAGACTCATAATAAGGAACTAGTAGCGATCTTTATTTTCCTCGACCAAATAATGCTACGATGAAAAAAATAAAAAAAGGTAGTCTTCTAACACTGTCAAAGTCAATATAAATTCTAGTATTATGTGTTTCATTAATTTGGTTGTTGTTTTAATTTCTTTTTGTGTTATATTTTTTGTTATTTATTGCTTTTAAATGCAATATCATCGAATCCCCCCTCCAAAAATGGTCAAAATATAAATTTTGTTAATTCTTTGCAAAATAGAATCCAAGGAACTAGTGAAGACCACCTTCACTACCTGAAATTGTCATTTCACACATAATTCTTAAATCCATTTTCTCTAAAATTGAAAGGAAAAGCAAATTACCCGACGAAAAGAAAAGAAAAATAAAAGAAACCCTAAAAACTAAGTCAACCACATGACACAAACTTAGCTACACAAAGTTTTTCCAATACAAGAAATAGAATGGAGAAAGTCACAAGAAGGTTAAGTCGAAATTGCAGCTCCTTTCTGCACAGAATTACTTTCACAAAATGAATAGAGACGAAAGCCCCACAAAGCAATTTGACAAATGGCTATGTCACAGTTGAGAACAAAGCACAAGAGTGACAGAGAAAGAATGAAAGATAAGTGAGAGGAGAACAAGGGAGAGAAAAGGAGGAGAAGTGAGAGAACAGAGGGCATGTATTTCAGTGATAAAGTGGATTCATATGTGGCATTTGACATTTCTCTCTGTCCACGTAGTTTTGCCACGTCATACTCTATTTAACAGTGTTAGAGGCTTATTAACGAGAGTTGATTGCAAAAAAATAAAATAAATAAATAAATTTAACTATAAGGAGTCGTTTTTTAAAAAAATAAAGTATAAGGACTGATTTATAAATTGAGATAAAGTATAAGGACTAAATGATTAACTTTTCCAAAAATATTAATATATTTTTGTATATTCTCATATTATTTAAAAATAAAATTTTAAATTTAAATTAAAAAGTATATGATAGATTTAGGACCATTGGATATCCTTCTCACTTACTAGAGAATTTCCAAAAACACAAATTGTGAATACCCCATCCCTAATTACATAATTATTTAATTGATTCACCAATCAATTAATAACTACACAAATGGGGAAAATTAAAAATGATCAAGACTCAAATAACATCCTCAATTGGAGACAAGTTGAAAGTAAAAATAAACAATAGGGGGACTTTAAGACAAGCAAAATAAAAATTCAAAAATAAAAAAATTAATTAATAATAATAAATCAAAGTGAAAATCATGGGAAAAAGAAAAATAGTAAAAAAAACACAAACATAGAAAAGTTAAAAACCCAAAAATGAAAACTAATAGCGATAATAATAAAAATCAGAAAAATTAAAACCAAAATGAAATGATTTAAAATTAAAAAAGAAAATAAAAGAAAGATGTATAAAAAAATAAGTGTGTTGAAGCAAAAGAGGCAATAAAATGAGAATTTAAATTAAAAATAAATAACAAAATATATTAAACAAAAAAAAGTCAAAATGGAAGAAAGAACAAGTAAGCATTAGGCAGCAGAAGCTTTCTCTTCTCTTAGTCCAGATCCTATATAAAAAAGGAATATAACAAACAAAGAAAGTGACATGAGATAGGGGAGCTCAAGGGAGATTAAGGTTGAATAGGAAAGAACAAAAAACAACAAGAGCAGCAAAACTAATGCATCAGACATACCTAGATGAAGCAATGAGAGGTAATAGGATCAGGCAGCAGAAGATTTCTTTTCTCTTAGCCCAAATCCTACACAGGAAAGGAACATAACAAACAAAGAAAGTGACATGAGATAGGGGAGCTTGAAGGATACTAAGGTTGAATAGGAAAGAACAAAAGGCAAAAGAAAAGAGTAAGAGGGCTTGGTGGACAAGGGTGATATAGAAAAAGGAGTGTAGAGAGCAAAGGAGGAAAAAGAAGAGAAGAGGAGAGAGAGAGAGAGAGGAAGTCAAAAGGAAGAAACCAAAGCTAAGGAAGGGAAGAGAAGGAGCTAAATAGAGCTGAAGGATGAGCTAGAGAAACAAAGAGAGAAGAAGAGCTGGAGAAAGAAGAAGAAGAGAAAAAGAGAGAGAGGGAGTCAAGTAGATAGAAACCAAAGCCAAAGAACAAGAGAAAAGAAGGAGGAGTGAGAAAAACAGGGGGCTGAGAGAGTGTGTGGCTTCAGTTGAAGGAGACCGAGAAGAAGCTTGGACCAGAGGGAGAGTGAAGAGTAGACAGCAAGAAGAAACTAAGAAAAATAGTAGGTGGTATTGAGAGGACCGAGAAGAAAAGCAGCGGAGAAGAAGAGAAGAGAAATTGATCAAGGAAGAAGAAGGCCTGAGGAAGGAGAAGGCAAAGACCGAGAAGAAGGAAAGGAAGGCCGGCAGTGTCTCTGCTCATCTCACCAGAAACAGAGGCGAACAGAGGAGTGAAACAGCGCGGCATAACCAGGACGAAGAAGAACTGTGAGAGAAGGAGAGACCGAGAGCAGGAAAAGTGAGCTAGAGCTAAGAAGAACTTGAAGAAAAGCAATGGAGAAAAAGAAAAGAAAAGGGAAAAAGGAAAGGGCCAAGGCGAAGAGAGAGAGAGAGAAAGAACTCGAGAGAAAAAGGAGGAGAGGAAGGCTAATAGAGAATGAAAGAAGAGAACCCCTGTCATACCAGACCGAAAGCAAAGAAAGTGAGCAGTCGAAGTTGAGAGAGTTAAGTGAAGCTACAGGTATGTGGCTTCTTTGACGAAACAACATCTTATTTGTTACGTTTATAAGATCCATGAAAACATTATTCATTTAATCTCCTAATCTTGAGTTGTTCCCAAACCATTTAACACTTAAGTTGCTGCATGCATGCATCTGTACACACTGGACAACGTTCTTCTTTTTTTTTTGTTATTACCTATTCTTTATTTCTTTGTACACCAGGTTCATTCTTTTATTTGTTTGTGTTTTTTTAAGTATCAAAATGAGAATAATTTTAGCATTACAAGGAAGGTTTTTAAAAAAATTTCATGTGAGACCCTTAGTCTCCCTAAACACCTTAAAGGTAACGGATAGAAGCCACATGTGATCTCAAATTTCCTTAGACTTTGAAAGTTAACATATGAATTTCAAAAAATATAAAGAAAAAATGTAAAATAAAAAAGTCATAAAAATCTCTTTTCATTATATTTTCATGTCATTTTCAAAATTGTAATAAAATTCCAATTTCCAAAATTCAAAAATTATAAAAGAGAAAAAATAAAGAGAGCAAAGGTCAATCTTGTTCTTTCCCCCATAAACAAAAATAAAAATCATAAATAGTTTCTCCCATATTTTAGATTGCTCCATAAGATCGGTAATTTTCTCAAGCATCTAAGAATTAAGGAGTAGAGGCCACGTGAGATCTGTGGTCTTCTCAAGTCTTGAAATTTAATATCTATTTTCAAAAATACCCAAAACCAAATTCCAAAAATTAAAAAATAGTAGTATATTTTGCCTATTATTTGTAATTTAAAAATCCTAAAAATACTTTTTCATAATAATTTCACTTTCAAAATTAAAATAAAATCCAAAGGTAAAAAAAAAAATAATAACAAAAAGAGAAACAAATTACACCTCCCACAAAAGTCTGATCAAATCCCAAATTCTTCTTGTTCATAAACTCCAATTTAGTTTCATCTATCTTGTTCCTTTCCCAAAAAAAAAAATACAATAATAACAATTATAAATAATTCTTCATTTCATATTGTCATGTGAGATCACTAATCTCCTTAGGATTTGAAAGTAAATATATAATTTCGAAATCAAAATCATAAAAATGAAAATCATACCAAATCTCAAATAACATCTTTTACATTTCAAGTTACCATGTGAGATTATTGATCTCCTCGGACACTCAAAAGTTAACTAGTAGAGATCGTGTGAGATTATAAGTCTTCTCAGGTTTCAAAAGTCAACATCTATTTTCAAAATACAAAATGGAATAATTTCAAATTAAAAAGGGATTTATTTTGCCTTTATTTGTGATTAAAAATAAAAAAAAAAATACTTTTTCACTATAAGCTCATTTTTTAAAATTAAAATAAAATCCAAGAATTAAAAAGAGAAATGAAGAGAGCAAGAAAGTGAGATTACGCTGATTTCGTAAATTAAAACACACCAACATAAATTTAAGCTCATTTTTTTTACAAAAATCAAGTTAATTTCCACCATCTTGTTCCTTTAGCAAAATATTAAAAATCACCAACCAACTGATGCATTTTTTGGTCAAACTACGTAGACTTTAATCTTTATTACAGGGTATGTAGGCCCTACGCTTTCATCCTAGGTCAAGTCTGCCTTTTGTAAATATCTATTTGTTTACTTGCAATTTTGTTATTTTCGTCCTCTCTGTTTAACATGCATCCATGTCAATAAAAGGATAATTGAGATAAATTGAAGGTCATATTCTATCTCCTTTAACTAGTTTAAGATAACTGTTCTCATAGACAGGTGTTATGGGGTGTCTAATACCTTCCCCACACTCAAATAGACTCTTGAACTCATCTCTGTTTTCACCGACTACTTTGCCTTTTTTTTTTATTAAATTAGTTTTCCAAAGTTTTCCGTTAAAAATTTAGGTGGCGACTCCAATAAATTGATTTTCAATAATTATTTGGGAATCAATTCAACCCCCTCTTTTTATTCTTTACGCCGAAAAGTCAGTTACAACACAAATAGATCCACATTCATTGCATGTTGTAAGGTAGGAATGGAGTAATAAGGGATCTTTGTAGCTTTCTATAGTAACAGATATGGGCCGTTGGTTTTTCGTCCAACGATCTAAATCTGTTACAACAAAAAAATAATTTTTTTAAATAAAAAATTTTTGGACCAATGGATCAAAATCCAATAATTCAAAAGGCTATTGTAGAAATCTTCTAATGCAGGGGATTCCTGCCCAAGGTAGGAGTGGTTTAAAATAAATTTGATCATTGGATCATGCTTTAATTAAAGAAAAAAGCTCAAGCCCTTTTATAATTGAGCTTTCGTCCACTTTTTTTAGGATTGAACTTGACGAACTATTTCAAGTCATAATCAAATTTATTTATAACTTAGAATTTAAGATAGATTATATGGTTAGTGATTATTATTATTTGTTTAATTGTATATATAAAAGTTATAAATACAAATTCTCTCTGTGGTACTGTCATGAATTATTTAATTACATTAACTCATGGTTTTATGTATAACTACATTGAATAAAAAAATAAATTAATCTCACCAATAGACTTATATTTTGCAACCTTGTCAATATAGATTTATTTAGCATCTAAAATCTTATGTTACTTTTCAATAATAAAATTAATTTTTTAAAATAATAAGTTTTTTATTAAAAAAAATATTAATTCAAATTTTTTAAACTTGGGTTAGGCTTTAGGAAAAATTCAAACTTGGTCTATTATACAAAAGAAACTTTTCTAATTCAACGTTGTTTAGACAGGTTTCATTTTTTCATGTTGGAACTATTGAGCCAAATGAAATTTTAAAGTTACGACCAAATTTACTCAAAAACGTTGAAAAGTCTGTTTGTTTGGAGTAAAAATAATTATTATGAATCCAAAGAATACAATTCAATTAAAAATTAGTTAATCTAAATAAAAAAAACCAATACTAGAATGAGATAAATTGAGTCAGAACTAATAATTTTATAATATATTAATGATATCATTAATATTTTTTAATCTAAAATATTTAATTCATAACAATTATTCTTGAATAATGCAATTCAAACTTGGCCATTGCACCAAAAAGAGTCCCTCCGTGTATGAAATTAATCTTTTATAGTCTTGCTTAGATCGGAGAGGATGGTTATTGTAATATATCTGATAAGGTATATTAATATCGATTTTCTATAGTTGTCAAAATCAGTCACTTAGTTATAAATACAAACAGTGAAATTCAATGACGGAGCTAGAACCTATAGTTAATGGGAGCGCAAATTTTTTATTAATGTTTTTATATTTTATTTTTAAAAATTATATTTCAATATTATATTTTTTTTAAATAAAATTATTTCGTTTAAACTTTTGAATTAGATTAAATGAGATTAATTTACCAGTAATGTCTTAACTTTTTTTTTCTCAGATTTAAAAGTAATTTTAAAATATTGTATTATATATTATTCTCTATTTTAATATTAACTTCACTCTCTAAGTACCCATAAAAATATTAATATTTATTCATTACTTATATAATATATAACAAAGATATATTAAACAAAATAAATCATCACTTAATAATACCAAGATAATTCAATAAACAGTCCAAAATAGTCTTTTGAAGTAAGTTTATTAGATAAAATATTAAAATTTATAAGTTATAATTGCCAATTTATAAGGAAAAAATATTTATAGAACATTATAAATATTATTTTATCTATCAAAATTTTAAAAAAATTTTAGCATTTATAAAAATAATGGTTTGAGGTCTAACTAAAAATAACATATTAATATTTAAACTTAATTATGTTTTACTTAATTATTGTAAAACTATTATTTACAAAATTGTATTAAATGTTGACCCAAAAATTAGATATAAAATAGCATACATAATATATATATATATATATATATAAAAGTTTAATTGGTTCAAATTAATGTGTGAAATAATATAACAAAATAACATAACCTTTAGGATCAATAATTTCAATTGGTTCAAAAATTCTAAATATATTAGAGTATAAACTTATAATTTAATACAATATAAATATTAAAAAATTGAGGCGAAAAGTGCCCCTATATGTGGCTCCACTGCCGGCTATCTGTCCCTTCAATATAAATCATTAAATGAATCTCAATTATAGAGAGTTTTAATTTATCTATGAGGCGCTGTTCAAGCCACTCTTAATTACCGTTGCTTTAACCCAACTTAGAAGGTAATTTAGCATGAAAAACACATGTTCATTCACAAGTGAACACAACCAAATAAGTACTAATCAAAAGGTCCACAGTCAATCAGTTCATCCTTAAACTGATAAGTTATGGTAGCAAAAGAAGAAACTATACATATTTTATAATTTATTGGACTGTAGGTTTGCTCAAAGTCTATCTACCATGTTGGACATTATGAGATAAAATTAGTCTATACTAATACAATTATTAATAATTAATGTAGTATGTTAATTCTAATTAGACGATGACACATAAATATGCTAATAAATATTTTTTTTTGACTTTCAGAGTAATGCCGGAGAAAAGCAATAGAAGAGACAAATGAAAATGTTGCCAGAAACTGCAAACAGTATTCCTCTCTTACAAGGCTAGGATACTTAGAGAATCCAAAGAAAACACAAGCAAAAGAGTGCATAGTGTTCATATCTCCAGCATTCAAAATCAAGGAGTTAAAGAACAGCATAGTATTTTTTGTAATTTAAAATAACAAATTAGAAGTAAATTTTTTTTTGGGTTTATTTGCTCTCTTTAATTTTACTTAGATAAGTGGTATTTGATGAAAAAAAAATTAATGGACAAATTATGTTGCACATGCTATATCATGAAGAGTATATAGTCAACTTCTAAACTTATGAAGATAAATTGCACAATATCAAAGTGGAGGCTAGTTATTTGTATTTTGGCCTAAATTTATTCCGATACTAGATTCAATACAGGTATCATAAATTTTTTATTCATTTAAAACCCATTTTAATATTATTTGAAAAGTTAAAAGTATGTGATATTAGGCTTGAGTTCATTTCGAAATCATGAGATTTTTATGTGACTAACCGTAATCTTTTAATTTAGACGTGATTAATTTTGTAACTGTATAATTATGATTTTACAAGTAACTTATTATATTTAAATTTGATGTTTAATAAAAATTAACTTCGATCATTTAAATTATAATGGGCCAATTGTGCAGTTATATCTTGTAACTCATTTTGTGATAGAATGACCATACTACCTGATGCAAGATTTACAAAATATTTGAAAAAGCTGGAATATGACTCATTCATTATTTAGTAAAAAATCAACAATATGCAATTTAACAAAAGAGAATTTATATGTTTGCTAAATAATAGTAAATGAACAGCATCACTTGACCAGCAATTCATCACCTACATTTTTTTTCCCATATGATTCTTTATTAGCATACGAAATACATTATTGTGCAAATTTAAATTTAATTCACCTAGATCACTATTTTCTGAAAAAATATCCTGAAATTCTATCTTTTATGTCGCCTTATTCCGTTTTCTATTCATAATTGCATTGAATTTGGTGGATGTAAGTACAGTACTAATAGTAAATTTTAGAAATATCGTTGACATCTTGGTTAGTAATATTAGGTTCATTTATCTTCATTATTATCTTATCTTAAAGAAATTATATATTTTGGGATATCGATTCTACAATTTCTATCTATACTACGAGAAAATTAGTATCCTTCAATATGAAATAAAGTTTGTATTGTGGTTCTCGTTATATTGGCCCAGAGTTTTTTTGATTATATTAAAAAAAGGAGATTATTTGTTTAACATTTTTTTAATACAAGCGCCAACATATTTTTATTAAGTATAAATAAAGAAAAGAGTTCCTGAACTTGGTTAACTTTTATAATCACCACATTATGATTTTAAAGACAAGCTATGGAAAACATTAATACGGAAGTGAAATAAGAGAATTTCAACTTCAAAATTTCGCACAAATTGATATTGAAAAGAAATTATTTGAAACAGTCAAATGGGTGGAATATATATATTTTTTGGGGTAATAAATATGAAGATATTGGAAGCCATTAAGAGTGCATAAATCCAACTCTAATGCTAACCCTTAAAGCCCATGAGACAAGTGTTTGTGTATTCACCCAGCAAATTGTTAGAATCCTCCCAACAAGTTCCATTATGCATTTCCACCCCCGCGTTCCAATGCTTTGCTCTATACACACCCACATTGGATCAATCAACGGGTCGTAATGTAAGACTCACCAAACCTTCCTTCGGCCCATAAGCCCAATAAGCTCCTGCCAGAGCCCAATACTTCCAACACTCCCAAGCCCAACTACACTTGGGCTACAAGCAGCCACAGTCCAATACCCAGCCCTTATTTCATCCCTCAGTTGATCCTTCTCCCACCCACAAAACCCATCAAAGAACCTAAAATCTCCAACCCCAACTACATTCCTCTTCACCATTTCTGCAGCACAACCCACACTTTCCTTCGTACCATAATACAAACCCTTCATCACCTCCTCCAACACCCCACTCTTTTCTACTTCCTCTCCTCCCTCTTTCGGGCTCAACAGAAACAAGCCCTCCTCCAAGGGCCCACCAAAAAACAAGGGCATGCTTGAAAACATGCCCTCCTCATCCAACGCCGTTGATCTCGTCTCCTTGATCGACATCAACGACGGCCGATTGAGTATGATCCCTGATGGGCCTAGAGGCCCAGTTGAGAGAAGCAGGATCACCGTCCGTTCGAATATGTGAACCCCATCGAGCTTCTCCGTGGCGATGAGCAGGCATCCCTTTTCGGGCTCGTGGATTATGTGGGCCCATTTGTCGCCAATGGTGATCGGTGAAGGATCAGCAACGGAAGACGAAGAAGAGGGCACATCCGACGTCGTTCGTAGTTGTTCTCCGGCCACCAGCTTTGCACGGAATGATCGCCAATCCGCATTAAGGGAAGGCTTGTCGTGATCTGACGGTGAGGAAGATGACAGATGGCAACCTGTGATGAACGAGCTTACAAATCAACATGGTTCTTTGAAAATATTGAAACAATATAGAGGAAAGTGAAGGAACTTACATGGAATAAGAGCTTTTCTGGAGGTGAACTGAAGAGAAGATCTTTTGGGGAATAATAGAGGGGGAGCTTTGAAAGTGGGAATGAGTTGAGCGGTGGTTTTGGTGAAGGAATTGGAGATGAGGAAACAGGCTTCCATGGCGTTTGATGGTTTCTTCTTTACAAGGGCTGTGAAGGATGTCAAGAGAGAAATCGAGGGAATATAAATATAATAAGGATTGAGACTGAATAATGCTCACCACACAGTGTGTTGTACGATGCATCTCATCCAAGTTGGTGTGTAGTGAGTATGGTTCAATGGATATAGTTGTACGCGTGGCGCATGCGACAACTTACACGTAAGCATTGAGTGCCGCGGTCCTTCATTTTGGATGGACTAATCCCTTTTTGGATGACGTGGCAAGTTGCAATCCACTTCTCCGTTTTGCACTTTCTTCCGACTTTACCAGCTGATGGTGGGCAAGGTGGGTCACCACGCGGCATTCTATGCCTATCATGGTCAAGCCGAGCCTTTGCTGATCAAATGGCAACTTCATTCTTTATTATATATACAAAAATTAATCTTAAGCCTTAGTTTGATTAATGTTTAAAGATGTATTTTCCAACAAAATATAAAAAATGATCTCCAAAAGGTCAATTTTCCTGGGTAAGTGAGCAAACCATAGGAAAATAAGAGAGAGAGGAAGAGTGACAAAAGCACAACTGGCACAAAGAGAGAGAGAGAGAGAAGAAACAGATCGACCCAACCAGAGAAAATAAAAGAGGACATGGCACATGGGAGTACAGCAAAATCAACACGGATTGAGTAAGGGGATTCATATCTGACCCTTGACCCACAAGAAATGATATTGTATTCAATTATACTTATCTAGTTACCCTTCAACTAACCTCATTAAACTATAACACAAAACTTGTATTTAGGTATCACATAGTGAAAGTTCCCCAATTTTATTAATATTCTGTTTGCATTATCTTCATCTTAGGAAAGCCAGCACTACAACTCATCCATCAATTCCCACCATTAATTCTGGTCCTACGTACTCAACCCTCAACCTGTTGGCATTCAGAAGCCTTAACATGAAAATCAAACAATATTGAACGTCTATGATCTACCACTCTCTTTTGTTTCCCTTTTCTTTTTCTTTTTGTTCTGTGTTTAGAAAAGCATAAACATTTGATAGAGGACAGAATTATTATTCTCATTAATCTATGGCAAGATTACGATCCTTTTTCATTTTTATTTTTTTGGGACGAGAGCTCCTATGCATGCAATCCTATTGTCTCAAGAGGACTGGGCCAATGATGATCACCATGTTCCACCTCTTTTACTGTAGAGTGATTTCACACAAAAATTTATGACAAAAAATAAAATAAAATAAACTTCCGCAAACAATTTTCACATTAAATTAAAATTTCATCATAGCATGGTATTCACACTTGGACACACAAGTTACGATAGCTCCAAATCTTATAATGTTATCCTCGTCGATGATGGCCAGAGAAGAAAAAAAAGCAGAAGAATTTAAAAAAAAAAAAAAAGAAATTTAGCAAAAATTAAAAGAAAAGAACAAGAACGTACCATTTTAATTGAAAAAATGGATATTATTCCATACTTCTTTTGTCAGAGTGCAATTAATTCAGAGCGTTTTTTCCGAACAAGCGACAAACAATCAGCGGCCGTTGTAGATCCAGAAAGCAACTGTCCCCTCAAAATTAAAAAAACAAATTAATCTTAGAAAAAATTTACTTGCAGTTATCAAATTTGTCATTAAAATATAATACAAGCATAATTTTTTAATAATAACTTAATAAATACATAATTTTCATAATTCTGCGTCACATAATTAAAATATTTTAAATAATTTGTTACACTCATCATAATTTTATTTTAAAAACTTGATACTAAAATACAAGAATTCGTGCCTAAATTAATTAACAAACTTTTGCAGCATGTGCCCCACAAGAAAAAGCAAAATTAAAAAGTTCACGCACAAACTAAACTAACCCCTAAGCCCTTGCCTTGATAAAAGGCCTAAAAGAAACAGAACTTTGTAGACAGAGTATTCCAGAGACTGGTTCTTAGAGAGGTATCAGGTTGGTGCTGAAGAGTGAAGAGCAATGGAGGATCTGAAGAAACTGTTTGAGTTGCTTCTTGTAGTGTGCACTGTGCTCGTAATGTTGCCGGAGGCGTCGGCCACGAGGTGGACGGTCGGAGGCAACATGGGTTGGACCACCAATGTGAACTACACCATCTGGGCTCAGGGCAAGCACTTCTACAATGGTGACTGGCTCTGTAAGTGCATTCTCCTTTTACTGATTTAAGCTTAAATCTAAGGTTTAATAAAGCTTCTAAATTTCCCTTTCTCTCTGTCTCGCGTGAGCAGCACCTTTCCCCTGTTGCAGGTGTGTGTGTCTGTGCGATATAGATTAGATCTGAATATGTTCTGCTTAGGATGAGCTAAAAGATTAAAGTTATCGGTTTTTTCCTTGTTCTTGTGGAACATGTAGGTTTAAATCAGTTCATCGTACTCCCTTTGTTTTTCTTTTATCTATCTTTGAGCCTCATACTAAATCCAGATTGCCTTCCCTGAAAAGTGAAAGAAAAGGGAGAAGGTTAGCGAGAAAATTCGACATGTTTCTGCTCGTAAGTTCATTTGATTTCCTTAGAATGTTGACCAATTCTGCCCAGAGTGACTACAAATATGAAAGAAAAGAGAGAACAATTTATCATTGTTATAGAAGAACTGAGAAAATTTGGCATGTTTCTGCTGGTATGTTCATCTGATTTCCTTAGAATTTTGTCCATTTTCTGCCCAGAGGGACTACAAATAGGAAAATAGAGTTTTGATTCATTTTTACCTTTTTAGTTTCATGTTCTAAATACTCAGATCCAAAACTTTTCACTCTTTTTTTCCTTTTGTTTTGACGTTTTTACTTTCTTGCTTATTCATCTATTTCCGTTCTGAGCAAACTCATAGTCCTTGCATTTTCTAACTGTCGAGCCATTTCCAGCGACTGTAGTTATGGCTGAAAAATGCCTCTTGTTTTGTTAGCCTTAGTCTTCATTTCGCTGGATTCTTGAAATTATCGAGCAGGTGCTGTTGCAGTCAGATCTGATTTAAGCATTTTCTCTTAATCAAGTCCCATCTTCAGATTTTCCTAATTTTACTTCATTCATTCCAACAAATACTTGAAAGTTCCATAGATCATGTAATAGGAGCACTTTGTTGACATGTTTTGCCTTCTAAACCAGATGATAACAGAGTTCTGCTACAGTTTTTGTGTATGATAGGAACCAGATGAACGTATTGGAGGTGAACAAGACAGACTACGAGAATTGCAACGCAGACCATCCTCTTCACAATTACACTACTGGGGCTGGAAGAGACGTGGCTCCTCTGAATGTGACTCGCCATTACTACTTCATAAGCGGAAAAGGGTTCTGCTATGGAGGAATGAAGCTTGCCATTCGTGTGGAGAATCCACCCCCTCCACCTAAAGCTTCTCCTATAACAGCTGCTGCTTCCACTCTCTCTTCCTCAGCTCATGTTCTTGTGTTGCCTGTAGCTTTCGCCATTGGATCAGCTTGGGATGCACTCCTTCGTTTCTGGTGAAGATGACACTGAATCAATGTCTGAAAGAGAAATTGTCTTCTTCTTTTTCTTTGTTTTTTGTAGTGTTTTTATTGTTTTGGTAGTGATATACGGAGATGAAGGCTGAAATGGGGGTGATGGGGTTCATGAGTGGGTGGCATTTGGTTTTGAAATTGTAAGTTTGTGTTTCTAATATTAGCCTATGCATTGGATTAATTTATTGGAAGATTCAAATGCGGGATTTGCGGGAAAATTTGTTGTGTACCCTTGGACTTTTTGTAGGACCTTCACCATGTGGAGGTGGGAGTATTACTGTAAGTACTTTTCATCACTTTTTTTTTTATTGGGTTCGTTCGCTTGGCTGTCATTTATAACTTTTGATGAATTTATTTATATTTAAAATAACAATTTTTTTGTATCACATTCATTTTTAAATAAAAAATTATTAGAATTTTAAAATATTCCATAACTTTTTTTTCATATTTTAAAATCATCTCTTAATTCTTTTTGGTGTTTCAAAATAATAGTCTTTGATAAATGTGAGATAAGGAGATGAATATGACATAAATTGAAAATTGAATGACTAATTTAAAATGAAATTTAAGTGAATAAATCAAAACAAATAAAAGAATCAAGAGACCAAGAAAATAGTTCAAAAATTTGTTTCTGCATTAGATGAATTATATTGATAGTGAAAATTTTTTTCTGACAACAATTTTAAATATAAATTATGGTTGTATAAACTTTTTTTAACTCAAATGAAATTTGTATTACATTAAACCACATCAAATTCACACGACTTCCATTTTCTTAAAGTGTATCATGCAAAATCAAATTCTAATTGATTATTCCATCTCATGAAATGAATTAACTCTCTAAGATTAGATTTTATTAAAAAGAATAGGTTATTTGAATATAATCAAATGCAATCCCATTATCTTTAGACTATATCTGGTGGGTGGCGGTGCCATTATAAAAAGCAGAAGAAAATTGAATTGGAGTGTACCAAACATGGGAGCTTCCTTTGGAAATTATTAATGCTGATTTCGTAGATTTCAATTATGGAAACGACTTTCTTAACACAAAAAAATGAACATCATATGTAAGCCTTCTACTCTGGACTCTGGTGCTTGCATTGCATGCCTTTCGCTTTCTGCGTTGGAATCAACCCACATGGGTGCTTCTGCTTATCTCACAAACCCAGGCACTTCTTTATCTCCTTTTATACTTTTTTTTTTTTTTTTTCATTTTTACAATTCTCTAATCTTGTTTTCATCTGCTTCTGTTGAGAATTGGTGATGATTCGGGTTATGGTTTTATCAATTTTTAAAGCTTTTTCATGTATAATTAAAAAAAATGTATTTTACTAAAATTTATATTCAAGTCATGGTGATCAGCTTTAGTTCTTTTTTTGTTGGACAATGCTATAAGATTTAGTTCAGCCTCGCGTAATATGGTATGGTCAGTTGCATAGTGCTCCGGGATCCCTGGGTCACTCAGTTTTGAAAATTTTGGTGTATGTTAAGGTATTATAATTTATTTATAATTTTAAATATATGAATACACTTACTTATAATATAAGAATATAATTATAATAATATTAATTTAATTAATAATATTATAATTATATTATTATATTATAATTGAGTATAATAGTATGAGTACGTCAAAGATTGTAAGCGGAGGCCAGGTTTATCAAGAACTAAAATTTGTATACAATATATGACAATTTATGTCTCACATTAATTTAACAAATATCATATCTTAAATAGTAAATTATTATTAATTGTTATTTACTTTTTATAAATAAAAATTACTTTAATAATTTGTAAGTCTGATAGGAGAATAAAATCAAAAGCGATTATCAAAGTAAGTCCTATTTTTTTTACATTTGTCTTGTCTTGTACCCGCTTCCCACTTATAAATTTGATAAATTGACTTATTTAATTAATTATGATGAAAATATCACTAGACGTTCTTATAATATATTATTATTTACTTTAAATTAATTTATAATTTATAAAAATTTTGTAAATAAATAAATCATAAAAAATAAAACTTATATATGAATTATAATTTCTTTCATCATATTCTAATAACATATTTGTTTTTAATAAATGTATGTGTGTGTATATATATAAAATATAGTTATTAAAACTATTTTCAGAAAAAATATTACAACTTACCATCTCCAATCCTTAAAAAAAAAAAAAAAATTCTGCCTCTACATTAAATAAGAACCATACATTGATTTGATTTTATGGACCATCAGATTAGCCTGTAAATAGTCTAAACTCAAGGCCTCTTGGAGATATTTGATAGTGATTTTTTATATAATAATGAACTTATGACATGATATAAAAGCAAAAAAGAAAAAAGAGAGCCAATAGTTTGATTATACAACAAATGAAACGGCTTTAGTTATAAAAATAAATTTACTAAATGAAATTTAAAAACAAAAAAGAGGCAAATTGTTCGACCATACAAGAAATGAAGGGGCGTTTAGTTTGAGTCCTAAATCATACTTATGATCAACGTTGCCGAATGGCTTGCAATATAAATCATGAAAAGCTTGCAAGAGAAGAGACTCACAATTTAGCTGCAAGCAAAGGCAAAGGCAAAGGCAAAGGCAAAAGAGTAAACTTGTTAGAATTTATCACTGTCTTATTCCTTTATTCCCAATAATAAAGGGATATCTGAGCATATCTAAAGGAAGTAATACAGAGCTCATTTTCTTTTTTTAATTCAGTTATTCTTTTTCATTATCTTTTTAGCATCAATTTTCTCTTACATTATAAGATATATATATATATATATATATATATATATAGAGAGAGAGAGAGCAAAAATTCCAGTAAGATCCTACTATTAATCTCCCAAGAGATTCCATTATTAATCTCCTCGCGTAGATTGGATCATTAGAAATAATATAGACTCACCAGTAGTAATGTTGAACATTAGATTACTATCAAATTTTGATGTAAGGGTCTACAATTTCTTTATAGAAATAAATTAAAAAATATAAAAATATATAGATTATTGAATCTTTATCTAATTATCTAATCTCTCTCTATATGGGCTTTAAGTGAGAATCATTTATGATAACATTCATTAAATCATTAATGACTGCATGCGATTAATATACTCTGATTGTTCAAAATAGAAACATGCATTGAATAAGTCCAAATATATTAGCTTTCAGCATCTCCTTATCTCTCTAATTTCTCCATTATTTAATTATTTATTTTAGTATTACACTCATTTACTTTAATTTGTCTCTTTTTTATATCTTTTCTCATTTTGTCACTCCCCTCCTAAGTAGTTTTTGTTTGTTCACCTCATAGCTAATTTTACTAACATTGTCAAATTGAATATTAATTTAAACAACATGGTCAAATAGTATTACTCAAATTTAAAGTTATCAAATTGTTCGGTTTAATTAAATTAATTCATTTAAGTTGATAGATTAAACATATCAAAAAAAAAAAATATATATATATATATATAAAAAAAAATTATTAGTTAGACTAACTCATTCAAATTGATAGATTAAGCGTATTAAAAAAATAAAAAAATATAAAAAAAAATTGTTAGTCTCATTGCTTTAATATCAATTTTAAAAAACAAAAAAAAGCAAGAGAAATCATACCGGTTGGATCATCAAGTACACGTGTACGGTGATATAACGCATAACTGCCTCCTGTGGGGCCCATGATAGCGCAAGAATAGTGTGTTGGTGCTGTGGTAGCACCCCACGCGCCTTTTGAAAGCTGTGCACAGATTTGTCCTTAAATTTCACCGAGCCGTTACTTTCTTTCCTGCTTAGCCCATCTCCAAGAGTTTCACACTTGAGAACGTGGTTCACGCGGTACAAGGTTCCTTCGCTTCATTTTTCTCCTGTTTCATCAGAGAAAGAGAGAGAGAGAGAGAGAGGGCTTTCTAGGTAACAGCTTGTGTGTGTGTTTGTTTGGCAAGCAAGAAAGTGATGGAAAACTGGAGAATTGCGATGAGCATGGTGGTGGTGATGATGATGTTTCCAATGGTGGCGGTGAAGGGAGATTCAGTGCTGCATAAGGTGGGTGGCTCCAAAGGTTGGACCAATCACGACGTCAACTACACTCACTGGTCTGCTCAAGAGCATTTCTTTCTTGGTGATTGGCTCCGTAAGTTCCTCATCATTCTGTTTTTCTTTCCCCTTTTCTTTGAGAGTAATCTTGCATATAAATTTCTCTTTCAGTTCCGAATTACACTTCTTTTCTTGAGTTTTATATAGATATAGTTTTGCCAAAATTATTGTTAATCCTGCAGAGTGGAGGCTTAGAACTCTATTGTGAATTAATATTATCAAAATTACACTTTAAGAAGCACGACCTCTCTAGGATTAGAATATTTAAATAGTCAGTATAAAACCTTCATTCATGTGTATCAACGCCATTTAAGTTTTATACTGATTATTTAGAAGTTGAGAAACTTAAACTATGGCATAACCCACAAAATAATAAAAATTTACATAAGATCCCTTTGTATATATGAAAAGATACCAAATCCATTAGTTATCTCCTTTGATAACTTTTTTTGCATATAACCCAGTTTCTTCATCAATGAGACTAATTATTCATGAATCATGAATCATGAATCAGACCTCATATTAGGATTATCTTCATGGTTTCAGTGACACGTTCAACAAAAAGCCAATAAAATAAACTTGGCATTTGAATCTTTTGCCTGGTATCATTTAATGGGATCAAGGGGATTTCAAATTGGATAATTAAGAGGGATTAATGCTTTTTGGCATTCGTGGTTGTATAAATAGAAGTTCATGATCATGCTTAGTCATTTAAAATTATCTTTAATGGTGTTATAGATGTAAATCCCAGTACCTAAAATACCTACTGTATATCATGAACTTTATATATATATATAACAGTGGGGTGGGTTATTAACTAAGACTGCCACTCATTTTGCTTAACACACCAAAAAAGAAGAAAAAATTATATATTATTCCCTTTTTCTTTTTTCTAAATTTAGAAATACTAATAGGAGTGGTGGCCATAAGTAAAGCCAGAAAGGAGAAAAAAAATCAAGATCATATAAGGCTGCAATGTTTATATATTTCTTCTGGCAAGAAAAAGTAATATACCGAAACCATTACTAATATGATACAAAAATTTCCCGCTTTTTTTAAACAAAAATTGGATCTCTTAAGAGATTAAGTTATTATTGTTCAATTTTTTAAAAATTTATTTAGAATATTCTTTTAATTATTATATACATAAATTTCATAATAATCTAATTATAAAAAACTCATGATTATAGGATCAATATTTTTTTATACAAAACGTTAACTATGATGTGGTAACAATCTGTCTCTTTCTGAAAGGGCTGAATTAAGTTTATGTAGTAAAATTTAATTTAACAAAACATTGCATAACTACTAATAAAACTCATATTTAAGAAGAAGAAAAGAAAAAGTTGAAGCAATGTTAAAAGAAGTGGGAGTTCCCAACACAAAGAACCAAAAAGAAAAAGAGAATCTTCCTTTAAAAATGATGAGAAAATGCTTTAAACTCGGAGACCAAAGACTACGCGAATCAGATTGGACCCCATACTCCCCATTTTGAAACCAAAATCACTGTGCCATTCAAAATTTCACCAAAAGACACTTGTTGGATAATGAAGTTTGGTTTTTATAGTGCTAATTACATATAAAGAAATTGGTGGGCGAAAAAGTTTCCTCAGCATATTTGGAGAGAGATTAATGAAGGAAAAAGCAAGAAAAGTTTTATTAGACTTTTTTTTATTAAAAAATTATTATTAGGTAAAAGAGAATGACAAACAATTTTCAACTACCTTTTTAAAATTTTAAATTCTTACGTTTAAAAATTTTTAACTTATTTTAACTCAAAAGATTGCTCAACTGAAATATTTCTTAAACAAAAAGTGAGTAAAATATATTGATCTCTTCCTCAAATTTTGTTAAAATTACACAAATATTTTCTCTGTTTTCAAATTAGATATACAGACCTCTCCCTAAAATAAAAAATTATAATACACTTTAGTCAAATTAAAATTTTATTAAGATATCCCCTATCATAAAACATATTTTTTAAATCTATAAAAAATTTAAATAGATGGTATTAAAATAATTTTTCAAAAATTGTACTAAAGTATGTATAATTTAAAAAATAGTAGAGATATACGCATAAGAGAATTGCATGTAATTTACTAAAAAAACCCTTCTTACTTAATTATTCATTTATTTTGCTTCTTTTCTAGATTCCTATCCTCGAACAGTTACACTTACTCCTATATATATATATATAAACATATATGTATTGAGCTACACCAGTTATAACAGTAAAAAATTTAAATTTGTTTCGATTAACTCATGAGTTGACACTAAATAAATGATTCTGGTGTGTGTGTGTGTAGTTTTCAACTTTGACAAGCGATACTTCAACGTTCTGGAGGTGAACGAGACGAGCTACGAGAAATGCATGGACCAAGGGTTCATTAAGAACGTGACGCGTGGCGGGCGAGATGTAGTACAATTGACAGAGGCAAGGACATACTATTTTCTCTCCAGCGGAGGCTATTGCTTTCAAGGCATGAAAGTTGCTGTTCGCGTTCAACAATATCACCATGAACGTGCAGCTCCGGCACCATCTCCATCTCTTTCTCAGACTTCTGCAGCTTCTTCTTTCTTCCTCTGCACCTGCATGCATGGGATTCCTCCCACTCTGCTTTACATGATGGGTTTGATCATGTTTTGGGCGCCGTATGAAGTCTAAGTTTGTGTTTCCATGACTTCAAACAGACAGGAGAGGGGTTATGAAGGTCTGAGAAATTAAGACCTTTATATATATATTTTTTTCTCAACTGTGGTTCATATATAAAGCTAAGCATTTTTATGGTCTAAGGAAATCGCTTGGTGTGGCTTAAAAAGGTCTTCGTTAAGGTGGAGATTGAAAATGCCTTCTTTTAAATTGATGGGCACTAAGTGTTGAAGGAGGTTTTGCCTTAATCCTTAGTAGAGGACGCATACACATTGTTTTGATGCCGAAAAAAGACTGTCCAACCTCGTTTAAGGATTTTGGGCCCATCAATTTCTACATGCAAAGTAGAGCAAGAAAATACCGGATGGTCCTAAAGTGTTTATGTGGTAGCATGATATAGTATATTAATTTATTCACGTGCTTATGTGGTAGCATGATAGAGTATATTAGTTTAATTAAATTTTCTATAGAGAAAAGTGAAAGTCAGGGACATATTGATAAACATTTATTAATAGAATTCTTTGATTGGGCTAATACATCATATTAGTCAAATAGATGTATTAGAATCAACTAATAATTTTTTTTCAAAAGTTGAATGTATTAACAATTAGCAATACCACAAAAACAAATTAGCATATATAACATTAAAAAAATAATGGAAAAACTATAAAGTGTAAATTAAAGTGTATTTGATAATGCACTTTGAGGGGTGAATAAATGATAAAAAAATTTTATTATTTAACATACTGTTTGAAAAAATAATTAACTATATAAAAGTATTCAATAATTGATAAAACAGTTAATTGAGTTGGAAATATAGTTAACTAAAATTTTTCAAAAACAAGTTTATTAGTTATAATAGAAAATAGGCAACTATATATTTTACCGTAAATTGAATTGCTCAAGAGGGAGAAGAGCTTTTAAGAAAGCAGGGGATTGTAAAAATTACAGTTAATTATAATGCATAAAATAGGAATGTAGAGTTAAGGATTAGAGAAACAAATACGAAAATTTATCTTGGTTCGACAATGTCAATACCTATGTCTAGTCTCCTTTGATTTCTTTAAGAAATTTTCATTAAGTCAACAATTTTTACAACCACTAATAGTTTTACACTTGTTTACTCTTAAACACAGTTTTTTAAACTAACTTTAAACTTAGAGGTTTCCTTAACTAACCCCAAACTAATTTCAAAGTTTTCTCAACTCACAAACACCCACTTCTCGTCATATGCAGTGAAAGAAGTTGATAATAGAAAGTTAAAAAAGTTTTTAAACCATTACAAAAATGGGTCTACAAATAAAGCTCTTATTTAGCAAAATAAAAATTTAAAAAGTGGAACAAAGAGTGCTCAATTATTCTGCTAAAACTTTCATATCTGTTATTCTTTGAAAACCAACTCCTATTTATATAAGATCTTCAATGGAAATGACGATTGGATACCATTAAAGCTTGAGTTCAATCTCCCAATAAGTTTGAGTGATTTTTTACGATTTTCTTCCGTGATCCATGCCATTTCAGCTTGAGAGGCGAAGAGAGATTTTGAAAAAAGAGGAAGCTCCATACAGTACTGTTCTGGTCAGCGGTTCTAGGAAGGGAAAAGTGACGTTGATGGATTGGAGATAAGTTATCGGTCATAAAGTGCCATAACTTACTTGGATTCCTTTTTATTTTCACGTGTTATACTTTGATTTTAAAGTTTCATGTGCCGACATTTGCTTTATGGAGTGGGTTGTTTCATGGGAGTGGAACGAGTTATTGAAGTCTAGATCAAGTAAATTGGGCCTTTCTCTTCATTTGTATTTTGTCATTTAATCAAACATGATAATTAGGTCTATTTTTAGGTCTACAGTATCTTCCATGTATATATATTGTGAAACTTTTATTTAAACCAACGGTTATTTTTCTGTTTTAGAAAAAAAATCAAATGAGAAGCTTTAGTTTTCTACTTTCAATTCACAACATACTAAAAAACATATAAAGTTAAAGAGAACAATTTTTTTCTATTATGGTGAGATAAACTCATAATAAAGCAAATTTCTCTCTTTCTCTCAGGTTCATTTCATCAAAGCCATCACTTTTTTGGTTAGCCTTTTGGTTTATACAGACTCTTGAAATTTATGAGAGAAAAATCTTAAAACTAAAATTCTATAAGCACCATCAGCTTATTTACACAAATAATTTGTGTGACATTAATATGAAATACAAACAAACTATGTTAAATTGAAATTAATTTTTCCTAATTTTTATACCAATCTTATTTGGTTTGTGCACAAAATTTTATTTTCCAGATTAGGAAAATTTTATAATGTTCTCATAAATTCAATCTGAATTGCTTAATAGACAATAAATAAATAAACTCCATATTAGAGGTTCAAAAGGTGTAAAAATAAATCAAATAGTGTGAGAGTCTCAATATTTTGTTAGAATAATTAATTAATTTTTTGGATTAGCATTAATTAATTATTAGGCTAATTAATATATTATACTTTAAATAATATCAAATAATGAATTATTGGAATATGACATTACTTAAATAAATTGGGTCATATGATTGGATAACTTGTTATAGGTTGGGTTATCCATGAACCCATATTAAAAGATGCCCTAACTCACATTCCATAACTAAAGCTAGTTATCCTATATATACTAGGTAAAGTTTCACTTTTAGAGAGAGAACTCTTTTACCTACTTGTGGATATTGTGAGTTGTAGTCATTTCCCTAATTGCAAGGAAGCTACATATCTATCAATGTATTTCAACACTATACTAGGTCAGATCTAATCATTTTATTTCAATCTCCTTATTTTATTTTAACAATTGGTGTCAGAGCTAGGTTCTTGCTTTGTTTATTTATTTGTTATTCATATATAGATTTGATAAAAAAATTTATGCTCATGCCATATCCTTTGCGTTATGCATTTCTTTTTGGACTAAGAACACAAATTATAATCCATAAGCTTACATTTGTTCTTAATATATATAGAACTCATTTGATATGCCTTTTTGTTCTAATTTCACTATGTATAGTGACACAAAGCTATGTCTTCCATAGCCATGATAATGTGAAAACCCTAAAATTTTCAAACATAAATATGCCAAAATGGTGGGGTTTTAATTGAAATTGGTTTAAGGGTTCTACAGATCAAAGAATTTCATGTAGAATGGTGTATAAAACACATCATAGATATGTAGAAACAAACTCAACCTGCATTAAATAAAAAAATTTGAACTTGAGAAACCCTAAAAATTTAGATCTCAAATTCCTCCAAATCTTGTATTGTTTGTTAAAATAATATTGGGGATTTTGTAAAGGCACCAAGTTTGAGTAAAATGATGCCTTAACCATGATAAAAACACTTAGGAATTGTTTTAGCCTTCATTAAAACTAAGATTTAAAAAACCTGAACTATTTCGAATGTAAATACTAAAAAATGAAGGATTCATTGTCAAAATTGTGTTAGGGGTTTTCATAGATCACTGAAATCTTAGCAATCTAATACTAAAGTTTTCCTATAAATCTTAAAGATTGGACGGGGTTGGATGTTGGATTAAGAACCAGGTTGGAAAAACCCATTTCAAGATCCCTCTAAGGAAGAATATGATGAACAATGCACTCTGACAAAACCCACTCACGCATTGAGGCATTTGTCACATGTTGGCCCACGTCTAAGGCCTATTTTGACCCAAATTTGGGTTCCTGCATTAATTTTTTGTGTACTATTTAATGGGGTAATTTTTTCAAAAATTTTTGTAAGCCCTAAATAGGGTTTTTTTTTTAAAAAAAAAAAATTCCATTGCATTCTACAATGAGTTACATATGTGTACTCTCTAAATTTTAGTTTGAAATTTTTTGTGATTATTCTTACTACATCATATTAACATATATTTTTTTTCATACTCTTATTTATGATGTAGTTTGCTATGATAAATAATTTCTCAAAGAAATTACATAGTTATAAAATTAGTATTGTTTTACATTTAATTCACAAGCCAATTTCTGTGTAGATTTCGTGAATTTGCTTATGGAATCATTGTTCTAGTTATTTCAAACTTCTTGGGTAATATACTCATCTATCATGTATAACATGAATTGTTTCGGCTAAGTAATTGAGTTATATTGATTGTTGAAAGCCTATGCAAGCTTAAACTGGCAACCTGACTTCCAATAGTCATAAATATTAGTACAAATGAAATTTTTAGGCTTATAATCTCATTTTGGAAAACTCGTTCAGAGCCCTACTCCTACGCAAATTACTAAATGTGATTTAGTCTAGTTTCAAACCTAAATCCTATTGTTTTCATTGACTTCTAGGACTTTTATGACTTGAGTTGTTTATTTTATTTTTTAGAAATTTTGTTATATGATTATGCTCCATACATATAATTAATGTTTATTAATTTCGTTTCCACAACTCCTATATTCCATCTATAATCAAATTTGAAAACTCTCAATGACAAGCTATAATGACGTAAGAAGTCCCAACAATATATTTTGGAAATTACATCGTATGACTTTGGCCATGGGGAAGATACACTTATCATACTTAACATTAATTTCACCGTTTTTGATATAACCTTTTTTGAATAAAAACAACACCCAATTGAAGTGTGCTTGTAGGCATTAATGAAAATTATAATGGAATGTGCAAGGGCCACTTAGTAAGAGATTTAGGCAATTTGATAAGGCTTGAGAAGGGTCATAACCTCTTTCAATATTGAAAACACTGGATTTGAAAGAGTGTTTGCTATTTAAAGAATATATATTGGAGCTCATGTATATTATTTAAGAGTTTAAATCCTTTAGTCTTGTTTTAGGAGATAATCTTCACATTTGGCACTCATAGTATATAACTTACCTTGGTAAGACCTCTTATTGTCCTAAAATTCAGTTTTATCCTCATAGATCACATGTTTTTAAAGGAACTCCTATGATTGAAAGGCAATCTTGTTCCTTTTGAGGTTTACCTATTTAGATTAGTGAGATAGAAAAAGGTCATTTAGATCTCTTTAGTTTTTATTGTAATAAAGATAAGACTGAGATGGAAAGAAATTTCTATTTACTTTTGCTGTTAGCAGCTTGGTGTATGCTCAAGTAAGCACTTGTATCAATATTGCTTGACTATAGTGTGCTTGGTACAAACTTGAGAGATCGTACTTTGGATTATTGGGTAGCTACTTCAATAATTGTGTAATATCTACAAAGTATTGGGAATTACAAATTTCATTACAGTGAATTTGATTCACTTATAATTATTAATTATTAGATTTTATACAATTTGCATGGATGATATGGACTATATTTTGGTATACATCTTATGATGTTTGGAGAAGTTATTTTATGTTAAAGTGTTAAATAAGCACTTATAGTTGCCTCAACTTATGTATACATCTATTTGATGGCTTGGAGGAATTGTCTTAATGGAAAGTATCATGCAAACACGTACAATTACCTAAACCTTTGTCTACATCTTTATGATATTTTAGAGGAATTCTTTTGTTAAGATGTTTTAAATAGACACTAATAGTTACCTCATTTATGAATGAAAAGTATGTTGCATGATATGCAAAGGCATAATGGACATTGGCATAACTAACACATCACGTGTTATAAGAGGAAGCACCCTAAATCTTACATAATTGTCTTTCTATTAAGCCAAGATGTAAAAAAAAGCATCAAATGGAACTATGTCTTCTTTAATGAACCTATTACGTTTTCATATCTGCACTACCTTTTGTTCTCAATGACATTATTAGCCACTTGTCAATGACATTACTAAACATAAAAGATGGCATTCAAAACCCTCGTATCCATACTTTTTGCGTCACTAACCTCTTCATCTACTAGGAGTGTTTCAATGATGATGCCTTCAACTTACAATTGATATAAATGACATGAAGCGTTTTTAACCTTTTTTTTCATGCATTTATGAATTTTAGCATTAACATACATATCTTCAAATATGGCATTTACGTAGGTGATTTTGAACCTAAGATTTAACACCAGTCCTATGACTAGCAAAAGATTTTAATTCCCAAACTTCGCCCAGTATTTCTCATACTTACTCATCATTTTTAAAGTAATTTTAACAATGAAAGGGTCTTGATGGGTAGCACTCCTCATCAACATACATTGCATAATAACGATGTCATGGAAGCATTTATTTAAGGTTAAATACAATGATCCAGAGATTTTTAAGGTAATACTATAAAATACTGTAAAAACACAAGAAACATTGCAACTCTTAAGTTGTTTCTTTAAATATAATACAACCATGTCAGTAGAGCTTATATTATCAATGATTATGGTGAACACTATAGAAATTCCCCACCCCAACAAATACTTCTTAATTGTCAAACGCATATAGTTGAAATTTTGGTTAGACATCTAAGCGTCAATTATAAGGCTTACATGCGAGAAAGATGTTTTGAACATCTATTTATACTTATTTAATTATTCAACAAAGATCTTATAATAATCCCTAACAACAGTCACTGTTGATAGAACTAAATATCTAGGTTCCATCTAATTTAACATCCTTTGAAATTCATTCCCTTTGACAACATGAAAAGGATGTTCATTGGGTGTAACAAGTTTTGCTATTGATCTTTGATAAGCTTCATATTTGTATGTGTAAGAGACTAAGGTTTTTTACTGGGATCCCCCAAGGACTCAAGGAAAGTTAGCATGGATTGTATTTTCTCTTCAACCCTATATGAGTACATCTCACATCTTTCCAAGTGCTTCTTCAAAAAGTTTGTACTATGTTTGTTAGGGTCACAAGCATATAAAGCATTGCAATATTTGCATACAGCTTTAAGATCCCATGTGTCTCCTCTAAAAGCAACTTTACAAAATGGTCCCACGCCCCTGATTTGTTTGTTTGGGATTTCCTCTTTGAGCCTATAATAATAGACTCAATACTAGTCATGGATACCGCAATGGTTGTAGTGGTGTTTGGAGCATCTGAAGGAATGAGGGGACTTGGACTAGGAGTAGGAAATGGGTTAATGATATTACTCCCTTTAGTTTGTGGAGTGCTTTGGTTAGCCATCTTTAGAAAAGGGGACTTGATGGATTCATAAATCAGTTAATAAATGCCTAAACAGCAAAGATCAACTTAACGTCTAACATGACTATTATTCATAACAAAAGACGCCATACAACTCGTACGGTAACCCCAAGAAAAACCCACAATTACAACTTATAATTCTACAACTTTGTCTCGGGTTATTAATCATTTCATAGCCCTTTAAAAATATAAAGAAAATAATACCCATTTATTTAAATAAAAACTTTTCACATAAGCAAACTATCTCCAATCAACTACAGACAATGTAATTCACCACATTAAGCTTGACAACAATTTTCAACACAAGAAAATCAATTATACCTAGATTTACTTTTTTTGGGATGCATGATTAGGGCACAATTCAAAACATCAAATAACTTTTAGAAAGCGTGGACAATCAAATTCGCGACAGTAAACATATTAAATACACATAAACTGCTAAATATACCAAGAGTTCAATCAGCAAAATAGAGAAAAAAAAAACTCCCTTTCTAAATATATACAAACATTAATATACATGCAACATAAACATGTTAAAACTAAGGTTTATCTTTATCAAAAACCCTTTCAACCTAAAAGATTAAGCTGTTAAGTGAGGGCTTATGACTAGTTTATAATTTTTAACAAGATATTAACAAAATTACTATTTGACTTCAATTGCCCAAATTGATGATTAACATGCTCCGTATTAGTTTCATTTGGGGAAAAAAAATCTTTATACTTCCTATCATGAAAGCACCACCAAATCTAGTTAAAATGATTTACCTAAGTGTACCCTTTAGTAATCCTTGGATAGGTAGCACAAAATGTGAAAAGAAAAAATGAGCAAATGTCTGGTAGAAGGGCGAATATGAACAAAGACAATGGAACTGACAAAATGAGAACATTAACAGCGCTAATGACTGAACGGAGGCAATGGATTGACAATGGGATGGAGAGGGGTGAATCATGATGATTGTCACGACCTAAGCTGATAGGGTGTGACCAGCACGGGGATGATGTATCCTTCATTCTCGTGAACTAATTAAAAACCTCAACACAGCAGAACTTATATAAACTCACATTAATTAAACATTAAATCTTATATTTCTTCATGCAAACATTAACTAAATCAGTTTAATCTCTGTGTAAGAAGTTGGGCAAGGTATTCCCTAAGTTATAGATCTCCCAAAATTTTTATAACAGAGCTATCAGACATATAGTAAATTGGAGAACTCCACTCTCCTACACATAATTATAACATAACCTACAACCATGGTAATGCATCAAACATTTACATACAAAGGAGCAACTAAACCAAATTATAAAATAAGAAAACCCATAACGTTAACAGTGGGCCAAGCTTACAAATAATAAAAACACCACAGTTTCTACTCCATAGGTGGGTGTTCTGGATCAGCACTAGAATTTGAAAAATGTTAAATAATGGGGTGAGTGGAAACTCAGTGAGTAGATAATTCTAATATTGCAAAATAAGGAACATACTTACAGTGGTACATCTTTTTTGTAATTTAAAACCAGATAACTTATAGTCACAATTCAATAGTACCAAAGCGGAGAATAACCATTAACATAATACATTGAGAATCTCCTACAGAATCAGTCATAATTTCAAAATACAGACTAGCCCAAAGCTAGTGAAAGCAAATTAGAACAGTTACCCATTTCAGCTATAAAGTCTGAGTAATTGTAATAATAGCCTTAGGCCTCAACAAAATATGGTGGTAAGGGTATCATACCCAACCTGATCAAATTACTAATCGCAGTGCACTATGGCTAATGTTTGATACCGTTACCTGCAGGGTTCTGTTTAGACACATTCCCAATATTTCATAGATATATAAACATTCATATTCAAATATCATAATTTCAAAGTCATACCACTTCATAGTTTAGATTTCAATATTTCTCATAATTCAAAATTCAGAATCATAATGGATAATTTAAAATAATGTCATGTATAATTAGGATTATCTACTTACCTGAGAGAAGTATATCAACTTCCTCTTATCCTTGTTTACAATTATGTTGTTGATCATATTTTCCAGCCACCTAAAACATTAAATAAGATACTTTTAACATCCAATCTTCACGAATAATTTCAATTATTTAATCATGTCACCGACCTAATTAATTATTCCTTGTTCCCTTAACCAATCACCTCTTCAACCCAATTTGACCCTCTTACTTCACATACTTTTAGGAAATTAAATTTTCGGGCAACTTTTCTTAATAAAACTTCAAAATACTTATGCCTTATAATTTATTTTATTATTTTTATTTTTATTCAATTTAGTCCATTATGCAGTTATTAAATTTCTAACAACCACTATCAACACTAATGTCACTTAGGGATTAATTAATAATTCCAAAATTCCTTATTTAACTTCAATTAATGTTCATTGTTATCTAATCAAGCCATACAAATTTTTTCCTTCTAATTTCCTCCCTTTTTCTTCATGAAAAATCTAGGAAAAATACAAAAAAAAAATTGTAATTCAAACTAAAATTTTCCAAAATTCTAAATCACTTCCTAAATGCAAAATTTTTTTTAAAAAGCCCTAAAAATTTAAATTCCTCCTTTTTCCAAAATTACCCCTAGACCTAAAATTTGAGGTTTTTCAATCCAGAAGTCAAATTTCACAATTGAGCAGTGATTTCAAAAGAGAAAGATGTGAACATCATCTAAGAGGTGAAAACCCCCACTCAATTTGTCACACCCCGAAATCCCTGAAGTGGAACCGGCACAGGTCATGAGGAAATTGCCCGAACCTGCAAGCCTAACACTGGAGGGACAATCAATATTATGCCATTCTAATCCATATGAATACCATTTGCCTTAATATAAAGTGAGAGTTCCAATACAAAACAATGAAACTTGTAGAAATTTTGGCAGCACCTCCCCAGTAAATAGGACGTCCCGAAATTTCTACAAAGTCCTGCAAAGCAATACATAAATAGGGGAGCTCCGCTCCCTCCAGCCCAGTCCAATAAGAATTTACAACATACAACAATATGTGGCGGGTTCAGCTGTGGTCACAAAATAATCCCAATATACAAATAATGGCTATCAATCTGAATATATATAACCCAAAAAGTATCGCCATCAATGTCATCTAAACAAAAGAGTACGCCTGGCACCAAACCAAGTGGGCTCACCACGGGCTCCCCGTCAGTGCTTCGCCGCCTCTGGAAGGTCGTTTATCTCTCTATTTGAGACCAAAATTTTTCTGGCAGATAGCACCCTAAATTAGTAAACAATTTATATATAATAAATAGAAATTAAATGTGCTCAAAATTTAATAAAAACACAGTAATTTTTAAATCAATATTACGATTCAACAATTCAAGCTAAGTAATCCATTTTTTTTACAAAACACTACATCGAATTGCCAGTCTCAGGGAAGCAAACAACTTATGAGAATCATTTAGGGGAAGGACTGCTAAGGATCAACAGGCGAGGATACACAATCCTCGAGGGTAACTCACCAACAGGTAAGGATACACAATCCTCGAGGGCAACTAACCAACAAGCGAGGATACGCAATGCTCGAGGCAACTAACCAATAGGCGAGGATACACAATCCTCGAGAGCAACTAACCAACAGGCGATGATACACAATCCTTGAGGGCAACTAACCAACAGGCGTGAGTCATATCTCACGAAGGTTTATCATCCATTAGTCTTCCTAACGAAAATGAATTTAAGACAAGCATGTAGGAGAAAGATAGAAAATATGCATGAAATCATCAATGTTTTCAATAATGACTATTTAAGTGATCACCTCTAACCATTCACGAGTTCAACAATATACACAAGCCCATTCCACATATCCAACGACTCCGTTAATTCTAGCCTCGAGTTCGATAAGGTATAATCATAACCAAATTTATATTATACTTATAAAACATTTGTGAACAAGATAAAGTAAGGCATAGTAGGAGTTTTAGGGGGTGCTATCCGTGCACCTGGACGCCAATTGTCCCGCGCAATTCACTGCCTTCCTGAAGTGCCGGAATTACTCCTACAATTCACCTGCACCAATTTGAATGCAGGAATTATTCTTCTTACGGTTTATTATCCAAATTTAGGACCCTAACTCCCTCTCCTTGACTTCATCTCTAACTTTCCCCAAACTTGTGGTAATTTACATTTTCTGCCTTACATATTTTTTCTAGATTTTTATTTTAGTCCCTCATTTCAAGCCCTAGCCTTCAATCCAATGAAATTCAAGACAAATCATAGTTTCTCATGCTCACCTACTTAAAAGTGTTAATTTGGAATCAATTTGAACCTATTACAAGTTAACATTTCACCATTTTCTAAAGAACCCAAAATTTCAAAAATTTTCATTTCGGTCCCTGTCAGCAAATCTTCTCAAAACCAACCAAAATTCATGGTTTCTGAGCTCAAATTCAATGTGTAAGTGCTGGAAGTGCTACTCCTAACCTCAATCTTAAGAAAAAACTGATTAAAACTCACCAAATTCACCCAAAATCGTCACTGTGTTGAGCTCCTCGGATTCCACCAAAAAACTACTTCACCGGCGGCCAACTGAACTCGACAGCAGGCGTAAAGTGACGGCGAGGAGGTAGGGAGCAAAATCCACCCAAACCGCGATGCTAAATGAGCCACCGGAGCTTCGTTCCAGCTCGCATCTCCTCGCAGTGTTCAACAAAAAATCGAGCTTCTCTGCCGGCGACGTGGTGGTAACTGGCCAATGATAGGCTGGCAACCTTCAGGGGGAGGAGGCACTGCAACACCGGCGAGTGGACGGCCAGCTACGGTGGACTTCCTCTTAGCCCTCTCACTGTCTAGACGGCTCAGCTGGAAGGAGAAGAAGAGAAAATAAAATAAATAAAAAAACACTAAGGGCATTTCGGTCTTTGCATATAGGGGTGACACGTGTTAGCTCTTAAAAAATAGGAAAGTTAGCAACGCCAAGACTCAAACCCCTGTCCTGTTGAGTAACTACCTAAAGCCTGACCACTGAGCCAACCTCAATCTCATTGTAAGAATCCACATAACAAAATAATATACCTCAACCTAATCTTATTGCAGAATTTCTCTCATTTAATCTTTATCAACTGACTTATTAGCTAAAATTTACTACTTTAATTCTCCATTAGCTAAGATTATTAATTATAAATAATTGGGTCATCACACAATTTGGTGAGGTTACACTGAATTAAGCTCAATTTCATTACTTTCTCACATGAACAGTGATTTTTATGGATGAACAATACTAGAATTAGGGTTTCTTTGATTTGGGGTTGTTTTAACCAAATTGATCATGCAGATGAGGGAGAAAGGGCCAAAAATGATGCAGAAACTAAGGCCTTATACTAAATTGAAGCAAAACGCACCAGATTTTGTGATTTTTTAGCTCAATTTCACTATATCCTTCTCGTCAAAGTTTCACCAATTATCCGACAATGTGGTGGCCAGTGGAGGTCGTTGGGAGGTCGATCAACCACCGGCAATGCTAAATGGCAGCGGGCAGTGGCAGAAAATGTAGAAGGCCATCGAGCATAGTGAAGAATGCGAGGCTACACAATGCATGAATGAAAATGATGTTCTGATGGGGTTTTTAGGATATAATTTGGGTATTAAAATAATATGAGTAGGAATAGTAGGTATGATTAGGGTATTAAATTAACTTATGTGGGGATAATAGGTTACAATTAGGGGTTTATAATAATATGAGTGGGGAATGTTGCACTTATCATATCAAAATTTTTCTCACAGATACTTGGTTACCATACTTTGTTGAGTTACAAGTGTGAGGAATGTACAGGGTAAGGTTTAGGTACTCACTTTGGTTACCATCTTTAATAAAATTTTATCTGCATCTTTATTTAGTACTACTAAAGTTCCCCTTTGATTATCCTTTTTTAGTATTTTTCTCCCCTTCTTCAGCTTTTAAAATAATTTAATTTATCTTTTATTATTATTAATATTAACTTTATAGGTATTACAATGACTAGATGATCTGCAGTGGTCTGTGACAATGACAACAACATTGGCATGAATGGTGATTGGATTGACGAGCATCATGAAGTGAACAAAGGCTTAGCACTCTGCCTATGTGTCTTTGTGATATGATGAGCAATCCATGTGTGTGGTGGCAATTGCCAACACAAGTATGGGTTTTGAGGGTTGGAAGACAATAACGTTTAAAGGAGAAAAAAAATTAAAAAAAATACTTTTTTATACATACATACATCGAGCAGGGTGACATATCCTAATGGCATGCCTTGAGACTCGGCCTAGCTTGGAACATGATGCTGAAATTTTGTCCCTTTTTCTCCCCTATGCATTTGCAAAGCCTAACCCAAATTGGCTAAGCCAGGTTGGGTTTTATAGGTACACTAGGTTGCTATTCAACCTATTATATACTTGTCATAATTGACTTTTCAGTGGAAAGAATAAAAAGGGTTTAAATTGATTCCCAACATGAATCTTGAAAATTAATTTACATGGGGTCGCCACTAAAATTTTTAACAGAAAACTTTAGAAAATCAATTTAAAACAAAAGAAAAGACAAAGTGGTCTGCAAAAATAAAGATGGGTTTGGGAGTCTATTTGAGTGTGGGAAAGGTATTAGGTACCCCACAAAACCTGTTCTTGAGGATGGTTATGTTAAATTAGCTAAATGAAATAGATTATGGCTTTAAATTTATCTCAATTATCCTTTTGTTGATATGCATGCTCGTTGAACAGGGAAGACAAGAACAACAATAATGAAAGCAAACAAATAGATACTTACAAAGGGCAGACTTGACCAAGGATAAAAGTTTAGGGCCTACATACCCTGTAATAAGGATCAAAGTCCACATAGTTTAACTAAAAAATGTATAGGATAGTTAGTAATTTATATTTTTTGCGAGAAGAACACAACATTTGACATTAAATGGATTTTTGTAAGCAAAACGAACTAGAATTTGATTAGTGTATTTTAATTTACAAAATCAGCTTAATCCCTCTTTCTTGCTCTTTTCATTTCCATCTTTTTAATTTTTATGGATTTTTGGAATTTGAATTTATTTTACATCCAAAAGTGGAAAAGAATTATTAAGGGAAAAGTATTTTTAGAATTTTTTAATTTCATGTTTTTAGAGATTTTTTTTAATTAGGATTTTTTATTTTAACTTCGAAAAAGGAAGGAATTATTGATGAAATAGGTTGTTAGGATTTTGGAACTTATAGAGAGAGAGAGAGAGAGAGAGAGATATATATATATATATATATATATATATTATTTTGAAATTTGAACTTTTTTGTTTAGTTTTCAAAGAGTGCAATTGTTATTGAAATATAATCTTAGGAATTTTAGATTCATGTTTTTTATTATTTTTTGGAAATTATTATTTCTTATTTTTAATTTTGAAATAAGAGCAAAAATTATCAGGGAAAAGTATTGTGGAGATTTTACATTATTAATTTATATTTTCATAATTTTATTAAATATAAATCTCATTTTTAATTTTCGAAGCTTTATTGAAAATAGGTTGTTGAAATTGGAATTTATTTTTAAGTATAATGGACCGTTATCAGATAGGACCTGAGGAGGCATAAGGTCTCACTTGGTCCCATCGATTGACCCCTAATTGCCTAAGGAGACATAGAGTCGCATATGACAATTTCTATATACAAATATCAAAGATAAATTATTTATATGATTTATCAATTTATCTTTTTCATTAGGGGATATCATATGTTAACTTTCAAAGTTTAAAGAGATTAAAAATCTCACGTAGCCCTATTGATTTACCCCTTTGATGCCAAAAGAGAAAAACAATCTCACACGGCGCTTATTAAATTAAAAAGCGTGAAGGTAGATTATTTCGATGACCCATAAATTTTGTTTCGAAGTTTTGAAAAATTAAATATTATCCTTTGAAGCCTAAGGAGATTGAAAAAAATCTCACATGACCTATATCTAAGTGTCTAAGAAGATTAAAATTCTCACGTGGCAATGTTAAAAATTAGGATAAGAAAATAATAAGAATAGTAATAATAATAATAATAATAATAATAATATGAATGGTGATAAAAATAAAACAAAAATAAATAAATAATACATCGAGAAATGAAAGAAGAACCCACATCCTTTCATGCAGCTAACATGCATGTACAAGGCCACATTCTCTTCATGCATTTAGCATATATATATATATATGGCAATAGGTCCCTTTATATATACATATATATATACATATAAATAAATAAATAAATAAATATATATATATATATATATATATATATATATAGAACATGATAAAATAATAAAATAAAATAGAACTCATTCATTTACATCGAATACAAATGGATGTGCGTGTCTAATCCCTACTATTTTAGTCTTGTAATCTTTACATATAGCACAAAAGCATTTGTAACCATCCACAAAGAACTTGCACAAGAATTATACTTTGCGGATAGAGGTCAATTCCCAAACTATATTACAAATGCTATCAAGATAGCACACTCTTGACACTTTAGTGCAAACAAGGACCATTGACACTACCCCCTAGTATGCATCTTGAACCCACTTAAGGATAAGACTAACCTTCTATGTGATAAGTGCTCACAATATCATTGATGTGGTACCACACTTAGCTCTAAACGCTTCATGCAATTGAACTTATATCTATATGCACAGACTAACTAAGAGAAGCAAAAAGCTATTTGGGACCAAGACCGGAGGACCATATTAATTTTTTTTCTACTCACAAATCAAAGAAAAAAAACTAACGAGGACATAAACTTAACCAGCACTCACATTGCACATATCAAAAGGAAATTTCCAAGCATCTATATATAAATCACTTAATGGACCAAAGAAGTGAAGCTTCGAAAAAAACCAACACTTTCAATAGATGCAGACCTGAGGGATTAGAGAAGAGATGCCTCAAACAAACACAACTATCTTAATAAATGTAGACCCATCAGATAACAGCACCTCTAACTTACTAACTCATAGGTAAGCTTCCAATCTTGTTCAAAATGAAGAGAGCAGCAACGTAACTCGAATAAAACAAATGAACATAGCCCACAGGTAAAAAAAAGGTACACACCGGCCTTGTGCACTCATTTCTCTTCGAGCTCAGCTTTGTTCACGTCGCATGGACTCTGTTCCTCTATTCTGATACGCTAAAAGCAGAGTTCCACTAGCCCCATTTTCTCTCTCAGTCTTCAACTCCTCAACCTCAGTTTCTTTCTCTCCTTCGGCTCTCGTCTCTTTCTCTCCTCCTCCTTTGTTTTCTTCCTCTCCTTCAGCTTTCGTCTCTTTCTCTCTACCTCCTTCATTTTCTTCCTCTCGTTCGACTCTCATCTCTTTCTCTCCTCCTCCTTCGGTTTCTTTCTCTTGGTCTCTTCCTTCCCGTTTTTGCTCCTCCCTATTCTTTTCTTTCTTTCTCTTTTCTCAACTCTCTCTCTTTTTTCTTCAAGCTCTTCCGCTTCCCTGGTTGCTACTCTTTTCTGACTCCTTCTCTAGTGGCTCGACTTCTCTCTCTCTCTCCTTCTCCCGTTGTTGCTTCTCTCCTTGGCTTTCCAGTTGCTCGACTCCTCAATCTCTCTCTCTCTCTCTCTTTGCTCTCTTTCTCTCGTGTTCTCCTTTAACGCTCACTCTTCCCAGTTCTCATTTCTTCTTATTCATTCTCTCCTTCCTTCCTCAGTTTTGGGCTTTTTCTCATCTTTCTTGTTATAACCCTTGGTCTATCTATTTATCTATGTTCTAGAATGTGAGATCAGGGGAGCTTTCTTTTGTGTTGCTGATAACCTAAGTTCTTTAGGTTACTGCCTCCTTCCCTGGTTTTATTCTCTCTCGGATCTGCTTTCCTCTCATGCTGCTCTCTCTCTCTCTTTGCTTCAAGTTCTTCTCCTTCCCAACTACTCTTTGTTTCATGACAAAAAAACAGGGGTTCCTATCTTGATCTCTTCTTTCTCATTTTCGCTCCTCCTTCTTCTCTTCTTTTTTTCCTCTTTCTCGGCTCTCTTTCTTTTTTCTTCAAACTCTTCTCCTTCCCTAATTGCTACCTCCCTCCTTGGCTCTTCCTCTCTTCTAGTTTTAATGTAAAAAAATGAACCCTTCGTTCCCCTCCTTCTTAGCTCTCTCCTCTTTCTCCTTACTCCTTCTCCCTCTCTTTTCCCTAAGCTTCCTGATTTTTACATAAAAGAGGAACAAGCCCATGTATGCAACCTTTATCCTTCTCATGCTCTGAGTTCTTTTTCTCCTCTGCCTAAGATGCTCAAAGTAGAGCCCTTCGCACGTCCTTTTCACCGATTTGGTCACTTTCCCATTTTGGTAAGGGCATGTCAAAGCACCAAATGCACATCCTCCCATCATTCTCAACTCATGCAATATGAGCTTGCAGTGCTATCCTGTGTCTGCAGCTCCCTTAGTCCTTGTAACCTGCCCTCATAGTGACAAGCCACAGTTGTAAACCGAAGCCATTTGGCCTTTTCCCTACTTAAGGTTGCATTTCTATAGGTTGTAGTCTCTATGGCCTCCAACAATTAATGCTAATGTTGATAAGGGGGAAGCTTGTTGTTCCACTTGCATACAATCTTATTTGGTTACTTCTTTGTTTATATTTGTTTTCCCTTCTCCACACTTCTATTTTGCCTTTTAAGCTTAGAATTCAATGATATCATTTCTTTTACTTTTCCTTTTTTTTTTTTTTAATAAATGTTATGCCTTTGATTTTGTATTTTGTTTTCCATATTTATTCTTTCACATTTTTGTTTTCTTATTTCATTTTTCATATATTTTATTTCTTACTTTATTTTATATTATTTGATTTTTTTGTTTTTCGACACACTCATTTTATATTTACTTAACTAATAAATTAATTAATTGATTAATCAGTTAATTATTAATTTTGTTCTTATTCTATTTTGGGATGGGTGTTCACAATACTTAGAAAAATGAATGAACTCATATATATATTTTTTTTATATATCTTTCATATTGAAAAAACATAGATAAAATGTGAATAAAATATGAATATACTCCCATGATAATTCCTACTTGCATTATATTTATCTCTTTCTTTCAACGTCACAAAAACATACATGAAAAGAACACGGAACTTTCTTCCCACTTTCATTCTGTGCAGAAGTCATAAGCTTTTGCATTTCGCATCTTAAAGGCCTCATATAAATGCTTCTCGTTTTGCTAGACGAAGGAGAAAGTGATGGTTCTATGTGGAGCTAAACTCTCTGCGTCTTCTATACGTATTATAAAGCCTTTTGGGCTTTACTTAATCCAATTTGTGCATCTAGCAAGAAAAAGGTGATGGATCTTGATCTGGCTCTTGGGTATTAGACAATAATGTAATAGGGTTTGATGGAGGTGATCAACTTTCACTATTGCCACGTGGCATATGTAAAATGTGCCGAAAAGTGCAGATGATTAAATTCTTTTCCAAGTCAGTCATCTAATGATTAATGATGATGGGTGTGCTGTCAAAACAAGACTTGTTTTCCATCATATATATTTTTTTCCATCGAAATACGTTCATTGAACTTTATAGAAGTCATCATAGCAATTATTTTTAATTTAGACCCCAAGAAATACCCTCTCTTTCTTTTATATGTCCACCCAAGATGAACAATTATTGGGCAGCATTTGGAATAGATTCTGGCTCAATTTAAGGTCTGGTTTAGTTTTGGCATCTAGCTTAAATTTGATTTGATAAGACTTGATTTGTACTTAAGGTTAAATTGAGTAGAGTCGTCTATGTTTTTTTTAAAAAATATTTTTTAAAAATTTAAATACAGATTTACTTTTTAAAAAAGTATTTCATAATTAACAGATGAAATAGCTCATAAAATACAAATAAAATTGCTCATATTGACTTAAAAAATAAAAGAAAATTTAAAAAGTAATTAATATAAGTATTTATCTTCTCTAACCAAACCAAATGCCAAATTTTGATAAAATATTATTTTAATCTCTTATTTATTAGTTAATTTTTAATTTGATGTTACTAATTTTTATTCTTAATTTAATTTTTTACTAATATAAAAATTAACATATTTAGTTTTTTAATTTTAAATAAATATAAATTATATTTACGTGAATAAGATATTAAATTAAAAACTAACAGATAAATTATGAATTAAATTAAAAATAAAAATTAAAGAGAAACCAAAATAAAAAGATAAAATCTTTGATATATTTACAATTTTACAATTTTGAGTATATCAATATATTCAATTATAATATAATAATATAATTATAATAATATCAACTCACAATATAATAATATTATAATTATATTTTTATATTATAATTGGGTATATTGATAAATTTAAAATTATGAATATATCAAATATAATACCAAGTGAAAATAAAAATAAACGAGAGACTAAACTAAAAATAACTAAAAAATAAAGAATCAAAGCGATATTTTATCTATTATATAGAAAACTTAATTTTTAGTCCAATTTATACATAACCCTAGTATTATGAACGAGTTAACCGAATCAGACCAAATCTGTATATAAACCCTAATATTGGATACGTCACGCATTGCGAGTTTGTGGAGTAAAATATCTGGTGAGTGCGTATTAGAAAATAGACATTGGGGCAATTTATTGTACCCCAAACCGAACTGACAGCTCATAGATATTCCAAGAAGCAAAATCGGTGATGTTGATGTAACCCTATATCATTAAATCCCTCACCCCTTCGCTGTGACCAACTTGCACTTCATTCAGCTTCAAATTCAATGCCCTATATGCATCTCCTTCGTGTCTCTATTTATCATAATATATTTGGTTCAGCGTATAAGCGATTTAGAAATTTATTTGTATATTAAAATAAAAATTTGTCTCGTGAATATTTTTATTTAATTTGATGTTTGACTTTTTAAAATTAAATTTTTTTCTTTCAAACTTTTATTTTACACAAAAATCAAAAACTGTTTTTTTATATTGAAAGAATTGTATAAATAATAAAAATTTATAAATATAAATCAGTAATATAAAATCATATTTTATCAAAATTAATTTTAAAAATTAAACTAATCTAAAATTACATTGGTTCAGTCAATCCAAACATACAAATAAGTACTTATTATGAAAATATGCAAGTTAAATTTTCTCAAGTGCTAGATATTTTGGTGGAAAGAAAGTCAAAGATATTTTGCGCGTGTTGTATAAGTTTTAATGTTTCCACCCACCTTTCAATTTCAGATGATGGTAACATGAATTTAGGAATACTATATTTTTGTGATTATTATATAAAAATGATTCAGTATTATTAAACATAAAAACTAGTATTAGTTATTAGAAAACTAAATTTTTTATAATTATTATGATTAAATAAGAAATTATGTTAAGTAATTATTTAAAAATATTATTTCGTATATAATAATTATTATGTCATAATTAAAATACACAATGTTTCCAAATTTATAACCTCATTGCTCTATTTAATATCAGCATATTTCATTTAATTTCATTTACCAACATGCCAAATAATCCTGTTCATTTTGTTACTTATTGTATATATTGCGATTTGGAGAGTATGAAAGGTATTTGTACAATTTAAAATTTATTGCTTTAGTCTGTAAAAATTGGTTCAATTAAAAAATTATTAAATTTCACTTGTGCCTTGTTTTGGACTCAAATTAATTTGTTTTTCCTAATCTTTTTCGCATAAAATAAAATTTATTGAGCCAAGTTCGTTGTAGCTAGGAACAACTTCAATTACCCACATTTATGCACAACCGACTCAATGTTTGTACCCCAATCCCTGACCGCCGCCTCCATTCATTTTTCACGAGTTTTAATTATACTTAATATTTCTATTTTAAAAACTATATTTTACTATTCTCAAATTTATTTTTGACTAATGAAATTAAATTTTTATACAATAATTATTTATTTGCAAGTAAAATCCATATCTCTGTCATATATTTTTAGTCTATTATAAAATATTAGTAACGTCTCATAGAGTTAAAAGTGGGATTAAAATATTGTTTTTTTAATTATTTTTCAATCTCAATTTGATCATTTGTTTATGAATTTGGTTTCAATTAATTATTTATTTACGAGTCTAATCTCAATTTAACCTATCGCTAATATAACTATTAGTATATTTAGTTCAAATTAAATTGATATTAGAAATTAGTGAAAGACTAGATTAAAAATAAATTTATAAATAAAGGGTCGAATTGAGTTGTATTCATAAGTGAAAAATTAAATTGAGATTAAAAATTATTGAGATTAAACTCATATGCAAGGAATCAAATTGATTCAAAATTAATGTAAGATTAAATTAAGATTAAATTTAAAAGTTAAAGACAAAAATAGTATTTTACTTGTTATAAGTGGACTAAAATAACCTTATAACTATAAATTATATGAAAATTAATTTTCATACTTTTATTTTAAATATTATTTATTTCATGCTAAAGATTATTAATTTAATTTATTTAATTATAAAACATAATTATTTTATATTACTGAAACAAAAAAAATACCTGTTAGATTATAGATATGATAAATACAAGACTATGTTAATCGAGATATATATATATATATAAAATTTATTTTTTATTACATGAGAAACCAATGAATAAGTATTATTTCTTAAAGTTACATTTAAGGACCATATATTTAACATATTTACTGTGGAAACCTTAATTTTTGAAATTATTTTGAGAAACCCTATACATTTATTTATTTTGTAGGACACACACATAGAATCTTTTCATTATATGTTTGATTATTAGAGTCCAACCCAGAGTCCTTCAAAAAATATAAAACTTAATTCTTGAATTTTTTTTAAAATTAAAATTTGCATAATAAATATGTAAACTAACATATAATTTTTACAAAATTTTTAAGCAGTTTCATTACATTGGGCACACCCCGTGCCCACCTCTCTTGCTTCAAAATTGTACTGGGAATCTTCAAGTGTCATCAGGTTAGTTACCCACTCAGAGGTATAATAGTTTTGTGAATATATTAAATTATTTTAAATGCATTAAATATATGTATACTAAATGAATTATTTATATATTTATTTTCACCGACATTCATTTATCTTGTTATCTATTTGTTTGACAAATAAGGTAGCTTCAAGTTTAAGAAAATAGAATGACGAAGCTGTTGGTTGACCTATTTCTTGACATGCCCAAACTATTTTAAAAGTGGTTGCAGTAATTGAAGCATGGAAAGACCGTAAAATGTATTTCAATAACAACCATTGTTTTTTGTTTCTTGTTTCTGTGAAGCCACTTGTGGTTGTAATGAAGACCCCATAACTACTTGCTCCCCCAGCAACTCTTTATATTAATTGCTGCTATAATTAGATGTGACACTTTCTTATATCTATGGCTTACAAGAGGGGAAAAAAATCCTCAAAAGATTGGCGTGTTCAAATTGTTTGTTTCCAACAAAAAAAAAATTATAATCTTAAAATTCTTTCTATATAATAAGATTTATAAAGTAGATGTGTTCAAGTTCAACTCGATGAATTATTTTTTGTTAAATCAAAGTGAATCAAGTTTTGAATAAAATGGAATAAAAGGCTAAGTTTTATGCTAAAATAAAGCCTTAGGTTAACTTCGCCTAATCCAATTTTATTTATTTTCCTTAAAAAATTATTATTTACTTATTTTTTAATATATGTTATCTTTCTTTGTTTTTATTCTATATAGACCATTTTTATGAGTATGAAACATTTCATTTGTTAAATGTGGGTCACTCTTTTTTGTTCAATATTCAAATTTAATTTTATGAAAATATGTCATACACCAATATTCAGAATGTGATTGACATAGATAACGAGACTAACCTCTATAATTAAGAGGTCCCGAAGTTTCTATAAAGAAGAAAGAGCTGCATCTCAAATTTACGCCTCCTTATCTCTAGATGACTTGTCTTACTACTGAACCACAATTCATATTTGATTAATATAACACATTATAAATATATATACCTTTATTTTTGTTAAAAGAATTTTTTTTTTTTACCTTAACTTAACAAGTGTTACAAAATAATTTTAAAATACATAAAAAAAATTATTTTATAAAAAGATTTAATATAACATGACTCGACCATTAATTGGTTATTGTTGACTTGAGGGACGAAAATAATTGGCTTAGTGCCAAAACTAAATCAGATCTCGTGTTAAATAAAAATCTAACCAATTTCACCCCATTTTATATAACTACTGGTGGAAATAAAATTGACAAAGACAATTAAATTGATAAAACATGAACATGCCCTCAATTTCTATGAATTTTGAATGAATTTTTTCGACACGTGACAAAATAAAAAGTTAGACTTAATATCAATGGTTAACTATTTACACTCTTTTATTATTGAACTGTAATCAAATGTCTTAAAATGTAAATAAATTTAATAATGATAAATATCGACATTGAAGTACAAATATTAATTATACACATAAGAATAAAAAGTATCCACCCACATTTTATTGCCCATTGGACATGATGAAGGGACTTTTTCTCAAATTCTGAACTTTCCTTATTAATGAGCATCATGGGCGTGCCTTTGCTATCCAATTTGCTCCATACTAAGATGGCTGTCTTTGTTAACATTTCTTATGAAAAAATTATACAATAAAATAACTATTTCTTTTGTGGGTCCAAATGATGACACATGGAGTTTATGCTACAAAATACTTAAAAATTTCGCCAATAAATAACGCTGAGTGACTTAATTAATTTTACACGAATACTATAAAAACCGTGAAAGAATTTTTATAATTTGTTTAAGGGATTGCACTAAGTTAAAAAAATACTGATAAATGAGTGAAAAAAAGAGAAAACAAACTCATTTATATTTGAAAGTATAAAATTAATCCCTACTTTTACACATTGTGATAATTTAATTCATCATTAAATAAAGGGGTTGATTTTACGTAAAATAAAATTTTTAAAAGATTAATTTATCATAATTAATTTATAAAAAATTAAATTATTATAAAATATAAAAATAAATGATTGATTTAATATTATTTTCTCTCTCTGATTGGATAATGTAATAAATATCAAAACATGTGGTGGTAAAAAAATAGAATTGATCAACTAAGATTTTATTATGGATGACAACACATAAAAAAAAAATGCATAATTTATATCAATTTAAAAAGGTTAAGGCATAAAGTGCAGGAAGAGCATGAAAGGCACGCGGGTTTGACTTGTAAGTGCAAGATACAAGGGGCCTGTATGTTTGCCTCGCCGGTCTTCCAAGGGCGATAAGGTACGAGACAGTTCAGTTCAGTTCAGGTCTGGCAAGGTCAAATCATATTCTCTGATATTTATTATTTAGAGGGAAATTATTAATTAACAATTTACTTATTGAATAATTTTACTGGCACATATACTTTAAACATAAATTTATTATATATAAATATAATAAACTTTCTGTACAAGTTTAGAGTAAATTCTCAACTGTCAATGTTTCTCATATATTTGTCAAATTTTTTTTGAAATATATGAATCGTACACAAGAAAAAAAATATTAATCATTAATTTGTGATACTTTTTTATAGTCAATAAAAAATAATAAAATAATTAATTAATTAATTAAATACATATTAAATTAAGAATTATTAGAATTGTGAGTATTTATTTTTAAGCAAATGAAAAAATTAATATATTATTATTTAAAATTTGAGAATTTTTTAGAATGAATAATAATAATTAATTAATTAATTAATTAATTAATTGTCTTTTTAATTTTTTAATAAATAATTATAAATATAATTTGATGTAATCTAACATTAAAATAAGAAAATAATGTATAATTAAATAATTTATAATAATATCTGGTTAATCAACTTATTTTCATTATTTTTTCGTTACCAATTTCACATAATTAATGTTATAAATTTTTTTTAATTTATTATGTTTTCTTTATATTATAATATATTATTAAATTTAATTTTTTATTAATATTTATAAATACTATTAATTTAAAATATATTAACAAATAGTAAAATAATTTTTTTAATATTAATACAACACGGATAAATAAACTAATTATTGATAATTTTATTACGGGAGACAGTCATATCACAACTTTTGTGATGAAACACTAAACGTACTTTACTCGCCATTGAAGTTGTAAAATATTTACCACATAAACCAACGAATTATAGGTAAATGAGTCATAATTATTTATACAATTGAAACGGACTTTTAAATATTGAAAAATAGATCATTCTCATTTGCAATATATTTGCCAAAAAGTTATTGCAGAAATGGTTTTCAATTAATTTTGTTTAAATGAAATGAAGTTACGTTAGAAACAATTACTGTATTCTCGCATTATAAAATAGTTAAGTAACGTTATTATTTATATTTTGATAAATAATATCTTTTTATTTAGAATATAAAATTTAACTTATTATTTATAATTAGAGTATATAAATCTGAAGAAAAATATATAACAATATGTAAATGAAAGTAATATGAATTGCTTGATACTGGGTAAAGAAAAAATATAAAAAAATTCTTTTAAACTATGAATCACTTATGACTAATCTTATAAATTTTTAAAACAAATCAATCTCTCTTAATTTTCACATGTCACAAAATAGTTTTATTTTTTCCAAATAATGTTAATTTAAACCTCACATCAAATCAAGTTATTTTCATAATTGATGTGTAAATTCTTGTTTACTTAAAATTAATATGTCAATTATAAAAAGGTTTGATGTGATATTTAATTTAACACAAAAAGAAAAATAATACATTTCTTAAAATATAAGTGAAAAATAAATATATATATATATATATATATGTATATATAATGTGGTGATATATTTTTGTTTCATTATATTACTTGTTAAAAGAAAATATAAACTTAAAAGGACATATTTTCTTAACTTTAAAATATAAAATTTATTTATAAATGATTAAAATTAAAAAATTACCAAAACAAGCTGTCTTGGATTGGACATAGGCCATGGGGGGTACAAAGTTGTATTTATCTTGATTAATAATAAATAAATAAATGATATAATGCAGCATAATAATAAATAACGCAGGAGAAAAGACATCATTTCATTTCAATTTCTGCTCCGTGGACTTTCTTCCACCGAGTTTCAAGACTGCACGAAACCATCAATTGCGCGATTAACGAAGAAGAAAGCAGCACAAGGCCACCACTTTCAGTTAACTAGTACACAAAGCCAAGAGCCATTGTTATCTTTCCACCAATGGCGGCCAACAACGGCGGATCCGCGACGGCGCCGCCACCCCGTCCGAGGATTACTCTCCCACCACGGCCTTCTATGGAGGCCTTCTTCACCGCTGGACTGGGCGCAAGCCCTGGCCCCATGACTCTCGTCTCCAACTTCTTCTCCGACAATTACCCTGACTCCGATTGTCGGTCCTTCTCTCAGTTGCTCGCCGGAGCTATGGCTTCTCCGCTCGCTCTCGGTGCGAGGCCTAGCTTTTTCCTGGACAATTCGACCGATAATTCCTCCAAAGAAGCTGTTGCTGAGGATGGAGCCCAGAAGAATTTGGGGTTCAAGCAGAGTAGACCTATGAATCTGGTGATTGCTCGTTCACCATTATTTACTGTTCCACCTGGATTAAGCCCTTCTGGGTTGCTTAACTCTCCGGGCTTCTTTCCGCCGCAGGTAATTGAAGGGATCGGGTTTTGTAAGTAAGCTTATTTTTGTTTGGCTTGCCGGGTTAACATTTATGGGATTGCGTTTGTGAACTTCGTAACTACGTTTGTCTCAAAAAACGGATCGAGCTACACCAATTGAATTGCTGCCTTTATGGTTGGTCATTGATGCTTATATTGGACAGATATTATTAGTTTTTTGAAACATTGAAATTAGATTTTTGACATTGGTGAACTGCGGTTTCTTGGCTCTGGGATTCATTGATGTCAATTTTTTGGTCTGAAATGTGGAAATTGTAACTACAGCATGCTTGTTTTAGTTACCGGCATGGTATTTACGGTTGAGTAGTTGATCCCCAGGAAGTTCATTAATTGGTCCATGCAATTTCACTGAATTCATTAATATCCTTTGTTAACGTGGGAGGAGGATACGGTTATATAATCTAGATTCTAGAGCGAAAGTGAAACCAATCAGGGAAGCCTTTTATACTATTAAAGGAATTGTATTTTTGACACTGATTGAATACTGAAAAAGTCAATTATTTTGTTTCTTCTCTCTTTGTAATTCTGTATCTTCATTTGCGTGAAAATTGATAAAAGTAAAAGAATTGATGAGTTCTCTTGTAATTTTAATGGATAGAATTTACTAAATAACTTGGCAAGAAAAATTTGAAGATAAAAATTCAAGAAAGTAATTCGTATGTTGAAATGTAAGTCACTTGACATGGACGAGTAATGCAAAAAATTTCAGGATTATGACTCCATATCAGGAATTGCTTATCTTTGAATAATAATGGTTCTTTATACCTTTTCCTATAGCATTCTATTTCTTCATGATTTATGTTAAATTTTTATGAGTTAAACATGATAATTTAAATCTGTGTTTCTCCTGTCAATATATTTTTGGTTTTTTCTGGTTATAATATTATTGTGTTGCAAAGTAGCTTCATAAAGCATTAACGATACGAGGACTCATCTGCATAGGATTGTTAGTAAATGAATGTGCAGGATCATACATGACGTGACACTTATGTTGGTCATACCACTGGACACTTTTGTTCATTGTTACTCATCAATGTGATTTTTTCTTGAGGGCAAAGGACAGACAAATACACACATATATTGCCTATGAACAGAGGAAATATTTTTATGAGTGTCTTATTGTCTCTCCTTTTCAACATATATACAGAGCCCCTTTGGGATGTCCCACCAGCAGGCTTTGGCACAGGTTACAGCTCAAGCTGTCTTGGCACAATCTCATATTCACATGCAAGGTGATCATCAACAATCTGTAGTTACAGCTCCTGGCGAGCCGTTGGTACAACAGCCATCTTTTGTTCCAAGTGAAGCTTCAGAGCAGCAAGTGGCACCATGTGCATCAGATTCTATAAGTGCCCAAATGGAGACATCAGATATTTCTCACGCTGATAAGAAATATCAACCAACTTCCTTGGCCGTTGATAAACCTGCAGATGATGGTTACAACTGGCGTAAGTATGGGCAGAAGCAGGTTAAGGGGAGTGAGTATCCACGAAGCTACTACAAGTGTACACATCTGAATTGCCTGGTAAAGAAAAAGGTTGAGCGTGCCCCTGATGGTCACATAACCGAAATTATTTATAAAGGTCAGCATAATCATGAGGTGCCTCAGCCAAACAAGCGAATTAAAGATAATTCTGATTTTAATGGAAATACAAATGTTCAAGTTAACTATGACCCAACTACCCAAGGTTGGGTTGGAAATTTAAACAAGTTTGGTGAAAGCATGCCAGATCATCCAGTGCCCGAGAATGATCTGACATCCAATCAAGGCACTCACAGACAAATACCTGGATCAAGTGAGAGTGAGGAAGCAGGTGATGCAGATATAAGGGAAGAGGACGGAGATGTCAGTGAACCAAATCCTAAGAGAAGGCAAGTTTCACCTTGTTAATCCTATGTCATGCAGTTCTGTATTTTCATAATTCCTATTAACATAAGTACATTTTGCAGGAACACTGATCTTGGGACTTCTGAAGTACCTACATCTCACAAGACTGTCACTGAACCCAAAATTATTGTGCAAACAAGAAGTGAAGTTGATCTTCTGGATGATGGCTACAGGTGGCGCAAGTATGGGCAAAAAGTGGTAAAGGGAAATCCTCATCCCAGGTAACCACTTGATCTGGATTCTATTCTTCTGCCTTACTATAATTTTTGTTATAATTTTCTTATTTTCTCAAAATTTAAATAATGATTCTCACGAGTTACTGTTGAAAATCATTTTAAGTGAGTAATAGTTACATGTTGTTTAGTTACAGTATGGCCTATAAAGTTAATAAAACATGCAGGAACCTTGCATTAATTTATAGTATCTTCTAATGAAGATATTCTAGACTAATTAAGTAGTAAAAAAATGGACTTTATTTTATAAGTTGAATTGGCATAACTGAGACACAATACGTTTTGGTTTGGTTTTCGGAAACAGAATTCAAGTCTCATTTTGATTTGCAATATGACCTCAGGCACTCAACTTGTGTGCTGGAAATTGCAACTTCTGTGAAGCTCTCTCTTGCAGCCTACGGCATGCACTTTTGAAATTGTACAATTACAATATTGAAAACCAGAACTAGGAGATTTAGATACTGGCCACGGCATATATTTTTCATTGATGTTCTGGACTTAGCATAACTCAGGAGACAATCAGAGGTGCTTGACTGGAATTTTCTTTTCCAATTCTTACTTCATGACACCAATACTGACATATAATTCCTTACCTTGTCTTGGAAAGTTTTCTTCTCTATATATTCTTGAATCTTGATTGTCTTGTACATTTCAATGGAAGCCTAGTTTTTGGCCGATAAACAAGGGTGAATATGAAACTACAACATCTTGAAATCAATATAATGAAACCAGGGGAATCATAGCTCATAAATGAAGAGGATATTTCCTTAAAATTTAATCTTACATGAAATTTGTGTGTTGCCTTAATTGAATTTTTTTTCAGTCTCTACTCCCTAATCAACTAGATAGTTTTTTTTTTTCATTTAATGGACAAAAAATATTTACCTTCTTGACATTCCTGGTTGCCCATCCATTCTTCATGCTCTTGATTTCTATGAACATAAATTGTCTATATTTTAGCTTAAACGACCCTTTGATTTAAGTGTGCGATTCTTTTTGTCACTTTTTAATAATGATTTGAAGAACTCTATAGAGAGAGAGCGTACTTGTGTGCCCTCATCTGAAATATTTACTCTTTTGCTCTGTTGTACTCCAAGTACACCTGAGACAATCTGTTTATAATTTTTTGGATTTATCTACTTATGTTGATTATGATACTCAATTTCTGTGAACAGGAGTTATTACAAATGCACCACTGCAGGATGCAATGTGCGTAAGCATGTTGAAAGAGCTTCAACAGACCCCAAAGCTGTCATAACTACCTATGAGGGAAAACATAACCATGATGTACCTGCTGCTAGAACCAGCAGCCACAACACAGCTACTAGCAATTCAATGCCAGTAAAACCACATAAAGTGGTATCTGAAAAGAATCCTTTGCTCAAAGATATGGATTTTGGAAATAATGACCAAAGACCG